>CM073537.1:16985988-19485988 GCA_037074615.1 Leucaena leucocephala
AAAGAACATGATGAAGCAAATCCTCCAGACAACTTTAACGAGAAACCCAAATTTTCGATTTCATGGATTAATGTGAGCCATTCATAAAGATAGAATTAATTCTCAATTAAAAATAGTCCCCTCTTGTAATTTAAATTGAACTTTTTCCTTCATTAGCATAGCATAAAAGTCCCACTATTACTGGAAGATCTGTTTTTAGTATGTAGCAGCATAGGATGTATAGGGTTGTAAAACACTCTATATAATATACTAAAGATAAATTAATTAAAGAATGTAATATTCTAACAATAATTGATATTACTTAACTATAATTATAATATCAACTAAAGTTAGAAAAAAATTTAAAAGTCTTCTCAAGAGATAGCCATAGCACTAAAAATTAAAATATTAAACAAAAAAATTAACTTATGTGTAAGCCTTAATTATTTCTTATTAATAAGAGATTAAGCAATAATATTGTTTGAATTAAGTAGAAATTAATTTCGACAACCTGTTGTGTGCATGTCATTTTGAGGAAAGAATAGCATCTCCTAATAAAAAAATAAGAGCATCTGAGGAAGTGGGAAAATGAATAAAACAATTTGATCTTGGGCTCTTAATAGTTATGAACAAAACAATTAACTAAGAAGCTAAAGTTCAAACTTCAAACTAGTAACTATTCAAAAGTATCGCATAAATTGTTGCAAACTTGGGCTCTTAATAGTTATGAACAAAACAATTTGATTTTGTCATGATCTCTAAGATCTGTGAATTATGTGGTAGATTCAATCACTTACACTTTTAACCTTTTTGAATTTGATTTCTAACTGAACCCATTCCATTACATTTTCTCATTCTTAGCTACTTCAAACGAATTAAGAACGAGACGTATCAGTCAACCTTTTTGTGTCAACTCTTTGCTATTCCAAAAAATTTAACGAACCAACATGAAAATCGATTCCCAAAAATTAGTGGATGGTTGAGGATAAGAAGCATCTTGAAGCAATTATCGTTTCCGACCGTTGACCTTACCTCTGTTTTGCCTATAAATAACGTTGAAACAATGCTTAAAATGCATGCAGATATCAGAAAAATATGAGAGCTTCCGAAAACATATGTGGAAGAAGCTCATTAATCGTTGTTGTTGGCTCGAGTGCCTCGCATGAAGGGGTTAGAGAGTATATTCGAGCCAAGAATGACTTGCCGGCGTCTGCTTAATTAATTAATGGCAATGAATTTCCCATTAATTTATGGGTGTTGCTGGTAGTTGTTCTTGGCTCAAGTTTGCTCTCTTTCCTCTCATATGAGGCTCTCAAAAGAGCTTTTCCATGGCACCTAGTTTATGAAGAATATTGATACACACACACACACTTGAAATGTTGAGTTATATCGTACGTGTTTGATACAAATTTATCAGCATTCGTGTCAAATACTACATAATACTTCTAATTACATTCAATTCAAATCTTACATAAGTTATGTTATAATTACATTCAATTCAATTCAAATCTCGTGAACTCGAGCTTTATAAGTTGAGAGAGGTAAGACACATAAATAATGTTAGCATTTGTGCCTCAATTCCTTTGTATCCTGTGATTATCTTATTGGGAGAATGATTATGAGATCTTAAGAAATGGACTTAATCCTTAAAAAGTTCCAATAAGAAGTGGGTAGTATAAATTTGTTATTTTATCTACTGGAACTTGTTATTACATGCTCTTCAGTTGTTATTAGATTTTAGGATAATTAATTACATTCTTTAAGACTTTCCTCTTATCTTATTTTATTTCAAGGACATGCTTGTTTGTGTAGGGAGAAGTGAAGCATCTGAATAATGTGTGTGTGTGTTTGTTGACCAAGTTAAGATATCAGCATGAAATCTGTCACATTCATGATATTTGTAGGATTTATATAGCAATATTCAGTTTTCAGAAGTTTTTAATATTGTGTTAAAAGATATTTTTGCCCCTAAATTATTATGTGAGGAATACTATCTAGTTATCATATTACTTTTCATTAAGTGTCAAAATTGTTACAATGTCACCCTTGAGCTTATAGATAATGTTGACTGTTGACTTTAGAGAGAGAAACATATTTAAATCACATGTGGGGTACCTTCATGGAAAAATCTTTGCCACATTAAAGGGCAATTTTGCCCCTACAGTCTAGTTTTTGTGGAGGAGCAATTGACGCCTTCAAAATCAATGATATTATAGAGCAGTGGTCACCTTTTTTTAATTATCAAAATATATAACATCATATTTAGGGTGTCATATGCCTTATTCGTCAATAAAAAAAAGTCTATTAACTTGAACTAATTATCAATTAATAGTACTACCACAACTTATACATGTACATATTGTTGCAGGTTATATGGATATTCTTTAATAAAAAAATGATTGTTATTTATAGAACATAATTGAGAAGTTGATAATAGTTCTAAATATAAGATATATTTTTTATATTTATCAATTTTTTTTCTTAAATTATCTCTATTGGTACTCCCTCAATAATAATCAAGTAGGAGAGAGAGCGAGGGAGTTAAGATAGATGATTAGGGTATTTTAGAAGAAAAAAAATGTCATATTAATTAATTTAACTATCTTCTTTAATATAATTAAATTAGTTAAATATGTTATATATTAAAAATTAGATGAGTATAACTTATGACAACAAAATACCGTTAGTTAGCGGTAAGTGCAGGTGGATAGATTTTTTTCCCTTACCAACAAATGCCTAGATGTTCAAATCATTTCACCTCCATTAGTCACAAAGATGCCAGACGGCACTATCTGGACCATTTTCCAAAAGTTAGACACAGGAGGATTTTCTTTTTTGATCTGGTTCAGCTCTTGCTTATTTCTTTAGAATTCTAGGCCAAAATATCTATTATCAACATATCATATCTTCTGAGATCAGTATCTAACTGATCAGCCTATGAAATAAGCTTCAGATGAAGCTTTTGGACTTCTTCAGCGAACACATCCACTTGATAAGACACATCTTATGTTCTGGATGTAATATGGTAAAAACATGATGTCATATATTTATAACTTTATATATAAAAGAGGTGCCGGTTATTCCTTAACAAATTAAATAATTTAATTAAGGTTAAAAATGCCCTTTAATCTAGAGACTTTTTCACCTAGACATGTCATCGATCGTAAACATATCTCTCTTTTGAGAGTTAACCAATGTAGTCTTAGCCTGGGAGTGGCGTTGTAATGATATTAACATTTGAAAGGCGATTTTGCTTCAATAAATATTTTAAAATAACTAGTGCCACTTGTGAAATAATTCCAGGACTAAAATAGCTTGTAGCTAATTTTAGCCCTTAAATAATTCAAATTTTCTATATTTTTCTAAGATGAGATGATATATTCATTTTAATCTTGAGTTTTCATAATAGAATTTCTAAAGTTGCTTGGGAACTTCCCCTCACAATGAGGGCTTTTTTTTGTCGTTGAATCTTGTGTGCATCTTTCAAGCTGCATTATGTCGTTCATTTATGAATATTATGGAGTATCAATAATTCAATATTGAAAATCACTCGCTGGTAAAAGTTAATGAGAATGTTCGTACAATGACAATTACTTGTAAGAATTCAATGCTTCTTGTTCTCGTCCATCCCCATGCCAAGAAGTAATCGTTTCCTTCACTTCGTAATTGATCTGGGACGCATACGTGGCATTAACCTGTGGGGCCCATATGATGATTTTAAAACTATTTACCATTTCCGTCAGCGTGAGTCCAAATTGCACCAAAATAAAATACGTTAGAGAAAACATTGTGCCTTAAAGAATTTAAGGATTACAATTGCCCATGTATTGAATTTAAGAATAAGTATCTATAGTGTTTGATTAATCATCGCCATGGAGAAAATCAAATTAACTTATCATATTAAAATGGAAATCAGGCTGGTCAATACATAGATTTAAATCCCGTCATCAATTTGTGTTCAAAAAATTTAAGAAAATATAGTGTTGGTTTTAAAGTAAAATAAACATAGAGAACTCAAATGAACGGCAAACTATGTCATATTCTGTTTTTTCTTTAAAAAAAAATTTGACGCTGTCATTCGTTTAATAAATTAAAAGAAACCAAATCGTGGTCCATTCTAAAAAAACGACAGAGAATAAAGAAGGAAGCGAAACTACGACTATTACTCTGAAAAAAAATATAGACCCCTGTGCATGCAATAGTTCACAGCCATACACAGAGACACACACGTACGCACACAGCCACCTACCAACACAAAACTATCATATTACAAAAAATGACAGACATTGGAGCTTGTCTCTTTGCCAGAGGGATGACTATATATATATATATATTCAATAGCCTTGTAACTCAGTAGAATAGAAGCTCCTTCTAATAGTAATTAGAGGTTCGATTCTACTTATAATCTCAAAGAATTATTAGTACTTGCCCTCTAATTCAATATACATATGAGAGGAAAGAAGGCAAAGGTGAGCCCGGACACTTGCCAACAACACCCAGATTGAGGATTTTCGTATGCCGGCAAGTCATCCTTGGCTCACACTCACTCTCCTCCTCAATCTTCATCACCCTCATGTTGATGCCCTTCACTTCCATTATCTGAAACCCTATTTATAAGCTCACAAGGTCAAAGGGTTACGCCTTTTGAACACTGTTCCTTTATCCAAACACAGTCTTCTAATTTTGACTCAAAACTCGTATCTATCCTTAATTATTCAGATGTTCCTAACTGTTTGATTGTTGGTTGATTGACCAATTATTAATTGTGGGAATAGAATATAAAGATGGTCGGTCGGAGACTACTAGTGGTTTCAATTCCCATGTTTTGATTTGGAGACGGCATTGTCATTCAGAATCTGTTCATTTCTTCGATCACTGTGCTTGTATGCTGCTTCTGATGATAAGATAGACTCTACTCCATCTGTTCCATTCAGCACCATTATGGGCTGACACTTAGAATGCAAATCTTGATTCTTTGTCACCAAACACTGTTTCTTATTTTTTTATATATTGATATTTGGGTCATATTTAAACATTATCGAGACTAATTTAAGTAGGTCTCTAAAGGTATTTTCTATATTATATAGACTTGAACTAGAGTTTTATATTTAAGCAGCTAAAACTCTTTTCACTTAGACTCACCTGTTTGTAACACTCTTTCTTATGATGATACATTTTTATGCCAAAATATAGATATAAAAGAATATTTTGCTTTTCCTTCTTTGGACCAATATCGATGTAGGCTTTAAGCATGGAGCTCCTAGCCTATCAAGAATATTGGCATTTTCTCAGCTGATATGTATGAACATGACTGTAGCTATAGCTTTTTCATTATTGAAATAATTATGAAACTACGCTTTACGGTTTCGACACTTCTCTTTCTTGAATTCTCACCGCTAATTTTAAGTCAATTATATTGAATTGTCCCTCTCTGTTGAGAATCCATCTTTGCTTTCTAAGAAACCACATTTCCCTTTTGAATTCTTGTAAATAAGTCAATCATCAACATTTAATTTCAAGTCTTACTCGAATATTTTTTTCCCTAACGAGGGTTGACTTTTTCCCCCTGACAAATTATTACGTAATATGCTTTCAATCATGTTATATATTATTCAACCAATATAAATTAAGCTTAATTCCGCATATAACCTTTTTGAAAAGAATTTATACTGTGAATAGAAAAGAAGAAAAAGGGAGAAACAAACAGCTTTAATCTTGTCTCCAGGTGAATAATATATATATTCTAAATTAATCATTAATTAATTAATTAATACTTTTATGATTTGATTTTTATTTAGGTCGTCAATACACAAATCCTTTGTTATTTATATATTGTTCGAACTATGTCAATTAATTATAAAGAAATCTTGACTATTTAATAAATATTTTTTTTCGACACCAACTTTCTTTTTTTTGGGCCAAATTCAACACCAACTTTCTAAGGCCAAGATTATAAGCTAAATTAACAAGTCCAAGTTCTTATTATAAGAGATCATATCACTTCCATATATAAGTGTTAATTATAAGTTGTTTTCAACCAAAATGGGACCTTCATGATTATCCTGCTATCAAATTTAGTGGGCCACTGTACCCTTTATTCCAATTCTCCAATTATAAAGATGAAAGGAAAAAAATTAGGAAAAATGACATTTGTGAATCTTATAATTACATTTAAGACCATGATTTATATAGAAATTTCATAAAAAGATCAAAGTTCTTGGAGGAAGAAAAATTTGAGTCCCCCACATGTTATAGTTTTGTGAATGAAAGTTCTACAGTTTCTCATTCAAAAGAAACAAAAAACAGAGAGTCAACAAAAATGCCATTCCTTCTCGAAACCGGTTTGGGAGCATCCAACACTCATCCCAGAGAAGAGTAGAAGAAAAAGATTTGTCATAGAATTACCCCCAATATGTGCATGTTTGGAAAGAAAGAAAATCATGGTTTTAAAATGGCTTTTGGCTTAAATTTTTGTTTGAAGAAATTTTAAAACAAACAGTCATATTTGTTTAAAATGACTTTTGGACTAAACTATAGTTTAAAATTAAAGTTTTGGATAAGCTATTGAGACTAGCTTATAGAATAGTAAAAAAGTTTATGAACTACCCAATTACCATTTTACCCTTATTTTTTCTTATATCCTCTCTCCTCACTCTTATCCACCCTCTTTCCTCTCTCCTCTCTATTATCTCTTTTTTCTTCTCTCTTCTCCACCATCTCTCATCTCTCCTCTCTCCTCTCTCATATTTTTAATAAAACTATACCCTTTTTAGTAATTTTTTAATTACAAAAATCCTTCTAGTAATAACTATTTAAACACTCATTTAGTCAGAATCACTTTTTTCCTATAAGCTCTTCTCTAAAAGTTATTTTCTAAAAGCTGTCCAAAAGTCCTTTTTTTCATAATCTATTTTCTAAACTTTTTTTTCAAGCAGGCCCTATGACTATATATTGATCATTGACAATATGAGTACGCTAATCATCATCAATCAATATGAGTATGTAGACCATCGTCGAAATGAGTATGCTAATTAGTTATCCTCACAAACATGAAGATTTTAGGTTCCTCTAAGATGATTACAAAGCTAAAGAAGAACGATTCAAGTCGGAACATAGAACGCATTCACCGAGAAGGGGATCGCACACATGAAGCCTTAATAAGATGATGAAAGAAAAACAAAGACCTCAACAAGAAGAAGAGCCATCTTAACAAGAGGAAGGCACTTCATCAAATATCTTCCAAGATATGTTTTTGTTGAAAGGATTTTCTAGAGATTCGAAATGATCCAAGTCTTTCCATGATTTTCTTTTTCGCTATTTATCTTGTTAAATGGGATTTCCATATATAAGTACCATGCTGAATTTCCACCCTCAACTTTGTGCTGATAATTATGTGTTGCCACCCTCCCTTTTCCAACTTTGTGCTGCCAATTTAACTCTTTAATGGAGAGTTCCTTGAGCAGTAGATAAATGGTGAAATATGGAATAAGCTATAGTTAGGGTTATTTTATTTATTTATAATTATTTTTTAGGATTATTTGAATAAATATATTTAGAATATTTCTTATACTAATTAGGATTTGATTGAATTTTCTTATCATTATCTTTCTAATTAGGATTATTTTAGATTTTATTTATTTTCAATAAAATAAAATATCTAGGTCATCTGATTATTTTTTTGTCATTTTTATGATTAATTAGATCAGGGTTTAAATTATTATTATTATTTTAATCTTTATAAGCTCTATAAATAGTCTTAAAAATTTTCATTGTGAGCTGATTTGATTGATTGATTGATTGAATAAAGTATTCCGCAGGCCTCCTTCCACTTTTGCATAATTGTATCTGGGCCCAAGTTTTATTAAAGTTTTTTTTTATAAACATTTTTTGAAAAGGGTTGGGCTCATTTATAATTTAAAGGCAAGATAAAATCTCTCTTCTTCCTAGGCGATACTAATGTCGGTCAGGGCCAGCCATCTATTACCCTCAAGTATAAACCTAGGCACCTAGAAGTTAGGATGCTTCCCTAAGTGTCACGACTAGAATCACAATAAAGTGGTATTCCCTAAGAATCGAACACGTTCTAAATAGTCGCATGTCTTACTCCTTCACCAGTTGAACCCACGGATGGAAGATGGGTAAATTTTTTTAAAGTTGAAACCGATTATCCAACTTCTATCTTTAAAAATTCAAGCCCAAAAAAAAACACTTCTATCATAATAAATTAATATTAAAATTTTCAAAAAGCTCAACCTTAAGATGGAGTAATAATCTTCCATGCTTAATTGCTTAACTAATTTAATCATTTACATCATCATCATCATACCAACAGATCTAATAATCTTTTTGGCTCTCATATATAAATATAAATTGGGGGACGTTAAATCCCTTCTTATCTGTCGAACCCAAAAAAAAAAAATCCTTCGTCAGAAATCACAGGCAGTGGCCAAAGAAAATTAAATGAAGGACAAAAGTGTGTAAAGATTCATATATAGTAGAAACAAAAACCCTAGATCAGGAGATCTGACAATTGGCCATGTCTCGAAGCTTCCCAGGAGAAAAAAGATAAAGTACAATTCACATATTCGAAGAAGTCTAAGATAGAAATAGGGAATAATTCCAAGTTCTCCAACACTGATTGACACAGAATAATATCTTCTTGACTTGGAAAAATAAAATTATGCATGGTGACTCACTTCTTAATTATATAACTCATTTCAATTCTCATTATGATATATTTATTCCTTAATGATTCCTTCAATTATCAATTCCCTAATATTACTACGTACGCAGAAGGTATCGAACAATCTTTTACTTTTAAAGGCAACAACAAATAATTAAATTATGCTCATCACTGACATAATGTGAGGCATGTAATAATTCACTACTGTATGCTTTACCTTCAATATTCTCTTCACAATATTTTACCAAATGATGAAACCGAGAAACTAAATTTAATCAGTTTATTAAGACTCGAAGAGAAAAAGTTTTCTTTCGGAAGAAGCAAATCATCATGTTTATTGTTCAATCTCTTCTATATATTCACACCAGAATAATAAAAATAATGAAGATGCATGACTGTATATCTCTTCTATTTCAATCATCAATGAATAAACGAACTCTGAAACATTTAAACTATTAACACGACTTTAACATCACTATGAACCAAAACATACCATGATGTGAGGGTTTAAAGAGTCTCACAGGAGAAGTAAAGAGCAAAATGTAGCCAAAAACAACTTGCCGGTCGGAATAAACCCTAAGCATGCTGGCTGCCGGCAAGTCATTCTTGGCTGCAATATACTCTCAACCTTTTCATGTAAATACTCTTTAAACCTAATGACAATTGTTAGAGACTCCATGCCCTCTTTTTCTTTCTGTTTCACACGAAAGGAGAACTTATTGCACGCTTCAGAATGAGGCATTCTTGTGTGTTTATATAGAGGATCTGGTAATGCACTTATCTAGTTAGTAACTTGCACATCATATTCTTTAATCTTTAAGTGGTAATATCAAGGTTAGTGCCATATCACTAGTACGTAGTAACTCCGATCTTTAATATATGAGCTAATTAGGATTTTATTTTGTCATAAATATAAAATTTTAATCCACTTCGTCTCTCATATTTATCATTTTTTAAATTAATTTATTTAACTTTTAAACTGATATATAATCTATATTATTTAATGTTACTTTAGGGAAATGTCACATGTAACATCCCTATTTTCATCATTATATTATAATTAAAAATATTATTTATCAATTAATTAAAAATATTATCTAATTAAATTATTATGGTTTAGTAACTTTTTATTATTTTCAATAAAATAGGATATTTGGATTATTCTACCATTATCTTTACTTAGGGTTTTATAATTTGATTGTTATTATTAGTTAGAGAATTATTAGGATTTGGGTTCAGATTTAGATATGGATTTAAATTTTGAATTATTATTATGGCTTTATAAATAGAGCTAAGGCCCTGAGTTACTCTTCAAACTTTATTATTGAGTCGGCTCTTCTCTTTTTAGTCATCTCTCTCAATCCATTTCCTGTTCCCAAAGAATCTCACCTCTATTTTCCTCCTAAACACGCCCTTAGTTCAACTCACCCAAAGCTAAGATGTATCTTTCAAATCTTTTATGGTCTTAGTTCAACTCACCCAAAGCTAAGATGTATCTTTTAGATATTTTGTGATAATTATTTATATATTTAGGCGAAAGGTAACCACTTTCACCTCATTATGTGTGCTAATGTGATGTTTGAGTGATTTGATATAATATATATAAAGCTATTGATATTAATATGATTGTATTGAGAAAATATTTATTGATAATTTTTATTGAAAATAGTCTTATGGGACTTAAAGTTTAATTTAAAAAGTTTGAGTTAAGATTATAAACTTGTAATATCTTGATATTGGAATTTGAAGAAAGTTATTATCTTGAGAACAACCCTTTTATGATATTTATCAAGCTATTGAGATTTTTATTAATATGATTATTTTGAGAATTATGTATTAGGGATGGGTGATGATAGAATTGTATTTCTACCACGTGGTATAGCCTCTATTGGAGCTCAATAGTTGGCTTTTGTCTCACCAATCTACCGAGGGGTTGTGACAGCCCCACCTGTTTATTGAGAGAGAATGAACCCATGGTCCGGTCAGGTGTTATGTAGATTTTGGCATATCAATACTACTTGATTAGTTAGCTTTTGAGTGGTTAGTTCCACTAGCTCATGGGTTTGATCGGCGGGAATAAGGTGGTTTGATTGGTTTGATGGGAGAAACTTAAGTAAGTTATCTATTTGATTTTATTATAATAATATGTTATTTTGTATATATTTTACTTTATGAGGTCCCACTTGATACCTTATGAGCACATGTTAGTATATATAATGAGTAGAATTGATGGTTACTGAGATATTAGTCTCACCCTATTTTTATTAATATTCTTTTAGGTGATAGTCTCATCTTAGGCCTTAGGAAAAACTTCAAAGGCTCGAGTAGAGCTATATTAATTGTATAACATTCTCCCTTGAAGGTATGCGTAGAATATTTATATATTGTCACAATAAGTTTTATTTTATATACTCATATATCCTATCACTTTATTTATATTTTAAGAAAAGTCTTTTTATAACCATGGTAGAGTTTATTTAAATTTTAGGTAAACTCTTTTCTACCATTGTTAGCTCTTTTTAAATAAACTAAATTTATTTATAATATTATTTTTAAATTATATTGGGTACAAAATATATCTAAATAATTAATAATAGTTATATTTTAAGAGGATTTTACATCACACATGTCATAATTAATTGATTTATTTAGCTTTTTTAATCTATCTAAATAAGTCAACTAACTAACTCTTATATTAATAATAGGAGGGAGTTACGATATCATTTATTTTAATCAAATATTTCCAATTAATATTGTCTGTTTCGGCCAAACTAATAATACATGTGCATAAGTATATGATTCCCTGAAGCTTTTGAAGTGAAAATGATAGATCTTGTCGTTGATTAATTAGTAGGGGGTCAACTCAAATTGCGATGGACAGCTCCTCAATAGAATAAGGATGGCTGTTTGGTTTTATATTATTTTAGATAAAAGTGCAATTTCCCTATTTAACTTTATATAAGATTTCATTTTGATTTCTTAAGGGTCTTTTAGTGTTCTAATTCTAACACCATCAGTTTCATTAACAAAAAATGGCAACATTAAAAGTTTAAATATTGACAAACTATTCATAAATATTAACATATATTAAACTTAATTTCTTTAAAATAGCTCACAAAATATTATCTGAGACTAAACAGTGTTAGGTCAAAAAATCTTGTATAAAGTTAGAACATCATGGATTAATTTAATATTTTATTATAATAAGTTGGAATGGAATCTTAATTTATGTGGGAGAATTAAGGGTAGTGGAGAAGTGAAGGAATGCCTCCACGAATTAGTGACCATATAATTTGACTGAGGCAACTATGATAGTAAACGGTGATAGTGCATGCATATATCAGATTCTCACTTACAAAAAATGCTTTACAAAAAAAACTATGTGTTTTTTTTTATTTGTATACCTATATTAATCTATTTCTATTTTATTATATATTTCTTTTTTAAAAAAATTTGAAATTATGTAAAAAATATAATAGATAGATAATTATTTAACAAATAGTTTGTTTAACTGTAATAAATGTGTCATATAGCATTTAAATTTAATTTCATTTATAGTGCTACTGGAGTGGTGATTAAATATTTAGAGAATATATAAAAGAAATCATGCACATATGTGGATGTGGTAGTTAATTGTCAGTCAGTCAAGATTTAAAATGGATTCCTAAATTTTTTATAAGAACCAAAGAACATGAAGCCAATCCACCCAACTTTAATTTGTCGAGAAATATCCCAATTTTGACTTTCAGGGATATTAATGTGAGCCATTCAAATAAATAGAATTAATTCTTAATTAATAATATCCTATTCTTCGAGGAATTTAAATTGAACTCCTTCCGCATTATTAAATTAAATAGAACAAAGTCCTACTATCATCGGATGATATCTAACTAATATGGTATATATTAAAAAAATTAGTTAAGTTAATTATTTGTATAAAATATATGTTAATCTTTTTGAAATATCTCTCTAATTATTTACATTAGAAATTACGCCTAGTCCCACATTAATGGAAATTTTCTTACATACATAATCAATAGTGATAGTTTAAAAAAAAATTATAAATTTAATAGATAAAATGAAATAAATTCTTATATTTAGAGTTAAAGTAAATCTTTCAACTAATTTTTAAGGATGATAAAATACTTTAATATCGTGACAATAATTGAGATAGATTGTATTATGTAATCATAATATAATTAAAAATTATATTTAGAAAATTTTAGAATTCTTTTCCAGAGACAGCGATAGCACTAAAAATTAAAATATTAAACCGAAAATTAACTCATGTGGAAACTTTATTTCATATCTTCCCAAGTGATAAGCCATTTCTAAAAGCTGTTGTGGCATTCTGAAGAAAGAATAATAACATGTCCACACACACACACAAAAAAAAACGAGTATATAAGGAAGTGGGAAAATGGAATATTTAGACCCCTTGGAATCGATAAGACATTTTTTGGTCAATAGCAATAGGAAATGGTAGGCCTTGAACTTCTTTTAACAACAAATATTATATTTATATATATTGCAAAGAAAGAAATTAAAACTTAAAAGACAATTAACGAATGACTTAAATTAAAAAAAATATTTATCATCTGTGAGAGATCAAATAGAAAAAATAATTCTACAAATTAAATACGAAATTGAAGAAATTATCGTATCTTAATTAATTGGTAATGGTGCAATTCAAACGCCTAGAGCAATATAATATATATGTCAAACAATATTATTAATACCTTAACAAGCTAAGGTTCGAACTAGTAACTATTCAGAATAGCATAATCATATTACAAACTTGGGCTCTTATTATTAGTTACGAAACAAAGAACTTTTGATTTGATCCCTTGATCATGACATGGTCTCTAATATTTCTGTAGTTAGATTCAATCCCTTGCACTTTTAACGGTTTCTAACCGAACCCATATTCCATTAATATTACGTATTTTCAATCTTAATTACTTCAAATGAAGAAGGAGACGTATGATAGATAGCAAGTGGGTAGTGTCAACTCTTTGCCATTATATCCCAAAAAGTTAAAATACGAACCGATATGGAGATATTTGATTCAGAAACAAGCATCTTGAAGGAGTATTTGTCACAATTATACACTACTAACATTCATACCAAGGGCACTAAATAAATAGTACTAATTGTTTCATAGATTTTTACAAAAAATAAGTTAAAAACAAGAATAGAAAAAGCTTCTAAAATATGGCTAATAATAGATAGGGATAGGAATGGAGAAACCATATATCCAAATAATGAAAGCTTGTTAAGCTAATTGCTTCGTCCAACAAAAGCAAATAAAATTTTTTCCTAAATGTCTTTTGCTTTCATATTATTCCTTAACCAACTAAACAATTTCCTCTAATTAACAAACCTCATTGAGGATAATTTTAAAATTTGTAAAGTATTAATTAATTTAAACTTAATTTTTTAATCTATATAAAATTATTAATATATAGATCACTAAGTATGAAAATTTTGTATGTGCACAACACAGCTTCTAATTTTGGTTGAATTTAATTAATTGGTTTATGATTGAACCCATACCTTCACGTATTCACATCATATTCTTCATTACTTCAATGAAATTGAAGGAGACGTATCAGTCAACCATATCAAATTGATTTGCTATTCCAAAAATTAAAGTTATGGAAATCGATTCCAAACAAGGACATGGTTGTGGATAAGAAGCATCTTTAATTTAAAGCAATTAATTTATTCAGACATGGCTTCCATATTATCCATTGACCTAATTACGTAGTACCTAGCTCCCTGCTCTGCCTATAAATAACGTCGAAATAATGCTGAAAATGCATGCAGCAGATATAACTGAAACATTATGAGAGCTTATTTGGAAGAAGCTAGTAATTATTAACGTTGCTAATGTTGGCTCAAGTGGCTCGCATGAAGGGGTCAGAGAGTATATCTGAGCCAAGAATGACTTGCCGGCAAAATTTCCCATTAATTAATTTATGGGTGTTGCTGGCAGTTGTTCTTGGCTCAAATTTGCTCTCTTTCCTCTCATACGAGACTCTCAAAGAGCTTACTCATTGGCCCTTTTAGTGTATCAACTACTTATACATCCAAAATTGAGTTATTTCGTGTTTGATACTCCTTCCACTCTTAAAATATAATAACTAGTTAAAGATTTATTTTAATCTTAAATATAAAATATTAATTTACTGTATTTTAAATTTATAATTTTAATTTCCTTAAAATATTATCTGTTGATTGCACATATTAAGATAGTTTCAATAAAAAACAGTTCCAATGCAACTAATTAAAAACAGTATTTTAGAAAAATTAACATATATTTTTTTATAAACAATTAATTTAACTAATTTTTTAATCTTTATAGATTAATTATCTAAGGATTGGGGGAATACTTTTTATTTTCATTCGTTTCAAATTCATACTTATTACTACATAACACTTCTAATTACATTCAATTCAAGTGTATTTTTCCCTTTATCAATGCTAATAGATAAAGCTTCTTAGGACTTAATACAATGTTTTTTAGTAATGTACATGTTATTTGTGCCTCAAACTCCTTTAGTCTATTATGATTTTTTTATGGCTATGCTTGTTTGTGTAGGGACCAAGTGAAGTAGCTGAGTACATATATATATATATCCATATTTGTTTACCATGTGATGATCTTTATCTATCACCTTCCTAATTAATAATGATATTTGTGGGATTTATATAGCAACATTTATCTTAGTAACTTTTTATGATTCCCGACATAGAAAGTCCTATCTACATTGGTCTCAAGTCTTATATAGATAAGCATATCAATATCTATCACCACACAAAGTTAATATACATGTTTGTAGATTATCAATATCTCAATTGTAAGTCACATTAGTCATAGAGTTAGTTATAAATAGGCTCAGTCCACACACATGGGAAAACTTGCCATTTTTAATGAAACAGCACACTACTCGCATATGATGAACATTAAGAATTACCAATCGGGAAAAGATTTAAAGCTTTTGTGCAGAAAATGGAGCAGACACTGAATGATCTGAAACACCTTTACAATGATTTAGCAGAACAGAACTGAAAAGAAGCTGAACCCATGGTTTGATTCTTTGATTGGCCAGAGATCCAAGTGAAATTCATGAAGGAAAGGACTTCATCAGTAATTCATCTGTGTGAAAAATGGCGCTGATATATATATAGTGGGGAGAATTATACTAAAGGACCAAATTCACAAATTAAATATGAAATATCAAAATGATGGAGGTTTGACTAGTCCAACAAACATTTATAAACACATAATTTCGGAATTCAAAACTTATGCATACAACATGACGTCATATATTATCAGATGAACTTAACACATGACATCATGTCTCTATCCCATAAGGTGTTTAATCACACTAACAATTTATGCTCATAAAAACCTTAATTTACCAACAGGTACCCATGGAATGGCTAGATGTCATTACAGAGCTGTCATATTAATTTTTCTTGTGACTTCAAATATATTTCTTTCAGTTAGATTATTTGAACCATTATGCAAAACATTTGATCTAATTCAATAAATTTCAAATATTTTACAAATGTTATATAAATTTTATAGACACTTCATGTTTTTTGTCACCAATGTCCATAATTCCCATCATAGTCACCGCAACATAAATAACAACAAGCTTTGTCCCACATAAAATAGGGTTGGCTATATAAATCACACAACACAATTATATTTTATCAATAATTAAATATTTAAATAAATTGTTAATCAAATGTCTCATTCAAAAATTTTATTTAGTATTTTCTTCGGTTTTTCTCTACTTTTTTTTTCCAACAAACTTCATACTATCTGATCTACCCTTCTCATCAGTATCTTTAATGGCATTATTTGTATATGTCTAAACCATCTCTCCAAGATAGAGTTTTTGGCTGCTTCAGTCCCTTTCCCTTTTAACTTCTCCTGAATTTAGACTCTGCATGCTTCAAAGTAATAATGAGATGTGGGAGTCATATCATCCTCTATACTTGTTAAAGAAGTGGATTATGTGTCATTGTGTTGTCAACTCTTGCTTATACCAAAAAGATAAATGTCCCAATACAGAAATTGATTCCAAACAAGGGAGGTTCTGGACAAGAATCATATCATCATATGTAGAAAATCACGCACAAACTAATATTATTGAGGCAAACTATCTTTCCATACATGGAATTCCACCCGTTGACCTCTGATCTGCCTATGAATAGCATTAATATAATGCTCAAAGTTCATTCAGAGAAAATCTAAAGGCTTATGAAAATAGTCATGAATATAAATGATATTTGCTCTAGAGCCTCACATGAAGAGTAAGAGAGTGTATTTGAGCCAAGGATGACTTGCTGGTATCTGCTAAATGGTAAAATTTGCCATCTCTGAGTGTTGCCGGTGTTGTCCTGGCTCAAGTTTGCTCCCTTTCCTCTCTCATATGAGACTCTCTTAAGAGCTTGTTCTTTGCACTTCTTGTCTATGAATCATATACTGCATGATTCATATGTCTGAAATACGTGCTACATGACTAGGATTTAAGTGTTACATATTTAATTTGTAAAATTACAGAGTTGACAGAATTTAACAATTTGCCCACATTTCAAAACCAAAGTTCCATTGATACTCAAACATCAACTGGAACAATCTTTTTACTCATAATAGGCCAAATACTAAAAGCTGTTGTGGACAAAATAAAGCATATTCTGAGTTCTGACCCTCCTCCAGTGATTTTGCAAAACAGAACTGAAGAAAAAAGGTAAAGCCATAAACCATAATCTTGTTTTACAATTCCACATCAGATAAAGTACTTTAATACTAACCAAGTCTTCGACAAATTATCAAACTGTCACTTCCAGATTTCAGAGTACCATTTACTTCTTAAGAGCTTGAGTGAAACCAAGGCAAGGTTTCACTAACGAAGTCTAGAACAAATTATCAAACACAAACCAAGGCATTTAGTGAGAGTTTGAGGAAGCCATATGGATCACCGTATGCTCTGTCAGGGGAAATTCAGAGAAACTGTGGCAGATTATACACTCTTCCTTTGAGGCTCCAAAGTTCAAATGCAATTGGATTCAGAACCAAAATATAGTTAAATGGTGTGAAAGCCTATTGCGTTGCTGTAGTCTCTAATATTGTTTAGCACCCTATTTTGTAATGCTAAATCATCTCATCTTTTCGGTTCCATCAATATTATTCCACAATTTTTGAGAGATTGATAGCAGATGAACTAATAAGCAATGTTAATAAACACAATTGTTGACATATAATGCTGAAACTTGCAAAACAATCATACTATTAAATATTTGTGAAATGGACCAATTCTTAGATCATAGTCAAGACTTTCAATTCATTATAGCTTTAAAAGCATAAAAATCGATACAAATACAAGACAATCATGACAGTGCCACGTAATAAAACAACTGCTACTTTATTTTATTCAAAATGTAGTGCCATTGAAACAACTTAAATCCGATATCACCTTAGAATTATTTCACAAATTAAATTAAAAATTGTATATATTGTAACCTCAGGTCGTTCTCTTTCAGAGCTAAAATATGAAATTAAATCCCTAAATAACTAAATGAAATATAACATAAACTAGAAATTAGGGGTTTGAATTTATTGACTAACAACTAATTGTTAAAAATTTAAATTAATTTAAATAAAATATTTTTAGTATTTTTTATTTAAGGATAGTGATATGGAATGATAATGAGTGAATAGAATAAAAGCGAAAGTGATTAACAAGAATAAAAATGATCCTCCAATTCAATAACACAAGCAATCATAACTTCTAACAGATATGGAAATTAAAAATAATAAATAAAAAATTATAATTAAGCTTTTAATTTAACAATAGAATTACCTCGAATTGTTAAAAAATATTTTTTAAAATCCTAATTTATTAACTGCTACTACAAAAATAATAAAATAGGATTAAGTATATTTAAAAAATAATGTTTAAAAATAACTCAAAGATTTAAATAGAAAGAATCAAAGTTAATAAATAACAGATGATCTAATAATCTAAGTCACTTTAAAAAATAATTAATTATTCATAATAATCTCAATACAAAGTTTGATCCAAATTAAAGTAAATAAAATTAAAATTAATTTAAAAACAATGTCAAATGCTAAGTAAAAATTCAATCAAAATAAACATAAATAATCATTATAAGACTTTTAAATAATTATAAAATTTATCTTAAAATTTAAAAATTATTATATAATTAATAAATAAAAAATTAAAATAATTTAAACTTCCTTTAAAATCTTAAACCCATGCCCTTACCATTCAATCCATTGAATTGAATGGGAGGATTAGGACGCACGCCTAGCCATCAAATACGCTGTCACCAACAAGTTTGAGAGATCGGCCATGAATTTGGAGATGGATGAGGTCGCTGCACTGTCACGACCGTCGTGGTTCTGGTCTATGTCTCCGCTGCACGTGGTCTCTGTTCTGGATGAAAGGAGTCGGCTGGGTTGTGCCGTTGCTGGTGTGCTATGGAGTGGGTGAGGTGAATGAAATTGAAGGACGGAATGAAAGTGCAGGACGCTTGAGGTGAGTGGTTTCGCGCGGCCGAAGTCTGAAGAGTTCTGTGATGTCTCGGCGTCCTTTCTTTCTCGTGTGCGTCTCTCCTCGCATAAAAGCTGATGAAGAAAAAGTTAAAAAAAATTAATAGGCCAAATAGTAAAATTTGACTCATAAGTTCTCCAATATAATTTTTAAATTAATAGTTATTTATTATCATTTATAAATTTTAATTTTTTCTAAATTTCATAATTGTTTGAAAAAAATCATAAAAAATATGATAATTATATCTTTATTAAACATTAATTTAATATAAGATATATTAATCTAAATAGTACATTAAATAATATAATTAAAGATTAAAATAATGACAAATATCCACTAAAATAATATGAATAAATATATAAAAATATGAGTTTATCAACTTTTCACGTTTAGCCTTTTACACTCTTATAAAACATGATAAAGAGAATCCTACAATTAAACTCAATACAAACAAACATAAAGCTGGACAAAGATTGGTTCTTTAATAGTCCTACAAATTCATACCTAAAGTTTTGCCCATAAGATGCTTCTTAGAGATTTGTTTCTAGCAAAATGTACCAGCCAGGTTTAACCTTGTCCTGAACCAATGTTTTCTAGATAAAGTTATTCTTTAACAGTATCACATTCTTAGAAATCTCATGTCTGCTTAACGTGTCATTGCTGGAAAGAGGTCTCCCATCTCTTGCGCTTTTTTCCTTTTCTGAAGAACATTTGAATATTGATATTGCAGATACATTTTAAGATATCATCATTGACGTCCATGTGGTGTCCTTACCAGTGTCCATACTTTCTAATTCCCATCAAAGTCTTGTGGCTGCTCAAGCACTTGCCCTTGAAATATCTTCTGAATTTTTACCTTAACTTCAGTTCAGTTTCTCGCTGAATTTAGACTCTGCATGCTTCAAAACAATAACGAGATGTGGGGTTCATACCATCCACTTGTGGAAGTAGTGGATTACGTGTCATTCAGACATTGAGCTGTCAACTCTTGCCTGCACAAAAAAGATAAACTTCCCAATATGGAAATTGATTCCAAACAAGGGAGGTTCTGGATAAGAAGCATATCATATGTAGAAAATCACGCACAAAAGAATATTATTGAGGCAAATTAGTTATCTATCCAGACAGGGAATTCTACCCGTTGACCTCTGCTCTGCCTATAAATAGCATTAACATAATGCTCAATGTGCATACAGATAAATCTAAAAGCTCTTGAAAATAGTCATGAATATCAATGATATTTGCTCTAGAGCCTTGTATGAAGAGGGAGAGAGTATATTTGAGCCAAGGATGACTTGCCGGCATCTGCAAATTAAGTAGAAAAATTTGCCATCTCTGGCTGCTGCCGGTGTCGTCCTGGCTCAAGTTTGCCCTCTTTCCTCCCTCATATGAGACTCTCTAAGAGCTTGTCCTTTCCACTTATTGTCTATAAATCATATCCTGCATGATTCATATCTGACAAACATGATAGGTAACTAACATTTAAAGTGTTACATATTTTTGTGTGTGGTGCCCTGTAAATATGTCAATGTCAGAGCTTCATCACAGCTAGTGAATGCCTTTGAGTTTCATGAACTGTATAAATTAAGAGAGGAAGACAAAAACAGAATAATGCACAAAAGCAAAATTTTAGTACTTGGGTTTATCTGATATGCATAATCTTGTTTTGCAGTTCCATTCCCATGAGATAAAATACTTCAATAATTTAATGTATTGAAGTCTTAAAAATACTGTAGAACTGTCACTTCCAGATTTCAGACAGCCATTTGCTTCTTAAGAGCTTGAGTGAAACCAAAGCCCAATGAATGATGAAGGCATTTTGTGAGAGTTTCAGGAAGTCATATGGATCTCCCTATGCTCAGTCAGGGAAAATCTGAAAAATTTTGGCAGATTGTATACTCCTTTGAGACCCCAAATTTCAAGTGTAATTGGATTCAAAACCAGAAAGCGATGAAGTTTGTACTATATAGTTGATTGGTGTCAAAGCCTCTTGTCAGCGTTGCTGCAGCATCTAATATTGTTTAGGACCCTATCATGTGATGTTAAATCATCTAATCTTTTCAGTTCCATTAATATATGTACAGATATATATATACACGTTCCATTAATATATGTACATATATATATAATCTATAAAAAGCCACACTATTTATAAATAATGAAGAAGGCAACTCTTTTCCAGATTTTGTGAAATACACGGGACCACTTCTTATTCATTTAAAAATGAAGCACAAACCACCCATCTGGTTTGCCAATATGAATAACCAAGCTCTGTTGCATATTATCACACTTAATGAAACTCATCAAAATATGGAAATAATGAAACAATATGAAATTGTAATGATATTTTCCAAACAAATTTGAACTGGGGATGAATATACAAATAAAGACTTTGATATCATTCCACAATTTTGGAGATATTGCTAACAGATAAAGTAATAAACAATGTTAATAAACATAATTGTCGACAGCATAATATTAGAAGGATTGATTGTTGCTGGAACTTGGAAATACAATCATATTAGAGAATATTTGTGAAATAGAACAGTTCTTCTTAGCTCATAGCCAATACTTACATTCAATCCATTATAGTCTTAAAAGCATAAAAAGTTCTACAAATACAAGACAATTATGAAACAGCAACATAACAAAGCACGTTTGATTTTATTCTTATTCAAAATGTAGTGTCATGCTGAAATAAATTATGGTCAATGCATCGAATATAATACTAATTCGTATTTTAATCATCACTACATATTCATATCGAAAGTTTTGCCCATAAGATGCTACATTATTCTTAGAGATTTGTTTCTTTCCAAAATGCACCAGCCAGCAACTGTAATGATCTCCCTTTTAACTTTGTTCTGAACCAATGTTTTCTCAGAAAAAGTTATTATGTAACAGTATCACATTCTTAATTAGCAACCTCATGTCTGCTTAACGTGTCAACGCTACAAAGTGGTCTCCCATCTCTTCTTACACTTTTTGCCTTTTTTGAAGAACATTTGAATACTGATGTTGCAGATACATTTTAAGATATCATCACCATGGACAATTCATGCATAGGGCTTCTGGAAATAGACCATAAAACCTACCATTTACAAATGCATCAAACGAAAAACAAACGAAAATTCCCAGTGTCAGTTCGCTCTTACCTGGCCCTTTGACATATCCAAGGACCAAAACTTATGGGGCATTCCAAGGTGACCACTCATCTTTTGAAATATTCTATGCCCACAACAGGGGAATCCAGCATTGAGGCCCAATGAGTAAACGACGCGTGGAGAGTGAAGAACCCAGAAGAAATCGGAATACTGACAACCAAAGTGATGCTTTTCGTCGAACAGATAGAATGCAATCTTCATGATTGCCCTTTGAAAGGAACAAGTGCCACTTGCCTCGGACTAATTCTGAAATAGTGAGTCAAATTCAGAATATTGGGGACCCTTCTCGAGAATCGCTATTTCCCACTAGCCCCACTGCCTATATATACAATGGCAGAAATCGAATAAGATATAGCATTGGTTACAGAATTGAGAAAGATAGATGTGGGAAGGGGAAAACAGCTAATTAACAAATTAATTTGAGGGTAACGTAAGGTCGGAGAGTTTTTCATGAAGAGGTGGAAAGTGGAATGCAGCCAAGGATGACTTGCCGGCGAAGCAAGCTCTCATGAATAGAGAAGCTTGGTTTTGATTTCCCGGCAAGTCATTCCTGTGGCTACATTTGACTTTCTTCTTCTCATGTGAGACTCTAATGACCGCTCCTTCTTAGTTGGATTTACGTCAGACGTCAGAGAAAGAAGGAACAGACTCAAAGGACCGATTAATGGTGATTGCGCAGATTCAAAGTGCTATTTGCCAACTTCAATCATTGAAAAGGTGACCTTTTTGTTAAGTGTTGTAGTTATAGAGCATCAATCTATTACAATAGTGTCAAGAAAATTTTAGCATCACAACAGTAAGATACATTCCTCCTAATCATAAACCTCCAGCCCTATAAGCTATAACGTATATTTTAAGGATTTTGTTTTTTTAAAATATATATTCTCATTCCTTTTCGGCTTTTCCTTTTTAGGGTACAACTACCACTGATAGCTCTCACAGCAAAGCCTTTTTTATACACATGGCCTAATTTAAATTTAATTTATATATTTAAAAAGCTCAACCATGTACCAAGTATGCTGAGACTTTGTTAATAATCTCATTCTTTTTTGTCTCTTATATAGTCATTAAATTTTTCTTTTTCATAATACTCTATTATTTTTATCTTTATATGTTAAATTTTAATTTTAATTCTTAAAAGGTAGAGCTATTTTAACTTAAACTTTAAGCCAAGCATATGGTCTTGGTTTAGTTTATATATAATATAAACGTTCAAAATCATATGCCGCATAATATATATCACTTTAGTCTTTATTATAAATTCATTTTAAATCAATTATCACATTCTAAGGAATGTAATTAAGTCATTAAATATGCCTTGAATTGATAAAAAAATTTAAATTTAACTTTATTCTCGTTCTATATTTACATATCATTCTCATCTATCTCTCCTTTTTCTCTCTTTCCAACAAGAATTAAATAAGGATAAAATTAAAAATAGTCATTAATAATTTCTAAGTGGATTTATAGTTAGGACAAAAAATTTCTTCTCTAAATAAACTTATAATAAGGACTAGAGTGATATATCTCAAAAACTTCAAATTTCGTAGTGCTAAAGAAAACATCCAAAAATGAATAATGAGTCTTATAAGAAAGGTGAAAATTGTATTTTCTAGTTACATAGTGGAGCTTTTTATACCCAGTCAAACTTTTTCAACCTTAGTTGTTATTGGCTCATTCTTTTCATTTTTTATCACTGTGATGCTACTCTTCTTAGACATTACTTGAATGGAGCTCACACTATTGTATATAGGGAAAATGATACTGGCACTTAAAAGTTCTGTGACCTCTTCCTTAACCTCATCTAAAAAGGATTGAACCTCTTTTGAGATTGCCTAATAAGCCTCCTACCCTCCTCTAAAAGTATACAATGTGCATGTAGAAGGGCTAATGCTCTGTACGTCGGCTAAAATCCAATCTTTATTAGCACACTCAGAGAGTATTTCTTCTTCAAGCAAAGGAAGAGGCTTCAACTCCAAGTTAGGAGGCTCCACAATTGAAGGAGCAAGCTTTTCAAGTTCACTTTGATTGATCCCTAGCCTTTCCCTTCTGGGTTTCATCCTCTATCTCCTAAGACTTGTTCAAATTTAAAAATAGATAGCCCACTGAGAAAAGAGATTTTGTAATTATTGCCTCTTGCATTTAATATAGGAGCTAATTAGAGAGTTAGATTTTATTATATATAATCTAATATTATACATAAATATTTTGAAAGAAAAAAATCATATCACATTTATTATAATTAATTAATTTAATTTATTTAAATTAATTAACTATATAATAAGTACCGGAGGAAATATATCACAGCCTTTTCCAGTTTCACCTTCTCTTTTTTTTTTAGTTGCCTACCCGGTTCACCGGAACTTTGCCCCGACTACATCCGGATCCGACCCGCGTCGCGCACCTGGCTATGGTGGGTGAGTCTCCCAACGGGGATTTTCTACGTACGCCAAGGCTCGAACTTAAGACCTCGTTTAAGGGATACCGAGCCACTTACCACTCGGACCAATCTCCGTTAGTTTTTACCTTCTCTTTCTCTGCGTTAGGCTCATTCTTACTTTACCAGGCCGACTTACTTGGGCTTTCCTTTCTCTCATGAAGGCCCAACTCTCTTATGATGATTATACCTCCTACACCGGATGGGAACAGCAACTGGCATAGGTGCGCGACATAGAAGGGATAAAAATATACTTTTGAAAAAAATTATATTTATTTTTCTATACCAATTGGTCAACTAATTGGTGTAAAAAGTAAGCATAAAAAATACTTTTAAATTTACCAATTGGTCATGTAACCAGTGTATAAAATAATTATTTTTTTTAAAAAAAAGTAAATTTTAGACTGAAAATTGACGTAAAAAGTATTATCTACAACGGTTGCGGTTGCTTATTTAAGAATGTAGAAAGCCAAGTAATAACAGCACTTATTTATAGAAATGTCACCCTCACAGTTTCTACCCCCGCTTCCACTTTAATTGCTGGAGAAAACTTTATTTTGTACTAGAGTATATTTATAATACTCCAGATCTTATTAAATTTTGATATTGATGATTATTCATATATCATAAACTTTTATAAGACTTATAAGGAAAAGATTCTAGCAAAAGCTAAACTTTTCCAATAAGAGTGGTTATGGATGGATAATAAGCATATATATATATATCAAGAGTAGAAAACGAGGTATTCCTATCAATAATGAAGGCCAGAAAGCAATCATATATGAAGAGAAATAATGATGAAAATGCAGAAGAAGAAGCTGATTAAGGTATATATGTTATGGTGGTTCGAGTGGCTCGCATGACGGAGGTGGAGAGTATATTTGAGCCGAGAATATTGGCTTGCGTAATCAGTTTAATGCCAAAGTTTCCTATCTTTGGCCGTTGCTTGGGGGGTCTTGTTGGTTCATATTTGCTCTCTTTCCTCTCTTATATATAGAGCTTATTCGTTTTGATCCAGCCTTGTTTATATATAGCATCTAAGATGTGAAATATCCTTACTACTTAGAGAAGTAAATATATATCTTGAAGGCTAGCTAGGATCCATTATTATCTATGTGGTTGTTCCTAACCAATCGTCAAACAAGTACATGGTGCCATTGCTTTCTCATCAGTAGCTTCCCTTCAGTCTTGGGTCAAGGGCAACAGTATAATTTCGGCATCTACCTCATCACAAATTTTTGAATGAGTTTGGCTGGGACATTTTTGAAGCAAATTCACCTGGAGCAACAAGTTTGTTGTGGGACATGTATTCCGTTTTCAATGCATGCGAAATGCTCTCTTCTTGATAGTCAATTTTGGTGACCCACCTTTGAGAGAACTGCCTCTATTTAAACAGATAACGTAGATAACACTTAATTGACATATTGTCCCACTTACTATACAATCATTTCCTTTTAGTGTATGTGGGTGTGGTTGCATTTGTAATTGTGTGTACACCTACCACCACCGCGTTAATGGTATGTACCGATCATTCTTTTTAACTACTTCTCTAATCCTAAATATAAAATTTAATTTATAGTATAATTTATACTATAAATAAATTTTATATTAAGGGCAAGTGGGTATTAACAATATTCTTTTTGTATATGACGCTCGCCCCTATTATTCCAATTTATTGGGCATCTCCCAAAGGGCCATGACCTCCGTACCTTATCAAATATAAATTATGTCTTGTTGCATCTTAATCTTGATATATTCTTCCGATCTTTAATATAAGATCTAATTTAAGAGTTAATTTTAATCCTAAATATAAGATATATTTTTTATATTTACTAACTTTTTTTCAAATTACATCTATTGATACACCCTTAATAATAATCAAATAAAAGAGAGAGGGGGAAGTTAAGGAATAATGATTATAATGTCTTAGAGAAAAAAATATTATATTAATTAATTTAACTAACTTTCTTAATCTAATCAAATTAGTTAAATATATTTTGTATTTTTGTTAGATTTAAAACATATCTTTTGAAAGAACTAAAAATGATATAAAAAAAAATTCTCTCTTGTAATTGTCAGGAAGATAAATTAGAGAGGGAGGAGAGCATACCAAGTTGGATTTATGTTCGAATCCAGGTCAAATCTCTGAGCTCTGCAAGTTCGAACTAATGCTCACACATTTAGGAAGATGCAATTACAAACAATTGGAATATTACTGAAATATTTCTTAGTTATTCTCAAATTAACAATCCTCAATAATTAATGTGATATCCGACAATAAATTAAAGTGTTATATAGCACCCAATATTCTGATCTTATTTTTCATATGCGTCTAGTATCCTAATAGTATTTGTGGTATAATTTTACTCATAATCTTTTTAATTTAGTACAATTTTGATACTTGATAAATAAGATTATGTTTAAATTATACTAAATTAAAAAGATTATGGATAAAATTGTACCAAATTAAAAATATTATAAGTAAAATTGTACCTCAAATAAGATTAGGATATTAGACGCATTTAAGAAATAAGATTAAGATATTAGGTGCTATATAACTCTAAATTAAATTTATATATTTTAATTAGGTAGATATGCTAAGTAAAATGGGCCCATCATGAACAACCAAGGACCCAAAATCCAACAATAATAACATTTGAAAATAAAAAAAAAAATGCGAAAATTGAACCATGTAAATTTGATGCTGAAAATTTAACTCTCCTAAATTGTTTTGTTATTTCCCCCAATCACGAGGTTGTACCCAGTCCTGACTTACACACGATCAAATGATTTCTTTCATCGACTTTTTTTCTGTGAAGTCTTCATTTTTTAATAGCGTGAACCCTTCAAACGAGGATAAGAGTGTGAGATGATATAGCAAGGAGAGAGAGCAAACTTGAGGGAAGGATAACTGCCAGCAATAACACCCTGCTTGGAAGAAGACGATGATGCCGGCAAGTCATCCTTGACTCAAATTCACTCTCTACTCCCTCAACCCACATGCTTCAACAAACAGTAACACAAGATCAGTGTGTATTTATACTCTTCAATATACTGATCTCACTTGTTCAATTCCTTGTGTATTTATAGGCAGACAAGATCAGTGTGGATGGAATCCCAGAGGTCTTCTTAATTACTGTACTTTTTCCAACTCTTCATCAAGAGTAGGCGTCGCTCCACATTCCCACCAACCTCTTCGAAGTTGTATAATTTTTCTAAGTTCAAATCTATAATAACAATCAGAAGTTGGTACTCATCCCAATTTGCTTCAAACTGTGCCTTCATTTGACTCACAAGCACTTCAATCTCGTCCTGCCATTTAAACTTGTACTCCAAACTGGTTCTTCTGTAAAAATATTTATCATCCTTATAACTCTGCATCTTCAATATCCACAGAAGTGAAATAAACGGGGGTAATAATGAAATTTCAACCTCATACAATTGTATTTTTCAGCATCGATCACGTCCTCTTTTCAAATACATAAATAAAGGGGATACATATACACTTTTTAAATTTTGTATAAAGTGAAAAATTTATCAGTTTGATTATATATTTAATTACTTGTGAACATTTGTTAAAATATATTCTATACAGTATTCTATATCTTATTAAATTTTGATATTGATGAGTATTCATATATCATAAACTTTTATAAGACTTATAAGCACAAGATTCTAGCAAAAGTTAAACTTTTCCGATATAGACATATTGATTCCAAATAAGATAAGAAGCATATATGTCTAAGAGTACAAAACGTGGTATTCCTGTAAATAATGAAGGCCAAAAGAATTAATTCTGGAGGCAATATCATGTTTTCAGATGTGACTTATATATATGGCTCTGCCTATAAATAACAGAAAAGTTATAAGTAATGCACATCAAAATGCAATCATATAGGCGGAGAAATAATCATGCAAACTCAGAATAAGAAGCTGATTAATATGTATATATGTTGTGGTGGCTCAAGGGTCTCGCATGAAGGAGGTGGAGAGTATATTTGAGCCAAGAATGACTTGCCGGCGTTAATGCCAAAGTTTCCTATCTTTGGCTGTTGCTGCAGGGGGGTCTTCTTGGTTCATATCTGCTCTCTTTCCTCTCTCATATGAGACTCTTGTAGAGCTTTTTTGTTTTGGTCCATCTCAAAGAGCTTCTAATCTGTGAAATGCTCATGCTTCCAAAATTGAGGTACTTACTACTTAGAAGTAAATTTTATTTTGATCTGATATCTTGAAGCCTAGGATCCATTATATTATCCACTATCTTGGAACTAACTGCTTGACTTATTGTTTGGAACGTTCAGAGCTTTGCACACAAACCAAAAAAAAACAAGTAGAATATTAGTCTGAATCCAATGTAACTTTCAAATATTAAGTACTTTATTAGACACTAATTTGTTTTTAATCTAAGATATAATTGTTCTAGTTTTATATAACATTATTTTATATTTTTATTTTCCTAAATTAGCCAAGTCTAGATATCACTATCAAGTAAACCTTTTCTAGGTTCTTGAGTGCTATATGACTTGAACAAGCATGTGATGAGAGGAGTGGGGGATGAGACAGGTCATGCGAAGGCGTCATTCTGAGTATGGAGGCTTGGGGTTCATTATACAAAGCTTCATACTGAGTCTTCTCCATTCTTTCTTCTTCATATATGTGTGTGTGTGTCTTATATTTATATGCCTTTGTGCTATAAAAGTTATATTTTTGTATTGACCCTATATTAATCATGTGTGGTTAGATTGACTTTTCTTCCAGGATTAGTTATATTGAATCTGCTTATGGAATAGTATTTGTGATTTCTTCTCTTTGAATCCCTTTAATATAATTATATGATTGTTTAGCTGTGATCAAAATTGTTTCTTCTTTATACTCCGTCTAACTAAGAATGATGTGTGAATATGATGTTTTAGTTTCACATGGAAATAGAAATTCTAGAACAGAGCTAGTACCTAGCAATGAGAGATTCAGATGTAGGTAATTGGCCTATTTGGGTTTATCCCAAACCATGATTTTAAAAGTCCTTTTAGACAAAACCTTAGTTTGGGGAAATTTTAAAACAATTAGTCATATTTGTCCATAAGTGCTTTTAGGCAAAATCATGATTTTGAATAAACTATTAAAACTAGTTTTTTGAACAGTAAACAAATTTATGGACTATCCAATTATTATCTTATCCCTACTTTTTCTTACACCTTCTCTCCTCTCTCATCTCTACCCCTCTCCTCTCTACTCTCTCTTCTTTTCTCTCTCTTTTCTACCCTCTCTCCTTTCTCTTATCTTTTCTCTACCTCTCTTCCTTCTCTTACTTTTAATTAAATCATATCCTTTTTAGTAATTTACCAATATAAAATTTCATTCTAAAAATAACTATCCAAACACTTATTTATTCAAAACCATTTTTTTCCATAAACTCTTCTCTAAAAGCTCTTTTCCATAAGTTGTCCATAAACCCTTTTTTTCATAAGCCATTTTTTAAAATCCTATCCAAACAGGCCCAAAATAATATTGAATCATCACTATCAGCAAGTGATGGAAAAAGAGTGGATGAACAATGGTTATGAAATAAGTAGAGGATATATAACTAGTTACTCCTGTCCTAGGCTTTCTCAATTCTCATCATGATTCAGTACTCGCTTTTACTTATTTCATTTGCTTATGCATTTTACTTGCATCTTTCATAAAAAAATAATTAAATATATAACAATTTTATTCTTAAGTTGACAACATATTGAGCATGTTTCCCACACAGATGAAAATTAAATATTCAATGACTCTAATGATTATACATACCTCTCCAATGTTTAACTGAATAAGCTCATAATCTGGTTCTCTGATTGCACTTAGGGTTCATCATCGGCACGTGGACAGGGAAAGTAAAACGATAACCCAATCTTCAAATACATGAAATCACCATAAAACCGAAAAGAATGATTGATGATGAGAAGCAACAAAATTGCAGACACTGATACGTGAAATATGCAAAGGCAATATTGTTTGCAGGAGAGAATATGATGACAACTTTATGAAACATTCACGCCATGTTTGGTTATTGTTATTGGTTGGAGGAATATATCAGAGTAGGGAAATAAAATGGAAGTTAAAAAAGAAAATAGCATATTTGTTATGTTGATTAATTACCATTCTAGTGGAAATGGAATTAAACCCACAAATTTTGACGTGGAGCTTCATCATCCTCATTTGTTTTTGTTTTTGTTTTTTGCCAAATCATCATCCTCATTTGATGGAATCCAAAATCATTCTTGGAAATAAGATGGTCATTATAATGATCTTCAGGAAACCAAAAGGAAATCCAAGCAACAAGCATGTTTTAATTAAAAATTATAAAGTTTGTATAAATTTTAGAGTTCTGATACTTATATAATACTAAGAAAAAAAATTAAAAAAGGAACATAGCCCTGCCAATCCACTTCCCTTCATCACTGAGTAGTGGCTATCTGATGTGGAACTAAATATACATGGACTGCAGTTCAGCGACTTTGGTATCAATTCAAATTTACAAAATGTTAACACTAGAGAAAGTAGTAAACAATGTACCATACATTATTTTTGACAGCATGTTATAAAATGTAACAAGAAATTCTGCCTGTGAATTGTATAGGGGAGAGGAAATTGATAATAAGAACTTAGGCTTCATTTGCTGCGGAAATATATTCTTAATAGAATGAAGACGGGGAATGAAATAGAGAATTATGGTTGGTATGCATAGAAATGAAAGCAAAATACTTTATCGAATTATATTAGTATAATATAAATAGAGAAAGATCAATGAAAATAATTTAAAGTGAAAAGATTAAATTGGCCAATACATTTAACTGCATGAGTGATTGAGGGCAAAATAATGTTTCCATTCATCATTTCATGATGAATTAATAGTTCTTTCCATCTATGTTTGGATATAAAAAAATGTGGCCTGTCTCTCCGGAATGAATAGTACTCTAATGGAATTCATTGATTGGAGTTCTATCATGGGCTGTTTAAATAAAAGTTTAGAAATGAGTTATAAAAAAAAGGACTTCTTTATAACTTTTAGAAAATAGTTTTTGGAAAAAAATTTATTAAAAAAAATGCTCTGAATAAATAAGTGTTTAGATAGTTATTACTATAAGGACTTTTATAATTAAAAAATTAACAAAAATTGTATGATTTTATTAAAAATATGAGAGAGGGGAGAGAAAAAAAGGTGGAGAAGAGAGAGGAGAGAGGGTGAAGAGGAGATAGGAAGTAGGAAAGATGATAGAGAAGATAGAGAGTGCAAGAAAAAGTAAGAATAAAATAGTAATTATGTAGTTCATAAGTTATTTTACTGTTCCAGAAAATAATCTCAGTAACTTATCCAAAACTTTAGTTTTAAACCATGGTTTAGTCCAAAAACCCTTTTGAACAAATATGACTATTTATTTTAAAATTTTCCTAAACCAAAATTTAGGTCAGAAGTTCTTTTAAAATTACGGTTTTAAACTTTTGGACAAATATGACTATTTATTTTAAAAATATTTAAACTAAAGTTTGGGCTAAAAATTTTTTTAAAATTATGATTTCAGTGGTTACTGAATAGGCACCATATGGGTGTTGTTTATCATAACTTCTTTTCCATATTTTTTTATTTGTTATTACTGTTTTCACCTTATCAAAGAAGAGAAGAATTAAGAAAGTCAAACAAAAAGGTTTCTTACCAATGGCAGCATTTAATTATTACTAATCATCGTTGGCCAAAAAAATTATTGCTAATCATCGAAGGCAAGAATTTGAAATGACAGGGAATAATTCAACTTCATTCCATCTTCACTAATCAAACAGACCAAATTGATCAATTTCCAGTAGCTCGTAATCAACTTCAAGTGAATATTTATATAGTCATATTAGCCCCTAAAAACAAGTACAACCATTCTATCCTTGGCCCAAAAAAGGTACAATCGTCCTGTTCATTATTTATGAAATAGATTTCTTAACATATAGTCAAGACTTTCAATTTATTATAGTTTTAGAAACATAGAAATTGTTACAAATTAGACACACAATATGATTATGATATTGCAACATGACAAGGTGATTAGTGTTTCATTGTAGTTAAAGGTGTAGAGGGCCATGTTTATGAGTCAAATATGCATCGAATATGATGCTTCTATTTATAGATAAAGTCACAAATTATTCTGAAAGCTTGATTTCTTGACAAAATGCTCTAACCTGCAACGATAGTGAGTGAACCTCCCTTTCAAAAGGGTTGAAACTTTTTTTGAATAAAGTTATTCCATAACGGCATCATATTCTCAGCAATCTACAGATATCTGTTTAATGCATCAATATGCTATAAAGAGGTTTCCCATCTCTTTACCCCATAATGTCTTTTTCTGGAGCACATTTGAATTTTTATATTCCAGATTCATTTTAAGATATCATCGTGGACAATTCATGTGTAGTGGCTTCAGAAAGTGGTTCATGAACCCTGCCATTTGCAAAATGCATCAAATAAAAAGGAAATTCGCTCAGAGTCAGATTATTGATCGTACCTGAGCCTTTAACATGCACAGCTTCAGAACCAAAAAGCATGGGCAAAGCCATGGTGACAACTATTCATATTTGTGAAAAATTCTATGCCCACAAAAAGAGGAATCCACCAGCATTAATGCAGCTCATAATAAGGAAGATGACAGGTGGAGAGTGGAGAACCCAGAAGACATCCATCCGAACATATCACACGAAAGAAAAAGGGATGCATTTTATCCAACAGATAGAATGCAGAATTCATCATTGCCCTTTTTTACAGGAATAACTGTCACTTGCGATCTGACGGATTTTCAAAAGAGCGAGTCAAATCGAGAATAATATCAGACCAAACCACGAGAATCATTAATTGTTGCCAACTAGCTAGCCCCACCGCATATATATACAGTGGCGTCAATGAAGCAAGATATAGCATGAGACAGAGGGATCGGTAGATGTGGGAAGGAGAAAACAAATGGTGAAGAAATTATTAACCTCCATGAATTAATTTGAGGTGAATGTGTAAGGTCGGAGAGTTTTTCACGAAGAGGAGGAAAGTGGAATGGAGCCAAGGATGACTTGCCGGCAAAGCAAGCTCTCTCTTGAATAGAGAAGCTTGGGTTTTAATTTCCCCGGCAAGTCAATCCTGTGGCTACATTTGGCTTTCTTCTTCTCATGTGACACTCTAATGGCCCCCTTCTTGTCCGTTGGAGTTGTGTTACAGTACCAAAGTTGGTTATTGGCTCTATCCATGAAAGGTGATACTTCGCTTTTTTTTTTATTTCTCCGTTTTCTTTAGGTTCAAATTCAAATGAAAGGTTATCGTTATAATCATAGAGAATTTTTAGTCAACTAACAATAGTTTTGGTGTTACTATTAAAAGACAATTTTATTATAAAATTAAAACTAAGTACACAAAAAAATTTAAGCCCACTAAAGTATATAGAATCTAACCCAAAATATGCCTCAGCAGCGCATGAGACACAGCTATAAGGAAGCACAATTTTTTTTTTGGTTAAAAAAAATTTAGGTCCGGGGCTCAAAGAGCGTTTACAGAGAACTTATAAAATTTTCTACCAAATGAGCTCTTACAATGGCAGTGAGAACTAAACTCACGTCCTGATGAGATAAAAATACGTTTCTTACTATATGTGACAACTATGATCTTAACGAAGCACAATTGTAAATAAAACAAATTAGCAATAGCTAGAGTCCATCTTTTTTTTTTGTTACAAAAAATTTTAGAAAGAGATTAGGTTTACCCATGATCCAAGGGTAAAAAGAGCTGTCTATTATCCTCATACTTAAATTTAGACACCCATGAGTTAATATATATCCTTAAGTGTCGAACTGAAACCACAATAAAGTAATATTTCTCAGAGATCGAATACGCTCTAAATAATCGTATATCTTAACCTTTCGTCAATTAAACTTACAAACGAGGGTAGCTAGAGGAAATCTCGGCGATGAGTTCATGACAGCCTAAAGCCCACGAGTTGAGTTGCACTACCTCTTAAATCTCCGAGCTTTGACTTTTTGAGGAAAGTCATACTACTAAAATGTTATACTTTAGTGTTAAGTATAATGCCTTCAGGTTGAGTCAATATGAGAATGTAAGTGAATGGACAAAATCTTTTTGAACAACATTTATTTATACGGGTCAATACTTAAATCTAATTTGTTGAACTAGACATACAATCCCTAATTTTTGTTTCACTATAAGCTGCAACGCTGCCAAAAATATATATATACTTACTTACATAACTCTCCATCGGATTAATAACTTATTTTTATTATGAATATAATAAAATTTGGCATTGCTCACAACTCATTACCCCCTTTCAAAATTATAATTATTATGGTAATCTTTGTTTTATTTTAAAAATAATTGTTTTGATGGAATTTTAATAAAAATTAATTATATTTTAATAGTTAATTTAGAAATAATCACTTTTCTGTCCTTAAAGAAAATGATAGTAAGGGAATTCGTTCGAGTGCTACAATCATTTGGAGAGATATCAATGAAAATGATATTCCAAAAAGTTTCTTTTCATATTTTTCCTTTATTATTAATTACACCATTTTTTAATTATTTCTTTCTTTTAATTTCTTCGATATTGTCGAATTATTATATAAATAAATAAAATTTATGATAGAGTCTCGTTTGTATAAAAAAATCTTAAAAATTAAATGTTGATTCAATAGTACTAGATATTATTTGCCTTAAAAAATAATTTCGTGCCATGTGCTTAATTCATATGCTTATTTTTATTACTATACAGTCTTTTACTCTATTATTTTGTTCTGGTGTTAATCTGCAGGTGTGCACGAAACCACTTTTTTTATTTTATTATATTTGATATCCTTTGCCAAAATAATCCCCAATTTTGTTTTTTAAAATGACAATTCTATTTCATAAATCATAACACCAAAACTACAAACATACATAGATTAGAAAAAAACGTAGGCCACCTTTTAGGAAAGTGTTCCTAATTTTCTTTCCGAAACCTCTATAATGACAAAACATATACATACCAGATCAAGGTTAGAGATCCTATACAATCTTACATCTTAAAAAAAGCAACCCTATATTTAGATGAAAAAAAATTAAAAAAAATATTAGGAAAGAAAACTCCTAAAAATAATATTTTTATTATTATTTAAAAAAAAATCTTCATAGTATTCTCTCCTCTATTTTTCCCTCACTTTTTTTTCCCATCCAAACATAATGTAAATATGTTTCACTAATTTTCTTTGAAAGACATGCTTGCACTTCCACAACAATTTCAGCCTTCTTTAGTTAGATATGCAGTTTAGTTGATTGTGCATTTTGAAAAACCTTGGGATTATAGCTATATTTCAAACAATTCTAGCCTTATAATTTTAGTAAAAAGTCTATTAGTTTATACTATCTCCGGTCTTTAATATAAGATCTACTCTACAGTATAAATTATCATCGATTCTTAATATAAGATCCATCTTATAGTATAAATTATACTATAAAATAGATCTTATATTAAAAATTAAGTTAATATCATTTTGTCTGCCATTAATGAAAATGATAGTATGAGGAACGCTAGGGCAACAATTTCTTAATAATTTGAAATAAATATATATTAATTAAATAATATTTAATTTTGACATAATCTAAAACTGTTTAACAGTTTTTTAATATATGTATATAACTTCAACCCTCTGTTTGGATGAGGGAAAAATTAGAGAGAGAGAAAAATTATGAGAGAAAACTCATAAAAATAATAAATTCTTTTACTATTTAAAAAAAATATAATATTCTCCCCTACTTTTTTTCTCTCACTTTTCTCTCTATCCAATGATAAATTATTTTGAAATAAAGCTAGTGTATGGTTGAAATGGGACAATTGATTGCTTAATTATATTTTTATTGGACTTTCTAAAGAGCTGAAATGGGAAATTGCTTCCGTAATTAATTAGAAAAATCTCTCAAGGGACTCTCAAAGTGAAGAAAAATTTTAAAAGTTCAGTGACAAACTCAACTTTAAATTTTAAAAATTTTACAAATGTAGTGTCTTGATAGATAATTCGAAATTTTTTTTATCAGCCAAACATAACACGAATCTTATTGACTACAACTTCTATATTTGTTGTCATTATTTTTCAATTTTCATTGCTACCCTTTCAATAAATATTGATGGTATTTTCTATTTTTTGGTCTTAAAACATTGACAGCATTTCTGGAAGGTAGAATATGTAAATTGTAAAAAAGAAACTTCTCACAGTTCATATCATTATCATTATTGTTGTTTATTATCATTATTCTCATAACAGACACATGACGATTGCACAAGCCAGGAGCATTGTGGATGTTACAAAAGCCCATAACCCGGATTGAATTTGCTAATCTCAGATCTCAGGCCCAAAGTTCAATCCCTTTTGGGCCCATCGGTGGAAGGCCCACATGGATAATCACAGGTGCATAGGCCCAAGTTACATGAGCCTTGACCGCCTTCGTGATGTTTCTTACACCACGCGTCACAATGACCACTCGCACCACACGCGCCCATTGGTTCTGAGCATATTTTAGCTCCCTCCACGGTTGGTGTTCCTATCATCATCCCAGCTGTAAAATCACAAATCCTTTACTTAGCATTTTGAAATTTTCATAAAAATAAATAATCTCAGAAAAAATGGAACACAAATAATAAATTACCACCAAGAATAGTAAGATTCATATTATCTTTTAAAACTTTACCATGAAAACCTTCAAAAAACAAATTAATATTTGTGCGGATAACTCATTTGTTATTAGTTTTTCCATTATTTCACTAATAAAATGCAATGCGACAACGTTTTATACTCCGTATGATTTAGTATTTAATTATTTATTTATGTATGATTCGAAATTTGAGGGAATGTTGTACAAAAAAAAAAAAGATAAATGTGTGGCGAGTAGCATATGTTTTGCTAGTAAAATAACAAAATAATCGAAGGCAGGCGATTATTTGATTATCATTAATTACTACATAGATAATTATATTACATGATCAATCTAATTTTAAACAATGATATATGTAAAAGGGTAGTGAGACAACATATATTTCTAGTTAATTCCAAATTTGATGAAATTAATGATGAATAGATCTATGTGCTGACCAATTAGTTAAATGTCTCACACATTTTAGTGAGATTTCATTAATTTGTGTCTACTTCTCTTCAAAATTAATAAGACAAGATGGATGTTGAATCATTTCATTTTTTACATTAATTAGCAAAATAAGTTGACAGAATGGAGAAGAGCTGACCTATTGAAACAAGAAGCAGGAGTGCAGAGAAACGAGAAAGATTGAAGAAGGAAGCCATTTACTTTCAACTTCGTTCTAAGTCAAATTATTGTATATGTGGTATTTAGTTCTCTATGATGCAGATAGCTGATCATAGGTTATTTATAGTTTTACCATAGATTTGTTAATAAAAAAAAAGGGGGAATTGATTAACTTTTCCTTATTCACTATCTCTCTTTTTATTATCTGTTTCTTTTTCTTTCCCTTTCTTTTTGGTAAAAGGTATCTGTTTCTTTTAATTTGTTAGATATTGTTTAACTCATATTTTCATATTAAGACATAATTTTTGGATTTGGATTCATTCAGTTAATTTTTCTTAATATGTATGATTATTTAAAGAAATACAATTGTTCAAACAGATTTTCAACTGAAAAAACAAAAGAAATTCGATTCAAATACTACTGATCTCACTAATTTGGCCCAAAAAAAGAAAAAGAAAAGCAAACAGTAATAATTGCCAGCCTCATTTGATTGCTGGAAAGATAAATAGAGCTAACACATTTGGATAGCTATTATAATTCTTTCATTTGGTTGCTTGGCTCATCTTAATTACTGAAGCCTTCCACAAGTTTAAATTTATATTTATTTACTTTGATACTAAAATTAAAAAATGTGTGAATTCTCGTTTAGAGAAGTGTTGATATTTAATGCATGACATGCCTCAAATATCATTACTTTCAACACGAGGATATACTTAAAAAAATTATGAATCTCAAATCAAAAGGTGTTTTTTTAATAAATTGATATAAATATATTTTAATTGAATACTATTTTATTTTGATATAATCTAAATTATTTAACAATTTTTTAATATATGTACATAACTTTAAATGACAAATTATTTTTGAAATGAAGTGAGTGTGTGGTTGAATTGGGACAACTAAAAATCTATGTTGAACCAGTCAGTCTAAAAACTAATGTACATGTATTTCAACCATAAAAAAACTATATGCTATTTGATTGCTTACTTATATTTATTGGACTTTTAGAATAACTGAAATGGGATATGCTACAGTAATTTAATTAACCACAAAAATTCATCGCCAGACTCAGGAAAAAGTTCGTTGACTAAGTCAACTTCAATTTTTAAAAAAAAAAATCAACATATGTAGTGTCTTGATAGATAATCAAACTTTTTTTTCTTTTATAAAACGTAATCTGAACCTTATTCACTACAACTTCTTTGTTTATTATTGTTTTCAATTTTCATTGCGGGCCTTACCAAAAAATATTGATTGTATTTTCTTTTCTTATTTTTCTCCTAAAATATTGGTGACGTTCGTGGAAGCATGGTATCAAAATTGAATTTAGATTGGTCAGTCAGACCAATTTGAATAAATATTTTAATTAATTTTAGTCAAGTTTAAACAGATTGACCCAATAAATTTTATATTTTCTCCCTTAATAAAATGAATCCATTTTAAGTTAAAAATAAGTGAAAAGTAATAACACATTATATTTATATTTTAATAACTTTATTTTATTAAATTATTTGTTTAGTGACTTATAGATTAATATCTTTTTATTTATATATTATTCTTTCTAAAGTTATATATGAATATTTTTATATTTTTTAATTAATTATATTATTTTAATTATGATTGAATTAATCTAATTTAATCACAATTAGACTACTTATCTTTAAACTATCGGCCGGTTCAATGTTTAGTCTCATCTTTGAAGTTAATTCAAATATTTTAATTGTAAAAGAAGGAAAACAACACTTCTAAGTGTGTGTTTGGGTTTGAAAATATTTTTGGACAAAATTTTAGTTTAGAGAAATTTTAAACAAACAGTTATATCTGTCCATAAATAATTTTAGGCAAAACTATGGTTTGAAACTGTGGTTTTGAATAAGCTACTGAAACTAGTTTTTGAAACAGTAAAAGAGCTTATAGACTTTATAATTACTATCTTACCCATACTTTTTTTATACTCTATCTTCTCTCTCATCTCTCTTATCCACCCTATCTCCTCTCTACACTCTCTCCTCTCTCCTCTTTCTTCTCTACCCTCTCTACTTTATCTTATTTTTAATCAAATCAGACCTTTTTTTTGATAATTTATCAATATAAAAAAGTGATTCTACTACTAATCATCTAAACATTTCTATTTTCAAAATCTATTATTTTTAAAATATATTTTCTAAAAGTTAATTTAAACATGCTCTAATATTATTATTGAAGCTGCTATTTATTTAGGAATAACAGCCATATAACATTTTGCTCAAAAGAGTAGAAGTGACGTTGTTATAAAAGCCCATAATACGGATTGAATGTGCTCATCGCAAAGCCCAAGCCCAAAGTTCAATCCCTTTTGGGCCCACAGGGAGAAGGCCCACATGGATAATTACAGGTGTAGAGGTCCAAGTTACAAGTGGCTTGACCACCATCATGACTTTATCTGCAACACTCATATTAGAACAGATAATAAAAAATATATTTATATCTTATAAAAATATAAGTTTAATTTTTTCTGCTATTGTGATGAATCTTTTAGTATGTGATTTTATAAGTTTTTTATAAATAATTTATAAGTCTTAAGACTATATCTTGACTTTAGTGAGAGATTTATGATTAAACTTTTTTGGACAAACAAAAATCTGCACCGCTCGTCACATTGACCTGTGTGACCACGCGTGCCCATTAGGTCTGAGCATATTTTAGCTGCCTCCATGGTTTCCATCCTCATTTACTCCTGTCAAATCACAAAACCTTAACTTAAAATTTAATGACATTTAAACATGAGAAAATTAGGAAAAAAATCTCTCATTTTATTAGTGATACGAATTAAATTATTGAGTACTAATATTTTTTTATAAAATTTATAAAATACCAGTATACTTTATACATAAAAATTTATTAGGTCATTTTTACTAATAAAATTATTGAGAGACTTTCAATATGTTTTACCGGCATTAAGAAAAATTTTAAAACTCATGTTTAAAATTTTAATAAGTTCCAACTTTGTATCTATTAAATATACCTACTTTGGCCCTATGTTAATAATATACAGAAATTTTAATAGAGGTAAATGGAAATTTTTTTAAGAAAAAGTTAATGACATACTTTATGATTAGGATACGATATATTCTCTCTCTGTAATTATTTACTTGCGTATAATTCAAAATTTAGAAAATTTGTGTACTAAGAAGAATAAGGTTTAGATAAATGTGTGGTGAGTAGCATAGGCTTTGCAAGTAAAATAACAAAATAATTGGAGGCAAGAGATTATTTGCACAAGCTTAAGGAAATTCGTTGTTGGGTTTTAATGCTAAAAACCATTCTCTGTGTATGGTTCAAAAGGTTTTGTATAAGTTAGCTTATCATTAATTACTACATAGATAGCCATATAGGATCAACTCTTCTAATTTCAAACAATGATATGTGTAAGAAATTAGTGCAACTGCATATATTTCCTTAATCTGAACGATTATTTAAAGAAGGTATATATGGATGTGGGATGTTGTCATCATTCATCACAATACAATACTTGTCATATTTCGTTCATGTTGATGTTGTTGGTAATATTTAGTGATTTAATTTCTCTGGTTTACTTATTTGTGGACAATATTTATCAAGGATAAACTGTTTCATTTGGTTTAGTTTTCATAGATAATAGTTTAAATCTTTAATTTGACTTAAGTTTTGGATTAAAGATTTTTTATTTATTTAAAAAGAGATAAGAAAATATTACAACTTTATTAAATAAGCCCACAAGTCTATGGGCTAGCCCTTTGAGCTATGGCTTCAAAAGCGGGGCCCTAAAAAAGGTGCTATTTCAACAACACACACTTAAACATACTGACTTATTTAGATATTCATGGAAGTTAATTCAAATATTTTTCTATCAAAAATTTTTTTTTTTGATTGTAAAAAAAAAAAAAGAACACTCCTCATATATCATGAGTGTTGTTTTTATTTATTTATCTATTTTTGGTACAATGTTGTTATTTTTTTTTTATACAAATGTTATTATTTATTTAGAAGTAACATACATATGACATTTGCACAAGAGAGTAACCCATAGATTGAATGGGCTCATAGCAAAGCCCAGGGCCCATAGTTCAATTCCTTTTGGGCCCATTGGTGGGAGGCCCACAGGGATAATCACAGGTGCAGAGGCCCAACTTACAGGAGCCTTGCCCACCTTCGTGATGTTTCTTTCACCAATCATCACAATGACCTCTGCACGGGGTTGGTCCGAGTGGTAAGCGGCTCGGTATCGCTTAAACGAGGTCTCGAGTTTGAGCCTTGGCGAATGCAGAAAATCCCCGTTGGGAGACTCACCCACCATAGCCAGGTGCGCGACGCGGGTCGGATCCGGATGTAGTCGGGGCAAAGCTCCGGTTATCCGGGTGGGAAAAAAAAAATCACAATGACCTCTGCCACCACACGCGCCCATTGGTTCAGAGCATATTTTAGCTCCCTCCACTGTGGTTGTTCCTACCATCATCCCAGCTGTAAAATAAAAAAGCCTTTACTTAGTATGTTCATAAAAACAAATACTCAGAAAACCTTAACTTCGAAATTAGTGCCATTTAAACGGGAAAATTTGAAAAAAAAAATGAAAAATTAGAGACATTATTCGTTGAATTGTGTATCCATCTCTCTCTCTCTCTCTAGAACTAATACTCCTCTAGCAAATAACCGAATTATGAAGATAAAAAAATTAGTTAAAATTGATAAAAATGTAGGAGAGGGTGAGAGAGAGAGAGAATGAGTAAGAAAAAAATATGAGAAATACATATAATTAATTTGGGGGAAATATAAAAAAAGGCGAACTAAATGTCCGGCCAGAAAAACACAAAGTGTAGCTTATAAAAAAAAATCATGCTGTTCAAAAAATTGTAACCCCAAGGGTCGGAAGGGAGTATAATTTAGAGATGGTCAAATGATTTCAATTTCACATTAATTGGCATACTAAACCGAAAGAAAAGAGGTCTAACCTATTGAAACAAGAAGTAGAAGTACAAAGAGGCGAGAAAAATTGAAGAAGGAAGCCATCTATTTGCAATTTCTAAGCCAAATTATTGTGTATATTGTATACGGATTTTTTGTGAGGCAACAGGCTGATCATGGCTATTTATAGTTACATCATGGCTTCGTTAATTAAGTAAAAGGAAAATTCCATTTACTCATATTGCATATTAAGAATTAATTTTTGGATTTGGGAAATCCAATTATTTGGATTCTCATTTGTGAATTTCTTGCTTTTGTTATTTTTTTTATCTTGCTTTTGTTCTCAAAAACTTCGCTATCTCTCTTTTAATATCTTAGATATTTGTGCAAATCATATTTCATATCAAGACATCATTTTTGTATTTGGGAAATCCACAATGACTTGGATTCTCATTTGTGAAGTACTTTTTTGTTGCTCTGTTAGTATCTTTCATATTTGATGTTCTGTAAATATTTCATACGATGTTTTGTATCTGATTTTTGTGTTAATATGAAACATAAAAAATGTTGATAGGAAAGATATTAATGTGTATGATGTTTCCTATGTCATATTAACTCGTACAAAAAATCAGATACGAAAGATATTCACTGAACATCACACTCTCAAACTCATATTTCACTGAAAAACTAAAGAAAATTGATTCAAATATTGGAACGTTACTAATTTGGAGAAAAGGGGAGGGGGGAGGGGGAGTTAATAACAAGCTATTGGTGGAAAGAGGGCATCAGATCTTTCAGATTTGGATAGGAATAATTCTTTTTATTCGGTGGATTGCCTCATTTCAACCAATCATCTTGAAAGAAGGGACAAATTTCTCACTTTTTTTTTTTTACTATGGAATACATTATATGTTGTCAACCTAAAACAGTTTTAACTGTCATAGCTTACAGTGCATAAAGAGAGCATACCCTTTATTTTCGTGATGACCTTCCCCGGAGGAAAAATAGTTCCTAATTTTATCGATGAAAAGTTAAGGAATCACAACTTGATAATATGAAAGTTAAAAAAAACTCAATTCTGTTATTCATATCTAACACTATTTCAAATTACATATCAATCATTAGTGACCTTCAATCCTAACTTATAAACGAGTCAGCCAAGAAAAAGGCAGCAAGCTTCTAAAGGAGCAGTGTGGTGCTGTATTTTTAACTAAACAATGTGCAAATTTTACAAAGATTGCCACCATAAATAAATTATATGATTCCCCAAAATTTGACATGGAACTAGAAGCATTGATAACCCAAAATGGAAAGAAAAATTTAGTCATCTATCCCTCTCAAGGAAGCAAAACTACCTCCTTAGCCTCTGGTTCCAAATTAGGTCATACCCTAATGAAGTGCTTGTTTCCCTTGCATCCAAATCCCAAGAATGGCGGCTGACAGGCAATCATGCCACAATAATATGCTGCAATTTACAACTCTCATGCTATATGAGAGACACAGAGGCCGAAAGCAACAATCCATTCGACCAAAGAATCGAGTCAAAAATAGTTGGCTCAAGGTGATGAGTAATTGGCAAAAAGATGCAACAATGGGTCTAGTGTTTCAGGAGTGAACTTCCTGGCAAATAGGTAACATGGTCTCTGAATCCCATTCCACAAGCAAGGCCATCTTTGCACTTCTTTCTGTAGAAACACAAGTTTTTTGTTAGGTTACCCTGTGCAAATTGAATAGAACTGATCAGGATGGCTCTCGGATACCATACCTTCGAATCACTCGTGACATGCACGCTGACATCAATGGACTGCAAGTACAACAAAGAATTGTGAGAATATATGTATGTCCAAAGTAGAAAAGAGATTTCAAGAATTAAATGCGTCAACTATTGGAAATGTCCACTATTCTCATCCTCACGTGAGAAATGAAAGCTTAAAGGAGTTGGCACAACAGAACTACATAACGCAATGGTAGGAGGAGAAGACTACTAATGTGTGAGTAATAAGAATGTGCCAGATTGGCAGAGACTTCACATATGCTTAGCCAGACTCCAGTTCTCATAAGAAATATACAAACCCACATAACGTAGATCAAGAACGCTCATAGTCATAGATTTGCTATATAAGTTGCAGCTTTAACAGAACTGTACCGTAATATTCTTCAAAATCTCATATGTTACATCCTGGGTCCTATACGATTTTGGATGCCATTTTCTCTCAGACCAGTCTACATGGGTTATTGACCAGTTTGCAATTCCTCTAGGATCGATTATCTGAACCACAGGTAACTCAATCAGTAGTTGAAGGTCAAACAACTGAGAAAAAACAAATAAGGAAATGCATTTAAGGTGAAATGCTCACGTGAAAGAAAGTTGGCAAGTAATGTTCATCAGCAATGCAATTCCTCCCCTCCACGCCAGGCTGTAATCATCAAGAACTTTAAAATCAATAATTGAACAGTTCGACCAAATATTAGAAACATAAAAAACCAAAGTTCCATGGAAACATGGGACACATGACTATATACAGAATTTGCTTATCAGCTCCATGTTGTTTACGATAATAAGGTGTCTTTTTCCTAGTTCCAATGGCAGTGCATATCAGGGACTCAATTTTCAAAATCATTAGTAAGAACCAAGTGATCCTATCACTATAACCATAGAAGTGGAAATAGCAGTGTTAAGACAATCTAGAACTATTTGGTAAATCACTGAATTATAAAAAAGAGAGGAAAAAATAAACATAATTGCTTTCAATTTCAAATTTAACCATGTTTAACTTCACCTGGCAGTAAGTACTGAATTTTGGGTAATATAGATTGTCGGCCATAATTATAACAGCATGCTGTCGCTTCACAGAAAACCACTGCAGGAAAAAGTGAAACCAGGACATATTTAAATGTGCGACATGTATTTAGAGTAATACACAAGGTATAAACTAATAAAAAAACAAAAAGAGGTAAACTCAAAGCACCAATGAGCTTTAAACTGAGAAAATAAACTGCCTGGATATACATGAGCAGTAACGTTGAATTGCAGTAAAATGCTGGTTGGGCTCAAAACAAAAGGTAAGCATGACTGGGATTCAGGAAAAATTGAAAAATATATTTTGTTATTATAGATTGGTTCGTAGTCAGAATTTTATGTCAGAGGACTCAACTAATAGCATGCGTTGCTATTTGCACAAAGGTAAAGCCTACAAAAAGGTAAGAAAAGTTCCCATTTACCTAATTATCTAACCGGTATTCTCTGATAAGAGCAATTCCAAAATAAAATAGTCTAAACAGTAGTGACATGTCCAGACTTTAAATTCCTACTCCTATAAGCAAGCAAAGTATCTATTCAAATATTCTATTCCTGGTTCCAATATGATTCCAGCAAGAAAAATACCTGTGCACCCTTTCTAAAGTACTTCATCTCAACTTCCGGTAACATGTGTTCTGAATACCTCCCGTTGCCATGAGGACCAGGATCCTTAAAGCTAAGAAGAAAAAGGAAGCAGAGCTGCATTAGTAAAAGACAACAAGTTGTAAACAGAATGAAAAACCAGAAGAACTACCAATAAAATCAATATATCAAATACAAATAGCAAATCCTGGCATACCAATCAACAAAGCTGATATTTGTATTCATCAAATAGTTGTAAATATATTCAAAATTATACAGTGGCACACAACTGCAAGAACAATATAAACAAACCAGCATTAATAAAACCAATACTGCTACTCGGAAATAAGAAAAGAATATTTAAATTTTCTCATGGCCCATCGACCTGTCAGAAAGTAAAACAAATTGCTCATTGTCTGGATCTTGCAGAGCATTTGCCAACAGCCGTCTCTCTGCATCAACCATAGAAATTTTCCCCCATACCACCTGTGACAAGACAACTACTTATTACTAAAGCAGCTTATTAGATAAAACAACTGATGATTACTCCAGCTAATTGCTAGAATTATTTTTACTACTTGAATGGCAATAGCTCAGCTTAAGGGTACATTTCACAGATAATTCTTTTATTAAAAAAACGGTGGAAGGAAGCAACCAACTAATGACAGCAGGATACAACATTGCTCTGAAAAAAATAAAGATATTGAAATTTACAACACTTTTTGACTTCTAAGGAGATGTGAGTGAATAACTGTTAGTTTGCCTAACATGCTGAGAATCAAATAGTCAAACTTGACTCTTTTAATTAAACAAGATTCATATTCTCATTCATTTAATGGATAAGTTGAGCCGAATTTAAGCTTTTTGCAGGCCAGGGCTAGCTCATGAACAACTCATTCATTGGCCCAACTACTTACGAAGACATTATTAGATTGTTGTAATATCATGAATTTCTCAAGCCAACAAAAATTCTCAGTTTCCAACAATCAGAAAATCACGAGTCATGGCATATATGCAAATCTTCTGTGCATCATTGAGCAATTATATTATTCCTACCATTAAATTCAACACAAACTCTAAGCTGTGAGATGAGCTCTAGTGATTACTGTCATAAACATTAATGAAAAATCATCAATTTATCAGTAATTCTTTTATGATTCATGCGTCAAATAAAAGTTCAAACTACTGACTCTCTTTATGCATTTGGTTGTTTACTCTCAGTAGTTGGCCCTGCATATCTGAAGGCTCTAACTCTATTTTGCGATAATTTTCTCAGCTTCTATGTGTGAACAACTCATTATAGTTTTAACCAATGATCATAAACTGGATGCATAGAAACTGCTCCGATTATGCTATTAGCCCTTTTGTTATGCAAACAGGATTGAATAAATACAGTCAGTAGTTATTACTTTATATTATTACATTGTATTTGAAGAACTTATGTTAATACACACAAGACAACACAACTTATAAATATAGAAACAGAGCAGAACAATTACAGGCCAATTTATGCACCTCGTCACTGCGTATATCCCGATTAACAAAATACCGGCTCACGTGAACTGGTTTGGTTTTAGAAGCATGCACATAAACAGAGAATTTTCCTTCATGGCCCTGCCAAAAAGAAGTGAAGCATTCTTTCCATGAATACATAGCTAAAGATTATTAACGAGAAACCAACGAATATGGAAGAGAGGCTATAAATAAAACAGTTCATGCAAGACAGGCTTATTTCACATTTTGTATTGAAAATCAACGTGAACAGACAGCTTCAGAGAATCAAAAAACTGAAATATAACCTGCACGCAAGGCCCCAAGGCAACACTAATTATTACACAAATGTTCCCAGGAACACAGTCTTTATCTAAAAGGGGCAGAAAAGTAATATTAGGACCAGAACAAGTTATAATAACTATTGTACCCTTTATTCCTTTTAAATAAATTGCTATGCATTTTACATTTAAAAAATGCAATGCTGCAACCATTACTTTTACCCCTCATTCCTGGTCTGAGCTCAAAGGATTGCCATGCTTAAGTCAACTTATTATTATATGTCTATATTTACTGAGAAAAATAGTACGAGACAAAATAATAAAAACCATTACTAGGTCTTTGCTGAACAACTTAAGATTTTGAAACGAATCAGTTCTTCACAAAAAAAAAATATATACAGCACACTAATTGATAGAAAGCATGAAACAGAGAGAGAAAAACTGATGCAAAAGGCATGTAAGACATCCTTACTTGGAAAAACCTATCCCACAATTTTTCAAATGGAAGAGAACCAGGCGTCAAAAACATGAAGGCAATTTTGGGATTTTTGGGAAGGACATGTGGTGCATTCAAAATATCATAAATCACAACACGTGATGCAATCTCTTCATCTGTGTATTCCCTTTCAGGAGGCGGAAGCCAATCTGCAATAAGCTTGCATCCTTTGGAAGAAAACACATAACAGGAGGAACTGCTGCTTGGTGGGTATATGTAAGCACAGATTAGAAACAGACATACAAATAGAACTAAGAAAAGAATCCACAGCGGCTTCTTCAATGGAGGGCGATGGCGAGAACCAGGCAAGACCTGCATTTCACCCATGCCTAGACGCCAAACTTTTGCTGTCTTCATCTAAGAAAATGCTTTAAGATTCTCCTCTAACAATTCTCCTTTGTATCAACATTTACCATCCTCAAATCCAAGAAACCAAAGTATACTGCCTACAGTAAACCTTCAGCAGATAGTAGCAGAAAAATCTGAAATTAAAACATATAACAAATGTATTAAAATCCTATTCAACTAGTCAAAACAACTCAAATCTTTAACAGTTATCGCTGCCCAAATGGATTTGCCTGCTATACATAGGGTGTTGATATTCAGAGATCCAGATGTCAACGAATACAATATTTAGACATGAAATTCAGGCCAACATAATCAAATATCTCATCGGATCGCAAATTGGAGACTTAATGTGGCGGAAGCAAAATTTAAATATCCATTAGACAACAATCAGTTGCATGGGTGATTCTTGTAAGAACATAAATTGCCAATTGAAATAGAGTGAAAATTCTAAGCTATGCGCTCATCAAGAATCTTTCCATATAGTAAACGATCATCATAATTCGAATCATAAATTCCAAGCCCCAGCATCATAATTTAAGTTTCCCAAATAAGAAAAATAAGATAAAATTCAAATCCAAAATACATATTCTGTCATACATACCGGTCAACCTGTCATGGATACCCAAAGTCCCACTGCATGCCATTTTAAGTAAGCAAACAGGTAATATAATATAGATAGAAATGACTCTGAAAACACAACACAACCAACGTAATTCAAACAAGGTCCATCTTTTCTCCGGCTCTTTAACTTCATACTTCGTCGTCCTCCCCAGGGAAACAAATAAACGACAATAATTTCAAACAGAAAAACAGAGAAAAGGAAAAAAAATCCTCTCGATGAAACCAAAGACACTGAAGAAACACAGAAACAAGCAGTATGAGTACCTTTAAGCTTTGACTTCAGCTGCAACGAAGCTCAGAACGATCAAAGATCTCCAGAACCAAATGCTCTTGAAAGATCTAGGGCAAACGCAATGTAAGATGAACACGGAGAAGAAACAGGGCAGAGGGAGTTGCTAATATATAAATATGGAAGTGTTGATGTTTTGTCGTTTGAGATTGTAGAAGAGGATGATTCGTTGTCTTTTCTGGGCTGTTTCAGCTTCGCGCTTTCTCTCTCTAGAAAGAAGTCGCAGACGAAGAACGAGTCGTTTTGGGTCCGTGCAAGCCAAAACCATATGAAAGCCGGCGATTGGCGGAAGTGAATTAAATAGAAATTATGAAAATTATACATATTACAGGGAAAATTAATTTTCCACATACTATATAATATAAAATATATATGGGTTAAGATTCATGACTTTGACGAGTCGCAGCAGGAGCGCGTGTTGAGTTTCAAGAAATAATACACCGGTCATAATTTAATGACCCAATGCTAATTTTTTTTTATTATAATTTAAAAAAAAATTAGACTTATTTATTATTTAAAAGTAAGATAAAATTTTATTTTTTTCTAAACATATTAATATTAAATAAAATAAATTATTTATTAAATTTTAAACGTAAATTTAAATATCTAAAAATTAGAATATTTTTTAAATATCAAAATTAAAATTATAATAAAATAATATTTTTTAATATTAAAATATATTTTAAATAGTTATATTTTCTGTCACGTCATTTGAACCCGAATCAAATAGCAATTGAATAAACGTCGAGTCGCCTTTTTTTTTCCTTTAATCTTCCCTCCAAGTTCCTTTAATGGTATTTGAGTTCTTAAGAATTATAACTTTGACAAGCCTTTTTTTTTTTATCAAACAATAATATTTTGGTACGATTACTCCCTCCATTTCATATTATTTGTCACAAAAATGTTCTTTTTCATTTTTATAATACTTATTATCAATTTTAGGTTCAAAAAATGCACTCATTTTTTATTTCTTGTGTTTACCCCTTATTAATTTTAAATTCTAACATCCCATTAAATTATGACTAATATTCATTTAAAAAAGACCAAGGGCATTTTGAAAAAAAAAAGCCATAGATTAATTTCACAAAGTCTTATGTTATTCAATGATTTCTTTGACTATTTAAAATTTAATTTTGTGGCAATTAACGAAAATCATTTGGAAATATAAAATTCTTAATTAAAAAAACAATATTTAAATTTAACTTAGTCAAAACATTATATAAAACCATGGGGGTCCGGTCGGAGTTGAATAACGAAAAATCAAAAGTTGAAAAAGTCTTCTGGCGAAGTTTCTAATCTTGTCTCTCCATATCATTAATTAAAAGGGATTTGAAAATGAAAAATAACTATTTTTGTTGACTCTGGTCATATTTGGATAATATATACGTTATTTCTGTGAGTAACTTTAACTTCCTCACTTTTATCATTATATATTTTTTTTTTACTTAATGATATAAAAAGAGGAAGTAGTTAAAGTTACAAAAAAAACATATATAATGAACACGAGTTTTAAACTTATGGTTTAGCAAATGAATGAAGAAAATCATCGGCAGTGATATGCTCATTTGATGTGTATCCCATTTACAGTTAACCAAAGCGAAAATGCACATAATTCTTAAAATTATAAAATATACAGATATTAGGTGACAGATAATTAAAATTCAACAATAATTTTTTTTTAAATTTGAGATTTTGAGTAAGTAATGATTTTTTTTTTTTAAAAATATTTATTGATGGAGATTTAAATTTATGTCCAGTAATTTTTTGCAGCCAGCGAATTTCTAAAAATAAGTTGTATTTCAATTTTGCCAGATTTGTTTTTTCATATTCTTCTGTTTTAACTAGTAAAGCAGTTGGCCGGCTTAAAATTTCCTATTATTTATTTTGGCCCCTTAATTTTGACCGGATGAACAACTCCTTGTGTGATTAGGAGCCTTTTAAATGAGCAAACAGAGTCAAAATAACCACATCTAGAAACTAAAAATGACGATAATGCAAAAAAAATTGTTTGAATGATTTTAATAAAATCACGATCAATTAATTTTTTTTTTATGTAGTGCCTGTATGGTAAGCACTAAAATCGTAATTTTAAAATAGTTTTTAGTATAAATTTTAGTTTGAAATTTTTTAAAAAAAAAAAGAACTTTTGGATTAAATCATAGTTTAAAACTAAGATTTTAGATAAATTACTGAGACTAGTTTCTGTAACAGTAAAAAAGCTTATGAATTACCTAATTACTATTTTATCCTTATTTTTTTTTACACCCTCTCTTCTCTCTCTTATTTTTTCTTTACCATTTCTCCTCTCTCCTATTTTTAATAAAATCATATAATTTCTGATAATTTTTTAATTATAAAATTTTTTATGATAATAACTATTCAAATACTCGTTTATCCAGACATTTTTTTCCATAAATTTTTTTCTAAATTTTTTTTTCTAAAATCTATTCAAAAATCCATTTTTTTTATAAGCTATTTTTTAAACTCTTATCCAAATAAACCTATAACTATCTAATTAAATTGAATTCTAGTATTGTTGAGTTTATTAGTTAAATCCACAAAAGTGTTTTCTCTATAAATCAGATTTAAATTTAAATTTAATGTTTACACAGTTAAATCCCTTTCACTAAAACCAATGTACTAGATTTTATTTTCTTGTCACAGTTTAGTAAAGGCGACAAGAACATACTTTTGCATTTTAGAAAACGATGGAAACTTATAGCAAATTTTCCATTTTATCCCTCTCTCTAATCTCTTTCTCTCGTGTTTTCTTAATGATATTTTCTCCCTCCTTTTTATATTATTTCTCAATCAAATCACCAAATTCTCAGTCGCAATTTGATTACTTCTATTATAATTTTTAATCATATTATTCATTTTAATATATCTTTTATCCTTGATTCAAAACTATCAAACTCCTCATGTTTTTGGTTCAACGCATTAGTTATGCATTTACAATCTTCTATGTAAAAAAAAAAAAAAATCAATATTATACTAGAAACGTGTCTGATTTGTACACTACCTAGAATTATAAGTGTTTATGGGTAATTAATATAAGCGGACTTCACCAGGAACCAACGTCCTCAGTTGAACGGCGTCTCTCTTTGTTTTCCCCCCCAAATCCTTCGCGTCAACGTCTTATTGCTTATTCTGCCGCCTGTTTCATAATTTTAATAAATCACACAATTCATAAAACTAATTATATCAAATCATTGATTGTTTCAATCATTTCAAGAACATCGTATTTATTTTTTATATAGTATTGTTTTTAATATTTAACGGATTAATGAAATTTTGTACAATATATATAATACGAGCTTTTGATGTTAATGGATTTGGAAACGTATTTATAAAGAGTGTGGGTTGTTGATTAATCCCACTGTGGCATAATAATTTCTTACTTTGACTTGAATTTAATAGAATAATATGAGAGATTGGTGCACAAGGCACCCAATCATGATTTGATCTTTACAATATTAGTTCTGACAATAAAAATGCCTAAATTAGAATAAGCATATGCAAGTTCACAATATTATCAGGAGATATTTAAACAAATTGTGTATAGGATCGCAAAGAATATTACCGAGGGACATTCTCAGAATAAAATAATTTTAATATAAGTTTTTGTTTTAATAATATTTCAATTTTAATATATTGATTATTTATCCTTTTATATTGACATAGATATACTATTTGTCCATTTGAATTTGTATTCGGAGACATTATAGCATAGGCCCATACGTCATGTGAGCAATAATTCTGTATAGTGACCATAAATTGAGAAATTATCGCACATTCCCAGGGCATTAAGTTATCCTGTATTTAATAATTATTAAAAATAATCTAAATGTAGAGAAAATTTTAAAAATAAATGACTTTTAATGTAATGAAGGAAAAGTGTGTGGGCATTGAATAGATAAAAATTTTACTCTCCACACGTGTTTGGCTTAGCGTTTCACAATAAATTCTAGGCTAAAATTACGGTTTAGAAGATTTTTACACAGTAATTTTTGTTGAGAATTGATTTTGGGCAAAACCTCTGTTTAAAACCTAGATTTTGAATAAACCACTAAAACTAATTTTTAGTTTGAAACTTAGGTTATGGATTATCCAATTATTATTCTACCTCTACTTTTTCTTATACCCTCTCTCCTCTCTTTTCTTTATCATCTCTCCTCTCTCTTCTTTTATCTCTCTTTTTCTCTCTCTTCTCTCATCTCTCTTTTTCTCTATCATCTTTCATCTCTCTTACTTTTAATCATATCATACCCTTTTTGATAATTTATCAATATAAAAAGTAATTCTACTACTAATCATCCAAACATCTCTATTCCCAAAATCTATTCTTCCCATAATCTATTCTTCAAAAACTAATCCAAACACATCCTTAATATAAAATTTAATTTATAATGTAACTTTTAATATAAAACTTAATTTGTGATATACTATAAATTAAATTTTATATTAAAGGTATGGTAAGTATTAATTATTGTATTTGAACATTTTTATTAAAGAGAAAATTTAAGTCTATTTGCTTATATTTATTAATTCTAATTCTCTAATTAAATATTTTGTCATGTGATTTTTTTAATAATATGCAAATTTATATTATAAAAAACAAGTTATTAATTAAAATAGTAAGCACAAATGACAGCAAAAGCTTGCTCCTAGAGAAGCTCTTTATTATAAAAGATGACAATTTTTTATACTCGAAACTTTAAAAATGATTAGTCTTAAATTCACAGACTATTGACTAAATAAAAAAAATCACATGTATGTATAGTTTTTTAATCCTTAAATCTGTCCTAGTGTGTGTTTGGGTACCTTGGTTTCAGAATTAATTTTGGGTAAAATTTCGGTTTAGAAAAATTTTACACAAACAGTTATTTTTATTTAAAACCTCAGTTTGGGCATTTTAGAAAAACTGGTCAGAATAGCTTTTGGAACAGTAAAATAACTTATGTACTATCTAATTACTATTTTACCTTTATTTTTTCTTACACTATCTCTCCTCTCTCCTTTATCTTTTCCACTATCTCTCATCTCTCCTCTCTACCCTCTCTCCTCTATTCCCCACCCTCTCTCCTCTCTCCTCCTTTTAATAAAATCATATCCTTTTTAGTAACTTACCTTCCAAAAAAGTCATTTTGAAAATAACTATCCAAACACTTATTCTTTTCAAAATTTATTATCCCTAAAATCTATTTTCAAAAGCTAATCCAAACAGGTCCCTAGTTGGAAGACTATTTTTTTTTCAAAAGAAAAAGATAAATTAAGGGCCGTCACATGGATACTGACAAGGAGGCCAGCAAACCAAGATAGGCTGTATAAGCCCAATGGATATAAGGAGATGGGCTAGAAGTTCTAAAATGGACAAGATTGGGCTAGCCCAATAAAGTGGGCCTTATTTGATAGGTCTCCTAATCCCTCTTGATCATTTATGATTTATATTTCTAACAAAAAAAGTTTATGATTTGTATTGTAGGGAATGTGAAAAATATAACGAGACTCCCGTTTTAAGATTTACAAATATTATGATTATGATTGACTATAAAATTTATAATAACTAGATATTTATCCCCAGTGGGTTGCACATAGAGAAGAAAAAATAAGTTATAATTGATTAATTATTTATAATTATTATAATTAAAAATTTAAAATATCATAAAATTAGTTAATGAGATTATTGATTAATTACTATTATAGGGCTCAAAATATTTTAAAGATTAAAATAGTTTATAATTATTATAAATCATCATTATAGTTATAAATTTAAAATATTATAAAATCAATTAATGAAATTACTAACTAACTAATTATTATCATGGGGCTCAAAATATTTTAAAGATAAAAGTAAGATTATTGATTAAAATTATTGATTGTGATTTATAGAAAAAGAATTGAAAATATTGAGTCAGATTAATATAAACATATTTTTAATTAAATTAAGTATTATAAAATTTTAAGAATATATTTAATTGATAACTTTTGTTATGTAATTCTAAGTAGCTGATATTTACATTTTTTTAATGCAGGCAATGTACCTAATAAAATTCTTATTAATTTTTAAATCAACAACAAAAGTTCAACAGCTTGGTAGTATTTTGAAGATTGGCTATATCACCTTCCAAATATATTGAATCTCAATTTGATAATAAAATATCTTTTTTGTGCTATTGGATGGAGATTTTGAAAGCCTTTTTTTCGTTATATAGCATTATTGTTGGATCAATAGTGTATAAATAGTAAATAATACTGTTTAATTATTTTATAATATGGAAATTGCTTTCTAGCTAGGCTCCCGAACAATAATATGGAAAGGTTCAAGAAGTCACGTAATTTCATTCCTTTTTATGACCGAATTTCCTTCCTTAAATGTTCTTTAATTAGTTCTCTCTTTTGGCCAATTCTCAAGAGGGCGACATTGGCTTTCACATGCGGACATGCCCAACTTTAATTATTTCTATACATAATTTTTTTTATTACTTATATAAATCATGATCAATTTTGAGTAAATAAAAAAAGGTGGACTCAACCTAATTAAAATCATATATCATAACTGTTTTAGATTATTTCTTAAATTTAAGTCTCTAAAGTAAATTTTTATGCAATGAAAAAGTACTCATCATTATATATTAATAAAAATTAATAATTGATCAATGCAGTATAACAGAACCAAAGAAGCAATACAAATATATATATATATATATACACACATATATATATATATATATATATATATATATATATAATGCCTTCTATGTGAATTCTGATCATCTCTCTTATCGTTGGCTAGCTAGCTACCAATGGCTTCCTCTGCGTTACTTGTGATTATGAAACTGTGTCTTCTGTTTCTCTTCACCGCTTTTGCCTTCCCACCACCGTCACCCTTAACCACCGCGGCTTCCACCAAACCCCGCCGTATCACCACCAGGCTCCTTCACCGGCAAGTTCATCATCCCGCCAACTCAAATCACCACTCTCACGCGCGTTTAACCTACCTAGTATCAAAGGCCAACGGAGCCACAAATGACATCCGGTCGCCGGTCTTCGCCGAGTCCTCCGGTATGCAATTTATGGTCAATATCTCGTTCGGAAATCCGCCGGTTCCTCAGCTCCTAACCATGGACACAGGAAGCAACCTCTTATGGATTCAATGCTTTCCTTGCGTCGAGTGCTTTGAACAAAAAAGCCCACTTTTTGATCCTCTAAAATCTTCCACATACACCAACCTACCTTGTTATTCTCCTTTCTGCTACACTCCAAGCAAACACAAATGCGACCCTTATAACACCTGCAAGTTCTCTGAAACCTACAAAGACGGCACCGCAGTTTCAGGCCTCCTCGGCACCGACGATCTCACCTTCGAGACCTCCGACGAAGGAACAACCACCGTCCGCCAGGCTCTCATCGGCTGTGCTCATAACAACGACGGCTACAACGGCGAACCAAGCGGGATTCTAGGGCTAGGTCCTTCTTCACGCTTGTCCTTAGTAACAAAACTTAGTTCCAATAAGTTTTCCTATTGCCTTGGTTCCATAAGAAACCCAAAGTATCCTCACAACGTGTTGATTCTAGGAGACGAAGCTGCCATGGAAGGAGACACAACCCCACTTGAGATCTTCAACGATCTTTACTATGTAACCCTAGAAAGCATAAGTTTTGGAGAGAAGAAGCTAGAGATTGATCCTAACGCATTCAAAAGAACACCGGAAGGGAAAGGAGGGGTTGTGTTTGATTCAGGAACAACGATAAGTTATCTTGTGGTTGAAGGTTACGGGGAAATAATTAAGGAAGTGAAGAACTTGTTGGACGGGAAACTTAAACCTGTGATTGAGTTTGGGAATCCAAGTATATGTTATGAAGGGGTTATAGAGAGGGATCTGGTAGGGTTTCCGGTGGTGACGATGAGTTTTACAGGAGGAGCTGAGTTGGCTTTGGATGTGAATAGCCTCTTCGTTGAGAATGGGAAAGATGAGTTCTGTGTGGCAATGGAGGAATCTCATGAACATCTCAGTATCATTGGTGTTATGGCTCAGCAGAATTACAATGTGGGTTTTGATATTAATGCTCGCAAACTTGCCTTACAGAGGATCGATTGTCAGCTTCTTGATCTGAGTCGGTGATATATCGTCGTCATTTTCTCAGTTTAATGTGCGTGTGTTTGTCTCTCTCTCTATATATAATTATATATGTTATGTGTATGTGTGTGTTCTTTAATTTGGTGGTAGTAGCCAGTAATGTTGCAGAGAAAATGGAAACTGTAGTCAAAAGCCAACAAAAACTGAGAATCTTTTATTCTCCAGGGGCCCATTATAAAATGACATTTGCTATATCTACTCCAAACTTACTTGTATAGGTGAGAATACTGTGTTTAAGGCAAGTTTTGAAAGCTTCCATATTTCTCTATATATATGCGTGTGTGTGTGATAGTTTACAGATTTTTAAAATGCTTTCAAGAGTATATTAATATGGTAATTTCTCATGCATTTAAAAAAGTGTAAAGTTTAAAAAAAATAAAGTCTTAACTACCTCTTGTTATTAGTATGTGTTAGATAAGAATGCCTTTTGTATATTATTTAAAATAAAGGGAGTTCTTAATTTTCTCGGTGGCTGGTAAAGTGAAATTAAAGCAATTTGTTCTTTTCCTACTCAACTCATATCATCATCATCATCTTTGGAGGTGCTTGCCGAATTTGATAACATTATTAATCAATAATCAATAATGCGCTTTAGTTTTTTTTTTACTACATATAATGATGGACCATCCTTCCTTGACATTTATTCACGCTATTTTTTGACTACATATTTTTTTTATAAATATATAAAAAAAAACATTTTTTTCCTCTTCAGTTTTGCCTTCATTTAGTCACACTATTTTTAATTTTAACTTCATTTAATAATTCTTTGCCATAACGTGCATGCACTTATTATACTATCTATAGAGGATTCAAATTTACAACCTCAAACCTAAAAAAGTCTTAAAAGAGAGGTATTTGGTGTCATCTAATCCCTCACTACCTACATTTAATAATTATAGCTTAAAATATATTTATGGACAAAATAGAAATTCAAATTAGGACAAGTAAGTAGGGAAAGAAGAAGTAGTATATTTTTTAATTATACCTTAGGCGCTATCTACACTAATTTTTAAAGTCTAAATTTACCTGACACTTACCGTCATAATTAACCATAGGCTTAAAGCTCATTGACTTTCATCTTAAGATTTTCAACTTCTCAAAACCCATTTTCAGATAAATAATAGTCACAGCCATCAAATTGCTTTATATAAAGTTTTAGGTATAATAATAATACCTACTAAGCTGCTAACTCTTGGCACAGATCAAGTTATGTGATATAATTATTTAATAATATTATATCTGCAAAGTTCTATCGCTGAAGCTATATCTAGTACTAATCTGCATCCTACCTAAACTCGAGCAGGAAAAAAAATCATAACAATAACATAGAAAGCTCAATGGAATCACATCATCATCATCATCATCTTCTTCTCCTACTAGTAGCCTTCTCAAACTGTTATTGCTTCTTAAACATTGATAAACTTCTTCTGCAACCACCAATTTCCTCCTTGCCAAATCTCATAGAAATGGCAGAATCATCTTCAAGCTCAGCCACCATAAGTTTGTTCTTAATCAACTCCACAACCAAACGGTAAAAACCTCACTTGCACGTTTGGCCTACCTGGAGAGAAAAGCCAGAGGCAATCTAGTGCATGAAACTCCCACCAGGCAGGGTCTGAGGAGAAAAGCCGGAGGTTTTGCTCACGATTATTACACCAGTGACTTACGAGCAAGAATCGAGGCCGAGATATTTAGTGTACAATTTATGGCCAATTTCTCCATTGGAGACCCACCAGTTTCTCAGCTCTTAACCATGGACACAGGAAGCAACCTGTTTTGGGTTCAGTGTGTTCCTTGTAATAAGTGCTTCCAACAAACAAGCCCATTATTTGATCCCTCCAAATCATCCACATACACCAAAATATCCTGCAAATGTCCCTTTTGTTCAGTTTCTAGTGAAGAAAAATGTGATGCCTATGAAAACTGCAAGTTCTCACAGAGATACCTTGATGGGACTAATGTGGAAGGAACACTTGGCACTGAAGCACTCACTTTTGTGACCTCTGAAGAAGGTGTAATAACTGTCCCAGAGGTTCTTTTTAGATGTGCTAGTGCAAATAATGCTTTTGATGGTGAGCCTGGTGGAATTATAGGCCTTGGCCCTTCGAACATATCTCTGGTGACCCACCTAGGTTCTAAGTTTTCTTATTGCCTTGGCAGTATAATGAAACCGAAATATACTCATAACGTGTTGATTATAGGGGAAGGGGCTCTTTTAGAGGGTGACTCGATGCCCCTAGAAGTTTTCAATGATCTTTACTATGTAACCTTAGAGAGTATAAGTGTGGGAGAGAGAAAACTAGAGATTGATCCATATGTATTCAAAAGGACACCAGAAGGCAAAGGTGGGGTTGTCATTGATTCTGAGACAACTAGTTTTCTGTTGCCTGAAGGGTATGAACCAGTTGCTTCTGAAGTGAAGAGATTGTTAGAGGGCAAGATTGAACTTTCATATGATCCATATAATCAAATCTGTGTTACAAATGGGTTATTAATAGAGACCTAATAGGGTTTCCTGTGGTGACATTTCACTTTGCAGGAGGAGCTGAATTAGCTTTGGACACAAATAGCCTTTTCCAAGAGAATGGTAAGGAAGAGTTTTGCTTGCATGAGTCTCAAGAAATTAATATCATTGGGATAATGGCTCAGCAGAATTACAATGTCGGATTTGATGCTTCTGGAAAGTATGTTTTCTTCCAAAGGATAGATTGCCAGCTTCTTCATTAAGCTATAATGTATTGCCTCTGTTCTTTAGTATAAAATTTAGTTAACTAATTTGGGGAGATAAAGAAACTAAATAAATTATTTTAAAGTATTTATATTTATTATTTTTCTTAAAGCTAATTTGTCTGACTTATAAATTGATATATAATCTAATAATACTTAACATATGCTATAATTAAATTATTTATTTAGTTTTATTAATCTCCACAAATTAGTCAACTGAGTCTTATATTAAAAAACGTAAAGAGTACCTTAGGTTAATCAAACAAAAACTATCAGAGTACATAAACTATAGAGACTCAATCTTTCTATTCTAATTCATTATATATATATTCCCAACATGCTCTTTTAACATTTTCTAAAACAATTCTAAAGGCAACATGTCCCTTGGCCTATTAGAATTATAATATTAGCTAATTTCTACACCCATAAAAGAAAGAAGGAAAGGAAGAAAGATCAGTAGGTTTATCACACGATAGAAGTAACTAGTTTTACTAAAATACCAAAAAAAATATTATCAGATAGTTTCACTTTTGTAGCACATTCTTTATGGTCCAAATGTAAAGAAAAAAGAATGCAAATTACAGTAGCAGAAAAAAAATCTCCATTTCCAATTCAATTTATAGGCTAAACTACTGCACCAATTTCTCATTATCTTTTCCTCCTTCTCTTAAATTTTCAAGTGTTTGCAGCCTTTTGAAAGGCATTTGTTATGTTCGCAGACCAAAGTCAATGGCATTGCATCTGTTTAGTCTTCTCAATGTTCTGTTTCTCAATCATTGGAATGATTAATACAAAAGCCAATCCCCAAGTTAGCTCATTATCTGCATCAACTTCTAAACCTCACAGATTTGTCTCTAAACTGATTCACCCTCACTCTGTTCACCATCCATACTACAAACCGAACGAAACAACAGAAGACCGGATAGAACATGACATCAAGCGTTCGCTTGCGCGTGTCGCCTCCTTGCAAGTGAGGATCGCGAGTTCTTCGGTCTCACATGATCATCACCAAGCTAGTCTCTATCCCACAGCATACCATTCAACCATGCTGGCCAATATCTCAATTGGCCATCCCCCTATCCTACAACTTCTAGTTATGGACACTGGCAGTCCATTCTCATGGATCATGTGTCCCTGGCTCGAATTGTGCCCGATATCCATTTCAAATTTTTGACCCTTCATAATCTTACACATATTCCCCACTTTGCGGTGACTATGCAGCTCACCGCATTGTTACTATAACAGTTCAAATCAACTTTCATTCAATATCAATTATGCAGACAGAACCTTCACATCAGGAACACTTGCACTTCAAAATCTAGTCTTTGACACATCTCATGAAGGTAAAACCGAAGTATTCAAAGCATTACTTGGGTGTGGCCATAACTTTTGGTCTAGTGGAGAGCCAGGATATAATGGAATACTAGGACTGAACAATTATAATCTGACTCTGGCCTCTCACACGGGTAAGAAAATTTCTTACTGCATAGACAGCATTATCACTGACAATAATTTTGATCAAAGTCATCTGATATTAGGTGAAGAAGCCTATCTTGAAGGCTACTCAACACCTTTTGAAGGTTTTGATGATATGTATTATATCAGCATGGAAGGCATAAGTGTAGGTGAAAAGAGAATTAACGTAGCACCAAGAACTTTTGAGAGGAAAGATGTACTGGTGGAGTTATAATTGACTGAGGTTCTACATTTAGCTTCCTAGTTGAAGAAGGGTATAAAGTATTACTCAGAGTAATTAGAAGTTTATTAGATGGGTCCTTTAGAGGAGTTAGATATGTGGGAGACCCATGGCTTTTGTGTTATTTGGGAACTGTGAGCAGAGATTTGGTTGGATTTCCAGTGGTTACATTCCATTTTGCTGAAGGGGCAGATTTGGTATTGGAAACAGGAAGTCTCCTTATACAGAGGAAGAATGATACCTTTGCATGACTGTGGCTCCTATCAACTTGTTGATCTCTGGTCTAAACCTTCTATTATAGGATTATTAGCTCAGCAGAGTTACAATGTCGGATATGACCTCAATAATAAGGATATTTACTTCCGAAGAATTGATTGTCAACTTCTTAGTGGCTAATGGGTGAATTCATGATGTTCTTTGGTTGTATTTAAAAACTATTACTGTACATAATCTTCTAATGAACTTCAAATATACGAAGGGGCATCGGTTCAGTGCATGAAAGAAAGTTTAATTTATAGAAGATAAATCAACTCAAGAAGTCAAGCATGCAAAAGTCAAAGAGTATCTCCCAAGTCATATCCCTACCGTTAACCTGGGAATTTGGCGATCCATAAAAGAAAACAACAGTAAAATGATTCTGAAATTCCTAAATCAGACAATGTAAGAAAAGATAGAAACTGAAACACAATCTCTTAAGATGTTAACCCTTCACTGAATTTTCCATTAACTCTATTCCAATCACGTCCTCCTTCTCAAACGCGCTCTAAGAATGGCCAACAGTGTTTTCCAACACCCTAGTGTAATTTTTGTCCTTTGAGCGTTGGATCCAACGTCAAGTTGGATTATGACCGACGCTAAATACGTCCAACGCGAGAAATCTACAGTCTCCACTGCAGCTATGTGAACCGGCGCCATTTGTAGCCTGAACCGGCACTGTTTCACTTTCTTCTCATTACAGTTGGCGGTGGTTTACAGAAAATATCTTCTCATTACAGTTGTCTCTGTAAATGCTACTTGCCTCATCGCCTATGGGGCAGGTGAAATCGCACTGGGGAACCTGTAAAGCCACAAAACATGTAAAATCACACTAATAAAAACCAGTTTCAGCACAGGTTGAGGCATAAATGTGGATACTTTATATGTGTGTGTGTGTATAATAGACACAACAAATGCATAGACGTAAACAAAGGAGGAAACACAAAAATGAATATGGAGAAGGAACCATGAACATAGTCCAGAAACACTTACAGTTAATCCCCATAAAAGGAGTCAGAGAGAGATTCTAGTTGGTTCAAGCCTCAGACACCACGTAGCATGTATCTATTCCTTACTCTTGTGTCCTTCAAGGAAAGAACTAATCAAAGAAGCCCTTAGAGAGTATTGTGATTGTGGCCATCCTATATACCATGGATAATTATTAATTATTAAAAGGAAATCACCAATGACAGGTATCAAAACGTATAATGCATGCACAAATAAGTCTTTCTTTAAAATGGATTGCTCACAAGAATGCTCTGGTCTGTCCATCAATTACTGCATAAACACAGCTACAAGGATGAGATTTAGCCACAAAAGGGTGTTTTAGTAATAAAGATTTGTGCCCACGGTCTACAATTGTTTAATATTCAAATCCAAGTTAGATGCCCCTACCTATATCATGCCGAGTAGTAGATGCAGCATAGCCTTTCCAGGATATTCAAATCAAAGAATGGTGAAATATAGCATCAAGACCTACATACATAAATTAAACAGCCACAAGCAGGTTTAGCAATGTATCTAATCTCTAATGCGTTTTAAAATCGTAAAGAACATAGTTATGCATGATGTGCCACAGTTGTCTAACAAAAAAGTGATATTGGTCTGCTAGGCAATAATTTAAAGCTCCACATTAATTTGATCAGAAGCATTACAGAGAGCATAGCACAAGTAGCATAAGGTAAATGATTACCTGCAGGTTTCGACCGCATGACTTCTTTGTTTACAGACCATGGAGGGGATTCTTCACATCGAAAGAAATTCTTCTTCCAACTTCCACCTTTAATTTAGCTTGTAGACCCTGTCAAGTCAGAAAGCAACTTTTTCACTAATTGACTAGCTTCCTGCAGCTCGCCTTTGGAACAGAGTGCAGCAATCCCAGAATAGAAGAAGTCAAAGTCATGCAACTGAGATCTTGTCATATGACTGCCTTCAGTTGTAAATGTTTTGCTTCCATTGACAGCATCGCAAGATTCAACATCCGAATAAATTTTGTGAGATGATGGTACAGGCCTTTTAAGATCTGAACCAAAACTCTTCCCTTCATAAACTTTTAGCTGTTTATGGGATAATTGATTAGATGTTAACCTCTGAGCAGGAAAAAGTATAGATGCAATCTCATTAAGAACTCTAACAGCTTCTTGAATTCTTCCTTGTTCACACAAGAAAACAAGAGAATCGCTTATAGACTCTGTCTCAACCTCGCTGTCTATAACGTTAATCAGCTCAGCTATAGGTTTGATCTGCAGCATTTCTCTCAAGATACTCCTGGCTTCTTCCATCCTCCCATTGGCACACAGACCTCTTATCAAATATAAGAAGCCTAAAAAATCAGGTAATACATCCTTGCTCTTGAGCTTATCAAAGAATACAAGGGCCCCTTCAAGGTCACCCTTCTGGCAGTACCAATTTATTACAGAACTGACGGTAAAATAGTCCGGCTGAATAAGTTTTGTCTCCATATCATTTAAAATCTCTAAGACCTCCTCTAGTTGACCAATCTTAGAAAGACCATCAAGCAATGAATTGTAAACTTGTAATTTTGGTTGAAATCCCTTCATGACCATTTTCCTGAAAATATGATTGGCATCTAGCAAATATCCTTCTCTACACAGAGCATATATCAATGTAGCATAAGTTATTTCAGAGGGTGTCAGACCAATTTTCTCTAATGAATCAAATAGACGACATGCTTCAATAAGACGTCCATCAATGCACAATCCATTAATAATTGAATTATATGAGACCATGTTCAAAGTAATCCCCCTTTTTTCAGCACAGATACAAAGATCCAATGCTTTATTTACATATCCCCCTTTGCATAACCCATCAATCACAGTAGAATAATCAACAACATCCATGGCCGGTAAATAATCTTGACCCTCCATGATAAGCCTATATGCATCTAAAGCTCTTCCCTCCCTTATAAAAACCTTCAGTAAAGAGACAGGAAAAGAGGCAGCCGAAGTGTTATCCGTTGTTTTTGCAAGAAACCAAAAGGCACAATCGACATCTCTCTCACAAAGATACTGAGCAATAATCTTATGTACCCTTGGTTCATTTAGGCCATATTCTTTTATAAAACTATTCAAGAGAGGCAGACTTTTCTCTAATTTTCCATCACTAATAAGCCTTCTCAATATTTAAAAAAAAGACTTGCTTGTGATGGAAGAGCCTTTCAACCTCATCATCGTGCACAATTGATATGCATCCTCAATCAACCCTCTTTTGCATAATAAGAAGATAGAATCATTACATATGGTGTTATACTTGTCTGACCCTAAAGCTTCCATTCTGTAAATTAATTCTAAAGCCTCTTTAGCATCTTTTTCTTTAAAAATTTGCTTCATTAACATCCTATATATATACCTGTATCCAACACTATTCCTTTATCATTAAGTTCAATAAATGCCTCAGTGGCCATTTCCACAATACCTTCTTTGCAGAGGCCATTGATATTTGATAATACTATTGTAGCATGCATATGAAGAAATCGAAGTCTTTCTGAGTTCATCAAATATCTCAAGTGCCTCATCAATTCTACCTACTTTGCAATACCCATCAATCATTGTACAAAAAGTAACAGAATTTGCAACCAAACCCAAGCATCTTCAAATGCCCCCAACACAAATAGTGCTTTTATAAGCACATTACACATCACAACGTCCGTAGAGATTTGAGCTTCTTCTAGTCGCTTCTTCGTTTGCAAAATCCCTGGGATGTTCTCTTCCTCAGCATACCCATGAAGCAGGGTACTATATGTAAAGATGTCTGCAGGTACAATTTTTGAGTACTCATCATCAGCTTCGGAAGTCCTTCCAAACTTGCATAATCTATTGATTACAGTATTATACGTAACAATACCAGCACTAATCTCCCTATTCTCCATTTCATCCAACAGATGGAATACATGATCGAAATCCCCCCTCTGGCTGAACCCATTAATTAAAGTCGCAAACATATATTCATCCGCTTCAATTCCCAAAGCATTGATGTTCTTAAAAACTGTCTCAGCTTCCTCTAATTTTCCATTCATACAATACGCACCCATAATTACGGTATATGTGACGTTATTGGGTTCTTGTCCATCTTTTAACATCTTCGCCAAGAAGCCGTTCACCTTTTCGACATCTCCTAACTTACCAAGAGCACTTACAAGTGCGGTGTAAGTCACAACGTCGGGTCGCAAAGCTCGTGTACTAGTGGTGTTCTCGAAAAATCCTAGAGCAAGTTCCGGTTTCCCAATCTGACAAAACCCAGAAATCAATGAACTGCAAATAAAATTATCAAACGGGTACTTGACTTTCGCATTGGCCATCAATTCCAGGATATCAATTACCTTTCCCATGTTACCCTGAGAGCTCAATCTACGAATTATTGAGCCAAAAGTGAAAGAAGAAGGCAAGACATTACGGTTCCTCAAACAATCCTCTAATACGAAGCATGCTCTTTCAGGATCTTCTCGGGTGATGGAAAAGCCTTGAATTAGAGCATCCCACATTCGAGTCGACCCCATAATGCGGTTCTTCATTAGCTGGTATACTTCATCGAATTTGTGAGATTTGAGGAGAGCCCAAGTAAAGACCGATTGAGTTCGATGGTTGCCTTCAATTCTGTTCGAGTTTAACTGGGAAAAGAAATGCACGATTAAGTCGAACTTCTGGAGTCGGAGAAGAAAGAGCAGGAATCGGTTGATTGATTCGAGAGTGGGAGAGAAGCCGCTTTTTAGCAATGTCTGCAAAGAAGAGCGTCTTCTGTCAAGCAACATGGGATTGCTTCTGAGTTTCAACACCAAAAAAATCTAGTTTTCATCATCAACACTTTCCCATCTTCAAACTCACAAGAAAGCAATCTTCCTCTCCCCTGTCTCGGCACAGAGAAGAGTAAAGAAAGAGTTTGAAGATTTGCCATATGCTTTTTTTTTTTATACAAAAGTTTAGGAGGTGGCACCGGTCCCACGAAAGCAGATATAATAATCCCAAACTCAATACAGGGCTTATTACGAGATCATTTTTAGAAACCAGAATACCTCAGTATATCAGGTTAATATATTCTAAGTAATTATATATTTTATTATTTTACTAATTGAATTTATAGATAGTAAGAATGAAGATTTTTTTTATATATAAAAATTTAAATAGATTTAGCATTAATTTTCTACTAATTCAGAGTATAATCTTAAAATTTAAATAGTATTTATAGAGAATTTAAGAGATCAATTATACTAAAAAATGAATTCATTTACTTGACGATGATAGCTCAATTTAGCATTAGTCTTTCACTAAGGTTAGAGTATAGTTATAAGGTTTATAGAATGTTTAAAGAGAATTTATAATATCGTACTCTTATAAAAAATTTATATTTTTATAAAATATAAATTTATTTTTTATTATATATAGTAATTTTTATCGGCACCATAATGAAGATTTGAGCTACCAGAAAGTATTAAAATCAATAAAGGCCTGCTGGCCTCAGTGGCCTGGGCTAATGCTTCTGGTCCAGTGCAAGGCCTAGATAGGCCGGATTATATTCTTAATAATAGAAAATTAATTTTCTTTTAATAAAAATTAAGGTTCATAATCATTATTTTTATTTTTTTATTATTAATACTCAATAAATATTGTTTTTCATAAATTCTTATTCAAAAAATTAATTTTTTATTCTATTCTTTTTTCTCAATTTCATTTCATTAAGCGCAGCAAATGGATCCTTGAAAATGCAAGAACCTTATTGGAATTGAATCTAACTAGTTGTTATTTCATCTGATTTAATAATACTCCTCTAATATTTAATATAAAATATTTTTAATTAATTTAATTATATTAAAAAAATTAATTAAATTAGTTAATATTATATATTTTTTTAAAAATATCTTAACTATATGTTTTAATTCCCTCAATCTATTTCTTACTTAATCGTTACTCCAAAAGTATTAATAGAAATAATTTAAAAAAATAGATAAATATAATAAAAATATCTTATATTTAATATTAAAATTAACTTATGAGTGTCCTATATCTAATAATTATATTTAGTGCAGGGTTGGTATACCAACTAAATGGGTGACCGAATTATATATCTATAGAATATACTAGTATATATCCTTGATTAGGTACTTGAAAATAGACAGCAATAAGCAAAGCATAAAGTCCCCCGGCTATAGCAAAATATTTTTTCTTGGAGTTAAGATATGATATAGTTAACTAATTTAATTAGATTGAATAAATTAATTAAATTAATATAACATATTTTTTTTAAAATATTTTAATCATTTTCCTTAACTCACTGTCTCCCTATTTTATTTGATTATTCTAAAGAGAAAATCAATAAGTAAAGTATACAATGCTGCTCACTGGCTAGATCAATAATTTTAAAAAATTAATAAATATAAAAAATAAAATTTATATCTAAGACTAAAATTAAATTTTTAACTGGGTTTTATAACCACTAAAAGAGTCCTATTAATTAGAGATCAAGCATAGCAATATCATCACACCATCATTTAAATTTTATATTATTTATTATTATAACTTGTAATGTGATAGGATGATCTCAAGAGTTGTCTCCCACTCGGAGCTTAAATAAAGAAAAAATTAGAATGAGATATTAAAAAAATAATATTTATTAGAGATTATTATAAAACTTATAATTATTTAGACGAACTAAATATCAAAATATAAATTTTAAAATATTGAATTGCTTTCCTACATTTAGAATTTAAATACTAATTGACAAGTAAGATAGAGGAAGGAGTGAGGGGCAACCCTATCGTGGTGCCACATATGGATTATGCTATTAATTTTATAACTTAATAGTATAAAAATTCTCAAATAAATAATAGGTCATAAGTTCTTTTAATTTCATGCAAGCAGTATTTACCCTTTAATTAAAAAAATACAAATTAAAATTTTAAATCCCTTCGTAGGAAAATATTTTTTGAGTTTGTAGTGTACAGACATAACTCAAATAATTTAAAACTAGGCCAATAAATTGAAGAGGGAATGTATGCGATGTAGGATGAAATAAATCTGAAATGAAACATTTTAATTGGCTATAGTGTATAGATGACTTGGTATTTACGTAGAAATTTCTCCAAGACGTGACCCTTTAGTTTGCTTGGAAGTGAATAAAGTCTTGGTCTTCTCTATCCTCGTCAACGTTAATCCTAAAACAGAGACTTAATGGGAGGTAGTAGCCACAGACTAAATGGAATGAAATTCAGTAAAAATCTTCAGTCTCATGGGCACTGGAGTGGTCTGGACTAACTTAACCTGACTTGGTCATATTATATATAATATTACTAAGTTCAATTTTAATAAAGGGCCAATCTCTTATAATAGGATAAATTAAAATTACAATTTTTATTTAGTGAGATACCCATATATCTTAAATAGGACGATATATATGTTTAAAAGAAGTATATATATTTTTTTATTTGTGATAAAAAACCTATAATTTATGGCAATTTATTTCTAAATTATTAAATATTGCAAGGCTTCTCCAAACTCCAAGGCCTCAATTTTGATTTTCATATATAAACCCAAAAATAGTATTTAAAAAAATATAAAAATGGTGAACAATTAAACATTTATTTTTGGGGGAAAAAAACAAGCAAGCTAAACTATCTTGTATCGCATATGTTTAGAAAAATCAAGTGAAATTTCTATAAGTACCCTATACAATTTACAAGCTGTAAATAAATTTCATCCCAAGAATATCTCAATCGGAAAAGAGCTGACAAGGAATCTTGTAAAGTTATGATCACCGGTCAACGGTCAATAACCCATTTCCTACGGTCCAACTGGAAATTTTCGTGCCTGAGTTGGACGTACAAAGACTCGTTGAAGTTGAAAACTTCTCACCTTAAACAACCAACATGCCTTTAAGGATTAATATAAAATACTCCTCCAGATACTTGATATAGTAGCTAGATAAATGCTGGTAAAAAAAAAAAGAACTAGGTAAACTAATTTATAGATATTAAAAAAATTAATTAAACTAATTATTTATAAAAATGTTTATTAGTTTAGTTGGTGTTGGAACTACCCTTAATAGAAACTTTTTAATAAACTAAGAACAGTTGAGTTCATCTTAAACTTGGATTAAATATAAAACTTCTATTGCATGCAATCTTAAATTGCAAATAGTAGAATTCATTTCCAAGTGTGTGCAATAAGATGCCGCCTCATACACATGGAGTGTGTGGTTCACACAGCCCTTGTACTTGGAAAACTCAAAAACCCGTCAAAGAAGCTGCCATTTATGCACGCAAGGCAACAGGAAAATATGCATGTGGACTGGGTCAAAGGTCCCAAAACAAATCCCAAAAGGCTTATTAGGTAAGCATCACTTCACCCATCCACACTTATCCATCAAAGCCAACCCATTTTGTTCATTTCTTTATTCTTTTTTCTATATATAAACACAGAAATCTCTTCTTTTTCATTCTGCAACATCCCCTTAAAACACAGAGAAATGGGAGGCTGTTTCTCTTGCAGATCATCTTCTACCTTCAACACTGTGCGTGTGGTTCATCTCAATGGTTTTGTGGAGTACTTTGAGGGACCTATTTCAGTAAGCCAAGTAACTTGGGGTAGTGGTAATCCCTCAAAGCACTTTGTTTGTACTGCACTTCAGCTTCTTTCTCCTTCCTCAAAGCCATTGAACAAAGACACACTGCTTCAACCTGGCCAAGTCTACTTCATGCTTCCATTCTCAATTCTGCAATCTGATGCTTCTTCTCCTGTAGACATGGCTTCTCTCGCAAAGAGGCTCACCGAGAAGGCGAAAATCAAGCCGTGTAGAGATAACTCCCTAAAGGGTGCTGCTAGTGATTCATCAATTGGTTGGAATTCACCTTCTAGGAGTCCTGGTAGGGTTGGGTTGGCACATCAGGTTGGGGTGAGTTATGGAGGAGGACGAGGATCTTGTAGACTGAGGCCATGGAAACCTATCTTGGACACTATCAGAGAGAAGTCCTTCAATAGGAGAGAGTCTGATTTGTAGGAAAATAACTGATGTTTTTTACAGTGTCACTTTTATTTTGATGGTTTTGGGTTAAAGTCATGTTAGAAACTAAGAATCAAGTGAAGTGAAATTTGTAGGAGCTAGGCTACCATAGAGTGATATTGTGTGTAACTTGTATAAATTTATGGGGCAGAAAATCAATTAAAGTATCCTGCTTCTGAGGTCTGTAAATTTTGTTCTATTTTAAGCTAGTTAGTGCTGTTTTCATATTAAGTTCTAGTTTAGTTAAGAGGATTGCTTCGTCTAAAACAATGACCAATTTTGTAATTTTCTTTCCTTTTCTTTTCTCTGAACATTGGTGTGGTGGATATAGGTACTTTTCCAACTAATAACAGAACTGGCATGGGATTATTGGGTAGGATTTGGGGGTTCTTTAGTCTAAGCGGTGGTTTTAGAATTCACTTCCCATTAGGTAAAGGTTTTTGCATTTTTCTAACACTGATTGAATGTTATTACTATAATAATTTTATGAAATAAGTAATTGTTGTTTAAAATTTAAGCTTCAAAAGAACTATAATTAATGTACACGTGACGAAAAAATACTAGTGCCAAAATGAATGTTACATCACTTGTTATCGTTCCTAACAAGATATATTATGCTGGGGTAAAATTTAGGGGAAATGGTGGAAACGGACCAAATCAGCATAATATTTAGGAAAAAGGACCAAATTCAGAATCTGTAATTTTTCTTCTAAAATCTGCAACTTTTTCCTCCGTGATTCTGCAAATTTGGTCCTTTGCACCAAATATCATGCTGATTTGAGACTTTTCCACCATTTCCCCTAAAATTTATTAGAGACAAGAAAAGATACTCTAAATTTTAGCCTCCATCAATTTTTTTGTCAATTATGAGAATAAGAAGGAAATGAAGAGTTTTTGTGCGAGTGAGAGTGGATCGAGTTGAAGTAGTGTAAAATTGGTGAAAATCAAACAAAAAATACTGATGCTATACATTCAACATAAACTTTGCCTTGCATACATGAATAAGGGTGAACGTATAGTATCAATACCTTATATTCAGCTTCACAAATCTCCAATTTCAGAGAATCAGAATTATCTCTTTTCTTCTCTCTAGTCACTGGGAGAAAATTGTAGAGACGAAATTAAGAGGATCATTCTCATTAAAGATATAGGAAGTATAATAAATTACATTTACAGGCCAAAGATGGGGGCAGAGGGGACCCACTTCTCAATGGGTGAGCATTCCCAGCCACCTTCTTTGCTATTAAACACAACAAAATGTTTAGGAATCCAATTTTCTCCTCTTGACTCTCTTTCTCTCTTCACTTTCCTCTGTCTTTCCTCCACAGCTTTCTTTGCTTCTCTCGCTTTCTCCCATTCTTTGTTCATTATGGCTTCGCTAACCTCACTCCAAACCACGGCTGACTCCGTTGGCTTCACACTCTGATACACAAGAGAATCTCTTGTCACATTCAAACACCGTGCAAAAAATGGAACTGTTTTATGAGTGAGGAGTGCATAAATGCCTTTTCGTACATCTAAATTCTAATGTCATTGTGAAAAACTAAAAAGAAAATAAAAGAAAAGCTTTTAATTTACAGATACCTTCATGAAAGAGACAAGAACCATGGAAGTCCATGCACCGTTAACAAAACTGTTATGTTTGAATAAACTCAAAGGAAAAAAAAATTGTGTTCTTCCATAAAGGACTAAATGTTCTTGGAACTTTTATCTTCCCTATCAGAAAATCCTTTTTCAGGCCAGTTCATAAAAAAGGAGACGTGGAGGTAAAAAGATCAAGAGGAATTGAGATGGAGAATATGAACTTGTAACCTTTGGATCGCGGACGATTGGAGCTTGGAGCCCTGAAATGACTTCATTTGCAACATATATCACTTTAACCTTCCTATTACTTGTGTCCTTTATAGTCACAGTTCTGCATTATGAAAGTGGATAAGAAATACCGCATTATAAATTATTACAATCAAGCACTTCACAGTTATGACCGCTACCACTGCTTTCACACACAAAGGAGAAAGGCATTATCTTTCAGAATTCACAGAGATGCTTTAAAGGAAGATACCTATCCCAATGACCATCCACTTCATAAAGAACTTTTGATGACGTTGAATTGAGGATCTTTCCTTTGATCAATCTACGGTTCCCCCCAAATCCTAGAAAAGAATTACCTTTGTAGCTTAACTCTGCCACCAGACCAGTCTCTAGACACTGAATATTAACATTTCCAACCCAATCAACATCAGGGACCGGAAGAAGTCTGATTAGGAGGTGAGGACAATTCATTTCATATGTTTCTCCATGATTCAGGAGCTTCAGTTGCCGTTTACCAAGAACTTGAGTCTCCACCGAAGTGCCTGTATATTTGGTTTGCATAAAACCCATTGATAGACCAGGTCAAATTTTTGCTAACAAGGTTAGTAAGAGGTCAGTATTAGACTTTAATTGCTTTTACAGAGTGCAACAACTTAACATTCGCCCTTTTGAACCTGGTACTAGTCGGTGTCAATTTCAGTATAGGAAATCTCAGTCATTACAACTTTAATAACTACGTGATAGAATGCTTGGTGAACCAATATTATCAGAAGAAATGTCTTAGAAAGAAGGATTTCAGGTTTCACTTTCTTGAAATTTGTGGTGAAGAAAATGCAAAATGTCAAATAAGTTCTATTATGGATTCTTTCTGAATGTTATGTTGGTGGACCGTATGACAATTCAGAAGTTTTGCAAACAAAGTTGAGACACTGGACAAAAATTTTGGAACGAGGCGCCTTGGAAATAACAAGGATCATTCATCCTAAAAGCATAAACTTTTAAATAAAAGCTTACGAATATCTCTAACAAGAACATCTCTGTGCTTTGGGTCCTTTGCCTTGAATGTATAAGATATATCTGAATTCCTAATTTATATGAATGAACTAAATAGCTTTGCTGAGGCAACCATGAAAAACTAGAAACTTGCTGACTTGCATCTATAGGCCTATTACTGAAGCAGATTATAACTAGGTCTATAAGGAGAAGAAGCATATTATTACCATAAAACTGTGGACTAGGTTGTTGGCACCATGTCATCTCTATGTTCTCTTTCTCATCCGTTGCATGAAGAGCAGATACGGGAGGATGGTGTGAAACCTGCAAACATGTAAGCCCACGATTCAGTTATCTTAAATCTTAATAGATTACCATCAATCAATTGCTTGGCCAAGGGGGTAACTTCGTGAGAAGACGGAGAAAAAAGCAAAATGAAGGAGGGAAAAGCAAGTACCTGTTCAAGGAGGACGTTGAGATTTCCCCTTGAAGCATGGTGGGTCTCTCCAAGAACGGGGTTATAAGGAGCAAGTAAAAGAGTAGGGCGAGTAGTAGAGATGCACCATGCAACCACTGATGTGAACCTATCCACTGGATTCTTCTCTCTGTTGCATTTGCCTAGCAAGTCTGAAGATGTGCAGTATACAGACTCACCATAGCACTGAAGTTGTGACTTTGGAAAATTAAACAGAGGCGGTAGCTGCACACAGCAACTATCAGTAACAGAAATCTTTACTTCGGAAATGCAACACGTATTGATTAATTTTGTTTTTGTTGCAATATTTATTTATGATAAGAAATATTTATTGATTGATCGTTGTCAATAATTATTCTTTAGGAAAATAAGGAAATATTTGAAATGGAGAAAATAAAATCCTTTCTTTGTTCCAAACATTCGAAACTAATTATACAATATATATATATATATATATTACATTTTTCAGTGACTATCTTTTTCAATTTTTGGTGACTTTTCTCTAATACTTTTTATTCAAAATATAAAAGAAAATTGTAAAATTACAAAATCATTTTTATCTCATTTTGGAGATGGTATATGAGACCTGTTAAAGGAAAAGATGAAAGCAAAAACTAAAACTTTTTAACTATATTTTTGGTAATATAATTTTATAAAATTTTCAGTTTAATCCAAATAATTATGAAAAGCAAAATTATAGCATGTCCTTTTTCCTTTTGTGAAGTTGACCTAAAATTTAATGTCAAACTTTGTAGCTTGTTGACTTAGATATTATTTCACTTTTAGATACCACTAATTCACATTTTATAAGTTTTATATTAAAAAATATTCGAATAAAATTAAAAAGAAAAGAAGTGACTATAGGACCAGAAAAAAAATTAAAAATTAAAAATTAAAAAAGATTAGGAGTTACTTGGAAGTGAGAGAGATCAGATCCAGGCCGTATATTTTTAAATAGGCTTAATATACGTTGCAAGAGATTAGGGGCCCTATAAGCCGTATCCGTGTCCCCTAATGAGAATGGCTTCGTCAGGAACACTTTTTTTTCCTCCTTGCTTTTGCTTACCTGCTCCACACCCAAAAACATATACTTTATTTTTGCCAATCCAAAAAAAAAAACAAAAGAAAATACTAACATATGGCAACAAAACATTCAGCTAGCGCTTTTCTTGTATTTTTTAAAATTAAATTATCTTACAATCCGTTAAAAGATTCACTATTTTATTTTTTAATGCTATTATTAATTTGGTGGAGAATCATATTTCACCTACGCATTATTATTATTATTATTCAAATGAAATCTATCAAGGGACAAAGAACGCTCACGAATAAGGAATTTCATTTGGGACCAATTAAAATTAAATATGCACACTTTTTCAAATGCATAACGACAAGTTAAAGTCGTCATATATATATTTACTTTACTTGTACCGTAGGCCATGTTTCACAAAAATAATCGCCACCCAAGGTCACCTGTAAAATATTATTTTATTATATTGAAACCGAGGCTAGTGCCGATTTTTATTCTCCAAGTGGCATTATCATAAAATATTTGAAGAAGGCCCTTCCCATTCAATCTCGTATTATAACTACCAATATGATAAAATAATAAGTTCGGTAATGATTTATGGTAGTATTAAATTAGGGAATGCCAATTTTAAATAAAGAAAAATAAATTTACGTAAAACAAAATACATATAGTACAAAAAACTGTGATGCTTTGAGATTCCCGATATCCCCGCCCAGCCCATAGTTAATCGCTATCTTTCTTCTTGGTTTTTACTGTGCAGTCAGCGATAACTACAATCTTTTTCTGGCGTGCAGACGCCAAGGAGCACCCGTTTGACGAAGAAATTGGGATTGCGCGTAAACGAGAATCATTTGAACTCAAAAACCGAAGATAAATCCAAACACAGTCTGGCATTTCAATCAATGTTTGTTTGTGATCAAACTAATTTAGGGGGAAAAATTTAAAGCTGGCAGGTCAAAGGGAGGAGTGGGAACTGAGAAGTGAGAACACTACTTTTGACTCTAAAGAGAGAGAGAGAAATTCGATTTTATATTTGCGGCTGGAGATTTTCGCAGATGCATCTCTCGAAAAGTAGGGCAGATATTATCCTGAAAGGATGCTTCCTTGCATGAAATGAGATTACTTAGCGTTAAGCAAACGAAAACATGAAACAGAAAAATAGGATTAATTAAGAGCCAGCCAGCCAATCAAAACAATTAAAGTAACCAGGAAGCCTCTGCAGGCCATTATTTTCGTCGCATCGCTTTCACATTTCCAGAGGAACAAAACCTTTTTCCAGAAAACCACAACGAGGCTTTTGAAATTAGAAAGACGATCAGATAAACGAAGAAATCTAATGGAAGATTATAAATGAACCAAACAAATTATCCAACAAAAAAAAATTGAATAAAACAAGAGAAACAGAGAACGCAACATACCATTTGAGAAGATCGCTGCAACTTGAGAGGCGATTACGACTGCGATTACGAGGACGACGAAGAGTGATTTGCTTAGAGCTTCGATTTCTGAATCGAAAGGGAATGGCGTTTTCTGAATAATATGAAATATGAAAGAACGAAGGCCAACGAGACTGCCAAGCACGCGTTGTGTGTGTCTATATATGTACTCTTATATATACCCACACGGTTAGTCTCCACCATCATTATAGGCTCTTTTTGTAAAATGACATTCTTGTCCTCGTCAAAATTTATTTTTGGACAAATTCTATATTTATAATTATGGATAAGTTCTTTTTTTAAAATTTTGGTCTCAAATTACGTATAAGTTATACCTTACTTCTTTTCTTAAGCAGTCGTTTTATTTGTCTTAACAACAAAAGGTGACATGTAACAAGATTATTTTTGTACTATTGCATAAAATTTATTTAAGTAATCTTTAGAAAAGATCCATTTAATTTCGCTAATAAACAAGATTTTCTAATAATTAGGATATTAAAAAATCAATTTTATAATTAAGATTATCACCAGAAAAATTGTATAATTAAGATATTATGTAAAAAGTAAGAGGAATTGTTGAAAAAAATTAAAAACAAAGGCATGGAATTTAAGAAAAGCCAAAAATTCAGTATTCATAAGTTATTGGCTTTGTAGAGATTACTTGGTGCTCGTATTATAGATTAACATGTTAATATGATTAGTGATAAAGATGTTACATGGAATTAAAATTTAAAAATTCATTTTTCAAATTTTGATTGCTACGATTGATGAGAAGTTAGTCTTTGACAGATCAAGGGTGTGTTTGGATTAGCTTTTGGAGAATAGATTCTGGGAAGAATAGATTCTGGAGAATAGATTTTGGGTAGAATAGATTTTGGGAATAAAGATGTTTGGATGATTAGTAGTAGAATCACTTTTTATATTGGTAAATTACTAAAAAGGGTATGATATGATTAAAAGTAAGAGAGATGAAAGATGATAGAGAAGAAAGAGGAGAGAGAAGAGAGTGTAGAGAGGAGAGAGGAAAGAGAAAAAGAGAGATAAGAGAGGAGAGATGAAAGAGAAAAAGAGAGATAAGAGAAGAGAGAGGAGAGATAATAGAGAAAAGAGAGGAGAGAGGAGAGAGGGTGTAAGAAAAAGTAAGGGTATAATAGTAATTGGATAATCCAAAACCTAGGTTTCAAAGAAAAAGCTATTTTCAGTAGCTTATTCAAAACCTAGGTTTCAAACCGAGGTTTTGTCCAAAATCAATTCTCAACAAAAATTGCTGTTTGTGTAAAAATTTTATAAATCGAGGTTTTGTCCCAGAATCTATTTTAAAATCGTGGTGCGCACCAAATCACAAACATTTATAAGTAATTTTGCTTGGAGGCATAACTATAATTATTTAAAAAATAAAACATCAATAAAATGAAATTCACACTAATCAGTTGTGATATATACACACACCCATATTCCCTCATAACTAATAATTTTTATAAAAGACAATTTTGATATTTTACGAGAAAAAAAACTAATAAATCTAACTTTATTAATTTATGTAAAGTTACTGACTTATTATAGGTGCTTATAATAAGAACCCCAAGAGAATATATATAAACGAGCTTGATGCATTTTGAACCATTTTTTTAATATTCCGTTCCAAATTTTAAACGCGTTTCCCATTAATTGGAGACTCGCGGGCATGATATGGGGGAATATTGAAATTAAACAATTTCTTTGTTGAGCAATAATTTTTTTTTTTGGCCAAAGTTGAGAAATAATATCGCGCAAACGATTTTAAATATGCCTGATATCATGATCGAAAGACCAAAAAAAAAAGAGCAGGAGAAGGAAATATTTATCTTTATTATTTTCTTTAATTGTATTTTTTCATTGATATGCATAACAAAATGAAATGGAATGAAAGATTAACAAAAAAAAAAGGAAAGAAGTGATTTTATAATGTAAAATGTTCCTTATGTCTTTAGATTAAAAAAATAAAAAAATAACTATTATCAAATAATAACATAATATATCAAATATCATACAATTTGTTTTTGTATAAAATATTATATGTTTACAACCAAACCATCGCTCGTAGAATTAAAAGGAAAAATAAAATATAGACATAGCTATCCTATATGATAACACTTCTCTCATCTTAAATATAAATTTTATATTATAAAATTAAATAAATTAATTATAATATATATTTTTATGTAAATATTAGATTATATATTAATTTAGAAGTTAGATAAATTAATATATATTATAATTAATTAGATAAAATGTCCTTTTAGCTATGTTTTTTAAAATATGATCTCGTGTGAAGTTGGTAAATAAAATATTCAAAATTTTTCTCCTTTAAGTATCCCCTGATTATTGGTAAATGCAAAATGAGTTAGGTGAATTCAAAATGTTAGCATGCTAAAGAAAGAAATAGTACAAATATTTTGTAAAAGATAAATTTTACATCAAATCAACCGGAAATAGTACAACTCAATAAAACTTTGTTCGAACAATGAATGAATGATGTATGAACCAATCATCCCTGCTTTTTCTCCATTAGCAGACAAATTGTCATGTTCCATCCGTATGATCGATAATCGGGTTTTGTTGCTGACCATTGAAGTTGTCTCATTCTAAGAATCCAGACATGGAATTATCAATTTTGGCTAATATTTTCTTGCCCCATTTTTCTAGAGATTCCCATATGAATGGATGGAATTTAACACCCAATATATATGCACATAACTTACCTACATATTTATTGTTAAAGAGAATAACGTATTTGCTTTAGTTCTTGATTCTGGAGCCGGGGCTTTTGGAACGTGTTTACTTTAGTTCTCGATTCAGGAGTTTGCGCTCTTGGAGAATAAATTTTAAAAAGAAATTAACAAAATTAATTTTTTATAGAGAATAATTTTTAAAAAAGTGATAATTTTTTTTTTAAAATCATAATTTTCTACCTCTAAACTATCGTTTTAAATCACTAAGTACTTTTTAAGGGAAAAAATATAGTATTACCTTTGCTTCTTAGAGTCTATTTTTGTGATTTTAGATTATCATAATTTTTATAAGTCATACTGATTATAGGTAATGCTAGTTAATCATAATTTCTATTTAGATAATTTTTTAATAAGTAATTTTAAGAATTTTGATTATATTTAGATTTTGTTTATTAAAATTATTTATGAATGTATATGAATTTTATAAAAATCTTAATATTTCCAAAATTATAATTAATAATAATTATTAAATATAATTTAATAAATTATATGAATAATTATTACTAAAATCAATCAAGATTATTCCAATCGCATCCACTTATACTAAAAGTGTAAAAGTGTGGGGAGAGTTGAAATTACAATTTATCAAGATTTTAAAAAAGTTACCCAAACATATTAAATGAGTTTCATAATCACTACTGTAATTACAATTTTTATTTGAGCTCCCACTACTAAACCAAACATACTTTAAGAGTTAGTTACCTAATTTAAATATAATAAAAAAATAATTATAATTAATATAAGAATTAGTTGACTAATTTAAGTAGATTAAAGAGTATATAATATAAATGTCTTAAGAGTTTAGATTTGATTATAATTAACTAATGTATTTAACTTCCTTAATCTATTAAAAAAATATTAAATAATTCTTCTATTAAAGATTAGAAGAAATATTTAGCTACTCTACTAAAATTATGGTTTTAAAAGTTGCCCAAACTACCATGGTTTGTTTTGGGTGAATATCTTCCATAGTTTGAATTAGATGTTAATGAATCAGCATCTAGAAGAAAAGGTTCATCTTGAATCATTAGTGTGAGAATGTCTGCATGTAATGGTTCATCTTGATAAGTATTGAAATCTCCAACGAATTACCAAATTTATAATAACCAAATCTTTCCAAATTAAAAGAGAGAAAATGTAGATAAGAGAGAAAAGAGTAGAGAAGCTTCAGATTTATTAAACCTCCTGAAGTAACATTTCTTGTGAAAAGGAGAAGGAACATGATTACATGTGCCTAATACTTTTAATTAAGAAGGATTTCAACAAAATCACCAGCATTAGCAAAAATTTACGAGTAGAAGAAACTAAATGACTCTCTAAGTCTTCCCCTTACACCATCTTACCTTTACACCTACTAAATATTTATATATTTTAGGCCAATAAATCTAAATTCACCATTATTTCCCACAAGTTTAAAAGAATATTACAAGCAACCCTTCTTTTTTTCCTGTCCAAACCAAGCTATAGTTGGTATCCATTGGCCAGAACAGGGATTCTCACCTTGTGCCCTCTGCTTCCTTTCAATAAAACTTCTCCAAAACTATAAAGTCCTGTCACGGTACGAACTGTAAGAGTCACAGAAAACTTACGTGATGCCCTTGCTTTGATGGTCATCGCCGGAGGTTTCACTTCGATGGCGACAGCCGGCTGCATTCTGGCAGTGATTACATAGGTCTCTTCCTCCTCGGCGACATTTGTGACCATCCTGGTGACGATTTGAGTTCCCACGAGGTGGGAAATTGTAATTGATGGGGTGTTTAAATCTGATGGGTGTCCCATGGTAGTGTTACATGGTGAGTGTGTGTAGTTCCTTATTTCATTAACATTAATCCCAGGTGTTAAGCACAAGAACCCCAAGTAATCCTTGTATCCTGCAAGATGATTACAAAATTAGTACAGCAGTTTTTTTTAATATACTCTGTTTTAAGTTTTTTAGTGAATTTATAAATGAGTTATATAGCACTCAATATCTTTATCTTATTTCTCATATACGTCTAATATCCTAATTTTATTTGTGATACAATTTTACCCATAATCTTTTTAATTTGGTATTATTTCACGTATAATCTTATTTATCAAGTACTAAGAATTACACCAAATCAAAAAGATTAATGAAATTGTACCAAATTAAAAAGATTATAGGTAAAATTATACCACAAATAAGATTATGATACTAGACGCATATAAAAAATAAAATCTAAGATATTATATGCTATATAACCTTTTATAAATTGTTGCATGAGCCCAATGTTAACAACGAATAGAATAGAAAATGTGATAAAGAAGATCCAGATCTTTAGCTTAAACAAGACTAGTAACCCTGTGCAAATACCTGTACATAAATATTATGACAATAAGGCAATAATAAGCATTGCTATTAATCCTATAAATTCTTTAAACGTAAAAGTACTTATCTAACTAAAGAATTAAATTTTATATAATTTCCAAAAAAAATAAATTCCTTCCACTCTCATTTCAAGAAAATTTCATCCCCCACCTACCCCCAATAATAATAACAGAAATGATAATAAACAATAGTAGAAGAAAGTGTATTAAAAAAGTTCGTACGATGACAGCCTGAAAAAAAAATACAAAATTCTTTTGGCATTTTTAGTTGCATCTCTAGACATTTCAAAATATAAATTGAATATCTTTAAAGAGAAGATTACAAAATGGCCCAATTAATTCATTGGAATTTTTAGTCTATAGTCAAAACCTCGATAAATACAAATTTCATAATTGACAAGTGGATTCAAATTTAAATTTAAAAATTGAAAATAAGCAATAAAAGCAGAATATGAAGATGAAGGAATAAGGGCATAAAAAGGAAATATTGAGTTAGGTAGAATAATTAAGTGGAAAGAGAAGATTACAAATGGCCCAAATCACTAAGTTGCTAGTACTTTTCTGGAGATATATTGATATATTGAAAAATTAAATTTAACAGTGTCTCTTGTCCCTGTGCATGTATTTGAAGATTTTAACAGGTCTGTTCCATTTTTCACAATCATGTAGTTTTCTGCCATATTTTAGCCACTTTCAATTTTATTGCTAAGCATCTTGAAAGAAGGGGAGTGGCAAGGATAAAGTAAACCATTAGTTTCATGAAACTTTGCCTCAGACATGATGTTCATAAGTTCTTTCAAGTTGACTTTGGTAATCCTCTGTAAACTTGGTTAAAGAAATTCATAGATGTTACCTGATTATTCATTTCAAGCTAACTAGTCATTTATAAAAGAATTCGACAAACGAATCGGTTATATTAGGGGGAAGTAGAAAGCAAACCTGCATTGAAGATGAGCCCAGGGTCCAAGGCAGCTCTTGGACTAACATGCCCACTTCCATAATCAAAAGGAGTAGCTTTGACAAACTTCATGGCTTCTGTTTCAGAATACTGCTGTGCTAGAAGAGGACTTCCTGCTCTGTCTAGAGTGTTTGCCGTTGTCATTAACGCCGACTTGATGGCTGCTGGGCTCCAATGAGGATGCTTTTGCTTAATAAGGGCAGCTATCCCAGCTATATGTGGTGCAGCCATGCTGGTTCCAGATATCATGGCAAATCCCTCTCCTGCTCAAGCCATTTATCGTTTTAAACAAATATATGATATCATCTTTCTTCTTCCTATAGTACTACAATTCTCCACCTTTTGATTACAAGTCTTTCAAAACTGACCAAGAATAAAATGGTAAAGTAGGTAACCAAATGATAATTTTTAGGAGACCAAAACATTTCCACTTAATTTTATTAGAGCATAAACCCCCTGAAAACTTATTTGTTCAGAGCAATTCACATTAAATCTCAGAACAGAAAGAGAACCTCAAATATCACTAAATATTCTAGCCAAGAAAAAGAAAATCTCTTCAACACATTAGTACAATGGCTTTTCTGCAAATGTTTTTCTGTGTTTACTTTTTTTCTACCAGGAGGATGTCTTAGACTGATTTATCAACTTAGACAAAATAGAAATTCGAATTCTGATTTCAAGCAGCACAACATCCCGACAAAAAAACACAATATTCACACATCAACAATTTAGATAAATCATTACTGTCTTACCAACGTAATTAGGCTCATCAGTTCCATTTAAAGACCAAGCAGCCCAAATCAATGAACCAGGAGCTAAAATATCAGGTTTGAGAAGATCTGCATCTCGGAAGCTGAAGTCCCTTATATTTGGCCCTCGAGCAGAGAATAATGCCACCTGTGGTGCAGATTTGTGGAGGATAGGCATCAAACCATCCCCAATATTACCTATACCTTTGAAACTCTTCACCCGCCCAGTCCAATCTCTCAGTGTAGAGATATTATAATAATCTATAAGTTCCTGAATGATCGTGATTTGCAAGCGCCAAATCATCAGATTAGTATGCCATTTTTGTGATCATAACAAATGCTATAGAGGACAGGTAGAAGACAAAAATAACCACATTGTGAGAAGTTATTGGGTAAGAGATAACACAGATGGCAATTGATAGGAGTTGTCATAGATCATAATGGATCTACCTTCACACAAATATGACAACAAAGATGAGTCAAATACCTTTGAATTCTTGACATCTGTGATAAGAATTCCAGGAGTGCTAACAGGGACTGGATCAAATTTTGTTCCAGGAGAAACATTTTCCACACAAAGAACAAATCCAACAGCACCAAGAGCCTCGGCTGTTTCTGCAACTTTCTTCATTGATGCTGTACCAACAACAAAGTTAAAAGAATAGCCACAAAGAAGAATATTCCCTTCTACCAATTGCTTGTTTAAAACTTCTGGTCTTTGGCAATCTGTGGGACTGTATTTCATAACTGAAGAATCTAACAGCACATCATTTGCAGCAACCAAAGTATATGATCTATTTGCATGTGTTGCAGCTGCACAAAGCCATAAAACATCCTTTATCAATACAGACCGAATATCTATTGGCAACTACAGACAACTAATATCTGCAGAGTGCAGACAACCAAAAAAGTGCTTAGGCTCGTAAGCATAAATTTTACAGTGCGCTGAGATGATCTTAATTCTCCAAACAACCAATGTATTTATTCTGACAACGTAACTTTTAAAGTCAAGTGCTAATTTCACAAAACAAACGAAATTAATGAAGCTAAGAAGTAAAGAGGAACTAAATTCGATAAAAGTTTCACAATCTTTGATATCCTGATATTTCATCTATTCTTCTTTACTTTTCTTTAACTTTTTTTAATTTAATGGAGAGCAAGTGATAGTTTAATAATTTCAGTCACTGCAAATAAAAGATATTTGACATGAATAATTTTTTTCATTCTTTGGCATAAATCATTTGAGTCTTTCTTTATAGGGTAGAATGACAAGAAACAATTATCTTGAATATGAAATCAACCTCGATCTTCAATGACACATTTCATATTACCATTTCCCAATTGAAAATAAATTATCCAAAGAAATATGTGGTAAGTTGGTTTACTCACGGGACAACCCAAGTCCAGCCAATTTTTTGCCATTTCCAAGGGTCAGATGGTTTTTATATCTACGATCATCAATTGCTGCTGCTACAGATACTATCCATGGACTGTATGAAACCAAGGTCTTAGGAAAAGGACCACCGTTTCCAGCAGCCTGTGCAACAAATACACCTGCTTTGACAGCTCCAAGAAGTGTGGCATCAAAAGGGTTCAAATAAGTGGTTTTGGTGGTTGCTGGAGGACTGTTTGGTCCAACTGAAAGACTGAGAATATCCACCCCATCATGCACAGCCTGTCAACCTCAAACTTAGATAATTAGACATTGAGATAAACCTTACAACAGCACTCATATGAGAATGTAGATCAAACAGATAAACTGTTAAGCTTCATGTTGACTGCTGAGAAAAATAAGACCCCAAAACCAGTGAGTTAAAAGCAAATGAAAAACAGGAAAGTTGTGTTCTGCCCACAACTTCAGAGAATCTCTTTCTTCTTAAATATGTTATATGAAGGTAACAGGAAAATAAATGATTAAGCATGAGCAAGCTACCTTCTACCCAAATCCCCATGATGAATGCCAGGTAAGAAAGGAAACAGGGAGAAATAAGATAAGCATATATATATATATATATACCTGGTCAATAGCAGCAACTACATCTGCAACAAACCCTCCAAAAAGCCTGTAAAGAGCCTTGTATACAGCAATCCTATACACAAATATGCCAAGTGTCTGATGCGGCAAAAGGCTGTAGTTCACAGTTTTAATTCAAACAATAACTTGCCGGATTATTATTCCTCACCTGGCACGGGGAGCCATTCCACTTGCTTTCCCAAATTCATGGCCATACACTCTCACAGGAATTCCATTATTCCCAGCTGCAATAGCTGCTGTGTGACTGCCAGATGTGATGCAAAGAAAAATGGGGAAATATTATGCTAAATCAAAGTGATCAAATTACAAGATAAGCCTATAATAGTTTATCCTATCCACTTTAAAAACCTGAAAAGCATAAAATGAAGCATACTACGTATATTGATAACTCCAACAATCATCATTTGTGCATTAACATAGAACCCTTTTGTTTCATTTGTTCTTATATGTAAAAGTAGTATCTATGATGGTTACTAATAGATGATCACGGCATCTTTTGTGAGGGAAAATGGGAAAACATTTGAAGTTATCCCCTAGTCCAAACAATATGGTAGATCATTGAACAGGTCGGAAACCAGCAGGGATGTTTCTAAGCTCTGAAAATTTCATATTATCATCCAGTGCTTTAAAGAGGCAATAAAATAGAGCAGCAAAGTGAGTGCTTCCAACACAAAGTTAAGTTTCATTCACCTAATTCAGGACCAGATAGAAGAATTTTCCCTGCCCATAATAGCACACAATGGCATCTTTACAACTCAACACATAAGGAAAAGAATTTTAGAAATGCTGCTGGTATCGAAGTATTGGAAAGTATTTTATCAATAAATTCCTTGAGAAACAAGATGTGTTAAGAGTATATCTTCCAAAGTCTTCTAATTAAGCAGCAGTAAAAAATGTTTCAAGATTTCTGACAAACTAAGAATACAAAGGCAGGACAGTTAGCCTGTACCAGACTAAGATAATGCTTTCACATATACCAGATGATGGATCATATACAATTAAAAGAATGAGTTCAAGTAAAGGGGTCTATTATCATGGCTTTCAACAGCTCATTCCTCAGCGAACAAATTAATTAAAAGGGGAAGGGGGGGGGGGAATCCTAACCTTCCATGACCATCCCCATCCAGAGGAGAAGCAAAATCAATTATAGGGTTAAAAGCCCCAGCAGCTTTTGCAGCACAAGCAAAATGTTGTGCTCCAATAATCTTCCCATTACAAAAACTCCTCTTAGTATCAGGATCAACTTCACATTTTCCTCGATATTTTGGAACTGGCCCATATGGGTCAGTATGGTGTGTTGTAAAGCTAGGGTGGTGTGGATTGATCCCAGAGTCCACAAATCCTATCACAATGTCTTCTCCAGCCCGATCTAAACCACCACCTGTTGGCCATACCCCAGTTGGAAGTCCTAAAAATTCTGGCGTATGTGTTGTAAGTCTCCTCACCTTCCAGTCCCTTTCAACACATTTCACTCCAGGAGCACGTCTTAAAATTTCTGCCTACTAATATAAGAGTAAAGCATGAGAAAAACAGAATGTAGAAATTATTTCAAGCAGTTGTAACTAGAATAGTAATATATATAATGCAAGACTTCACCTGTTCCGGGGAAAGATGAACAGCAAACCCATTTATAAGATGTTGATAGCTATAGAGTTTCTTGTAGGTCCCACGCTCAAACAGCATCCCAAGAAGCATATCATGTTTATTCTCAAGGTGACGGGCATAAGATGTGACTGATTCACTGGAAAATGCATATAGAAAAGTGAGCAGCCACAACTTATCAATTTCCACTTCATGGTTCAGTGCACCCAACAGGTGCTCACGATAGTAAAGGCTATGTTTAAGAAATCCGATGTAACTGGGGGGGTAAAGGACAAAACATACTGTGTTGGACGTGGCACAGGGGAGTTTAAAACAAAATGACCCTAAGAGACTAACCCCTTTTTTGGCGGAAAAATATATTGGGAAAAACATTGTAGCAAAATAAAAATTTGTCAATTCACCAGCTTTTCTTTCTCAAGAATTAATTCATACCAACAATAGGTTGTGAAAATATGTTGATATGTTCATCTGACCAAGCAATAAACCCAAGCCTCAAAAGGATGTCCCAAAAGGTAAAGAAATATATCAGGAGAAGTTAAGGCATAGTATGCACCACTCCAAATCTTATATATTAAAAAAAGTGGAAAAAATAGAGTACTTCTAGTTTTCTGGAAGATAGCTGGTCTGTTAAAACATCACTTTGATCAGAACTTCCAGCCCCTGTTTTGTGCTTGGATTTGGCGGAAAATTAATGACTGGTTAAATTTTGGCATATGCCTCAACTCAAAAAAAGAAGGGTGGCTAAAGGTGGAAGGAATGTTGTTCCTTTGTTTTTCTTAAGAAGTACGGAGAAAGCAGCTGAGATTAGCTAATACCTTGTGGTATCAATCTTCTCATCAGATTCCAATGCAGGGGCTTCAAAGCCATCAATATCTCCTGTATAACTTATGACAGGCTCACCTTCAACGGTTGCTATGTAAATCTCTGCCTTCCCAGAAATCAGAAGGGCTGATAAAATTATACATAAGCACCTAAAGTCCGAGAACCTCATCTTCATTGATTAACTGCCAATTTCAACAGTTTTTGAGATCTGTTCCATGATCCATTCAGTACCAGTCAAGTAAAAATCATGGTAATTCGAATTGTAAATGACAAGATGACAACAGTAGTGAGGATATCCAAGCAAAAAATTATATGTAATAAGTAATAACGGACAAAATACTGATAAAACTGCATGCTCTTTTATGAGAGTGAGAAAAATGCAAGTAGCACTTTTTTTTTTAACGATATCTCTTGTATGAGACAATGGCAGGAATTATACACAATAAAATAAGTAATTTAATTTGAACCCGAGAAAAGAACATAAGAGTGATAAGAGCCTGCTACTTTCCGTCTTTGGAACCGAAATCAACATTTCGAAAAAAATGGCTTAAAAATTCATTAGGTGAACAAGAACATTGAAGACGCCCACAGCCTACCAGATACAACTGATCTCCAAACGATCAGACTAGAGAAGAACAGCAATCACAATGATCAGTAAGTCATTGTTCTGAAGAGAAGCAAATGGCTGGACAGTGCAACTCTGATCAGCAAATTAAACAGAGGCGTAGAATGGAGAAAGCGGAAGAAGGGTAGGATTCAAGCCAAATCTGGTAGCTCCATTCGCCAAAAAGAGAAAAGAAATAGAAATTTTTATATTTACATTTCTTAATGACATCAAAGGTTTTTCTCAAAACCACCTGGTTGAAAAACTTGAAAACCCATTTGTAGAATTTAGCTCAAGCAATATCAGTTACCAGCGTCAATCCGATCCGGGTAGCTAATACTCACAATCTACTCCCAAAAAAAGCACGTGAAGCTGAAAATGAACACTGCATTATCACTCCAACCAAGAGAGAGAGAGAGAGAAGGGGGGACAAGAGAGAGAGAATAAAGCACTTTTACGAAGGACCAAGTAAAGAATAGTCGGCAGCAACAAAAGCAGAAGATCGTATCAAAAGGAAAAGGCAAATGCAAACAGTCACATAAGCTCAAACAAATCCAATCAGAAACTTTGACCCAAAGCTTAATTGACATACACGCCAGTAATGATGATGATCAGAGACTAGGTCATGTACAGAGACTGCACTCACATTGCCGCAATCGGAGATCTAACGGTAACCATTCAATGCCAGAGAAAACCAGAAGCTCGAGATCCTTGTAAGAAAGAGTGAGAGTGAGAGATTCTTAGGGTTTTCTTTCAAGTCAAGGTAGTTCAGACAAGAAGACGAAGATGGTGGAGGGAGACATATAATAATAAAAAGGGAAATAGTAATTAATTAATACCAATTCTTGAAAGGTCTGGTACAATGAAGTAAATAAATAATTAATTAGTGGAAAACTCTGAAATTATTTTGTTATTTGTTAACGACATTTTAATTTGGTCATTTATGATTTAGTTATAGTAAACTTTCTGAGGTTGGTTTGATTGTAGTAAGACGGAGGAAAATACACAGGGGTGGAGATGGCGGACATTGGCGCGCTAGCAGTCGGACGGTTGATCTGGAAAGACGAAAATGACCTTACTCTTTCACATATAATCCGAGCCGCCCCCTGACTGCAAACCTGTGAACCGAGCCGGATCAGTTTGTTTCGGTCCCAACCAAAAAATCATAAGAGCGTCAGGCCAAGGCCAATAATTTATAGACGAAATAATTTACTTATCCAAAAAAATATAATTATTTAGATAACTAATATATATAATATATAAATATTTTTTTAAGAAATTATTCAAAAATACCTTATTAAAAAATTTATTGTCTAAAAATACCTAAGAACTCACGTCATTGAGTAGGTTTAACTTATCTTTAGCATATATATATATAAATATTTTTTATTTTGTTTATAATTAAAAATATATTATACATATTCAAAGAAGAATTGTACCTATTAAAAATTAATTATACTTAAATTCTTAAATAAATTTTAAGTACTTTTTAGTAATAAATTTTATAATAAAATATTTTTTAGCAATTATTTCATCACTTTTAATGTGTAAAAATATTTTCAATTTGTTGTAGAAACTTGTACATGAATGCTTGAGATAGTAATACAGTTCTCTAAAATGCTATATTTTATAAATGTAATTATATAAATATGCGTGTATTCCCTTTTAAGCATTCGAAGAAGTCAAAGTATTGACTTTCATCCATTTAATTCACTAATTAGCTGGACTTGCATGTTGGAAAGATGTCATGTGCAATTTCTGTCTATAATTTATATAAATAATATGATCCGTAAACTCCACATTATTTAAAATATTAAATAGATTTCAGGAGTCAAAAGGGAGAGTTTAGATTAATAAGAAGCTAAACAAACTTTTCAAAGTTGATGAATTTGTGTTTGCCAACGTTCAACTTTGATGATTACTTCTTTGAACATGGTTTGAGGAAATGAAGAATTTAAGACTCCAACAAGAAGAGTAGGGAATACAGTGCAGCACCAGATTTTAATTCCAACATTAGGTATGTTTAGATTAATGGTTATTGGCTATGTAGTTTAGTAATATAAAATATTTTTTATTAATGAAATGTCAGAAGTTGAATCTTATTTGTGATTTTTAATTATTAGTGTTTACTCTCGGAGTTAAAAAAAAAAGAGCTAGTGATAAGAGAATAGATTTTATATGGAATTAATTTATAATTATGATTTTGAAAATAGATGCATTTAGTTATAATTGATTTATAAGTTTGATTTTGAATATAATTAAAAAAAGAGAATTAAAAGGCCAAAATAATGGTTTTGTTAAAAAAAATTGGAAACACTAAATATGATAATATGTGGACACAACTGATACAATTTTAATGACAAAAGTTATTCTAGATCTAAATTTCAAGTTTTTTTTTCAAGTTGAAAATAATGTTTTTAAGTGTTTTTCAGTTAAATGTTGTAATGGGAAGAAGTTCACATGGTTTTTAAAAAAAATTAAAGGAAATTAATATAATTTAGTCTTGAATTTATATATATATATATATATATATATATATATATATATATTGAGATCGGTGTTGATTAGTTTTCTAAGTAATTGAGTTTTTGTTAGGAATAAATACTTTTATCAAGTTATCTAAATTGGGCCATTGAGGCTAGAGTTTTAGGCCATATGAAAATAAAGTAAATTCGCATTTGTTTTGCCATTTTTATGAATTTTTTACATGGTATTGAAATCATTAATTTAGGAATAAAATATATTTCGTCCTATGTGGCGGGTAAATCCAACCCTTTCTAAAAATAATTTATAAAAAAAATAAAAAAAAAATTACTAATTTTCAAGTAGTGAAATAATTGTCAAACACTTCCACCACCTAATTAATGGAGGATAATTTGGTTGCGATCAGGGCTCATTAATTATTTACTAATTGTTTTTTTTAAAAAAAATTGTATTATTTAATGAAAATGATATGTACACTCCTTTTAGGATAGTGGGCACTCCCTACACTATTTATTCTTCTTCTTCTTCTTCTTTTCCTTACAAAGACACGAAAAATTTGTGGGCACTCATTTTTTTTTTAGGATAGTGGGCACTATTCTTATATAAAAATAAATAAATGAAGATCGGCCAAGTTACTTGATATTAATCTAGTAATTTAATGTTGGCCCCAAAAATATAGTAATTAAAGATGTGAAATTCTTGTTTTACTTATTTAATTTTATATTTTTCAAAAACATCATTGAAATTTTAGCTTCAAAAAATATTTAATAAAAATATATCATTTATTCTTTTCTATACGATTTTATTTATATAATTTACTTTTTAAGAAATGTACATATAAATTATCAAAATAAAACTGTTTGGATTTAATTTAAATCATTTAAGTAAAAAATTTATATTCCACATATCTCTATATATAAGTGAAAGGTGGGGACCATTTAGTTTTTCGTCAAGAGTTTAAATACTAATTCTGCCCCCCAAAAAAATACATTAAAAAAAAGTTATTATAAAAACAGAAAAAAAAAATATTTATGCTGCCGACCAATGCCCTCTAAGATTAAATTGGATAATGATAAACACAATGCTTTAAAGTCATTTTCAAAAAGTCTCCATCAAATGGATCTCTGAAATATTAGAATCAAGTTAAATTAATTACCTTGATTTAAAATTAATTTATAGGTAAAAATGTCAATTTGATTTGATTAAAATTATTAAATTAATCAAATAAATTAATAAAAAGTTATCAGAATGTATGGAACTAATAATGAAATAACCTTTCCAACATTTTTATCAGCATATGAATTTCTGAAATTATCTGTCATGGTATAAAATTAAGCCAAAACTTTAAAGGAGGAGAATAAAATCCAACAAATTTAATAATAAGTTTACTAATTAATCGCCTGAAACTTCCTTACATCATAATAGCTGGATGGTGCAGCGAAAGGTTAAGATTAAAATCTTTTTAATGTAATTCAAAAAATAAAAGTAAATCAATTAAAAAAAATCAAATCAAAATAAGAATTAACATAATGTATTGTTCATGGAACAAAAGTACAAAACTAAAGTAACCATATTTTACCCCTTAATTCTTTTTAATTGGGCTTTTACATTATATATATATTATGTTGATGAAATGGACATTTGCAACGTAAGCTTGAGGGCACATGTGAGGGAGACCCACGGGCCCTTGTCTTAATATTCGAACACCACATGTGACTTTCGATATATATCCATCATCAGCAAGTTTAATTAATAAAAAAAATAAGATTTATAATTATTTAAAGGGTATTTAAATTTTAAAAAATATTATTTTATTATAATTTCAGTCATAATTTTTAGAGAGATATCATAGCTCTTATGTACCTAAATTTATACCTGAGAGTAATAGACGACTTGTTCTACCCGATATTAGTATCGCTTAGGAGAAAAAGAGATTTCGTCCTGCCTTTAGATCGTAAATGAATCTAACTCTTTTTTAAAAATTTGATTATCAAAAATATATGTAGTCTTTATCAATACAATGAGAATTTTTTTACTTAAACAAAAGATCTCACGTTCAAATCTATATGAATATAAAATATATATTTAAAAGAGTTATTCATGGCTACTAATTCTTAAATCTAAATCAATTATATATATAATCCCTCTCATCTCTCTCTTATTGGGTTTAGAAACTGGACATAAAATAACTCTATAAATAGTTGAGGGGCAAAATGCACAAAATGATAAAAGTTTACGGTGCCATTTTAAGAAAAAGTACTGGACCTGAGAAATATAAGTCATTTTACTAGAGAGACTGATTTATTAGAGTTTTTATACTATACAAGATTCAATTTCTATCTAATCTTAAAAACAATAATATTTAAATAAAAAAATATTATTCACAAATAAATGAGTTATTTATGTATAAACTACATATAAAAATCGCTGACAAGTGTGCAATTAAAAAATGTAAAGATGAGGCTTGCATTTAGAATAAAAATATGTCCATAACGTAGAAAACTTTTAATATATATTATGCATATTAAAAAAAAATCTGAATATCATAAAAATTGAATTATTTTTTTAAAATTTATCTCTATTAACAATTAACTCTATTGTTTTTCATGTATAATTATTCAACTCAAATTAACTAACATAATTATAAAAATATATTTTTTAAAATTATAAAATATATTTTACCTTATGAATCAATAATACTTGTGAAGAATATTTTACTTTATGGATTGAATCCGAGGAATATAAATAAAAAATTGACAGACTGAATAGAAACAAGGGGTGAAATATGAACAAAGTTACCAACCGGGTTATTTTAACAATAAGTGTTAGTCGGCAAAATTAATATTTAATTTTTTATTAAGAAAAATATTTATATTTAATATTATTTTAAATAATATTATTTTTAATAGCATAATATCTATATTTAGCAATAATTAAAAAAATATTAATAAAATTTAGTTCAATCGATAGTGAATTATTTTATAACTTAAAAAGTGAATTCAAATAGTATTGTTGAACATGATCTCATGAACCAAACCCTGTTCACCTAATTTTTTTTTATAGAAAAAAAAATAGAGGAGAAAAAAAGAAACAAGGGGTGAAATGTTGATGGATTTGATGAAAAGGACAGGTACGGAAATGATGGGTGACGAGGACAAAAGTGGTTGTCAAAGTGACAAAAGATGCTTGACTTTTTGCTGCCATTCAAGCACAACTCCAAGTCAACCCCTACGTAAATCTCTTTTTCCTCTTGTTCCCCTCTTTTGGGAATTTTCTTCAGTCCTATGCTTTAATTTCTCTTGCTACTTGAGTGTACTGTTTCAATGAATAATTGTTTCCTACAAAAATGTATTTTTTTAATCAAATTCAGAATTAAGGTGAGTTCATTGAACTGTTATAAAAAGGGAGATAATTTCGTTATAAAGATAATTTACTAATTCCATTTAAAAATAAATAAATTCTTTAAAGTATGATTAACTACTTCCTCTAATTTTTAATATAACAGATAAATAACTAATTTATGTAGATTTAAAAAATTAGTTAAATTATTTATTTATAATAAATATATATTAATTTTTTTATAATATATTTTTTAATTATGTATATTTTAACTACTCTTCGATAGAGCCTTTTTGTCATGTATAATTAATAGGGATAATTTAAAAAAAAATAAAAAAATTATAAGATAAAATATATTAAGATATTATATTTAATACTAAAATAAATTTTTTATATAACTCTTATATTTAAAATTGAAAATAATATAACACAAACAAACATGTATTGACATTTGTTAATAAATATTATAAATAAAAAAGGGAGAGTAATTTCTAACTTTTAAGCGCTTTTAACAAAGAATGCTTACAAAATTATTTGGCAATAGTTCACTTGTAAAAAATTTAAAATTTTTATTTGAAAAACTCCTTGCAATCCCTCCAAAAATGACACATCCGTAATCAGCTTTATTTCTAAGATGATGTACTAAAGGGGAACCTTGTTTATCTCTATTTTTTTTAATTAAAAAAGTAGACATAAGACCGGATACTATAAATAAAATAAAACCACAACTTTTTATTTATATAGAGTTTTCAAGTCACTAGATTATAAGACTATGCGTATGGCTTTCATTTATGAACAAAAAAATAGAGAAAAATATGTAGCTACCCAAAGAGTGACTAATATTTTGAACCACAAAAGATGGCTTATATTTATAGTATTTGTCAAGCATTATGGAAATACTGAGCAATTACGCAGTTATGTATTTGTGCTTATTTAATTTGTAGATATGATTTAAATAATACATTGCAAAATATTTTTAAAGAATAAGATATAAAAACCTTTTATAAGAACTTTTTCCCCCCTTATATAGTTGGACCTCCCCCATCACCTCACATCACAACAAAGACATACATAAATTTATAAAGAAATTAAATTATGTATGAATGCACGTGAAGATGAACAATTGATCTGTGAAGATCAATTAATTGACAATCTACTTTTGACCAAAACATTTTTGTTTGGTTGCCCACCCTTTTCACCGGAGTTTTGCCCCGACTATATCTGGATCCGACCCGCGTCGCGTACCTAGCTATGGTGGGTGAATCTCCCAACGGAGATTTTTTGCGTACGCCAAAGCTCAAATTCAAAACTTTATTTAAGTGATACTGAGCTACTTACCACTCGGACTAACATGTTGGTTGACCAAAATATTTTGAAAAGATGGCACTAACCTTTACCTTCGTTTTATAAAGGCCCACCGAGATTTTCTTTTGGAGACGAGATTTGGGTCATCTAAAATGTGGGATCCGGTTCTATGCTCATTGCCCCGTCCAAATTCCAAATATAATTTCATCAATCTAGATCTGTTCTTTACAACAACAACAACAATAACAAAGCCTTTTCCTATTAAATGGGGTCGGCTACATGGATCATACGATGCCATTGTGCTCTGTCAAAAACTAAATCCTTAGATAGGTTATTGACCCGGAGATCCCGCTCAATGACCTCGTTAAGCGTTTTCTTTGGCCTTCCTCGACTCCTTTTAACCGGACTCCAATCCGTTTGATCCACCCTCCTCACCGGCGCATCCCTTGACCTTCTTTGTACGTGTCCAAACCACCTAAGACGGTTCTCCACTATTTTCTCCTCAATAGGTGCCACTCCAACTCTTCCCCGTATTTGTTCATTGCGAATCTTATCTTTTCTTGTATGCCCACACATCCATCTCAACATCCTCATTTCGGCTACCCCAATTTTATGCTCTTGCTGTCCTTTTAAAGCCCAACATTCACTTCCATAAAGCATTGCTGGTCTTATAGCAGTACGATAAGACTTTCCTTTTACTTTATCTGGTACTTTCCGATCACATATAACCCCAGTAGCCTTTCTCCATTTAAACCACCCAGCCTGGATTCTATGATTAACATCCTCCAAAATTTCACCATCTTTCTGTATAATTGATCCCAAATATTTGAACTTATCTATTTGTGGAATAACTTGATCTCCTAATCTGACCTCCAAGTTACTTCTAACTTGCCTCTTAGAAAAATTACAATGCATGTATTCAGTCTTACTTCTACTCAGATGAAAACCCTTCGACTCTAAAGTATTTCTCCATAACTCAAATTTAAAATTAATCTCTTCTCTTAACTCCGCCATAAGAACTATATCATCCGCAAAAAGTATGCACTTAGGGATTTCATCTTGAATAGGCTTAGTTAGAACATCCACTACCAGATTAAATAAATAAGGACTCAATGATGATCCCTGATGTAGACCAATCTTTATGGGAAAATCCTTTGTTTCGCCCCCAGACGTTCTTACAGTAGTAGTTACCCCTTCATACATATCTTTTATTGCTTTGATATATGCCATGCGCACACCTTTCTTTTCTAAAGCTCTCCAAAGCACCTCCCTTGGCACTCGATCATATGCTTTTTCTAAGTCAATAAAGACCAAATGCAAATCTCTTCTTTTGGTCCGGTACCTTTCCATTAACCCCCTTAATAAATAAATCTCCTCCATTGTAGACCTACCTGGCATTAAACCACACTGATTCTCCGTAATATCAGTCTCTAATCTCAACCTGTGTTCAATTACCTTTTCCCATAACTTCATAGTGTGACTCATAAGCTTTATCCCTCTATAATTTGCACAATTTTAAATATCTCATTTATTTTTATAAATAGGAACTAAAGTACTTTTCCTCCAATCATCGAGCATTTTCTTAGAACTTAAGATCACATTAAATAGTTTAGCAAGCCACACCACCCCCGTTTCGCCTAAACACTTCTAAACTTCAATAGGAATACCGTCAAGTCCAACCGCTTTACTATTTTCCATTTTCTTAAGCGCCTCTTTAACCTCGCCAACACGGATCCTACGATAAAATGCCAAATTTGGTTCAACTTCTCGTGATAAATCTCCTATCTCATAACTCGACCCTCCTCCCTCGTCATTAAACAATTTGTAAAAATAGGTCTCCCACCGTTCTTTAATATCACCATCTGCAACCAAGACCTTGCCTTCTTCATCCTTAATACATCGTACTTGATCCAAATCCCTCGATTTCCTTTCCCTGTCTCTTGCAATCTTATAAATCTTTCGTTCTCCCGACTTTGTCCCTAACTCCTTATAAAATTCCTCAAAAGCTCTAGAACGAGCCGCACCCACCGCCTTCTTCGTTTCCTTCTTAGCTAAACGATATTTATCCCAATTTTCAGTATTATCACATAAGTGTATAGCCTTGAAACAGTCTCTCTTGTTATTAACTTTCTCTTGCACGTCCTCGTTCCACCACCAAGTCTCCTTATCTCGTCGACCAAAACCTTTAGATTCTCCCAAAATTACTTTAGCAACTGTTTGGACTTTTTCAGCCATTTCCTTCCACATGATGTTAGCATTTTCTTGCACCTCATAAACCCCTTCATTTAACATAGTTCTTTCTAGATCTGTTCTTTAAATGAAAAAAAAAATATTTTAAAAAAAACTTACAGTTAAAAAGACTATCTTTATTTAAATTATATACCTATTAAAAAAAATAAAGTTAGACTGTCTAGATCTAATCTACATAAAATTGAGAGTTTAAAAGATAAGGCGTGTTATTTGCATGTTAATCAAGACAATTTTTTTAAGATAAAGTAGTATCAAATATTTTAATCTTATTTTTTATATGTAGCCAATATCAAAATTTTATCTATAATTTTTTTAATTTAATACAATTCTTAGTATTTGAGAAATAAAATTATAGGTTAAATTGTACTAAATTAAAAATATTATAGATGAAATTACATTAAATTAAAAAGATTATAGGTAAAATTATACCACAAATAAGATTAAAATACTGATTATTTATGAGAAATAAAATCAATATCTTAGGTGTTACTTTATCCTCTCTTTTTTATAATTTCCATGAATAATAAAATTATAGGAATTAAGATGAAAACCAAGACTTTTATAGGGAAGTAACCATATTAGAGGATTTAACACATGCTGGAATCCTTGAATGAGTTTACAAGCTATGGTGATTTTCGTGACAGCAATTTCTACAGTCAATGGGAAGTTTAATTTTTTTTTAATTTTGATAAAATATGTTAAAAATAATTTATAAATAAAATAATAATAGTGATAGACACCTATAAACATAAATTCAATATATTTTGGACAAATATTTAGGGAGCTGAGATACATTAATCATGTGAGTGAGGGAGGTGGGCTCTAAATTTTATAATATCATGTGATTGAAAGAATCACGGACAAGGTAACAACAAAGTTTCCCCACACTTTTTATTTAGTTTCCTCTTCTGGCGCCATTCTTATAAAATAGATAACATAGAAAGTTAATAAAAAATAATTATATGCATATATATAATAATTATATATTTATATTTATCTTTTTTAGAGTTTAATATCTCCATTTAATAGTTAGAAATTAATTCTTTCGAAACATAGATATTATTGAAATGGGTTTTACTTTTTTTAACAAAAATTTTTTTATACACATGGCCTAATTTAAATTAAAAATATTATATTTAAAGGATCTATTTATCTATATCAATTGTGCTCAACTTTCTTTATTTAAAAAAAAAATTGCTAACATAATAATACCCTAATATATATAATTATTATACCCATATGAAAATATATTGAGCTTTTTAAGATGATAATTTTTTTTAAAAAAAAAAAATCTAATATTTTATCAGTTAGGCACAAAACTCATCCGATTTTTTTTTGTTGCTCACCCGGTTCACCGGAGCTTTGCCCCGACTATATCTGGATTCGACCCGCGTCGCACACCTGGCTATGGTGGATGAGTCTCCCAATGGGGATTTTTTGCGTACGCCAAGACTCGAATTCGATACCTCGCTTAAACGATACCGAGCCGCTTATTATTCAGATTAATTCTGTTGGTAAAACTCATCCGATTTTATTAAAATTGTTTTGGTTACAATCTATTTTTAGGTTCCAACTCAACTTTGATCGAATTGGGCTTAACCACAAAAACAGTTTTCTTAGTCATTTGCGAGTTTGGTCAAACTGTCAGGTGAGTTAACGTATCGGTGGGGTGGGGTGGGGTGGTTTGGGGGGGGGGGGGGATGGAGCTCACATTTGCACGATTAATAGGAACACTTTATATCAATAAGAATTAGTCTAAATGATAAACGGTTTGATATCATTTAAGGGAGATTTCGAGTTCGAGTTTTAGCATATGCAAAAAAATTTCGTTAAGAGACCCACCTATCATAGCCAGGTGCGCGACGCGGGTCGAATCCGGATATAGTTGGGGTAAAGCTCTATTGAACCAGGTAGGTAACAAAAAGAAAATAGGAACACTTTTCTGTAACTGTTTATTTGGGGCCTAACTCGACTTGAACACGGATTAATCAAAATTCAATATAATTTTGGATACTGGATAATTTTTCATAAAATAAATGTAGTTGGAGGTCTGATTTTTAGCCTTTATATATGGAAGAAACCTACACAGACGAAAAAGAAGAAGAAAACATTTAACAAGGGTGAACGGGTGATCCTTACAAGACTATCCTACTTATTTAATTTCATTATTTTTTTTAGTTTTCTTTTTGCCAACCTTTATTTTTTTTATACGACATGTTTTCAATATTTATCATGTGTTCCCCAAAGCTTATATTGGGGTCCAACTCTTTTTTTTTTTTTAAAAAAATCAAAATTAAAAAGAGAGTTCACCAGAACTATAAAACCTGCAGAGATAGAAAAAAGTTTGGGCCCTTGGACCAAGATCAGTGGATCGAAGAGGACATTTTGGATTCCAATTTTTTCAATTTCTCTACCCCTTACCAATGGGCTTAGATAATACAAGGTATCATGTTCGAGCGAATATAAAAAATATCTTATTTCTTTTTAATAAAATTTGCAGAAATAGTACGTACTATTGTACAAAAATAGTACGTAATAAAATTTGCAGTGGATGTAATTCTTTTTAATTTGATTAGGGTCACGAGTCCCATGTTGAGATGCTACTTTGAAAAAGATATAAGTTTTTGGGCTCTATAACTCAAACGGCCAACTTTTAAGATATATTTTCCTCAAAAATTTGTACTCTTTATAATGGTATTTTTATTAAGAGTTTATCAATCGAAGAAGGCTATATACAAAAAGGTTTGATTGGCAAGAGACTAGGTGAATATTAGGAAAGTTATCTTGAAAGAGGAGGGTCTTTGTAAAATTTTAGGCTCACAGATAGACGTTGGTTGAAGTAAAAAGGATTTTAGCTATTTAAGTAAAAAGTCTTGAGTTTGAATTTGTGTTAATGCAGAATTTTTTTAAAAAAAAATTATCTAATTGAGCTCAATAATATTTAAATTTGATCTAATCAAATAATTATATTAAAAATAATAATAAAACTTTAGGCTCTCAAACTCTTACACGGCACCAAGCACCACGGTGTGAAAAGATCAAAGCGTGATGCAAATAATCTTAGATAGTTCAATGCAAGCTAGAATTCATTGTATACTTAATAATAGCATTAGGGATAAGCAAATAAGAGAGGGCCTTTAAGTATATCAACTAAGTCGGGTTGTCATGCTGGGCATTGTCACTGTTACATATAATGTAGTATCAACTATTAGGTAGTAGATTGATGAAACGAAAATGACATTTCCTTAGTCTTACAACTATTGTTAATATTAATAGTTATTAATGCCAATAATTCCAAGACGTTCATTTAATTTGCTTAATTATTGCCTATTACTTTATTGGATTTGTCATTCTCACGGTACACATTTATTTGTTTATTTATTATTATTATTATTCTACAAACGTCCGTGCGTGCATGATAACCGTCGTAAATATAGTTAAGAAAAAAATGTTAATAAACTAATACTTGTTTGTGTTTAGGAGAAGAAAATTGCTGTTTGGATGAAAAAAGGGTGCTGGTAATTCATAAGGGAGAGGGCATCTGGAGACAGGGAATACAAATGAAAGCTGGCAGACTGCAGAGGGCCACCCGATCCTTTCTTTTTTGTTTGATCAAAACAATCTGACTATTTCAATCTATTTTCAGTATTTAATGGAATTGATTATTTCATTGACATATTTTCGTAAATAAAATAAGAAATTTATATATATTCATGACGCGATCATCATATCGACTATTGTGTGTGCGAATACATATATCTATAATTAAATATAATATTATATTAGGAGCTGAATGAGTGGAATATGTGATATATATGAAAAAGACATATATGATTAATAAGTTCGTTAATGAAGGATAATGTGCGGTACGAATATTAGCTTAACAAACAGACAATATGATTAGTTACGTAATGTTTGAGTTCCTAGAGGCTAGGACCAGTCAATATTTATTTTTTTGGGTAATTTTCTTTTTAAAAAAAATGTTACCCTCACCTACGATTCAAAAGTAGAGTGAAGTCTCACTTCCTCATAAGCGATACTAATATCGGGTAAGACGAACCGTCTATTACCTTCAGGTGTGAACTTAGGTACCCAGGAGTTAGAATGCCTCCCCAAACGCCGCGATTGAGACCACAACAAAGTGATACTTTCCAAAGATCGAACATATTCTAAATAGTCGCATATCTCACCCTTTCGCTAGTTGAACTCACAGACGATAGGTGGACTAATCAAATGTTGCTTTCAAAATAAACACTCCTTCATATCTTTAATATAAGATACAATTAATTAATTTAAAGAATTTGAAAAGAGATATCAATATATAACTTCATTTGACATATGCTAATTATGTTTAGATTATATATCAAGTTTATAGTAATACAAACTAATTTTAAAAAATAATAAATATAAATATTTTAAAATTATTTATTAATTTTTTTAATATTTTTAAATTAATAAATTGAGTCTTATATTAGAGTTAATATTATATAAATTTTTAACGTTTACTTAGAGTTGAACCTCAGAGAGTTGCAGATTTAGCCTTATAATAAAAGTGTGTGTGGGTGTTGTGAGGATTAGAAATGGTTACTTTATGTCAAAGCTTATAATGAAGATCCTAATGACACAAGTAATCATGAGCTAATTAATTAGAGCATAAATGCTAAAAAAAATTATTGGATTTTTCTGTTCTCGTGTTCTTTTCTCATCATTATGGCAATTATCCTGTTTTATTATTCATTACCTGCGAGGTTGATCCATCCCAAAGACAATGCACTCAAGAGTAGTCGTACGCCCAATGTTTAACCATTCATGTATGCTTCCTATATATCAATTTCATGAAATTTTTATGTATGCATATATATTTTTTAAAAATAATTCTCCGAATAATTTATATATATATATATTAGTTTTTTACTCATAATGTTTTGAACTTTTAGATCATTTTTATGATTACAAATTTATCATCGTAAAATCATGTATTAGATTGACAGAGTGTTATTAAGTAAATCAGATTATATTAATGATATCCTTTCGTGATTTTATAGAAAGTAAGGTATATTTAGTACTCTAAATTAATTTTAAAGGAGTAATTAGTATTATAAAATATTTAAATATGTAATTAACTCTTTAAACTAATTTTAGAAGTGCAACTAACACTCTAAAATATTTAAAGGGACAATTAGTATCTGAACTAATTTTAGAAGTACAACCAGTACTTTAAAATATTTAAATTGGTACAACTCCGTTATTTCACTGACATAAATATAAATTTTTGTCCAATCCATGTTACGTGAGTTTTTTATTTTGACACATTATTATTTAAAAAGTCATATGTATCATATTTTTTAAACAAGAATACTAAATAAATCTTAAAATTGATATTGTATAGAATTTATATGTGAAGATTAAAAAATTTTATGATTTATTTAGTACAATTTATTAAAATAATATTACACATATAACCTTTTAAATAATAATATATAAAAATAAAAAATTTATATGGCATATATCAAACGAAAATTAGTATTTTTGTTAATAAAATGGCAAAATTACACCAATTTAAATATTTTAATGTGTTAATTGCCTTTTTAAAATTAATTTGGGGTGCTGATTACACTTTTAAATATTTTAGGGTGATAATTATACCTCTAAAATTAGTTCAGAGTGCTGACTATATCTTTAAATACTTTAGAGTACTAATTGCTCTTCTAAAATTAGTTTAGAATGTTGAATGTCGAACAAAAATTTGTTGATATTTTAATTTTAATAATTAGTTTCAATACAAATTATTATATTGTATACACACCATCAAATAGTAATATGGGGCCTAGGGGGAATTGATATAATTGACGCATATGAACATCATGTAATGGTGAGTTCACTACACCCAAAAAGTTAGGGATATATCCCCTTCATACTAGAACTGCTTGTTCCATCTCATGAGAAATTATCAAACTAAGGGTATTATTCACTAATTAAATTAAACTTTTTTTAATTTATATGGAATTTAAAATTTGAATTGGACTGTTTTTCACTTGCAATAATTAACCCATATATTAATTTTGTTTGTTTAAAATTTTTTATTTGGGAGAACAAAGATAACCTTAAATTATGAAGGTAAGAAAAGAATAACCTTAAATTAATTAATCGATGAAATAGAGGACACACAAACTACACATCAAATAATTGATATATCAAGTTCAATATAATTTAAAAGTATATGGTTTATATATGTATTACAATTCGTTGATGAGAAATTTACAAACGGATCCAAGAAGAGAAAATTTAACTTGTGAGAAAAATATTAAGAAAAATTAAAAAAATATTAATAAAAATAATCCAATAAATTTATATACGTAAAAAATATTAATTTTTTAAATTTTTATAAATAGACTACGAACTTTAATTTAAGTCATTCTCATCAAATAAATTTTTAACGAGACATTTTTTAAATTTAAAAAAAATGATTGGACGGAATAAATAATGGAGTGGGTCCCAAGAATTAAATATGCGTAAGATTTGCAAAAGCATGTGGGAAGCATATGAAAGTGGTGGGAATATTGGGGCCGCCACTTATGCCTCAACCACATATCCATACGTTGCTGCTGTGGAATGGTCCAGTTTGCCCTCTTCATGCCTTAATTATCATTTTTAGTATTATCTCTAGTTAAATTAGATCTTATACTTAAAAATAAGAGATGACGATATCTAAAAACAAAAATTACCAAAATTATTTGTAATATGAAAGTAGTTAATAACCTTAAATTTTTTTTATTAAATTACTGTAAGACTAATAATATTACATGATAATGAATAATTAATGATAAACTTTAAAAGATAACAAAAGCATAACGTTAAAATAACAAGAATGGAGATGTTGAGGCATATATATAAAAAAATTATTTGTAATAAATATATATAATGAATTGGTGTGACATCAAGAGAAAATAATATAAAATTATATGAGGTGATTTGAATATATATATATATATATATAATATTATTATATATAAGCATTGGATGGACAGGACATTATGGAATTTTTCAAAAAAAATATTAATAAAAAAAATATTTAATAAAATTATTGAATAATATTTTTTAGATAATAATATAGAGTAGCTAAATATTGATTGTTAACCGATAATAATGATACTATAAAATTTATGCAACCGACCCCCGATAACACTTGTTGGTATAATTTTTCAATTAACGTAACCTTGTCAAATTTCTTTGGTTGGATCAATGAATGTGGAGATATGCATTTCTTCTGGAATTTTCATCTCGTAGCTAGCGACCTAAAGCTCTGGTCAGCCATCTATGGCTCATCATTATACTTAATGGCATCTGTGGAGAAATTTCTGAATAAACTGTTTGATTGATATGTTCTGAGTAATGAAAATGACACCCACCAAAGAAATGAGACGCTGACCTATGTCTCCATGTGTTGAGTGTCCATATGTCTCTACCTCCTCAGTTTTTATTTCATCTCCAAATCAAAAGCCTAACACTTCAGCAATTAATATCCCAATTCGGAATTCTTTGCATTTCATATTGTTTTTCAGTTTTTTCCCCGAATTTTAACATTAATTCATCATTTTATTTAAAAAAAGGGATACATATGAATTAATATTTAATGTCTGTATATCTCGCTGTAGCTTACAAAAAAAATCACATAATCTATAATAGGATAAAAAAAATTATAAAAAATACCTATTTAAATTTTAAAATTCTAAATCAAGACTTTTTATAAAAAAAATTATAAATAGCTTTGCAAGAGTTATAAATAGCTCATAAACTATAATAAATAAAATTTTAAAATTTAAATAGATATTTTTTAGGATTTTTCTTAAAAAAAAAATTATCCCTAATTTATAAATAGAATTAAATGATTATCTTAATCAATTTTTTTTTGGTATATAAATATGAATGTATCAGTTTCGTTATAGGTAGTATAAATCCAAGGCACCGACCCACCTCTGAAATATAATCATAAGCAAAATTAATAATTAATATTGATAATTAAAAATAATATATTACAAACAGCCAAACTACACCAATAATGCTTTCGGCAGCTTCCATTCTTAATCATAACTCTGTCTTCTATAGTACATAATAATAATAATAATAATAATAATAATAATAATAATAATAATAATAATAATAATAATGCCATCTACCTACACTCCACTATGCTCAACCTAATATTTGCAGTATTTAAGCGAATTATGATATGTTTCTAATTTTTACTTAACTACCTAATTAATGTAACATTAATATATTTCACTTTCCTGATGGATCTTTAAAATTTAAATTTGATCTCTTCAGGTCTTTGAGTAATTATTGATTAGCCTCCGTTTAGTGCATATGTATCCCTTGTTAACAATATAGTCAACGCTTTTAAGGATGAGTAGTGTTCCATGGTTCAAATGTTTCTAATGTAACAAACGTATATGTATTTTCAAAAAGTAGGAAACCAAGTGTTATATTGTGTATTTTAACTTCTTTTTGGATATCCGAAATCAAAATTATTCCCCCCCCCAAAAAAAATTTATATATAAACCAAAAAGGCAAAAAGTATATTCTATGTGAGATTTAGAAATGAAAAAAATAAGTTCCTATAATTTCCGCAATTTTGTAACCAAACATGTTCAATGTCCCCCCCCCCCCATTTTTTAGAGACATGGGAAAGTTTTTAAAATAAAAATATATTTTTTAAAGTGTCATAAAATTAACTTAATTTACTCTAATTATAAATGAATGTATGAGTTCACGGAATATCTATTAAAAACGAGGAATAAAAATAGGAAAGTGGGATTTTAGAGGTAAGATTAGAAATAAATATAATCGACCTTGGTCGGTAATAATTCATATTAGAAAGATAGTATATTTATTTTTGTTCTAAGTTGTTAAAGCCTTATATCTTGCTGTGCTTATGGTCAAGGCTCAAGAGGAGGAGAAAGTGATAAGAACAAGTGAGCTTTTTGTCCTCATCTAACTTAATACTTTATGACTTATCTTCGGCCCCCAAAACAAGCATTGCCACACAATCCTATAACTTTTCAAAAACTCCTAAAAATTATTGTGTGCGTAACACAACAAACCGAAGCAGGACCATATGATATAGATAGAATACTTTTTCCTTGTCCTAAATATCATAATTAATACCTAATTTATAAAAATAATAAAATTAATTAAATAGTTATTTATAAAAAATTGCATTATTTTTTAAATATTATTTTTAATACTCCTTAATTAAAAATAACTTCTTTAATATGTGAGACTAATAGGGAGAATTTAGAAAAAAAAAGGAAGCATATGCTTATGCTTGCTTGCATTGTTTGCTCTTAATATAAATAATAAATAATACTTTACCCTACTAATTCTTCATATAAAAATTAATTAGAAGTTAAATTTAATCTTAAATATAAAATTTTAATATATTTTATCTCACATATATTTATATTTTTTAAAATTGATTTGTCTAATTTATAAATTAATCTATATCATATAATATTCTGTATGAGTATTTTAGAAAGATTATATTACTTCTAACATGTTTTGTAATTAGTTAATTTTATAATTTATTTAAATTAATTAATAAAATATTTCTTTTATTAAGATTATAAAGAGTATTAACAGGATATAGATTGATATTCAACTATTATAGATTGGAGGGAGAAAATGAAATTCGTTTCTTTTGCGAAACTCACTCGCGTGTTATCAAACAAATTAAAAGAAGAGGAATTAATGAAAACGAATTAGAGAATTTGAAAGACTAGTCCTTATCGGATATGTACATGTATGTATATATGCATGTATTTACAAGGCACACGTTCTTTGAAATGAGCTGCATTGTTGTGAGACGTTGCGTCCAAAATCTCATGATCGATTGCGTACCATTTTTTTTTCTCTGTTTTTTTTTTAAATTTATCTACCAGATATTATTAGAAATTATCTAGTTTCTCTTTTAATTTTTTTAGATTTATTTATCAATATAATATTATTATTAATCCACTACTCTCTCTTTTATTTTAAAGACATGTTAGCATGTTTTATTCTTAATTTAGATTATTTAAATTTGTATGATGCTGTGCATAGGCAAGGTAGCTCCTGTCTAAAAAAAGCATCAGCTATATTTTGCAGTTCAATACTAAGTTTTACCCAGTAAAAATTCTAACTATTTTAGGTTGAGTATAGACGGGTTAGGTATGGGCGGCTTGCATGCCCCAGTCGTGATGTTATGTTCGTATTATGAAAAAAAATCTGTAATTATGAACTTTTAAAATAATACCATATTTATATGTATTCAAGAGTTAAATAATATCCATAATCTACTAAGAATAAGGTAACAAAAAGATAATAATTAAAATCTTAAAATCTATTGCATATAAAAAAATAGCCTTAAAGTATAAGTAGTTTGTACTTGTAACTTTGCATCAATCTTCCCAATGTTGACAAGAATAAAGCATTTAAAAAAAATAAAAAAAATAATTATAATTTATAATATAATCATATATGATGAATAGTAAAGTTTAAAAAAATTAATATAATTATAAATATTAAAATATGTAACATACCTATTTAACTACTCATATTTATAAAATGATATTTTAGTCACTAGTAGCTATCATATTCTCCTTTCTAACAGTAGTATCTAGGAGCAAAAGTAAAAAAAAATAAAGAATGGGTGCCCATGGGCAGGGTCGAGTAGGGCAGCCCCTGCCGAGTTTCTAACCCAAAAAAATATAAGTTATATTTTATAACCCGATGTCTAACCCTACTCTATATTTATCGAATTGGGTATGACTTTTTTATCACAAATTTGAGTGAGTATATTTAGCGGCGGATTTTATACACACTTCTAATATATATTATGAGAGGTTGGGTAAAAAAACAGACATTAAATGATAAAGATTTGATCATAGTACTTAAAATTAATCCGCAACTTTCTCTAGGGTTACTTGCTTGACAAGGAACAAAAGCTTAAATCAGCTCTATATCATCAGAGAAATTATTAGATTAATAGCATGTGGGAATTTATTACATAGTACCTATTGATTGATTCATATTGATATAATGTTAAGGATAAGATTATGTCTTAGTAACATGCATGTATATCCTACTGATTAACATACACATAATGATATTATATAAAAAATTATACATTAATTCATACACTCCTCCATGTATCATTTAAAAGGAGAGGGATTTAATATGATGTGACTGCATGCCAAGTATACATTTCACTATTATACTCATTTTATAGAATTTTTTTTTTCACAAATCTATATTTTTTTATAAGGATTTAAAATTTCTATTGACTAAAAGATTTAAATTTGAGTAGTAATATTTTCTGTAGGTAAAATCTTTTAGGGCGTCTGTACCTTTTTTTATATAAAAAATGAATAAAATTTTTAAACATTTTTATTTTCTATTTGATGTTTGTGGTGGTGGGAGGGGGGTCCTTTAATTGTGAATTTGATCATTTTTTATCCTTCTAAATATACTTATTTTTTTATTAAAAATAATCATATCAAATATTGAGAATATATTTGAATAAAAAGATTACTAGGGAGAGAATATTAAATAGAAAAACTAAAAATTTGCTATTTTTAAAAATATTGCCTCTTAATATTATTTGTTTTCTAATTTTTTACATCTAAATATAGGCTAATATAACTTTTTATTACGAAATATCGTTCAGGAAAAAAATGTGGAAATGATTACTGACCATATATAAAAAAATAGAGGGTTAAGATCTGAGGGCCGGTAACATGTAACATCTTTGACGGAATCATTAAAACGTAACGTTGGGTCATCGATTCCTCATTCACGTCCATTTCTCCTGCTTTTTAATGAATTAAGATTAATTAAAACAGTTGTTTTAATTATTTGTAAGATATATAAAAACTAAGATCAAGGAAGAGTTTGACCCGTATCTTCCTTCCACGTCATCCGTATATATCCCCAAACATTAGGTAATTTCCGTTAAGCCCAACAAATTCCCTTTCGTTAGTTCGTACACAAAGTCTTACCCCAAATCTTCTCGTTTTTCAAAACTTTGCCCCAAATACTTTTCTTTCCATGCAAGTCCCACGAACATGGATGAGGGAACCCGAAGTATCTAAGCAGAATATGCCACTTTTTATTTTTTATCCTTTATTATGGGGTTAACGCAATTAGAAAAAAAGTGAGGGACAAAAATGAAACGAAGGGGATAGCCTCACGAGACAAAATTATTATTAATTAAAATTGATTGAGAGGCTGCGAGCAGCTTGTACCATGATGAATGATTGAAATAAAACAAAATGTCCCATGACAAGCTGCTTAAGCATATATGGGACATCATCATTCATCTAACCAATTACCTTATTTGAATGACACTGTCTACTCACCGACTCTCCAATTATACAAATTTTCTAAAACATTTTATTTTAGCATTTAACATATTTTCTCCAATGTGACTTATAAATGCTTCCATTTATTAAAAAATTTATATATATCGAGTAAATAACGATATATGGGTTTAAATATTTTTTTTATATATAACGATTAAAAATACTAATGATTTAGTAATTAAGAATAAACTATTCACCTTTAAGCAGGGATTCACTGCGTGAGCTTGGGGGAGGGCAATTGTTTTTAGAATTGAGGGAGTAATAATTTTAAAAATAACAATTTGTTTATAAATAATTTCTCCACCATAACAGGATTAGCGCTCCTAATAAAACGAATTAAAATTTAAATATTTATTAAAAATATATTTAAATTTAATAATTAAATATAACTTAAATATAATAAATAAAATTATCTCTAATAGAAAGATATTTATATTCTTATTACCTATATTTAAATAGGGTAAATAAGATTATTTTTAATAAAAAAAATATTATAATTAATTTTTTGATACTACTCTTGTCTTTATGATAAATTCAGTTTGAGAAATTTTTTTGGTTATAAATATAAATTTACATAGAGTGTTCTTAATAATTATTTCTAATTTTACCCTATTAAATAAGAAAAAAGTGAAAGAATATATATATAAAAGATATTTTTTCAATACATATTATTTAATTTAATAAGGTCAGACTTAATAGAAATATTATTTCTTCAATAATTTGCTGCGGACCTTTTATTTTTTGTCAATAAAACAAGGGAAGGTTAAAGCAGAGAATGGAGGTGGAAACTGGCAGGAAGAAGACAGTTCACCCTACCGTCCCACCCGCAGGTCCTCCTCCTCTCTTTCTCTCTTATCAATATCATATTACTTCGTCTTTGCTTTCCCGTGCACAAAACAAACTTCCTATTCTCTCTTTCTCCCTTTTTCTCACTCTTCCTTGCGACGGAGTCAGAGAGATCAATGAAGAAATATGCAAGTGTCATCTCTCCAACTGAGACTTGAGTCTCTCTCTTGCCCTCCGCGATTTTGCTCATCGATTCCGCTTCGATTCTCCGTAATTTTGCCTTCCTCCCTTTTCAGCGGCTGTTTCTGTGATTCCTTTTTTTGTTCCATTCTGAAATCTCCTAATTTTCTCGTGTTCTGCACTCAAGAATTTGACGGCGCGTAGGTTTAATTTATTGCCTGGCTTTCTAGAAATTCAAGTTGTTTATTCGTTTGATGTTGCTTGCAGTTCAGGGCTTTCGACGAATTTTGTTGATTTTTGCGGAGTTCGTCGTCTTTGTTCTGAATTTCCATTGATTTTGAGCGTCTGAGTTTGTGGGGTATTGCTGGACAATCATGCCGCCGGCTGTAGTGAATCCACTAATGCCAGAATCTTTGTTGGTTCCATCCTCGAGCTCCGATTCTGTTTCTCAAGGATCAACGCCGGAGAATCGGCGTTTCGGAGATCTTAGAGGTTTGCAGTGGCGTATAAATCTCGGGGTTTTGCCGTCTTCTGCTTCCATTGATTATCTTCGTCGGGCCACTGCTGATTCTCGAAGGAGGTAAGTCAGTCTAGATTAATCATATATTTATATAATTTCATGAGTGGCTGAGCTCAATATAGAACTGTCAATTATGTGAGAAACTCTGTCTATAAAAAGTTATTTACTAGCATAAGGTTACTTTTTATTGAGATCATCTCAACAAATTCCTCTTTTCACACACACACACACACACACACACATCTTAGAGGATGGTGCAGCGCAGGGTATTTTCCAACATACGACTCAACGAATGGTATAATTCTGTCTATGCGTTTAGATTGTGCATTCCTGTTCGCAGGCAAAATCAAGAAGATTAAACTGTTTCTTCTCTTTGCATTGAGTTTTGTTTTTGTAATCTACGAATCCAGTGGTAGTCTGGCATTACACCTCACATATGGTATTGCCATATTAGTATATGATTCGGTTTTCCCTATATTCAGATACTAAAAACTGATGCCTATTTGTTTAGCTACGTTTAGCTAAGATGCAAATCGTTTTTGAATTTGGTCGTCTTTGCATTATAAACTATAAACTCAAGCTGTATACTATCTTGTCAGGTATGCTTCTTTGAGAAGGCACCTTCTGGCTGATCCACATACTCCAAAGCGTGGAAGTAATTGTCCCGATCCAGTCATAGATAATCCACTTTCACAAAATCCAGGTAAAGTTTATTTTGTTTCGCACAGCATTCCAATATTTTGAATGTAGTAAACATTAGGTATTCCCAAGGCTGCAGCAGCAGTAGCAACAGCAACAACAATAATAAGCTTTATCACTTTAATTGAGTCAACTATACGGATCACATGACTTTTCATGGCCTTGCTCTCAACTTATGTTAGCCAAAGAATTAGTCTAATCAATTAATGCATGATATTGGAAAAAGGAGTTTATATACACATTAATCATCTTATTTTTTCTTGATGTTTTACTGTTGACCCCTTAGCATTCCTTGCGATTGCACTAGGCAGATTCTAGATGGTCTCAGTCCCATCTCTTAACATCTGATTGTAAGTTTTATATGGTCTTTATATGCACAGATAGTACATGGAGTCGTTTTTTTCGTAGTGCGGAGCTGGAGCGAATGGTTGATCAGGATTTGTCACGTTTATATCCAGAGCATGGGAGCTATTTCCAAACAACAGGATGCCAAGGCATGTTGAGACGAATTTTATTATTATGGTGTCTTAAGCATCCAGAATGTGGTTATAGACAAGGTAAATTGCTCAACCAATCGAACATGGCTGACATCTATGTATTTTTACTTTATCATTTCTCATACAGTTGTCATTTAAGTATTTTCAAAGAATGGTTCACTTCATTTCCATTTAACTCATGGCTGACCTGAATACTTATGGCATCTCTTGCATGGCATACTTATTATGCCCTTCAATTAAAGAAAGGACATGTGAACGCATACAGATTATGCTTTCATGCTGTCACCTTTTGGTGCTTTTAGCCCCTGTTAAAAACCCTTTTTGTTTTTTTGGCTGCCCCATCTCTTGTAGCCGAACAATTACCAGGCTTCATCCCATTCTGAATTGCCTAGAATATGAAGTCCTGTTTTTTTTGTTAAAGAACACACGCTTGGGGCAACATTTAGCTTTAATTTTAGTATGCTTTCCATTTTGTAATATTTTATGATCTATGATGGACTTTCTTTCAACATTCACCCCCTAAAACAAAAAAGAACATTAAATTGTTGGAAAGCTTTACAGTATCAGTCAATAGAAGGCACATTTTATACCTTGCCCATACTCATTCTTCTTTTAAATTGTTAAGAGAAACATGAATTCTGTATTTGATTTAAACTTACATTATTTTTTCAGTTTTGGTGAGTATCTTCATCTTGACTTATTTTCTTTTTCTGCTTTATTGCCCTTTTCATATTATTATAAAAGAACAGAATCTGAAGGGATCAAAATGTTGGCAATCCTGCCCTTGGGTACAATGCATATACAATTATTTTTGCTTCAGGGCATTCAGAATTGGTTTTGTATAGTATTAGATGTTATGTAAATAGTTAACTATGGTATCTGTTTCTTATGCTCTCTGTGGTGTTCCTTATAGGAATGCATGAATTATTGGCTCCTTTGTTATATGTTCTCCAAGTTGACGTGGAGTGTCTTTCAGAAACTCGAAAGCATTATGAAGATCATTTCACTGACAGATTTGATGGCCTTTTATGTCAAGAGAATGATCTTTCTTACAGTTTCGATTTTAGAAAATCCCCAGATATGATGGAGGATGAAATTGGTTCCCATGGAAATGCTAAGAAAGTCAGGAATCTTGAGGAGCTTGATCCTGTGATACAGAACATTGTATTGTTAAGTGATACTTATGGTGCTGAAGGTGAACTGGGCATTGTTTTATCTGAGAAATTCATCGAACATGATGCCTACTGTATGTTTGATGCTTTATTGAGTGGGGCCCATGGTCTAGTTGCAATGGCAGATTTTTTCTCATCCTCCCCTGCAGTTGGGTCCCATACAGGCTTATCTCCTGTAATTGAAGCTTCTAGGGCACTGTATTGTTTGCTGTCCCTTGTGGATTCACCCCTGCATAGTCATCTTGTAGATCTTGGGGTTGAACCCCAGTACTTTGCGCTCCGTTGGTTGAGAGTTCTATTTGGACGGGAATTTTCACTTGACACCCTTCTGATAATCTGGGATGAGATCTTTGCATCAGATAACAGCAAAGTGGAAAAAGTTCCTGATGATGACATAGACTCTGGTATTGGGATCTTACATTCTCCTCGCGGGGCATTTATCTCAGCCATGGCTGTAGCAATGATTCTTCATTTAAGATCTTCACTACTTGCTACTGAAAATGCTACAAGCTGTCTTCAGAGATTATTAAACTTCCCTCAGAACACGAACATTAAAAAACTGCTAGAGAAGGCTAAATCTTTGCAGGCTCTCACGTTAAGTGCTGACATTTCAATACCGCCATCATTTTTTGATGTTTATAACCAAAGCAAATCACCAATTACAAGATCCCTGACCCTTCCATCAGAAACTGTTTCTCCGAGAACTCCCTTGAATCTGTTGCCTGATAGCTACTGGGAGGAAAAATGGAGAGTTGTCCACAAAACTGAAGAAACTAAGAAAGATGTGGCAGATAAACAGGTTCCTACCCGGAAAAAGGGATGGGCAGAAAAGATGAAATTCAGTCTCAAAAGAACAGAATCTGACCCATCTCCATCTAAGGTTCAGGGTGGCAAGACTGAATCTAAAGCATCTGTGAGGCGCAGTTTGCTGGAAGATCTTAATAGGGCACTTGGCTTAGATGAAGATACGGAGAAAACGCACTGCCTTGAAACATCAAATCAACAGGATAATATTTCTGAAAGAGTTGAAGGGGAGGATCAAGATGGTGGCTGTAAAGACAACAGTTGCACTGCAGAGGATAGATTTCTGAGTGGAAATACTGGCAGCGAGGAAAACTCATCTTCATTTACAGATCCAATCAGTCCTCCTAATGAAGTCAATGATCATGAAAATTACTCAGAGAAAAGTAGTGTTGCATCTAATTTATCTTTTAATGAAAGCAATGAAGATTCACTTTGTGGTTCCAATGTTACACCTCTTCCTGTCTCTTCTATTCCTGAGAACATGTCTCAGATCTCAGGATGCAATAATGATATCACTGGAAATTCAGCAACAGTTTCTAAGGAGAGTAAAGTGAACAAAATCGGGTGGTTTTGGAAGTTTGGTCGAAATAACAATGAGGTTATAACTGAGAAAGGAGGAGATGCTTCTGAAGCCACAAAGGCTGGCAACAGTTCTAGTAAAAGCAATACAACAGCTTCAGCTACATGCAGTAAAAGTAGTTCTGGTAGTTGCAAAGGCGATTCTGTCGACCAGAATGTTATGGGAACTTTGAGGAATCTTGGGCAGTCCATGCTGGAGAATATTCAGGTAAGCTGCTTTTTAATAGTCATTCTCCCATGGGATGACAAGTTAATGCTTATTAGTGCGTTCAATTGAGGAAATTTTTCTGCATCTTTCTTTAATGTCGAAATGCTCAACACATCTGGTTTACATGAAATGCAGTACTGGCCACACACACACACACACACACACACACACACACTCAGCTTTTATTTAATGATATCCCACACCTCTTTTTTAAGACTTGTTCACTATTTTGAGTTTACTTAATAACTTGGGAGTAAAAGTGGTTAATTGACATTTACACAGGACTGATTTGTTATGTACGGCAGGTGATTGAGTCTGTTTTCCAGCAAGACAAAGGGCAAGGGACTTCATTGGAGAGCTTCTCCAAAAATATTCTGGTTGGCAAAGGGCAGGTTACTGCTATGACAGCTCTAAAGGAGCTTAGGAAAATCAGCAATCTTTTGTCTGAGATGTGAAGCGAAGCTCATGATGGTTTTGTATATAGCTTCTGTAATTATAATTCTTTTGGTGACAATAAATAGAGTTTCTTCCGCTAGGTTCCTTCCATCATCTACCAAGTTTTGCAGATTGTTGAGAGATAAATATGTAAATAAGATTCCGGGTCATATAGGATGTACATTCCTATTTATGCTTGAGTCATTTGAGATGTCAAACGGCCTCAAATCATTGTAGCAATACAAGTTTATTGTTAGTCATTTTTATTTACTTGGCATCCTCTGGATTTCCACATATGTGTGTGTATAGAGATGTGATAAAGTTCTTATGGAACAAATAAATTATCAAATAAGAATTTCTCCAAATGACTTGCAACAATTCAATTTTATCACATTTCAAATGCAACGGTTTGTAAATTTCTTCATCCGAGCAGGATATGTGTAAACTTAATAATCGGTTTAAAAATGTTACGTTGAAAAAAATGTCTAAATAAAAATGGATAACTAAGAATACAAAAAATTAATAATATTAAGTGGCAAACAAAGAATAAGAGAATTTGTTAAAATGAACAAAAAGTGTTAGCTTGCTAGAAAAAATAAAAGAATGCAATCCCTTTACGCGGGAGTGGGTTAAGAAGGAAAGATGGTGAGACTCTAGAGCAGATTGTAGTTACCACGTTGAGGCACTGAATTGTAAGGATGGTTGGGTACGGGCAAAGGGTCTCCAAATGGATTTGAAGAGCCCATAAGCAGCGTCTGTTGAGGGTATTGTGCCTGTGAATATTGATTATTATTGTTGTTATAAAAAGGAACCATCATCATGTTGTGTTGTTGCTGAAACAAGTGCTGCTGTTGTTCCAATAATGCCAATTGGACGTTGGTTGGAGGAGCTATGGTGTTGGACATAGCAAAGGGGTCATGCTGAATCTGATTGTGATCTTGAAATGGGCTCTGCATGTACATTCCTGTGTGACCATAACCCGCATTCTGCAGCTCAAGATGTCTCCTGGCATTTTGGTCTTCATACAAACTGTCCAGTAATAGCTTGTCAAACCCACCGGCCTGAATCATCAACAAATTGAGGACTTATCACAATCTCAACAGAAAATAATAATCCTCTATATCCATAATGAGGACTCATGATAGAATACCTATGTTAGTAGAATACTTTAAGTTTATTATTTCTATGTAAGTTGGCTTTCCTTAGTGATGAAGTATTTTAGCAAGTATTTTAATTTAAGTTTATTATTTCTATGCAAGTCGTCACTTGCAAGTTGGCATTTGCAAATTGACGAGCTTTCTTTATGAGAAAGAAAGCTGCTCTATAAATAGCCTATTAGCTTCCATTTATAATCAGACTTGATGAATGGAATATTTTTCTATGGTTTAGCTATTCTCTATTCCCCCTCCTTCTGGTTTTGTTTCTTCACCCCTTATCTCTGCTTAATCCCCTCATTTTCTATCTCTCTTCCCCCTCCGTTTCTGTTATTCATCCTGTTCCCCCCTCCTCTGTTTTCTATCATGCTCCCTAAAATCTCCCCTGTTTGCATTAGCCCAAGTGTGTGTTGCATCAATTTAGAGTGTCTTGCATCAACTTGTGTCTATATATTTAAAAGAATGGAGTTATCACATATCACGTTAAAAGACTTGGTTACACATGATCTAGATTTGCTCAATTCTCCTTCATTGATGAAATGAGAACTTACAATCTCCTTCCGCAGAAAAAACATAACCAATATGATCTATATTATTCATGTACGACAGAAAAATTATGTAAGGATTCTTTATTATATCACCAAGATGAGGTTTCTAGTCAGAGATTATTCCCAACCTGTATTGTGGGGCCAATAGTGTCTGAAGTGTATTTAAACAGAATAAAACAAAAATCTTATTTTGACACTTGCGTTTAGTGTGCCAGTATAGGTGTCCAACCTGGACATGTCTGAAAACATGTCTCCAGGCTTATAACTCCTTAGCATAACCTAAATGCGTAACAGCATAACTTGAGTTGTTCTCTATGTTGGTGATTATACGCAGCATGCACATAGCATACAGTTACCTAAGGGTGGCCAATGCAGAACTTTATCCATAGCCTAATTAGTTACGGGGGGATGAATTTTTAAATATTAACAAGGGTGTCACTTAGAGATGAGTTGAAAACCAAATATGACAATTAGCAAAGTAGTGGAGTAAGAAACCATTTGGCGGTCTGGCAGAGGCTGGCTGATATTGTTGCTTGGTGTTGTGACTAGAGCAAGTTCCCAACGGGTAGTCCCAGAAATGTTACTTAACCCAGAGTTTCTCGAAGGATCATTTCCTGCATAATATTGCAAAATCTCAACCAAGATTGTATCAAGAATCAAACAGCAAGTACAGTTAACTTAAAGATAAGACATAATTGAGTTTAAAAAGAAAAAAATATCAGATCCCATCCTAAACATGGTGTGTATAAAGAAGGATGAGAAATTCCTGAGCTATTGTCATAAAAGTTATTTCCAATACACCTATCTGCCACTTTCTCCTATCAGCTTTAAGCTGCAAGGCAGAAAAGCCGACTGTTGTTCATTCAACAAAAAAGATGAGTCCCAATGTGGTATTCATTAGTAGAGTGGCAATGTAATCTTCAGAGGCCAACAACCATGCTATATATTTCTCATTAAATAACAACACACAATGTCATACCACCATGTGGAACAATTGCCAGAGCCAAAGCATTGCTTTCTTCCAACTCAAGAGCTTTAGGATTTATTTCATTCAGACCCTACAAAGGTGGACGAAAATGTGATCCATTATTGCCAAACCAGTAACACAAACAAGTGAATACCAGACTAATAAAACATACCAGCAAGTCATCGGTACCATCAGTTGATATCAATGGAGGCGGCTCCACCTCCTCTTCCTTTACTTCTTTTTCTTCAACCACTTCTTCTGTTTTAATCTCATTCACTTCTACGGCATGCTTCTCACTTTCTTCAGGTTCTTCTGGTTCTTCTTTCCTAGGTGATTGATCCGCTTCCCGAAACTCCTGATGTCAAATGCCTTTAATTTAATTAACTAATATATGCATGTGTGTATCTCTCTCTCTCTCTCTCTATCAATATCACTATCTTCATTGTGTAAATCCACATCTACTTCTCTCGTCACTACCAGCAAATGGTTATGATTGGTGGAGGGTTTCACTAAAAGAAATCCATCGAATGAAGAGTCGTACAGCGTAGCTTCAAATGGTCATATACATAGATACGTTATCCAAGTAATTTTCTATATCGCTTTTACTCACCAATTCCTTAGCAGAAGAGCCTGCCTGGGGTGCTTCTTTTAGGTAATCTTCCATTGTGGTAAGAAATGATGGAGGTGGCTATTTATTGAAGAAAATCGATCCATGAGAAAGTATTTAATGGTATCAAATAAGATATTATTATGATAAAAAGAAAACCTGTCTCAGTGCCGGGAACTGGAAATTCCTAGCAAGGTCCAAGCCCTTACAATATTCATACAAGTCAGCAAGATGTTTAGCCTGTATGATAAGAAAAGTTTGATCATCAGTTCAAACAAGTAATGCTTTTAAAAGGGATTCAACATTGTAAAGCATCATTGTAAACCTGCTGGCCGGCTCTTTTATATATGTTCAAAGCCTTGAATGCATCATGTCTAGACATATCAAAGAACTGCAAAAAGGTGGGTATAGCGTTGATAATTAGTAGTAAACAATTAAAATTCATCTGAAGAGATCAAAGCATCACATTAAACTAAAGTTTACCACATCCACGAGATTTATAATTCCGTCATTGATTGCACAATATATTTTGAAGCTCTCTTTCAATACCTAAGTGGCATTGCCAAATACCAGAAAAACAAAAAGGAAGAGGAAAAATCACATGACTAAGTAGAGATGTCATCATATAAGCGAAGTGAAGGAAATTCATATGTTATTATTACGGTAAAAGATGTGCAGAAGTCCATGATGATAGCAATTCTACTGTCTGGTTCACTATCTTAGAAACATGTTTGATCTTTCTGAAGTGCCATTTTTAAACGAGAGCTATTGAAGAATGAGGAATATTAATGTTTATTAAAGATTATAATGAAACTATTCCCTTCATTAAACAGCTTAAACTTTCTAGTTGAAATAATTGTTGACGGGGTATTACAACACCGAGCTGTCAAAAGTTTAATCGATGTTTGTTGTCTCCTATTTTTAATTAGAATTGAGTTTTAGCACAACACATAGTTCGTTCCTGTTGTCTTCTTCATATATACAGTCCAACAGGCTTTACGTGAGGGGACACATCAATGATGTTTATATAACTGTTCATAAACCTTCACAATTCTCGATATTATCTCATAAATATGCAAAATCATTCTTCCTTTTCTAATATATCAGTTTTATTTTGCATACAAGTGCTCAGAGGCAAAGGAACCCAGTATTCCTGCATATGAACTTTAATTCTCCCTCAGTTTCAAGTAACTTTCTGAAGTCATGCATTACAGAACTTGTGAAGTATGAATTACAATTACAAAACACTCATACCAGGGCCAGTGCATACTGTATGAGATAATTGTAACAAGATGCTCCTTCAGGCTGCAAGGTATTCAAGCATATAAAAAATCATTCTAAGAAAAAGACTGTGATATAACAGCATCAAGTCACCAAACATCGAGTTTCACCTGACAAGCAATAAGACGGTGAACAAGTTGCTGAAGGGCAGGTAGTTGCTCCAACAACTCGTCATTAGACAACATCCGGGTTCTGCTAAGCGTCTGTCAAAGCTAAAAGTTCCTGATATTCTAAACATGGTAATAAAACAAATGGAAACATTAATGTGCACTTTAAAACAAGGTGAGGCACACACCTTAGTTCCAGATGGTGATTTTGTTAAACGTTCCGACTCGACGTCATATCTTAAGACTCTAAAACATTCTAGCCTCTCTTCTAAATATAATGCATACGCTCGAATCCATGCAGAACAATCCCAAGCTGCATAGAGTCTGGTTAGGCATGAAATGCAACAACATTCATATACAAAAACGCATCTAGACGAGCCTATAAGGACGAAAAGTTACATCATTCAATTTTCAGAACTAATTTACCTAGAGGGCTTGAGTCATCATTGAAATTGGAAATTTGGAAAATATTTCCCCGGCGGCAGAAGCTTTCAAGTTCTTCCCTGAAGGTAGGATCGCCCTCTCTCAAAGTCCTATGAATGACTATCAGTGTCTTCACAGCAACCTTTGACATCATTATTCAGACACAAGCCCAAGTAAGTTTCAAGAAAAGGTTGAAAAATCATAGTTAGAAATAAATGATCCTATTGAACCACAATTCATATTGCAAATATCAGTTGTTCTGGAAGGACATTGAACCGCAATTCATATTGTACATTTTAAACGTGAATACTCGAATGAGTTCAACTCTTAATTTTTACTTTGTCAGCTAATATTTGCCCATAAAGAGAAAAGCAAGGATATCAATTCTGTTACCAACTTATTCAGCGACTTTCAATACTTTTCTATATATAAAATATTTTGAGCGCTAATTAAGTATGTTTAGCTCCAAGTATGAAAAGGATTTACTATCCAACTTTTAGTCTTGGACAATCTCCTCGCAAGTGCATGAATGCAATATGACACATCTGCCCGTGGTTGATGTGCCGACGTCGCGTAGAATATTTCTGCATAGAGTTTAAGACGGAGCAGAGAGACACAAAGATCAAAAGAAAAAGGGTTAGCAACAAGTGGAAATGAATTACTGCAATGAAAAAGCGAATCCACTTTCTACCCTAAGTTCGCATTACGATAACAAGTAATTCACTATTCGAATCGGAATCAATAGAAAATAAAATATGCACATATTGATTAAACTTAATTCTTAAAAATGATCATTCGCTTCAATGAAACAAATTGTACGATAGTGCATGCAATATTAAAGACGAAAGCTCAGATTCGTATTCGACAAATTGCGACACATTAGGAGAAATGAGGTATATAAACTCACTTCGAACATGACGTTCTTTAGGAGGATATTCTACGTGACTGGTAGCCTTTACAATTGCAATATCCAAATCCTTCAACAAGAAAATGAAGCAGGATCAAAACGTAAGACAGACGGATGAAAGGAAAAGAAAAATTTAGAACGAATCGAAAATTGAGCTAGGAAGTTTTACAATTAATGGAACGTGAGATGTGAGGAACTCACCTTGTATTCGCTGTTGACCTTGGCAAGGCCGACCATGGTGGAGTCCTTGAGAGCCCCAAAAGCTTTTCTGAAGCTCTTGAACGTCCCCATTCATAAACTGTGATTGCAATGGAGGTAGAGAAAGAAGAAGGAACAACGTGCTTCTTCTTCTTCTTCTGTATGCCTGTCGTTAATGACGAAAACGACTCTCCAGAATCCTCAACAATGTGCCCAGGAGCAACGTGAAGGAACGTACTAATAAAAGGGCAATTCGGAAGTTTCACGTTGTCTACCATGTAACTAATTTCTGAAATTTCACAACGGAACGGGAATTGAGTTAACGGACAAATAATTCCAGACAATACAAGTCCATTATTAAATTGATTTCATTTATTATTAATATTTAATTTATGAAATCTAAAATACCAGAACATATCTTTCTTAATTTTATATCAAGCCCTAAAATATTTTAGATTAAAAAAAAAATACAAGAACATCTATCATATTATTACCAAAGAAAGTTTTAATTCATTTGCATATTACGTTTAAAATGAGTGGGGGGAGAAGGTTTTATGGGCTTGTGATTGTAAAGTCTGCGAATTAAACATAGGGGGGATTAACAAGTAGACGGGATTAAATCAAAGTGAATAATAAACAATATTAACTTTTAGTATGAAGAGTATGGGTTAAATAATTAATTTATAAAAATTAAAATATTAATTAAATTAGTTATATATATAAAAAATGTATGTTGATATTTTTTAAGATATTCTTTTTTAATAATTTATATTGAAATTAACTTTTTTAAATATTAAAATATTTCCTTTTAATATGTGCAGTCTATTAAAGATATTAAGAGTCATTAGTTAGTCAAAATAGACTCTATATTGATAGTCCTATTATAGTGTGTTTAGTATTTAGAGTGTGTGGGATAGTTAATCCCCGTTTAGAGAGAAATTAACTTAAGTCTCTTTTTTTAATCTTGAGTTTTAGATTATTTGCCATCTGAATAATTAGAATACCTTCAAAAGTTTATTGTATTTATTTATTGTTGATTAATGACACTTCATTATCTTCTATTTTATTTCTTAATATAATTAATAGAGATAATTTAAAAAAAATTATAAATTTTAAAAATAAAATTATCAAAATATTATATTTTTAATTAAAATAAATTCTAAATCAAAGATTATTCTTTCATTTATTATTTATTTTCTTCTACGTAAGACTTCAATCAACTAATGTCTTATCTACCTCATTCAATTTTAACTGCTTGACGCGTTCATTCGTACTTGCATTTACGGGAATTAATGCCTACTTAGAGAGATAGCTTGAAGAAAGATCCAATAAAAAAAGAAAAATAACTCTAAGGACCTAATTAAACATTTGGTAAAATTAGAAAGATGTGAAAAATTACTTTTCGCAACTCTTAAAAGGACCTAAATGAAAAGAGTTTTACATGCTGGGAAGAATATGGTTTAAGCCTTGTTTGTTTAACACGGTCGATGCCAGCTCAAAACAAATAATTCAAGCCCGGAGGCCGTTTAGGTGTGTTCGATCGGATGAGACGCTCCATTTCCACGGGTAGGGTTTCTTCCCCTGCAAATCTCACTTCTGCGAAATTGTCTTCAATCAATCCTATACAATGGCGATGAGGAATTTCTACAACGAGATCAAAGGTAAAAAGGTGACGGAAATTCCCAACATGTGAAGCCGATGCTTTCCTTTGCCTATATGAAAAATGCTGTTAAGATAGGTTTAGACAACTATAGCGCCAAGTACATCGAGACCGACTCATTACTCCTCTCTACCATGTATGCTTTGGGGGCATGATCTTCTCCTACCTCGTCGCGCTCCCCCACGAACGCCGTCACCTAGAGCACCAACAGCATGCTAAGGAACATGGCCATGGAGGCCACTAATTTCTCCATCATCGACATTTCAGGTGCCCATCTCAGTTAAACCCTCATTCTGATTGATTGGGATATTTTAGAAAGTTACATTTCATCGGAGGCTTTTCTTAATTTTGATTGTTGGGTACTGTTAGAACTGAGATTTCGCAATTTTGTGTTACTCGCTTAGCCAATGATGTATGCCTTGGAGATTTCATAGATATGTGGTCCTTTTCCTTTTTCTCCATTAAGAAGAGTTTATGTGGGTTACATTTCTGGGGAAATGTACTGGCTGATAATGCTGCTAAATTGATTAGGCCATTGAGATGAAATGGTAAACCTATTTTCTGCGACTAAATCCCGTTTGGTCCTACCAGATGAGGCCCGATAGAGCTGCCTTCCTAATTTGATCTCTGGCAGATGAGACATTTATCAATTAAATCTCTCAATGTTTTCTCAATTTGGTCATTGGTATTGGCATCCTTCTGTCAATATAAATCTGTTAATAATCATCCTATCAGTGAATCTATTATCAATTTATATGATAAACAATGGCAACAAAGGGTAAGAGCTAAAATATTTATATCATTGTTTTTGTTATTTCTTAATTTCTTTTAGAATAGACTAGCTGGAAAATATTATTGGTAATGGCTTTTTTGTGAGGGAACAAATTGCGCAATACCCATTGAAGAACCAAGTTGAGAAGGTAATTCTATCAGGCATCTAATAGAGAAGTAATTTGTCTGTGAGGGGCCAAAGTTGAGTTTTAGTCTTTTTGCTTTGTGGATTTGGTTTTGGCGACAAAATTCTGGTTATCATGTGACTATTATTATGGTTCATTTATCAAAATTCTGTGTGGATGTGAACAACCATGAACTTGGCTTTTGATAAGGGGGGAAAGTATGGTTCATGTTTATGCAGCTCTTTTTGATCCAATAACTCATGTTATATATTCTCAAGGTAACGATTAGTTTGTATGCGGATGATAAAGCATGATAGATGCTACGCTAGAATCATTATAATGATATTTTAAAGGTTTGATTTTTAATTGCTGCGGAAAACCCCTTTGAATCAGTTGAAAATGTTGCGAGTTCTATCTTCTTAATTCATGTTAAGTGAATTTTTCATGAGGGCATATGTTTGGCTAATCACGCAAGAGTTGTCTGTGCATTCCTCAACAGTGCCCTGATGATGTTATGTTTTCCCCATCCCGTGATACGCAGCTCTCTCATTCTTTAGACCAGGCATGATTTAATCCGCCATGTGGTTTTGTTTGGCTGTTTAAAACATACAAAGTGCATATCTTATATAGTCTCAGACTATTGTAACTGTTTTTAATTGTTTTACTTCCCATTGAAGTTACGATTTCAGGTTAACAATGTCTTAACCCTCTGTTAAACTGATATTAAATTTAAATTTTAATCCTTCAACATTGCATACAGTAATGTACTTTTGTGCAGCCGAATCACTTCAGCAAACTTTTACTTAGTATAAACTGCTCTGTGCAACTAACTTTTACAGTAATTTATTTTCCACCTGACATTCTGCTGCAACTTTCAAAATACTCTAAAAGAGGCAATATCTTTCAATATGTTTCAAATAGGCCATAAATTACCAAATCATCTATAGTTTAGAATCTGTTCTTGGGAATGAAATCTCACAAACCTTCCATATGATCTATAAATAAATACCTCACAAATAACTTATAAATTTTCCTTTTTGGCTAGCTGCTGCTTGTATCTGATTAACCAAATAACCTAAAATGGTTGGCAAATCAGAACATCGTGTGGAATTTTTTTGGTTCCCTAAGATACAGGTTAAGTAACCTTTTTGAATTTCTTGTATATTTAAATATCCATATTTATGTCCTAGATAAAATGGATTTAGTTCTGGAGCTTCAGTCTTCCCGCCTTTCTACATGGGTTTGAGTCCTCATCGCCCCACCCCCCACACAAAACCCCCCCTCAATTCCTTTGATGTTTGGCATGTGAAAACTGTAATTTTTTTAAATACTTGTAACTGTTTGTGTATAACAAATATATGATAAGTTAAAATTTATGTATGATTTACATCTTGAACCATACATATATTTTTTCATACATCTCTTGTGCCCGCATTTTTCCTATATTAGGTTTTCTAATCTTTGGACCATTAGAATCCCCTTATAATAAATGCCACGTCAATGCTTTCCCCCACTGTTACATTTGTTTTCGTGGTTGATAGATGATGTTTTCCTTCTGATGACAGGATCCTGGTTGATGAACTGGACGTGGGCTTTTGACTGATCTTGTTCTTTAAAGTTATGTGAATGAGGCAGGATATACTGTCACAATTTATTCCAGTTTCAAGATGAATAAAATAAGGTCAATTTGATGTAATACTCAATTTTCTTGCATTTTAATGTCTGTTATGAGAAATTGCGATATTTGGTGTTCTTGTGCTCAAGTTCAGCTGATAAGATTATATCTTGCCATTGCTTACATAGTTGGAAGAAGGAAATACGCCATATTTCCTACAACGAAACAGTGAGATGAAAGTTTTTTTTTTTTTTTACCCACCCTGTTCACCGGAGATTTGTCCCGATTACATTCGGATCTAACCCGCGTCGCGCACCTAGCTATGGTGGGTGAGTCTCCTAACGGGGATTTTTTGAATACGCTAAAGCTCGAATTCGAGACATCGCTTAAATGATATTGAACCAGTTATCACTCGGATTAATTTTTGTTGGTAAGTGAGTTGAAAGCTAAAAATGCTTCTAGCCATCTGCATTTGAACTTTGTACATTACTTGGGCTGTCCATCTCTTAATTAAGCGCTCCTTAACGAACGGTTAAAGGGTCATTTTAATAATAACTGTTATATGTATTCGGAGTTGAATCCAAAGTTCATGGAAATCAAATTTTCAGATTTTTCTATATGAAAGTAGAAAACATTGGTTGGGTAAGCTATATACTTTGGACTAAATATTTTTGTTTAGTTACAAAAAATTTTGGAAAATCGTATGGTTTAATCACGATTCAAGGGTAGAATAAAGTTAAGTCTCTTTTTTTTTTAGATGATACTAATATTAAGTAGGATAAATTATCAATTACTTTTAGACATAAATTTAAGCATATAAAAATTATGATATCTTCTCAATCGTAACAATTAGAATTATAATAAAGTGATATTTTGTAATGATCGAATACGTTTTAAATGGTAGTGTATGTAATTCTTTGTCAGTTGAACTCTGAACTTAATATTCGTTTACAAGTTTAGTTGCTATACTTCATTTGGAATATAATCGTATAATAATTTAGTCATTACAAGTTTTTATTTTTAAAACTTTGAATGCGTCTGTACCATCGTGATACTGTTGTAACATCCTCTATTGTCAGCGGGGAGTTTTTGCCAATACAGAACAGATTGAATTGAATATAATTGTACAAAATTTGACCATTTTTTTCAAAAAAAAAAAAAAGAAAAAGAATTCACGTGTTCAATGATGCAATGCTAATTAACATAATCAAGAAAATAACCAAAATACACATAACTTTTCTCAGCTTATAAGTTGTATAAGATTTTCTCAGTTTCCTTTTTAGCAACATCTTTTTATCAATTTTAAAGTTCTATTTTTAATTTGTAGGTAGTATAATGCTTCCATAAATTTTTTCGGCAAAAATTTTAATAAAATGAATCCATAGCTTTTATGGGGCTGAATACATTATGAATATATATATATATATATATATAAAAGCTAAAAGAGCACAAATATTTTCACTCAATATTATATATGTTTTCCTGAACTCTTTCAGCATGCGTGAATAAGTTTTAAACAAAGCCATTATTTCAGATAAAAAACAAAACTACTAACCAAATTTATTTTTTCCACCAAAATAAAAGTATGAATATATGGTAAATTTTTAGAACTGTTTAAGGACAATTGCGACCCGGTTAAGAAAATTTCGGTTACGTCTTTCTCAATAATTTAATATTTCTCAACATTTGATGCAAATATTTTTTTTTTCAATTATTTAGTATCAAATGAACGTGTTTTTAATAAAACTTTATCTACATATTATATTTTAATAAGAAAATTAATAGCAAACATACGAAATTTTATCCAAAAATAATATGCTAGTTAGAAATTATACCAAAATCTTGCAATCCTTTTGAATTCTACTCCACTTCCCTCCCTCCCTCCCTCTCTCTCTCTCTCTATAATCTTTACTATCCTCTCTCCACAGTCATGCCCATGGCATGCGATTAATTTTTAAAGGAACAAATAAAATAAAAAAGAAAATAACGAAACGAAGTGTGTGACTGGTGTGATAAAAAGCGTGATTCAAATATTCTCTTGCTATAGTTGTCAGTTAACTGACCAGTTCATTTTCCGCTCTATATATTGAGTTCTTTACGTTTCAAATATCTCTCGCCTTCCCTCTCTTTCTCTATCTTTCAGCATTTCATTTTACTTTTCGTCCAGAGAGCGGAGAGATGCTTGCCGCGCTCAAGTTCGTTCTCTTCCCCGGAAACTGATTCATTTCTTCTTGATTTAAGTTTTGATTCAACTGAATTTGATCGCTGGTGAATGTTCTGTAATCTGACTATTTCCAGACCTGAAGAATCGAGCCAACTGCAGCTCGTCGAACGAGAAGACGTTGAGGTCGACGAAGACCTCTTTGAAGCTGTTGACAAATGTAAATCTAGAACAACATATCCTGTTATTTTTGTCATTATTTCCTTATTCATTCGGTGTAGCGATATTTCTGTATCTTTGCTCTAAATCGGTCCAGTACTTCACTTTGATTTCATGTCAATGCTTCGTTGTTTAGTTGCTCTGTTTATTCAGTTTCTGCGTTTTCGATCGCACGATCTCTGTTTTAAGTGGTTTTCTGGTATATACGTTATCTTTTTTTATGCAGTGGTTGCTCAAGGTATTAATGCCGGAGATGTAAAGAAGCTTCAGGATGCAGGAATATATACCTGCAACGGCTTGATGATGCACACAAAGAAGGTTTAATAGATTTCCCGACTAATAACCCTTACGTTATTTGCTCTATTTTAGTCTTCTAATAATAACACAACTCTTTCAATATATATTTAATTTGGCTTTCAATATGTCTTTGAACTTTTAAGTAATAAATGATTATATTCCATAGAATCTGACCGGTATCAAAGGTTTATCAGAGGCAAAAGTTGACAAGATCTGTGAAGCTGCTGAGAAAATCGTGGTCAGTGCATATTCAACTTGGTATGCATTTTTACTGTTCGACTTATGATTGATCTTCCATTCTTTTCCCTTTTGATCCAGAATTTTGGTTATATTACTGGAAGTGATGTACTACTCAAAGTAAGTCATCGAACTTTTTCATTTCAATTTTGGCTCCGATATGCTAGGCAACTTCTTGTAGTTTAATTCAATTTTTGTCTGCAACTCTGTTACAGAGAAAGAGTGTAGTTCGGATTACAACTGGGAGCCAAGCGCTCGATGAATTATTAGGAGGTAGCTTTGCAATGTGAAATTCTCCTCCTATCTATTTGACTACTTAAAAACTTTCTATGCTTGCGAGTAACTGAGCTATTTTACAATTGATAGGTGGAATTGAGACCCTGGCAATTACAGAAGCGTTTGGAGAATTTCGGTGAGAACATAGTGCATATCCAGTTTCAGAAAACTTTAGCGCCTATCCAATTTCAAAGCAGTCCGTTCTAACGTTTATATATAATGTTTCAGGTCCGGGAAAACGCAGCTTGCTCATACTCTCTGCGTTTCCACTCAGGTTGAATCCCTGCCTTCATTACATGATAGGTGTTTCCATGTTAACGTGCTATCGATGTGAGATTATATATTAAGTAGCCCGGAGCTTTATGGCTATTGAGCGAGTGAACAAAGAGGAGCTTCTATTAAAATTTAAATGCATTGGTGCTTTAAGAACCTGGATCTTAAGAGTGTGTGCTTGAATTATGCCAAATATCTTCGGTTATATGCCCACAGAGCTTCTCAGACATTTTTTTTTTAAATTGTGGATATGGTCCTAAACTTATTTTCTTGCATAACGACATAATTGATGCATAAAAGGTTCATATAAATTTAAATAAATCGGCTTCTGACGCATGTTGTTTTTCCTTCGTTTCTAATTTATTTTTGATCTAGCTTCCTACCAGCATGAGCGGAGGCAATGGAAAAGTTGCTTACATTGACACAGAAGGAACTTTGTATCCTCTTTCATATCTCAGTCGAAAACCAAGAATTAGGATCTCTTACCGTCCCCTCATGAAAATCTTGCTAGTGTGTTTTCATACTATATTTACCCAATATTCTGTCTTTTATTGGCCATTCAGTTTTTCTGTTTTCGTCTTAACTTCAAAACTTTATAGCCGTCCCGACCGAATTGTTCCCATAGCTGAGAGATTTGGCATGGACCCTGGGGCTGTACTAGACAATGTAAGTTTCCTCTATTTCGCATATCATAAGGGGGTTCTGAGGCAAATACTGGTGCTGACAGCTAATTATATATTTGTTCTCATGACTCCGCAAGATTATCTATGCTCGCGCATATACATACGAGCATCAGTACAACCTTCTTCTTGGTCTGGCCGCTAAAATGTCCGAAGAACCATTCAGACTTCTGGTGAGTTTTGACTGGGAGTTGTCTTAAAAGTAAAGTATCGAGAGGGCTGACGCTGTCAGTATTTTGCAGATAATAGATTCTATCATTGCACTATTTCGGGTGGACTTTTCAGGCAGAGGAGAGCTGGCAGAGCGCCAAGTCAGTTCCTAAATGCACATACTTTTTTTTATAGGACCTAACTGCACATACTTGATAATTGATATAACAGTTTTCTTTTATATACAAGTCAATTTTGTTTACAAGAGCCATTTTGCAGCAAAGACTCGGTCAGATGCTTTCTCGAATAACTAAGATAGCCGAGGAATTTAATGTAGCAGTTTATATGACAAATCAAGGTAACTTGGCTTGTCCCCTGTTTTATTTTCCTGCACTGCTACAAGCATATATATATATATATATATGTATTTTTTTTTTTTTTTGCCTTAACTCCGCAATATTGGATTTTGGTTGCAGTTATAGCTGACCCAGGAGGTGGGGTGTTTGTGACTGATCCAAAGAAACCAGCCGGAGGGCATGTACTAGCTCATGCCGCCACAATAAGGTTGATGTTCAGGAAAGGGAAAGGCGAACAGCGTGTTTGCAAAGTCTTTGACGCTCCAAATCTGCCAGAGGCTGAAGCAATATCCTTAACCAAGAGCTTATGAGTCATTCAAAATAACTTACTGGTTGGCTAAATTAGCAATTCACTAGGATTTTGTGGTCATTATTTTCTCTTAAATCGCATGAAACTTACGCTTACAATCTGTGATCATATATTCCAAATTATAACCAACAACCTAACAAATGAAGCTTAGATGCGGAAAATCACTGCCATTGAGTGATAATTTTGTTCAGAATGTAGTTGGAAATGACGAAAGAGTCAACTATTGTTTGCATGTTCTTCTTGACTGTGTCACGTGTTTCAGATAACTCCAGGGGGCATCGCTGACGCGAAGGACTGAACACTTACCTCAGAGGCTGTTCACCAGCACCAGAGTCACAGTCACAGACAACACTTTATCTTAGTTTCACGGTTAACATTAATCTCCCTACTATATTGTTAGTTTGGTACTAAATGATCAGTTGCTAGACAACGTTATCGGTATATTCAGTTTCAGATATCAAGCCAACTTTGCCTTAGTTACACACAGATGCCTTTTCTGAATGCAAGATATATATCATTATATTGCAACTTTGTTTTCGTTTTCGTTTTCTTTTTTTTTTTGGGTGAAATGCAATTTTTGTTTTCTGGGGAGTAAGCCCAGAAAAGATGAAAGTCTAGGAAGCTAAAGTAGCAGGTAACAAAGCCCACTAGAATCAGTTAAATCGAGAAAACTGGGACCTGTTCTTGGAAGGCTACTGGCCTGGTACTGGCACGAGTTAACGTGTCCATGAAATATCTGTACCCAGTGTTCATCGGGAAGAAGTAATTTTTAACAGGATTATTATCCATTGAATGAAAATGTGAACTAGGCGAGAACTAAAAGATTGTAGTTGTAAACTAGGCGAGAACTAAAAGATTATAGTTGTATACTAACGTTTCCATAAAGGAATCATAATCCAATTTACTGATATCTTCTAGAGTTTTCACCTTTACAAAACATGGGGAAAAAATTCTTATTTGTATTTTTATTTCACCTCCAGGTCAACGGAACTTCTAATTTTGCCGTACATGATTCAATAACTTTCAAATATTGTTCCTAAACAAAATCGCTCCCATATATATTGTCCCTTATTTTGCCCTAATGTATTGATTCTTATTTCCAATGTATTTAGGACGCAACATACAAAAATCTTAATTGTATATTAAAATTCCAAATTCAACATACAAATACAATATATTTCCCCCAAACTTTCTTTTTAAGTGATTCTCCAAATTTATTATCAATTCTGCCATAAATCCTTTATACAATATATTTGAGATTTTCTAATGAAAATCTCAAATTATTGGACAGGCATTACCTAATTTTTTTATCAATATTTCCCCTAATTTCGCCACCCCAAAAATTCTTAATTTTGCCCAAAATTCCAATCTTCCTATGGAAACTTTTGTGCAAAAGATTTGGAGAAGTTGGGGGCTTGCGGCAATTTGAAAACTTAGGCTATATGATCTTCAAATGTGCAAAATTAGGGAATTTTATATAGGAGCCACATGAATTGCACATGCTATTTTTTTTTTTTTTGGAATGTCCAAAACATAATAAAAATGACAGTCATGACTCATGATTGCGTTAAAAATACGTCATTAAATGACATAAAATTACATCCTTCATCCATGTGCATCAGTGCATATTTATAGTTGGCAATTTTCAAAAGCATCAAATCAAATCTCAAATTTTTGGTGTGAGGATACCCAAAAGGGTAACAAATAAAGACATCCAAGTTAGTGGCTCAAGAAGTGAACAACAAAACCCTAATAGTTCAAAAAAAAAAAAGACACTTCTGTAGCTAAAACCCTAAGCCTCATACTCATTCTTTTTCACCTCCGGTAAATAAGAATGGACGATTTTCAAATCACCCTAAGAAAAATGAACAATAAATGAATAATAAAAAGAAGAGAAATGATCTTTTTTGTGAGAAGTAAAATCTACTTCATAATTTTTATGTTTTAAGAGAATTAATCTCTAATAATTGATTAAGAAATGCTATCTAAATTTTACTAAAAAAAACAAAAGACAAGATAAATGATGGAGGTGGGGGGCTAGTACGTGTCATGGTATCTGTGTTGGATTTGGAGGGCCATGAAGATGTTCCATACCACAAACAGGGTATCTTGTAAAGTTGACTTTGTTGTTTACCCACACTAAACCATCAAAGATAATACTGTATCTCAACCTTCAAAACTATAAATTTTATAATAATATTTAAAGTTACAGTGCCCAAAAGAAATACAAGACTTGTAACATCATGAGATGGTTTATTACTAAGAGTAATTTATTGGGTAGGATAACCCTTAATTTATAAACCCTATTTCTCTTATCAAACTTTTTAATGTAAAATTCATAACAATGCATTATGCATTCCCATTTTGACAATTCCATTTCATAGCACTTCACTCAATTTCATATGTCGGTCAAAACCCTATCTAAATAGTTTTCCATGAGATTAATTAATCTCTCAATGAAAAACTTAATATTACGAGCATGAATTTAAAGGAAAAGTTTATTCCAAAACAATATTCTATTGGATAATCACATATTTTTCTTTTTCTTGCGAAAGTTTCTACTGTGAAACTTATAACACGTACTGTATGTATATATCACCTGTTGGTTGTTGGTGGCACACTCTGATCTGAGCCGTTGACCATACAAAATATGAAAAACGCTATTCATCGTCTTCCAATGACGACGGCCCATCCGGTTGATCAGGACCATTGACTTGCTCAGTTGGTGGGCCGTCCCTAACCCTCTTCTTCATGTGAGGTTGGTGAAAGCCACTATCAACCTTTTTTTTCTTTCTTTCTTTGTTTTTTATTTTTCACATTAATGTTCATTCTCTTGTCATGTTGTAATTTTGAATTGAATGGAATTATATGGTTATTTATGGCTTGGCAGAGTCAGTGCCAGTCCTGCTGCTGACTCATATGTCTTCAACTCTCTAGACTTGGGACAGAGAGAGAGAGAGAGAGATACAACGTATCATCGTTCATCTAAACATTTTTTGAATTCCTTCTTTTTATTTTTGTGATTTGGGTACGTAAAAGAAAAGGTAAATGAGGCCTCTTTAATCTTTCTTTAAAGATTACTAAATTAGATCAATCCATTGAGGAAAGAAAATATAGAAGAGAAAAAGCCTTCATCTTCTTCATCATCATCATCATGACTCATGAGCTCCGGCTTCTTCTTCTTATAAATCCCCTGTGACTCAGCAAATCTTCTTATTCATTTCTCATCCATCTTCTTCACTCACTCACTCACTCACCACAGTCCAATCTCTCTCGACTTGTAACAATGGTGGCCGCGAAAGCCAGGATTGTGATCATAGGAGCCGGAATGGCCGGTCTCACGGCGGCCAGTAAGCTCTACACGGCGTCTGCTTTCAGGGACATGTTCGAGCTCTGTGTCGTCGAAGGCGGAAGCAGGATTGGAGGAAGAATCAACACGTCGGAGTTTGGTGGCGACAGGATTGAAGTGGGTGCCACTTGGATCCACGGAATTGGTGACAGCCCCATTCACAAAATCGCCCAAGAAAATCATTCCTTAGAATCCGACCAGCCATGGGAGTGCATGGGAGGCTCCTCCGAAGACGACGACAACACCACCGTCGTCGCCGAAGGCGGATTCAAGGTCGAACCTTCCATTGTCGACTCCGTCACTAACCTCTTCAACAACCTCATGGACTACGCTAAAAAGAACGGCAAGCTCCCCGAAGCTTCCAAGCTTGCCTCCGGGAGCTCGCCAAGTCTCGGTTCGTTTCTCCGGCAAGGTCTCGAAGCGTATTGGAATTCCATGAAAGAACGAGACGAAGAGCTCAAAGGGTATGGAAACTGGAGCAGGAAGTTACTTGAGGAAGAAATATTCGCAATGCATTGGAACGTTCAGAGGACTCATACATCTGCTTCAGACCTCATGAATTTGGATTATAAAGCAGAGAGCGAGTACAGAATGTTTCCTGGTAAAGAAATCACCATTGCTAAAGGATACTTAAGCGTGATCGAATCGCTAGCCTCTGTTTTACCAACTGGTTGTGTTCAATTAGGTAGAAAAGTGAGCAAGATTGAATGGCAACCTGAGAAACAGGACACAAATATTAATAATAATAATAATGGGCATTGTTGTTCTAAGCCCGTGAAGCTGCATTTCTGTGATGGCTCTGTTTTGTCTGCTGATCATGTCATTGTCACAGTATCACTTGGAGTTCTAAAAGCTGCAATTCGTCGTCATGGCGACGATGATTCAGACTCAGGTATGTTCTGCTTCTGCCCTCCTCTACCTTCCTTCAAGACAGAGGCAATCTCAAGGCTTGGTTTTGGGGTGGTTAATAAGATGTTTCTTCAATTGAGCCAGAAAGATGATGATGATGATGAATTCTCCATGTCCAAGAGCTTCCCTTACTTGCAAATGGTGTTCCATTCACCTGATTCTGAGCTTAGGTACAAGAAAATTCCATGGTGGATGAGGAAAACATCTTCACTTTGCCCCATCTACAACAATTCTAGAGTCCTCTTGTCCTGGTTTGCAGGGGAAGAAGCTCTGGCTCTAGAATCACTTGAAGATGAAGATATCATTAATGGGGTTTCAACAACACTTTCCAACTTTCTCTCCAATCATGTGAAAATCAGTAAAGTGTTAAAGAGCAAATGGGGAACTGATCCTTTATTCATGGGTTCTTATAGTTATGTTGCAGTAGGATCAAGTGGTGAAGATTTGGATAAACTGGCAGACCCATTGCCTAAAGGTAGTGGAACAAGTTATGGTTCATTGCCTCCACTTCAGATTTTGTTTGCAGGGGAAGCTACTCACAGAACTCACTATTCCACAACTCATGGAGCTTACTTCAGTGGCCTTAGAGAAGCCAATAGGCTTCTTCAACATTATCACTGTGTTGGGATTCATAACAGCAACTATTAAATATTTTAAAATTTTTGAACATTAATATCGCTATCATGATGATAATATTATTCCCATTTTCATCTCAAATATCCTTGTTTTTCTCTTTAAGGAAAGTGGGAAAAGATCAAAGTTACAAGGGAGAGAGAGATGGGTTAGATGTACTATTGCATTGCAAGAAGTAGCTATTTTTCTTAATCCATATTGATTTCTCTCTTGTTCATTCTATGAGTGTAGTTCATTTTCATTTACTCTATCATCTTGTAGAAGAATTAAAGATAAGATTTTTATTGGTACTACACAGAATCTGATATGGAACTAGGAAGCTTTGGATTCTACCTCTGTTTGTGTGTTTTACTTCTCTCAATCGACAGGATCCGCTAAACCCGGTTCTTTCCAGCGTGTCTTCTCTCAATCTCTTCATCTTCAAACTCTTCTCTTCTCAACTATGGCTTCTCACTTGCAGAGTCTTTGCTTACGTGTTATACCCTTCAGATATTTAATACTAGAGTCAGATATCTAATACAAGAGTTAGTTAGTTTTTTAGATAAATTTAAAAAGTCAAATAAATCAGTTAATTATAACTAATATATGAGCTAATTGACTAATTTGAATAGATTAAGGAGTATATAATATAAATTCGTCTTGTGGAGTTAAATTTTGTCATAATTAACTGATTTATTTAGTTTTATTAATCTACTAAAAAAATTAATTAGCTCTTATATTAATGACTAAAGGGAGTATTTCTTTGCAAACAAACTCACTCTTCAAGAAACCTCCAAAGTAATCCAAGTACTTAGTGTAAAAAAGCATAGAAGAAGAAGATAAGTTGACATGTTTAGCTCTGAGGAAAATATCAGAATAAAGACGAGGCTTATTGAGATAATAAAGAGATTCAAACCAAACTCATGTTATTATCTTTTATAAATTGATTTTTTTTTTTAAAGTCCTAGACAAAACAAGACATTGATCCTTATAAGAATTATTATTTGCCCATACCGTTAGATTTTATTTAAAGGAGCCAAACTGATTATTATTGCCTTCAAAGTTTGGTTTTGTATGAGTGAGTGAGATAAGACCTATGGCTAAAGTTACTATAGAGGATGCACATGAGGTTGAGAAGAGGCACCAATGGGAGGGCCCCACGTGGCAGGTATTGTCAGTGAGACCAAATTGTCCTTAACAATGAGACAGAATTAGAGATGCTTTATGGCCATCTGATTGCATTGCAGTGATCTTTTGTGCAGAAGACTTGCTTCACTTGGTCAGCATTCAAAGAAGAAACTCGACAGGCCCCATTCTTCTGACATAGCTCTCTTACAAAACACAAAACTGGCCTACCTTAATTGTTTGTTCCCATTTAGATTTCTATACAAAGCAAATCCATAAATGTTTTACCATGATAGTTCTGTCCTACTGTCTCATTCTCATGTTTTTATTTCTAATCCGATCCGTCAAATCGTTGATCAATCGTTGTGATGATTGCTCTCGAATAAGTGGGTCCATTAGGGGGGATGGCTATAAGATTCTAAAGAATTGACTTAATTATTAAAAAGTCCTAATAACAAGTGAGCAGTATAAATTTAGTGATATTTTTTATACTAAAATTTATTATTATACACTACTCAGTTATCATTGAACTTTAGAATAATTAAGTAGTTCCTTCACTTTTTTGGTTATTATGCATAAAACTTCAAGTCCTTCTTCTGGGAAGGTTCTTGTGGATCTCAATTCATTAACCACATCATCAAGTTTTGAACTTTATAGCAAGATCCTCTTTTTCTGCTGAGAATATTATGCTTGTGCTTGATAAGTGAGTGTTTAAGGTGTCTATTTGTGTGGTCAAATCAAGATATATATATAAAGTGACTCCATTATTGTGAGATTTCCCAAGATCTCTGATCTGTTCCCTATCTTAAGTTCCCCATTGCTTAATCATAGTTTAAATAATAAAAAAGAAACCAAAAGAAAGGAACAAGGGTGGCCCCACTTGCTGTCTCTTTATGCCACTTGTGGGCTTCAATCACCCTTTGATGATTGCATATCATAGACCAATCTGTCACCTAGTTTTTGTCTGATGCATAAGTGAACAAATGAGAATCTACGTTCCTATACCCCACTCTCAATTCTTTAATCCAACACGTTAATTACTTAAGCATGACCCTTTTTGCCTCTAATTATGTTTATTATTATATTGTGATATGGCCATTAACTTCCATTAGCAATGCTCTCTGCAATAATTGCCCATAAAATCTGTGGTTTCTTTTGCTGAAACCAAGATGACGTCCCATTGATCTCTTTGAATTTGGAGAAAAAAAAAGAACTGTTCAAATCAATGAGATATCTCGTAATCTTTCAACTTCAGAATTTCAGATAATATAGTTTATGCCACACAAGCCTTATCAAGCTTTTAAGTTTTTTCTTTGCCCCTTTGATTTGGTGAAAGTTTCCTGGTAGGACCATTGAATTGACGACACGTGCAAATTGGACAGATTTGTGTTTTCTTGGACGTTGTTGGTAGAGCTTGTTTGTTTGCTTGCTTAAGTTGGGGTTTATTTGTCCACGTAATTTGCTTCTCATTGAGCCAAAAATAAGATTATGTTTCTTTTTTTTTCTTGACTTATGAGAAATCCAAATGATTCATATGCACCATTTGAAATCAGACAACATCGACATGAAATAAACTGTGAAATGTGAATCACATCATGAATCTTTTCTCCAAGAGTAATGGATGTTAAAAGGCATGAATCTCTTATTTTAAGTGATTTTGTGTTATACGAGGTACATATATGAGATTTGTCTCGTAAAGCAATGTGATTTTTGAGGATGTTCCTAAACACCCACTCAACTTAAAGATAAAACGCGATTTGTGGCGTGACTTCAAGAACATATGTTGCCGTATCGATATTCATATCATAATCAACCCATTTCATCAGAATCCTCACTACTTAAAAAATAGATGGTTGTCTCCTTTTAGGATTTATCATTGCTTTTCTGTTTATTCAGTTGGATGTTCTGTAATGAATGTTTCTTAAGTATTATTATGATTCCCTATCAGCTTCGCCTTTGGACAAATATTTCTTTAACTTTACGTGGCCAACTTCTTTATGATAACGATCCTGCTTTTCCTTTTTTGCAAATCTTAGATTAAAAGTTCAATGATAGATGATTATCAAGAGATGTAATCTGTATCTCCCCTTACTCTTATAAATCAAAAGAGAACAACTTTTTTTTGAAATCTCAAAGAGCCAATGGTGACAAGTAGGAAGATGAAAGATTTAAGTAAGTTATCACATTGGGGATCTGAATTTGGCTTTAGAAAAGGCATTGGTAGTGATATTCATAAAGAAAGAACTTGAAATCCTGAGAGGTGGAATCTAGAGCTGTATTCATAGTCTTAGACTCAGAGATAGGTTGCTTTGATGTTTCCCAAATCCCTAAAATATTGGTCAAGAGCCATTTAAAATTCATTAGAGTGATTTTTTTTTTATGTGATGGAATGGAATTATTTGACACATTTTTTTTATGAAGTTACATTAGTTATTTGTAAATCGTGAAACTAACTTTGCCAACAAAAAATGATATAGTTGGTAAAAATTCAACTCATACCTTATAAATGCATGTGTTTTAGTTTATTGATGTGAAAATTTTATTAGTATAAAATTTATAAATATTTTTATAATCGTTCTACCACTATGAAGGCTATCTTATACCTTAGTTTTAGTGAATTCTTAAAATTCAACTTTTCTTAAACTTTTTTTCACCAATAAAAAAAAAATGGAAAACTATGTTTACTATGAGAGGCCCACAATCGCTTTCATGATGCTGGGGGGAGAGCAAGCAAAGCACAATTGTTTTTTAGGTGGACATGTGCTTGATAGAGGCTGAGAAGGACTGTTGTTGAAATCTTTTGTTTTGGCAAACAAGGATCCAAACAATGTTAGGCTAATACTTTTTATAATGGGGAAGAAATATGAAACAAAGTGATTCTTTACTTTTGTTGTCTGTATGTTTTGTTGGGGGAAGAGGTGGATGCATGTGTTCTGTTTGAAGTTCATTTGAGGGTGAGTACTCTCTCTCTCTCTCTCTGCGCATTCAGCTTCTTTTTCTTTGTGGGAGAAAATGGAGGTGAGCTTTGAGGGTAATTGATTTGCTAATCCCTGGATTAACAGGTGGACCATATTTGGATTTTTATCAGTTGGGGGTTCTTATCTGATGTAGGAATCATCAAAAACTCAACAGAAAAAAGTGGGTTTTGATGATTTTAACAAGATTAACTTACTATATTTTTTCTGCTTTACCATAAGCATAATTGTGCTTTCGGCTCTTGAGGAGAGAGGAAGAGTGCTGGTTCCCCTCAATCTAAAAGCATATACAATTACCAACAGGGGTTGGTCCGAGTGGTAAGCGGCTCGGTATCGCTTAAACAAGGTCTCGAGTTCGAGCCTTGGCGTACGCAGAAAATCCCCGTTGGGAGACTCACCCACCATAGCCAGGTGCGCGACGCGGGTCGAATCCGGATGTAGTCGGGGCAAAGTTCCGGTGAACCGGGTGGTCAACAAAAAAAAAAAAGCATATACAATTAAAATTTTAGGGTCCATATCTTGTTATCAAGTAGTATTTTATTGATTCAAATTAAACTAGAGTTATGAAATAAAATTTTACACTCCCTTAATTAAAAATGTGCTTTTGAGATTAAAGCAGCCTTGGGAGATGTCACATCTTATGTTTCATTCATCACCCTTGATTGAATCAGATGTAAGTTTTCTCCAAAATTATATTAGAGGAATTGCAAATTTTAAGATTTGAGCCCTAATCCAGATTCCAATGGATGTCTCAAATGCATGTCTTAATACTGCCCACAATATAGATTATATATTTATATATTCAATGTATGATGAATTACTACAAGCACCAAAATTGTATGAAGCAGCAAACAGTGGAATACCATACCTACTTATGTAGGCACCTTTTTCTGACCAATTTCTCTTCAACAAATAGAAGAAACATAGTATAATGATAGATTCAACGTATTCCATGCTTGCCCCATCTTCATTTTGTAATCCACTACCTTGTTTCTTTTGTTAAAGCAATATAACCAGTGTCACCTCCCATTTCTTCAAACACAACTAAGAGATTCCCCGTTGGCTTTAGCCACCCGCGAGGGACATGGAACCTGTTAAAATTACAACGTTAACAGGAAATCATGTATAAATTACAGTACCATTTACTGTTGTAATACAATTTTGTAGTTCTTACCATCTTTGTGAGGGCGATCCACAATATAGCCGACATTTTGTATCAGTATAAGCTCCAGCATAATTACACTTGTCAACACAATTACCCTTTGCTTTATTTGCTGGCCAGTGTCGTCCGATGCTCTGACCATTTATCCAGATTTGACCCTTCCCCATGCTGAGCATATCCAAAGCCAATGGATCCTTACCTGCTGGTTCTTCAAAAGTTGTCTGGTAATACCAAAGCATACAATCACTCAGAATGTCTGCAGATGTTAGGATCATATGTAAATAATTGGATTTATAGAATTGGATTACAGATATCATCCTTACCTTGTACCATGTCAAGGGTCTTTTATTGGCCATTTCTGATCCTTCTACCCATTTAACCGCGGCGCTACTCTTTTCGGTATAAATGCTTGAGACTTCACCTTTCAGACCAATCTGATCAACAGAAACAACGGTGAAATATAACAAAATATGTGACACACACAGATCAGTTTGTTTTAATTCTTCAAAAGTGGTTATGTCATTAGCAATGCTCCTCCATTAGTATTTATCTGTTTATCTCTGTATTTCACACCAATCTTTGTCACAAATTTTCATTGTTGCTACAGAACAAGTATAAGATAGGTAACAAACCTGGTAATACCATTCCTGTTTCGACAAATCTCGTTCCCCCTCACTTAGACCACTCAGTGTGACCGGACCTAACACCCCAACATTCCAGGTCTCAAAGTGCACAGAATGGAAAACAGACATTCTGGTATCGTTGGATGAAAAAAAAGGAGTTAAAAAAAATCCATTTATCTGCATGTTAAAACTGGTATTAAGAACAAATACATGTCAGAAAGTGAGAGAACTAACCGGGAGACCCAGAGAAGTACTAAGTATAGCAACTTTGTTACTGCCAACATTCAGCTTTACCTCCTGACTAAATGTGAATCTAGTATCCGCCAAAGTCCCATACGCGGTTCCTAAATCGATAGATGTATATATATGGACTTTGTTGAAGCAACATAGAAAGCAGAAAACAAAAATACTAATATTTTTTATTTACCTGAATATTGACCATTAATGAAAACATGCAAAGCATGGCCTGCTGACATTACAGTGAGTTTGGCAGATTGTCCATTCTTCAGATCCTCATCTCCAATAGTGATACTGAATTTGTAATATAAATATCCTTTAGATGGAGAGGATGCTAATAAAAATGTTCAAGAAGATGATATTTTCCTATGAAATGATCTGTGAGATATACTTACTCTGTCATATACCACAAGTAATCTGTAGAATCCCAAGTGGTATTAACCTGTTCCACAAGTTCATTCTTTTTAAATATATCGCCTGCACCGGGAGACCCAGGTATTTCGTTGAATGACTGCCATGAAAACGATTTAATTACAGGTGTAAATGTCATCTCGGTGGTTGGTGCGCTGACCTGCGTGAAATCCACATACAAAATACAAAAAATAACGATCAAGAAAGTTCAATGCAATAAATGTGACACTCAGTTCACAGATAAGTTCACCAAGCATGCATTATAGATTATGTCCATGCATGTTCAGTTTATTCTAAGTTGCCAGCCATCCTGTCTCACCTTTGCAGTATTGAAAGCTACGGTTTTGCAGTCAGGCAGAATGCTGACAGACCAAGGTGGTAGGTCATATTGCGAGACTCCAAAAGTCACTTTTCCCCATGCTTGGGGATCATAATTTGAAAGGAAAGCGGCACAACTAGAGTCTGTCTTGAGCACACGAGCCTAAGATGGTAATCACAAGGAGGAGAAGCAAATGAATTCGAAAACACAAGGCAAATCTGCTGGTTTTCTTCAGAAATGGATTTAAGGACCATATACCTCCAGATTTTTTCCAAACCAAGTCTCTTCAGGATCTACAGACAATAAAGCTGATTCACATTGCTTTACTGCTTGATGCAATTCCTTCATATGCCCCCATTTAGGCTGGTTTAGAAGTCCTGGTAAGTTTTACAAGCTTCACATTAATGTAACAACAAATATCTACTTCACCTGTGTAAAAGTCAATGGAATATGTGCAATTCGCCTAAAATGTAAACAATCTTTTAAGTTTTAACTTTATGTGCATACCAAATTCATCAACAAAAGCATCATAGTCGTAGCTTGTTGTAACGAAGAGACCAGACGCCCGGCCAAAGTTAGTTCCTCCATGGAACTGGACACAAAAATGAGATGATATTAGACTTGAACCAGAGTTTTCAACACATGAAAAGGATAATTAAAAATAGCACAATATAAATCATTAAAAAAACCACTACCATATAGTAGTTAACTAATGAGCCTCCATTTTGTATGAATCTGGCAACTGCATACGCCATGTCTTCTGCTGGTCTAACAGGGATTCCTGCTCCGTACTCAGCGAGCCTATGGGACAGGAAATCCAGGCTAAATAGAGGATCCAGATAATATATATATATATATATATATGAATTAATTGGACAATGAAGATAAGATGGTGTCTCGTTATAAACAAGAGATAAGGGTATGATCATAAGCATGAGAATGAAGCGGAAATACAAAAGATAAGGAGCTATATAGGCAATTAGGCATGCCAGCCGGTCCAATGCTCGGTCCACATTTTGGGTTTGTTCGGTTTGTTGGGAGTGAAGCCCTCACAGTAGTAGCCATTGCAAGTATTAATCTACGGCCAGTTACGAAAATTAAATGTCACAGAGAGAGAGAGAGAGAGAGAGAGAGAGAGAGAGAGAGAGAATAATTTTGAAGGAAGAAGAAGAGGATTCTGTTAGATACATACAATAGGATCAGGGACTTCATCTTGTTTGCACATCACCCAGGGCAGGCCAGTGTCGAGTCCGACGGCCATTTTCGCAGCCCAATCGCTATAAGCTTTGCCAGGTTCCCCAAGTTCCCATTCCACTGGTCCATACTCGTTCTCGATCTGCCATTTTCATTTTCCCATTCACATTACCATTCTTTTTCTCAGGGAAAATCGTTCATTAGATTGAACATGCAATAAACACAGCACATGCAATGGAATGGAATGCAGAATTTACCTGATTTTCTTAATCGGTAAGGATGCAATAAACTTGGAGCATGTGTGGTAAAAAAAAAAGTAGTGAAATGTGGAATTTGAAAAACATGGTTGTTTACCTGAGCCAAAATGATAGGTCCTCCTTGAGGTTCAAACAATTTCTCAGTCTTCATCATGTTGACGATATACTTTGTAAAACTTTCCATTGCCACCTTCATTCATTCATCACCAAAAAAATTCACCTTTTCTCAATTAAAAATGCTTATTCGTTCTTAATTAATATCCACAATTAAAGCAAATTAAATTGATCAACGTCTAACCTTAAAAGGTTCATTGTCTGTTCTGAAAGATATCCCGGGAACGTATTTCAACCAAACAGGGAATCCCCTGAATATTAATAATCCAAGCACAGTATTATCATCTTTGAAACTTTTGTACGTGTATTATCACCAATCTTTGTTCACTGTTATTAATAGTACTGCTTGTGAATGTTAGATACATCTTCATATATATATATATATATATAGTAGTGTTCGTGGACAGTCTCATTTCACTGTGTCCTGTTGCGTGTCAGTCCTCTCCTCTTCTTGACCAATTTATTGGACTAAAATGCGTGTTATTATTTATACATTTCGTCCCACAATCTTAAATAACGGGGACTCTTTCTTTAATAGTGCAAACAACATTTACAACAAATAGCGTTTGATGTTACTCTTAAGTAATGGAGATGGTGGTTTTTTTTCTTGTTGAGCTGAAAAAGATTGCATACTGATATGGATACATTAATATATGTAATGAGATATATAAAAAGATCATAGCATTGAAAAAGCCATAAATAGAGAGAGAGAGAGAGAGAAGGTTGAAGAAAGAATGAATACCCGAAATTCCATTCGGCACAGACGAAGGGACCAATGCGGAGAATAACGTAAAGGCCAGCCTCATGCACCAGCTTCAGGAACTTCACCAAGTCGTACCTCCCCTCAAAATAATACTGCCAACACAACACTAATCATATCGAAATCCTTTGTTTCTTGTTTTCAATCTTTTGATGGGAAAAAAAAAAAAACACAAACACACGTACTTTTCCACGAACAGGTTCGTGTGCATTCCAGAACACATAGGTTTCTACAGCATCCATCCATCCTTCTTTGGCTTTCTGTATCAGCCCTGGCCACATCTGCGGAACAGAGCAACAACAAAATTAAAAGCAACTCATATTGAAATGATATATATATATATATACTTACATCAGGGGTGCTTCTGGGGTAGTGAATGGCCCCAGAGAAGAGAATCTTTCTCTTGCCATTGATGATGAGAGCTTTGCGGTCATAAGTCACAGAGGCTGACACAGAAAGAACCCACAAAAACAACACAATCACACACAACTCTACCCTTAACAAATTCCCCATTCTTGTTTGTTTATATATGCACAAACAATATATATATATATATATATATACGCACAAGAGTGCTGAATGATCAGATTGAGCTAAGCATTTTGAAGATTTTGAAGAGTGTAAGCAACAAGTACGTATATTTATGTGGTTTGAAAGAAAGAGCAAGTATTACTTTTTAAGACAGTTCTCTGATGCTTTACAGAGCCAAGCATTCACGGATAGACCTTGTTTTAGGCGAGAAATTCATGCTTCCGTTAGACGTTATTTTTTATGGTCAAATTTATGTTTTTTTATTTTTTCATATGCTATATTCAATTTAAATCTATTACTTCTATTATAAAAATATACAAAAACAATTATATCGATTGAAAATGTGATGACCACGTACTTATATCGATTTTCATTGATGGTATTGGAATATACAGATGAGATTTGGATTACCCAAATCGTATTTTATTTTTATTTTTTGCCAATAATGTTTTTATAAGTGGATATTTATGATATTGGTACTATTTTCTTCATAAAAAAAGATATTATTTTATATCCTACATTAATTAAGAAAAAATTTTGTCCAGATCTACAGGGGAACTACACTTGTGCCCATTCCTTCGGTTGTAAAATGGGACGTGCACACTAACTAGAGAGTAGCAAGCCTTAGATATTTTATTATTTAGTAGATTATATTTAATATATTTAAGAATATTTAATTTATAGTTATATCAGTTATTCTGGACAGTAAGGAATATGGTAGACCCCAGACCAAGGTTTTTTAAAGGTGATGCATATTCGAGACAGGAATGGCAGAAATTTTATTCCCTTTAAAGGTTTTTTTTTTTTTATAAAAAAATTTAGACGAGTTCAGTACCAATTTTTAAAGGTTTCTTGAAGCCCCCATGCTATACAGACATCAAAATGGACTTAAATGATGATATGGACTGGACCTGAGGCATAGACTAATGGGCCAGAAAATATGACAAATGAGTTTAGGAGAGATAGGCTAATAATATGTAAAACTGACGAGTGATACATGCGATTATTTAGAGCGTATTTGATCTTTGTAGAGTATTATTTTATTGTAATTTCAATCGTAAAGCTTAAAAAAATATCCTAACTCCTTAATGCATAAATTTACATCTGAAAATAATTGACGGTTCACTCTGCCCAACATTAGTATCGCCTAAAAAGAAAAGAGATTTTATCATGCCCTTAAATTATCGGTGAGCTCAACCCCTTTCTAATTTTTTTTTTATAAATATATATATGTAAAGATTACTCTCTGACTTTTCTACTCTCTCCTATGTTACTTCTACTCTCTTCAACTTTCTTCTGTTAATTCTCTTCTCCGATCCCTCTAAGTTTATCTTCATCCTATTTTATGTTTCTTCTTCCCAAATATGATGTAAGCTTCAGTTATGACTTTTCATTAAATATTACGTGTGATTCCGGTGCTTGTTGTGATCATAACAATGAAGTAATAAGTGTGTGTGCGTGTGTATATCAACCTTGCAAATGGTATCTAAAACTTGGAAGCAACTTTTTATTACTCTGAACATTCTTATTACATACAATCATACCATCAAAATAAAAAACAGAAACAAACTGCTTTCCTTGTAGAATGGAGAAGTCTTTGACTCCTTATGCAATGTGTGTGAAGACTCAATTCTACAATAACTACAAGCCCCACAATGTGTGGAACATTATATAGTAAGTAGAAAAGCGTGCCTATTATCTCTATGTACACACCCTTTTTTCTTTTTCACAGATTTTCTCTTTATGATCAACTAATTGAAGAAAACATATATATATATATATATATAGTATAATGATGACTTCAACCAACTCTATACTTGCACCACACCTTCATCTTGTATGTAATCTATTGCCTTGTTTCTTTCATTAAAGCAATCCAGGTTGTGTCCCCTCCCAGTTCTTCAAACACAACCAGAACATTCCCACTTGGCTTCAGCCACGAGCGAGGAACATGATACCTGAAAATTTATCACATCATCGGGGGTGTTTGGATTAGGTTATGTTATGATTTTAAGTTGTACTAGGTAAATATGTGAGAGGAGTTTTGTTTCGTAAAGTGTAAAAGTGATTTTTTGGAAACACCCACTTAATAGCAGATCACATATATATATACTTATAGTGATGTAATGTAAGTTGTAGTTCTTACCATCTCTGTGAGGGAGTTCCACAGTATTTTCGGCATTTTTTATCGGTATAAGTTCCAGCATAATTACAAGTGCCACAATTGCCGTTTCCTATATATGCAGGCCAGTGTCGTCCAATACTCTGACCATTGATCCAGATTTCACCCTTTCCCATGCTACCCATATCCAAAGCCAAAGGATCATTTCCAGGTGGAGCGTTAAAGGTTGTCTGATAATACACCAGACCATAGAATGACTCAGAATGCATGCAGATTCAGGTGATGATGATCTATAACAGACATAATTTATAACATTGGATAACATAATCATAAACCATCCTCTTACCTTGTACCATGTCAAGGGTTGTTTATAGGCCAACAGTGATCCTTGTACCCATTGAGCAGAGTTACTTCCACCTTCTGTATGAAGTCTTAAGGATTCACCTTTCAGGCCAACCTGTTCAAAAACAGAGAAATGAATGATTGATTCACCTTTCATGTTTCAAAAATGGTTATTATAAAATTTTCTATTGTTACTGCGGAAAAATATAACATAAATAATGACAAACCTTGTACGACCATTTTTGTCTTGACAAGTCTCTTGTCCCCCCACTTAGACCACTCAGGGTGACAGGGCCTAAAACCCCGACACTCCAGCTCTCGAAGTGCACCGAATGGAAAACACCGACATTCTGGGATTATTGAATATCAAAGGAGTTAAAAAGAAAGCAAAAGTCATTTATCTGCATATTAAAGCTGTTGCAAGGAACACATCAAATATCAGGAAAGTGAGAGAGAACTAACCGCAAGACCAACGGAGACACTAAGTACTGAAATTTTGTTGTTGCCAGCTCTTAGCTTCACACCCTGACTAAATGTTAATTTAGGATTTTCCAAACTCCCATAAACAGTTCCTACATTAATACAAAGTGATAGATAAGCAAGATGAACCTTGTTTAAACAAAACACTAACCATAAATAGCAATATCATTTTTATTTACCTGAATATTGACCATTAACAAAAACATGCAAAACATGGCCTGCTGACATTACGATGAGAACGGGAGATTGTCCGCTCTTTAGATCATTAGCTCCAATATTGACACTGGATGAGTAAAATATTTATCAATTAACCGGGGGAGATACTAATAGAAAGTATCAAGAAGATGAAATTTTTCTATGAAATGATCTGTTGAAATATACTTACTCTGTCATATACCACAAATAATCAGTAGTATCCCGGGTGACGTTAACCTGTTCTAAGAGCGCATTTGCTGCGAATGAATCATCTACACCAGCAGCTGCAGGCTGTTCATTAAATGACTGCCATTTGAATGATTTAATTACAGGTGTAAAGAATATCTCATCCCTTGGGGCATTAACCTGCATGAATTGGCAGACATGAATAATCACACTTGGAAAAAAAAACACAACTCAATGCAGCAAAGACAGAATTTCTTATTAAAATGCTATCTGTATAATAGTTTCTGTCATTCAAGAACAGCTCAAGCCTCAAGGTGGAACATTCTGTGACATTTACCTTTGCAGTGTTGTAAACCACAGTTTTGCAGTCAGGCAGAATGCTGATAGACCAAGGTGGTAAATCATATAGACCATTTCCAAATTTCACTTTCGCCCAGGAACTGGCATCATAATTTGCAAGGAATGAAGCACAAGAAGATCTTGTCCTGAACACGTGGGCCTAAGATGATGATAATAATAAGGAGAACAAATGAGTTCTTAAAGCACAATTCAGTTCTGCTTGTATTCTTCATAAACAAGTTTTAAGGACTATGTACCTCTTGGTTTCTTCCGAACTTCGTCACAACGGGATCCACAGACACTAAAGCTGGTTCACATTGCTTGATTGCCTTATGCAAATCTCTAAGATGCCCCCACTTAGGTTGGTTTAAACTTCCTGGTATCAAGTTTCAGACAACTGTAAGAATACATCTCTGCTTTATTTACCTGTGTAATAATGCTTCAATTTTAACTTTACGTGCATACCAAATTCATCAATAGGAGCATCATAGTCATAACTTGTAGCAACGAAGAGACCACTTGCGGTTCGGCCAAAGTTAGTTCCTCCATGGTACTGCACCCAAATATTAGATATTAGACTTCAAAGTTTCTACAGCATGAACTGTAACTATACAAAAGTGGAAATAAATTTTCACAAATGATAGAGTTCAAAGGACCTAAAAAAAAGTTTACCATATAGTAATTAACAAATGAGCCTCCATTTTGTATAAATCTAGCAACCGAAAACGCAATGTCTTCTGCTGGTCTACGAGGGACTGCAGCACCATACTCAGTATACCTACAGAACAAGAAAAATTCAGACTAATACAAAAAGAAAAAACTGAAGGGAGGGAGTCCAAAAGCAAACAAGGATTGGAATCCCAGATTGAAAGCTTAATCTAATGACCTAGAGGAAATACAAAACATAACAAGCTAAGATAATCATACAACTTACCAGCCAGTCCAGTTCTCTGTCCACATTTTCGGCTTGTACTTCTTGTTGGGAGCGAAATTCTCACAGTAGTACCCATTGCAAGCATTAATCTATCGCCAATCGCAAACACAAATATCAGAGAGAGAGAGAGAGAGATGTATGGAAGGCTTAGATTGAAGATACAAGTTCTTCTCCCAAAAATCGTTGAATTGATACTGAATCCTCGAACTTCCCCAGAAAAATTTGACGAAAACGACAAAGTAGACTCAAAGCTAGAATCATCCAACAACAAAAACAAAGCCTGAAGCAGCAGGCGAAGGGCGGAGAAGATAGAGAATCTTCCAATTGAAAGGAAAGTAAGAAGAATAAATAAATATTAATAATTAAAGAACCAAAAATGGGTCAAAAAACCAACCTAAGAAAACCGACCAAGTGAAAAGCCCAACCAAAAACTATGGGTCACAAATAAAAATGACCGAAGAAAACGAGGATTGTGATGAAAACGACGAGAGAGAAAGATTGATGGCTTACAATTGGATCTGGAGCATCGTCTTGCTTACACATGACCCATGGAACACCAGTTTTTTGACTTACAGCCATTTGAGCAGCCCAAGCAGTGTAAGCTTTTCCAGGAGCTCCAATTTCCCATTCCACTGGTCCGTATTCGTTCTCTATCTGTCAAATTCAATTGGGAAAGCCGGAAAGTCTACTACTTTAGTATAAGAAAATTGCTTCAAAAAGTTTATGAAAAAAATTGGATTTTAATGTAAATCAGAATAAATGACTGACAACCTAACTTTCTAGAAATTAAAAGTTGGGAAAGAAAAAGACAAAAAAAAACTCAAACTAACATGATTATTATTATTATTATTATTATTATTTAAAGATAATTTTTTGTACCTGGGACAAGATTATTGGGCCTCCCTGAGTCTGAAACAATCTGTCTGCCTTCATCATGTTGACAATTTTCTGAGTAAATTTTTGCATTGCCGCCTTCAATGCAACAAAAAGTTGACTCTTTCTTAGATGATTGATCCAAGTTTCATAATTAATAAAAAAAATAAATCGGCATAATAAAAGTAATAATTTCCAGAAGAATGTTACCTTGAAAGGTCCATTATCTGTTCTAAAAGAAATGCCAGGAACGTATTTCAGCCAGACCGGAAATCCCCTGAATTTTCAAGCAGAGTAAGGAAACAGAGCATATGAGCTTTCCAAGTAAACGCCAAGTTTATCCATTTTCTTTTCGATGATGAAAACATAAAAAAAAAATTAGATCTATTTATTAAAAAAAATTAATACCCCAAGTTCCATTCTGCGCAGACATAGGGACCAATGCGAAGATGAACGTAAAGACCAGCTTGCTGCACCAGTTTGATGAACTTAACCAAGTCGAACCTATCCTCGAAATAATACTGCAAATTCAAATATACAATATTAAAATCTGAGTGATCATTCTTTATTTTGGCCTTTTTTTATTATTAGTGGAAAGAAAAAACACAAAGAAAGAAGACCACAAAAATGGAGGAAAGCACAGTTAATACTTTTCCAGGAGAAGGCTCGTGTCCATTCCAGAAGACATAGGTTTGAATAACATCCAAGCCTCCGTCTTTGGCTTTTTGAATCAATCCGGGCCACATCTGCAGATTCAATAAAAAAATAATATATTTCTTTGAGAAAACCTAAAGAACACAACAAGAAGAAGAAGACAAATATCGGAATAAGTGATGATTACTTCTGGGGTGCTTCTGGGGTAGTGAATGGAACCAGAGATCAGAATTCTTCTCTGGCCATTAATGGTAATAGCTTTGTGGTCATAACCAACAGAGGCTGACACAGCAAGAACACAGAAAAACACCAATATCACAGACAACTCTGCTCTCAACAAATTCCCCATTAGGATCCTCCTCTGGTAAATCACAAAGCACAGAACTTTTCCCCCCCGTCTTTTGCTTCACTCAGCTTTTACACATTTAAGCCTTAAAGGAGACGAAAAGAATGAAGAGAGACCAGTGAGAAAGAAACAAACAGGTCTCTAAATTTTTTGTGTAAGCGGAATAGAACAGGCCCTTTTTGGATATAATAGAATAGGGAACGGCCGGTGAGGTGTGTGGCTTATATGGTAATGTAGGAGTAATGCAGAATGTGAGAAGCCTGCGAATGCTTTATAAACATTTTCAAGAGAGAGAAGAAGGGAGGTAGGAGGGTGGTGGGGCCTACTTCTCTCTGCTTGTGGTTTTTTTTTTTGTGGGACTGTAGAAGAGGAGGAAGAGGAAGATGATGCGGCTTTCTTTAGCTTTTCTGCTTTGGTAAATGCGACATCGTTTACTTTGTTTTAGTGAAGTGTGCTTTTGTTGCGTTGTTTTCGCCTCTAGCCCCCTATTCCTTATTCCTTATTCCATATTCCTGATAACCCGTCAATATTTGGAGGAATGTAGGTGTAAATTACAATTCACCTTCTCCAACTATGATTTAATTACAAAATTCTAATAGGGGTATTTTGAAACCAACTAAAATTAAATATTAAATATATTTTTAAACACATATTTTTTTATTAATTTTTTTTAAATATTTCAAAAGTAGCAATTGCTTCATATATTAGTAAAATTTTCTTCTTTAACACCAAAGAAAATTTTACTAATATAATTTAAAATAAATGAACACGTAAAAATGATAAATTAAACAATATGTAGTTCAATAAATAAAGTAGAGTAAGATCAAAGAAGACGTTTAACGATATTATTGAGTATTATCTCTTAATCAATAATTTATCTAATATTTTAATTTTTGATAGAATATAATAATATTATATTATCCATGTAACCGATTGTATATAGTAAGATAAGGTTTATTGTTATTATTTTGGTATTGAAGTAAAATTTTGTCACTAGATTCATATTGGGTGTTGAAAAAATAATGGAAAAAATCAAAATAACAATAATAAGAAAATAGATGGTTTGCTACATTTATATTTTCATATGTTAAAATTATTAAATTAGTTAAGAAAATCATGATGAAGTTTCAAGGAAGAATGTAATTATATTTTTTTAGGATCTTATAATAATTTTTTCAATTAGGTTCTCCGTTTTTTTTTTGGGTCAACTCTCATTTATTCTGTTTTCAATCTGATTTTTTTTGTAAATCCGTATCCGTATTTCTTGATATTAAGAAATAATCAATTATATTTAATGTTATTCTTTTTCTTTTGTTTCATTTTCTTATCTCTCTATAGAAATGCTCATAAGAGTATAAGACAGTAAATATAATAACATCCAAATTCCTTATCTTTAATACATTTACATCATATCATTCATCAATCAAATAATCAAATATAGCTATAAAATCCTGCTAATGACATGTTTCTACATTAATATACTATTCTGGGGTCCCACTAATATTTTTCTTACAGCCTTTTTATGTATACATAATAATTCTTAACGATGATTAATTACATAAATATATCTTTTGATGCCTTTAAATCTTGATTCTTCAACTTGTTCAGATGATTCGCACCTAAAAAAAATTGGTCGCATGCTTGGTAAGAGCTTGGAACCAATTAGTTAATTAGAATTTACGTGCTTTTAAAAAAAATAAAGATCGTCTGCCTTATGAGTTACCGTGCAACATATTATTTACAATTTCAAAAATATTCTTTCATAATTTTATATATAACATATTTAATTAATTAAATTAAATTAAATTAAATAAATTAATTAATATAATATATTTTAAAAAAATTAATTATCTTTCTTAACTCTCATTCTCTTTGTTAAAAAAATACTAATAGAAATAATTTAAAAAAATTAATAAATATAAAAAATAAATTTTATGTTTAAAATTAAGATTATATACTATATTAAATAATATAAGAGTATTTACTATCTGTATTATCGTTATTACGCTTGATATTTTCTTTATTAAAATTACATTTGACGTTATATGTGTGTTCGGACATCAGCTAAACAAATATATGGAAGAGGTGGCAAGGAATAAAATAATTGCTTTTATGAAAATGCAAATAACGAGCAATATTTCTGGGGGGAAAAAAATTAAGGAACAGGCAATATTTTGTGTATTGTTGTTTTGCTTGAATTTATTTTGTGAATTTTTTATTGGTGATTAGATATTTTTGGATTAGTTCGTTTTGAAAAAGTCAAGTTGCCACATGTATCCTACGTATCCTTTTGACTCCTTGGTCCACTAGCTATCTCCTCGATATTTGCTGGAAAACCCTTTTTTCACACCACCCAATTACATCATGCCACCTGTCCAAGGAAACAAATTATTTTTTTCTTGGGACCAAAAACAAATTAATTTTTAATAGAAACATGTTTCTTCTCTATTCTTCAAACAAGGAAATATAAGGCATTCAGATGTTTGTGATGATTCTCACGTTATTAATTTTATAATTAAAATATGATTAATATATGTTGCCCAAAAAATGAAATTAAAATTTATTTTAATTATCAATACATCATAAATATATGATTTACTACAAAAATTAAACAGGTATGTTGTTTTGATTAATAAAATGTATATTTCATAATTTGTTAAAAAGTACATATTTAGACCAATAAAGATTGAATTTTTTTTAGTATGCTCTAACATAGATAAACTTTGATTCATCTAAAAAAATAAAAAATATACCTACCTAAAAACTTTATTAGTTTATAAAAAGTTAAATTCAAGTATTAATAATTTATGTGTATAAACTATGCAATCCTTACAAATATCAATATTTTTATATATGAAAATATATTAGATCATTATAACAAATAATTTTTTTAAAAATATACTTTTAATTAGTTTTTTCTTAATTTAATATAACGCATAACATGTACAACAATTATCAATAATTGAGACAAGAGTTCCAGCGGTTGCTTAAAGAAAAAATATTTTGTACCAGAAAAAAAAAAAAAAAAGAATATGATTCATTTGCAACCAAACAGTAGATTCTCATGTTCCTGTTAATTATGGGTCAATATTTTTGGGAACTATAGAAAAATAATTTCAATCCGACAAATTCGAACTAGCAAATTGATTGATAAGTGAGAAAAAAAAAAAGGAAATTCGTAATCTACACACTGTCATAATTAATTAGGATGAGATTACAATAATTGTTGCTTTATTACGAAAAATATATAATAAATCAATTATATGTAGAACCTATATATACACACGCGTTTCCAACAACAAATGTTGCGTATGTTCATGACAAACCTAAACAACAATTTCATTACGCCAGCTCCCCAACTCTATTATTATTATTTTTATTTATTAATTAATTTTCTCTACTAAGCCGTCTTTTAATATACATTAATTATTATTAAACACTTGACTCATTTATTAAGCACGATTCAACCAAGACAGTTTAATCTTCATGCCAAATATATATATGCCCAACAAAATATCATGTGCATGTATGTAGACTTGATGAAAAACACTTTTTTTTTACATCAATGTTTCGTTTTTTCCCTTAACCATACCTTACAAAACTTGTATAAGTACGTCTAATTGATCAATTAAAACTCATCATATGATTCCTGATGATAAGTAATACATATATATATATGTGTGTATTGTTGTTATTATTATTAATCGAGATCTAAGCGAAAAGATTGATAATTAGATATTGAAAAGTATCCCCTATAAAAATATAGGAGTATTGGGGGGAAATTATTTGTGCATACACTTGAAGATTTAAATGTTATACATTTATTAAAACTTTTTTTTATATAAAAAATATAATTGTTTACATAATTTAGATTATTATAAAAGTAATTATATCTTTAAAAAATTAATTTAAAATTTATATAATTGGGGTGTAATTTTCCCATTAAGAAGAGGGTAAAAGTAAAGTGTGCGTTTGGCGCTTGAATTTTAATTATTAGACGTTTTAGCTTTTGTTTTTCTAAAAGAAAATTAGATAAATTCAACACTAAATTTTTACTAAAGTTAATAAATAGTCTCAAAGTTTATAAAACATTTACAAATAATATATATCTATTAAATCAAATAATCTATTATAATAATAATAAAAATTAAACTCATATTTATAATTATATTTTTTTATTATATGTATTAACTCTCAAATTTTTATATTTTAGCTAGTTTGAAATGAAGAGTCAGCCGGAAGCCTTTAACTAATTTATTGGGCTTATTACGTAATTAAGTAAAAGAGAATCTAAAGTGGGGCCCATGAGGGTCTTTTTCATTTCCACGTACAACGGATTAAGCCCCAATTGCATCTCCTTGCACTCTTTGCCAACAAATTTTGTCGTCCTCATTCATTATCCACTCCTCCCCCGACCATTAGGCAAAAAAATAATTAAATAATTAAATTAGCCACAAAAATTACATCCTTTTTATTTCTTTATAATAATACTATATTTTAAACATATAATATTCATAAGTCCTGATTAAAATAAATAAATACTAACGAGTCTAATTGAAAAAAAGAATTAAATGTATTTTTTTGGTTTTATAAATATATTATATACAAATATTTCTATAGTTGATGAAATTTTGGGTTATACATGGTCATCAATATTATCATGGTTAAAATTATAAGAAGTAGCGTTTTTAAAAAGTTATGGCTCACTTGAGACTTGTGCCTTGTTTATTAGATTTTTAATTAATAATCTTGTCCATACACATTTTTATGTTGTACTGATTTAATGTGGGGAACATTTGAAATTCCATACTAATCTGATTAATCACTTCACGTTTTATCCCTTCAACTTGTCACTTGGAATTTGGCAACTCCCTAAGCAAAAGAAAAGCATCAAATTAGTTTTAAGAAAATTAAAAAGGCTATATTTTTTATTGCTTTTTCTTATTAGATCAATAAATAATAATATATGCATCCATTATCTCCCCCATAATGCTAACTTGATAACTACGAGATTTATGAGCTGGACAAGTAGATTTGCATTCAAATTATATTTTATTTGTTAAATTAATTATTATAAAAATTATAATACTTATTATTAATGGATTACATTAGTTTTAAAATTTTATTTAAAAATATAAACACTGTTTAAGCTCATTAAAATAACACAAATTAACCCATAAAAATTGGTCCAATTGATAAGAATGCAACTTAATTCATTGTGAAATTATGAGTTCAGAACTCTATTAATATGTGAACCATATTAATAAATAAAGTGCTTTTGAAGTCTTAATATTTGTTTTAAAAATAAATGATTTTCGTGCTAAGCCATATTATCAGGTGGAACCCACTCTTTTATTTATTTTTTTCGTGGCTGTCAATATCAAGCAGAATAAGTGATCTCAGACAAGTAGTTTTTTTTTTTTTAAATAAAATAGAAAAACGAGAGATTCTTTTCTTTGGTTGCTGCCAAACATTCAATTAAAAATAAAACGATGATCTTGATAAGGGCATTAAAGCACTATAATTGTAAATTCAGAATATATTGAAATATAAGTTTCGTAATACTAGATTACAAAGTATGCCTGAACATACTTGTCAACATATTTGAAATTAATTGTTCGCATTTTATTTTATTATTTTAATTTTTTATTTGAAATAATCAATATATAAAGATGCATGCATGTTATTAATTTGTTCGACCTTAATCAAATATGTTCTTACAGGAAAAAAATAAACTTTTAAGAATAATAAATAGAAAAGGGAAACATAATTTTTAGTTTCTAAATTCGCAATGAACTTATGTCAAAATCGACCATACAAAATTATTGTCAAATTTAATAAAAATTACTGGAATAACGTGTCATTAACATGACAATGATGTGTTATTGATACATCAATTATGTCTAACAATAATTAAGATTTTAACTAAAATTGATTACAGCTTCGGACTGATTTCTTAATAAAAAAATTAAAGGGATATTGCCTCAAGTTCACTACTAACACATGTTTTTTTCCTATAAAAAATAATAAATAATTTTCACCTTCTACGTCAAAATTTCTGAACAAAAAGGTTCATTCCATTAAAGCTGAACAAAATCCAACTAGAAAAAAACAACAGAAACCACCCCAAAATGACACAAGACACCAAAGGTCCCAAAACTAAAAATATTACGTTGAGCATGAATTTTATATATTTTTTTTAAAAAAATATTACGTTGAGAGAACTTTCTTGTATGATTCGACTCGAATACATATTAATCTGTTGCATGAGATAAACAGAGGGAGAGGGTGTGGTGAGGGCATTGGATAAGCGAGATAAGGAAGGAGGAATTCTTGAGGATGAAGTGAAAGGGGAAGAGTGAGAAGCTAACAAACCAAAGGGGCAGAGAACAAAACATCAAGATGAGATGAGAGAGCCACGTCAGTTAGCCACACAACACAAAAAGCTCTTTGCCTCTCCGTACTATATCCAAACTTGTTGGCTCAATGGGCCGCCACTGGGCCCACCAACTACTGGGGACACGTGGCAGAAGGATTTGCAAAGGGTTCGTTATGTACCAGAAAGGTTACCCTCAAGCAAAGCATATGTTATCCAACATCCTCAGTCCCACATTTGTGGCGAGTCTTGTTTCACAAATAAAGCCTCTGAGGCTCTGAGCCTCATCCATCCTCCTTCTCATTCCTTCTTTATTTTACTTTGTTTCTTTTCAAGATTTTGCCTTTGCTCATCTACTCACCCAATCCTTAATTTTCTTAATTCTCACTCTCCAGAATTCACCTCTCTTTTCTTAGAAATAGTGTGTACATCTATATATATATATAAAAATGGGTTATTATCTAATTTTATTCTAATTTTTTTTTGTAGGAATCGTGGGCATTCAAAAAAATTTATTGGATCAAATATCTTTCCAAAAGCGTTTAGAAAAGAGTCGCCCTTAGCCATTAAATGTTAATGATTAACATTAAATTTTTAACAATTATAATAACTTTACTCATTTTTTAACATTATTATTAGGGCAATATCTATTTAAAAAAATTAAAAACGCATAACTCATACACCAAAAGCTTTCAAGGCGAAATTGAATCTTCACCTTACATACATAGGAGCGTCCTGAGACAAAAGTAATAAGTAAAAATACATCTTAGTAAGTACCCTTTAGTTCATCAAAAGAGGGATTGGGAGATTGGATAGAGGAAGATCAAGCTTTTGCAGTGATTGCTTACATGCTCTTTCTCTAACTGGTGCCTCTCATAATGACTTACATGAAGAGAGAGATATTATTAAAGAAATTAATCATATGCTAAGAAGAGATTGGGAGATGGATATATTACTTATTGCAAGAGGTGAGAGATGGATAATAAAATGCTAATAATAATAATAATAATAATAAATTTCACAAAAATATTATAATAGTGTGTTGACACTAATAAATAGAGGACCACAAGCGTCACAAGGTCAAAAAAAAAAAAAAGTCCCACTATAAGCTGTCTTATTCGTTGATATCAGATGAACATGGTATGTATTAGTTTGAGTGAGAGATTATTAATAATTATAATATTACTTTTTTCAATCCATGATGTTACGTTAAAGCTTTGTGTTACGTAATTTATTCATATTTTTCTAAGCTCGATCGTGTGAAAAGGATATGTATATATATATTCTTATCTTATCTTCTCTTATTAAAATATAATTAACCACAATTAACATTTCTTTCTCTTCTTCATAACCATTCAACGTACCATAACAAATCCGATCCATTGAAATTGATATATAAACTTGGATTTATCCACGTTTGTTTATTATCTATATAGTTGACTCTCCTTCGTGAATTTGTTGATTCAATTTTTTTAATTTTACATAAGTTTTTTAAAAAAAAAAGGAATGTTAGAAATTAAAAAGAAAAATATATAAACTTGTGGCGTTATGTTTACTTTATTAATTAATCTCAATAATGAGGTTGGTGTCATGTTATATATAAATTCGTTGGCTTCTACTTTAAATTTTGACAACTAATTATTTATATCCCAATCGCTTTCTATTATGCTCATAACTATCATTTTTCTTTTATTTCTTATTTGTTATTTTTATTACTTATTTTGAATAAAAAATATTTTGAAATTTTGAAATTTCTAAACAGTACTATCGATAACTATCCACGTCTATGTGTTTAAGACTTCATTAGAATATTTTGTGAAGTCCATATCTTCTCATATTTGATGCAAGATATTATTGTATTAAAATTAAAAAAAATCTATATACACTTTCGTTTTTTGTATTTTTGTTATTTTCCAACATAATTATATATTTAGTAGAGAACAGTTAAAATCAATTTATTATGTATTAAAAATGAAACAAACTCTTTCAAAAAAAAAAAAGGTAAACATAAAAAAATGAAGAAAAAAAGTAAAAGTCATCTGTCAAAGGATCCAACGTAATTGGTTTTGGAAATTTAATGAAAATGAAACGCTCTTAAGATAAATCATTAAACATGTTCTACAAAATATTTAAAGCATTATAGAGTGACAGTAGAATTAAAAAATAATTCATTAGAAAAACATTTTTTTGTAAAGCAAAGATGTTGACAATAGAACCAATTAAATAATTTGATGTCATAAAAAAAAGGATCATTTTTTTTTGTAAATAAATAAATTAAAACAAACCTAAAGACATCAGCCACCGTCTTTTGCTGTGAAACAATTCGTTACATTACAACGTTGCTTTCATGGATGGGGTCGGCTGAACCCGCCTGCCACCAAGTTTAGCTGTCCTCCATAACTTCATTTATATTAATCCAATCAAATTTAATTTGTAAGATAAATTAATTAAAAATCACAATATAGTGCTTCACTGCGGCAAGAATTTGTTTTTCATTGGATACATTAATTTTATTTAATTATTTATTTATTAATTTACATCCTGGAGGAAAAAATATGTGGAAGCGAGTGGATGGAGTTTAGTAAAATATTTGGTAGAGATTATATTGGTGAAGGAATATTATTGAGTTTCGTGAATGACATAAACATTGACGGGATAACAATACTTTAATGAGATATTAGTTAAGAGAATAGAAGTTCCAACCACCTTCCATATATTCTTGTATTTCTTTTTAATTCATCCCTCTGATATTGATATCTGGTAGTCAGGTCAAATGTGAGTGTTATCGGGTTTAATTATGGGTGGATTTTCTAATATGACTTTTGAAAAATTAACATGCAAGTGCTTATAATTTTATTTTATTTTCAATTCATTTTTTATTGGGCCCTTCTAATTTCAATTATGGATATTAAATACTTATAATTTGTTGTAAGACAAACAATGTTAGTAATTAGTGATATTTTTTTATATTATTATTATTACTGGATCCTATTACTAGGTATATAGTTTTTTGATTTGTAACTGCCCCTCCTAACATAGATGTCTCATTTAAGAATTGAATTTAAGATTTAGAAAAATTTATCAGGGCCTCACACTACTAGATAAATTTTATATTGGTAGTAGCCAGTGATGTTACTCTTATTTATTATACAACTGAATTAATTTTGCTATATTGATCTAAATACAACTAAAAGCAACTAGATTATATATATATATATATATATATATTACATAATATATATAGATATAGATGTAAGGAGATGGTTATGAGCATAATATTTATTTTTATTTTTATGTTGATAATAAGTAAATTTTATTTCATTATTTTATTTTTAAAAATATCTTTTTATTTTGTATTTTGTGATAATTTATATGCCGCCTAGTCAACATTTTTATTTGCTTTGCTTGATAGATTATGGGTATATGGGTTAATACTTATAATTGTAACGACCCAATGAAAATGTTATAGAGACTTAATTAAAAATTAAATAAAATTATATAAAGACTGATAAATTATTTTATTTATTTATTTTATTTGAAAGCTTAACTTTATTATTTAAGAAAAATCAAGTCATTTTCACTCAAACCTACCATTATGGGTAGTATGGCATTTATTTTCTTCTTACAATAAATTAAACAATGAATTAATTAGTTGTGAGAGCTTGAAAAGTCAAAAACATGATATTATTAAAGAGTTAGTAGATATTTAGATATGTGTATGTGTTTTAAAATTTCTGGTAGGCTTTGTGAGTTGCATTCAATTTCAACACAGCCCTCAACCACCATCCCCACATTCTTCAACTTTACCTTATTATTCATTCTTCCTTTCAAGGTCCACAACAAATGCTTAGAAAAACCAACAAATTAGAATCCATTATTTATTTTCCCTTCAAACTCAAAATTCATGCTATTGCATTTGCATTACCTTTTTAATTTGTGGAAATCTATAATTGTACATGACATTTGGCTTGTATATTTGACCAAACTCACTCCCCATCACACCGACAAATTAAATTAATTAAAGGCATCTATCACCACAATAACAATAACAATAACAATAATTAATTAATTAATTCAATTGAAGAGTTGATGTACTCTCCCGTTCGTAACAGTGAGCTACTCCAGTGAGGCCACGTGCCATGGTGGCTAACCACCTCTTTATAATTTCCATATACATTACGTGTCAATTTTTTTTTGGCCTACTATTATGGGTCAATTCAATTATTATATATATTACCAGATTTATATTTTAATTAATTAGATACGTATATGATTATTCACCATACCCTTCCCACTAACATGCAATATTTAAATGTGGAGCATTCAGATTTGGTGTTATTTTTTCCCTAAGTTTCTTAATAAAAAATTACTCATGCAACTTAATGGTATTTTTAGGTGAAATAAATATGTTTAAAATTTAGAAAGAAGAGAATATTTGTTAGAACATCACTTCTAATCCTATGTTGATTAACAAGTCCTTAGGCATGAATCCCTTGAGAATATACTATATAATCGTGTCACAACACAAAAATGTCTATAATTAATATAATTTAAAGTTTTTTTAACCTTAAAAAGATGTTATATATATAGTGCAATTGGATTTGATATTTTTTTTATCTTGTCTATTATATCCTTATATAGGAAAGAGTTAGAGTGTAGTATATTAAAAAGAAAATAATAAAAGATTTTTTAAAAATATTTAAAAAGGTATAAAGAAAGCTGTTAAAGATGATGGTGAATAATGAGAAAGATTAATCAAGTGATATGAAATTCTCTAAAATAAAGTATACGAAGACTGAAGAGAATAATTAATAAAATAATTAACCATAACCTTTTGGTTAATCAATAATATATGTTTATCAAAGATTTGATTGCTAATAAAACACATCGATATGATATGATCTATATAGCCAACCTCATTTATTAAGATAAGAAATGTCACTGTTTTATATATTTACACATGAATACTCTACAATAACATTATTTTTAGTTATTATTATTTTAAAATAGAGAGATATACGCTGATTTTTCTTACCCCAAAAAAGAAGTTTGTGTTGGTGAAATCTATAAAAGAACGAAGTAAATAGTTTGAGTTGTGTTTGAGGATACTGTTCTTAAAAGATATTTTGTAATCCTCAATAAATTAGGAAATAACACTCCTCAGAATTAAACAAACTATTCCTATAAAGATACAGGGTGACAGAACTAATGAAAGATGATAAAATTCAATGAGATAAAATATATAAAGGGAAAAAGATATCAATAATCATATGTTCTAATCTCTCGTCAACAATAATTTTTTATAGACTGTGAAAGGATACGACATATATCTTTTAGACATATATTTTTAAAACCTAAGAGTCATGTTAAAAAAATGATTATTTTTTTCACACATCTTATACAATATTTATAATATTTCTAACAATTTCTACTTCACTTGTTTATTTTAATTTTTTGGTTTGTGCATTGAAGCAGCCCTCAGATTTGAATGATAGCTTCGTAATTAATTTTGAACTTGTGTTAGAAGCAAATAGGCGACCACTTTAAACAACAATATCACACAAGACAAATCAATTTATTAGTTCACGAGTAACATATATTAGAAATAATGAAACCTTTTTGAGCAACAAATTCATAGAGAAATTCAGTGGGAACAAGTTTGTCAGTTAAAGGGACCATCATTATTAAATATTAATTCCTATATTCACTAAAATAAACTGAACCATCTGAAAGAGACAAGCTATAGTCAGTAATTATGGGTTTGGTCTTACCAAAAGTGATTCTTAAGAGAGATGGTCGTTACATATATTATATTAAGAAATGTGTGAAGGACTGCCATACCAAATCAGAAGATGAATTCATGTTTGATGTTTTTCTTAACAATTATCTAGGCATAATAACTTATAGTGTCATTTTAACTGTACGTAGTAGGGAAAAAGGGGGGGGGGGGGAATCTACTTTATAATAATATATAGTTGGGATCCTCATCAGATTAAATTTTAACCGTTTAAATATATTTTATATATAGAATTATAATAATATTTTTTTTATAAAATATTAAATCTTTACCATTGAAATTTCAATCCAATAATGGTGAAGAGAAAAAGAACGTAGAAAAGGGGAAGAGCATAAGAGAGAAATTGTGTTCAACAGCGACGCCACCAAGTGTGACTTTCAACTGCAATTCATAAAATTCTCATTAAAAGTTCTTTTTTTTTTCTTTGTAGTAGTGATTGTATTTCAATAAATTCTTTCAAGTCATAAGAATATATGAAACCCACAAATTTGAAAAGGCATTGGAATATTATTGGTTATGCGATTGGCTGGAGTATGATTTGGTGAGGGATGAATGAATGGGCACTTTGCTCAAGTGATAGGAATCGTGAGGAGATGAAGAGAAGTCGTTAAGTAGGTGTGTTGTGAAATGATACGTATGATAATGAACCTCAGAGCTAGTTAATTCTCACAACCTTTCCATGGTTGTCGCCTTAGAACATTACATTTATTATCTTACTTAGCTTGTCGTTTTAGTTTGGTCATCTGTCTGTCTGTTTACTGGTACTTCCTTCTCTCACCATTACACATTCTTCCATAACTAACCCTTCCTCCTCTTCCAACTTTTATCTTTTTTTTATATGACTATTTAACTAGATTAAATTCGAATATTGTCGAGCTTAATTGATGATAATTCTTTTAAAGATATTTTTTATATTTACACAAACTTAAACTTAAAATTTCGTGCTTGAATGGGCAAAATTCTGTCAACTTTGACCATCGCCTATTGGCAACTCTTATCTTTCACCTACTATATTTTATTTTTTTTTATTTACTCATGTTCTTAAAATGGATCGACAATATCCTCCATTTTGATATAATTATTCAGACACAAAGAAAAAGTGGGAAGTTACAATTTACTTAGTAATTTCCGTCTGAATGGAATCACGAGAAGTCACCAATTGTTGAATAAATACTTGTGCTTTTAACATATAATAAATTAATATATTAGAATAGGGATCGATTTAATAAAAAAAAGTAAGTTGATAGCCGATAACGTTGCTTTCAAACAAGAAATTAAATAGGGAGTTGAAATATCAAATATGTATGCGTTCGTTATCTTAAATGGGTTAGGCAGAGACAATAATTTAGAGATAGAGAGCTATGCTTGCATGGCACGCCTGCCTTTATCATCATCTTTATCCACACATATATAGACACACCTTATCAACCACTTATTAATCAAAACCTCGGTATACATATGTTGACCTAATTCATACTCATATTATCCTCAAAATTAATTCCTCTTTTTATTTTTATTCCATCTCCCGTGTGTATGTCTCCACTCTCCACAGGAATGGTTTCAAATTATGATTTAATTTGTATCTTAATTAAAGAATTTTAACTGAAATTGGGCCTGGTCCAGGAAGTTCAAACGTTAATTGGGCTTTACTTGAGCCCATATGCACTGGAATAACAAAAAAAAAGCTGCCCCATCTTTTCAAATTTTGTTTTGGTACAAAAATTTTTGGAAAGGGGTTGGGCTCACCCATGATCCAAGGGCAGGGCGAAGTCTCCCTTTCTCTTAGGCGATACTAATGTAGGGCAGGGAGAGCTATTTATTACCCTCAGGCGTAAACCTAGGCACCTAAGAGCTAGAATACCTCCCCAAGAGTCGCGACTGGAACTACAAAAAAGTGGTATTTCTCAGGGATTGAACACGCTTTAAATAGTCATATGTCTCATCCATTCACTAGTTGAACCCATAGACAATGTGTATCTTTTCAAATTGATGTCATTGTCTCATCCAACTTTTATATTTGTTGTGGGCTTAGCCCTTTCTCTGAGCGTCTACTGCTTTGAAAAATTTTGATTGTCCAAAAAAAAAAAGTTTATTTTTTATGAGTTTTTATAAATAAAAAATAAAATTTATTTTGCATTTAGTTAAAAACATTAAAAGGTAAAATCTTTTTATAGTTAAAGGCATATTTCAAAACAACTAAATTACTACCAAAGCCCCCGACACAGTTGATAGATAGACATGTCTCTATTATGTCATAGATTTAAACTAAGCCGTCACATGAAAATGCTTTGTTGGGAGAGGTAAAACTCACTGGGTAAATCAAAGAAGTCAAATAAATTAGCTAATTATAATAAATATGGCATGATTTCGTAAAAGTATTTATGTATAACATTATATTATATATCAGTTAATAAGTTAAATAAATTAGTTGTTAAAATATATTAAGATCTTATATTTAGGATTCAATCCAACTCTCAACATGACATATAGTATATGCTTATGATGTCACTATTACAGGTTTCTTTTTTCATGTAATAACTTTCTTTTACTTCAATGTTCCTAGAAAATATGGTACTCAGATTCAAATATGCATATATTACATTACTGGGTTTCCCATAGAAGCTTGCTTCCGTCTCTCAAGAAGAGATTTCATAATGCTATAGAACCTTTACATGTCGTTTTATAAATATATGATTAGATGACTTGAGAATATCTAAAAAGTTAGGCCGGAGTTCTGGTAGCAGTAATATTAGAGACGATTATTATCCGCAATCATCAATACTGTTTGGTTCCTTTATTGTAATCTCCTCCTCTAGTAAAAAAACAAGTCAAAACCCCTAATTCTTATGGGTGGACTGGAATGTAATTTAAATATAAAATGGAAAATTTGTCTTCTTTAATTTGTTACCTTGGGTTTGGACTGTCTTTGGAATGAAACAGTGATGATCAGAAGTAGCAAGCAAATGAGAGAGCGAGGGATAGGCACGTGAGACAAAGAAATGGATGAAACAAGAGTATTAAAAATAATACTCCTCCGAGTTGACATATAGATGATAGATAATGGGTTTGGACACAAGATTCTTTCCACTGTGAGGAAATATTTGATAAACGATATTATAAATTTTTTATAAGTGATTTCTGAGCGTTAGGGCTATACCCTGACCTTACCGAAAGACTGATACTTAACCCACATAAATTTTTTTGTATAAAAAAAATATTCACCCCTATACTTAATATAAGACCTAATTAAAAAATTAATCTTTCTATATTTATCAAATTTTTTTTTAAATTATCTCTATAAATACTCCCTTAATAACTAAATGAAAGAGAGAAGGGAATTAAAGAAACTAATTAAGATGTTTAAAAAATTATAATATTAATTAACTTAACTAACTAATAAAATTAATTAAATAATTTTTATATTAAAGATAACAGGAGTCATAAAGACGTTTTTAGAAATTTCCATTTAATTAGAGTTAACATTAAATTAAACTCCGAAACAATATTACGATGGGATGAGCAAAGAAATGGGTGAAAGTACAATTCTATGACCCATTGAAGTGTAGGTTTGCATGCCGCGCTTAGTCATTTTCACACCCGAGAAGGGAGATGGCTTTGGGCTACTGGATAAATAGGGGTAACAAATACAAATGATTAGGATAAGACTATACTGGTTCGCGTGCTGGGGAAAACCCCCCGATTTAATTCGTGGAACTCAGCATCGTCTGAAAAAAACAAAGATGAAATCCAAAAAGAAAATAGCATCATTTAACAAAACCAAAGCCCTACTGCTATAATAATTAGTGCACTAGAACAGATTTGAGGGGATTCTCAAGCGTTTAACACAACACAAAACATGGATGCACAACCCCCTCCTTCGTAACAAGCTGCTGACCACCGGCCACCGCTCTGGATTTTTTATGAAAAACCAACGATAATCTCTTCACTATGAATTGACTGGCCTTCCATTTAGTTTGGGGAAAGGTTCTTGCTTGCTCAAAACAACCACTTTACTCTTGTGAGCGAAGTAACCTTTCATAAGGTTCTTATATATCAATATCGCCATTATACACTCCACCTGCAAATCACACCAATTGGACTTAGATCCACTGTAACTCCTATGTTGTAGAATAAAAGCAGAAGAAATTTCAAAATTACCTCATCCACATCCATGTCCATTTCAAGCCACTTCAATGCTTTCACAATAACCTCCAACTTCAACTGATGAGCTTTGCTCGGCTCCTTTTGCTTCTGAATGATGTAACTGCCATGTTGCCATGGGATAACGAGAAGTCAGTTGTTTGAGTGACTTAAAGAGTGATCAATTCATTTATCAGCATGGAAGGGTGCAAGGTGATATTGGAAGCTTACATTTTCTTTATCAATCTCTGATAAACTTGAAGTTCTAACTTCTCTAGAACAAGATATACACCTGACCTCAAGAACCTACAAAAATAAAAGAACAATTGATTTTATTCCGCAAGAAGAATCTTGGAATAACACTAATTTGATGTGTAATTTTACCGGTCCTCATGATCTTGGAGAGCATGCCGAAGAAGTCGAAGATCACCCCTCCTTAAAGCTTGAACAATGTTACTGTACTGTCCCAAAGTTAAAAAGAGTAATTGTATTAACACTTGGAAGACATAAATTTGCCAATATTATAAATTTCAACTAATGGATGCGGTCCACTAATGTAGACTCGATGGTATGGGATACTGAGCCCCATATTGAGTAGATGTGAGATATTTAATAGGATATTTACATGAGTTGTTTCTCCCGCCTCTGGGGTAGGGTTTCCCATCCATCCCACTTAGGTACCATCCATAATGAATTTCAATTTGGCTTGGACATCCTAATTTAGCCCACCAATCAAGCATATCAACCTAGTTGGCCTATGAACTTTACTTTTAGACTAACAAAAACAAGATAACAAGGAATCCTCACTAGGCCAAACATACCTCAGGTAGGTTGTACTTCTCCAAGAGCCAATCTCTAGGTAAAATGCCGATTGAAAGCTTCACAGGAATTAGATATTTAAGAATCATCCTATGTTCAAAGAAAAGAAAAGAAAGAAGTGAGACAAACAATGTGGAACAGTGAAAATGTAATAATTCAGGAAAAAAACATCTGTCAAGGTATCCAAAAGCCTTCGATGCAGCAAGGCTATCCAGACAAAGTAGTGATCATCCATATACTCCCTCAAAAATTCTATGATTTGAGCCCAAAAAAAGGGTTCAGTAAATAATTGGCAAAATTAAAAAAAATAAACAAATATATGTGAAATTTACCACCAAAGATTATATTTTAAAAGCTAGTACACATCAAATTAATCAAGCTTTACCCTATCTACAAAATATGCATATTTACTGTCACATGGATGCATTATCGCAAGCAAAGTACATTGTAATTTAACCACCAAAAGTCCCCCTCATGCAAATGCCATATACACAGTTAGCACACCTGGACCAAACCTGATATTGGCTTCACTCTGAGGGTTGCAATGCTTCAAGGCATACGATAATTTATGATCAGCCTGTCAAGTCATTTACATAAAATATAAATAAAGATCTTAAAAAATTGGAGTATATCTTTAATGCTCTTACTAGTTACTACAGCACAATACTAGCTAAAGTAAGAGTCAGTTGAAAATGGAGATGAAACATTGATGAGATAAATTAATAGAAGTTAAGCAATACATTGATCCAAGTTAGCTCACAACAATGGTATAATATACTATTCTGTTGAAAATAGTATTGCCTAGATATGGGCATAGGCATAGCATTGTAAAGTGAAAATATACTGAAATATTAGAAATATAGCAAGCAGATGACTTATCAAACTCAACAAGCAAGTAGCTCACAATGATTTAGAAGAAATTAAAAATACTTACAGCAGGGAAATTTTCATTGAAAACTTCAAGGCGACCAGTATAGTACATGTAACTGACCTGGAGCCAACCATCAAGGTAAGCACATTTGAGAATACAAACTTATATTAATTGAATTCCAACACTAACCTTGTCACATTTCGGAAATTCTTCGAAGTCAAATATGCGTGCAGTTTCAATGCTTCGTATTACACTGCGGCACAGGTGAACTGTACCAAGCTGTAAAGCAGTAATAAGAAATATATCAGTATTAACTTCAATAACAGATATCATTCCAGTTCTAACCCCACCCTTACTCGAACCCAGTGAACATGTCACAAATTTCATAAACTCAGGGAGCCCCAAGTGCAGTTCAGACTGGTGTCATTGCATGTCAACATGGTAGATCAAACCGACTTTGAATAGCCATTAATGACTAATATTGAAGCAAAATGTACAATAAATTTTACCTTAAAATAAATCTTGAATAATTGACAAGTTACATATAATGCTCCAACACGCTTTGGTCCTTTCACCTGGAATACAAGAAAAACCATGTAAGAGCAAGAAGAGCTGCTCTTAATATCAAACTCTGCGCAAGCACCTTGACGGAGCATAGAAGTATTTTCATATGAGAATATGTTGCACAAAGTTAATTCTAGATGGGAAGAAGTGTTAGACCATGCTCTGGGAAACACTAAGTATTTCTTACGAGATGGCTAATTAACAGGATTGATTAATCGCAAGGCTAATCTGCAACCCAAGACAGGAGAAGTTAAAGATTTAGAAGGCATTTCACATTATGTAGTGTCAAGTTATAAAATCGAAGCAATAAGTAGCACCGTTGTTAATTTTTCAAAAAGGGGAATATTGTGCCTGCCCTCATTGTCGGGTTTAAAAAAACTAAAAGGATCAACAATTAAAATGTTTGAATTAAAATAAAACTTAACATGTAGACTGCGTAACACATGATATAGTGTTAAATTATAAAGATAGCAGCAACAAGTAGCGTCATCCTTAATTTATAAATATAGAATATTGGGCTTACAATCATAGTTTGTTTTTTAAAAACTAAAGTATCAACAATTAAATAGATCGAATTAAAATGCAAAACCTAGAGGCGAAATTGGATTTCAAAGGAAACGTTATTAATGCCAAGAAAATAGTATCAGCAACAAAAATTACAGAAGAAAATCATTTAAGTAATTATTGGACTAGACAACTGAGCATCTACATCAGCAATAGGAAACATACCGCAAGTACACCAAAAACTTTCATAAGGAACGAACCAGCTCCTTTCAACTTCTCGGGAGATTTCCCATTTGAAGCCAGTTCTCTGTCAGCCTAAAGAAAGGAAACAAAAATAAAAATCTCGACACATTATCTACACAATATAAAGTATATGAAAAAATCTGAGAAACACATAAGTGAATCTTTCAGAATCATAGAAGGACATTCCATATCATACCCTCTCCGCAAGAACCCTAATTTCGTAAACAATCGTGTACAACGCTTCCAAGGCCCAGGCGGATTCCCAATTGCGAAATTCCTGGATGAAAGCACTGAAATCCAGCCATTACGACAACCATTTCAAAGGTAGAATATCTTCTTCTTCTTTTTGTAATAATACATATATGCTTAAACTCAGGAAAAGGGAATGCAAAAAAGGGATGGGGAGTGGAAATACTTGGCAGATTTTTCAAATGATTGATAAGATTCAACCAAATTTCCCTGCTTATAACTTTGCAAGGAGCGGAAAACAGGAATAAGGATTTCCGCGTACTGATAATACTTCTCGGATTGTTTGATCAACCTATTAGCATCCTGAACAGATACCCCAACATTGTCCAATAGGTTAATAATCCCCTTGTTACCTCCATCAATAAGATAAATTCACAAGCGAACAGAGAGGATATATATATATATATATATAAAGAGAAACCTGGAAGATATTGAGGGCGTCAGCTACAGAGAGAAGGAAGTGAGAGTTAGAGGATAGAGAGAAGAGAGACCTCAGGGAAGCTCCGTCTTGAGAAGAAATGGAGTCGCTGAAGCGATTGAGATATTCCGTTATCCTTCTGTGTGCTTCCCCCATGCTCATGTAAGCCATGGCTGCTTCCTTCCTACTTCCACTCTTGAAATTTCGATTCAAACCAGCTTCGATCGGTGTATTACTGTATTATGAATATTTTCTGAATTTCCGAATATTCTAGTTGGACTTCGTAACGACATCGTTTCGAGCCTCTCTTTCGACACAGAAGTTCGGGCTTGCCTCTATAGGCCCAAATACTTCGCCCACATGATCCGAAATCTCCAAAAAGGGCAACTGTGGCTTCGTCTCTTTTCACGCATTCGTCATATATAGTGGAAGCCATTGCAGTGCTGAGAGAACAATCTGGAGACGAAAGCAGGTGACTGAGCAGCGAGGTTAAGGGCCCTTTCGGAGGCGTAGCTTCTGTTTCTTTGACGTTTAACTTGGTATGCTAAAGTTCATAGCGTTTTATTCAATTCACACAGCCGCATGTTATAACTACGATGACGTCAACTTCTTCTTCCTCTTCTTTCTTTCATTTTTCTCATCTTTCGTGGTTGATTTTGAGCTTATTTCTTTGTAGTTCTCGAAATATTGTATGTAGATTGTCGTTTTTGGTTTTGTTTAGTTCTCTATTTATTTGCATAAACCGTTCTTTCCACTGGAGCAGTTTTTGTTATGGAGGGTGAAGATGACATTTTACATGTCATTGACGAAGAGGAGAGGTTTGATAATGTTGATGACGATGTTGAGATGCTCGATGTTGAAGAAGGAGAGCTGCTGGACAATGATTCAAAGACTGATATAGGGCAAGGCAGTAGTGGAGATATCAATATAACAAATCAAGAATCCCAGAGTAAGAATGGCAAGCGTAGAGCTAATAAGAAGAAGAATAAGAAGAAGAGGAAGGGTTCAGGATCCATCGACATAAACAGGTACCGTCCTCTTATTAGGAATGCACACACTCGCACACTTTAAAGTTTTCCTTGAGTTACATTGTCAATTGAAAATAAAGTAATTGCTTATACCTCAATGCCAAGAATATTGTTCACACAGGAAGGTTGCACCCAGTTATTTGTTTATTATCATTATTTCATATACCCGATTTCACCTACTTAGATTCTTAGTCATAGTTGCTGGAAAACATTCAAAACTACATTCAATAGAGTGTTATGGAATTACTTCTCAACCTGCACGCTACACTTCTTAGTGATGGCCCCTTGGTCAGGTTAAGTTAGGGAGTTAGGAGGAGGAGAGAAGGGAGTAAAGGACGAGGATATGGTTAAATGAGGATTCCTTTTGCTCATGTTTGTAGAAACTTTCTCCTCTGAAACTCCCCAGATTGGAGAAACTTGAAATAAAGAAGGAGGACTTTGGAGGATTTAGGATGCTTAGTTGAAAATCCTTTTCCATCCCATCAGTTATTCCATTTTTATGGTTTATTTGGGATTTGGAAAGGGAAGGACACTAAAGAAAAATGAAGGGGAGAGAGGGGAGAGAGGGGAGGGAATGGTTCACTTTTTGTTATGAAAAATATTATAAATAGGAAGTTAGTTACGGTTTGTTAGTTAGTTATTGAAACTAACCATTAGGGGTTAAGTAAAGATATTGGACTATAAATAATAAAACCGGGAAGTCTTTGTAGGGGAGATATGGATTTGTAATAGATATGACAATGTAGTGATTCAGTTCTCATTCTCCCTCTGCTACCTATCGTTACCCTCTGTTCCTCTTTCTCTTTCTGAAATCTCTCTGTTCTGCTCTTCTTTCCTTCTGTTTCTTCTTCTTTCTTTATTTCTGCTATATTTCTGGATCAATTGCGCATCAGTGGTATCAAAGCCTTCTTTCTTCTGACCTGTGTGTTGATGATCAAAACCGGCTGCAAGAAAACACAAGAAAGATGGACGACAGGTTGCACAATGTGGAGCAGCAATTATTAAAGGTTGATGATCTGCAAGAAACCGTGTTTGGCCTTCGAGAGGAAATGCAGATGATGGAGTGCTCAATTCGTCAAGAGCTACAGACCATGGCGCAAGAATTGCGTGACATCTCCGAAGGTGCTCCCCACCGTAACGGATACCAGAGGAACAATGAGAATGCTGATGACCGGCGTGGGACCTAACTGCCCATAATGGAATTCCCAAGACACGAGAAGGCCATGACAGAACTAACGCATCTTCGACAGACGGCGACGTTGGCAGAGTTCAATGTGCAGTTTGACACGATCGCTGCTAAACTGGACCTAGCGGAGGAGTACCTAGTGGAGGTGTATGTGGGGGCTCTGAAGGACGAAATAGCAGATTCGGTACGTATGTTTGACCCCCAGACTTTGGTTGAGGCGCAACGACTAGCCCGGGTTCAAGAAATTGCCGTAAATCATCGGAATGCTAAGGCAATCAATGAAAGAACGGGGAAACAGATGTCAGGACCCCCAACGGCCGTAACCTCATTGACGCCTTACAAGAACGCATTACTGAAGGGTGGGTCCTCTCTACGGGCGAGTGAGACGCCATCGGTGGTGAATGAACTGGGTTCTGGGCCCAAGAATACGGCAAGGTTTGTTAAACCCATCAAGATGCTGATGGCGGGGGAAGAAGCAGAGCACTGTGAGGGTGTTTGTGCGATGGCTACAACGGCGCAGTTGGAGCAGAATTCAAGAAGTGCAGTTGACAAATCTCAGGGGTGTGTGCCGACGTCAACGCTGGTGATCACAATACCACTTGTGCCGCTGAGTTCTTTCTCCTCAATGCTATCTCTGTTCCAGTTACTCGAGCAGCGGGCTTTGCAAAGTGAAGATACTGCAGTCTGCGGAAGGTGCTTGGAAGTTCACGTGGCTGCAGAAATCTCAATTTGAAAGGTCAAACTTACAGCTGGCTAGCATTTCTTTTAAGCTTCAGCAGTGTTTTCAAGGCTTCACTGGAACTTGCCGTACCCAATGGGCTTCTGGATTTGGCTGGAATAGTAAAGAGGAAAGCCTAATATCATTGCAATCCTGTTCCACAATTCCTTTGGGTGTTAATAATGATGGGTTATTTCAAAAGTGGGCTTTGTTCCTGAACTTCACTCCAACAAGAATTATGGTATTAGAATGGTTTAAAGGGGAATTAATTGCAATGTTGTTTGGAAAGGGGTTATTGTTTAAGTATGACGGAAAAGGAGGAAGTGAAGTGCGCAATGCGGCAGGGTGAAGTCATTTTTAAAGGAATCAGCTCCTGGGTTCAAAATACACAGATTTATTCAATAATAAGCAGAAAATTCTTTCCAGGATATTAGAGTCTATATTTTGTAATTTTGATCTTACTTGATCCTTGGGGGCAAGGATCTCTTTGGGAGGGGGGTATTGTTATGAAAAATATTATAAATAGGAAGTTAGTTACGGTTTGTTAGTTAGTTATTGAAACTAACCATTAGGGGTTAAGTAAAGATATTGGACTATAAATAATAAAACCGGGAAGTCTTTGTAGGGGAGATATGGATTTGTAATAGATATGACAATGTAGTGATTCAGTTCTCATTCTCCCTCTGTTACCTATCGTTACCCTCTGTTCCTCTTTCTCTTTCTGAAATCTCTTTGTTCTGCTCTTCTTTCCTTCTGTTTCTTCTTCTTTCTTTATTTCTGCTATATTTCTGGATCAATTGCGCATCACTTTTCTTCTCCTTGACTAGATGTTTAAAGTTATAAGGTAATAAATTAAATAGCTTCAATGAAAGAACTAAAAGAAGATTAGAACTTAGAATTATATAAAGAATGGAGAATTTTTTGGGTTAGTTAAAAATAATTCATCCTCGCTCTCTCCTGGTAAAACGCTCCCGAACAAGTGAAAGTTTTCAATAGAACATTCCATTCCCTGGCGGTCGTCCATTATAGAAGTATGAATAAACTAGGCTGCCATTGTAATTCAATAGTATTTAAAATTCTATTAATAGAATTATTAGGCATTTATGGTTTTATATTCCTTGTTCCCTCTTATTTTGTTACTAAAGAAGCATTAGTGAGTGCTATTTTCTTCTTCTAACTTTTACATAATGCCTAATCCAACTATAATGGAGAGGTATCTTCATAATTAAGTGGTCATCCTTTCCATATTATTGAATTCTTATAAATTATATTTTTTTCAGGTTTGTGTTAGATACTTGTCGGCGGTTGAAAGAGAAGAAGTCATACATGGTATACACAGCTGTAGGTTGCCTTGGCGTCTCAGCATTAAGTGACCTCATCAAAGAGGTATTAGAACCTTTTATGTCCTTCTATTTGATTTCATATCGAAAGCTTATTTCCTCAATCAGTTTGCCTAATGAAGTAGGGCTTACCGTGAAACATAATGCCAATCTGGAAGTGGGAAGTTGTAACAAAAAAAAAAAAAAGCCTGAAGAACTATGTGCAGAACAATACATTTCGAGGCTCTAATATTATGCACTGAATCACCGATTTCTCAATTCTAAATCCTTTTATGTCCTTATAGAGTTGTAAAAAAAGCTTTTGTTCCTTGGGTTGATTGGCTACTTTAACTTTGCTGTAACTACTTTGTTCCATTAAGACCCACCCACACACACACACTTGAACATCTTAGAGTATTGTTTCTACGTCCATAGATCCGACCTAACAAAAGTTGCTGGGTTCTGTTGTATGGTCCTATAGCTGCTATCTGGATATTCTTCAACTTCACTCACTGAATCTTCTATTAGTTCTTAGTTAAAATGTGCTTTCCATTTTTTTAATAAAAAAGATTTTTTTTTCAATTAGTTTTTGTTTTCTTCTACTTCTTTCTCTTTCTCAATGGGAGCATGTTTGTCATGGGAGCAGACGTTGTTAACTTGCTTTTTCTAAGGAAAGGTGAGAAATTAGGTTCGACAAGATTTGGACAAGCCTAGAGCTGATGATGCTCATCCACTCTTCTATAGAACCACTCAACCTTTCATAATTTCTGATGCACAATTTTGTGTCACTAACCTTGCAGATTTTTTCTTCCAGAAGCTTGTTTGCCCCTTCCACATCTATGCTTGAGATCTGAGGTTCCTGGCTGAACCACTTCATCATTTGTTAATTGTGAAGGTTGACATTCATTCTTTACTCCATTTTGTCGGTCACAGTGCACATGTAAAGACTGTTTCACTTAAAGAATTAAATATACTGGCTGTAAACTAAGTGATTTTTGCTCACCTAACATAGCCAGCCACTGATGTTCAAGCCAAAGTTGGATAACATTGAATACTATCTTCTTGTACTTTCACTCATGACAAGATATATGTTTTATGAATTTGTTACTTTTTTTCTTGTGCAATTTTTAATTATATATATTTTTTGCTTGTACATAGTATATGACCCTTGGAAGCTTGATATACCAAAGCAGGGTTGGATAATCCTCTACAATATGTACCACACTCTGCTTGCATGTTGATGGCTTTTGGTCGTCAGTTTCGTCAAATACATTTCTAAAGTTTTTGTTGTTGGTTTTTGTCCAATTTGATACACACTACAAACTTGTATGATGACATGTTCAAGCCACAGGTTGATGCTATCCAAACTTGCGGAGGCCAGATGACTGCTGATGGTAGCCGCTTCCGGAATGGCGGTGGTATATTGTGGAATATCATTAAAACTCGAGAACCAAAAGCCTACAAAGAGATAATGAAAAAAGCCAAGGACTTTGAGGTGTGTGAGTAATTTTTCTAATGCTGTCAAACTGTTTGGTTTCTAGATTCACCTCGTAATTTATGCCGGGAGGGTTAACACAGGTGTGGTTTTCAGAAGAGGAAAGGGATAGGGAAAATGTGAGTAGTGATCCTCTTATATGATTTTAAATAGAGCTGAGTTATCCCTCAGCACTGAAGCTTGCTTATGGCAATATATATTATGTTACTAGGGTTCTGAGGCGAGAACGAAAACTGCACAACAATTTGCTGATAACATCTATCATACTATATAAAGCTTTTGATTTGTTATGCATGTGGTTTAGCTTAGAAGTTTATAAGTTCCATTATGAACAACCAAGCCTATGCATTATCTTAATTTAACCATAGATGCTAATTTGACTTTGTAATGATAAGTAGTTCGTATTGCTTAGTAATGATAAGTAGTTCGTATTGCTTATCAAGTTTATGCAATCATGCAGAAGCAATTCAGACGGCCAATTGCAGAGCGACCATCGGGGAAAAAGAAAGAAGATCCTCCACCACAAGTGACATTTTCATTTGCTAAAGGGACTGACGGCAATGTTTCAGACAGCACTTTGGTTGCATCCTCAGTGGAAAAAAATCAAAATGAACAATCTGCTTCTGAAGAGAAACGCATCCCTGTCCATGATAGATTGAGGATACCTGTTTCATATGATGATGACTTGCTCGCAGAGAGTGCAAATAATAATGCACAGCTTAATTGTGGAACAAAAGAGCCCTTCATCGATTAATATTTTTCCCAGAGGTGGGGGCCTACCAAATTCATCCCTTCCTATTTCCTTTTGGATTGAGCAAGCGACATCCACCTTGTGCTCTTTATGCGCTGAGAGTGCTAGAGGATTTTTTTTCTTCAAGGATGTTACTATTTGTGATTTTTTTTGGGGTGAAAATAGAGGTATTTAGTTGCTTTTTGATAGTAAAATTTCAAAAGCTGTTTTCATGAGTTCCTTTGTGAACATGGACGAGGTATATATCTATTTTCTTATCTATATTGGATTTTTCTCTTGCTTAGAATGGCTTTACATAATTTTAATTTTAAGAAATGTATGATTGTGTTCTTATAGCTGTAGCGGGTAAAGATTACTAATTTGAGCTATTATTAAAATTGATCATTAATGGCCTATTAAAATTTATTCAAATGATTTATTGTGTACTATCTTAATGTTTAAATATGCATGATTTATAACTAATTTTGGTGGGTGTTAGCGCAAAGAATATTGTAGAATACTTGGGGCAAGCAGTGAAATGAGGGATCGTAATTTTTTTTTTAAATTCATATTATTTTTGAAAATTTATTAATTATAAAACTCATTTTAATAATAACTATTTAAATATTTATTTTATTCAGAATTATTATTTTTTTCATAAATATCTAAAAAAAATTTAAATCATTTATTCTTCATAAAGTTAAACCGGGCTATAGTTACAATAATATTGATTTCCAAACCATATTCCATTTTATTCCACACCACTCTAATGACGTGGTAAGTCGTAACCCTCTCATTCGATCCTATCCTAGGCTCCAGACATACTCACACTTGTCTAAACATAATTCTCGTCCCACAGACAAGTTTGTTTACAAATAGTGTTACTTTATAATCCTTTATAATAATAAATAATATGAATAATAAAAACAATGGTTCGAAATTCAATGTGGGAGCAGCAGCAGAAATCATCCAATGGCCTTCCATCCAACGCTTGTTCTGTTGGTTCAGTTCAGAACACAGTGCCTTGCCTTATCCTCTGCAAAACAAGCATGGCGTGTCTGCCGAGATCCGTCGCACCATTCGCTTTTCCCCTTCTCTATTCCAACCTTCGACCCTTCATCAACCTCCATACCTCCTCATCTCCCACGTCTTAGTTGGGTTGTTTGCTCAAGCACTCGAAAGCCTCCGATTCCAATTTCTAATGTGTATGAGAGGTTCGTCTCCTAGTCCCTCGTTTATAAAGTGTTTGTATTTGATGAAACCATCTAGAATTCTTCAACATAGGCAAATGGTCAGGAAAATAGCGTCATCGCAAGTTTGGACTTGGGTAATCATCAAATTTGTTGATTGTTGGGTGTTGCTGATGGAGACGAATCTGGATGTTCTATTCAATATATTGAAATGCTGAATGAAATATTAACTGTTTGACCTTTGTATATTTCAGCTTCTTTTTAGCACCTGCATTGATAGTATTATTGTGATTATGTTTTACTTCGTTGTTCCAGTCTTTCCAATTTAGTTCATCATACCCTTCTGCTCCCTAAGCCTTTTCTCTTCCCTCTTTGATTATCTAGGCACAGAGGCCATAAAGCTAATGCTTGTTTTGTCAGTAGGAGATTGTGGGAACCGCCATGGTTAACATGTTTTAATGTCACTTGGAGATGGCTTTCTCATATACTTTCCTTGTACTTGCTATTTCTCAATCTTGTTGCCAATGCTGAGGACTATCCAGCTTCCTCTACTTATGCTTGCGAGGATACTTCCTCTTACTATTCCCACATGAAGCATTTAAGAGGTGAATCACTCAAGAAAAAGTTGAATAGCATTGTTGCCCCACATCATTCCTTATCCTATAAAGAGGTAATTTCTGGTTTTTATTGTATATGCTGCTTTAATTTCAACTAAACTGGTTTTACCTTTTAAGTTCCGTATGGGATTTTTAAATCTAAGATGTAAGATGCTTGTTTGATTAACAGGTGTGGGATGCCCTTAAGTTTCTTGATGCTGCTGATGTTGATGAGCCTGATGCTTCATCAGGAGTGTATGGACCTGCCATAACTGATATTGCTTTAAACTGTTCAATTTGTGATTTCTTATATTTACCATATCAGCTGACTTTTATATAGTTGATGGTTCATGCTTTGCAGAGTTGAAATATACTCCTTGAGAGTTGTCCCAAAACACTTATCCGGAAAGCCCCAGGGATGGAATAGTGAGTTAACTAATCAATTTTCTGGAGTTATAATGTCTTGATGTCAGTTACTTACTAGTCTCAATCACGTTGCTTTTGTAGCTGTTGCTGCTAATACTCAATTTCACATGTTTATTCTTAGTTGATATTTGGTATAGAAAGATAATAGGGAGAGGGAGAGAGACGAGAAATAGAGAAGGAATCTGAGAGGAAGGGGAATTGAGAGAACAGAAATGCACTTTACTTCATTAATCTGTCAACAACTGAATTACAAATGCCCTAGGGGCTTACTTTTAGCCTACTTTCCCTTATTGTTCTAAGGGTCACTAACGACCTGTTAGTTATCAGTTTATTTATATATTTTCATAACAATTCCCCCAAAAGAGATCCTTGCCCTCAAGGATCAGGTACAACAAATTTAAGAAACTGCTGTTGAAATTGAAACAAAGCAACCCATGAGGCTTCCTCATCAGAGTAGTCCCTTCCACTGATATATGGTGCAATTTCAGGTAGGATGAATTAAAAATTCAACTGGTACTTCTAGTTTGTAGGCAACACTTCCTATCCTTATGGTACTCTGTGAGGACCAAAGTACCTTGGAGCTAAGTACTTCTGGTAGCCACTGAAATTTTTTAGGGCTGAATGAGAGAGAAAGGAGGAGAATCAGAGAGGAAAAGATAGAATAGAGAGAGATAGAAGAGAAATTTAATTCCATTCAACTCATTATTCTTATATCCTCATCATTGACGGGTCGGGTCCTTCATCCAGTAGCCCGCCCATATTTGGTCATCACCTTCTTCACCGTCGAGTTCTATAAGCTGCAACTGCATCTTCTTACCCTGTGGAAACTGGTGGTTTTTAGAAAATCTCTCGTGACAGTAAAAACACAGGTTTTTCGCTATGTATGTATTCATCAACTTCTTCTGGAGACAGCACTTTATTAAGCCTATCACCAGAAGACTCGTTTGCACCATTCTTGGCAGCTGTCGCCTCCTCAGCAGCTCGTTGCATATTGATCTCAGTGATCCTTGCGATGCTTCTTGGGTCCTTCAAGGTCGCTGGTCTAGAGAGACATATAGGCCCTGCGAAATCTTCACTCAGTGCCTCGGTATATGCTTGCACCACGTACTCTTGTGGAAGTTCCATTTTGTAGATAATTCTGTTAAACTGGTCGTTAAACTCGCTCAACGATCCCCGTTGTCGAAGCCTCATCAAGTCCGCCATCGGAGCTTCATATGCGGGTCCGAATCTTCCTTTAACGGCGTCTGCGTACTCATTCCAAGACAATACTTCGCCTTTCCAAGAACGTCCGAACGCCATGTGCCACTGGAACGCCTTGTCATCTAAATGAAAACTAGCCATCGTCACCTTCATCTCTTCAGGGGTCTCGAACAGCTCGAAATAGGTTTTGCACTTCTTCAACCACACAAAAACGTTGCTTCTTTGGAATCTTGGAAACTCAATCTCCGTAACACGAGTTGGCCTCTGGTATTCCGCATACCCTGTTCTGTTAACGGACTCGTCTTTGTCTTGCATGAGTCCAGGCATACTCTTCACCATGTCTCTCAAGGTCGATAGCTTCTGTAAGCTCTGTCTGTTCAAGAAGTCGCATACGAGCATCTATGTTCTGTTCCAGTTTTCGCACGCGCTCATCAACCTCACAGAGAGCAGTCTGGTTTTGCGTTTCAGCCATATTGCCGATGATGACTTGGCTCTAAGATACCACTGAAATAGAAAGATAATAGGGAGGGGGAACGATAAGGGAGAGAGAAAAGAGAAACAGAGACGGAATCTGAGAGGGAATAGGAACAGAGATGAAAGGGAATCGAGAGAACCGAAATGTACTTTACTTTATTAATCTGTGAACAATATAATGCATTATGGACTTATTTATAGCCTACCGTCCCTTATCGTTATAACGGTCACCAACGGCCTGTTAGTTATGTTATATATTTTCTTAACAATATTTTGTTGCTAAAGGCTAAAATGATACTCAACATACTACTACCAGTGATTCCAATACATGTACATAAGATTCAATTTACTGGTCATTTTAAAATATGCTTAAATTTCTTAATTAGGTTATATTATTAATTCAACTTGTTTTTGTTTTGTTGCTTTGTCATAATCAACCTTGTTAGTTTTACTTATATGGCTGGTGGCTTCATCAAGTCCTGACACTAGAAACACAGGTTTTGTTGTGAACTTGTCGAAAATGAGAAGAAACCCAAGCCTCTTCTAGACAAGAATAAGATAAAGTAAATGCAATAATGAGTTATATAGCTCATGAAACTAAGCAATATACAATTGAGATTCACTCATTTAAGGAACATTTTTACAGGAGAGCATCTATGGCCTCGTTCTTATGGACTAATAAATGGTCCTTCTTTAACTGATTTACACAACATTCGCCCTGCTGATGCAAATGGTAAGTGAATCCACTGCTCAATATATTTGAAAACAAGATTCTGATTTCTATTGATGGTGCATGTTTCTCTCAGTGAATGCATCAAGGGGAAACAAGTATTATGGAGAATGCGAGGCTAAATCCTCCAAGTGTTTGAAGCCAGCAAACAAAGAAGCTGCTCTGGACACTGAAACAGACAAAGAAAGATGGGCTCCACCCAGGCAGGTAATGTGTGCATGTCTATATATACATACATACATACATACGTATGTGATTCTAAAAAGAGTTCCTCTATGGTCTAGCTTGGGAATTCCGTGTCTTTACATAGAAATGAGTTCCTCTGTCCAGTTAAAAAGTCTTGTTTACTCTGCTGTAAAGATTGCTATGAAGCTCTGTTTTACTGATTTTCATGGCCAACTCGTTCCCAGAGAACAACTGAGAATTAGTAAAAGAATCATGTAGATATTGATGTCCTTCATAGATATGTCTTAAAAAGTTAAAGCAACTTCCAGGTTAGAGGGGATATTGCAAGGGCATTGATGTACATGGAAGTGTGTTATGGAGGAAGAATTCCAGGTCTTCGCCTCTCAGATGTCCCCAATACAGGTACTTGTCAAACTCAATGATGATATGCTGTGACATACTTGTTTACTTGAATGGTTATTAACATATTAGATTTGTCATCTCATATGTTATTTCATGCTAATCATGATAAGTAGTAGCAGCAGGAGTGTACGATCTAAGGACAAATAGAGTAGTGGGTTGAAATTTATGTTTTGTGACTTGCTTGTTTGTATGCAGAAAAGAAAGAGATGGGACTTCTCTCAACATTGTTAAAATGGAATGAGGTTGATCCTCCTTCGAGAGAAGAGAGATTAAGAAATGAAAGAATATGCAAGTTTTATCAGCATAATCGCAATCCTTTTGTTGATCAACCAGTGTACGCCAAGCTTATATGGAACCAGCAGCCTCTCTCAAGACGTCTTCCTAATAGTACTAACAACATTAGTTTCCCAACCAAATAGAAGTCTCAAGATGTTTATCATGACAATATAGAAAAGAAAAATGTTTATATTAAAATTTAAATTCAAATTAATAAAATATTGATTAATTATTTTAATAGTGATTGTGCTGAATATTCTTGCAATAGAAAAAGCATATTAGGCTTTTTATAATAAATTTTGGAGATATGTCTTGGTCTTGGAAATAATAATATTACTTTGTTAATAAGCATAATATCTTAAAAGTCTTTTTTTTGTTGTTGTTAAAGAATATCTTAAAGGTCTTTTAATCAAAGATACAGTGCCATTTGGTAAAAAGAAAAAGAAAAAGGAATACAGGGCCTACTCATTTACACACTTCCAATTCTTTTTAGTTTGACTATTATTTATAATAATATTAAAATTTCATTTATTTTTTACTTTTTAATCGTAATTGTATTGTTAATGTCAAATCATTCAGAACCATCTAATCTAACGGTATAGGATTTTAAAAAAAAAATTATAGACAGCTTAGGGCTTCTAGAGAAGAGTTTATAAAAAAAAAGTGGTTTTGAATAAATAAGTGTTTGGATAGTTATTTTTAGAATGACTTTTTATATTGGTAAATTACCAAAAAGGGTATGATTTGATTTAAAGTAAGAGAGATGAGAGAGGTAGAAAAAAGAGAAGAAAGATGAGAGAGGATAAAGGGGGGAGAGTGTAAGAAAAAGTAGGAGAGAGGGTATAAGAAAAAGTATGAGAGAGGAGAGAGGGTGTAAAAAAAATAGGGGTAAGATAGTAATTGGATAGTCTATAAGCTCTTTTACTGTTAAAAAAGTTAGTTTTAATAGCTTATTCAAAACCATGGTTTTAAACCATGGTTTTGTCCAAAAGCACTTATAGACAAATATAGCTGTTTGTTTTAAAATTTCTCCAAACTAAAATTTTGTCCAAAAGGGTTTCTAAACAACGTTTCCAAACACACCCTAGATTAAAAATGTTGAAGTGAATAAGGACCCGTTATTCTAAATAAAATTAATTTATAATTATGCTTTTTAAAAAAAAATTATGAAGTTGATATGAATGATTTATAACAAAATCATGATTCTTAGCTAAAAATTATTGTGACATTTTAAGGGGTCTTTAAAACTGTTTAAAGAAAACCATAATTTTACAAGCAATAATTGATTTTAGATAAAATTCAATCCTGAAAATTGTATTGGTATAATTTGAATTTTGGAATTATGTTAATGTGTTTATATGCGGAACAGTGGCTAGGGTTTTATTTTCAGTGGACCGAACTACACAAGAAGTACAACGGCGACCAAGACCTTTGGCATCGCGCACTCTGAAAATATATTCCCGGGGAATACCCCGCTCTCTCGATTGTTTCATTAGGGTCCATTCAAACTTCTTCATAGTTAATTGACTTAATTCATGCCCTTATAATAAAATCCCTCTTTCGTCGTCAACCTCGAAGCTCTAGGGTTTCCCCTGTGCATCCATCCATCTATTGGCTTCCGAACCGATGGAGAACGGGTCACAGCTGGGTCGCTCCCTCATCAAGCAGCTTGCCTGCTGCAACAAGGCCACTCGAGACAAGGCTCTTCGAGTCCTCTTCAAGACATGGCTTCCTTCACAATCCCAACTTCCCGATGACGACATGAAGAAGCTCTGGAAGGGCCTCTTCTACTGCGTCTGGCACGCTGACAAGGTCCCTGTTCAGGCTGAACTCATTGATCGCCTCTCCTCGCTTCTTCTAGTTCTCGATCTGGGTCTCTCTGAGCACTACTTCTCCGCCTTCTTGCTCACTATGCGTCGTGAATGGTCTGGAATTGACTCCCTCAGGTTAGACAAGTTCTACCTCTTAATTCGGAGATTTCTCCACAATTTTTTTGTTCTTCTCAAAAAGAATTCGTGGAATTTGGAACTTACCCAACGGTTAATGGGTGTTTTGGATGAGAGGACTTTCTCTGCCGAAGATAAGTTGCAGGGCAATGGAGTTAATTACCACATTGCCTCTATTTTCTTGCAAGAGCTTAGGCCTTTCCTTCCTATTCGGTCGCAAGTGCTTGAGGTTCTCTTCAGGCCCTTTATTGCTGTTATGGGCAAACTGCCTGATAAAGTCTTGTTGGGAAAGATTAAGTCTAATATGTTTGATGAGCTGCTAAAGATGGCGAAGAGATTGTTGGGGGTTAAGAAGGCAGGGGATGAGGTCGATTCGGGAGATGATTTATTGGTGCTTGGAACTATAGCATTAGTCATGGGGTTCTCGATGAAATTTTACGAGTTGGGCTCTTCACCTGAATGCTGTCAGGGAAATAGAAAGGTATTGTTTGCTCTACATGAGGAATTTAAGAAGCTTGAGAAAGACATGGCATCTTCAGGATTTGAGTTCTCAATTCCTGACGTTGATGATCAGGATGAAGAATATGCGCCAACTTTAGTTCCTATTGTGACCACTATGGAGGTAGATGCTCTAGAAGTTGGTTCGGAATGTAATGAAGATCTTTCAAAGGTTTCTAATGGGGCCGCTGGTAAGCAGTTGAAAAAATGTAAGAAGGATAAAAAAGCCCCTATTATCAAGGAGAAAAAGGCTAAGAAGAAAAAGAAGAGTGATCCCTCTGATTCTATTAAGGAGGAGAGTCCTACTGAGAATGAGAATCAAATTATAGTTTGTGAAAATGGCTCATATGATGAACAAACCGATATATTGAATGGATATGTGATTTCAAACCTCCAAAAGCAGTTTGAGATTATTGCCGCCGAAGCAGGTTTGGATGATGGAATTGCAGGGGTCTCAGATTCTCCTGAAGCTACAACCACGGAAACTGTTTCTAAGAAGAGAAAGAGAACAAAGACTTTGAAAGGACAGCAATCTCAAGATTCTGAGGTGAGTGGTGGAGATGCTGAAGGCATCAAAGCTGTTAAGAGTGGGGAGGGAAGTAAAAAGAAAGTAAGGTTTTCCATGAAAAATAACTTGGTGTGGAAGCCACAAAATCCTTTACCTCCGCAGAGCCTGAGACTGCCTCCCTCTGTTACACCCAGAGGAAGTGCACTTAAGAAAGGTGTACCGCCAGGTCCCATCAGGGAGATGCCGCTCCCAACTAAAAAGCTGAAACTGAAGAAGGCCAGGAAGGCAATGAAGGGTGTTTCTCCATCTGTGAAACGATTGAGAAAAATAAAATCCCTTCCGGCATGATTTCTATGATGTTCTTTGGCTACTAAGTTTATTTTAAGTCATAGGATGATGTTCCGGTAACTTGATTATCGGACTCTGATTTATTTACTAGCTTTGAAAGCTTATTGTGATATCAATTTTGGTTTCTGCGCAATTGAACATGTGGATTGAGAAATGTGATGTTGAGGTTACTTCTATTTTTCACTTACATCATGAATATCTACCACTTTTTCCTTTTCAAGTAAACTGACTCTTTTAGTTCTTGATGATAAATGGTAATCTGGATTCAGTTTCCTAATGCTTTCAATCCAATACCTCTTTTCAAATTCTTGGCCTAATCCACTGAAAGGTTTATTATCTGATATGATCCTTACATGGGAATATCTGGCCATATTCTTATAAAAGCTTTATTATGTTTAGCAACCTGCATCATTAGCAGGTTTATCTTTCTTATGATATCAAAAGAATCTATCTTGGATGATTTATGGTTGAGCATATAGTGGCTGCTACTTGAATTTGAGGTCTTGGTTGGGTGGCCTTTTGCATCTATTGATAGCAATTGCTTTTAATTGGCAAATGCACGAAGGCCGCAAGTTGAGTATAAGTTGGGGGTTTATTTTGGATAAGTGGTGACTTTGTATTGGGTCTCACTGGGTTGTGTTTTGCTATCTTTGATTTAAGGTGGATGAAAGTGATAGTTGATTGTTGCATTTTGTTGGGGTTATTTGAATAATGCCGTTTCTGATGGTTAACAGGGAAGACGAAAGGATCCATAAAAGGGACAAAGAGCGTGTGCGATGATGAACCCCTTTGGCGTGGTTTCGGTAGGTAAAAGAGGAGCACTGGGGCTTTTGGTTATGCAGGACACAATCACATGACTTCCTGGTTATTTATTACCCCTTGTCGAATCAATATTTTTTTGTGCCCCAATAAACTGTTGTGCAACGACTTAGTTTTGTTTTGTAAATATGCTTACCACTCTTGTGTATATGAAAATAGGTTGAAGCAACCTGTTTTCTTTAGGATAGCTTTCTATTTTGTTCATAGTCATGTCTTTAAATTCAATTAGCTTGCAATTTATGTATGTGGTTTCTTAACTCTGAACAAATTAGTGATGGAAATGTGTACGAGTTTTTGGAGTCATTTGGACTTAAATGCAACATATTAGAGGGAATACTGATCATAATGAAGAAACGTTTTCATCAAGGCAAACTCTTCTATTTTTGTTGGTCACAGAATTTGGACGACACCTAGTAGTAGGGATTTTAAACTTCCCTTGAGGAGAGGAATCGTTCTATTTCAAGTGAACGTTTTCGGTTTCTGTCAACTTCATGTTTTGCTGTCATCTTTGATGAACCTCCCAACATTGCCTTTTTCCTTTCTAAAGACGATATTTCTGAGAAACTTAATTATATACACTAAACAAATTTACAGAGAAAATATAGCTGGGGAGCTTCCGTGTGGTCCTCCTTATCTCACCCGTTTTGGTATCATGATTCGTGATCAGCTTCATTCTAATTCAAAGGTATATTTGATATAATCCACTCCATAAATATTAAATAAATAGCTGGAAAACCGAGAAATCGAACTGGACTCTCGAATTTTGAGTAATCTCCACTTTCAGGCAAAAATAAATAATTCTCCACTTACATTTCATGGTCGATGTTTATCATACATCTTTGTATTCAATTATAAAATTAAATAAATCGGTAGAATGCATTATATTGATTATTGGTCATAGGCCAATATAAATTAGATGGAACTGGAGATCCTGGTCATCAGGGTTACGTACACAAATTCCCACAACAGTAACAACGAGTTTTGAAAATAACTTCTATTTTATTTCATTCGTCTTGAATCTCTCTAATTATCTCCTACCTGCATGCATTTATACAGATTAGACTACATCAACTGCAAACAAACTAATCCAACTCACTGTTTGAAGAATTCTAGCTAGTTTGAATCTAAGAAAAAACAAATTGATCAAGGCGAAGAACATTCAGGAGGGAGGCCTTGTGGGAATCGCTGGGTATCACTGCAGTAATTGTAAATCATGAAGTGTTTCTGGACCCATTTCATGATGGCTTCCCCAGTGGCGTTGAGAGAATCTTTCAGCCATGATCGGTCCTCTGAAGAAGAAGAACAAGAAGTCGAAGAAGACGAAGTCCAAACACAAGCACGTTGAGCATCGAAGTTTCTGTAAGAGGCAATAAACGGAGCTTCACTCCAATTCGTCTTCACAGCACCACCCCTCGTCGCCCATTGATCAGCGTCATAAATGCTCGAATATACCTTCATCGCCTGATTCCCTGGGAATGGAACCCCTCCCGTTTCCAAGTTCTTGAACATTCTTATCGGCGTCCCGTCCACATACAATCTGATTCGTCACAACAAAATCAAACCAAATTGTTATCGTCGTCTCACTAAGATGATGATGAAGAAGAAGATCTAGAGAGAGAGAGGTGTGTGTATATATATATACATGATGTTGAGGGGATTCCAGAGAATGGAGTAAGTGTGGAAATTCTTGGTGGGATCGAACCACAAATAAAACTGCTGTTCTCTGTCGCCTTTGCCTTGTGTGTAAATGTTGGTATGAAGAATATAGGGATCGCCACTGAGGTTACCCAGAAATTCAAAGTCTATTTCGTCGTGAGCAGACCCCACTGCAGATAACTGGAGAGAAGAAATCAAAGAAAGAAGATAATAAATGATGATGAAATGAGCATTCAATATACACACACACGAGAGAGAGAGAGAGAGAGAGAGAGACACTTACGTAGTAGGAAGTGACGGTACCAGCAGAATTACGAGGAACAAGCTTGATCTGAACGTCAATCTTTCCGAACAAGTACTGGTTTTTGGATTGAAATCCAGAACCAGAATCTCTATCGAGAGACAGCTTCAGAACCTGCCCATTATTATCATTATTCCCAATGATCCTCGCACGCCCATCACCCCATGTTATTTCTATATCTCTATTCAAGTCTGCATCTTCAAACGACGCCTCCGCCAGCAATAATAAGCTAAAAACAACAACGAAACTGATAATTATGACAATCTTATTTCTCATTTCAGAACCACCCTTCAAAGTAACTAACTTTTATCACAACTGGGACAAAAAGGCAAGGGGTTTGTGTATATAGTTAATGCAATGAGTTATAACAAGTAAATATATAAGGGAGGTGGTTGACTAGGTTGTGGTGGAGTGCTAACTGTGTGTAAGGACCATATGTATTGTCGAACTTTTTGGGTCTTAATTCATTTCTTTTCTCACTAATCTCTTTCATCTCTCTGTGTGCTCTATATATCAATATATGCATTTTTTTTCATTCATATATATATATATATGTATGTATGTATATCAGTCCACATTTTAGTGGTTATTGTTAGTAACCTTTTTACTTTAGTTAGTTCATAATTAATTACTTGGTTGACGAATTATTACTATATACCTTTGAAATATTCTTAGATGGATTGATATCATTTTAAAATATTAATAATGTCGTTAAATCAATAATAATATAAAAATGTCTCATGTTTTATTATACATATATATATATACACTCCCTCTCCTGTCAGCTTTTTAAAAGAAATTGATAGTTCCAATCACTTATTGGAGCATTCATTAATTTTTTTTTCTAAATATTACCCTAATTACAATTTACTAGAAGGAGACTTAAAATTTATATATATTTCTCTATGCTCTAAAATAAAGATAAAGTTGGAAAAAATTCATTTCCAAACAATGTTAATAATTCAACCATATCTCCTTAGTTCTAATGAGATGATTAGAAATAACTTATAATAAGTATCAGAGAGAGTGCGTCTATATATATACGCACACACGTATGTTTATAGATTTTGGCTAAGAATGAATTATTCGCTTTCATTTTGGTTCCTTTATTGTCACCTATAAAACGAGCTTTCATTAGTAATTTTTCAGCTAACCAAGCAACCAATCAAACCAAGCTTTAGTGTACACTACGCTCGCTCACTCAAAGGATCTTTGTGATAGAATTTTTTTTTATTGTTAATTTCATCACAAACTTTGAGTTTTTTTTTTTGGTGATACATGATGTAGGGATATAATTTACTCTCACAAACTTAATAAGTTCTTTTTCTTTCAGGGTTTTGGAGTATTGTACGAAAATAGTGCTCAAATTATGGATCAGCTATTAAGTTGGCAAAAAAATTAAAGTGTTATATAAGGGATATTAAAGCGGGAGGTAGCTAGAATGAGCAGTACATAAAAAAAACAAAAGAAAGTAGCTTATTGTCAGTTTAATGCTAAAATAATTATGTACGTAATAATATGTGTTCTTGGTAAGAAGTTTGTTTTGTGTGTTGTCGTGTTTGGATTTCTAAATTCGTGAATCAAGCTATAAATTGACCCACTAGACACAATTCTATTCATTAGGTTGAGCAGGTTAATTATTGGAATTTCTTGTAACCGGTTAGGTTTCTGTTTGTCCTTCGTGTTAAGTTAAAAGACTCCAGTTGTATTTTTGTTTATATATTCGTCACTTTAATTTTTTTTTTAAACGCATGTATCATCAGAGACACGATAATGTTCGAAGTACTGTTGAGTACTATACTAATAAGAATTTAAACACTAGTTTGTTATAATGTGAAGTTACATCCAACCTCTATTGGTATATATTTATCAATTTTTAGTGGTTGCTAATTTGTTATTATATTATTTATTACCTAAAAAGTAATGTTCCACCAACATAAAGTTAATTTAGCACTATAAAATTTTGTTAGATTATTTAATATCTTGAGTTTGATTTCTATATAAGACATCTATGTTAGAGAGATAATCATAAATTTTAAAATTAAATACATGATAATATTATCTAAATAATAATATAATACAAAGCACATTAAATGTTCCAAAATGCAAAGTTCGTCCAAATGATTGTGGGCATCAGTACTTGTAAGGCAGAAGAATATGGGCTTCTAATAATACTTTATGGGAACAATTTGACCCATTTGATTTTTCTTTTTCTTTTGTGAGTAGCTTTTTTGTATTTATTTAAAAAAAACTCTCTCTCCAATAATGGATATTTTTCGATAAAAGTTTAGAAAATGACCTATATAAAAAAAATTTTAGATAACTTTTAAAAAAAAATTTGGAGAAAAGTTTATGAAAAATACAGCTCTAAATAAATGAGTATTTGAATAGTTATTACAAAAAAAAATTATAATTGAAAAATTATCAGAAATGGTATTATTTTATTAAAAATAGGAGAAATGAGAGAGTGTGGAGAAGAGAGAAGAGAGAGGGTGAAGAAGAGAAAGAGGAGAGAGGAGAGAGGGTATAAGAAAAAGTAAAAATAAAATAGTAATTAAGTAGTCTATAAGTTATTTTACTAATCTAAAAGCTAGTCTTAGTAGTTTATCCAAAATATTGGTTTTAAACTATAGTTTGGTCTCAAAACTCTTTTGAACAAATATGACTATTTATTTTAAAATATTCTCAAATCAAAATTTGAGCCAAAAGTCCTTTTAAAATCTTAGTTTTAAAAGTTTCCAAACACACAATTTCTTGTGGAAGAAACACATTGTCAATTTACCAAACTTAAAAAAAAATAGTGTAATTTACACATGTCCCAGTTTAAATCAGACCGTGTGTATAGAAAATATTTTATTAAGAGAGATAAAATTTACTTCGATAATCTCTATGCCTCGAGAGAATTACTCACTATCGGTTGGGAAATACCACATCAATTCTATTAAAAAATATATAGTAATATTCAAATCCTCTGTATCTTTAACAAAATGTATATCTAACAAAATTAAAGAAGAACGAAAAATAATAGATATACAAATAAGAATTCAGTTGAATACACAGGTACCTAGTGTGTGTGTATATTAATTTACTTGTTTAATCTATATCAATTAGTTAATTAGCTTATACATCTAAGGCCAGAAAGGATGGAGCATATAAAAATAAGGTTCCTTTGCCTACAATAATAATACAGAAATTGCATTGGAACGAAGCAAAGAAGAGAAATTAGACGTGTTTGGATGTTTGTATTTGTCATTATGTAGAAATTGCATAATCCAAACATTCCATAGTTTCGATCACTTCTATAACACAGCCTTAGAATACCCCTCCCACGAGTGTCTCGGGCAATCTCGATTTTTCACCAATAACAATGGCCCCTAATAAATTAATCTCCCCTTCATAATATTCTTCAAGTTATTCATGACCATGCCTGAAACTGAATCGCCAAGCTTGCCTTCCTCCCTCAAACGATCTCACCCAACACTCGCCCCCGGTTCCATTCTCTGCTCATTTCTTTAATTTGTTCTATCACTCTCTCACTCTGAACCAGAGGATTATTAATGGTGAGTTTTGTGACTGCAGTGGAACCTCCTTTGCATTCTCAAGTTATTCTGGTTCCCATGGCGCAGCTCAGTGGTTTTGGAGGAGTTAAGTTTTTTGTGCTAGTGATCATATTGCTCATCATGTTGGTGATCGTTGTGTTTCTGTGTCGGAAGCGTATCAAACCTGCATTGCAGAGGAAAGAAAAACCTCCAACGGGTATTTTTATTTATATGAAAACCTCAGAATTAGAGGTCTAAATTCTAAGAGCTTCTTGTGAGCTCACTTGTTTTATGTTTCTCTTGTTTGCGCTGGCAGAGGTAATGAAGATAATCTCTTCTTCAAAGAAGCAGCAAGGTAATTAACTTGAAAGAAAACATCTACTTGAGAACAATAAAACCCTCAAATGTTGTGGTTTCTATAAATGTACGCAGGATCAGTGGACTTTTTCAGCGGCGGTGTTCAAGAAATGAGTTATTTCGATTATCAGACCCTGAAGAAGGCAACTATGAATTTTCATCCCGATAATCTTCTTGGAAGTGGTGGATATGGTCCTGTCTTTCGTGTATGAATTATACTGAATCTAAATGCAATTTTCTTGGCATGTTGAATCATATACTTGATTTTTCTGTAATGATCATACTGGTTAAATAGTTAAGGGAATATCACTTGATGGGGTGATTCATAAGATGGCAGGGGAAGTTGGCAGATGGGAGGCTAATTGCAGTGAAGACATTGAATCTGAACAAAGCACAACAAGGAGAGAAACAATTTCTTGCAGAGGTGAGACTGATTACAGGCATCCAACACAAAAATCTTGTTCGTCTCCTTGCATGCTGCACTCCTCAAAGGATCCTTGTCTATGAATACATGAAGAACAGAAGTTTGGACCTCATCATCAATGGTATATATCTTTCCTATTATCTGTATTATCAATGAAATCCTAGCACATGTTCTTGATAATAACCTATTCTTTAGTATTTTACAGAACTTATTGGGATTGACTTAACCAATCAAATCTGCTTTTTCATTCAGGAAACAGTGATCAGTTTCTGGATTGGAGAACTAGGTTCCAAATCATTCTTGGAATTGCAAGGGCGTTGCAATACCTGCACGAGGATTCACACATGAGAATCGTTCACAGAGATATCAAAGCAAGCAATATTCTTCTCGATGACAAATTTCACCCCAAGATTGGAGACTTTGGATTGGCTAGGTTCTTCCCTGAAGACCAAGATTGCCTCAGTACTCAATTTGCTGGAACATTGTGAGTCCTATTCAAAGGACCCATATGATGAAACTATTCCAAATTGCTTTGATATCTGCAGTTTAACATGCATTTATACATATTTTTGTTTCAATGTCTTGTTTGGTTAGAGGTTATACGGCTCCAGAATATGCTACTAGAGGAGAATTATCAGTGAAGGTAGACATCTACAGTTTTGGAGTTCTATTGCTTGAAATCATCAGTTGCAGAAAGAACACAGATTTTACTTTACCATCAGAAATGCAGTACCTTCCTGAATACGTAAGCTGATCTATTAGATTCTACCACACTTGATTATTTATTCATGGCTATAGTAATTAATTAATATGAGCTTACTCATGAAAATCTTCATTACTGCAGGCATGGAAGCTTTATGAGAAATCGATGCTGATGGATCTGGTGGATCCGAAACTGCGAGAACACGGATTCGTAGAGAAGGATATAATACAAGCAATTCATGTGGCATTGTTGTGCCTTCAATCCAGTGCATATATGAGGCCTCCTATGTCAGAAATTGTAGCATTGTTAACCTTCAAAATTGAAATGGTTAAGACTCCAATGAGACCGGTATTCCTGGATCTAAGGCATAAAGCGGCTGCTGCTGACGACGACGACGACGATTATGAGAATTGAGAAGCATAAAAAAGAGAGCATGCAAAGCTTCATTACCCTGATGACTAATAAGGGCATGTATATATTTATTCAGAATATGTATATGTTGGTTGCAACTTTTTGCCGTTTCACTCTTTTTAACTATTTTCATAATCTGTCTCATGTATATCAACGAATTGATGCTATTTCTGGAATATGGGAAGATATATGCATTGTTGGATGAAGGATTTTGAGCGCTCATCATAAGCATTTCATTGACAATAATGGCTATATATGTGCCTCTTCTCTTTTGAGGTCGAATCTCGAGTATGTTTTTGTCATGGTGACCAATTTTCCATTTTTGTCTTGTAGTGTCCAATTAATTGTTGATGAACACTAGCTCTTTTTTTTTTTTTTATGAACACTAAACATATAATTCTAATACCATGTAAATTATTGATGTTTAATATTTTGTTAATAAGGTTCATCAAACTCCGTCTTTTAAAAAAGGGTAAAATTAAAAAATTTATTAATTTAAGACAAATTTAATGACTCAATTTTTATTTTTTGATATGTAAAAAATAGTTATAAATGTATTATAAGGATTAGAGGGATGTATTAAGATTAAAAAAAAAACAGATGAACATAATATATGAGTCTAATATATATAATAATATTATAATACCTTGAATTTGCAGCAGAAGAGCAAGGCTGTACCAAATTAATGGGGCATGGAAGATCTCCCCCGCCTCACACCCACTTTCATATCTCTTTCCTCATTCATTCAATGCTCCCAACTCACATGCAGCACATTAACATCTCATTCTAATTTTTTTTATTTTATTACAGAATATTTTAGAGTGTTGAGAAAAAAAAAGTAAAGAAAAAATAATATTAGAGAGCTAACTTCGGATGTTGTCCTTGTGTTTTTAACTTCAAATGGTCAGATTTCATGTTTGTTTGTCGTTGCATTATTCATTATTGTCCCAAAAAAGCTGCCACATTGTTCTTCCAAAAGGTTTTTCTTTATTTCTATTACAGATGAATTTCATCGTAAATTTCTTTTTTTCTTTTTTGTGTGATCTATTTTGGTATTAAACCTCTCAGTCAATAACCGTGAGGCTAGTTAAACTGGGTCTTCCCAGAAAACAAGACGACAATATATAACAATGCTTCCTTTGAAATCAAAGAAACCAAATCAGAACTTATGTAGAATTACAAGTAATCAACAAATATATGTATATAAGATGATAACAAGAATATTGCTTCCAAGATAGCAGAAACTATAACTAACAAAGAAGATGAAGATGAACTTGAAACAAAATGTATACATTTTGAACCAAAAATCACACCGACACACAGAAGCTAAAAAAACTTGAGGGGACATAAATAAATTGTACTTGTCTTCGTCATGGTTAAGTTCTACCTGTTGTGCAATGGATTTGGCCCTGTAGGAACCATTCTTTTGTCTTCTAAACAAGTGTTGTTCTTGGAGCTCCACAAGTAGCTGCCTTCATCCACATTTGTTGACTCGTTCGTGCTCTTAATATTCTTCTTCTTCAACTCGTTCCTCAACTCAGTAATAAGCAAAGTCTTCCTCGCCACCACTGTACTGTGATACCCAAAGCAAGCCCAGAACAGAAGGCACAGCAGAAATGTGAGCTCACGTAATCTCATTGTTCATCAGAGAGGGAGGAAACAGCAAAGGAGGGACACGTAGGAGAAGAAGACCCAGTACGAGAGATTATATAGCTGAAACTTGAAAAGTGACCGGAGAATGGAGAATAGGGAGAGGCAAAAGGAATTGAAGGTGATAAAGATGATAATGATATTAGTTGATAGAGAGGGTGGTGGTTATGTTTGGGATATTATGGTTATGGGACATTAACTATGGTACCTCGGATTTTGCAGTAAAAGAGAGCTTGATACATCACATCTTTGGGCTCAGAAATTTCACCAAACCTCATTAATGGACTCGAACTCTATTGGACAATCATATCTGTATCAAATTAATCAAAAGCTTTCAACTTAATTGGACCCCAAAACCGCGCATTCTGTTCCTCTCTCTCTCTAGGGTCTTCACAGCACAGGCTAGAGCAGCTACAACCATTGCATGCTTTTTAATGAACTGAATCGATTTAAATATGGATGCTGCAACAATGGAGGATCACCACGTGCCTTTGTTAAGGGTCTCAAGGGGCATGCATGCATGGAAAAGCTGACGCTCATTAAGGGAAAAGAAGAAGAATTGCAGCAACATTAAATGGATGTTTTTGGGTTTTTTTTTTTAAATTGGTTTGACTGTAACATGCAATGAATGGTCAGAATGAATTTGCTTTAGAGGCACGTCTTGTTGTTGTAGTTGATTGAATGAATGATGGTAAGTGTGATGGGTAGCTATGCGTTCGAGGGAGGAACAGGGACAACCTGGGAAGATGCAAGTGCCGACTCTTCATTCGTGAAACAACAGCTGAGGATTCATTAAAAGCACGCCATTTCTGTTAAAACAACAGCCCTTTTGCTGTGTCCCTCATGTTTGCTTCATAACGTAAGTATAAATAATGGTGCTGATCTGATATACAAAACTGTGGCATAGTATACTCCATAGTTATAGTATTACTATATAGTGTCTCTCTCCCTCAGTCCTATATTTGGTTCTGTAGGCAAAACTCGTAGGGTAATTTTATTGGAGACATTGGTAAAAAGGTAATGCCATTAACTGGACCTTTCTTTTACACCCTTTGTTTCTTTGGTTTCCCTTTTTCTGGCCACACAATATAATGGGTTAAAAACAACTTGTTCTTTTCTTTTCTTTTCTTTTGGCCAAGAAATTCCAAATTCTTTCAATAACTGTGACTGATATATGTAACACGTAATCCTCCATCTGGTACTTAGTGTATGAGTTAGATGACGATTTGAGATTAAATAAATTAGTTAAATTAATTATTTATAAAAATATATATTAGTTTTCTTAAAAATATACTCTTTAATTTAATCATTCATATTTGAACTACCTCTTAAAGGAAATTCTTTTTATATATGTGAGGTGATCAATAAGGATATATAGTTTAGAAAAAAAATTACTCTCTCGAGTTCACATTATAAGTCACCTTAATTAATTCATTAGAATAAAAAAAATAGTTAACTCATTAAATATGTATTGAATTAAAAAAAGTTTTCAACATTATCCGTATTGAATGAGGCTACGGAGGAGAGAGAAAAATAGAAGGAACTACATTTAAGTATTACTTATAGGGGTAAATTTGATAAATAAGTATTAATTATTCTTCAAGAGACTTATTATGAACTAAGAAATTTTTTTATAAGTAACTTATATTATGAATAGGAGAGAGTATAAATTTATTAAATAAAGTGAGTTGATGTCTTACATTTAAGTAAACATAATATTTGACTCTTATATTTAGTAGCGGACGGTGAGGATAGGCAAATACCCACTTCTCGCACTTTTACTTGACTAGTTTCTTTTCTTTCTTTTTTTTTAATTTTTTCACCAGTATTTAGTGCGTTACTAATAACAAATTAGTCTGATTTGAGAGAATGTAGGCCCACAATAAGGGGAACTTACTACCTCTAAGTAATTATTATGACACCATACACAAGGCTCGAATATGAAACTATTAGTTAAGTTGGAACTACCCACAGTTAATCGATCTAAGCACAAGCGCTTGGTGCTTAGACCAACTTTTTATTTGCTGCTCCCTCTATTTTTTTTTTCTTTTTTTGGATTTGCTATGCTCCCCTAATTTACATTATTTCTTTTGTTTCTCTTTCTTGATCGGCCCTCAAAAAGAAGGGAATCCTTTTGTTATTTATTTGGTTTTTCTTAATTCTAAATCTTTTGCTTCTCTTGTTTGTGTTAAAAAAAAAAAGGTCATTCACCATTTTTAATTTACATGTTTGGATAGAGATGAAGAAGGGGATATTTGCCCTTCATGTTTGTATAGTTCAAGCTTCAAGGGTTTGATATAGTGCAAACGGTTATGGGAATATATTTGTGTATTTTCTTTAAGATAATTTTATTTACAGTACATTTTATGACTTTTTCAAATCAAAACCATTCAAAAATGGGTTGAATTTCTTTCCACTTCATATCTAATACAGTTCTTAGACCATTACGACCAAATTATAATGATACAGGTTAATTTTTTTTTTATATTATAACTAGTGAGTCTGTTATGTTGAATTTAATCTAAAAAAATAAGTCACATTATTATTGATGACTTATGAATAATATAAATTTTTTTAATATTTTAATATTTTACATAGATGATAATTTAATATAATAATAAATGTGTACTTGCTAGAAATTAAATGGGTCAAATGATCAAATCTACAACATTGTATCCATTGTACTAGAAACTGCGAGCTTTGGACATGAACTTATTACGTAGGACCAACCAATTAATTAAACAAATTAAAACAGAGAATTGGAAACTCAATTCTATCTATATAAACACATAAGTTGGGATCTGAAATTAAAATTTTGAATTCATATATAAGTCATGGGTAGTCAAAGATTTTATGCTTAATAGCTAAATTCGTATAATGATTCCTCATATTAGTCAAGATCCTTGCTATTTTAGCCAATTTTTCCCCAATTTTTTTAAAATAGTTGATTACCATGTCAGCTTAATGTTCTAAATACGTATAAACAAAGAAATGTTCTGCAGTCACTTTAATTTGCTGCGTTTTCTCGTTAAAAATAATAATGCATAATAAATAAAATTTATGCTATTTTTATGGGAAAAATTGTTTTCCCTAAAAAATGATAGATATAATAAGTTAAAATTAGGGAGAAAATGTGGTTAAAGACGACCCAGTTGTATGGAAAGCTCAAAATAATCCAGGAGGATGGGATGTCATTTTCAACTTTTATTTAATTGTTTTCAATGATTTTTTTTTTAGTTACAAAATTTTTTGAAAGGGGTTGAACTCACTCACGATCTAAGAGTAGAACGAAGTCTCCCTTCCTCCTAGGTGATACTAATGTCGGGCAGGACGAGCCATTTATTACCTTCAGACGTAAATTTAGACACCTAAAAGTTATGATGTTTCTTCGATAAGAGAATATAAAGACGATTTTTTTTTTGTCCACCCGGTTCACCGGAGCTTTGCCCCGACTACATCTGGATCCGACCCGCGTCGTTCACCTGGCTATAGTGGGTGAGTCTCCTAACGGAGATTTTTTGCGTACGCTAAGACTCGAACTTAAGACTTTGCTCTCGAACTAACCCCCGTTGGTAATATAAAGACGAATTTTGAATAAGAACAGGTCCGACAAATGACATGAAGTTCACGATTCAAGCCCAAACTTTGGTTCTTTTTATGAGTTTTAATCGAAATTCAAAGCAATGGACCAAACCAGCTTGTCTGAGGTCTCCCCCTTGCGTGTTCTTTTTACACTTAGGCTTAATTAGCCCAATCCTCGTTTTTTTAAACAAAAAGATATTATTTGATTTTTCCACCTCTAAATTTGAATCATATTTTCATTTCTATTTCTAATTCACTCTTCTTCTTTTTTCAAAATGTTTGAGGCTTTAAGCCACCCAACCAATTTCATCCTACCAATCAAGTTTTTGGCTTCCAAATTTAACAAAGATCCATAGAACAATTTCACATGATACATAAATACTATACTACTTTTTCACATCAGTTAAATATGAATTTTCTTAATTATAACTATATTACCATTATTTAATAATAGTTATGTATGTATTCTTTAACTATTACTCTTTATTCAAATTAAAGACACAATAATGACAATTCCAAAGTACAAAATTTTTTAATCCCCCACCAATCAATCAAATAGCTAGATTGAAAAGTAGTAGAGAATTTTTTTTTTAGAAAAAAAAAATTAGGTGAGTTGAATCTTAAAGCTCAAAAAGGCTAAATAAGTACAAAAGTACTTACAGATCCTGTCAATAAAATTTTCGTATTGATAGTAGGATTTGAATTTATAACTTTCTAAATTTTAAACTAACTTCTTATCAGTTAGATCAATTTTTATTTACAGTATTAGAGAGTTGAAATTAAAGTATTATTTTGACAAAAAGTATACCAAGTCTCCAAAGGAGGATATCATATGGATGGGTGCAATTTTGTTTTTGCTTGGTTTTGTTATTGAGAAATTGACAAAGTTGCAAGTCATGACGAGGAGAGGAGGCATATGCGTTGTCTTGTTTGACAAAGTTGAAACTCTTAGATTACCCATTGGAAGTGTTCCACATACATCAACGTGTCTCTATGTTCCAACCCTTTTATAATTTCCTTTCCTACTCTCACGAAAAAAAAATTTGAAATCAACAGATAGCTACCACCTTTCACGCCACGAATACCACTTTGAACAATCATGTGTTACACACACGCATGTGTCTTATATATAATCCTAAATAGGGAGGTATATATGTGATGCACAACGGGGAGGAGGACGAAGGGAGAAATTAAAGAGAGAGATAGAGAGAATACAAAGGAGGGAGAATAGCTATCAGAGGAAAACCAATCACAAATTAATACTCAATATTGTGTTGAGGACTATTTATAGCCTCAGCTCTTTTTATTTTTAACGTTTATAGCCTCAAATTTAAAATTAAGAATTGAAAAGAGAACATTGTATAATCCTAAAATTAAAGATAAATAACAATTAATGATAAAAGATAGCAATAAATCAAAATTAAAATAAAACATTTTCTAATAATAATAAATATCTAAAATATTCAAAAATTATAATCAATCATTATTTTATATCCCATGTGCCAGCCTTAACGTGATTTTTTTCTTCAACAAGCTAGATTTGAATCATTAAATTTCTTCTATTCAACCTGCTGACTACATATAGTAAAACATTCCGTATATAAAAAATTAGATATTTTACTACAAATATATCAACCATTATCAATTAAGGGAAAAGATAAAGAATAATTATATTTTACTACAAATTAAATTAACTTAACTAATTTTAACCTGTACTAATATCTCATATATTTGAGACGGAAGAAAGGAGTAATAGTTCAAATAATGGAAGAAGGCGTAGGTAGAAATGAATATTTGAATGGGGAAATAAAAAAAAATGATTGGGCAGTGTTGTGATATGGTCTTGGTGGGGCCATATAAGATGACCAAAATGGGGCTTTGACAAGAAATGTGTTTGAACTTTATTTGCTTCTTCTTTACGCTTCTAATTATATTTTCCATAACTTGTTCCCCGCTAATTAATTAATCTCTATTCCCACACTAGTCAATCCAATCATGCAAATCTGTGGAATAAAATTAGTAGCAAAAAAGTTTTTAAGGTTATTCTTTCAATTTTTGTTATTGTTTATAACACTAGTGGGTGAAATAAATTATAAAAAAAATATAACATTTTTCGGATAATTAAAAAGGAATTAAATTAATTTATTTACGCTTGAAAAAATGAAAATATTGTATATCTCGAATATAATATTTTTTAACAAAATTGTTCAAGATAGTCTTCGTGGATGTGTCATCATATATGATTGAAGGAAATATTTATATTTTTTTGTTCAAAAGGGATAATCTATATATAGTATACCTTTCAACCTGATTTTTTTTTTTAAAAAAATGTTATTCTTTTGCTTGAGTTTAAAGTATATGCATATGACATCAGCTTATTAGAAGAAGATCGTATGACTTACTCCGTTGATCTAAGAATATAATTACGCAAAATAAGATTTTGACTTTCACTGTTTGCTGGTTGATTTGTTGACTTTGTCATAGAACCAAGTTTTCCTCTTTATTAAATTCATCTGTTGTTACGCTAATGAATATAGAAAAAAGTTATGGTCGTCACTTGATGATTAGATTTCAGAGAATACATACTAAAAATTTTCTTTAAATTTTAATATTTTATCATTGGTTGAATTGTGTAATAAAACTTTTTTAGACTTTCAATTATATCCAAATAATTGACTTTTATTGCTTTACAAGTTAACAAGAAACCTATGTACATTGTAGGTCATGGGAGCATAGATAATAGTGAAAAAGAAGATAGATAATAGTGATAGCATTCACAATCACAACCATAAAGATATTCAGAGAACAAAATTAAGAGGATATTATATAATTAAAGTGGCCTTAATCAAAATTTCATGGGGAAAAAAGAAGTGGGATTAATCATAGGGTATGAAAATTGTAAGGTTTGCCGACTACGTACCCATTGTTTTAAAAAGACAACATTTGGTGGGAAGTTGAAGTTGAAACTGTATATAATGCCAAAGTCAATTGTACAGTTATTATGCCCATTATTTTTCTTTCATGCGTGTGAAATATCAAATATGTCAAGTTGTTAATTAGTTCTTTAATTATGTATAACAGTAATCCTTTTTTAATTACAGTCTTTTTAATTCAATTCTCTAGAACAGTAAATAATCAATTGTAGTATTAGGACCCTGTGTGTGTTAAGTGTGAACACTGTAGCTAAGATAGTTATAACTAGAATAATATTTTTTTTTAGTCATACATATAAATAAGATTATTATAAGATGGTGGAATTGGTAAACCATACAAGTAATTAAAAGGTATAATCATGATTAGAGAGAGTGGGGGGAAGTGAAACGAAATGAATGGATTTAGAAGGATGACAGGTACAAATAAACCATCCCTATCATATAGCTAATGGTAAGATTAACTGCTCTAACATTTAATCTGTAATTAATTAGTGGACTGACTTTGGGGGGAATTCTTTTTCCTCTTTCAAAAACTTGTTCCTTCTCATCCCACTGACTTCACATAGTCCCGAACCCATTATTTAAATATTTGGTCAAACCATATAAAAATTCAGGAATTAAGCATCGATCCCAAAGTGTCACCTAACATAACATTTACCCCACATAGCAATCTAAGGTCACGCTCTCCAATTTATGCTTCCTACTGTTATTGATATTTGCGTCATTCGCTTTGAATGGTTTCTGGCATGACGAACACGCCGCCGTCGTCTTTGAGAGTTGAATGAACAACGGCGAAGTCGCCGCCGGCGTCCCAACCTTGTGTGCACGTAACTCCTGCAACTCTTCCTTCAACCTTCGATTCTCATCTCTCAGATTCTCACAGCATTTCCTCAACAACTCGCTCTCTCTCTCTGTCTGCTTCAACTTGGTCCTGATCCATTTAATAATAATTTCCACAATTAATCTCATCGTCGATCATGGCACTTTTTTCAGACGATGATATCGACAGACGAGGAATATATGAAAAATACGTACCTTGCTCTTCTGTTCTGAAACCAAACTTCGACCTGTCTTGGTTTCAGATTCAACTTCTCAACAAGAGAATGTTTCTGAGCCTGCATGAATTCACCATCGACACCAAAAATTATACATAATAGATATTAATCTCATGATTATAGATGAATCCGTATGACGACGTATAAAAGGGCGAAAGATAAGAAATTTTCAGAAGATGAGAGAGAGAGAAAGAATATAATACAGGATTAAGAGTGGTATGTAGCTTGAAGCTTTCTTCAAGCAACGAAGATTGATCCTTTGTGAGCCTCAGTTTCTTTCTGAACATTCCACCTTGTTCTTCATGATTCGTGGTAGTATTAAGGGTTTCTTCTGATCTTCTGGGGCAAAGTTCAAAGGGTAGGTCCAAGCGAGGACCCACTTGATCATTATTATTCTCTCTGATCTCCTTCTTCTTCTTCTTCGGCACATACCCTCCTATCCCCAGCCCCAGACACAGCCCTGTGTTGCATGCTCCATCGTCGTCTTCCATGGCAGAAGAGAACAGAGAGAGAGAGAGGTTGAAGAATATGGTAGTGATGAAAAATGGGGAAGTTGAGGGGTTTTAAGAAAGAGATGAATTTTTAACACAGATTTTACGGTTGGGGTTTGGTCATGGGGTTGAGTTTAAATAAGTTATTAGTGGAATAATTGATTTTGATTATCAGAACGAAAAGGAAAAAGAAAAATATGTGCATGTGGAGCAATTACTATGTACTAACGAGAGGAGAGGATTAGCGGATGATCAAAGTAATGATAATAATAATGAAATGAGAAAAAGAGGCAAATCATGCGTTAGAATTCTGAATACTCTCGGGAAACAGCTCAAAACTTCTTTTAATTGATGACATAATACATCGTTTGACCATTTTTTTCAAAAGATTGTTCAATTCCAAGCTTCTTTGAATCAGCCAAGAGGGGATCTTTCCCAACACTTTCCTAGTAAGCTGGGGCAATATAGTCAAATCACTAAGAAGCTTTAATTTTAATGGAGTAGAACCTGATTAGTGGGTGAATAATTAATGGTAATAGTTGCAGGCTTTAGCCTTAATTAGGGGTTGGACCAGATTCATCGAGATTAGCGTTTTTGACGTATTATTATTAAGAAATGAAGTTACTGAATTATAATGAATTATCAATAGTGTTCAACAAAGAAACGCCAAATTACCTGAGGCACAAGGCAAACTGTTAAAGTTAATACAGAAATAATTAATGGCCGCATGTGATTTTAATTAATCATGATCATATATATTCATAGGCTTGTGATTGTGATTATTATAATTGTAACTTTTTTCACCCACACATCAGGCACAAGTATTTTAAATTTAATTTGCTGGCTTATTAGCAAACTAAACCCGACTTGGTCTAATTGGTCTACATTGTTTCCGTTCGAAATCAGCCTAGTTAAATTTCGTCGGTTTGAAACTAATTAATTAACTGCTTTGTTATCAACATTAAACTAGATTATGGATCAGTCTTGTTTTTTTTTTTTGGACAAAACAGTTAATTTTATTAATATCAAAACAGTATTGGTTGAATGACGCGATTTTGAGGGTAGAAATTACAGCTTTAGTTTAATATATATTTTTTTGGAAATTAACTAGAGATATAGTTTTTTTTAAATGTTTTAATCTCAATTTGCTTGGTGGTGGGGGTTATAGCTTGACTCAAGTGTTACTTATAGATTGGAAGAAAAAATAGGTAATGGTGCAAAAAATTCTCTCAGACATAAATCATTTGCAAACATATTCATTTTTACTAATACGGACTAAATTAAAACCTTTACCAAAGAATGCTATTAAAAAAAAAAACTTTTACAAATGAGAAGTCTTTAATTATAAATTATTAAATCATATATAAGAACTAAATTAAAAAATTAAGTAAAGACGTACCAAAAGATTATGAAATTTCAGTAAATTAAAGTATTTAAGGATAAAAATAAAACTGTGTCTTTTTACCAATAAAATAAAATTGTGTTTTAATAGTAAATGACTAAAATATTCATGACCCCTTGGCTGATCACCAAAAAATACACATTTAATCATATAATGGAAAATTTTATGTAAGTAATAAGCTTAGCTTCCCAATTTATATGGTAACAAGTTTTGATAGAAAATTTACTAGTCGATATATACACATATTTAATAATTAAAAATAATAAAATAATAAGTATCTATATGAAAAATTATAAATCACTTAATTTATATTATAAGAGAGCTCCTAATAAAAGAAAAATTATAAGGATACATATGCTTATGTGAAAATTTACTAAAATTCTCTCAAATATATTTTCCCCAGTATATATATTTTTTACATATTAGAAATAATTTTTTATATATGTCATCATCACATGAAAGGTATGGTATTGACCGGTTAAGTATATTACACTTTTTATTTAAAGTTGCCTTCCCCATGGAATCAGTCAATCAATATGCATAATTGCATATTATTGGAAGCTTGTGAAGGGGGAAGTATGAAGGTAGAAAACTGTAAAGGTCCCTATCACGTGAAAAACCAGAGGATTAAGATTAGAACAGCGTACGAAATGGTCAGTTTTATGATTGAAATCTCTCTTTTGTAGGATTTTGTAGCCAAAATTTGTGGACGAAACGAAAAGAGAAGTTGAAAAAGAAGCTTGTGGGAGATAATAGTGTGGTCGTGACTATGTAATATAGCTCTCTATAATTTTGTGATGGGTGTTTACTTTAGGATGACACACTCCTAATTAGTGCCCTATGCTTAACGTCAATCCTCAATTATTAACTAATTATTTATTAATTCATAGTTACTACCTACTTTATTCATGCATTTAAATCCTACTTTAACTCCTCAAGTTACAATTGCAAACACATTGGGCTTAGTTCTGCGTCAGTTTTTGGTGTAAGGAATTGAATCAATATGAGCATTTCCTTATAATTAGAAAAACAGATTATGTTTAAGAATTCCAACTTCTTGGAAGACACAATTTCAAACTTTTTTTGTTGGTACAAAAACTTTTTAAAAGGGTTTGAACTCACCTATAATTTAAGGGTAGGACGAAATCTCCCTTTTCTTAGGTGATACCAATGTCAGGTAAAACGAGCCGTCTATTACCTTTAGACGTAAACTTACCCTCAAGCGTAAATCTAAACACCTAAAAACTAAAATACCTCCCCAAGCACCGTGACTAGAATCATAACGAAGTGATATTTCTTAAGGATTGAATACGCTTTAAATAGTCTCAGAGTAACTCTTTCGCTAATTAAACTATGGACGAACAGCGATGGGTGACACAATTTCAAACTAAATCAAGATGAGGTTAGTCTCACCGACGTGGGATTCAAATTCGTGGGGCTTTATGATGACTGTCCTAACGAGTGGAATTTGGAAATTTATTTTTTTTTTTAAAGAAAGGTTACATCAAAGCAAATATCAAATATCACTTCAAAATAGATATAAGTTTTCCACTTTTCATAACAAGGAACGAGGATGTCTCCTGTTGCCACACTCCTTCAGTCATGACTTATGAGGTTCAACTTTCTAAAATCAGATTTTTTTTTTAGTTACCCAAGTTATCATGCTAACAGAATAAATCATTTAACAAAACCATGTTCCTACGTCATTTTATTATTTCAATAACGTTTTCAGAAGTTTTGCCCTCACTGTCATTTTTTGTGTATATTTAACATGTCCCTGTTATAAGAACTAATATATAGTTTAACACTACAAACTAACTCTTATATGAAGAGAGGAATAACATTTATTGACTATTTTCGTGCTCCACAACATTTGCATTCTTAATTAACTGAGGTAGCCGATTCATAAGTGCAAATGACCTCACTCTTTCAAATAGCAAACCACATCAAACTTAATTACGTCAGAACTTACTGATCAAAATCTCATATGATCAATATGAAAACGCCTGTTCTATCGAAGCATAGTATCGGGTCAACCCTCATATGCAACAATTTCAGCTTGGGCTCAAATTAAAATTACAAATTTCAAAGTATTAATAATCTGATTCATAATTCATCATCATCCTCCTCTGTCTCAATTCCCAGAAGATTTGCCAGTTTTCCACTCTCATAGGCTTCAACAGTATCTACAGAACAGTCAATTAACAAATATGTGAGTGATATTCCAAGGAAATCGGTATTTGTTGGAACAAAGAGAAGTCCATATACTTGCTCTAACTAAGAAAGACTTACCATCTGAGCCACCAAGGTGCTTTCCGTTAATAAAGACTTGTGGCACAGTACGCCTCCCAACAGTATTAACCATAATATCCTGAATCTTTGAGCCATCCTCTGCAAGAAAGAAATTTTACTACCAGCAATTACTACTCTACATATTTACACAGAAAATACATTCATTCTTTACGAAACAGAGTTCCCATTTAACCTCAATTAACTGGTCCCTCATCTTGTGATGGGCTGAGGGGCTGTTGGTACAAGAGAAGAAACAAAATTGTAGGGGGGGAAAAAGACAAACAATGTGTAGTATGGTTTTGTTACATTACTTAACAGTCCCCTTTTTTATTATTCAAAAATAGGAATATGGGAATTATTTTTCATCTACAACATCACTTCGTTTATTTCATTGTTCTTTCAATTGCTTTTTATGTTATGTTATCAAGCCACATGTTACTGGTCTCTCCTGTGGCTTTGTGGCGTGTCCATACTGAATATTCCAGCATTCTTCAGGTTCGAGACCTGGTACCTCCCATCATCTTCCCTCCTTCTCATAACCAACAAGCCACATGTAAGTGCCACTATAGGGAACAAACTACGATCTTCCAAGTATTATTTTGCTTTGTTCCCCTTGATATAAAGCTTTGTTTATTTCTCATGAATAAACCTTGGACTCGTTTCAAAAGAGGTCAGTTGGCCACAGATCTAGAGGATTTGAGGCTTTTCTCTGCCACGAGTCACTTGTTTGCTGCTTCTCTGAAGGTTAAGCTATGCCGGGTGCCTCTTTTGTGCAACTTAGCTTCATGTATGGGAGCTATGGAGTTTTGGATGGGTGGTCAAACCTCCAATCCCTCTAGTTTTTATCTTTTCCTCTGTTAATAGAGTCCCTAGATCTGTTGCTTTTATCCTGGTCCTGTTTTAGTCTTTTGGTTTAGTCTTGCCTTGTTACTGTTAGTATATTGGGACTAGAAAGAAATGCCAACCCACCCTGCTTTTCAAGAATGCCCACTAAAGCTACGTCATTTCATTCTCCCTAACAGATATAGAACCGATTCAAGCTTTAATATGCAGAAGGAAAAGGAAAAAGAATTAGTATACCTCTCTCATCAAGCTCAACGACATATGGTTCTTGTTTTAACTCTTTGAAAACAGCTTTTGCTCTTCGACAGTACCTAAAATACCAAAATGAAATCAGAAGCGACCTTAAACATCCTGAGAGCTTTACTGCAGTAGAAGATCGAATTTATTGTCCAAAGTTATCATCCGCTCATCAAGTTTATGAAAGGCACAATTTTTTCAAGTGAGTGTAAAATTTATAGGAGGAAGAAAGAAAGAGCAAATAATGAAGAACTTTGGAATTCACATGGTATCATCAATCACATAATTATCAGGTAATGACTAATAAGCTTATAGAAACATAAACAGCAGATTGAATGCAACACTATCCTAAATATCAGATCCATACAGTCTTAATATTTAAAACAAAAGCAACTATAAGTGATATCCAATTACAATGAAATAATGACTGATATTTACATCCTACAAAATTTTGATGGGAAGCCCCCTACATGCATGAAAAACTGAAGATATACTTTATGGACGCAGATCTACGACAATTTAATCTCAAGGTTATCAGTTTAATTTTAAAAGGTTAATGTCAAGCAGTCTACTGAGGACAGGAGAATGGTGTCAATGTAGGATCTCTAAATATTGTTCTTCCTTTTGCATTTCTAGTACCATGGTTAACTTTACTTATATTTTTCCCGCAGATAGTTTAAAATGTAGCATTCAAGGCTCAGATCAGTATCTATCTTCGATTTTCACTCGAGAACGATACTTGTATTTACGGTATCTGATGGAAGCAACATTCAGAATTTTGGGGTTGGATGACATTACTTGCATATGACAACATATAGTTTCAAAGAATTCAACAAAATATCGAACGTAATCCACTCTTTCTGCCTCGTTCTTCCACTCCCTCCAAGAAAAGGGGTAAAAAAAGGGATTTACCATTTTAGCTATTAAGTATTAAGGCAGCTTCCAAAATCTTATAACATATGCTATTAAGGTGTGCTTGGTAAGAGTAGAAACCGATTCACAATGTACTGATGTATCAAGGTATCATCAGGCCAACATTGCAAATTCCATGCCTGTCCCTCAACTCCTTCAATTTCTACGTTGAAATGTACCAAAACTGTATCCACGTTCAATGCCAACAACACAGATTGAAACATCTTTCTTTTTCTGGGAAAAATAAATTCGAATCATCTTCTAATTTTAAGCAAAGCAATATACACGGACACTACAAGACTAATTCGACGAGCCAGCGAAACCTATCAAAGCAACCGGATCATAATAATTTAACAATAAATTAAATAGAATTCCAAGCAATTTGCGGAGAAAATAACAAGATCAGTAGCACCAACTAAATGAAGAGATCAACAAGACTGGAAGAGTGTTGATACGCACGGGCAATAGGACTTGGAAAAGATGACGATCTTGTGGGACGTGATGGTGTTATGCACAAACTCAGCCGTATTGGAAGCTTCAGCACAATACAGAGAGATTGCTGCTAGCATCACCAGCATCGCCGTCATCGCCATTCTCACAGCACTTGCCATGGAGATCGCCGAGCAAATTACGAACCAGCGTTTGAACCCGATTTGGGACTTTACTTCAGATTTAGAAGAATCCTGACCGTTTATTCAATAGCTCAATCATCCGTTGGATGTGCCCACTGAATATTAATATTAATTTTTTTTATTTCTCACAGGTATTTGTTATCCCCCTAGCATAGTTATCTTCTCTTTTTTTAATAACCGAGACTAAGGGTGTGTTTGGATTAGCTTTTGAAGAATAGATTATGGGAAGAATAGATTATGGAGAATAGATTTTGGGTAGAATAGATTTTGGGAAGAATAGATTTTGGGAATAAAGATGTTTGGATGATTAGTAGTAGAATCACTTTTTATATTGGTAAATTACTAAAAAGGGTATGATATGATTAAAAGTAAGAGAGATGAAAGATGATAGATAAGAAAGAGGAGAGAGAAGAGAGTGTAGAGAGGAGAGAGGAGAGAGAAAAAGAGAGATAAGAGAGGAGAGAAGAGAGAGAAAAAGAGAGATAAGAGAAGAGAGAGGAGAGAGGGTGTAAAAAAAGTAAGGGTATAATAGTAATTGGATAATCCAAAACCTAGGTTTCAAAGAAAAAGCTATTTTCAGTAGCTTATTCAAAACCTAGGTTTCAAACCGAGGTTTTGTCCAAAATCAATTCTCAACAAAAATTGCTGTTTGTGTGAAAATTTTCCAAACCGAGGTTTTGCCCCATAATTGATTATCAAACCAAGGTGCCAAACAGGCACTAAAAGAGAAGAGATTTAGGTACCTTACACCATGCCCATTTTGGTAATTTTCAATAAATACTTTTATTAATAAACAATCAAGAGAAACAGGCCCAATAAACTAATAACAAAAAAGTTCATGGGTCCACTCATTGAGATCCAAAAGAATAAGATCATAAAGATCTTCGTATGGACTCCCAACATATCCTTTACATTGGACCTAAATTGGGATTCCAACTGATTTTGACGCTGTTCTGTTCCCTTTTTCAATTTTTGTGGGCTTACCAGTTTAGGGCTCAAAAAGTTTGATTATATATCCATTTTTATTTTTAAGAAAACGAAGCCCAATAACTATAGTAGTCATCTGCCACAAACAAAAATAGGATAAAATTGGGTCTTGTAGTATTCTTGAAGTATAACAATAGATAATTTTTAAGGGACTATCACTGGTATGGGACAAAAAAATTAAGAATCTTATACTAGAATCAGATACAAAGAATGTGATTAGCTCTATGGCAAAACGACACTCAACAAGTGTGTAACCTCTTAACGGTGTAGATCCAATCTTTGTTAAAACTATCATAGGAGGTTAAAACAGCCTATATTCTATGAAAGCTCAACTTTATTGCTGATTTGTTGGCTAAAAAAGGTTTATCAACTTCTTTCTTTAGGAATTTGTCGCCCTTATTTGGAAGAATTAGTTGTTACTGAGTTTGATAATTGTTTTCCTTAATTGAGTCTTCTTTATATCTTGAGTGTATCCCTTGTTTGTATAAAAAAATATGATAAAATTTTTGTACAAAAAAAGATAAAATTTCCATGTAATATAATTTTTTTAATAAAAGAAATTAACAAATATTTATATAAACTTGTGGCAAAAACAGAGCTATCAGTGACAGCACACACATGTTAATTTGTAGCCAAACTCATAAAAGGATTCACGGGATGCTTGCCTCCTTTACTTTACCTAGGAATGGTCCTATCCAATACTCCTACGCTACAAAAGTCTCCACTCTCTTTTCCCTTAGTAATTATGTAGTAGTTAATTTGCACTTTCAACTTACTCAAATTTAAATATCCAACAAATTGATAAGTTTAAATCTCACTATCGATATGATAATTTTATTAGTAGACAATTTATAAATATACTTTTAAATATTTTTTGAACCTGTTAACATACTCTAACTCTAATTAATCCTCACAACATGACTCATTTAAATTTTTTGATATAAAAAAAATTTAAAATCAAATATTATTTTTTTTATAAGGTTTAAACTTATAATTTTATTTCAAAGAGTTTTAAATATCTTCCAATCAACTCAGCTACTATTAATTGATGCCGGTATTGTTATTGTTATCTTCATTGTCGTCATGGTCAAAGCTACCTTCAAATTTTGTTGCCGGTGAACACTGAAAACTCCAAGAGAGTATAATTAATTGAGCCCAGATCATGTGTATATTTATGGAGATCTTTAGGTATGCATCTGATCTGGATTGTACATATATATCAAACTTAGGCAATCAATGGTGCACATAGAAATAATGTTGACGATTAAAGTTTAAATCCTTTTAGCAAAAGATGAAAAGAACATACATGACAATAAACATTTTTTCCCAATTGATGCTGAAACATGTATTTTTTATTTGGCTGTGAATGGAGTTCAAGAAATGCTAATTGACTGTCACATTTTTAAGAATTTTACTTCACTTACAAAGCATTGTCAATATATTGAGTTTAGCGGAAGAAACCAATTTTTTATAATGTTTCGAGCTAAAATTTGAATTTCAGTTAAAATAGGTGCCTACATTTAATACATGACAATATTTCAAAAATATTTATCTCCAATAGAAAAATACACGTGCTTAGCAAAGAAAATTATTGTCAGGATTTATGAAAAGATTAGTACTCCATCCGATCTTGTTTATAAGCAACCTTCTCTCTCATAGGGATGGTCTTATAATAAGCAACAATTTGTGTTTGTCTAAAAACTTAATGCATTCTTTCCATCTTTATCCCCAATTAATTATATGTCTCTCATATATTTTTTTCACTATTCTCTCACATCTATTTTTCTACTCATTCTCTCTCTACCCATAATCCTCATAAATAAGGGTATATTTGAAAAAAATATTTCATTTCTAACATATTTATTGCTTTTAACTAATTTTAGCTACCACTTTGATCTACATGATTTAAGTAATTGTTGCTTATAAAAAGGACCGGAGCAAGTATTTATTAGTTACTCCCCATTTCCTAATTATAAGAGTTGGATGGGGGTTAGATTTGTTCCTAAATATAAGACCCAAATTCACTTTGTCTCCCAAAATTATATTTTCTCCCAATGTACCCCTATAAGATTACATATATTAAGAAGGTATATATCAAATATAGTTTAAATGTATATGAATAAAGAGGATATTTTAACGAAACCAATATAAAATTATTACAATTAACTAATTTACTCAACTTCATTAATTTACATAAATCCGTTAAGTAGATCTTATAATTAGAAATTGATTTAATCATTACTAGAAAATATAGATTTCACTACTCTACTTTAAAGCGGTTAAATGAGAAAACTCCGTGAAAAAAAATGCGATGATATTTTTGTAATTAACTTGCTAAAAGTTTACTTTTAATGGCCGTGCTTTTCGTAAAATCCGCATTTAAAAGTTTTTGAAATTTTATAACTTTATTGCAACAAACAGTTTTACAGTCGATCAACTCTACTTCACTCCAAACCTCAACGACAACTAAAGATCAGTAATTTTCTCTAATTTTTGGCATCACCACCCACTTCGTTCTTATTGTGCTCCCGTCGCTATTTGTAAGTTTTCATTTCTCTTCATCATCTTTCTCTTTACTCCTTCAACCTTGCACTCCTTGAAATCTCTTCACTATTTTATTAGGAGGAACTTGAAAAGCTTCAATAGAATAAGCTTCTGAATCTTAAACTTCTCCACCAAATATTCAACTTCTTCTCCATATCTAGTCCAATACTCTCGACAAAGGTGGTCATAGTGGCTGATGGTAGGTAGTGACGTATAAACTTTAGCGGAAGGAACTCGAAGAGTTTCAATAGTATAAGCTTCTGGATTTTCAACTTCTCTACCAGATCTTCGATTTCTTCTCTACCAGATCTTCGATTTCTTCTCTAAATTTGATATGATACTTTTGATAAGAGTGGATGTAGTGGCTGACGATGGGTGATTAGCCTACTAACTTTTCATGGTGATTAATAGTATAATTGCCGTTAAAAATGACTTTTCATGGAAGTTACAAAACTGCCATAAAATTATTCAACTTATAATAACGATAATATTTACGCCGCTTATAAAATCGTAATTAAAAATCACTTTTAACTATAGTAAAAAAAAAATCAATAGTGAATAGTATAGTTCATTGCAAACTCTATAATATACCAATACAATATCACCCCCGCAAAGTTTAATTACAACAAAGTCATAATGAATAATCCCATAAATATTATTGAATGAGCACATGGGTCGTGGCCATTTCTTGGTTATGGCTCCATCGGCACTGGATAGGAGATGCCATTTTTAAATGGTAGAAAAAAAATGAACTTAATTTTTTTTAAGATTTATAAATCTATTTAAATATAAAATATTTCTAAATTTAATATTAAATATTAAATATACTTTTAATATGAAAAATTCATCTATTTGTATGATAATAATACAAGAAATTTTGTTGAAAATCTACTATAAAGAGATTTGTATCATTTGGAATATATACAAATGTCTGAAGAATATGAAAATAATAAAAACAAAGTGATGGAAAATGTAATGAATGCAAAGTCAGCAGGTCAAAATGGAGTCAGGGGACAATGTCAGATAGTCAAGAGCTTATATTGGAATCGTACTCTCATTAAATATTTGATGCCTCCAACGGTTTTAAAAGTGGACCCTGCAAAATTGTGTTTTCACATTTTTTTGTGATTCTCATTTGCTCTCCAATTTAATTCATTATTGCCAAGTGTTCCATGAAATATAAATTAAAAAAATTAAAAAAGTTCCCACTTATATCCCAGTATTTATTTACGTGGCCCATTATCTTTATTTTTATTGGTCAGTCGTCACGATGTCACTTTCCTGTCTCTCATATTTCTGGTTTCTTCTCATCCACAGTGTCTCATCACTCACCCACTCATTTCAATATCACAATCCAATTTTTGTTCCATTTTAATTAAAAAGTCGGCAAATTTTGATGGCGAAAGCCTCAAATATTTTCTTCTGATTATCATATGGAGATCATCATGAATTATTGATTGGATTTAATAACATTGTACTTTAACATATTTGTTGGACAAAATATAATTGAAGCCACATACAACCATGTAGAAATCTACACCATTATACTAGAAGCGGATAATTATAAATACATCTCATCTATAATTTGAAACTAGAATTCATAAAGTTCTTGATCTAATATAAAATAACTGAAATCATAGAATACTGTGAGTAGAAAAGATATCAAGATCTCGTCTGGCTGATAATGGGTACGGTGATAGAGACCAAAGAAAGTGGTTCCAGTCAAGGAGCCCTCAAGATCTAATCGACGTTTTGATATTATATGTTCACACTTAGTCTGCTGTCTAACTCGTGTCCTCCTATCAAGTTTACAAATAACTAAATTGACTGAGTAAAAACCTTAAAATTAGATTAGGTTTAAATTGACTAACGAGCCATAGTCTGGTCTTTTAATTAGATGTCCAATATAATGAATATAATACAATATTAATTAAAATATCTAACAATATTTTCATGCAAATCCAAATTATGACCAGGTCCACAAAACGTATTTCCCAGCTCCATCATCATGCAAAGTCAATCTTCATGCATGACGACAATATTTACACTACTTTTACTAGTATTAGCGTTTGACACCGAAGAAAATGTTTCACGTCAAACCAAGAAAAAATAAATAAAAAATAAAAAGGGGTGAGAAAGTTCCAGGCCAAATTTAGAAAAAGAGTCACCTAATACTACAAGTTTCTAGAAGAGAAAAATTAATATTATTAATAATGTAATATATATATATATATATATATATATAACTTTCATTCATGTTTTTATAATTTTATGAGTATATAGGCAATCTGAATCTTTGAAACAGGTTACTTGATTACATGTACAAGTTCTGTCCATATCGAAAATGATATTCATAGGCTTGCATACCTAGCCACTAAAAAATCAATTACTGTATGAAAAATTCTTGATTTTTATTAATATTTTATTGGAAAAAATCCATCCATGAAGAAATTGTGATATGAGAGTCAATATCTATTGGCTTGATTATTAATAGTACAATGGAAAGTGGGTGAAAGTTATAGGCCCAGCTTGCATCATTCTTGTTAAAGTGCATGTATTAAATGAAATACACACACATATATGAATAATTGATAATCAACAAAATTTGGGGACAAAATAATATGTCTATGCATAGCTACTTGGAATGACATTATCAATCTCACAGTTACATCAATGATATAATTATTATGAGTTTGTTTGGATAAGAGTTTAGAAAATGACTTATAAAAAAAATAACTTTTGGACAGTTTTTAGAAAATAACTTTTGGAGAAGAGTTTATGGAAAAAAAGTGATTCTGAATAAATAAGTGTTTAAATAGTTATTAATATATGGACTTTTGTAATTGTAAAATTATGGGTATAATTTTATTAAAAATATGAGAGATGAGAGAGGGTGAAGAGGAGAGAGGAGAGAGGGTGTATGAAAAAAATAAGGGTAAAATAGTAATTAGGTAGTCCATAAGCTCTTTTACTAAGCTAATCTTAGTAGTTTATCTAAAATCTTGATTTTAAATTATAATTTGGTCCAAAAATTCTTTTGAACAAATATGGCTGTTTATTTTAAAATTTCTCTAAACTTAGGTTTTGTCCAAAAAAAACTTCTAAAACCACTATTTCCATTATTTACAAACACACACTATGTTATATTTGTATATTATCAATAAAACAAGTAATTTGCAAATGACGTCAATGTAAATAATGATACTGTAGAGTTCTAACATGAGTTAATAGTAACGGCTATTAGTTAATTGTTCAATAAGTTAATGGCATAAAAGCTTCATGGTTAGTGGGGGAAATTGATCTTTCTTATAACCTCAAACTTTCTAATCAATAAAAATAGTAACAGATATTAGTACTATTATCATTAATTAAAAAAAGCAACAAGTATATATATTAAAGGAGTATTGAACAAAAGATAAATTTTATGACAGATGGAGATAAAAATCGAAAATAATGCAAGACAGATAAATAAAAGTTGTCGTGATATATATATGACGTGTGCTGGGGTGATTGTTGTTAGTGAATAGGGATGAGGAAAATTCTCACACTCTCTGTCGTGTCAAGATATTTGGGGAATACGTTTTTTCTTAACTTGTTTGATATGAAATTTCAACGCGGAGAAGACTTGAGAGAAAGGACAAATACGAAGCAAAATCTCTAGTCACTTCCCACCACCATTTCACATACCAACCGTCCAGCTACTTGCAACCATATTACATTTCTCACAACCATTTATTCATTCATTTCACAGCCATTTTTTTTTATACAAGACACAAAATGATAGTAAAATACCAAATCAAGTTTACAAGTTACAAAAAGTAAGAGGACTAATATTTAAACTAGAAAGCCTAAGAAAATATGGTAAAGATATAACATTAATGCAAACATAGGAGAAAACATGAATTAAAGCTAAAATTTCCTGCCAAGTTATGCTAAGTCCGTGTGAGAGTTGGCAAGAAATCGAATGAAGCGTTTCTTCCCATAATAGATAATATCTTAATCTATTAGGTGAGATCGACTGTATATATTATAGGTGTCATTATATTCTATAAAGAAAATATTTAGATATAATATTAATAAAAAAATTATCATGTTCAATAATTTGATTGAGTGTACATAGTTTAGAGAATTTCATAGTGACCAGTGGCTCTATGAAGGCCTGAAATTTGAGAAAGTTATTATTGGATTCCTTGATGAGGAGAATGAATGAGAGGGTGGAGGTGGGGGTGGTGGATTTGTCACTATAATACGACACGGTTTGACTTTTTCATGACAACAAATTTTATATATATATAAAAAAAACGAATGGTCAAGCTTTTTGCTTAAAGATGGAGGGGGTCATCTTGGTCTTGGTGCTCATGATAAAGGTGATGGGATTGAATCAGCAACAACAACATCAAGCTACCTTTTTGTTTTTTGGCATATATAAATGCACATGATTCACCCTAGATATTTTTTTGGTTATGGGTTGGCTTTAATTTCTTATTTTTCAGTTATTATATATATATATAATTTTTAATTAAATGAAATTTAGGTTTGAGGGTTAGACATATAATGAGTTTGAACCTAGATAGGCTATATGGATGATTGGCTAAATTATAACTTCCATCATTGTCCTCTTGAAATACTTTTATAATTGCGTTATGTTTTCATGAGTTCGACATTTTCCCAAAGATCGTGCAAATAAAAAAGTAGACCAATTGTGTGTGTGTAATAAGTCTATAAGTAATCAACCACACGCTAAGAGAAGTAAGGAATTAGTAAATGATATGAAAGAAAAGAAACAAAGAGCCATGTTGTTGTCATGGGCAAGAGAAAAGAGAAGTCACGGGATTCTTGATTCATCCACAAATATTATATATATATATAATCAAAATATATAAATACACATATATTTCAAAAAAGAGAAAAAAGAAACAAAGTGACAATATATTTGTTTGCTTCTTGCCCCCACACACTACCTTGCCCACCTCCTTACCAGTTACTTCAATACACCTGGATGCATCCACATGATTTTGCTTTATCTATATACTTACAATATTTATATTTTTTCCTTTGAATAAAATTAATTACAACGTTCACTATATATATACACTCCTTGATAGTTGGTTTTACCAGTAGAAAATTTACATTATTTGAATTTTGCCATATAATAAGGTACGTGAATACCTAACTGAATTAGCAAACAAATGGGAAATTTTTTTCATCTATGGGATGTAGATTGATGCTTATATATATATATATATATATATATATATCCTTTTATTAATATTTAATATAAGTAATGTGTCACGAGATGCATGGCTACGTGCTAGGTAGTCCTTTGGGTTGAAAGAATTATAAATTTCTGCATTTAATCATTGCCATAAGTTACTCATTTTTAATTAAGAAATTAATGATTAAATATCATTAATAAGAGATGATTGATTAATAATTTAGATAGATTAAGAAAGTTAAATAAATCAGTTAATTATAAAAAAGTTCAATCCCTCAAAATGAATTCATATTATATACTATTTAATCTATTTAAATCAGTCAAATACTCTTATATTAATTATAATTAATTTATTTATTTAATTTATCAAAATTAGTTAAAGGCTTGGAGAGAGTATAAGTTATAATCGTAAACCATCTTCTTAATTTTCTTTTTTGGGCAAAGTTATAGGAAGGTGAAGTATCCAAATTTTATGTGGCAGGGGCCTATTGACATGTTAGAAATATAAGTTAATGTCCTACTAAGTGGCTAAGGAATCTCCTTAATTAGAGAGGGATATATACCCACAGAGTGGGGTTATTTCTCCTCCTTTACCATGTGTACCAAACCGCATTAGCAACCATTTACATATAATTTAATTTTGTAGAAATAATCTCACGCAAATAATACTTTATAAATTATATATATATTGATCTAACGCACATGATATAAATAAAGCAAGAAATTAAAAGTAATAGGGTTTGGGAGGTGGGAGAATATTTAGCATAATCTTCAATAAAATGAAGCGTAGGTCTATCTAATTCCTTTGATAGGTGAGGTGACCCCAAATGCACCGGCCAGCTGCCCTAAATATCAGTATCAATATTTTTCATCCATACATCTTATAAAAGATAATTATTAATTAATGTGTCAATTTGCCAACCCAAGGTTTTTAATTATCTCTATTTGTTCTCTTGCTAAGAAAATTACTAAACTCACAAACTTCCCATAACAAGTACATCTCTCACTCAATTTAGTTTCGAATGAAATTGGGGCCATGAGGCGGCGCCGGCAATTTAATGCTTAAGTTTTGATTAACAGAAGTTTATTCTTTCCTTTTTTAAAAAAAATATATGAAAAAAAAGCCAAAAAAATATGCTTAACATTTAGTTTTATGCTATAACATTCATAAAAACCTTTTGTAGAAGTAAGCTTTCAAGTCCACACACAACATTTAATTTGATGATATATATCCTTATTAACTTGTATTCTTTTGTTCATCCAAGTAAAGATATCACACATTCTTTTGTTGATTTCCATCGTAAAATTCTGTCACAAATTTCATTTTTTTTATTATATATATACTACGTATATTAGCCAACTGGTTAAGCACAATTGATCTTATATTTAACTTCAAATCAAATTATTAAGCTTAATTAATCATTAATCACACAAATCATTTTATTCTATGATGAAAAGGGTGGGTTTTGGATACTGATATTCTGTTGAAGTTTTGTGATGATTTTCCAATGAAAATAATGTGGACAATTCATAGAATCCAATTACAAAACGCAAGTAAGCTAGCTAGCTAGCTAGCTAAGTGACAGAAAATTAGTTAACACTCATATCATGGATTTGGAGCTTCATAGTTATATATACATATAATACTAGTTTTAGTTAACAAACACGGGACCAATATATATCTACTAGCTACTGTTTGACCAAAAAAATGCGTATAATTAATTAAACTGATCAAATTAACATATTTTTTAACTTAAATATGATACCATCAACCTCTGAAAGTTGGTAAAATTGTAATGGCAAAAACCAAAAAAAAAAGTTACAGAATTATTTCCATGAAGTAAATTTGAGTGAAGAAAGGTCCAAAGAGCACCGCTTTGGGGCCGCCACACTGTCATCTTCTCGAAATGTCATTTTCTGCCCTAAAAACACTCCTCAACTCTCTCTCTCTCATTTTTTTTCTTTCTAGAGAGAGAAAAGGGTATATAAATACACATACATACATATAAAAAAACAAATATTATTCATGGACTATAATAATTATTCATAATAAATTATTCTAGCTCTATCGAATACACCAGACAATTAATACACAAATATTACTGAGTGAGCCGTGTGGGTATAAAGAGACAAGCTAATAATAAAAATAAGTATATATACTGAACCAACAACGCGTTGTTAAAATCCCAACTTGATTATTAAACTCTACTTACACCTATTGAATTCCTTTGGATATATTTTGTGCATCATCATCATCATCCGTTTTATGGCAATTGCAGCTTCAACCTCATCCTCCACCATGAGGATCACCCATAGCCACAACAACCTGGACGACAACGAGAGGAGTCAGCCGCCGCCACCGGCAGAGGCAGATGACGGAGGCAGCGACGACGGTCACGAGCAGGACGTGGTCATGCCTGGGTTTCGCTTCCACCCAACTGAAGAGGAACTGATTGAGTTCTACCTTCGCCGTAAGGTTGAGGGCAAGCCTTTCAATGTTGAGCTCATTACTTTCCTAGATCTTTATCGATATGACCCTTGGGAGCTTCCTGGTATCTCTCTCTCTCTCTAATTTGTTTAGGTATCTATATTTTATGTCGTAGCTTGATTCCCTTCTCTTGAAGGAACCTTTTTCCTTCTGGTAAATATCTATATTCATATAAAATGAAGCTTATCTTAGCTTCCCTGTTGTTGAAGGAATCAATTCAGCCATGTGCAGATTTAATTATTATCCAATATTTAATTTCTTCAGTTATGTGAGTGATGGTATATTAATGGGGGTGGAGAGCTGCAGGTTTGGCAGCGATTGGAGAGAAGGAATGGTACTTCTATGTGCCGAGAGATAGGAAGTATCGGAACGGTGATCGGCCGAACCGGGTGACGACCTCTGGGTATTGGAAGGCCACTGGAGCTGATAGAATGATCAAAACAGATGGTTTCAGATCCATCGGACTCAAGAAAACCCTAGTCTTTTATTCCGGTAAAGCTCCTAAAGGCATCCGAACCAGTTGGATTATGAACGAGTACCGCTTGCCCCACCACGAAACCGAACGATTTCAAAAGGTACACGATATGCCACTAATTAAGTAGTCAACCCTAGTTTTATATGGCTAGAATTCATCTTCATTTTTTGGATCTTCCTAGCTATCTTTCTTTGTTTTCAAGCTTCACTTTCCTGTTCATGGATCTAAAGCTATATATGGTAGCTCTCTAGCTCGCCAAATTAAAAACTCTTATATATAGCTGCATATCGTAGTCAATAATATACACTTCCACATGGCCCATCTTCATGATCTTTTACATACCCAAAGTTTTCTCAGCGATGTCCAATGAATTTGCTTTTCAGGCTCAGAGCTAGATACATATCTCTTTGCCACTATAGTTTTTTTTTCTTTTATTTAGTTATCCCTACCTTCCAAGGCTTAGAGTGTAGAGAGCTTTTATCTCTCCCAATAAATATATTTTTTAGGATTCAAATTTATTCTTATACTTATAAGAATGAGGCTGCTTACTACCTTCACTAATAAGTTGTTGGTCTTTACCACTATAATTTAAATTTCCTTTATTTCCGTAATTAGTTTTACAATTCAATTTTCTGAGATATTCATTGTCTTTTCTAGATATCTTTGGGACTGGGATATATATATGAACTGAATTGTATATTGTAATTTAAATTAGTGTTTGTTCAAAGTGTCGAATAATTAAATTGTATATTGTTTTGCAGGCCGAGGTATCTCTTTGTCGAGTGTACAAGAGAGCAGGAGTAGACGATCATCCCTCTCTGCCTCCTTATCTGCCGATAACATCATCATCATCAAGAGCTTCAATATCACACAGCAAGAACAACAGTAAGCACAACGTCAACCAGTTAATGGTTCATCATCAGAACATCAGAGTCCTGGGACAACAGCAATCACATCATGATCAATATCAGACGACAACGAACCAAGTTGTCGATAAAATGAATCCGCAAACTGAGGAAAACAGTACTACTACTGATCACGCCAACAAGTGCAACAACAACAACAACAATCTGGATCATCATCATCAGGACGAAGGCTTAATGCTCATGCAGCAACCAACAAAGCAACAAGTACATACGGAAGCAGCAGCCTCCTCTTTCTTCCACGAAGGGTCCACTACTTCAAATTCTTCCTCTTTACCATCTAATGAAAATATTAATACTGCAATTATGTTGGATGATCATCTCAATCGGCTAGTGAGTTATAATCAGCAGTTGCAGTTGTACAATAACATTTATGCTCCTCCACCTTCTTCTCAAAGTCATCAGCAATATCAGCCCTACATGCAGCTCTCTAACATTCTGTTGCAGCCATCACAGCAATCAACATCATCAATGGCTCTTAATAATTCGCTTCCACCAAACTCTTTCTCTGACAGATTGTGGGAGTGGAATCCAATAATCCCTGAGTCAACAAACCGAGACTTCACCAGCAATATGTCGTCCTTCAAGTAATTAATGATACTTATATATATACACAATACTATATATATATATATGAATATGATTTCTTAAGTATCAACACTACTACATAGTATTTAGTTCCCTTAATTTTCTTACTGATCTCTAATATGATCTTAATTAGATATTTGAATAACTTATTTATATTGTAAGACTCATATTGGCCACATTCATTATTGTTCAGTGTAGGTTTAAGGTTTTAATGATTGTTTTACTAGGCGCGATATTTTTGGATGCGGATCCTCTCAGAATCCCGCTTTCTTAGAATCTCTCAAAAAGTCAAAATCATACTCCTTGCCTTGCTGCTTCTTGGCCTCCTCCCTCATGCCTTATGTATAAAAATTAAAAAACCTAATTTTTTTTATAAAAAAAAAAGTCTTTTTTAAAAACACTTTAAAAAAGTATTTTTTTAAAACACTGTTTTTAATTTTTTTTAAAAAATACACTTTTTTAAAAAATTTAAAAACACTTTTTTAAAGTGTTTTTAAAAAATTATTTGAAAGTGGGGCCAGAGTTTGTTTTTTTTATATGGATAAGGCATGAGGGAGGAGGCAAGAGGCAAGAAGCAAGAAGGGAAAGAGCATGATTCTAAGAGATTATGAGAAAGCAAGATTCTGAGAGGATCCGCTTCCGAGTTTTTCAGGATGGATTTGGTGTACATTCATCAAGTCAAGATAGACATTCGCTGAGAATCAACTCCCGGAATGGGGGAGAGAGTGCAAATGAGCGATTCACCATGGGGGAAAAGTGGGAAACAAAACCAAATCTAAGCACAACCTCAAGTTTATAGGTTTATACTTTTATGCATATTTCTTATTAAGCCTAATTTCATCCGATATAAGACATCACACATTAAATTAAGTTCACGTGCACGCTTAACATCCTAACATTTATAATTTTCAAAATAAACTATATTAGGCCACTATAAGATGAATGTATTCGGTAGGGTCATCTCAGAGTACATGCATATCTACTTCGACAAAATGAAAAAAAAAAATATTGTAGTGAAAATTGCAAAAGAAATAAATGTAGGTCAATCCAATAGAAGACCAATATATCTAGTAAGAGTTACCGTAGACATCTCTAGTAAAACATAAAATTGGTGAAGGATCAAAAAATTTTCATAAAAAATTGTACTGACGGAAAATTTGCAAATCTGCTTTAATTGAGACTCCTACTTATATAAGCAACAGAACAATTTGTCAGCACAAAATTCCGTCGCAAAATTCATTTATGATGGGTTTTATATTTCTTTTTGGTAAATTTAATTCTTTTTTGTTGTAATTAATATGCATACTCACGTACATCATTGACTCGATTCATCCACGCCATGCCTATCTTGGAATTTTTGAAGTTTTTTTTTAATAAACTTCAGCCACCCAATGGTTAGTGTTTTTTCTAAATTTTATTACTGATCATCTAATCAATTGACTAATATAGATTGATCGAGACTTTGTGACCAATATATTTCTCTTTAAAAAATTTTGTTAACAAGGTGATCGAGATTATATTCTAACCTCATTCTCCTATTTTATAATCTAGATGGTCTACTATTAGATAGGCCGAGTACCTTTTGGTGAAATTTTTCAAGTTTTATTTGGCAATTTATCCTATATATAAGGTGTGTTCCCACGTTTGTTACATTTGCTCATATAGTATTCACATAAAAATTGAAAGCACATGTACCTCTTATGCATCTCACACACAATTCCATTTCGTCATGCAAGCTTTTCAGAGTTAAACCTATGGCTTCTCAAATTTCAAGGATTAATTATAATTTAAGAGTAGTAATACTGTACGATAAAACATATGACTGTGAGCAATTTTGCATCTTTAATTAATACTACCTCTATTCATTAATAAAAGACTTAATTGATTAATTTTAAGAAGATTAAAGAAGTTGGATAAATTATTTTAAAATATTTGTATTTACTATTTTTCTTTAAATTAATTTGTCCAACTTATAAATTGATATACTTTCCGATCTTTAATATAAGACCTAATTGACTTTTTTAGGGAGATTAAGAAAGTCAAATAAATTAGTTAATTATGACTAAATTCAACCATTTAAGATAAATTCATATAATATACTCTTTAATCTATCTAAATTAGTCCACCAGCTCTTATATTGATCATAATTAATTTGTTTAATTTCTTTAATATTTTTAAAAAAGTCAAATAGCTCATATATTAAAGATAAGAAAAATATAATCTAATAATATTTAACTTATACTATAATTGAGTTATTTATTTAATTTTTTTAAATTTCTTTAAAATTAGTTAAATTGGTCATTTGTTCAGTAGCAAGACCAAGACCAATTATTACTACTTTGCCTTATTTGTTTCTGGAATTTTAGATCTTGTCATGTCATATGCAAATCAGTCGAACTCTACAGGAGCTGGTAATTAGACCCACAGTCTTAATTAGCCATTTCCAATCTAGCTATCAAGCTAATTATTAATTACCAAATTTGAAGTTTTCCTTTTCATTTTTCTCTATGCATATCATTCTCCATATATATAGTCCTGCAAGAAATTGGATTTGAAGTGCCTCTGCAACTTTCAAAAAACAAAGCAAACTGAAGTTGGTAGTAGTTGGCTTTCTCATGATCATTATTAATGCAGAACAAAGTTAAACAATATCCATGAGACGTATTAATTAAATTTCTTAACAAGTGTGAGATTTGCTTATATGGAAGGACGGAGGTAGGAAGTACTTAATTCCTTAATATGCTCTTAATCACACTGTCCTTGAACCCTATATTTGTTAAAAAAAACATTACTTGTAAGCTTATAAGATTATTGAGTTAGACATATTATATTTACTGCCCTTAGTTTTACATGCACTATAAAAACAATATAGGTCACGGAGATGGATAGTTAAAAGCAACAGCTAAATCCATGTTTTAACATCAGTTATATCCTATACTCTTCTTTAATTTTTAATTTAGTACCTATCATTTTTTGTTAACAAAGCATAGTTATAGGAGTTTATAGTACTAATAAAGTAAAAGTAGAAAATCTAATGATGAGATAAAATAATATATATATATCAAATTAAAAATTGAGGAACAATATCGATACTTATAAAATGATTTTCCCTTTCACGTTAGGAGGGTTTTTATTCTGCTCATTCGTTTTCTTCATTGCCAATTGTACTCCTACTCTCTCCAAAAATATTCCGAGGGCTACTAATAGTAGTTGATCAATTGATTCTTTGTAAGTAAAATTAAGGATTAGAATATTGTAGATAGAAAAAAAAATCATATTAGGAGCTAACCCCAATTGAACTTGATGAAATCCAAAATTTACCTTATAGTACTAGACTTCAAAATAAATGTATAAAAAAATCCCATTGATGCAAATTATATTGTCATTTGACCTCTGAACATGTTTTATAATGAATTTAAAAAATTAAGAGGCGAGGGACTCGCTTCTCTCTTCCTGTATCTCTCTTTTAACTTTATTTTTCTAAAGAACTTTAGAAGATTTATATATTTTAAGTCAAATAAATCATAGCAGTGAGGGTTCTAATTACTTGATGTGATGTAAAAAGGGAATATTATTATCAACATCTTATTGAACTAAAGCGATTCTCCAACCAATCGTGGCCCCCAAAAAAAAGGCACGATTCTTCAAAATATGACATGAAAGGCTTCGTTCTTTCCAACCGCCAAGTTTCTTCAAAACTACGTGCTTATAGAAGTTGATCTCCCCACCTTATTCTCAGTGTTATCTCATGTATTTCTCTAATTAAAAAAAACTAATTATTTCATCCACGATAGCACATCTACAAAAGCATAAAATTTGCGTAATTTAGTGATTAAAACAAATATAAGATTTCAATTATTGTTACTTTTAAATTCAAATTTTGTGGTTTAAAAAAAAACAGTACAGTGCAAAAAGCTTCTCTAATTCTCTATATAAAAGTAGACAACGCAAAATAGTCAATCTTTTCGAACCAGCTGTATCTTCACATCGCATCAAGTGTTTGTCCACAGATTTGTGTCAAAGTTTAAAAATCCTTATTACGATTGATGAATTGATTAAGACACGAAACCTACTTCTGGTGATTTGCTCATGTGGGGTAGCAGAAAAAAGCAAGGCAGCTACCGGCTGAATTGATGAAGTTGATCCACTCTTTCTTGTAAGATGAAGATAGAAGGCTCTGGATTTCAAAAATCAGACGAATTGGGGAGCATCAAGAAGCAGGATTGGCGTCTTAAACATCATCCAGAGGCAATTGGCTGATAATTCATCGAACTAATCATAGCAAGGATTACTAAATTTGTAAGGCAGAGGACCTGAAATTGAGGGGAGGCATGAAAAAATTCTAGGCATATGAGGCAGAAAGCTTTGAGGAGCTCTAGCTCTCATTTGAATGAAGAGGATGCCTAAAAAGAAATATATTTGCAATTTGAAGGTACCTAAAAAAAGTTGCAAGACCTTTATATACTTACCATCCATGACTCAATGATTTTTAAAATACTTTAATTGCAAATTTGCTATGCTTGAAATGAAAATGACCACTCTATGAAACTTTTACATGATGCAGCCTCTTGCTAATTTCATTGTCAATGTATCCTGCCACCATTTGCTTTCAAGCTACCAAGGTACTTTAACTCCATTAACATATAGAACATGAAAGCAAATCGATTTTATATTGCTGGAGAATATGGTTAAGACATAAAACCCCATGCATATTCAGTTGCTTTACACAAATTCTGCTTGTAACCTTGTCTTCTAAACTTCCCTAAGTATTTGTCTAAAACACTATTGCATAGAGCACGCATATGTTCCATTTAACAAGGAAAGAATCATCTATGTCATGATCTGTCTCAAAATCAAATGAGCCGCAACTATCACACTAAAATCATGGGATGAAGTCCTAAGCAGCCTATTCAGCCAAGCAATAGCTAAAAGAATGAAGTTTACTCCTTATAATATCAATGCTTAAAAATATACTTTTGCCCTGAAAAACTTAGATGAGGATTTCAGTAATACAGCTACCCCTAATAAACTTCCATGGTTAACTATCTGTGCTTTGGAGCAATTATGCTCACAAAACCTTTACCATTACTGGGCATAATTGGAGATTGATATAAAACATGGTCTTTAAAATCTCAGACAGGTAATCAACAATCAAAACATAAACCGAGCCCAAGGCTATAATAGCATCCTCAATCAAAATAAATGTATTGCCGAAGGTGACGATGGTAAATTTCAGCCAAGAAAAATTTCCATTGATTGTCTACATAACTCAACATGTATATATATCTAGAAAACCAGAAAATCAAGAATAGGGGACTTTAAATGCCCCACCAAGAAAAGAAAAGAGACAACCAAAAACCAAAAAAAAAAAAAGAAAACAAACAGAGTGTGTCCAAAAAAAAAATTTGAATATAAGTGACATTGATTATTGCCAGCTTACGTTACACACAACCGAAAATTTTGAATGAATTCAAGTAAGATCAGATTTTACCTCCAAATAATAAGTGACAAACATATTGTTAAAGGATAAAAATGCAAAATACTTGAGCAGATAGATGGCATATCTAAGACCCATCCTATAGCTACCTGCCACTTATACCAATCGAGGACGCAAAAAATAGCATAAATATTGCATATTAGAAACTTCCCAGTCATCCCTGCAAGTCACCTAGAAATAATGTATGTTTGTAATGACCAGAGATTGCAAAAATATAAGACAGAGAAAACGGGGAAGAATTTTCAAGAAAGGACAATGAAGAAAGGCCTTAGATTAATGCTGTTAGTATTCAGTATTCATTGCAGATTTTGATTGAGTGAAAACACAGAAGCGATTTAGAGCAGAAATGGCATATTATATAGAAGATAATTTTAACCATCATTGTATACATATTGTTCCAAGCAGATGTAATCTTTTTTTCCTTTTTGGCCTGTGTTTTGAGCACCTGTAATCTAAATACACATTATTTGCCGGCAAAACTAAAGGAGAACAAAAAAGATAAAAAAAAAAAAAAAAGCATACAACCCTTGACGATATGTACAGAATGATAATTTGAACTTGACAAATAAGACCCAGCTACACAGGAGGTATGTTAGAGAAAGAAAACCCTTTGTATCCCTTGTAGGCAAAATAAGCAATCCGCGTATAGTAGAAACCCGGAATGAACAAGATGGTTCCCAGTATTGCAAAGAAAAGCCCTGAATATGAACTCAACCAGTTAGAAAGCCCCTAATAGTTAATAATACTGTAACAGATGCTGAATTCGATAATATCCGATAAGTCCTTCAAATTCCCCCAGTTGGACGATTACTTCCAATATAGATTTTCACACGCCAAAGAAGGCAATAACCAATTATACAATCAGAAGGGGGAAAATCAACTCCAGGGAGAGTATTAATTCTCCATAACTCTCAAGAAAGAGGGGGAAATGTGAGAAAGTTTATTAGAAATGTCAGCTCTTTTCATTAAAAAGGAAATTCAGCCTTTTCTTTTTTCAATCGGGCGAAGAATGGAAACTTAAAATTCATGAAAATCAAGAAAAGGGTAGAGTAAGGAAGAAGAACAGAGAATACCGTGAGCTGTGTCACCGCCGACATGATTGTAGGCCATAATGGAACCGATGATGATGCCGAGGGTTCCGAAGAAGAGGAGAGCCACGGCGAGGGCGATCTCCTTGATGGGAGGTTTGTTGTTGACAACGTACGATGTCTCCATCATGATATCCTCATCGGAAATCGAGAATGCGTGATCTACGTACGCCATTATTGAATTACTAAACAAGATTCGCAGGACACAAGGTAAGAGTGCTTTTTCTCTCTGGGCGTCTCAGTGAGTCCCGATCCTCAAAGATTGAGCTCTCAGGTTTTGGCAATGAAAGAACAAAATTGAAATGAAATACAGAGAGATCAGAGAAGCTGAAACACGCGAGAGGGAGAGTGGGGTGGGCTGAATGCAGCTTTCGCGGTTTGAACGAAAACTTGGTGAAGTTCGATAGATCTAGACTCTCGATTTGGACCATTTAACACTGAAAATAAATAAAGTATCTAAACCCAAAATTAATATTTAAAAAACAAAAAAAAAGATAAAGTACTCAACATTTGTCTTTGTGCCCAAACCCTCTTTTCATTTTTTAACAAAAACAGAACCAAAAAAAAAAAGCATCTCCAGAGGAGATAAAATAACAAAATTCAATTAATCAGAGTTCGTATATATGACCCATATATTATAAAAATATAACTTCAATTCATAATATTATTACGAGGATTCTTTTAGTAGACGATTTTGTAAGTTCCCTATAAACAATCTCTAAAACTTAAAGCTGTATCTTAACTTTAATAGGGTACTAGTACTAAATTTATCTAAATTTTTTGTATAAAAAAAAAAGTAAATAACAAAACTTAGATTTCCTGCAAGATTTTTTATCCCAAAAAAATTACGGGCAAGATACAGATGGCCAATTATAAATAATAAAACTCATTTATTAAATTTTGCTTAAGTCTCATTTATACAAATATAATTATTAAATCATATATTATAGCAAATCTGATTGTTTACAAGTTAGAGGGCATACATGTAATTGCAAGCATAAGTAACGTGTGATTATGGGGGGGGGGGGAAAGGAAAGAAGCCGACGAGTTGTTAAGCTTAGCAATTAAATGGGCGCCATGTGGAAACGTAGGAGTTAATTTTCCATATTATAGTGGTCCCACCATTCATCGACCAATCAATAGGTGCCACCTCGGGGGCCATAAAACCAAAACAGAAGGGTGCCGTCTAAAAAGGCCGGCTCATTTCCGGCCGCAGCGGGTATTTTGTAACTGTATCCAGGGAGGTGTATGTGGTAAAACCGTGCACCTGCCGCCGCCAGCAATTACAGAAATACAAGCCATGGGAGGAGGAGACCGTAGTTAGCTTAGGTAAAATATTGTCGACTACCAAATATAGGTACAAGATGCCTCTCCAACCAAAGTTAAAATATTAGTTGGTCACATGAGAAATTAGCCAATTCCTATAAACTAAACTCACAGTCAATAATTGTATTTAAGTTGTCATTGTCAATATGTTAGTAGAGTTTGTAGATGTGGCAAAATGGCCTGGCCTAGCTTAAAGGGCTCCTCTTGACGCGTTTAGATCTAAAAAGGCCTAAAGGAAAACTTTACTTACCATGAAATCCTATTTTCTTGAAGCCCAACCCTTGGGCTCATGGCCAAGGCTTTTAGAAATATTTTTGTACAAAATGTTAATCTATTTAAAAAAAAAAATTGTTCCGAATGAAAGCTAAAATGCATTATTCAAGATGAGAATTACACTGAACAAAACAAACCAAAAACGAGCATACCCTCCCATCAAATTCCGCCTCTTTTTAAAATGGTAGAAGTTGATTAATGATCCAGAAGTTGTTGTTAAGATTATGAGAGATTCTAACTAAATAATTAGCTACAATATTGTCATCTTTATACACGTGACTAACCATCACATGTCAATCTTTATGATAGAGAAGCTTTGCATTATCAACAATGAGTCCCTTTACTTTAGTTTAGCTTAGCTTAGCTTATGAAAAAATATTATAAAAAATATTTAGATAATAGATTATAAAAAATAATTTTTATAAAAAAAATATTTAAAAAAAATAATACTTAGATGGTTATTATTAAAATAATATTTTTAGTAAATAAATTACCATAAAATGTATGAGGTAAAATAATAATTACATAAAGTATAATTTTAAATTTATTTTTTTGTTTGATATTAAAATAATAAATAATATATATGTATATATGTTATTAGAGCAATTAATACTAAATAATTAAGTAATTATATTTAAATTTTTTATCTTTCTCTACATAATTAGAAATTTAATTTCATATATTTTGATTACTGTAAGTAATCAAAAAGGAAAATAAAATTAATTAAAATATATTTATAAGAAATAAAAATATAATATAACTTAACAATGATAGAAATCTCATTAATCCAAAATCTAAATAGTCATATAATAAAGGTGAAAGGTGAACCAAGCAACATGACAATGAAAAGCATAAATCAAGCAAGGAGAAGGGAGAGCACATGTATGTATCCCCGAAAGAACTAACATGTAAAACACAGATGTTGTTTTCGAGTGGCTAACGATCATGCTCGACGAGAGAAAGACTCAATAGCTGTGATTAATACTATATTTATTGTAATTTTTCGTAAAATATTTTTTCCCCTTACAGGGCAGAATGGTATATTCCATCTCTCCTCTCATCCTTTTACTTACCGTATCAAGTTGATTAAAGATCATTGACTCTAACTAAGTTGTTTAATTCTTGAGTTTATTAGATTAAATTGTTTCTATATATTTAATTTCTATGGTTCAATTTTCAAACTTGTTTTTGTGACCTTATAAAGGAATGATTTATGTAGAAATACACATCTTTTGCCATTATATATACTAGATGCTGTTTAGCCTAGGCAGGTGACCCCTGATAGAGGTGGTAATTTGGATTGGGCCTGCGGGGCCAACCCGCCAAAAAATGGCGGGTTGGGTTGCAAAAATTGTAACCCACTTAGGTGCGGGTCTTTTTGACCCGCACCCGCCAAGCCCGCACCCGCGGCGGGCTAACCCGCCGGGTTGGCGGGTTGGCCCGTTTTTTTTTCTTCTTCTTTTTTTTATTATACATATTATATATTTATACTTTAATAATTTGAGGGTCTTAACTAAACAAGAGATATTACACTTAATTTATATTAACTTTATCTCATTGAGTTATTTTTTTCTTTATATATATTTATTTTATTTTATTATTATTTTCTTTGTGATATATTTATCTATGGATAGTGGCAAAATTGACTAAATAAATATTTTGACAACTTAAGACATGATTTGAATCTAATTAATATTGATATATATAATTTTTAAAAAAAAAAAGTTGAAAAAAATAAAAAAAATTACACATAAAAAAAAAAGATGGCGGGCTCGGGTTGGTCTTATACCAACCCGCCTGGAGGCGGGCCTAAAAAGACCGGCCCGCCTCTAGCCCAACCCGCCGCGGGCTAACCCGTATTCGGCAGGTTAGCCCGCATTACCAGCCCTACCCCTGACGCATTATGTAGATTTTTTCAAGAAAAAAACAGTGCTAAAAATCACGTATTTGTTCCATGCTTTACTGTCATAATCTTACTCTTGATAATACTTTTTCCATACCCAAAAATAGGTAGAAATAGAAATGGGCCATATCGAATTTTAGCCTAATCCAAGGTATGACCCCATCCAAGTTGGGTTTGGACCCAAGGCCCAATCTAGCCCAGAGGTGTAGTGATAACACTCAGGCAGACCACAGAGAGTCGGCGGTGAGAGAGCAAGGAAAGGAACAGGCCTTCTTCTTTCTTTTCTTGGGAGAATTACATATAGGCACAGTGGAAGATTTTTTTTTACAAAAAAACTTCCACAAAATTATTAAATGATTAAATAGTTCAAGAGGACTAGGACTAATAAATTTAATTTATAAAATTAATAAGTTACCCTTATACATAAATAACAATTTTTGAGCACATGATAATAACCTAAAGTGACATAAATAATAACTGGAGTTACAAACAATAACAACTTGAAGTAGCATAAATAATCACTAGAGTTGTTATCGCCTACTTCCAGTTGTTATTTATATTACTTCAAATTGTCATCATATACCCTCAATTATTATTTATGTTACATCAAGTTCTTATTATGTTTTTAGTAATTTGTCATTTGTATATAAAGATAACTTAATAATTATAAAAATTAAATTTATTATCCCTAAATCCCCTAGAACTATTTAATAATTTGATGATTTCATGAGACTTTTTTGTAATAAATTCTTTTCCACGGACCTATGTATAATTTTTCTTTTTTCTTTTGATAAAATTAATTTTGTAATCCTCCAACTTTTAACTTACTTATAATTCAGTCTCTCAATTATAACTAACTGCAATTTAATGCATAATCTTTTAACTCAGCCTAAAATTCAGTCCCTCACCTTTTCTTTTTTTTTTTTATATTATAATCTTTATTTTTACGTGGCAAAAATTGTCAATAACACCATTAAAATTATTTCCTCCTCAGCTCCACCTGGCCTTTTTATAGTATGTTTTTTTAAACAAAATAAGAAGGGGCACGGTAAGCCGCGCCACTGTTCAAGTTCACCTCCATTGTCGCGTTGAAGCCACCACCTTCCTCCATTCCTCCCCAACTCCTGCAACATGAAGAAGGACTAGATCGAGAGAGAGAGAGCGAGATTCTTGTTAATGTTTTAAACTAAAAGGATTTGGGTCTAGGGAAGGTACTAAATTGTTAATCTCTCACAAGGTAAGAATTAAGATTCCAATCCTACTCAGAGAGGTGCCCCACAATACCTTGAATATTGTCGCTGCTGTGATTAGGGGAAAAAACAAGTTTTACCCCCTCACTCTGCAGTGTCTCCACTCTCCAATAAGAAGATACCTCTACATTATACGTTAGTTTAAAAAATGTTTTAGTCCCTCCTGAGCCAATATTGAAATCTAATCTTACCAAAATGAATAATACATTCTTGTCCTTCTTGTCAGTTATCAGTAAGCACGCTCGCCTCTCTCCACTTGGGCTCATTGTTTCCCCTGATAATAACCTTGGTTTTTTTATTAATTGTACAAAAACCACTGGTGGAAAATGGGCAATCGAAATCCCCATTTTTAAACCGGTCCATGCGGAGACGGTTTTAAAAAAATGAGCGGTGGCATTTTTGTAAATAAAATGAAATATTCACACCGTATTTACTCATGAACGATGTGAAAATATTTAGTCCGGTTTAGATTTTTACTTTCTACAGCGTAATTTATAGAGACCGATGTGGAAATATTTTGTCCGGTTTAGATTTTTACTTTCTACAGCGTATTTATATTGATCGAGGTGGAAATATTTAGTCCGGTGTCTGTTTTATTAAAAAATTAAATTTTTATACCGGTTTTAAAATTAACCGATTTAAATATAAACACCCGGTGCAGCTTCGCCTTATCCGCCTCTTCAGTTTCCTGTCTATGCTTTCCCGCTCGCTTTCTTGGGTTCCCAACGTTTGTAGTCATTATGATAGAAGGCCAATTGCATTCTTCTATATTCTTATTGATCATGAACGTTAACCATATATATATGTATACCATTCTTCTGTTTTATTTTCTTTTCATCTATCTGACTCCTCCAATGGCCTCTTCCTCAAGCATGCCTCCTTCTCCGCCCAACAAAAGAAACAGAGACGACTTTGAAGACAAACATCCTGATCCTCACCCTTCTGTTCCTTCTCCTCCTCCCCTGGTTGTGACTCTGATGGAGAGACTTGAGGAACTCATACTGCGCTTCAATGGGCTGGAGGACTCCGTGAAAGAACTGAATCGCAAAGTTGACAGACTGAAAGCAAGTTTCAGGGATTTCCGCTCAGAAGTTCGCCGCCATCAACCCCGTGATAGCTTCTTTAATCCTGTTGATCTCACCCAATCTGATGACTCCCAAAACTCCGAGTCTGATGAGTAGTGAAAGATTGCAACTTTTATATATTTTGATGTATATATTTTTTTGTGTAAAAGTTGATGACATGGCTGGTCTGTGGAGGAAAAAAAACTGATATAATTTATACCGGTTCATATATATTGACCGGTGTAAATTATATTATAAATAAACTGATATATTTTACACCGGTCCATATATAGTGTCCGGTGTAAAATATATTATAAATATAACTTTTATATTTATATCTACACCGGTGTAACATTTTGTCCGGTGTATATTTTCTTATTTTTTCCCAAATACTCTTTTATTTGGTATATTTCTCGCGCCTTCCATCTCTCATTTTTCCCTGGTTCGCGCGTTAAGACTTCTCGGCGCTTCACGGACGGTGAGTTTTGTTTTGAACTCCTCTCGCGAACTGAAAATTTATTCTCTCCATGCATTAGCTGCATCGTAATGGTTTAATTTCTTGTTTTCTGCTTTTCTAGTTCTTATAGTCTTCCATAAATATGGATCGTAGTTGGATAAATGCTAAACGAACAAGTGTTGAGTATGCTGAGGGGGTGAAGGAGTTTTTGAATTTTGCTAAACGGAATGGTGATGATGACAATGGAAGGTTTTATTGTCCTTGTGTGAGTTGTTTGAATGAGAGGAAACAAAGTCCTGCTGATATTTACACTCATCTAATTTGCGAGGGGTTTTGCAAGAGTTACACGGTATGGGTATGGCATGGTGAACAGGTGGAACAGACCTTTGACGATGACATGGATACTGATGATAGAGTAGAGGACATGATTCGTGATGTTGGAGAAGATGCTTTTATGCGGTCACACGCATATGGTAATATGTGCAATGATGCAGAAAATACAACCTGTTGAATGCAGTGTTGAGATTGGTAAGTGTGAAAGCTCGGCATGGGTGGAGTGACAGTAGTTTTTCAGAATTGCTTGACTTGTTACAGGACATGTTTCCTGAAGAAAATGCTTTATCCAAACGCTATTATGATGCGAAGAAAATAATAGGTCCTTTAAGCATGCAGTATAGAAAGATTCATGCATGCCCAAATGATTGCATATTGTACAGGAAAGAGTTTGAAGATGAGGAGAAGTGTCCAATATGTAAGACACCAAGGTACAGATCAAACAACTCTCCTGCCAAGTTGTTATGGTATCTTCCAATTTTACCAAGGTTTAAGCGACTTTTTTCTAATGAAGATGATGCAAAGAAATTGTTATGGCATGCAAATGAAAGGATTAATGATGGAAAGATTCGTCATCCTGCTGACTCTTTGCAATGGAAGAAGATTGATGACTTATTTCCCGAGTTCGGCAATGAACCACGAAACCTAAGGCTTGGACTTAGTACGGATGGAATGAACCCTTATAGTAGCTTTAGTAGTATCCATAGTTCATGGCCCGTCCTTCTGGTGATTTACAACATATCTCCCTTGCTGTGTATGAAACGGAAGTATGTAATGTTGTCCATGCTGATCTCAGGACCAAAACAACCGGGAAATGACATAGACGTTTACCTAACACCCTTGATTGAAGATTTGAAGAAGCTATGGGAAGGTGTGGATGTCTTTGATGTTGTTAAGAAGGAGGTCTTCAATTTGCGGGCCTTGATCTTTTGTACAATTAATGACTTTCCTGCTTACGGAAATTTGTCAGGGTATAGTGTTAAGGGCCATAAAGCATGTCCGATTTGTGAGGAAGGGACTTGCTACTATCAACTTCGTCATGGAAGAAAGACGGTCTACCTAGGTCATAGGAGATTTCTAAGACAAGCCCACCCATACCGTCGACTGAAGAAGAAATTTTATGGCGGCCAAGAATTTGAAAATGCTCCAAAGCCATTGACTGGCGAACAAGTTTATGAAAAGGTGAGAGACATCAATGTCACTTTCGGTAAGCTTACCAAGAAAAGTGAGAAAAATGTATGGAAAAAAAGATCTGTGTTCTTTGAGCTTCCTTATTGGCGACATCTTCATGTAAGGCACTGTCTTGATGTGATGCATGTGAAGAAAAATGTGTGTGACAGCATTGTTGGAACACTTCTCAACACACATGGTAGTTCCAAAGACGGTTTGAAGGCAAGATTGGATTTGGAAGAAATGGGAATACGGGAGGAGTTACATCCGAGGCCAGATGGTGAGGGGAGCTATCATGTTGAAGAGACTAATATTTTGTCCAAGGCTGAGAGAAGAAGTATTTGTGAGTGTTTGCAAGGAATCAAAGTTCCCTCTGGGTACTCATCTAATCTTAAGAGGATTGTGTCCATGAAAGATTTGAAATTAGTAGGCCAAAAGTCTCATGATTGTCATGTACTGATGCAACAATTACTCCCAGTGGCTGTTCGAGGAATCCTTCAAGATGAGTTAAGACACATTGTAACCCGACTTTGCTTCTTCTTTAATGCTATATGTGGCAAAGTCTTTGAGACTGAAAGGTTGAAGGAATTGGAGCACGAGGGTTATGTTATTTTGTGCCAGCTTGAAAAACGGTTTCTTCCTTCCTTTTTTGACATCATGGTACACCTCATCGTTCATCTAGTGCGAGAGATAAAACTGTGTGGCCCTGTATACTTACGATGGATGTACCCATTTGAAAGATACATGAAAATCCTTAAAGGGTATATGAAGAATCCAAATCGGCCCGAAGCATCCATTGTTCAAAAATATGTGGCCGAAGAAACTATGGATTTTTGTCAACAATACCTGTCTAAAGCAAGACTTACTGGTCTCCACAAACCCATTGCCACACAGGGGGGTCAACGCGGAATGTCAGTGAGGAGTGTTGATCGTAATGAACTGCAGCAAGTACACTTACACATCTTGAATAACATTGATGAAGTTCAAGACTATATTGCTGTTCATAAAGATCTTGTCCGGAAAACAAATAATAGGATGACAGAGCAAAGGTTCATTAGAGAACACACCAAATCTTTTGCACATTGGTTCAAATTGGAGGTTGAAAATGAGGATTGTGTTTCTGATACAGTTAGATGGTTGGCATGTGGTCCTGAACATAATGTGATTTTTTGGAATTCATTTGATATCAATGGGTATTCCTTTTATACGAAGTCCCTAGATGATAGAAGTAGCGTGCAAAATAGTGGTGTTATGTTAGTGGCTGAAGCTATGCATTTCTCTAGTTCAAAAGACAACAATCCTAAATTAGCAGTCATCCCTTATTATGGCGTTGTTGAAGAGATTTGGGAGGTGGACTACTCCAAATTCAAAGTTCCCGTATTCAAATGCAAGTGGGCTAATGTAAACAACGGTGTTATGGTCGATCAGTTAGGATTTACACTGGTGGATTTGAATAATATAAGTTTTGGGGATGAGCCTTTCATTATGGAAGACCAAGCAAAGCAAGTGTTCTTTATCACTGATCCTCAGAATGAAAGATGGTCTGTCGCGCTCCAAGGAAAAAGTGTTGTTGACAATGATGATTCTTTTTTTGAGATCCCTTCTTTTTCAGTAGGTTTACCACAATTAAATGAAGAAGAAGTGGATTCTGATTAATTTCTATGTGTTTTTTGTTTAGTCTAAACATGCAATTTTAAGTTTCTTGTAATGATTGCGTATATGATTTTGATGTAATAATAACAGAGACAGATTCTTGTTCTGATAAGAATGTTGTGACGCTAAGGATGCATGGGATGATATAAGGTGGGGAAGTTGGAAAAAAACTACAACATTTAACACCGATCTTAAGTGATATCCGGTGTAAACAGGCACGTCTGACAATTTGTAAAATAATTTATTGTTCGATTTTACACCGGGTTATACTTTATCCGGTGTTATACTTATCGATGTTTATTTTTGACACCGGTTGTTAAAATTAGCCGGTGTAAAATGTTTCACTTTTACATCGTTTATGTTTTGACCGGGTTAGAATGATTTACAACCGGTGTTAAATGTTTATATTCATTTTTTTAACCCGCCTCTTGGCGCGATGACCTTCAATCTTCTCCTTTCTCAGATACTCTTTTTTATCGCCGCTCGTCGTGCTCTGTGGTTCTCGCGAGGCTTCTCCATGCTCGATCAGTCGTTCTTCTCTGTCACCTCTCTCGTTCTGCTATTCCGTAAGTGTACGTGTTCTCTGCATTTTTTCCCTGTGTACGTGCGATGTCGTTTTTATGTTCGTTTAATCTAGGTTTTCTATTTTTCCTGATGAATGCTGGCACATCTTTCCATTCATAACTGCTAAAGGAACAAGTTTTGTGTATTCTGACGGGTTGAGGGAAAAAGGGTTAAGTCTGTTTTCAATGTTTTTGATGTTGTTATTGCGTACATAGGAATATGGAGGATAGAATTACTCAGATTGAGGCTGGCGATGCTCCAAGCGCCACTAAGCAAAGGAAGGGCAGAAGTGCGACTCGTTTGAAAGACATTACGAAGGACAGGATAGAGGGAAAACTGCTTTCGATAGAGTTTGACAGAAACTGGAACCTAACTGGTGAACACAGGACAAAGTACGTAAGTTTTGTCAGCCTCCTAGCACGCAACAAGCCTAACATCACCTATTTGACTTGGGATGCTGTGGATGATCGCGTGAAGAATCAAATTTGGGACACTATCCGGGTATAGGAACTATCTAATATTGCATGCAGAGCAATACCAAATACACAACTGTTTGTTGATTACTCTGCTTTCAATGGCAAACATTGCAGCTCACTTACGATGTGCCCAACAATGAGTTCTTGAAGAAGAAGACGTTGTCTTATTGCTATGAGCGTTGGAGGGCATTCAAGGCACAACTAGCTCGTCAGTATCTGCATGGATAGGACAGAAGTGGTCATCCTCAACCTTCTCCATGCAGCAAGTATCAATTCATTGACGAAGCTGCGTGGGAACAATTTGTTAGGAATCGGACCACGCCAGTAGCAATGGTGAGTGTATCCTTTTGTATGTGGTTGCAGAAAACGTATCAGAGTATCATATGTATTGATTTTAAATACTTCATGTCTTGTAGGAAAAAAGAGCAAAAGCGATTGAATACGCCCTCAAGAATGATTGCCCCCACACAATGTCTCGAGGGGGTTACGCGAAGGCAGAAAGAGAGTTGTTGGGGGCCAAGAGGAAGAGGTTAGAAGAAAATGTTGGGTCGGATCCTAGTGTTCTTCTTGACCCCCCTCTCCGATACGTCGCAAAGAAAAATGGTTGTACGCTCGCCAAAGAAAGAGCGGAGCTTTTACAAGCGACAATGCTCGCATGATTGCTGAAAAAATTGTAAGCACTACTTGCATTATTTTGTGATAGTAGACTATATATAATTATATCATTTTCCTTATGTTTGTTCTTTCTATGTTATAGAGTGATCTTAAACAACAAGAGTCCCATGGATCCTTCAAGTCAGATGGTAGGAATGGCATCTTGACGGTTGCCACTGGGAAACAAGAACATGGGGGCCGTGTCAGGGGAGTTGGAAGAGGTGTGGGTATAAGAGATTACTTTGGAGCATCTCAAATACGTTCCCCACATGTGGTGCCGAGGGCAGAGTTGGCATCATTGCTCTCCACCATAAGGGCAGAGGCTAAGGAAGAGGCTTGGATAGAGGCTAGGGCACAAGCAGAAGCTTCAATTGAGGCGCGATTACAAGAGGAGTTCGCAAAGATGAAGGAAGAAATGTTGTCCATGATGACATCAAGGCAGCAAGAGCCAACTGATCCCCTCCCACCCTCAACTGCAGTCCGTCCAAGCACTAAGGGGAGTTGTTGCTTGCCGCTGTCAGAGGATGCAGAACATTGTGATCTGTATGTTGAGGATCCTCTTAGACGCTTAGTGGCACGTGGCTCCATCCATAGCCTAGGGGCAACTACTGTTCACCACGTCCGTATTCAGGACGATCAATTAAGGGTGACAGTTGAAGCCGTGCTAATTGGAGATGCTCTTGTCCCAATTCCCACTGATGAGGTGAAGACAGTGAGCCAAGCAAAAGGGACTTTCATATTGTGGCCAAAGCATCTTATTTCGGATCACGTCGCCCCATCCCCCGACCAACTTCCCACCCCTCCCGCTTTGAATGCCATGCAACGTGTGATCCTAATGGCATATGACAAAACGTTCCATGTGGACGCGTTGCCTATGGATTCAGTTGTGGGCGACATGGGGGCACCGGCCTTCCTGGACCATGCGGACGTCAAATCTCTGATCACTCCCAAGGAAGAACTGACCTCCGGCTGCATCCAAGTGTTTTTGATGTAAGTATAATTTAAATGTAAATATATGTAATAACAAAGTTCAAGTCTTACAACTAATGTCGTGCATGCATTGCCTGTAGGTACATGCAAGCTGAGTTGGTTTCCTCCAAGGGCAAACAAAAAAAGTTCAGATTCCTATGCCCACTTCAGATTTATGCTAAAGGGACCTCTCAATCTTCGAGGCTTGCATACATTTCACAGAGGCTCGGTGAAACCGATATTGATTGTTTCTTCGCACCATATATGCATGAGTAAGAATAATAATGTTTCATTTTATTTTATATATACTACTTTTGTATTTGCTTAATTATAATACTCATTCTCTTTTAACTAATCTCTACAGCAATCATTGGCAACTTGTCATCTTATGTAAGCATAGCTATAAAGTTTTCTTCTTATGCTCCCTCCATTACAAGCCCTCGGTGGATGTCAGGAAGATCATGAACACGTACGTGAGTTCTCTTCTATACACAACGATCTGTGTGATAAATGGGTTACTAACTTGTTAACTTTGGTCATAGGGCTATGAGGACATTCGCAGTTGCAAGGGGCCTTAAGCACGCTAATTTGGTGAGGGACCCTGAATGGATCACACCGATGGTAATAAAAGTATATTAGGTGTTAGCTAGGTTCCCCGTTTTGATGATGAGAAATAATTTTTATCTTGTTAACATTACAGAGTCGAAGGCAACCCAGAGAAAGCAACTTGTGCGGCTTCTACATAGTCAGACACATGGTCAATATTATCTTGGCAAATAGGATTGACCTAACTGGGGAGGTAAAATTGTATTTTGAATGATTTCATATTACTTAATTGTCAATCTAATCTAAATTAGTAATGCCTTAATTTCTTTGATTTTGATTTCATATTTCAGATGTTTGAACAACCTGATCCATTTCCTGACCAAGATATTGAGGACCTGCGTAATCGGTGGGCAGAGTTTTTTGTTCAAATCCTTCCTTCTCAATAGTATTTGTCTTTCACTGAATACATTTTTCTGTTCAAATTGTAGCATTTTTGTATTGAGTTTTATTCAATAAATAATATAATGAGCAATTGAATTATATATGTCTCTGGCATCTTGAACTGATGATGATCGATGATTGAGTCATATATTACATTTGGGCAGTTTACTTCTGAAGCTTCAGGCCAACGAAATCTATCAAATATAAATTTAATAACATCTACATCGGAGGTATATACCCACCTGTGTAGTAACAACATATATAAATTAAATTTCATAACATCTACACCGTCCCAATATTCAACCGGTGTTAAAAATTGAACAATCTACACCGTCCAAATATTCCAACCGGTGTAGATGTTAAAACATAATACACCGGATGTAAATGTGAACCGCTTTAACATGAAGACCGGTGTAAAAAAGTCTACATTCAACACACCGTCCCATATTTAACCGGTGTTAACATTTGAAAAATAATACACCGGATGTAAATGTGAACCGATTTAAAATTTAGTCCGGTGTAAAAAATTATACATTCTACACCGGTAACAGGACCGGTGTAGAATGTATGACTTTTTACACGGTCCGTTTCTACACCGGTTGTGTGTGCGATGTTGAATGCCATTTTCAACCGGTGTTGAAATGCTTTTTTCCAGCTGTGAACGCATACCAGTTGCTGATTTTTGTTCTCAACAAGCAAATACAGCAACATTAGAGAGAATGGTATAGAGGTAGCTATATATCCCAAGAAGAAGGAAAGGTAGCTAGCTAGAGAAAGAGAGCTAAAAAGACAGTTAATAGTATGAAAAACAGATATAACGACCAGCCACAGCACCACCCTTCTTCACAAAATTGATAGTTTTTGTGGGGGCAATTCAATGCGATATGATAGTTCTTTCACCAAAGTGGAGACTCTCAATCCCTTCCCTCTCTCCCTGGACCCCCTCCTCTTGAACTCCATAATCGGCATATTACCTTTCACCTGCCTTTTTCAGATTCCGTCATCAATCTTCTTTCTTTCTACTTGAAACCTAAATTTAACAGTAGTTCTTCTCTGCAAATATATCTACTAATTAATAACATGAATGCTGGATTGGAATACAGCTCTAACTTGGAAAAAAATATAACCTCCTATCATTAATATATGACTTAATTTAGAAATTAAACTATCGATACTTCCTCATAAATAATTAATTATAAAAGCGAGGGAATGAGTTAAAAAAATAATTAAAATATTTTAGTAAAAATACATCATATTAATTAATTTGTTTAAACTAATTAAATTCGATCAATAGATTTTATATATGAATGAACATGTCTGGATCTTGTGAGGTTCTCTTCTCAGATAAATTCAAATCACCTTTAACTTGAAATAATACACATTCATAAACAAATAATGGATACAATCATCCACCATTTAATATCCTACACAAATATGACAAGCAGACTAATTATACTAGTAATTAACCAGAGAGAGAGAGAGAGAGAGACAGGCTAAGTAATTATAGAGATATACATATACATATATATATATATATACTCCTCATCGACTGTGAATTACTGTGGTCAGGTCAATTAAGATGTTGCTTTGATGTTGTTGGAAGAAGCTGCTGGGAAGAAGACAGAAGAGAGATCGTGAGGTACTTGGAAGAACTGCTGAGAAGGTTGTTGGGGCCGTACGACGACGTTTCTAGGAGGAGGAACTGCAACTAGTCGAGGCTTCTTGGGAGCAGGAGGACACTCGAATGGGGTCCTCAAGGTTCTGGAAGGTGAAGTGGGTGTTTGGCAATCGTCCTCTTCCTCCTCATTCTTCGAAGAAAGGGCCTTTCTTGCAATTGCATGGGTTCTTACAGGAGTGATTGGCCAGAATTCTTCGAACACTTGGAGTTCAAGACCCATAATCTCTCTCGATCTTCTATCAGACTTCACTGATTCGGTGGGTTTATATATAAAAAAAGGAGGAAATTGAAGGATGAAGGGGGGGGGGGGGGAGAAGAGAGGCGTGCAGAGAGAAATGAGAGGGTGATAATGATGATTATGAGAGGTGCCGGAAAGAGAGAGAGAGATAGTGAGTGTGGTGTGGGGTACACATGGGAATGATGTATACAGAAAATAGTCCAAACACTGATGTTGATAATTAAGCAGACAAACCAAAATTTTCGGCTATGTTTGTTACTCACTCATTAAAAATAACAGTAAACCCATGAAAAAGTTTTGTTTTTTCTGCTTACTACTGTAATCTTAGTATAGCTAGTGGATTTTATATAGATAAGAACAAGGGTTAAACAAGTTGGTTAATTAGAGAGAGAGAGAGAGGAATGAAATGAAATGATAGGTGTTGGGTTGGTATGGGAGTGAGTGTAAGAAAGTTAAAAGGGCATGCAGAGACAGAGAGCAACGAAACCTTATCCGACACAGACAGATTGATGGCTTTAGCCTTCTCTTCATGTGGACGTCCCGCACCACTCTCTCCTTTTCTTCTTTCCTGTCCCTTCCTCCACCTTTCTTCCAAATTAAACACAATTATATATATATAATAAGTCAACCTATTATATCGGCTTTCATTTAATTTGCTGTCTGTCTTCCTTCCCTTAACATAGCAGGTTCTTGCTTTGCTGATTCCCATAATGTTCCGTATTTCCCATGGTTTATGTATGTCATCATGTTCCAAGTTTAAATCAATTTTCAAATGAACTAGTTTCGGTCTGGTTTCAGCAGTGATCTCACCAGCAAGGGTAGAATATATAAATCATGTCTCAGTAGAATATGTATATATATATATATATATATATATATATATATGTTGTTGGATAGAGTTTTAGAGGCTTTAACAGCGAAATAAATATAAGAATAAAAAAATCTCATGGCAGTTAAATCATTATAAGGAGACAGACACTTTAATTTCCTGCTTAGCAAAGGATATATATATATTAAGTTTGTACATATCAGATACGATGCTGTAATTTTCGTTCAGACAAAAGATAAATCTAAACTAATCCATAATGATTACTATACATGATGCCCATACTTGTTTCAGTCAGATTTAACCGCAGTCCGAGAGATAATATATATTAGCGAAGAAAGATTCAGATGAGACTAATATGGTAATTAACCATATGACAATAGAGGAGTGTGACACGTTGAATCAAGCTTAGGGAGAGCAAGATGGATGGGGATCGGAGTTAGGAGACAAGATAGGATTAGGTTACGTTGGAGGCATGTGTGTGTGATGGCGTTTATTAATAGTTAATTAGGAACATCATATGGATTATTTATGGATATGTTGTAGCCTTGTAGCTAGGTTTCACGCTACAAGTCTCCATAAAACGTGGAAGCCAACTCATCACGTTTGAGCTGTATAATAGTGTCTTCAAAAGCAACAAAGCTATATGTTCTTCAGATTAATTAAGATCGAATTATAATACCCTCGTCGTCCAATAATTCATGCAAATTAAAAGCCAAGCATCATTGGCAAACAAAGGAAATACCTAGGAATGTTCCATTTCATTCCAATGTAGAGCAGACCCATTAATTAATTAATTATATTCAAATACTACATCAGAAGCTTTAGTTTTAATTAGATCCAAATCAAATGATTCATGAGTTGTGTTTACAAGGAAAAGCTGCGGGAGGCACATGTTTTTTGTCTATGAAGGAATAAGTAAACTGATGAAAAGTCTTTGATGAGACGAAAAAGAGTAAGAAAAATGGGAGTGATAAGAAAAGAAGATAGCCAAGACATGTGAATAGTAGTATTAAACTAGGATTTTGTGAGGGCATAAAGTTGTTTGCTTTGAAGGAAATACATGTACGAACTATTGGATCTGGCTTTAAATTAAAGAGCTCTATATAAAAAGTTGTCCACGCAGAGAGAATTGCACATGACGTTGGCTGTGCACCTCATGTCTGCTTAATTAATATCAGGGTTATATAGCACTCAATATCCTAATCTTAATTCTCATATATATTCATTATCTTAATCTTATTTATGGTACAATTTTACCCATAATCTTTTAATTTTATACAATTTTTCCCATAATCTTTTTAATTTGATATAATTTTATACATAATATTATTTCTCAAATACTAAGAACTGCATCTAATTAAAAAGAGTATAGGTAAAATTGTAATAAATTAAAAAAATTATGTGTAAAATAGCACCACAAATAAGATTAGGATATTGGACACATATAAAAAATAAGATCAGGATATTGAGTGATATATAACCCTTAATATTACCTCCGCTCTTTAATATAGGAACAAATTAGAGGGTTAGATTTGATATTAAATAGATGACCTTAATCCATTTTATATATAATATTTTTTATTTTTCTTAAATTAATTTACCTAACTTATAAACTAATATATAATCTAACGTACATGAAGTATTTTGAGAGAGATCAAGTCACATTTGTTATAATTAACTAATTTATTTAAATTTTTTAATTTATCCAAATTAATCAACTAGATCTTATATTAAGGACCGAAGAAATATTTTATTATTTTAGATAGGATTATCATATTTTATAATCCAGTATGTTCCTCATTAATTCCACGAGAGTTTCCATTATATGTAACACAGTATACTACATTCCTCTAATCTTAATTATAAGAGTTAAACAAAGTATTCTCTTTGATCATAAATATAAAATATCAATATATTTTATCTCCCAAACTTATAATCCCCCGGCCAAAGTATCCCTATATGAATGTACATATATTAAGGAGTCTCCATCAAGAGGTAGCTCAAAGCAGGATAGTGTATTTTAGAGAAATCAATATACAATACTTACAAATAACTAATTTAATTAATTTTTTAAATATATCTAAATTAGTTAGGGGATATTATATTAAGAACTAGATGGAGTAATAATTATCACATTCTTATTTAATTTCTAGACACATTCATCGAATATAAATAAATAAATAAAGTCAGAAATGATGGCAACTGAAAATGTGAAAACAACAATGGTCTAAAGGTAGTGTTGATTGATGATTTTGTTTTCTGGTCAATAGAACTCTGCATTGCCAAAAGATGATATAGCATGATATATGACTACGTCATTTTTGTTTCGAAGCCGTAAAAGGCACTCAAGAAACCTCTTTTTATTTTGGACTGCGTTTAATTCTTCATTGCAGAGTTTTTCAGTGGAAAGTGTGTTTCGGGTTTTTCTACGTACCCGGGGACAAAAAATTCTCCATGTTATAAATATGTAAAGCCTAGGCCTAATTACTTAACTTATTCCTTTTATATATATCTGATCATGGAGGGAGTATTTAAATTCCAATCTGACAGACTCGTAGATCAAGTTTTAACGTAAATAGGTTTGGCCTAATTACTTAATATGGAAAAAAATTACATTAACAAAGTTTTGCTTACATGAGTCTAACAATGGTCTCAAATATAACATAATTATATTTAATCAAATATTTAAACAAGACTGGCTAAAAGGAAGTATGTAGGAAAATAGTTCACATTCATATTCAATGAATCTAAATGTAAATTTACTACTCCTCTATCATTAATATAAAAGTATAACTGTATAACTAATTTATATAAATTAAAAAAATTAATTAATTATAATAAATATGATCTTTTTAAAATATTTTTATATAAATTTTTAATTATTGTTGAGGAGGTATCAATAGGTATAGTTTGAGAAAAAAAATTATAAATATATAAATAAAAAAGATTAAGATTTATATTTATAACTAAAAATAACTAATCAACTAATTTTTATATTTAAAATTAAAAGAGTATTTATTTTCTATCGTTTAATATCTTCCTTCCTCCCCTTTCCAAACCAAATCATCGCTTTCTTCTGAAACGTTATTGCAATTTTTATGGATAAAGTGAACATGAAAAGGGGGACATGTGACTGGTTTCAAGATAAGCATCCTATGTGAGAGAATATGCAGTGAATAGAATATATACGAGGTGCTTCATCGTTAGTGGTAGGCCACTGGTTGGTTATATATATATAACTGATAGCTCTACATCTCAGACATTAGAGGCTAATGAATGAATGACAAATATGAGGGATTGATGTATTTTGAAAAATGGAAGCTTTGTTTTCTCGAGAGGAAGGTAAGGATAAGACTCATAAGGTATCCTATGAAATTTGTCCTTCTGTGTTAGTATTCCCTCTCGCAAGTTGGGGCATCTTCTACGGTTATGTTCTACATCAACGAGAGAGAGAGAGAGAGATTTAGGGTGCCTTTGTCCTTTGGTTAATTCTTTGTAAGATAGGATTGATGTAAAGGAATGCAAAGTAGTAAGAACTACTTTTTTATGATTATTACCTGATATATGGTTTTGGTTTGGTAGACCATGTAAATAATTATTTTTTATTTATAAATTAAAAATAATAATAAATCTTATATTAATTGAGGTCAATTATATACATTACACAATTCTATTATATTTTATTAATAATCAAATATTTAGATAAATTATTTATTAAAAATATCATTTAATAACTTTTTTATTAAGCATTTTTTTCAATTTTTATTATCCAAAAAGAGGATTCCATGCAAATCTAACATACTCTCATCACCAATACCTCTAACCGTTGTCTTTGTATATATTCAAATCGTTCTAAATGATATTTTATTATTTTTTTCTTTAATAGATGTGACGATAATCCTTCCTCTCATATGATTCTAAATTTTATATTTTTTTATATGATCATATATATATATATCTTAATATATTTATTACTGTTAATTCTAACTTTATACTCTAGTCTTGTTATCGGTTTAAAACCCAAAATATATTACTATAGGCATGTTTGGATAAAAGTTTAAAAAAAATTATAAAAAAATATATTTTGAGATAGTTTTTAGAAAATAATTTTTGGAGAAGAGTTTATAAAAAAATAGTTTTGAATAAATGAGTGTTTAGATAGATATTGTTAAAAAGATTTTTGTAATTAAAAAATTAATAGAAAGATTATAGTTTTATTAAAAATATGAGAGAGGAGAGAATATAAAAAAAATAGAGGATAGTAGGTAAAAAAGAAAGAGAATAAAAAAAAAAAAGATAGTATAAAAAATAAAAATAAAAATAAAATAATAATTAGATAATTTATAAACTCTTTTAATGTTATCAGTAGTTTATCTAAAATTTTAATTTTAAATTATAATTTAATTTTTTATATAAATATTACTATTTATTTGAAAAAATAAATAAAAATTTGAGTTAAAAAATCTTTTAAAACGATAGTTTCATAACTTTCTAAAAGAAGCACTATATATATATATAGCCCGGTGATTAAAGAGGTTAGGGATAGCCGAAGAGTGCAATATGGCGAATGGTGGCTAGTGATAAAGGAGAGGAGGAAGATGGTGCTGGTAACAGAGGAGCTATGGAAGATAGGAGGCGGCAAAGGACAGCATGGCCAACAATAGACAGTCACATGTCAGTAGAGGAGAAAAAAGAAGAGATAATGATATTACTTTAAATAATTATATTAAAAAAATTAATTAATATAATATATTTTTTTAAAATATTATAATAATTTTCTTTAATTTCTATTTTTTAGTTAATTATTATTAAAAAAATATTAATAAAGATATTTTTAAAAACGGTTAAAAAATATAAAATATATTTTATATTTATAATTAAAATTAATTTTTTAATTAAATTATATATTAAGTATTAGAAGAGTATAATCTTTTAGCAAGGATTTTATTGATTTAATTTTTATCTCAGTTTTAGATGCAAATAATATTAAAAGATTTGATGTAATCTAGCTTTACCTTATAAAAATGATAACCGCATAAAAATGCAATTAGACATATCATTTAGTCGTAGTGTAAATGTTTTTACCTTGTATTGCTTCATGAGGCATGCGACCAATCGGGTCTTAAAATTTCCAATTTAAAATAGTTTAGGTTAAAGAATTTTAAAATTATAAATTTACAACAACAACAAAAGAAAACCCATCAACTTTAAACAAATATTTACCAAAGGTTTAAGATGATATGGTTTTATTATTAAGTAATTTTGTAAAAAAAATAGAAATTGAATACTAATTTTTCAAATTTTGCCATAGATTATGATAGCAATTTTCATCTTCAGAGGTAATTATGATCTTTAGATTTTTTTTTTCAATTTAATTTCTGTATGAAGATATTTAGAACTAGTTTTCCCTCTATATAATTTATTCGAATAAATGGCATTGATTGATTAATGTGGACCATATTCTAACCTGAACTATTTTGCAATTCCGTTATTCTAACTATATTTTACATGTTAATTTCTTTTGAAAAAAAAAAAAAAGAGGAAAGAAAAACGAAACGTTCTTATAGATTAAAAATAAGCATTCCCGTAAGCCTCTTTATGGTGGTAATTTCCATTGCATTACATCAAGTTTAAAAAATGTTACATTATTCATTATGCTACTTCATATAAATTTTAGTATACATATTAATAATTTAATATATTGATTAAAATATCTTTACAGTTTTGGTTGGTTAGCTCAACCAACATTAATATAAAAAGTATAAAAAAATCATGTCCCAAGAGATAGATAATATGTATGTACCTACGTACGTATGTATACACTCACATATACACACCTTTGTTTTGTGTGTGTGAATTGAAAAATGTACATTTTCTGCTTAAAACGAGAAGGAAAAGAAAAATGTAAATTTAGATGCTTATTCAATATAGGAGTTTGAGGCCCTGGTATGGGCTTATGGTCCAATATATATATGGTGCGCTTATCTTGTTGCCAAGTTTCCTTCAGACTTAGGGATCCAATAGCCCACAAGCAAGCGTTTCTCATTTTAGCTCCTTCATGAATATTAATTCAAAATTATTTTTTTATACACAAATTTTTTAAAAGAAATTAGAATCACTAACTATTTAAGGATATAGTGAAATCTTTATTCCTCTTAGGTGATACTAATATTAGATAGGGCGAGCTTTTAATTACCTGTATGTATAAACTTAAACATCCATAAATTAGAATACCTCTCTAAACGTTGCGACCGGAACTAGTGATACTCTCATAAATAGAATAATTAATTTAAATTTTGTTTTGTGGGGTACCTTCAAGAATTTAAATGTACATAAAAACAGTAACTTTTTGTTTCTAAAACATAACTTTTCTTTTTTACCGTGACAGCATCAAATTCCATTTATGCCCCTCTTTGTAGAGCTCCCAAGCTCAAGTATGATATTAACATATTTATATGCATGTGTATTTATATTCATTGTCATATAAAAAAAGAAAAACAGCGCCTAACTATTTTGATTTCTAAATAAATATATAATAACTTGATAAATTTATCATTATCATAGTATAGAATTTAATTTAAAATAAATTATACTTCTCATAACTTATTTTATTCTTACATGTTTTATATCATTTGTAAATAGATATTGTCATGCAACAAAGTTTGTCTTCATCTTTATGTTTATATAAATATGAATGTATTATTTTTGTTAATATATCAAATTATATACAAAACATTTTTTAAAATATCAATAATCAAGAACCGTTTAAACATAACAAGCCACTTAATAGTATTGTATATCAGACATCATATCGGATATCAAATAATGCATAAAAAACATTCTTTAAGGTGTAGATATGAAGACACAAGATAAAGTCTAGATTATAAGAGAAAAAGGGAGGAAAAGAGAAAGACATTCTCTAAGGTGGGAGATATGGTAGCTGAGGGAAAGAGATATGGTAAGGGGGAGAGTTTTGATGGATTAGGAAGGAGAGAGAAGGAATATGCCCAAATTGGCACATGACTTGCTTCCATTATTGCTTCAAATCTCAATATCTCATTATGCTTCCCACAGTCAAGATTCCATTCAATTTACAACCAGCTTGCCGCTCTTTTCAAAGCTTCTTTGCAATCCAACCAAATTAGTTCAAATTCAACCAAATGGAAACAACACCGGGAGTGCAGCTGTGTTCAGCTTTTGTAACGTTAAATAAACAGTGTGCCAATTACACTGTAGTCTAATGATATCAAATTCTGTTATAAGTAAGAGGTTACAGACTCGATCTTACTTATAATTTTAAGATATTAGTGTATATCTCTTTAATTTTTTTTTTAAAAAAAATACTAATACAATGTTTCATCCATTAAGTTTGTATAAATTTTAGCTTTAGTCCCCTAAATTAAACTTCAATCTAAGGGTTTTGGTCCACTAAAAGGTAAAGTGGTCTAAATTTTTATTAAATTTTAGAGATTTATATTTTAGATAAAAAAATTTAAAATATCAAAATCTATACTTTAAAAAGTAAACGACTAAAGTTAAAATAGTGACAAACTTGAGAGGCCAATCATTATATTTAAAAGAAAAACATAAAACTGACTGGCATGTTCAATCTTTTTTATTCAATTTAAAATAACATAAGTCAATCCAAACTAGATTGATTTCAATTCATCTTTTTTTTTTTTATTTATTTATACTCCACACCAAACGAAGTAATTAAGCATTGGAAAGCCCTAAATCCATCTGTAAGTCAGTGGGAAATAAAATGATACTCTATTATTTATAAGGTGTAATTATTTTTTCGATACACAAAATGTAATTCTAAATTTATGATTACTCTCATTTATTTACATGAAGTTTGATATAGTAAGTTATATTGTCCATGTCTGTAAGTATTAATAGAGACAGTTCTATCTTTGATATTGATTTCAATATTTCTTTTTTAAATTACGGATTTGATTAATTGGAAATATTAAGGGTCAAGAGTTGAATGATAAGTGTTGAGGATTATGATGATTACAAATGATTCTCCACCATATTATGATATCCATGACTGATGCGCGTGTTATGATCAATGAGTGATCTTCCCTCCAATCAAATTATAACGTTGGGGGATTGGTCGTTGACCCTTTGTTCTTATCATGGTCATCACACCATTTCAAATCTCAACTTCAAACCATCACTTTTTTTTTTCATTGAATTCAAATCTCATTATAAACCTTTTCAACATACTAAACGGGGCATTTTGTGTGAAAGATCAAGTTATTTTTTTTTAGTTTGGATTAAATCTGGTGGCGTAAATAAATTATAACGTTCGTGATCTATAAAAAAAAATACAATTATTATAAATTTTATATTTTATATAGAGTGAATTAATATTTTATGATTAATTTTGTTAAAAAAATTATATCAAGTTAATTGTATTTATTTTGTCAAATCTTCTGATCTCATTTTACCATGTGATATATTTTTTTAATATCTTATTTCAATTTAATACACATGAAAAAATAATAACTTAGTCATGTATTATTAGAATATTTATGAAATGGATACAAACAACTTCATATAAATATAATTTTTTTTATATTTCTTGGGCTCAATATTATAACTAAATCTTCAATAATTTTTTTATTATAGTAATTTTTTAAATTTATTTTGTCAAAAAGATTTTTAAGTTTATTAAAAAAAATTAGGGCAAAAAAGTGCGTAAAACATTGACTTTCAATTTGCCTTCATTTTACCCATTCCCTTTTGACATTGGACACCGGACAACCCATCGGGACTGTCGCAAAATTGAATTAGAAAAATTGTAATATACGAGTAAATATTTTTTTAAAATACATAAAATACCTCTAAATTTTGTGTCAATTATATATAATTTTTTTAATTTTTAAAAATTTAAATTTAGAATCTTAATATTTTATATTTTAATTAACAAGTTCATAGCTTTAAAATTGCTATTAAAATTTAACGATTTTTATCATATCATATTTTTTAGTCTTGAATATATAAAATCTCCTAAAATTTTAAGTCAATTATATATTACTTCTATAACTTTTAAAAATTTAAATTAAAAAAAATAATATTTTATATTTATCAAGTATCTACTGTTAAATTTTTTAATTTTTATTGTATCATAATTTTTATATTTTTATTATATATTAAATTATCTAAAAAATAACACTTGATAATTTATATATATAATTTTAAATAGTTTCTATATTTAAATATTTTATATTTTTAAAATTATTTTATTTTTAGTATTTAAAAAATCTAAAACTATATATCAAGTGATAAATATGATTTTTAAATAACATGATAGATAATAAAAAATATAAAAATTATAATATAACAAAAATTATTAATTTTAATAGTATTAGTTTGATAATTAAAATATTAAATTTTTAAAGTTTTAATTTAAATTTTAAAAGACTATGAAGATTATATATAACTGATCTAAAATTTTAAAAAAAATTATATATTTAAGTCATAATTTTTTTATACCCACTTATATATGTAAGTGAATATTAAAATATGCCTTAAAATATTCGCTGTTTTACAAACAAAAAATACCCATTAAATTACTAACACCAGGAGTCGAGGAGTCATTCATTTAGCTCTTTTTTATCCTTCTAATGTATTTGACTTTAAATATATAAATTTTAAAAAATATTACATAAATTGTTATAATTAATTTTTTATAAAAAAGTAAGTGAATTTAAGATTAGTCTCCTGCTAAAATTAAATTGTTACAATCCCAATATCTAAACAGTGTTTACAGAAAATTTACAACCCATTGCTAAAACAACAATAAAGCTTGAAATACAGAATGCGTCAGGTGTACTTTATTGATTCGTACACCGCACACTGCTAAGCAAACCCCCTAGTCAACCAAGAGGCACTAGCTCCTAGACCTGAATTAGCTAACGTAGGGCCCACTCGCACTTCCTTCTCCACTTCAACTACAACCAATATGAAAAAAAAGTTATTCTAATTCTACTTTTTCCCCAATTTCAACTATTGGACCCGCGCTTTTTGACTTTTTCCTCAAGCGCCCCTCCCCCACACATGCCTCTTTTTCAAGTTTCAACCCAAAGGAATCTAATCTTTGGACTATTTTATTTGGTGACTTGTAATCTTTCAACTTTGATCTCCCTCCAGTGACTTCACACTGCCAACTACCATGTTGTTAGTAGAAGATTGCGTCTATAAATATTATTTAAGCCTAAAAATATACTCGCTCTAGTGAACTCACCTCACCTAGACTGTTTGTTATAACAAAAAAAACCGCAACCCAACACTCCCCCCCCCCCCCCCCCACCTTCGCTTCTCTTCAATCAAATAAATTAAATAATAAATTCTCAGGCCTCGATGACCGAAGAAAAAAAAATATAATATAATATTTGTATTCCATTTTTTTTATCCTCCATTTCTTTTTGGTCAAATTTACACAAAAAAACCCTTATCATCTCTTTAGACGACTCCGTCTTCCTGTCCACAAGTTACACAAACGTTTCCTTCTTCCTTCCGTCCAGCTTCCCTCAAACGTCTGTACCTTGTCGGTGGGCGCTGCTTGCTTCGAATCGGTGCGCCGTCGTTTAGCTGGCTTGAAGGCTAAGACCGATGCCTGCACCGCCGCACTCCGCCGCACGCACTTCCAGAGCGTGACGGTGCTCCCCTTCGTATGTTACGATCAACATCTTGGGATCGTCTTGAGCTCGCTCCACATGCTTTCTGGCCGGGCATCCTCTTACGGTGCTACACTTGTAATAGCCACTGTAATACCAAAAAATAAAATCATATCAGAACCACATACGAATTTTTCTTGGATGAATTAATTTGTTCTTAATAATTTACTAGAAATTTCAAAAGTTGGGAGATTCGTATTTGACTTTGACAAATTCAACTTGTTTGGTGCGCCGATCTTTAAAAGAAAAGGTTATGGATTCATACCGAGGATAGGGTGAGCCCTTGATCGGTTTCTGCCCATACTTTCTCCAGGAATACTCGTCCGGCGGAATATCGGCGATCTTAGAGCTTATCGCCGGCACACGGATCGTCTTTTTAACTCGCGATTTCCTGTAATGACACAAAGGGATCTCATAAATTATTACTAATTCTGATACTAATTTAGCGTTTGTCGAATATTGAAATTTTTCAAGGGGGTGTAAAATACCTTCTCTTAGAACAATGGCAGTGAGCGGAGGATGAAATTTTCTCAGAGAAGGCAGAGTCGTGACACCTTTTCCGTTGAGACGATGAGAGAGGGGGTTTACCGGAGGAGACGACGGGAGCGGGTTGAGGAAGCAGCGAGGGGCCTATTTTTCCGTCGGAAACGCTGCCGTCTCCGGTGATAGAAGACATAAAGGAGGAGCTAGTGGCGGACATGGGAGGGGAGATACTAAAAGTGTCCTTGGAGTACTGAGACACGGGTAACTCAGTTGAAGGTTTAATCGGCGCCGTCTTAACCTTACAGGGCTTGGCAAAATCAAGGGTCAACCCCTGAGAGTGGTTAGATTTGGAGGGATTAGGAAGAGCAGAAGAAGACGAGGAGGGAGGATTAGGATTAGTGATGGAAGGAGCACGACGGAAGCGAGCGTGACCGGTGCGATTGAGTAGGTTGATGACTTGCTTAAACTTGGAAACAGTCAAATCGGTGAGTTGGGCACAGTCAAGGCGGTGGGGATGATTATCAGAAACGGACGGAGATTGAGAAGAATTAAGGAGACGAATAAGAAGTTCCATGCTCTTCAATCCAGCGGAAGCAGCTTCTTGAATAGCCATCTGTTCTTCCATCTTCCTGGGAAGGACTACCAGATCTACAGCCATAGGCAAGGAGGAGGAGAAGGAGAGAATATAGAGAAGGGTGTGAGAGGAGGAGGCTTTAAAAGAGAGAGGAGGAGGGAGAAGTCAAAGGAGTTTCGTCAATGGGCAGGGTAAAGATTAGTTGGACTTTGATTTAATCTATTTACTTATTGGGCGTTTTGGGGGAAAAGAAATGTAGGCAACGACAAAAGAAGGGTAACTGTAAAGGTCAGAAGGAGAGGGTGGTGGTGGGACCCATGGGCAGGAACCGAAAGCCTACAGAAACCCGCCCGGATGATGCGACGAGGGAGGAAGGCGCATGCACTCCGACACGTTTGAAGTTTCCACCAGTTGCCTGGGTCAACGCGGTTGAAACAACCTGTACTCCACACCCAAAAAAAAAAAGGCATAAAACGGTCTAATTGCTTTTAGCACATTAAAAATCAGTGTCCTAATTCGTTTTAATACAAAAGGTAAAAATTTGTATAAAATTTAAAAATGATTCAAAAGTCACAGGTAAATAAATTTAAATAGGAGTCCGATTGGAACTTCTCTGTACTTGATTTTCTTATTTGAATATATGACTAATTTTTTTTATATATAAATAAAATAATGTTATTAAATATCAGAAACATTGTACATCTAATTTTTATTCCCTTTTGATATTTCTTCCCTTTATATGACTTAATCATATTTTAGAAATAATTTATCGCTCGTTTAATTTTAATATATTTTTTTTGAAATGAATATTATTGTGGTGCTGGTAATAAAAACATGCATTTCATGCTGACCCCTTTCAGTTTCTACCATATAATAAATACAGAATCATGTAGATTCTTTCCCATTTTTTTGAACTATAAAAAGTATAATTTTAAATAAGGAAAATATTGTGACCAATTAAAATGAAGTTCTTTAATTTATTAAAAATTATTCTGGCTTAGAACAATTAGTATAGATTAGCTTATAATTAAGCTAGTTCTAGACCGGATTTTAAATAAGTAAACTTGGAATGAGCCTATAGAAAATAAAATAATTTATCCATGTGTTTTTTTTTTCCAGTATAAAATTAATTGTTGTCAATGTCAAAGGTATTTAACTTATGATAACAGATAGCCATAACGTGCTATATAGTATTATTAATTTTGAAAACTAATTGGAAGATTATAAACAACTCCTGATTTGTGACGAATTTGACTTTTAGACCCTTGCATGCATGTATGATACTGAAATAAAGAAAATTAAAAAAAAAATAGAAACGTATCCCAAAATTGGCCTTTGAAGTTTCCGAAACGAATTGAGATTTGAATTGTTGATTCCTATTTTTGAGAGGTCAATTATCATATGTTGACTTAGAGATACAAACTTGATCATTATAACACATAATGGATTCCACTATAAGCCAAAGAAAATTATTATGAAGCGACCTCATATGAAATTTCTTTCACTTTCCCCAAACACGCCTTTCTTTCTTTTTCCCTTATTCATGGTTGACCCCCAAGAAACCATATCAGCATGAAACTTTATCATTACTAAATCTTTAACGAATCTGATTCCGCATTGGAAGTTAAAAGGCAACAATATATTAAAAAGTAATCAAATAGCACAAGTACTCCACTATAAAGGGGTATTTGGTAGGATTAGACCAGACTTTACTAAAGAGACCTAAGCTTATAACAAAAATATAAAGTTTAAATCTATATACATATTTTTTAACTAGGTCAAGTTGTAGTTGCCCCCTTAGCATTTTGGTTTAGGTGAAACCCTACTTTAGTTTGACACAGCACCATATGGGGAAGCATTATGCTGGTATTAACCTAATAAGTGGGAATAGTATATAAATTAATCAGATACTTTTTGTAATGAGACCAAAATATGCTGATAATCTTCTCATATATATATATATGCGTACTGTCAAACCCTAGGGAAAAAATAAACTATTTAATCTGACGAGACGAGAGCTTGGAATTGATTCTATACTCTATGGCTTTGGCACTAGGCAACCATTATGAGCATCGAGATACCCAACTCATCATCATTTTTTTTTAATAAGGGAAGCTCCTAAACAAAAAATTAAATTAAAAGGGATTGAATTCTAAACACTCCTTACTTAAGAGCTCTCTGATAAAAAAGGTATGAATATAAGTCAGTTATAATTGTGAACCTATTTTTTACTAAGGTATTTGTTAGTTTATTATACTCTCTAGATATATATCTAATCTTTAAATTTTAAGATAAATTTATGAGCTTTTGTATCTATAATACTAGTAGCTTAAGCATTTTGTTATGTCTTAAAGCATATTGGACCTAGCTTCTCTTTATTGGATTTGTTTCCCTTTTAGTACTTAGCTTTCTACTTTTAATAATAAAATAACAATTTTTTCTTAATAAAATTAACACTTTAAAGCGAGACTAAAATTTAAGAAGAGAAAATAAGTAAAAAGTTTATTTTTAAAAATTTTATTAGTTAGAATAATTTAATATATTTATATATATATATAATATTAGTATTTTAAAAGATTTCACAGAAACTACTATATATAATACTTGAATTCAAATTATACTGAACCATTAAATTTTCAATCAGTATTTTTCATCGATTTTTTCAATTTAAAACCTCTCAACATTAATAAATGAATAATCCAGATAAAAATGTATTATCCGCTTATCCTTACAAATTAAATGACAAGATACTTTTTCTATCTTAGTGCCATGAAAGGAAAAAAATGAACGAATAAGGAATCAACTCATGAATGGAGTTCTTTAACTTACAAAATATCCAATATACATATATAACACTCCAATCCCTATTACAAAATGTACTTTCTAACACGAATAAATGATGTTTATTATAAATCTAAGCAGGGCCAATTACAATTTATTAAGATTGTCTTTATTTAAAATTTGATATAATTTCCCTTTTTTACTTCTCAAGATGTGATTAAAGATTTTAAACAATGATGAATTTGATTTTTTTTATTTTTAAATAAATTTAATGCCTTAGTCATCTCCTATTAATCTGGTAAAGTAATTAGATGTGCCTTATAGTAAGGATCAGAGTTGTATACAAATTAGCATTTAAAAATACAAAAATTTAAAATAAAAGTGGCATGTAAAAAACGAGTGTAGGAATTAGTTTTGGAGAGGTAAAGGTGGTTGTGGAATTGAATGAAAACATGGTTTTGGAGGGTTGGGGGGGTGTTTGACATTTATGATGCTGATATAAAGTAACAATAATGTTTTCAAAGTTTCTAGGGCCACCAAATTGTTTGACTCCACATTTATAAAGACGTAAACACCTTTTCTTTCCTTTTAATCAGACGCCACCACAGCCGCCTATGAGTCCAACACCATCCAACGGCTACATTCTTCCCACAGTTCTAGTGGTTGACCTAAAGCCCAAGAGATTCAAACACAAAAAAAAAAAAAAAGGGATAGCACGTGGGTGTGAACTTTCATGCAGTCCTACGTAGGACCCAACTGGGTCTACCTCCTTACGTTTGTTTTTGAATTCCGAACTTGCCAATTCAAACCCACGACATCCAGCTATTCAGATTTAGGTCAGCAACGCTACTACAAATAGTGTAAATAGTTTATGTATGTGTATAAAGATTCCCATCCCCTCTACTCAATTTTAAGAAAACCTATATTTACTCATATATCTGTAATGAGCGGTATAGTTTATCATAATTAAAAAAAAAATCCTAAATATCAATAACCCTTGAACTTTATAATTTTACTCATATTGAATATACATTATATTCTAAAAGTATAAAGTCTCTTTGTATTTTTAACAACAAACAGCTAGTTAAGATAATAAATAGTCTCGTTCAAGAAACATACTTGTTGAGAGATATTAAATACTTTATGTTTTAAGCTTATAAAATGATTAGTTTTAAATTCAAAATAATTTAGGGATATTTTTTATCAAATAAAAAAAATAAAATCTTTATAAATAGTATTTAAAAAAATCTTCCTTCTAGCTTATAAATAATATATGGTATAGAGAGAGGGAGGGGAGGTATTAGTGTAACCACCCATTTATGCTTTTATGTATTAAAGTCGTCTTCTTTTTTAAAAAAAAATTGGTGGAGTTGACTTTGTTGAGGCTGGTGATGCTTTGATGGAAGAATTGGTGAAGTAATAAATTCAAATCCAACTCAAAGCAGAAAACTATGTTGGGTTTAGAGAAAGGTCAATGAGACAACCATATAGCTACATCGTTTAATAACTTTTCTAATGCTCTTTTTCCTTTCATAACTTTGTCTCAACTTGCTTTCGCCAAAAGAAACCATTTTTTTGCTTTCAAGTTTCAAATGCTACATTCTACAGAGTTTAATTATAAACCATCCTTTTGTTTTGTAACAGTTCTCTGAACAAAGGAGTTCTTTCTTTTTGGGAAGAAGGAAAATACTCCTCGGAATTAATCCTTATTATAAAAATATTTACCAACGATTTTTAATATAAGATTTTTGTTTAAAGTATTATTTTTCCTTTAAATATAATTGAATTTGGTATTTCTTAACTAATTAAATAACCTCATAAATAATTAAATCCAAATAATGAATTCGTCAGCAATTTTAAAATTATAAAAAATATTAAATAATTTCAACCAATGGCAAATTCAGATCTCAGACAATGATATTCTTATATTTCTTGATGATTGATGATTAGGCATGCGTAGTGGAAACAATTATTCAGTCCAAATTAAAAAAAAGAAACGTAATACTGGGGATTTTTTTTTAGTTGCCTACCCGGTTTATCGGAGCTTTGCCCCGACTACATCCGGATCCGACCTGCGTCGCGCACCTGGCTATAGTGGGTGAGTCTCCCAACGGGGATTTTTTGCATTCGCCAAGGCTCGAACTCGAGACATCGCTTAAGCGATACTGAGTCATTTATTACTCGGACCAATCCCCGTTAGTAATACTGGGAATTTTAGTGGAATATCCAGTTTATATGTTTCATTTTTTATGGGCCTAACGATGGGTGGGCTCCTTTCAATGCTGTGTTTAATATTGTTCGAGAGCTATACTGGCCCATTCATTAGAAATAAAAAGCTATTTTTCTTCTTCAATAGAACTTAATTAGAAACGTTCTGACAATTAAAGTTGACATAGATAATAATAAATAGATAGTAATAAATAGGTTTATATCTCACAATAACGTAACTTCGATTTCCTCTATGGTTATGAAGGCTCATTGGGTAGGCGATCTCGTAAGTTCTTTATAAGTGCTCTCTGAACCTTGAGGTCGTACCTTGGTCTTAGTGGGAGATCGATATCGAATCTACCTAAACTTTTTTGTATAAAAAAAAATTAGAAACGTTCTCATAATTCTGTGCACCTCTGTTGCTATTTTAGTTGTATTTTTCCAAATATTATATGGTCTCTCTATATGATTAATGTGCAATTTTTACTTTCTTTCACACGATCTTTTTAAGAAAAATCTCAACAAAAGACTCAATCCGCGTTTTGAAATCAATGCAACATAAGAGAGAGACTGATAAATTATAGGGAAACCAGATAGGAGACTTAAATTTTAATTAAATGAGGCTTAAGAGATTTTAAATTTCAGTTCAGTCTTTTTAGCACAAAATGAAATTTAAGATAGGAAGGAAGTTGATAGAAATAATCCTGACTATTAAAGTGAAAATCAAGTCCCGATAAAAATTCAAAGTCCCTTTACAAGTGCATATATGTGCATTTTGACAGCAAAGAAAAATAACAAATGTCTAAATTTACAATCTAAACTGTTCTAATAATAAAAATCACAAGTGTTTATAGATCTGTTTGCATGTGTAGATACGTATTTTAACAATTAATCATAATAATATAATAAGTGTCAATATAAAAATTTATAAGATGCGGCGCTGAGCCATTTATCCACTGTCATGCTGAATTCCAAATTGAACATTACAGTCTTTTGAAACTGATGAATCAAAATCTGAGTAATAGCTATCAAAGGTGGTGGAGATATTCAAAAGACATGTCTCAGAAGTCCTTTTGATGGATCATCCATTATGAGCTCACAGAGTTACATTCATGTCTTTTGACCTACCAGACAAATGACTCTGCTACTTTTCTTGAATCAGTAGTGTGAGGAATCTAATGTAATTTTCACTCCCTTTCCTGAGTTGTCTTCTCTGATGAATGTCCATACCAAAATGCTCTCTTTTGCAAAACTGTACTGTGAATGCTCTTTCTGTCACCATCTGTGACATCTCAGATGCCATTGAAATTGACCAAGATTGCTTTTTGTTCCAATCCTTAAGCAAAGCAAGCCAAATTAAAGAGCCCCTTACGATCTTCTCTTATAAAATTTCATCTGAGCTTTGTAACAGAGAGAAACCATGTCGCAATTCCATACTTTGAACTCAAGGCCTGCTTTCCTTTTTTATTACTCCCATTTTTTTATAGATTAAGAAAAAATAATAAATCAATTAATTATAAATAATATAAAAATTAATTGACTAATTTAAATAGATTAAATAGTATCTAATTGATCGTAATTAAATAATTTATTTAGTTTCCTTAATTTACCTATATTAAATACCGAGGGAAGTATATTGTTGTTAGGACATGACCAGAAACACACTTGCCACAGCCAAAACCATGATTTTAACATAAGGAACTCTTTGACAAACGTGTTTCCAAACACATATTCAGAAGCTCGTTCATTAGCAATATCTAACGAATTAACTTTTTGCCAAATCCTAGCAATTTACCATTCTAAACTAAACATGTCAGTTCAATGAAGACGGCAGAGAATTAAATCCTAGTTTTCTTTCTTAAATGCATGTGACAGCTTTCTGTAATCCAAGTAGTAGATAGCATGGTCGGAAGCGCACACTATAATATCAATGCAAAGTCATCAAGAGATTCGACCTGACGAGAGTGTATATTATAATTAAAAGTAGGTAAGGGCTTTGGTTGACAGTTCCAAAGGTTGGAATTATAAAAAAAAGTGTTGTAGGTTTGTTTTCTAGGATCTTATGTCAAAAACTACTCAGGCTACAGCAGTCTTGAGTCGTGTGATTGTCTAGATGATAATAAAAGCCTCATCATGAAGTAACAATTCAATCCCCAGTTTGATTTGGCTCACATTGGCCTGTTACATCCTTCTAGTTTTTATTATAAATCTATTTGTAAAAAAAATTTTGAATCTTAAATATAAGTCCACCAAGAGGTTATTGTAAATAACTATTTTTTATTTTTATTTTTATTTAATTTCATTGAAAAGGGAGAAAAAAGAGAGGTGAAAATGATTTATAAACATAAAGAGTAAATAATATTAAATTTAGAAATTTTTATCAAGGCATATCTAATAATTTAACTATCTTTTTTAATATATGAGAATTATTTAAAATAAATTTATAGTAAGGACCACGTACTATATAACGGGGTTGCTAATAAGTTCCAGTTGTCCTAGTTTCAAGGAGTGGCTTCATTTGAACCTGAGTCTCTCGCTCATGTCTCAGTTAATGTTCTTCACTAAATTTTATGTCTGCAGTGTCAAGTTGTGTCTTGCAGGCAACTAAACGTTTCTGCTCAAAATAATTCACACTAGTTGGTTTTAGGTAAAATTATATCCAATACTCTAAATTAAATTTAGAGAAATAATTAACATCTTAAAATATTTAAAGCTACAATTACTACTCTAAACTAATTTTAGATGTGCGACCAATACCCTAAAATATTTAAGGGTGTAATTAACACTGTAAACTAATTTTAGAGGTATAATTAGCACTCTAAAATATTTAAATTAGTATAATTTTATCATTTTATTGACAGAAACATAAATTTTTATTTGGTCAATGACATGTGAGTTTTTTATTTCGACATATTATTATTTAAAAAGTCACATGTGTCATATTATTTAAATAAGAGTATTGAATAAACTCTAAAATTGATATTGTATATAATTCATAAGTGAAGATTGAGAAATTTTACGGTTTATATATTTAGTACAATTTATTAAAATAATATTACACATATGGTATTTTAAATAATAATATGTCAAAATAAAAAATTTATGTGACATTTATTAAATGAAAGTTAGTATTTTTGTTAGTGAATAGGCAAAATTGCACCAATTTAAATATTTTAAGGTGCTAGTTGAACCTCTAGAATTATTTAAATGTACTAATTACACCCTTAAATATTTTAAAATCCTGGTCGCACATCTAAAATTAGTTCAGGGTGCTAATTAATCTTCTAAAATTATTTTAAAGTATTGTATACACCTTTACCTTATTTTGATTGTTTAAATATATAAGTGATGCATGCATTTAATTTGAGTCATCGATCAAAACTCTCAATTTAATTATATTAAATTATATAGACATTTTTTATATTCAGGTAAACCATCAAGGCGGTAACTTGAATCCTTTAGCCCTACTAAACAAAATTATATGGCCACACGATGCTAAACTTAAAAGATGTTAAACTAACCAATAATCTTAAGCGCTAGTGACATTAAAGTTTGCAGGATTCGAACTTGTTTGTAACTTCAAAGCCATTTATGTTTATCTTTTTAAATTTAAAAAACGGATGTCAACTATTTTACTATATACTCCCTCCATCTTTTTTATAAGTAATTTTTCTTCTCATAAGAGTAGTACTATATATAATCAATAATTTGTGTTTATCCAAAAATTTAATATATTTATTTTTATCTTTACCCTCCTATTAATTACATGCCTATTTTTCACTTATTTTCTCTTATATATTTTTTCACTAACTCTGTCACCCATCAACTTCATAAATAATAGTATATTTAAAAACTAGATTATATTTTGGATACATTTACTACTTTTAACCTACATTTTAATTCGCCTAATTTGTGTAGTTGTTGGTTATAAAAAGAATAAGAGAGAGTATTATTTTACCCAAACATTATAATACAGATCATGTTCCATATTAATTAATTATAAATGATTAAACTGCATGTAACTTTTATAATCTCTTCTTACATGGTAAGATACAGATGAATGAAAGCCCATTTATACGGTGATTAATTTAATAGATGAAACCAAAATAGACAACCCAACCAAAGACTTTGCTGGATTCATACTTAAAGGTTGACCAAAGAAAGTTCCTTGGAAATGATAACAAGCAGAGCTTTTAAAGCCATGTCAATCGAACATAAGCTAGTTAAAGATCCATAGTCCCAAGAAGATATTGATATACAATAATTAAATTAAGGAAAGGTCAGGAATAATGGAATCGTTTGTTTATAAAAACATGACAAGAAAAAACCCTCCTTAGATCAAACTAATAAGATCAGATCAGAAACATCACATGTGCTTAGTTAAGTTTCCTTCTAATTTTCTCAGCTTGAACATGTATATATGCTTTTTAAGACTCAATCAATCAAGAGACGTTGTCATGAAATTATTCGTTGATTGGAAACCGAAAAAACAAAAAGACATGAAACATATATACAAGCACTGTAAGTAATTTAATCTGATGTAATTAAGAGATGGGTAATTATTTTGACTCTGTGATCACGTGCAAGTCCAAAAGGCTGTCTTTTATCTATTTTATTCCCATTTTCTGAAGCTAAGATCGGGATTGGCAGCGATGCACATGAGGATTGTCCCATTTCCTGGTATCTTCAGACATTGCCTCCATAAAGAAATGGACGTTGGAACAGTTTCTGTTAACATTAAGGTCGACATCGAAGTTGGTGAAGCTCATATATACTGAATCGAGAGAGAGAGAGAGAGAGAGAGAGAGAGAGAGAGAGATTTAATTCGTGTCTCAACTGAAGCAAGTAATTAAACAATGATTAAAATAATGGAACTCAGAGAGAGGAGATCTTTTCTGGTAGCGCGGATCACTCAATACTGGCATGTGCATGAACGTTTGCAATGGCGACGAGCTAGCCTTATATGATATTCAATTCTATATATATAGGTATGCATATTCCTTTCATGGAAATTCTAACCCGATCTGTTCATTTAACCCCACTTGATCATCATCTTCAATTTTTTTTTTTAATGTAAGATGTACATTTGAATATTTATAAAAGACTACCCATCTTTTCGATTTAAACTAGAGATTTTTTTTCTTTGCGTTGTTCATAGAGTGGAAAAAATGGGTTATAATTGGTTAATTATTTATTATTATAATGAATTATCATTATAGTTAGAGATTTAAAGTATATATTATATAATTATTTAATGAGATTATTAAAAATTACTATTTGGGGATCAAAATCTTTCAAAGATCAAAATAATTTTATAATTATTGTGAATCATTATTATTATTATTATAAATTTAAAACATTATAGAATCAGTTAGTGAGATTACTAATTAATTATCATCATAAGGCTCATAATCTTTTAAAGATTATAGAGGGATACTAATGATTGAGATTATTAATTGCGGCTTCTAAATAAAGAAATTAAAAGTATTGAGTCGGATCGACCTAAATATATCTTTTATTGAACTGGATATTATTAAATTTTAAGAGTAAAGTGGATTGATTGATGGTTGATGATCATCCTGCAAATTGTATGCAAGCTTCTTATTTTGTACTCCTATATAATTATTAAATTAATCCTCAAGCTCAAACTGAGGGTAAAGTAATTAATCTAATACAATACACTATTTATGTGACCGTTAAGGTATTAAAGTGTCATACTATAAATATAGTCACTCAAATAATATTCTTTATATATATATATATGTGCATATGTATATGTAGTCACTGACTATTGACTACAATTAATTGGAAGAGAAGTCCAAAAGATAAAGCTTTATTATATTATTTTTAAAATTGAACGGTATTCTTCAATTCCTTTGTAAAACGAAAAACCCAGCTAAGTTACAAGATACCCTCACACATATATTTTAATCAGAAAATAATTAGCAGAAACAGATCTATAAGAGACCAGGAGCAACCAAAAGTTTAATCTCTTTAGTCCCTCTTCCTTTTTTCTCTCAGTCATGTTTCCCTTTTTTGCAGCTTAATCTTCAAAACCTCTCACAAACTCTATCTATTTCTGTTTCTGTATTCCCTTCTTTATCTGTTCTTGCTGCTATAATCAGCCATGATTACCGGCAAGGATATCTACGATGTGTTTGCAGCTATAGTTCCTCTCTACGTGGCTATGATCTTAGCCTACGGCTCCGTTCGATGGTGGAAAATCTTCACGCCGGATCAATGCTCCGGCATTAACCGATTCGTCGCCGTTTTCGCTGTTCCTCTCCTCTCTTTCCACTTCATCTCCTCCAACGACCCTTACGCCATGAACTACCGTTTCATCGCCGCCGATTCTCTGCAAAAAGTTGTCATCTTAGGCGCTCTTGTTCTCTGGAACGTCTTCACTAAACAAGGAAACCTTGATTGGAGTATCACACTCTTCTCTCTATCCACCCTCCCAAACACCCTCGTCATGGGTATTCCTCTTCTCAAGGCCATGTATGGAGACTTCTCCGGCAGCCTCATGGTTCAGATCGTCGTTCTTCAGAGCGTTATTTGGTACACTCTCATGTTGTTCATGTTTGAATACAGAGGAGCTAAGCTTTTGATCTCCGAGCAGTTCCCTGAGACGGCTGGTTCTATCACTTCCTTTAGAGTCGATTCCGACGTCGTTTCGCTCAACGGTAGAGAACCGCTTCAGGCCGACGCTGAGATAGGAGACGACGGAAAGCTTCATGTGGTGGTTAGGAGATCGGCTGCTTCTTCCATAGTGTCTTCGTTTAATAAGTCTAACTTGATGACTCCAAGAGCGTCTAATCTTACCGGGGTTGAGATCTACTCAGTTCAGTCGTCGCGAGAGCCTACTCCGAGAGCTTCAAGCTTTAATCAGACAGATTTCTACGCCATGTTTAATGCTAGTAAAGCTCCGAGTCCCAAACATGGCTACACCAACAGTTTTCAGAGCACTGGCGGCTGTGGCGATGTTTACTCGGTGCAGTCGTCGAAAGGAACAACACCGAGGACGTCGAATTTCGACGAGGAGATGCTGAAGATGCAGAAGAAAAGAGGAGGGAGGAGCATGAGCGGCGAGCTCTTCAATGGCGGATTGGTTTCTTCTTACCCTCCTCCAAACCCTATGTTTTCAGGGTCCAGCACCAGTACTGCCGCCGGCCTGAAGAAGAAAGACAGCGGTGGAGCCGCCACGGGTGGTGGTGCTGCACCGAACAAGGAGTTACACATGTTTGTTTGGAGCTCCAGTGCATCTCCTGTCTCTGAAGGAAACCTGAGACAAGCAGTTAACAGAACAGCGGCGTCTACTGAATTTGCCACCTTGGATCCTTCCAAGGCTGTTCCACACGAAACTGCTGCGTCAAAAACCATGCAGGAACTGATAGAGAGTGGAAGAAAAGGAAGCGGAGAGAGGGAAGGGGAGATAGAGGAAGGAATGACGACGATGAAGTCGCCGTACAGTGCACAGACGAAGAAGGTGGAGATGGAAGAAGAAGAAGAAGAAGGGAACAAGAACCAACAGATGCCGCCGGCGAGCGTGATGACTAGGCTCATCCTCATCATGGTTTGGAGGAAGCTCATCAGGAACCCTAATACCTACTCTAGTCTCTTCGGCGTCGCTTGGTCCCTCATCTCCTTCAGGTATGTCTCCGATCATTGAACTTTTTTAAAGTTGTTTTTAACAAGTCTTATTAAGTTAGGTTAGCTATATGGATCGTACAGAGCCCAAAAACGTAAAATTCGTCGTGTCTCCAATTATTAACCCAATACTATACTCCTTTCTTATTAATTCATTTAACATAATGCACTTCATTTGCTTAATTTGTGGGCAGATTCAACATCCAAATGCCAACTATTATAAAAGGTTCCATTTCAATACTTTCTGACGCTGGACTAGGAATGGCCATGTTCAGTCTAGGTATATTTTAATTGTTTTCTGTGTTTTTTAAGCCATAATTAAGGTGCTTAATTATCATGAGATTAAATTAAACAGGTCTGTTCATGGCATTACAACCGAAGATCATAGCATGTGGGAAGTCAGTGGCAGCATTTTCAATGGTTGTAAGGTTCTTGACTGGGCCTGCAGTCATTGCTGCCACATCCATAGCCATTGGGGTTCGTGGTGTTCTTCTCCATGTCGCTATTGTTCAGGTAAATCATTCAATTTTTAATTAAAGTTAATTATTCTCATGATTGATTTGTTAATAACAATAAATAAATAAGCATTTGTTTTCCTGTATATTAATTGTTCTTCCTCTCTGCAGGCTGCTCTTCCCCAGGGTATCGTTCCCTTCGTGTTTGCTAAAGAATACAATCTGCATCCCGATATTCTCAGCACTGCGTAAGTATATATTATTATAGAATATAGAATTATACTTTCAATTTTTTATATAAAAAGGGAGATTTAATTTGCTAATTTTGTAAGATAATATTGCAGGGTTATATTTGGAATGCTGATAGCATTGCCCATCACAATACTCTATTATGTGCTTCTTGGACTGTAATATACATATCTCTAGGAACGCACAACAAAAAAGAAAAAGAAAAGTTGCAGAGGAGATATCATAGTGTATGTAAATCCAAGTCTGGAAGAATTTAGTTTTCAAGATATTGGATTTGTAATTGTGAAGGAAGCAAAAATTAATTAAAAATATTATTAGGCCTCTACTCAATCCTATTTGATTTATTTATTTAATTATTTTTTATAGTTAGCTAGCGAGCTAGGTACACCGTATGGAGCACGATTCATGGAAGAGCGTTCATATTTTTATTTCTTTGTAACACAAATATCAATGTAGTGAATTGCTGCCCCCCTTCTTTTCTTTTTTTCCTCTTGGCTTTTTTTTTTTAAATTATATGTTCGGAGATTGAATTTGTGTTACAAAAAGCATTATCCCACATTCTCTTTCCAAATTTCACAATAGAAATTCTTACACGAATGTTCCATCAGTTTCATTTTTCATAGTTCCAAGGATATGGCTCATGAGTCTGCCACTTGTCCCAGTAATTTTTTTTCACTGTCAATTGTGTGTTTTTACAACCAACTGGGTTAGTGTGAGTGGTAAACTGCTCGATATCGTTTAAGCGGGGTCTCGAGTTTGAGTATTGGCATATACAGAAAATTCTCGTTGGGAGACTTACCCATCATAACCAGGTGCGTGACCCGGATCGGATCCGAATGTAATCGGGGTAAAACTCCGGTAAACCAATGGGTAATAAAAAAATTGTGTGTTTTTACATTTGTTTAAATAAAATAAAGCTGATAAATTCGATACGAAGGATTTTGAGGTGTAATATTAAATGTTAATAAATTCAATAGTAAAGATCTATTTTGTATATATGTATATGGAGTCATGGAGATCGGGAATAAGTGATAAAATTTAAACAATAATTTTTGTGATGACCCATGAGCAGAGGGTTGAGCTGCAATAAAACTTAAGCTTTTCCTTCATAATTTTTTATTTTTAACAGGGTTTGAACTCAAGATCTACTTAAAAAAATATTGAGCCTCTTTTATTAGTTAACTCAACCAAACTGTTATGAGTAAAATGTGGGAAGTGTTATATTCAGGTAAAATTGGTATAATCAATCTTATATATGTAAATCAATCAAACAGTGTTTCTGGAGCCCAAATCATTTGTTTAAATTGGGATTTTATATTTATTAAACAAATATATATATTTTTTGTTGTCCACCCAGTTCACAGGAGCTTTGGGCTGACTACATCCGGATCCGATCCGCGTCGCGCATCTGGCTATGATGGGCGAGTCTCCCAACGGAGATTTTCTGCATCCGCCAAAACTCGAACTCTAGACCTCGCTTAAATGATATCGAGCCGCTTACCACTCGGACCAACTCCCGTTGTTATTTTTTTTTTTATACAACCCCCGTTGTTGTTGAGTCTAATTTAATTACATCTGCTCAATGGGCCGCAGCATGGTCTTAAATTGGGTCAATTTGTAGACTGAACATGGCCCATAAGTCCATAAGTATCTCCGTAAAACCCAATTTCATACATTAATGGGCTTGACATAACTGAAATCTATAGAGTATATATAGACATTATAACTCCTGGGTGTCTAGATTTATGTCTGAAGGTAATAGACGGCTCGCCCTGCTCGACATTAGTATCACCTAGGAGAAATGGAGACTTTGGCATGCCCTTAGATAGTGGTGAACTCAACCCTTTTCTAAAAATTCTTATTAAAAAAAAAGTTCTCACGGTCTACTTTACCAAAAAAAAACAAATGTTCTCACGGTCTATAATAAAACTCGATATAATTAGTAGATAACTGAATCCATTAAATATGATATATTGCCTAGATTCTATCCAAAGAAAATGTTCTCACTATTTTAAATCTAGCGAAAGGGACTAATTCCTTATGTCGAGAGAAGTGTGTGTTCCAAATAGGAATGTGTTCAATAGAAGGATATGTATTTCTAAAAAAAAAATTGTTCTCACGGTCTCGTTAGTGTCGGCTTAGGACTCAGGAGTATTACCAGGTTAGCATTAAAAGGTCGATGCATAATGAATACTCTCGTACGATTTTTTTTTTTTATGATAAATTGGGACAGGGGGCATATACTATTGTAAGTCAATGAAGTTGGAATTGAGAATGTCAACAACACGTGGGTTTCATTTGTGTTTCTCATAGGCTTGGTGAATGAACTCTGAACATATTGATCCCTTAATTAACTGGTTAATTGTGCTTAACTTTTAAACTAGAGGACAAGGTTTTGGCCTTCTTTTGGGTTGAAAATTGCATCACATGTAAATTTCAACGTTATCGTTTAATTATTTTGATCTTAAATTATTCATATATTAACTTTTTGGTTACATTTATATAGAGTATTATTTTCTTACAACACGTGCACCCTAATCCCGTCATATATTTGACCATAAACGAACAAAATGAAATTGAATGAGCCACATATATCCTTTGATTCTTAATCAAAATTATCAACTAACACAAGTTCTATAATAACCTACAAGTTCAAGATTAATTCAGCCACATGCAAGTTCAAGAACGAAAGAGTGCAATTTTGAGCACATGAAATAATTCATATTCAACCAAAACCTAGGATCGTTTGTCGGAGAAGACGATGTTGATGGATCCTCGATCATGAGTATTTACGGGGCGAGAAGAGTCGTTTCGGAGAGAACATACTGACATGCCTTGGAGTTGCAAGGCCAGCAATGGCGCGAAACTGTTCATGCATGATGAAACCCTCACGCTCCTCACGCACCTTCCCGCGCGCTCCGAAGGTCCCATACTTCACCAACTTCCCCATCCACGACGACTTCTTCTTCGGCGGGCTCTGGTGCGCTGAGTTCATCTTCTCACACAAGTACTCCTTCACCGCATAAACCCCCTGCTCCACCACCTCCGGCGGCGGAGACACCAGTGGGTTCCCTTCCACGCTCATCTTCATCAGCTTCTTCAGGCAGCCGAAGGAGTACGGCAGCGACTTGATCTTGTTGTAGCTCACGTCCAGATCCACTAGGTTTAAGAGCAGTCCTATGGAGTAAGGAAGGGTTTCCAGGTACTGGAAGTTCTGGCTGACGTTGAGTGTCTCGAGGTTGACGAGATTCTCGAGGTCGTCCGGCAGAGCCCGGAGGCAATTCAGGCGGGCGTCGAAAACTCGGAGGGCGGTGAGGTAGGAGATGGAGCGAGGAAGGACGACGAGCTTGTTGGAGTTGACGGAGAGCTTCTTGTGGTTGATGAGCTCGAAGCCTATGGTGTCTGGGAGCACACTCAACTTGTTGAAGTTGGCGTTCAGTTCTTCCAAGGATCTGCAACGACGTCGTTAGGTGGGTCAAAGTTTAGTCTCAATGTATACATATTCATATTCGTTTGACAGGTAATATAGTTTATGGTAACAGATATGCAACTAACAGCAATGGAATCTTATGTATATTGAATTATGTGCACGGGAATCACATGAATACAAGAAAATAAGTGTCTCTGACTATTATTATGAATTATGTACGAATATTAATCAATCACGCCTTCAATTTCAAAGTCCAACTTTCTATATTTCAAAAGGATATATCCGTGAATTATTAGTACAAAATTTTCCGAGATAGTATGTCGGGCTTATTGACTTTTTTTAATTAATTGTTGTTTAGGTCCTAGGTGTCCCCACCTATTTTTTTAATATATATATAGAAGTCAAAGTCAAGAAAATAAGTGTTGATGGCAACCCATTAGAAAACGCAGCAATAACATTGAACCCAAAATTCGCCTCCCTGCGGTGCCCTCTGTTTCTGAAAGCTACACCTAGCTTATCTATGGAAAAATATTTTATTTTTTAAAATTATAATTCAACAATATTGTTGAAAACAACAGGTTTTATTCAACCATGGTATAATTGTTGTCTAGTTAGTACTACTCTCCTAATAATCTATTGCTACCTATAATTAAATCAATTAATTAAACCTGCGAATCCAGTGATAATAAAAAATGAAAGTGAGTTGGTTACTGATGATTAATTACCTGCAATTCTCAATAGTTTTAGGGAGAGAGTCGAGGAGGTTGCCAGAGACATTCAAAAGCTTGAGCCTAGAAAGGCAACCAATGGAATTGGGGAGAGAACTAAGTTGATTGGAGTGTACGTCTAACACCACTACGTTCAGCAATCTTGCTGTTAGAGATTCTGGAATTTCCTGTGTCAAACAAATTAAGTTTAGTCATAATTAATCAATAATCAAGATGGAGCTGTGTGGTTTTACTCTGCCTCTCAGTTTTCTTCTCTTCTTAATGATTGGCGTGTAAACGGTACTGATATATGATATGAAACGAACAAATAAGAGTAATTTAATCGCCGAACGGCCGGATGATATGTAAGAGTTACTAATAGTTTCCTAATTTTTTATGTATATAATATTAATTTCCTCAGGAACGTAACCTAATCCTCTTTCTCACTTAAAAAAGATATATGTGAACCCAACAAAACTGTACGTCTTTCAGATTTTTCACTTTCTCTGATGTTGCCGACGCTCCAAAAGTCATCTGATCTTTTTCATTAAAACTTTGAACCAATATTATTCAAGTATATCTGAAATAAGTTTCAACTAATGTTTCTGCAGATTCCGATTACTTGCTGACTCTGATACATATGCATATATATATATATATGCAGAAACCAACGAAAAGCATGGATGAATTCAACAACTAGTACATGTTGGGAAAAGCAATGGATGGTTACATATATATACATATATATATACCTGAAGGTTGTTATTAGAGAGGTTCAACTTGCAGATGAGGGCTAAATTAAGAGACGGGCTAGGGAGAGATTCGAGGAACATGCCACTGAGGTCGACCAGTTGCAGCTTTTCTTCTTCTTCCTCCTGAAGATGATGATGATCTGCTGATGCTGCGTGCCCTTTCTGATGACGATGATGATGACGAGTCTCTATCTTCCTCAGATGCGGCTGATGATTCTGATTATGATGAATAGTACGCTGGTTTTCGTACATCATATTGAGAGAGAGAGAGAGAGAGAGAGAGAGGACTTGGGAGGATGAGGATGAGGATGAGGATGAAGACGAAGAAGAAGGGGTTTGATTTAAATAGAAAAACAAGGGAGAGAATGAAATGAAGGAGAGAGGACGTACGGAGGAAAAGAGAGGGAGGGGACAAAAGTGATGACGTTAAAGAGCAAAGTACAAGAAACCGTATGCTGAGGCTCAAGCTTCCCTGCCCTTCTTACCCACCAGTCCTGGTCAAGCCCCCTCCCCCTCCCCCTCCTATTCTATCAATCATCATCGCCGCTTTTTTTTTTTTTTTTTTCTTATTTATTACTACCTATTTGCTATACTCAATCATAATTACTTTTATTGATATAAAAAAATGGTAAAAAATTTCTACTTAAAAACTGATTGATAAAAAAGATTTGATATATATTTTCATACAAAGTGCTAGTATTATTAAGAAATTATGTACACAAAGTAATCAATTTTTTTAACTAATAAAATTATTAAATAAATACTTTTTATCAATTTTTTTAATATATAAACACGTATTATTAAAAAAAATTACTAAAAAATATCATATTACAAAATTTATTGTTTAAAGATATCTAAAAATTTAAGTTCTTGTAACTTTTTTTCAATTATATTTAATATATTTTTAATTATATAAAATATCTTCTATTTTTATTTATAGATAATTAAAAATATATTATACACAACTTTAAATTTGGTTGAAAATAAGTTACACTAAATACTTAAAGAAATTTTAGATAATTTTAAATAATTAATTTTATAATAGATATTTTTTTAACAATTTTCCCTATTATCAATTAATAGACCATCTGAGCTCTTACACGGAATCAATCAACATATCGTCAATATATGGGCGAGCTTACTTCTGCATTTTTCGAAGAAAATACAACACTACTGGTGATCCTTATAGATAAGATCTCAACTTCATGTCGATCATTTCGTCTGTTTCGACTTATTTGTATCGTTTGCTAATGTATTATTTATTTTTGTCCTGTCTAATCTTCTTTAGATTCTAAGCAATCTAATACTACTTTTATATGTGTAGTTACATATATATATATATATATATATATATATATTCATGTCATATAGACCTAAACACATATAATTAATTAATATTGGGTTAAACAGCAATTTTGTCTTATAAATTTTCAGCTTAAAAGTTTTTTTTTTAACAATGTCTCACTGAAAGTTTACAAAATATAGCAATATGGTCCTGACCGTTAATTAAAGTTAAATTTAAATATTAATTGATCTAGACGTAGTATGTCACATGGTATCTATATCATCTTTTATTTTTAATTAAGGTATAAATTTACCTTGAAAGTTTTCACTCGGGAGAGAATATTTTTTTTTGAGTTTAATATTGCCCAAACTGTTATCCATGTTAAATTTGATTGTTAATTTGATCAAATATGCTAAGCTAGTTAATGCATATGATATCCAATTCATTTTTTTAATTCATACTTATAAACAAGAAAAAAATTAAAAACTTTAAGCTCCACATAAGCAGTAACTATAAATGGGCCGGAACAATTAGGAAATAGTCAAATACCTAAAAGAGTTAGTTATATTCGAGTAATTATGTTGGAGTTGAGTCGTATAGCTTCTCATCTATTATAGTTGGGACCTTTTATGATAAATATTGATACACAAATCCCTTTTTTCTATATTTTCAGAAAAAGATAATTAATATATGATCTATTCGTAGCTGTCACAGGTATAAGAATGATACATAATTTTTTTCGTATTAGAGGGGTAGCGGCTGATATTTCTCATGGCTGGATAGATAAATGTTTGAATTTCTATGATTATTTTTTAACAATAGTTGTTGAATATAAAAAACTTATTACGCGAAATCCTATTTTTTTAGAACAGGTTGAGGGAGTAGGCATTGTTGGTATCTTTTTAATTTTTTTTATTTATAAATTTAACATAAAAAAAATGAGGTGAATAGCACGTTGACTGGTCAGTTTAGTATATTTGGTTAAACTAACAGTTAAATTGAACATGTATAACAGTTGGGGTAATATTAAATTAATTTTTTTTAGATACTCATCACTCTCAAGTAAAAACTTCTAGGGTAAATTTATACTTTAACTAAAAATAAAAGATAGTGTGAATGTCACGTGACATATTACATGAGTATATAGGTCAACTAATTGTCAAACTTACCTTTAGGTAATAGTCAGGCCGATATTATTATATTTTATGAACTTCCGGGGTGATATTACTTTAAAAAAAACTTTTAAGGCTTATAAAATTGCCAGTTTAACCCATTAATATTTAAAATAAAATATATAGAGATATACAATTCAAAAATCATAAAGTATGATGCATTTGTTATATTTGTTGCAACACACCAAAAACCATGTTTAATTCAATGGGTTTGAACAAATTTAAATATTGATTTATCATGCATATAATAAGAACTAATTTTTATTAAATTTAATCCCATTGGTAATTTTTTGTTGAGTTTTAAAGGTTGACGATGTTATTTATATATGGGTTATCATTTAGAAAATTTATGTATAATTTATCCTATATATTTTTATGCACAAATATTTTTTTATCTCGAAAATATTAATTGAAAGCTCCTTTTCGATGCCGCGAATATCGGGAACTTACTAATTTATAATTATATGGTACTTCTGGTACTTTTTGGACCAAAATTTAGTTAGTTTCCTTTTCATAACAATATGACAAGATGAACAAGGATTGAATAATTATTTTATTCTTGATTATTTAGATATAACTTTTAATATCAACTTGAAGTTTTCTAAAAACTATCTCACCTTGATGTAAGAATATGACATGTATTATTCAAAAGTAAAGATTGATTTTAAATCAAGTTAGGTATCCTAAGCATAAAATTATTGATTAACAATTTATATCTGCTGGTTTTGATAATAGTTATTAGACAAACCTTCCCCAAAAAAATTAACTATTTTTTCATATTTTTATCATCTCAAACTTTCTATTTTAAATTAAAATTTCAGATTCTTTTATTTAAAAAAATATGATAAATATATAATTTTTAACAATATCACATATACACACCTGTATAATTTTCAACATCACATAGTTATATATATATATAATTTAATCAAAATGTTAATAATGAAAATACAAAGATCAATTTTTTATTTATTGATATTAAACGTAATATCATGCGATTAACTAATTAATTGGACTAATTCGTATCCTATTATATTACTCCTCTGATCTTTAATATAATATCTAATTATAGAGTTGATCGTGTTTGTAAATATAAAATTTATTCATATATTTATTAATTTTTTTAAATTATCTTTATTGATACTCTATCATTAATAATTAAATAAGAGAATGAGAGAGTAAGTTAAATAGAGCCGGTAATATAGGTTGAACTAGCATGCCCAACTTGTCAATTCGTTTAAAAATGGCAGGTTAGGGTTGGCTAAATTCCAACACAGTAAGATGCAGGTTGTTTTAATTCTCTCTGTTATTAATTATTTATAGTTTAATTAATTATTCAAATCTAGAAACATGTTATTTTGAGTAATGACGTAGAGAATTAAAAGAGTGGTGCAAATTATTTATGTTATATTTGACATTAGTTATTTTTTAAAACATATTTTAATTATAACATAAAAAGTATTTTTTATTTAAAATTTTATTTTGGATTTATTTAAAAAAAACCACTACGATTTTTTTAAGTTATTTGACCTATCAAATACATAGTCTTACAAAAATTACCAATTTTAGTGGGTCTATACATATAGAAATGCTTAGAAAAATAATATTTTTTTTCTTTTAAAAAAAAGATGGTGCGTTGACATGTTGGCACACTAACGGGTACGGATTATCCAACTTACACTGCTTGAACTGTGGGTTACTGCGTGCTAACATCTAATTCATAGTTAGCTGGTATTATTAGCTCTAAAATTAAAAAAAATAATTAGTATATTTTTAAAAAATATTTTATACTAATTAATTTTTTAATCTAATTAAATTAATTAAATATATTTTATATTAATAATTGACAGAGTATAGGATAAAAAATGTCAAAGTCAATAAAAATGATTATGCTTAATGAGATGATTAAGCTTCAATAGTTTTCAAGGCCAACTGGCATAAGATTCAATATTTAGCACTTATTGTACGAATGGCCTATCGTGTAAGTATTATTTCATCGTCGGTTTGCTACATTATTAAGCTATATAATAGCAGCATATTAATTAATTAAATTATTATACAAGTTGTATTATTTTTAATAAGATACCAATATATAATTAATTAAGCCTAATAATATAAGATTGAATAGTGTTTACCTGCACAACTGGCGGTGGCATAAGATTAATTAATATATATAGTCGATTCATTATATTGTCCGAATGGTCTATGAGTATTATTTCATCACGGGTTTCGTTGCATAACTTACATCCATGTATAATATAATAATGAATAATACTCCATCAGTTCTAATTATAAAATTTTATTAATTTTAAAAAAATTAAAAAAATTATTTTAAAATATTTATATTTATTTTTTATTAAATTATTTTATTTAACTTATAAATTATTTATTTTAAAAAAATTATATAACATATACTATAATTAAATAGTTATTTAACTTCTTTAATCTTTTTAAAAAATTAATAAAATTTTACAATTAAAATTAAAGATAATATATACATATTATAACGCGTCATCATAATATTATTACAGTCATGAATTGTATAATTAATCATCTACAACCTCATAAAATCTACACATGAAAAACATGGATATTAATTGGATCATTTCATCATATGTTGTATCATTTAACAAGATGCTTTTAAATTGCACACAAAATTTAAAATAAGTGGTAACATTTATGCTTTACAAATAGTATGAATTATATATATAATTTATTGTTATTAATAAGTTAGAAATATATTAATCATTTAATTTCGTCCATGATATGTAATTGGTGATGATATAGCTGGCACATAATAATAATTGAGATGACTACATAGGCCCTAGGCTTTATGAAAATGACTTATAGAAAAAAAAATTTAGATAATTTTTAGAAAACGACTTATGAAAAAAAAATTATGGAAAAAATAGTTCTGAATAAATGAGTGTTTGTATGATAATTATCATACAGACTTTTGTGATTGAAAAATTATAAGAAAGGGTATGAGTTGAAAATAAAAAAAATGACCCATCATAGCCTCACATCCCACCCTCACTGTTCATATTCTTTTCTCTTCTTCTTCTTCCGCTACATTCGTCTTCACATCCGTCCAGTTGAACTATAACCAACAGCAAACAGGACGATAGGGCTATTGGGGAGCAGGAAGGAAGGGCTGTCGGAGAGTAGGACAGCAATGGCAGCTGAACCATAATCAACGGTGACAGCGAGCTCTAGGGGTGATGGCACAACAACGGCAATAAAGGAGAGCAGAAGACGGCGAGCTGAGAAGAGAGAAGAGGAAGAAGAGGAGAGATAGTGTTAAAAAAATATAGATAAAATAGTAATTATATAGTCCATAAATTCTTTTACTGTTCTAAAAATTATTCCCAATAACTTATCTAAAACCATAGTTTGGTTAAAAAGCCCTTTTGAACAAATATAACTGTTTATTTTAAAATTTATCCAAATTAATATTTGGACCAGAAATTATTTTAAAACTAAAATTTCAACTCTATCCAAGCATGCACATAATATAATTGCGGTTGTGAAAATTCAAAATAGTGATCATAATATGAAAAGTTTTATAGTATTGCATTGCAACATCTCAAAATCTATATATGTCTTTTGTTTATAAAAAAAATCTAAATATGTCTTTAAATAAATGTAATATAACAATTTTAACAAATCATACACTATTCATGAGTCATATGAGAAAGTTAGACAGACTTATTTATAAACTCATCAGTGGAATATATAAACTCATACTAATTTGTTTGACATTTGTGAAACAAACCAATATAATATAAAATTATAAAAAAAATATAGTATCCTACGCATGAAAAATTTATAATTATTCATTCTCATTTATAATTTAAATAAGAAGCAGAAATTTAGGTATTATGAGGGAGGCACATGGAAAGGCAAAAAGAAAATGGCGTGGTTGGATTAAAATATGTAAATGGCGGCCTGGCAGCTAGCTAGAGATTGAAATTCGCTTGGAGGCTAATGTCAAAAGAAATTTAGGGACCAAAAGTGCAAAATATCTAAAAGTTAGGCATTTTATCATATGGTGAAGTATAGGAAGTCCAACAGACACCATAGATGAGGGTAGCCCGAGGTGTTACATCATACTAAAGTTGACAAAAAAGATATTAGTGTCCCTTATGTTCAAGGTTGATGAACGTTAATTAATTATAGGAACGTTGACCTGTTACTTAAACAGTTGGTCCAACCACAAATATGAAGAGCCAATCCATATAGTAACACATTTGGGTTGAAACATGAATTGGGGACTTTGCCAATCTTTGATTTGAAGTTTGAATCACCAATCTAAGACTAACTTGGCTCTTAAACAAAGGATGAAATCTCACTATATATATAACAGAGAAAACTTACCTTCAAGACATACCTTATTATCTTAAATCTAATATGTGGTGTATATGAATGATTTGAGTCTTGGCCAGAGGTTCACTAAGTTTAATGCTTGCCTTCAAACTGGACTGGGGTGAGTCTGGGACTTGAGATTACGAAAGACTTGCTGATATTATATCAAGTGATGCATTCCAGCGATTAATAGGTATGTTATTAGCTATGGAAGAAGCGGGTAATGATTTAATGATTTAAAATGCTACAAATGAGAGTTTCTTTATTATTAAAAGTGCCTATTATTTTATTGAAAAACAAGCAGAGAATCATTTGAGATCTACTTACAAAGACATCTGGAAATGGAGGGGTGTGCAGCGTATTAGAGTCTTTATGTAGATTGTATTTAATAACCAAAGTGGAGAAGCAAGTGGTCTTCAACTTGTGCTTTATGTCAATACTGCAGGGAGAATATAAAAGATATTTTGCATATACTACGTGATTATTATTATGCAAGACAACTGTGGAGTCAATTAGTTTATCCCAGGTTCCATTCTTCCTTATTCAGTGCTTCGTTAAGAGATTTGTTTACTTTCAATCTTAGAAAGAAGTTAAGAGCTGATGGTACTTTTAATTGGAGCCTCACCTGGGGGTTTCTATTTGGAGTCTTTGGAAGTGGCGTAATCAATTTACTTTTGATCAAGAGTTTTCCAAACCTTCAGACCCTTATTTGGTTATTATGCAAACATGGAAAGGATTTGTGTAGAATCAGCAAGCTTATCTGCCTAATGATCTCGTGGTATCAAATACAATTGTATGGCAACCACCTCCGTTAGGGTGGATCAAGTTAAATATTGATGGGGCCTTAACTAAATCACATGGTAAGGCAGGATGTGGTGGAGTCATTCGTGATCATTTAAAAAGTTGGGTTATTAGATTTATAAATCAATTGGGTATATGCAGTGTGATTGAAACTGAACAGTAGGCTGTTTATAGAGGTTTAAAAATAGCTTCAGATCTAGGATTTATAACATTATTTTTGAATCCGATGTCTTGAATGTTATCAAGACGTTATCAAATTTGAACGTTGATAAATACAGTTTATTGGTCTCACAGATACAGGCACTTTAAAAGTTATTCTAGGAATTGAACATTCAATATATACCTAGAGAGCATAAACTTGCGGATACCCTTGCTAAAGAAGGTTTGGTTAACACGACAATATTGTATTCTTGTCCTTTACACTTGAAGTCACTATTTGATATAGAGTGTTTGGGAGTTAATCCCTTTATAGTTTAGTTTTTGGGTTATTTCGGGCGTCAATCCCTCTTCTTTGAAAAAAAAAACACTTATATAAATACTTATTAAAAGATTTAAATTTATAGATTTGTGAGATATAGATTAATTTTTTATTAGCTGAATTAATCTTTCTTAGTTTATTTTAAATTTGATATTAAAACAAGGTTGATTATTCTAATTTATTGGCTGAAGCACTCCTAATTATATTCTAGAGGTTCCTAATGTTGCAGTTGAATTAGAGGAAACTTGTGAATTTGACGAGTTTGAGCAGGGATTCCAAATGGCGGTAAGGACAGGCGATATTTGCCTTGCTTCACACAAGAAGGAAATTAGTCAGCTCGTCATTTTGATTATAATATTCCTCAATCATAGTCAAAGGTTTGACAAAAAAGAGTAGCTCGTAAATTAAATTTTGTTACAGATAAGAGCCTCCCAATAAGTGCTTATTCTTTTCTGAACTAAAAAAAGAAAAGAAAAGAAAAGGAAATCTTGTTGAGTGAACCTCCATTTTCGTCAAATTTAGATCACCAGATGACATCCTTTTATTGGGAGGTAATTCCATATTTAAAAAAGTCATAAACTTTTGGTAAAAAAAGTCATAAACTTTGAGAATGTAATTTTAAGGTTGGCAAGAGAGAATTTTAACGAATACTTTATACAACTGCAATATAATACCGGTTTGTGGCGCCGGTTGTTACGTCGAGCGCAATAGCCGAGCAGTGAGCACTCTTCTTTGGAACTCCCGCCTTCGCTGTTCATGACGATGCTACTCAATTCCTTTGTTCCTCGCCAAATTTTGATTCTCAGTGTTCCAAATAAATATCGGTGTTCGAATCGAATCTTCCCCTTTTGCTCTCGTCGAAATCCGATTCTCGGTTCTTCGTCCGAGGTGGCACTTCATGCTCAAAGACTTGTGCACCAGTTCGATCCCAAGATTCCTTTGGAAAAAGCAATAACTCCTCCCACCTCATGGTACACCGATCCATCTTTCTTCGAACTTGAGCTCGATCGCGTCTTCTATAGTGGCTGGCAAGCAGTAGGTCAGTACTCAGTAGTTACTTCTTTTGCATCAATTTCGTTTTGGAGGCTGTTTTGTTGGTGGGAGTGATCGTTTCCTCTAAAAATGGAGGAAGACAAATTGGAAATATGAAATTGTAGAGTTATAATCTGCAAAAAGTTATCTTAGTTGTATGAGCTTTGCTTCGATGGCCGAAATACTGGTTACAAAAAATATATAAAAAATTGGCACTTTCTGTATTCCTTAACAATTGATAATATCAATCTGGCTTATGGACGCTACTGGTTCATCATGTTCAATTTCAATTTTAGTTTTGCTAATTTTCAACGACATAAGGAGACGATTGTAAAAGTTTAACCTCCCTTCGCCCCTTTCTCATAATTGTTTTGGCCGTCAGGACCGTGTTGCTCCTAGAAAATGGGACTATGCAAGGTTGCTGCAAAATTGATTAAGAAGAGAAAAGGCTTTTACTTTAAAGTGTTCAGGGTTACAGCAAAAGTGAATAAGAGGAGATACTTATACATGGATACAAGCATTAAAAGGATTTAATAATTTTGACTCTGGATTAAGCAATTTTTTTTTTAAAAAAAACCTTTCCAGGATAGAATAGCTTAGACGCTCATTAAAAGTGATTAAGTTTCACTCAAGCACTGACCAAAATGCAAATGAAGCTCATAGAAGCAAGAGTTATAAGTATTTAAATTATGGACTCGATTAGTTAGTAATAGTTGCAAAAGCAACATATCAAAGCAGTTTCTTATTTTCTCATTGTTAAGAGCTACAAAAAGGTTAGAATAATCAGTTATTTAAAAGCCAATGATCATTAAAATCTTGTTGCAGCTTTAATCTTCTCTGCTCTAGCTCCTTTACCTCTGATCTTGCTAAACTTTGATTTGTTTTTTTCCCCCAACGTTTGGAAGATTAAAAGCCTTCCATGATATGGATTGTGTCTCCATGAGTTATCTTTGGAATATTGTTTCAGCCAAGAATTGTCAGCTTCCACTGTTTCTTTTCTAATCAGGGTCCACAGAGCAGATAAAGAATCCACATGACTTTTTCACTGGCAGGTTTTAAATTTAAAACTTTCCTTCCATCTATTTTCACCTTTAATAAAGGTGGGACAATTTTGATTCATTTTTTTTTAACCGGTACTTGCATATATTGTTAGTAAAATAGTGCTACTGTTAACTCCATTTGGTTCTTGGAAGGGGAAAAGGATCTTTGGGAGCAACTTTCTTTTCCTCCGAGATTCTGAGAACCAATTGGAGGACTAATTTTGCAGACTTGGACCTGTTGAATTTGTTGTATGTCGAGATGAGAATGGGAAGGTTCATGCCTTTCACAACGTCTGCCGTCATCATGCCTCTCTTCTTGCATCTGGTAGTGGACAGAAATCTTGCTTTGTCTGCCCTTACCATGTGAGTTTACCTACTCTGGTTTATACGTGTATGAGCTATTCATATATAAATTATTTTCATGTGATCCTTGAGGTTGAAAGTGAAAATCTTTTAAGCTTATTCCTATTGGTAATAGTTGTTATTACTGGTTGCTTCTTCCTCACCACAGGTTCCTATTTTTTGCGTTAATATTTGCAACCTAAAATAGGAAAAGAATATGATCTCTGCAGGGGTGGACGTATGGATTGAATGGAGCTCTTATTAAGGCAACTAGAATAGCAGGAGTGCAGGATTTCAATGAAAATGTATGAAGTTATGTTCCATGATTGGTTTCTTGTAAACAAAATTCTGATAGAGGAAGATTTTGGCTGATTTTTGTAACAATGGAGGATAGGACTTTGGGCTTGTACCAATTGAAGTAGCTATTTGGGGCCCATTTGTACTTCTCAATCTGAACAAAGAGGGCTTTCCTCAAACAGAAGTCAATAGCCATCGCGTGGGAAGGGAATGGCTTGGTAGCAGTGCAGATATATTAAGCACCAATGGAATTGATTCTTCACTCAGTTATCTCTGTAGACGTGAATATACTATTGAATGCAATTGGAAGGTATGGACCTCTTGTCTTGCCTTGAAATTTGGGTCTCCCTTGGGAGTTTTGTTCTGTGATAAAGAATTATTCAGAGACTCTCACCGTTGCTCTTCTTGAAAGCTTAGTTTATATCATGAAATTTGTTCTTTAGAAGGTTGATATTATTTTAATATGTATTGATATAATAAACTGAAGATGCTAGGACACTTGTAATTTTGAGTATTTCTATTTGCAGGTATTTTGTGATAACTACTTAGATGGTGGCTATCATGTACCCTATGCGCATAAAGGCCTTGCTTCTGGTCTACAGCTTGATTCCTATTCCATCACTGTATTCTTCTCTACCCTCATTGTGAAAGCTCTTCATTTTTACAGATCAGTGTAGCATGTGTGTGAATCTTTTGTGTCAGGCATGTTTGGTAAGAGTTACAATAGGAAGAGTTGAAAGGGAGTGATTGTAGATTAATGCATTGACTTCAGGCCAAAAAAGGAAAAAAGTATTTATATCATAAAATGCTCCTGATATTGGGCTTTCATTGTTCATTGTAACCAATGGTTTTTTTTTTGGGTACTAAGGGACTGTATTTAATGATGTAGATGTTTGAAAGGGTAAGCATTCAAAGTTGTGAAAGCAGCTCGTTGAAAAGGAAAGAGAGCTATGACCGACTTGGAAAAAATGCTATATATGCTTTTGTTTATCCTAACTTCATGATAAATAGGTAATCACTTGGTCCTTTTGGGTAATTATCATGCAAAATAGTAGAGTTTCTTAACTTTGGATGTTTTCCAAATTATAGATATGGACCCTGGATGGACACCAATCTTGTACTTCCGCTAGGACATAACAAATGCCAAGTAGTTTTTGATTACTATCTTGAACACTCGCTAAAGGTAACGTGTTAATCTGTTTCAGTGGCAAATCAGGGCATGATTCTTTCCTATTCTCTATCATGATTACTATCATGCTGCCCCCTAGAGTTTGGGGTTTATCATGATTTTTTTATGTTATTATAGTAAAACTCATAATGATAATTTTTATTTTTTTAAAAAAACTATTATCAGTCGAAAAACTTGAAGTGGAATTGAAAAAAAAATAGACTCTTGCTTCCTTCACCTCTCTCTACCTTATCAGGATGACACAGGTTTCATAGACAGAAGCTTACAGGATAGCGAGAAAGTACAGGTACTAATATATGGTAGTTTGGTTGACAAGATATTTGCAAGGTGTGATTCTGGCAAGTCATTTGGACCATGTTTTAGTTGTTGTTTTGTTTGTATGCAGTTAGAAGATATTTTGCTGTGTGAAAGTGTTCAGAAGGGCCTTGAATCTCCTGCATATTCAGTTGGCAGATATGCTCCAACCCTTGAGCAGGCCATGCACCATTTTCACTGTCTGCTTCACCAAAACCTCGCCCATTAATTAAAAATCTTCGGTCACCACGGATTATTGTTGTGCTTCAAGATCATGAAAATTGTCGCATCATGTTAATATTATTATTCACTGCTCCAATCATGCCTTGGATCTTATAAGGTTCATACTCCACAGGATCTTAAAGTTGCATCTCTTTCCAACCGAATCATGCTTGTACTGTTAAACCCCGTTTGTCAAACAAGGGATTGGTGACTTGAGATGGGTCAGTGCCGATAATAGGTATATGGTTGTAGAGTTAGAAGAGTTTTTTTTTTCTAGGCATACAATCTTATTCGAGATCTTGTTAGGTACTAAATGTGGTATCTTTTTTAGTAGATATTTAAACTTTAGTTCGCTATATTGTGAGAGACTATCTTTTTTTTGTTGTTGTTGCCTATCCGGTTCACCAGAGCTTTGCCTCGACTACATTCGGATCTGACCCGCGTCGTGCACCTGGTTATAGTGGGTGAGTTTCCGATTTTCTGCATACGTTAAAGCTCGAATCCTTGCCTTTACCCTGCGTATCATCATAGGGTTTTTGCTGTTGCTTTGCTCATGACGATGATTCTCGCTAGTTCTTCTACGTTTACTGTTCCTCCTTCTCAAGAGGAAGATGATTTGCTGCAGCGGAGTTCTAAGAAAGTTAAGAATGATGGAAACAAGAATAGAGTTGAGAATGTATTACAGGGTCCTTGGCCAATGTTAGGATCCAAGGGGTCAGTGTATACTGATGGAGGTCCTACGTTTGCTGAGAAGCTTAAGGGTATTGATAGACATAGTGAGCAAGCTGAGGATGACTTGGGTGGAAATGATGAGATGGAATCTGAGGATGAAATATCAGATTCTCCAAAACAGAGCCAGAAGGAAGATGAGGAACCATTATGCAACACCACTGAGGATCCCACAAAAAATTTTCCTACATTTGCCTTTTCCGGAAAGATGAAGAAAAAGCTTTACAGAGCATGGCGCAAAGCTGTTATTGTCAAGCTTCTTGATAAAGGTATTGGCTATAAAGCTTTGCAGACTAGATTACAATCAATGTGGGCAAAAAATGGGGTCATAAATTTAATTGATATTGGCTATGGGTTTTACGTGGTTAAACTATTAAACAGAGAAGATTACTTTAATGCATTGACAGGGGGCCCTTGGATGATATATGACCATTACTTAACTGTGAGACCCTGGGAACCAAAATTTAAACCTGAGATAGCCACTATTAATAAAGTGGCAGTTTGGGTCAGGATGCCAAAAATACCTTTGGAATACTATGATGAAGAAGCCCTCAAGATAATCGGGAATAGAATCGGTGAGACAATTAAGGTGGACCTAAACACCTCATGTCATTTAAGGGGACATTTTGCGAGAATTTGTGTACTGGTGGATTTAGATAAGCAGCTGATGTCTGGGTTTTCTTTAGAAGGGGAAAATTATTATCTGGAGTACGAAGGCCTCCATATGCTATGTACAGGATGTGGCAACTACGGCCATCGTGTGGAAACTTGTTCAAACAGAGGGAGGGTACCTGAGTCAGAAACAAAGGAAGCCAGTGTTCAACGAGTGCAACAAGAAATTGGACAAGAGGCAAATAAGGAAAATTGCAATATTCAAGATCAGTGGAGGGTTGTTCAGAAGAATCGCAGACCAAGGAAGGTAAAGGAGAACAGAACTGAGTCAACTCGCTTGGGGAACAGTGGATCCCGGTTCGGCGTGCTTGCTGATGTGGAAGCGCAAACCCAGAGCTTGAACAATAACGGTAACATACAAAATAGTGGCGCGTCTGAGGATTCACAACTGTTACCGAGGAGGGTCAAAGCGGGTAGGTTGGCGAGAGGGAGGAAAAAAGCGATTTTTAGGAAGAAGGTGACTGCAGTTTCAAGGGGTATGAGCCAAGTGCATTCTGAAAAGAAAGATGAAGATGAGGAGGTACGGAAGAGGTGTGAAAAAAGAAGCAGAGCTACGAGACAAGAGGAGAGTAGGTTCAGTGAGCATTTAATGTTGACAATAAAAGCTTGTACGGATGACAAAATGGAGATTGCTTTAGGTGGAGAAAAGGGAGATGACGTGTTGCAAAAGGAGGGAAAAGATGGGGATCACGTGTTGCAAAATGAAGGAAATAATAGGCAAATGTTGGACTTATATTTAGCTAATGGGCCATGGCATGATAAGGCCCAAGATCAAACTAATAATATAAGAATTGAAGAGGTGGATCCTGGAGATGTGGACTTTGGATCCATGCAAACAAGCCCAGCACCCATTATCAATGAAGTGGGTGACAATGGTGACAGTGAGATGGTGCTGGAAACTCAGTTTCTGCAGAATATTTGAATGGGCCGAAGTGTTAGGGCTTGAGTGATCAGGTGAACACTATTTATTTTAAATAAATAATTTATGGATAATATATTATATTGGAACACTAGAGGGGCTTGTGCTAATGGGCTCCCTAGAAATTTAAAGGCAGTATGCGAGGGTCCAAAACCTCGTCTACTCATTTTATCTGAAACCAAATGTACTACTGAAATTCGGTTTAAGTTCCTACAATCCTGGGGTTTTGATGCTATTAAAATTATTCCTAGCTCTGGGCGATCTGGAGGTCTAGTGGCGGCTTGGAGGAGTGATTTAATTAAAGTTTCAGTATTGATTGAAAATAGGCTATTTTTCCATTTTCAATGTGAAATTGATGGGCGGCAAACGTTCTTATTAACGGCAGTTTATGCAATTCCCCACTCCAATTTCCGTCAAGTCCTGTGGAATGAGTTAAGGGATTTATCTAATAATATTATTATACCATGGGTGGTGTATGGTGATTTCAATGATATTCTCCAGCCAACGGATAGGATTGGAAGAGTAGGTTGCCGTCATAATAGGATAAATTGGGTTCAAGACAGAATAAGGGAATGTGGTCTTTCGGATATGGGATATCAGGGGCCAAAATTTACCTGGAAGGGGCCTAAGATTGCTGGGTATTCTCGCCTATATGAAAGATTGGATAGGGCACTAGCAAATGTTCAGTTTTTAAATGATCTGCCCGACTGCGTTTTAAAGGTACTTCCTAGAACTCAATTCTCTGATCATAATCCTATCGTTCTACAATTCCATAATAATGTGCATGATAGAAGAAATAAACCTTTTCGTTTTGAGGCTATGTGGCTAGCTCATGAAAATTTTATTGATGTTTTATCTAATGCTTGGAATGATTGTGATGAATTTAATAAATCTTTAGAAAATTTGAAAGGGTCTTTGGTGGATTGGAATAAAAGTGTTTTTGGTTTTGTGGAGAAGAGGAAAAAAAATTTGTTAGCCCGTTTAAATGGAATTCAAAGATCTCCTGCTTACATATATTCAAAATTCTTAGATTCTCTTGAAAAGAATTTGCAAAATGAGTTGGAGGATATTTTAAAATTAGAAGAAATTAAATGGTTTCAAAAAGCCAGGACTAATTGGATAACTAAAGGCGATAGGAATACTCATTATTATCATCTGAAAACTAAAATGAGAAGGAGGAGAAATAGAGTTTTAACTCTTAAAGATGATAGAGGGAATTGGGTACATGATGAATTTGCTCTATTGACTATGGTTCTAGATTATTTCAAGAATCTTTATGATTGTAATGACACTGCTCCATGTACTTTAAAAACAAGAACTAATTTTCCTAATGAGATTAAGGGGAATATTAATAATATGGGTGATTTGCCGACTGATAAGGAGATAAAGGAAGCACTTTTCTCTATGGGGCCTTATAAGGCTCCTGGTATTGATGGTTTTTCTCCAATTTTCTACCAAACTAATTGGAGTACTGTGGGCAGTTCCTTATGCAAATTTGTTAGAACAGTGTTTGAAAGGAAATCTGTCGAGGTTAGTGCTAATAGAACTCTGATTTCACTTATACCTAAGAGGGATCATCCGGATGTTATTGGCCATTTTAGACCTATCGCTTTATGTACAGTACATTATAAATGTATTACTAAGGTGATTGTTGGTAGATTGAGGAATGTCTTGGATGATATTGTATCACCTTTTCAATCTAGTTTCATAAAGGGCAGACAGATACAAGATAATATTATAGTTGGCCAAGAAATTATGCATATAATGAAGAAAGCTAGAGGAAGGAATGGCTTAATGGCTTTAAAGATTGATCTTGAGAAGGCATATGATCTCATGAGGTGGGACTTTATACAACAGGTTCTTGTTGATGTTGGTTTGGATTCTACTTTCATAAATCTTATTATGAATTGCATTACATCTGTATCATATAATCTGTTATGGAATGGCTCTCAAACTGAGTTTTTTGCTCCTAAAAGAGGTCTCCGTCAAGGGGACCCTATCTCACCACTTTTATTTGTACTTTGCATAGACAGATTATCTCATCTTATTACAGATGCTGTAATTTCGGGTCAGTGGAAGCCAATTGTGATTACTAGTGGTGGCCCTGCCATATCTCATCTTATGTTTGCAGATGACCTTCTTCTGTTTGGAGTGGCTAACGACAAACAAGCTAAATGTATGATGGATTGTTTAGACAAATTCTGCTTAGCTTCTGGGGAGAAAATCAGTAAGAGAAAGTCTTCTATTTTTTTCTCCCCAAAGGTGAATGGTAATACTAGAAGGATCATCAGTGAAATTACTGGAATGCATGTGTCTGCCGATATAGGGAAGTATCTGGGGTTTTCAATCATCAGAGGGAGAAAACCCACAGAGACTTTTCAGTATATAGTTGAAAGAGTTAAATCTAAACTGGCAACTTGGAAGGAGAATACACTCTCAGTGGCTGGACGGATTACCTTGGCCAAGTCTGTATTGAGTTCTGTACCTGTATATCCTATGATGGTGTCTAGGATTCCTGCCTCTATCTGTCAAGAAGTGGAAAGAATACAAAGAAATTTCATATGGGGGAATAGCCAAGATACAAAGGGATTTCATCCTATTGGGTGGGATCAAATTGTTAGACCTAAACTTAATGGTGGTCTTGGTTTTAAGAAGTTAACATCCTTCAATCGTGCTTGTGGAGCCAAAATCGCTTGGAAATTAATTAATGGGGATAAAGGCCTATGGGTTGATGTGCTCTTACATAAATATATGCTGAGGAATGAAGAAAATCTTCTAGATGCAAGGAAGGGTGATTCGGCATTATGGAAATTTATTTCCCAACAAAAAGATATAATTGAGTTAGGCACAAGATGGCATATAAAAAATGGGCAGATGGTGAATTTTTTCACTGATAAATGGTTGTTTCCCAATATAAATTTGAAAGAAGTGTGTACCAGACCACTTACAGCTGAGGAGGAGAACAGTAAAGTTGCAGACTAGAGTGATTCGGGGGCTTGGGATTTCCAGAGACTTGCTAATCTTATTCCAGCAAATGCCCTTCGGAGATTAGTCACTACTCTTCCACCTTTGATGGAGGCAGGAAATGATGTAATAGCTTGGAAGGCTACAAAGGAGGGGACTTTCTCTATTAAAAGTGCATATTTTCTTATTGAGTCTCAAGCTGTTAATACATATAACTCAACATATAAAGATATTTGGAAATGGAAGGGCGCTGAGCGTATTCGTGTTTTCATGTGGATAGCATTTAATAATCGCTTAGCGACTAATGTTTGGAGGAGCAAGTGGGTTTCAACTACTGCAATGTGTCAATACTGTAATAACGACATAGAGGATGTTTTACATATTCTTCGGGATTGCAACTACGCTAGACAGCTTTGGAGTAGGTTGGTTAATCCAAGCTATTATTCTGCCTTCTTTAGGACTCCACTACGAGACTGGTTTGCTTTAAATCTGAAGAGGGAGTTGGGGTGTGATGGCATTAGCAATTGGAGATCAATTTGGGGAGTTGCAATTTGGAGTCTATGGAAATGGAGGAATCAATATACTTTTGATACAGAGTTCTTCAAACCTTTGGATCCTTTCACGGTGATTATGAAATCATGGAAGAGCTTTGTACAGGTGCAGGAGGAAAACTTAACTAGTGATTTTATTATTCCAACTTTATCTAGTTGGCAACCTCCGCCTCTGGGATGGGTAAAAGTGAATGTGGATGGAGCTTATACTGCAGGCCAAAATAACGCAGGATGTGGGGGAGTTATAAGAGACCAATCTGCAAGATGGGTTGCTGGATTTACAAGTAAATTGGGCTTTTGTTCTGTACTGGAAGCTGAGTTGTGGGCGGTGTACAAAGGACTTAATTTGGCTTGGGTTCTAGGATTCAAGAAAATTATTCTCGAGTCTGATTCCAAGAATGTGGTGGATATGCTATATCATGGGAGAGTGGATAGATGCAGTTTGTTAGCAGTACAAACACAGAGTCTACTTCAACGATCTTGGGAACTGAAGCTTCAATATGTCCCAAGAAGTCAGAACAAAGTAGCAGATGCCCTAGCTAAAGAGGGTTTGACTACTTCATCAACATTATATTTGTGCCCTCCACATTTGGAGTCACTGGTTCTAACTGATAGTTTGGGATCTAATCCCCTTATGACATAAATTTCTTGATATCGGGCGTTTGCCCTCTCTTGTACCAAAAAAAAAAAAAGTATCGTTTTTGGGGAAAGAAGCATTTTTATGTGGTTAATCAATTAGAAGTACGAGTCAGTAATCTATTAAGCAGTAGGATGGTTAATTGAATTTATAAATAAAGAGATGAATATACGATCTGGATCTTGTATATTTGGAAAAAGATTAAGGAAAAAAGGAATAAATGAGTAATAATTATGAAATGCGAACATCATATATACAATTACATTCTAGTCCAATGCTTTTCGCGGAATGCATGAATGTATGAATGAAAGAAAATCCAATATAATGAATACAAGAGCATTAGTAAATTGAATAATATTGTGTATTTACTTTTGCAGTATATTTCCTCAAACTGAAAATACAGTCATCACCCCCTAGAAGAAATAGACAAGATGAAGTGAACAAACCCCAAGACTACGTAAAATTCCGTATACACTTGTTAGAACCTAGGCATAAAACAAAACCCAGAATTGAAGGGAATAGAACACGCTAAAACAATTCCACACCTATTAAAAAAAGGAAAACGATTGTGCTACCAGTATACTATTTTCATCCTTGAAGTACTTGTGTCACCCCCTGAGACTTGAACATAAATGTGAAGGTAAAAAAGCCAGAAAATCAAGACTTGCACACATTGAGAGTTCAGGTTCCTTCATGGTATTGGTGGCTTGGAGAACAACTTATAAAAGATCTTGTGACAATTACTCCTTTTCACGTGTATGAATTTCCCAATAAAAGCAAGAGGCCAGCTGAAGCAGAGAGTAATTCTTATTAGCAGTTACACAAGGCAATCTCTAGACTTTATTACAAAAAATTCCATTTAACCCCTCTTGATTACATTCTTATAACAGTTGAATTAAGAAATTAATCAATTATGACCCGTCCAAGCTTTCACTACAAAAATGTCTGATTGAAACTTACCAAGGGAAGTTTATTTAATATAAGCTAAGACAAAAGATACACTTAAAAAGTGGATTTATGAATGGCTATAAACTAACCTGATAATTCCAATGATAAGGCAGATGAGCCACTGCTTCCAATTAAGCCTCACTGTCGAAGTGAACTTGCCCAGGAATTCAATGATGATAACCTATTCAACAAAGAAAAAGCAAGTTGATCATCGGCCTATTAAGTATTCCAAAACTATTGCAAAGACCAACAGAGTGCATCAAACAAGTCTGACCTGAAGTACGAGAGTTAAAGCTACTATCCCTATAAAGAGGTAGTTTTTTGTGATTCCCCTGAATATATTCTTTTCATCTGGCTTTCTAGCATTAAATTCATTAAAGACCTGCATTTTCAAGAGCGTATTTGACATATCATTATTTATATGAGAACTGAGACAAAACAAAAATTGCAATTATATCATAGTTCCATATGTGAACAGTAGGTGCAAAATGATGTAGTACAGATCTCAAAATTTCTTTGCCATCAAAAGGATTTGCTATAGAAAGGAGGAAAGAAGAATCCAACTATAGAGATGTTGACCAGGAGGAATATAAGTTGGCTAAAGCCACACAAACAGTCAAAGTTCCCTAGTTTCTAACGACCAGAACAAGAATCGTTTCGGTATCCAGAGAAACCTCAAAATTGAACTTATTCTTTGTCAACTGTTAAAATATCAAACTAGGTCAACAAAGCTTTAAGCCTAGAAAGCCCAATTAGGTGGGCATAGATATCAACCTTTCAGCTGTCCATGAAATGACACCCGATGTAACATTGAATAATGCATACTGTACTGAACGAGAACATTCGCCACTTAATCCCAAATTAAACAAAGGAATCTCAGGAACAGTTGAAACTCAAATGTAAAACAAATCAAAGATAAATTTTATTGGAATTAAGGTCTTACTTGACAGAGAACAAATGCATTGAATATGAGAGTGTTCTTCACCATGGTAGCGTCAGAGTGATGCTTCAGATTCAATAAAGTGGTGCCTCGGAAAGTCAGAACAAGCAAAACAGACACTTGATACGCTGCCTGAAGAAGTTCCAACCAGTAATTTGATTATCCAATTAGGGACAAATAAACGAATTCATTCCAGGAATGGTGAAGCCATATCCCACAGATTCAAAATCCGCATCAGATTTTGTTGTTCAACAAACCTCCAAATAATTCCAAGAAAACAAGTACAAAAATGTCGCAGTATAAAGGATAAACAGGTTTACCTGTATAAGCAGATTCCTCCACATGTAGTGTGTTATAAGAGGTTCACTGAAAGGAATACAAGAGTTAGTCATACTCTCTCAAAGAAACCATCCGGGCATAAAGACATTGCTTTGATTGTTTTATAAGAGAGCCGAACCTAACTGGTTCTTCATTCACAAATACTTTACATATATTCAATCGTTCATATAGAAATTTAGCCTTTACCCAAGGAACCATGGGTGTACTGTCACACGCATGCCTATAGACAATCATAGCTGCTGGTAAAGCAAATTGAGGTACTGCTTATGATAATTGTAATGCTACTTTTGAGGAAGATCTGGTTTAGATATCTTGGGACTAATCTTAGACTCAAACTTTGTTAAGCGCTGATGTATTTGTGTAGTATTTGATTTTATGATATGTGGACGAGTATAATGCGGTTATGAGGATTTCTTTTTGCGACTTGATTTTCTATATTTATTAGTCATTATCATTTATATTTTGAAAATTTTAGATTGTAAATTACATTTTCATGTAGATCAACACTAAATGTTAAGCACTGCATCGTTTCGGAGCATTTGGTGCTACACGTGTTGTTAATAACTATGGATTCTATCCTGCTATGTTTTTGTATTCCTTGAAGGAGATATAATCCTTGGAATCATGCATTGTTCTTCATTCTTCAATTGCATTCCTGAATTCAAATAACCAATTATTAAGAAAATGACCTTCCTAGAATTATTGTATTATTCTGCACCACTCCTACTTGTGTTCGCAAGCAATGGGAACCAGAGGAGTAACATATCAGACACATGGAAAGATCCAAAATATCAAGTGATGACACAGACCATTAAAAAAGAAAAAAATCTCACCTTCTACCTACTGGATTCCTATCCATCAAATGATCTGTAGGTGGTTCAGTTGCCAAGGCTAATGCTCCAAGTGTATCCATGATAAGATTTACCCAAAGAAGCTGTAGAGAGATCAGAAAGCAATAAAGAGAATAAAAATGTCTGCCAAAATAAACGAGCGGAAGTGAGAGAGGCAGAGAGAGTGATGAGTACCTGTACTGCATTTAGTGGGACATTGCCAGAGGAAACTGCAGAAACAACATTGATAACAAGAGCTGCAACATTGACAGTAAGTTGGAACTGGATAAATTTCTGAATATTTGCATATACAGAACGCCCCCATCTGACAACCTGCATTTAATTCACAAAAGCCAACTAATTATGCTTTACAGTTTAAATATTGATTAAGAACTCACTTCAGAAAAAGATTCTGCTTCAGCTTGTCAATGGACCTCTCAGAGAGAATTCTAAATAAATGAAACAGTATTTTCTGCATCTTAAGGTGCACTCTTCCTAAAAAGGTGGCTGTTAATGAGCACAATTATTTGATAACAGGTAAACCTAACATCTAAATAAGGGAAGAGGACTAACCTTCACTACCGAAGCAAAGTTGTCGTCCAAAATAATGATATCTGAACTCTCCTTGGCAACTTCTGTCCCTTGAATACCCATTGCAAGACCTATATCGGCCTGAACTCCAAAAGGTATACGTTTCCAATGACAACCATCAAAATATAAACTAGTTTGCGTAATTAGAGGGGGGAAAAAACACTCACACAAGGGCAGAGAAAATAATATTAAAAAATCAGAAGGTTTAGAAGCAATTGGAATCATATTAGGACTAGTCAAATATACAATTACTATGACCCTAGAAAAATATAAAATAGATAAAGCAATACATTATAAAAGTTTGTTATTAACTTATTTTTGCCAAATGCAGCAAACTTCAGGCAACAAGAAAAGAAATGCAAGCTTAAAGAAACATGAAGTTCTTTGCAAACCTCATGTAGGGCAGGAGCATCATTGGTTCCGTCTCCAGTAACAGCCACAACATGCCCCTTCTTCCTCAATGCTTGCACAAGCAGAAGCTTGTCATTAGGAGAAGATCGTCCCATAACCTGTATGTACAAAGCATTGATACTCAACCACAATTTCCAGGGAGCTACATCACATCAAGAATGCAAACCAAAAGTTGTCAAAGTAGTTAAATACAATTAAACTTTGGGCAATTTGTTCTCTCTGTTCATCTGACAATGCACGAAATGATTTTCCTTCAATGATGTTTGGCTCTTTTCCTTCAATGATGTTTGTCACTTTTCCTTCAAAGATGAATGGCTCCACAGCTTCTGCCAATGATCCAAGTATTCCACACTCTACAGCAATAGATTTAGCAGTCTTTAAATTGTCACCAGTCACCATTCGTACCTGGGGTCAGAGAATAAGCACTCATCTGATTACTATTGCTCTATGAACACAGAAAACTGTATAATCAAGAATGCTGCAGTTCTTAATCCGATGATATTGAAAAGCAGATGAAGTTAATAGCAGTGGAAATTGATATTTGTAACTAAATAATTCTACTACACCAAAAAAAAAATCAGAATAAATAGTACAACAACGTTCTCACCAGTTCCATGACATGAAACAGTTATATCAGGAAAAAAAAAAGTATGATAAAATCTAACTACAGCAATCCAAACTAAAACCTGATCATCTACAAATAAATTTTTTTCCTCCCTGTAAACTTAAGAACTTATTGTCTCACGATCTCAACTATAAAATTGAATTTAAATAACATAATGAATTTTTCCAACAGGATTATATTTGTATAAGGTAAATGAGCTATCTATCTAAACTTGAAATGGACATAGTAGCATAAAATTAACACCTTAACTCCTGCTTTCTGGCAAAGTTGCACAGCATCTTTGACACCTGGTCGACAGGGATCCTGCATTGACAGAGTCATCACAAAAATATACATGGTAATAAAGTGTGATTATCAAATTCAGGAGTTTAAGCAGACTCATAAGAGGTCATTGAACTTGCACACTCGTGAGTTTCCAAACTTTAATAAAGTGTGCCATTTTTCTTCAGTTTCCCATCATTCTGTAATCACAGCTCAACTCTGGACCATTTTTTGAATTAATACAGTACCCATATACCATATTTGCAGCACTTTTATACTGATACAGATCCATCATGCAACAGAAGGGCTCATATAAGAGAGACAAGCAGGACCAAGTAGTGATGGAGAAAATACGCACCTTCAGACCAACAATAGCCAGTAAAATGAGATCATCCTCTGGTAATGACCAGTGAGCAAGTTCTTCTTCGCTAGTCGGAACACTTGTAATTTCATATGATCTATATGCCATGGAAACACAACGTAAACTATCAGCAGCCATATCTTCAATAGCTTTTTGAAAAAATGTCATCTGCAAGCCAAGAAATTCTCAGTCAATCAAACTCTCAAATTAGTCGACTTCCAAACATAAACAAAATAAAAATGAAAAATATCACTCAATCATCGATCTTAATGTATAACTATTTTGTCAAACCTTCTCATCATCCATCTTCACTAACTGGCCATTTGCATCAATATACCATGTACAACAGGCTAGGACTATCTCAGCAGCACCTTTCCAATGTATATGAACTTGAGAATCCAACTGTGGAAATGAAAAACCTGTAAGTTAGAAATCCCTGGAATAAAAAGAAGATACAAAACACTTACATAGCTTATTGTGATGACAAATCAATTAGTTCAGAGCACAAGCAAAAACTCTTGATATTAGGTTTCACAGTCAAGTAGAAATAAAAATTTAGACATATAAAGTGATTCTCATAGTCAATTATAGTGAGACATAGCAATGGCTCTGGAGGTCCCCACATGACAATGTTTCCTGCACCATTTTTTAGTGGCTCTAGCATTCACTATATGCAATGTATGATAAGGCAAAAATCCCTCTTTGAAACAAAGAAGACCGGAGGCAGAAAGCTAGCAGCCTTTGACATTTAGAGTGGCTGTTGCTTCCACTCTTTTCTCTGAATCTTCTTCATTGGCACTCCGCAATCTCTCCCATCACTCTATATACACTGCAATCTTCTTCTCTGTTAATACAATCACATGGATATCCCTTTTGTGACCATCTAGTTATGTCTTTTCTCCTCTTCCTCTCTGGCCCCCTCATCAGCAGATAATACAATCTTTAGCCCTGCTGTTATCCTTTCTCTTTATTCTTGTCTCATAAGTTTTTAACGCAATTGGTACATAAGCTACAAGCTCATCATAATTAAAACAACAAAAAATACAGCAAATCTTAAAGTATCAGGCTGTAAAATCGTACAAGTAATATCGCAGTCCATTAGCCTTATTGATATGCCAAACATGACATGCAAACAAAACGAAAAAAAGGTGAATAAAAAACCATAGTACCGTCTTTACTGCAACTCCTCCACGTTTTTTCTCTGAATTGAATGGAAAAACATGAATAATTGATGACTCTGATCTGGCAGCCTCAAATTTCATTCCCAGCTGAGTTACTTAAACAGTCAGAAATTGTTTAAATTTTTTTTTTAAAGATATACTTAAAAAGAAGAAAAATTATGTCTGAAACAAACCTTAATTGCCCAATGTAAAATTGCCTTTTCTGTTGGTGATCCAGAAACCTCAACATCACCCTGTAAAAGATAATATAAAATATCTATGCAGTTGCAATCTATTTCAGCATACGCAATTGTTATGAGACATGAATAAAGAAAAAGGGAAATTAATTCTACCATACCCCAACCATACAGACACTACCATTGGTGTTCTGTGCAACACCTTCAATGATCAAAGTGTAGAGATTCTCAGGGAGCTCTGACTTGTTGTGAGCTGGAACAATCTTCTTCCCACCACTGTAAGCCTCAACCACAGTCATCTGTCAATCAAAGAATTCATGAAATTTGAAAGAATAAACGAAAACTCTACACACTCTACTATCAGCAGAAATCTAGGCCAACAGCAGTTACTTCCTCTAATTTTTTTATCCAAGTAAAAGGGTTACTGACAAAAGCTCAAAACTTGTGCCCTTTCCTATTTATGTGTGTCATGAGCTATCAGATTAACAGGTTAGATGAGATTCAGAACTTGTAATTCTTCTCAAAAGTTAAGAGGGTTTATACTCTGAAAGAGATGCATAGAACTGATACCACTACTAGATGAAAATACTTGCAACAAGTACACTACAAGGAAGTTGATGTAATATACAACATTTACAAGCCTTATCCCACAAGTTGGTGTAACATAGTGAAAGAAAAATTAAATACGAAGTTCCAAGACTCCAAAAACGGCATAACTTGTAACAAACCTGATTCACGGTCAATGTACCAGTCTTATCACTGCAAATGGTTGTGGCAGAGCCCATTGTCTCACAGGCTGAAAGCCTCCTCACCTGCAGTTTTATTTGTTATATTCAAGTATATTTAGTATAACAATATGACAAAATGCAATGGAAAAACAGAAATCGAGAGACATACCAAAGCTTTGTCCGCCATCATTTTTCTCATCGAGTAGGCAAGTCTAAAACAGTTTAATAAAGAAGGTATAAGTATTTGAGATTTAAAGAAAAAACACGGACAAACAATGTTTTGGACCAAAAGAGCATATAAAACCTGATATTGATATATAGAAGTAGAACACTTTTAGGGTAGGGAGGACATTTTTTTAAATTATACAAATGGTGCATATGGCTTACTTTCTGAACCTCGGAGATTCTGAATCATTACACTGTTGAGGTCACTGGCATCTTTTTAGCCAATTTAGAATTAGATGAACTTAAAGAATTAACAGATGATAATTACAATCGTAGCAATGACAAATAATATATCCATAAGGAGCAAGCATCAAAGTTTTAACATCCACCAACATATGGTAACAGAGAATGAGTGGAGAGAAATAAAATTAGAAATCCAGAAAGCAAGTCTTACTTTTATGAACATTAGCATACTTACGTTAAGGTAACTGCTAGAGGAAGCCCTTCAGGCACTGCAACTACAACAATGGTCACCTAAACGTTCAATGAGTCACAATCACCAAATAAGTGTTGACTTGAAAGCCCTTGAATGTTTGCAAATAAAGACAAAAGTATAAACACATGCAATGTGCATGTGGATAACCCAGTATTCATCAACACACATACCGCAACTGTAACAATTTTAATTGCCCCATCAATTGCATCACCAACTTTTGTCTTGCCTGCCTTAAATTCAACATTTCCATTTTCATCTCTAGTATGCCCAGAGAAATATCTGCTTAAAATTTCAATATTTCAGAGACATGGAACAAAATCTATTTCATGCAAAGAACAGATGGAAAGCATTAGTAATTACAAGTTACCTGGCCAACAACACAATCAAAACGATAACAGCAACAGTGAGTCCAACAATACCGATGAAAGTGGCAACACCATTCAAACGTACCTATATTAAGACCTTGTACAGTTAAACATACTGATGACACACAAGCTGTGATAAAATCCACATGTAACTAGAGAACCTGTAAGGGCGTTTCTTCACCATTGTCTTCTGAAATACTAGACATCAGAAGCCCCCATTCAGTATTTAAACCAACACCGAGTACCTAGCCAATTAAAGAAATTCACATGAACATTCCCCCAAAAACTGCAGTTTTAATAATAAAAAAGGCAGTCTAAACTACAAAAGACAAAATTTTATTTAGTTCAAAATATTTAATGAATTATTAATCAAAGCTTAGTACAAATTAACAATTGTGTCTTTACATCATCTACCCAAAGAACTATAACTACAAAATCAAACTAAGCACACTATCTCTTGTAGGTCATTCAAGTCTCCGTTGCAAATCAAGCATTCAAGTCTTATAGGTCATTCCAAATGATTTGCAACTAAGACTCTGATATTTGCAACTGTTGGCATCAAAATTTGCATTTCACCTTTCAGGAAAATTTTCTAGGACTTGACTGTGATTAAATTGATCTTTTGAGACCTAAGTGTCATCCCCCTTTTTTGTCAAGTTTATCACCCACAATTAGCATTGAAGTATTATATATTTTATTAACTACCTCGACAACCTTTCACAAAATTTTTAATACAATTATCTGATATCCCCAAGTCAAATTCAAGTTATCTGAGTATTTTTTTTATCCACAAGGTTCGAACCTCAACCTTACTTGAGGGGAATCAAGTCTCTTCCATTTGACCTAACCAACATTAATCACAAAGTCTATTTGTAACTATAATAAAACTGTGCAATTACCAAAGAAAAAAATCTGAAAGTATAAATTTACCAGCATGGTGCCACTGCCATCTGCAACTTTACATCCAGACATCAGAAAAGGGTTTTTAGAGTCCTTGTAGACCTGTTAAATTGAAAGTTATCATCAAAACTAGCTAAATGAGATAATAATTGCTATAATTCTCTACAAGAAAGAACACTTACTATCTTGCTCTCTCCAGTCATACTTGATTCATCAATAGCAAGAGAGTGACCGGTGATCAAGATACCATCGGCAGGGACCTACAGAAGAGCAGTTAAGGAATAAATAGTTGAATAAAAGGCAACAATGAAGTATGATAGGAGAAAAATGATAAAAAGATACTCATGTACCTGATTACCAATATTAAGGGGCACAACATCACCAACAACGATGTCATATATGGAGATCTCAACTCTTCTACCACCTCTTATAACCTGCTTATATATTAACAGAAAATTAGAGAAGTTTATTAAGAAGGAACATTGTATCAACAATTATGAAGTTAAAATGAAGCAAAAAGACTGACCTCTAAATGTATATTTCTCTTCTCCTCATTTAGATGTTGAAACTGAAGAGACTGTTTATAATCACTTGTAGCTGCAAGAGGAAGCCAAAAACTTTTCTTACACAGAAAAAAAGGGCGGCTCATGCCTCTAAGGAGAACCTTACTAAATATAAAGTTATTACTATAGCCTCAATGACCCAAAAATAAATAAATAAATTGGATCATAGAATGATATCTCCACCAAAGAAAATTTAATCCAGAAAGTAAATTGAGACAGGATCACAGACGTGAAAACCAAAAGCTTTAACAATTATGATCTTTACAAAGACAAGACAGAGAATATTATACCTGTAACAGCAATAACAAGAATCACTGCAAAAGCAATGCTTCCCCCATCATACCATCCTTCCTTAATCCCCTGAAACAGAAATTATGCCATTTTCATGAGAATCACAAAAGTCTGCTAAATAATTATCAAACCCAACAACACATACAAAATTTGCTTTTTATTGTTCCAATCCCTACCAAGTCCAACCAAGTGACTGACTTAGGTAAAAAATGCTATGAAGAGAAGAAAAATGCAAGCACATTCAAATTTGCATGAAACAATGAGAGTCAATAGATAAATCCACTATCTACTCCAAATACAAACATTTATGCAGCACTGACCCTACCTTAGCAGGTGGTAGGTCTGTTTAATGATGTATCACCATACCATATGTCTACCAGATTAATAATGGAGTAGGTTTGTGATAAAATAATAGTTGGCAATGGTCATCTCTTGCTAGTTTCGTTTTTGGTATGAAAGTGCCTTGAACTGCATTGTTACATTCATTTCTAGTAAATTATTATTAAATTGTACATATTTTTTCTAAATATTTCATATATTATGCTTGTCATATCCTTATTCTACACTCTTAGAATGCCGCCATGTCCTTTTTTATTTTGCAATGAATACTGCCATATCTGGATATCCTCATTTTGTAAGCAATATGCCAGCTTGTATATGTGCTACCAGGATTTACTGCATTCTTCAGCAATATGAGCACAAAGAATGCTAAATAACTTTCTGAGCCAATCTCACCTCAGATTTTATTCCCAGTGCTAATGAAGCTGCTGCAGCTACCATTAATATAATCAAGGTCAGATCCTTGCAAGCATCCCACATGAACATCTGTCAAAGAAATTTATTAATAAAAAACAAGAAACTATATTTCACCATAACATCCCTCAATTATAAAGAGAATCGAATAACAGTATTAAGTCTCTTGTGAATAAAAAAGAACCAAACTTTACCAGGAAAGTCCTTCCTTTCTTTCGAGGATAATTGTTTGAACCAAAGGCATTCCTTCGTTTTAATAGATCTGCATCATCTCCATCAATCCCCTTCTCTGTACTAGATTTCAACAATTCTGATATCCCTCTAGCCTGATTCAATGATTCATGAGAAACACTTGATCTTTGTGTAACAAAGTAACAAACTAGCACCGTTGCCAAAGTAAAGAAAAAATTTCATGGCAAACTTACCCCTCCATATTGCTCGAGAACATCAACTTTATGATCCCTAGAAATTGAAAGAAGTTGTTCATTTCCAATACCAAAGTCACCACCAACTGAGGTTGGAGGAGGAGGGGCGATTCCTAAAATGTTTAAAAACACTAATTATCAGTATAGCAACATATCAAAGTTTACCTAGTAATAATTGGATGTAATCTGGAAAGTGTTTTAGGATGTAAGATAGTATAATTATGCAACAAACACCATATATCATGCAGAGGATACTCAAGTGATATACCAAACAGTAATCGATTTTATCAAACACTCGTTGTAATTAACTGCCTTAGCAGCTGTTCAAATGAAGTAAAGGTCAATGAACAGCCACTACAGCTAATTCAAAATTCAGAAACACAACCAAAATTTAACGCAGATTATAAAAGTGCACAAAAATGTAAAAATCCAACAGATAAGAATCTAATGTCACCAAAGGCTCTTCTGGAAGGCAGGAAACTCCAGTAAGCAATACCTTCTACTGATGCAATTGTAATTCAGTATACACAAATGGTAATTAAGTGACTCACCATTCCCCCCGTTTATAGCATCTCTGAACAGATATGCAGCCTAGTTGAGTAAAATAAATTATAAGAGCACTGCACTTGAGTGAAAAAACAATAATGAAATGTCCAGTTGAAAGAAACATACTCTAATTGCTTCCATATGAGCCCTAACATTCCCCAATATTTGCCGATTCTCCTCTTCTTTTTTCAAGTCCAACGTGTAACGGAACCGACGAGAAGCATTGAGCACAAGCGCAGCTTGCTAGAATTAAGAATATTAAAATTAAAAAGAAAGGGATTTATCATCTATTTATGAAAGAGAACATTATCTGCTAAAGACAGTGAAAACAAAAGGCATACAGACACAAAATAGATGGAGTAGTTTCTGTTTGGCTCTCAAAACGGATACAGCAATACACTTTTCTTTTGCCAAAAACAGAGCAGTCAAAAGGCTGACAGACAAATGGACAACGAAGAAGCAAGAAATCAAAAGGTATATCACCCCACGACTAAGTGAGTGATTCAGTCATAGAACACATACCCTCCAACGTTTGAGGCGTTCAATAGAAGCATCCTTTGTTCTGGGAATGACAAATGGATCGCATGAACTTTCCGCGTCGTCATGATCGCCGTGGCTGCTACTTCCGGCCTCAATGTCACTGGGGTGACGAGGCGAATTCTTCAAGTGACTCATTGTTCTGAAAACTGTCAGAAGAGATTGTACTATCACTTTTTAATGCCTTTGTTTTCACACTTATTTATCTCAACGAAATTAAAACCAAAACCAAAACCACACCAATTTCTCAATGAACACCTTTACTCCGTAAATCTCCTCTTTCAATTCCGCAAAATAAATTCTGTTTGAAAGTGGTAACACCATACGTATTTTTCCCTCCAAAAACATTTGGCGGCAATTTCAGTTGCTTTACAAATATTTTCAGTATATATTATAACATACTAAGTAGTAACTCCCAAACTGGTTCAATCACTTCATCTTTTTGATTGGTTCAAAAAAGGACGCAATCACTACCGAAACTTCCGGTTCCATGTTCTCTCCCAAGTCAAATGCGGCAGAACACGACATCTTAACTACCAAGGACTCACAAAAAAAATAACAGTAAAACAGAGATTTAATAATGCAGTAATAACAAATTATCTAGAACGAAACTAATGTTTAAAGAAGGAATGATAAGAAAGCAAGCAGGAACATTAACTGATTTACCAAGAAAACAACGAGAACAGACGGATGATTTTACTGTGTTTTCTTCTTCGTTGTCTTCTTCGGCTTGTGAAAAATTACAGAAAAGAAGCAATAAACGATAAATGCCAATAATATATAGGAAGCATATTGCCTCTTAAACTTCTCCCTTTCCTTGATTGATTTGGAAATTTAACGTTGAAAGATCTGTTTTTTTTGTGTGTTATTAAAGTAACGGTCAATCAATTGATTGATAATTGATTTAATTGTCATAATTTGAGGCGGGAATTGCTTATACGCGTGAAAACAAAAAATTGAGTGAAAGAAGAATGACAGTTACGACACATAGTGCTCATGCGGGACGCGTGGGGGGGTGGGGGGGGGGGAATTATTTTAATTTTTCTGAACAGAATTATAAATTTATTAACTCTATCCATCTATTCTTACCTACCTGCTTATCATTATAAAAACATTTATACATATATATGGTGAACGGTGGACACGTTAAAAGTGTGAGTGCATGAACATGAGAATTTGGGATGATCGGTGTGACGGGGCCCCCGGCAACGTGCGTGATAGCCGTGTTTCATGACATTATGCATTCACCACTCAATTACTTGACAAAACGATACCCATCATCTCAACTGTAGATTTAGTTGCAGGCAACACGTTATAACTATTTAAGACGTATTTGATCTCTAAAAAATATTATTTTATTATAATTCTAGTCGCGATATTTAGTAAGATATTTTAATTTTTTGGTATCTAAATTTACGCTTAAGAATAATTAATAGTTCACTATACCCAGTATTAGTATTACCTAAGAAAAAAGAAAATTTCGCCTTACCTTTAGATCGTAGATGAGCTCAATCCTTTTAAAAAAATTGGTGTACAAAAAATGACAAGACGAGTACGACAATGTGCATTTGAAACCCCCTACATGGGTCGGAGCCGTAATCAGGTCGGTTAGTACACTGCGTAGCCCTATCTATACTCCTCATGGACCAACTGAGGTATTAAATATTAATTATATATTTAAGATTGTGCTTATTTAAAATTTGATACACTTTGGGGGTACCTGACAATTTTAGTATAAAATTAGGGGAAACTGATATTTTGTCTAAAAACCACTTTAAAATTAATCAACTTTTTTTTAATTTTTGGTTTTTAACTTGTAATTTTTTAAAAAAATTATCTAAATAAATTTCTGTTAAGATAATTTTTTCTTATAAAAATCTATTTAAACATAAATTAAATTATACTAATTAACTTATACTCCAATGTTATTCCAAAAACAAGCTATAAGGACGATGGTTTTGACTTGTTGAAATGTCCACAAAGCAAGTTTTCACTAACCCAGTGTTATACTTCGATCTAAAGAGGACTAGGAAGAGACTGATAAAAGAGAAAACCTGAGCTTGTCACGCGAGGACAAAATCCAAACCCGTAGCTTAGATCAGGCTAATGTTCAGAAAAAATGCCAAATACAATTTGAACCAACAACATCCTAACTATATTTTCCTGATATATCTGAGAGTGATTAAAATAAAGTAAGATTATGTGTTGATAATTCGGCCCATTACGTTCTCGATCGGACTAATAACGCTTTCTCAACACGAAAATCTCTAGCTAACGGAAAGTAAAAGCTTGCACGGTTAACTAATAATAATTAAGAGTATGTATATATACCTTTACAGAAGGAATGAATGCGACAGGTTGTTTGTACGTTGAGCTATATATGTTTATATGGATATCTGCAACACCACCCAAGAAGGATTGATCATATCAAATATCATCAGAAGCGAAAATACCCTTTCAGCTTCTTTGAACAAGCACACCAAAGAATAATAATCTCAAATCGAAGTTGATGAATGGATGCTGATTAAGCAAATGAAGATATATTGCAAGAAAATCTAACCCTCCGATCGACAGTCTGATATGATGAAGAAAAATCTCTCGTCTTATCCTGAAGAAGATGAGTAGTTTTTGATAGAGACGAACAAGTGGGGAGAGATAGATGCCAAACTTATAGTGGAAACAAATGAATCAGTTAATTAATTTGAATGCTTTTTTTTTACCACTCATCGTCAAAAGATAAAGCGCGAGAAGAACATCTGAGATTTATGATCACATATGCTTTATGTCATGTTATAATTCCTTTAACTCAATTTTCTTCCTTGAGGCCAGTAGAAAATCAACACAGCATGGCGAGAAAGCTTAAGAAAGAAGGGAAAGCATAAAAGTTACCGAGTCACTGAGAGAGTTTGAATTACGTATACTACGAACCTTTGGCCGGGGTAATTAATAATTGCTTGGTCATAAACATGAAAATGAAGATGCGATGCTTTTGGAGAACGCAAGGTGTTGTAAACAACACTTGTTCTCTGTGTTGTATAATATTATTATTATTATTCGAGTCTCGAACTTCCACGAAACCTCTTTTGAGGTGTATTTAATTATTATGAGTCTAAAATATGTAAAATTTTTAAATTTCACATTAGTTATATATGATTTTTTTAATTTTTAAAAACTAAATTAAAGACTTATATTTAATATTTTAGTTATTAATTTTTTATCATTAAAATTAATAGTTATTGCCATGTATAATTTTTATTATATTTCATATAATTTAAAAAATAATATTTGACACTTTATCATATAATTTTAATTTTTTTAAAATACTTGAAAAATATATAATATTTAAATAAAATTTAACACTGGATATATAATTTAAAAATATTTTTTAAATACTTACAAATATAGAATATTTAAAAAAATTAAAATATTTATTTAAATTTAAAATATTTATTTGACTATCAATTATGTAAATAAAAAATATATAATTTATTTAAAATTATATGCAAATGAGGTGATATATAATAAAAATATAAAAATTATTATATGATAAAAATCGTTAATTTTAATGATAAAGATTTATTAATTAAAATATAAATTATTAAAGTTTTTAATTTAAATTTTTAAATGTTAAAAATTATATATAACTGGTTTAAAATTGGAGAAATTTTGAGTCATTAGAAGTAGCTTTGTGGTGCCACAAGAGTCAAGAAAGGTAGAGATTCTATGTCGGGAAAATTAACAGGGACGAGTCTATCAGCTCTCTCAAATCATCTTCATCGTGACGCTGAGTTAATTAGTTTCTTCTTGCTAAAAATGGATGGGAGGGAGATTAAAGGAGAGGATTTCCTCAGGTGGGACTAGCTGCTTTTTTCTGGCATAGAGAAAGAGTACAGGAACCACTTTTGGAAGAATCTTGAATTGGAATGTGTGGGGTAGAAGATATTCCGAGGAAATTTCACGCGAAGCTTCTTCATCTGTTTTTTTCAAGCAGGATTGTTCTTCAGCGTCTATCCTAATAGAAATTCAAATTTTGAGTCACTATGTGATGAAGAATTAGGCTCTTTTGGTCGTGAAGCTTCTTCCTTGTTCCCACTCAAAAGCTCACAGGGTTGGCAGATCTCGACCATTGAGCCCCGTTTGTCATACAGGACTAGCCTATTTCTCTCACAAAAAAACCAATCAAAGACCAGGCTTCAAAAATTGAATCCTGCTGTAATGTGGAACCGTTTAGAAGGTTCAAATCTAATAAGATACCAATAAGAGTTGGTCTGAATAATAAACGGCTCGATATCATTTAAACGAAATTTTAAGTTTAACCCTTAGCGTATGCAGAAAATTTCTGTTGAGAGACTCACCCACCATAGTCAGGTGCACGACACGGGTCGGATCTGGATGTAGTCGGGATAAAACTTTGGTGAACAAAAAAAATCTAATAAGGATAGTCTAGATTTATTTTATTTTATTTTTTAAAAAATATTTTTAATATATACATCATCTATAAAAGACAAATCGGTAAGAAGTCATAATTTAAACTTTTATTAGTTAGAATAATCTAATATATTTTTAAACATAAAAAGTATTGATACTTTAAAAAATGCATACTGAAAGTATGGTACTCAAATTTAGATTTTTTTAATTGGTAAAATTTTTAAATAAATACTTTTCAATTTTCACTGATTTAATTTTTTTTTAAAAAACTATTTTAATATGTATATAATCTAAATTAGAGATAATCTTTTGGAGGTTATTTTTTTTAAAACAATAATTTTTTTGTTTAAAAATCATCATGTAAAATCTTTAAATTTTGACCGTTGAAATTATATTTAAAAAATGCAAATCTTTCCGTAGCAATGAGCACGGAAATTGGCTCAAATGCGATGTTTTGATATATGGAAAAGTGATTTCTAATTAGAAAGGAAATGAGAAATGCATCTATCTCGTATTTTTTTAGGTACATTTGTCATTTTTTTATATAAAAAAAATTAGCTGAATTAGGTACAGAGACTCACCAATGTTCTCTAAATTTAAAAAACACTTACAAAAATACCTATAAATATATTAGCCAGGTGCATTTGTCATTTTCTTTCTAATGTTGTCAACGTACCGAAACATTGCCTAAATATTAATACATGAAAATAAGCTATACGGGCTCAGACCTATAAGACCATAGTTAAATAAGCCAGCCCATTGTTTTTACTCCCAAATTATTTGACATTTTTCTTTTTGGATGGATATATATATATATTTGGTATTGGGGTACTGTTATTTGTGATTTTGTGGCAATTTTATTTGATATATGTATTCATAAGTCACGTTTAATTTCATATTTTAAAAATTGAAAATTGTCATGCTTGTGGGTCAATTCTCCATATGCTTAAGAGTTTGATTTGGTGTGTTGAATTGGAAAAAATCAGAAAATCACAAATAAAAATTGAGTATATTTTATAACATGACAGAATTAAGATTTAAATTTTAATTAAAGAAAAAAGAAAAAAATAGACAATCACAGACTCATATTTCCTTGCTCTATTTATATCCTACTTAGCTAACTAAATAATAATTCAACTATAAAATAACCTCATCTAAATTAATGAACTTTATCATTAATTTATCGAAGATTGTTAATTGATGATCGATCCTTATAATAATCGATATCAGGATAGGCAATCCAGTTGAGTGATTTCTCATTTTAGTACAAAACTTTACTCCATCGAACTCAACTTGTTCGATCGATATTGACAAGAGAGGAGGAAAAACTCTGCTTCTTTACCAGTGCATTTCTTCTTTTTAAGGCTTCTTATAATTTTTATTGGTATATTGACTTTTTTAAATGCATGAAGTTATATAATTATTTTTTTAAAAACAAAAATTAAAAAATAAAATTTGAAAAATATAATTTAAATAAATTTATACTACCTCATATATTTGATATAAAAATTAGTTGATTGTTGAATTTAGTTCTAAATATAATACTTTAATCTATTTTATACATAATATTTATAATTTTTTAAACTAATTTATCTAAATTATAAACTAATATCTAATATAAAACTAATATAAATATACACATATTTAAAACCAGAAATTACATCCAATGACTCAATGGAAAATTATATCAAGTTTTAAATAGAGGCAACTTAAAAAAAATGTAATTAATTAACACCCTATATAGCGATTTATAATAAAAACTAGAGATTTTTCTCGTATATTATATGCGAAAAAAATATAAGTTGTATTATGGGGCTCAAAATTTTTTAAAAATCAAAGTGATTTATGATTATTATAAATTATTATTATAATTAAAAATTTAAAATATTATAGAATCAGTTGATAGAATTATTGATTAATTATCATAATAGTTTGGCTAAAAAGAATTATTATCATGGGACTCAAAATTATTTAAAAATTAAAATAAAATTATCAATTAATATTATTAATTATAACTTATAGACTAAATAATTAAAAATATTGAGTCAAATTTAAATCTATTTTTAAAAGTTGATTAATTATTCAATCCTTTCAAGAAGGATCTTATATAATAAGAAGAGGAACAAGTATATTTCTTAAAAGATTAAGTTTTCGGCAAACTTTATTTAACGAACCAAGCGACTTCTCTTTTTGTTGAATTAAAGGGATAGGTACTGACGTCCAAAGCTACAAACAGCAACAAACCCTTAACCTCTCATAAAATTTATAAGATAGTTTTCGTAGCATTGTTATGAAAATCTAAGTGTTTATGGGTGTGTTGAAAAAATTAAAGTCTCACATTATTTTAGAAGAGTAAAGACTTAAGTATATATATAATAAGATACAATCATGAGTTAGTAAATAGGTTTAGAAGAGAGATGAGAGTATATATATAATAAGATGCAATCATGAGTTAGTAAATAGGTTTAGAAGAGAGATGAACTTACGTGCATGACAACGCCATCAATAGAAAATTCAGTTAAAATCTAGCGATTTTCCCCTACACACAAGTTAGAGCGTGGTATTGGGAATTTTTTGTGAAAAAATATTTTTAGTTTTGTCAAAAATAATTTTTAAATATGCTTAAACGAAAAGTAATCAAATCTTTACAGTCAAAATAAAATTTAGAGGGTTTTAAATTTTTTACCGTTGACGTGGCATGTTACCATTAGGCATGATCGTTAACGACGGAGAGATACGACTCCAACATCCTTCCAGCCGCACTATTTTGCGTGAATGAAGGATCGTCTCTTCTGAACATAACCTATGCCTTTCCTTGCCTTTCCTTGCCTTTCCGTGTTTATAAAAGTAGCGCACAGAAATTACTCAAATAACATGAAAACACTCATTCTCTTTTGTTTATTTCTTTATGAGTTTATTTCTTTCCTCTAGGTTTTATCTCCTTGTTATATAAGAAAAATCTGTTTAATCTTAGAGAGTATTATTTTATCTTTTCAATTATCGCGGGATAACTTTTAAAAAAAATTCTTTGAATACGACTCAAATTGGTTGTTCTATATTTACAAATGCAAATATCAATAGGCGCTAGGCTATAAAATTATTAGCTGTGGATCCAAGTTATTAGATTATTTTAATGGTAGAGCCTTTTTCTATCCCATTAGAGCTTTAAATATCTTTCTCGTAATGAGAGGCATGAGTATGACAGTAAAGTAATTAATTAAAGAGAAGATTACAGAGATACTTTACCTTGTTGGGCTATGATCTGGACATGAAGAGATGAACAAAATAAATGAGATGTGCAATCTTGTGTTGAATAGCAGCAGCAGCAAAATATATGGACTTCATCAAAACCCACCCCGTGAAGATAAACTGAACTATGCTAATTTCATGCCTTTTATTATGGTAACAGAGAGAGGCAGAAAGATGAATAATTACAAACTCACTCTGTGGCCGGGACAAGGCTAAAGCTATAACTAGGTTTTGTCAACATCTCACGAAACTTCGAGGAAGTTCATTTGCCTCTGTCCTTCTTCAATGTCAGTCTTTGTCAATCAATATTACGATAATTAAGCTGCAATTCAATTTTCCTATCATTCTTCTATTTTAAATTGAAGACTTCTTAATTTTCTCGATTTTGGTTTTAGCTGATTGATTGAAATTGAACTCCCTACCTGCAATTTCTTGCTACAACTCGATCGATCGCTGCCTTTTTCTTTCATTTCAAGTTCCTGAGTAAGATGAACGTCACAATCCCAATATTCATCAACTTTCTGTACATATTTATAAACTCGATTGGGCCTATAGTAAATCGATGGAAGTCAAGAATAATCATTATTGTTATTAAATTCTTATATAATAAAATTTACATAAATATAAATTAAACATATTTTCTTATATATATCCATTAGGTTGAAATGTCCAATGAAATCTTGCCATGTAAACCTATAAATACCCCCATGAAAAAATTTTTAAAAAATAACTTATAATAAGTAGAATTAGATAATGTAATAAACTAATTTTATCAACAATTTATCTATTTATCGAAAATGACCTTGTACTTCTTGTGTGATCTTAAGTTGTACTTCCTCCAATACCTATTATAACTTATAAGACACGCAAACTATCTCATTAAAATTAAGGAGATGTTGTTAAATCGTTAAATTTGTTTGAAAATTAAATAAATATCTATAGTACTTATATTTAAAATCATGAATTATATATTAAGAAATAAAAAAGGAAAATTGTATCAAAATTTAAATGGGAACAATTTTTAAAAAAATATAATTAATAATCTTATATTTATAATTACGCTCTCTCTAGTTCAGATCTTTGGTATCTTCTTTCCAAGCTTTTATGTCATTACTTTCTCTCTTCAAATGAAATTAGGACACTTTATTTTATTTCCATAATAATGGGAAAAGTGACACTCATTGTAGAGTATATTTGAGGGGGAAAAACCTTAAACTACCATTTTAGAAGTATTTTGATGTTAAATTCTTTTTATATAATTATTTAAGATTATTTTTAAAAAGTTAATTCAAAAACGTTTGTAGTGTTAGTTTCCATTTTTGTATGTTTTGGATAAAATTTTAAAAACGGTCCTACGAAAAAAATAAATTTTTAGACCGTTTATATAAAAAGGTTTTTAAAGAAGAGCTTATAAAAAAAAAGAGATTCTGAATAAATAAGTGTTTGGATAGTTATTTTTAGAATGACTTTTTATATTGATAAATTATTAAAAATGGTATGATTTGATTAAAAGTAGGAAAGAGGAAAGAGGGTAGAGAAAAGAAAAGAGAGAGGAGAGAGGAGAGAAGGGAGAGAAGAGAGGGTAGAGAAGATATATGAGAGAGGAGAGAAGAAAAAAGAGATGAGAGAGAAAAGAGGGTATAAGAAAAAGTAGGGGTAATATAATAATTGGATAGTCCATAAGCTCTTTTACTGTTTCAAAAGCTAATTTCAGTAACTTATTTAAAACTATGATTTTATCCAAAACACTTTGAACAAATATAACTGTTTGTTTTAAAATTTCTCTAAAAAAAAAATTAAAAATTATGGTTTGAAGGCTTACTAAACACTTCAATATCAACCCAGCAATAGTGTACTGATTTGACAAGTACATCAAACCCCATGGGAAGTTTTTGAGCTAATTAAATGGAAATATTGTTGAGGATGCTTCGTTGCTTTGCCGTAAAGTTTCAAGCAAATGGACAAAGACAAGTAGTTTCCAATAATTCACAATAATAATAATAACAATAATATAAGAGTATGGGCCACGCAAAACAATGATTTAGATTTCAGAATTCAAACTGAAAATCGCTGCCTCTCTCTTCATTTGGTTTCCTTCTGAGGAGGTTCTTAAAACTTTATTCGTTTGATTATTTGAATCCCTCTATTTTGCTTCCTACTCTCTTATTTACCCATATATATATATAAGTATTCCTTTTAATTTAGATCATTAACTGTAATTTCTGTATAGTAAATATTGAGTATGATGAGACCAATGATCCATTAATGTAATAGAGGTCAGTCTTCTTCGTTTAATTGCATAAACAATATGCTTCTTGGAAAATCACAGGCACTTGTGGAAGTTACTCTTGTCAATGGTACGAGTCTCCAAAGTCAATAAGTATATTTTTTAATATTTAAATTTATATTTTTTTTATTATAGTATGAGACTGCTTACTATCTTAAATAAAATTTTATTTTTTTATGTTGATAAAATATAATAACATGATCTATATAATTAACTTCGCGTAATAAAATAAATCTTATACAAGTCTTCTTCTTGTTGATATATTGACATGCTGAATGAATGTTCTTAGAAGTTTGAACTTCACAAGCACGAAATTATTTGATCCAAAATTATGAAATGTAATTTTTGAATGATCACCAAAATATCAATATTAATTATCAATAAAAATAAAATACAAAAAATTAAAGAAATCTCTATTTTAGACTCTAGTAGCATAGTAATAAGATTTACAACATATAAAATTAACACAATTTAGATCTAATAAAAATGGTTAGTCTCTCACAATAAGTAAATCAATACTTGAATTCTAGTTAGAAGATATGCTCATATTTTAATGTTTGATAATATTTAAAATATTATTATCCCCAATAAAAGAATATATAGATATATTAAAACATGTTACTTGTTGATCGGGGCGAATTTAATTTGTACGTAAACCAGCTTGATAAGATCCTAGTTGTAGACCGTACATAGTATTTTTCAATAACAAAACAAAAAAAAATGGTCTGAGCCATACAATAATAGGTGGGAAATTTTTAAATGAGTTGGGTTTAAAAAAATAAATATTTAAATAGGTTTACTTGATCATTATGATCCCTTTAGTAAAAAAAAATTTGTGGGGTGGGGTGGGGGATCACATTAAAGGAGCCACCTCTAACTAATTAAACCAGAAAATACTTAAATTTAACAAAAAATTACCCCAAGTCAAATTATCGCTAAAAATAATAGCAAATAAATATATGGATTGATAGGGAGCACAAGCTCTTAATTGCCACTGACTTCAAAAGAGAAACATAAACCTTGCTACCCTCATACATGCTTAATTATGATAGTTGATTATCGAGGTTTGTTCGTCTAATTGATTGGAAGTTTACCCATCATTTTGTTGTTTGTTGTTCTTCGGAAGAAGGACACTTTGGGAGCAAGACAACAATTTAATTATAGTTTAAGACCAACGTATTTCTAAAATTTTATTAAATCAAACATATTTTTAATATAGCTGAAATGTTAAAAGCTAAAAGGTAGTTGCAAAATATATTATCTTTAATATAATAATTATTTTTTTAGATAGATTAAAAAATTAAATAAATCAGTTAATGTGCGTGTTTGGTTCAGGAGTAAACCATAGTTTGAGAAACCCTTATAGGTCAAACCATAGTTTGGGAGAAAAATAAAACAAACAGCTTTTAAATTTACAAAAAAGTTTATAAGCCAAATCATAGTTTCGGATAAACTTTTGAGAATAGTTTTTAAGTGGAAAAAAAAGCTTATACGTTGTCCAGTAACTATTTTGCCTCTACTTTTTCTGACACCCTCTTTTTTCTCTTCTCTCTACTGTTGCGAAGATGTCTGGTTCATCTTCATTGAAGGAAGCTTATCTTCTCTCTCTTCTTCTCTATTTTGCCATCATTGTCTTCTGTAATCGCTATTGTCTTCTTCTTCTTCATAACAGAGCAAGGTGGAGGAGGGATTGATGGTGGAGGAGATGAATATGGCAAATCTAGAGGCAACGCCATCATCACAGATTTGGCTGGAGCTCTCTGTCGCTTTCCATCTCTGTGCCTCTGTCTCTCTCCATCATATGCCATCATTCTCTCTTCGTCATCTTCAACCTCTGTCAAGAAGAAGACGACGATTGTCCAGATTTTCTTTGGTTCATGTCTCATCTTATGTGCTTACAGTCATAGCTGGTGGTCCGTGGCATAAACGATAGTTTAGATCTATGCAACCGTCGGTGAAAAAGAGAAGAAGATGATCTATCGAGGGAGGAGGCATATAGTTGGAAGATTTTTTTTTTTCACGTCATACCCTTTATAATAATTTACCAATCACAAAAATCATTATAGTGATAATCATCCAAACACTCATTTTATTCAAAATCTTTTTTTTTTCATAATCTCTTATACATAAAAGTTTTTTTTTTATAAAAGAATTTTTGGAAAGAGATTGGGCTTACTAACTATCCAAGGGCAAGAAGAAATCTCATTTTCTCTTAAACGATACCAATGTTGGTCAAGGCAAGCCGTCTATTACCCTCAGGTATAAATCTAAACACATAGAAACTAAGATACATTCCCAAGCGCCACGACTAGAACCACAAGTGATACTCCCTATAATTTAAATACGCTCCAAATAGTCGCATCTCTCACCCATTCATCAGTTGAACCCACGGAAAATAGGTTACAGAAAAACTTTTAAATAACTTATTCTTCGTAAGAACTTCTCCAAAAGCTAAACCACAAAAGCCTAATTATAATCAAATACAACCTCTCAAGACGAATTAATATCATATACTTTTTAATCTATCCAAATTAATCAACTCTTATTTTAATTATAATTAACTATTTATTTAACTTATTTAATTTATCAAACAAAAATCAACCAATAACAGTATATTAATTGTTTTACTTTTCTCTTTGCCCAAGTAAAGTTGGTCCTTTGCGTGCTTCTTCCGTTTCCACAAGGATATTACATTAAAACCATCATACAGATTGAAAGATTAAATGCATTAAGAAGAAATCGAAAATCTGTAAAAGTTGTCCGAACTGACTGATCTTCTTGCTTGGGCACAACATAATAGGAAAATTTTCATGGCAACACCATACTTAGCATAGTGCTCCAAAATAATCATCAATGTATTCGTATCCAAAAGCAATGAGCAACTCAACCAAAACAGAATTATATGCTGTGTTGTCATTCATCATCAGAATAGTTGAACTTAATTGAGTGGGATTGTAAATCTATCTGCCCTCCTCTGTAAGTCCCACGCTTCTTCTTCGTCTTCTCATGACGAAAATCCCTGTGAAAAACAAAGGAGTTCCATGTCACAGGGTAATTGAATATGAAAAAAAAAGTGTAATAATATTAATAACAAAAGTTGCATATTGTCAATATTGAACATTGTCCATTCGGATAACATACCTTCCTCTAACCTGGCCAAGAATTTCTTCAGCTTTTGCACCATAACCAGTTTCGGCACCATGCTGCAGAGAAAATGCGCACCATTACTTATTTGTTTGGAAATTAAACAAAGTAAATTCAAATTCATGGGCACTACTAGCTATCACACCTTTGCCCAATAAGAGTTATCCTGAAGCCTCTCATCAGTAAATTGTATCTTTTCAATGTTGACCCGTTGGAATGGTTTTGCTGAATTTGGCTGCAATAAGGTTCCATATGCTTAAATAAATTCAATAATAAAATCACAAGTATTAGAAATGACATCACAACACATACCTCAACTGAATCCTGTTTCTTCTGAGACCTCTTCCCAGAAAACTTTTCATTGGTCCCATTTGTCTTCAGTGTCTGATCACCAACTTGACCATTTGCTGACTGCTCTCCTTCCTTAGATTCAGTGAGATTGTCTACCTTTCTGCGCTTGGGATCCTCATCTGCCTTGTTACCCTCCAGTTGTACATCATTTTCTTCAGAAGTCAGTCTTTTCCTTCTTTTAGAATCCTTCTTCTTGTCTGTCGCATCATTATTTGATGCTTCAAGATTATCCATTTTTGAAATATTTTCAGTGGGATCCCCAGAATGTAACTCTTTGGCATCTCCATCACAACTCGGCTTGTCTTTCTTTTTCTTTCTCTTTTTCTTGTCCTTGGATTTCTTCTCTGTCTCAGCACCTTTCACTTCTGTTGGCATAGACTCTGATTGCACTTGGTCATCTTCCATACTGTTAGGAAGAGATTCAGACTCTAACTTGCTTTTCTTCTTTTTTTCCTTCTTTTTGTCAGTATCCTGAGACAGCAATTCACAAATTCCATGTTAATAAATTCCTTTAACTTCCTTACACTGATTTAGCCATTTCGTTCACTATAAGAAATAGAATTTCTTATTTCTTTACCTTCTCTTCAGATTTAGCTTCTGTTTCAGGGTTTGAACCATTCGTTTTCTCCCCAGGTTGATGAACAACAGGATCACTGTCACTTTTGTCTTTCTTTTTCTTTTTGTCAGCATCATTATCCATGGCAGCAACTACTAAGCAGTAGAAATTCGAATATAAGGATCTATTTGCAAAGGAAAGTGAAGGACAGAGTAAAAATAACCATGCAAAGGAGAATTTGGCCATGTGACCAAATTTTTTAAGCATACCTTGCTCCTTTTGGTCATTGATATTTGTCTTATCACCCTTACTACTGACAAAAGAAATAACAGAGAGCAAAGAAAAAGTTTAGTTAACATATGCAAGTTAATACGAATAGAATCTAAAAATTAATATGATGGTCCAGATTCAAAGAAGCTAATTGGTGCAACAACAATTACAAGAATGAAACTGCCTCTTCCTACTTATAAGCCTGAATTATGAGTGTACTTGGACTCACAAGTGCATCAATACCCTGCCATATTTGCAGATTATAGATTATCAGAAGTTTGGAACTCAAGGAAACGACTGAGTATTTTAGAATCAGTGTTGTGAATTTTGCAGCGCATAACGTCATCAAAAGTGGTTAATGGCAAATTATGCTTTACAATGCTCAAAACACCAACGTGAATTAAGTTGCCTCCTTGGGAGCTGAAACAGTCACTAGGATACAAGAGTAATGAAGACAGGCAATGATATACTGAAGCAGAATAATGAACTAAAGAATCGTCCAATAGGGTAAAATCAATGATGCTAACTCGAGGTTTCTCTATGACAAATAATTAGTGGGCTCTGCCCATAAACATAAGTGAGCTTAATTACTGATATATTTAAGATCATCACACAAGAGCCATAAAGAAATAACGATCCAACAAAAAGTTCTTCAACAGCTGCTGTATCATTAAAACGACAATTGGTAAGACTAAATTGACGCCATACTTTGCATTTTGGGCACTCAGTAGCTCACAATACATCTGCACAACATATACTTGCTTACAAGAATATTAGCTTGTTCATGAGGCTAAAGATCAGACCCAGATCTTACCACAAATAAAGATTTTCAGATTAACAATAGAGACCACTTTAAGTCCCAGTCCCTCAGTGCCTTTGCAGAAGAGTTTACAAATCAGGATGCCCAGACCATCAAGCAAACCAGTGTTTTCTTGATAATATAATTAGCCAAAAACAAGCTTATAGGCATAGAGTGCCAAATATAACAGATTTATTCTGTTAGCTCTATTCTCAGAGCCACCCCCAATAGCAAAAGCTTTGGAAAAATAAACAAATACAGAGTTAAAAAATATGTTTGAATGATACCTATTATAAGAGAATATCAAAATGGAATCTCCTCTATTGAATTATTTTTCTGGTTCAAAAAACAGTTATCATGAACAACACATTTCACAGTTGGGAAAGGCTGGTGAAAAGAAGTAATTAACAAAACAAAGCTCAGGTTTATCTAACCATAATTCTAAATATTTGAGACACATTTCTTCTAGATCAACTGAGGAAGTCTCCACATTATCTTTCTGCATCACAAGCAGGATCAACATTAGAAAGTTGAGGCAAAAGCCAAGCTGCTCAATAAGTGAATATTGAAAAAGAAGTATAATTATTGAGTAGTCACTACACACAGCAAGGATGGTATGCTACTAACTTATTGGGGACTACATACAATAATATTACTATTAGCTATTTTATGTTCATAATTTCTCAAGTCAAAACAATCTCCCTATCCAAGGAAAATGCTGCTTTGTAAATTTGATGTCTCCTAAAAAGTTGACAAGGGAGCAACGAAATCAAATGGTTATACGATTTAACCAAAAACCATACTTCTTTCAAATACAAGGAAATCGTACAAACCAACAAAAACTGGTCCAATTGGTAAAAATTTGGCCCATAACCCACAAAGTCGTGGGCTCAAATCTTAGTGTCAATGGAAAGACCTTTTTAGTGGGCTTGTAAGTATCTCCATGAGTGCTCTTTGAACCTACTTATGGTTAGGTGATATATGAGCCCCCGGGTCTCATCCCAGCCAAACCTTTTCCCCCAAAAAAAAGAAACAGGAAATCACACAACAAGGACAGAGGAAACTACTTATGGATATGGTTAGGTGCTATCATGCAGCATTCCTAACACCTTTCTGTAAATAAGTTCTTACAGCAATCACATTAAGATGCTTTTATTTCTAACTTGTTATATTTGAAAAGTCGACAACAATTTCCACAGAACGTCACAAGGTAGAACACCCTTCTTGCCAAAAACATCCACAGATAATTGTTATGAGATTATAAGAGACTAGGAAGACGGTTACATTGTATAAACAGAAAACAAGCATGTATTATGCTGAATGCCAGTGTTACTTATCTGAACCGAAGCAAAAAGCCACAGAACAAATCCTGAGAGTGTTCACAGTTATCTCACGTCATAAAACAACAAAAAGAAATGAGCATTTCTATTCAAGTGAATAAAAGGAATTTGATTTTTTTTTTAAAAAAATACTCTTTTCGACATTTTATTTAGCACGTTAGCCCAACTATTTTGCTATGATTCATCACAAATATCATATCCCATTAGTGTTTACTTACCACTTTGTTTAAACAGCCATGATTCATTACGTTCTCTAAGTACACGAGTCAACATCTTTAGCTAGCTATTCCGACACGTATCACTAGGAAGAGTACATCTCCTTCGCATACTCATGACAAGCAAAGGAAAAGAAGAAGAACTCACCTCGACTTTCGCCTCAGAACGAAATTTCTTCAACGTCTTGGAGAATCCACAGCGGTGAAAATAATGGGCCATAGAAATGTGAAGAAGAAGCTTCTGTTCCTGGTTCAATTGGACAGTTCCATTGCAAGAGGCGTTATTAGCACTGGAGTGCTTCATTGCTAGCAAAACTTGACGAGGCGTAAAGGCGACAGATTTAGTGTTTGCTTTGTTATCTGTTGGAGTTGCAGGCATACGACGAGCTTCTTCGGTTTATGAACTTATTGGTAGAATGACAAAGCACGGCCCAGTTGCTCAAAGCCTCGTCGAGGAGAGAAACGAAACCAGCGGGGGTTTTAGGAGGAGGGCATTAGGGTTTTCACAACGCCTTGCCACAGCCGACAATAGGGCCTGATATTAGGCATCATTGCGTTAATAATTTAATATTAATAATATTTTAACCTTTTTCTACAGCCAAAAATGCGAAAATTACAATTTGGTCACATAAAATAACCATTTTAAAGAATTCTATAAAATATTTATAAAATTATAAATTCGCGAGATTACCTAACTTATTATTGATAAAATATTAACTTTGTTCATCGAAATATCATGTCTTATTATTAGTGATATCATGATTTATTATGTCGTGACTTATCAATTATGATAAACTGTCTTGTCAATAATAATATATTAACTTTTCATTGAGATACTCAAATTATTATTAGTGACATATTAATTTATTAATTGACAAGTCAAGTAAATTTTTTTTTTACAATTTTGATAAACGGTTCATAAATTTTTTAGAATCTCATATTAATTTAATAGTTTTATATAACCTAGTAGAGACCTTTTGTTTTCTTTGAAACCTTAGTATAATTCCAAAAGAAATAATGACATGGGTAAATTAGTCAAAGAAAAAAGAAGAGCAGCTGGGGATAATGGAAAAGAAAAAGGGATGAAATTTTATTGATGTGTAAAAGTGGAATATAGAAATAATGACATGGGTAAATTAGTCAAAATGTGATAAATTATTTCTCTCCCCTTCAAAAAAAAACTCTATTTCTGGAGGAGAGCATTAGAAGTAGGGGTGTTCACGGGACGGGTTGAGACCGGGACAACCCCTTCCCGTATCCTATCCCGAATTTGTCCCGGTCCCGAATGGGACCGAGACGGGACAGGAATTCCCGGATCTAAATTTTTTTAAAAGAAAGATACTATAATAAATTCTTTTAAAAGAAAGATACTATAATAAATTCACAATGCACCCATTACTTCAGAATTAATTTTCAGTTCCATGTTTGCCCTCAACATAACTATTGTAAAATTTACCATCTCCTTCCTCCTTCACACAATATTTGTCAGCTTCCTCACATATCCCATCGAATTTATCAATGACTTCAGAAACGTCACAATTTACAGCACCTGGATTCTTGCTATACATTTGAACATCTGTAACTGTATTTCTATGATTAACAACTTTTTCATGAATCTCCTCATCTGAATGTCTACTACCACCATTTCTAGTCTTGATCTTGAAATCTGCCTCTAATTTGTCATGAGCCAAAGATGTATAAGAAGAATACGCATTTGGGCTAACAGCATATTTTTGAGTAGTCACTGAATTACAATTAGTGGAATTAGAAGAAGCATGACCATGTATCTTGTGGTTGATGAACTCCTCTCCAGCTTTTGGCATGTATCTTGTGGCATCATATTTGATTTTTCAAGCCTTTCCAGATGCTCCTTGTCATCCCTATCAGTCTTTTGAGTTGATCCATTCTGCCATTAAATTGCAATTACTATATTAAACATTCCAGTATTCTTCAATTTTTCTTTATATTTAGATAAGATTCAATCAGCATAAAGACTGCTTTGCTGTGCTACTGATAAAAACATAAGTTACATTTCTTTGTTAACATTAATTTTGAAGAACAGTTTAAGGTGACAGCCCTATGAAGGTGCTTTATAATCTTTCTCAAGCAAACACAAAGGATGTAATAGTCTCAATGGTTTGTCTTGTTGCAACATGTCCAAATCAGATTTTTTGGAAAAAAGATATGTAATGGTGCATAATATAATTTTGAAAAATGCCTGTCATGGAATGGGATTAACAAGTTTGAAAAATGCACAATGGACATATCCTTTGTGCTAAAAGGGAATGAAGGCCTATGCAAATGGCCATGCTAATTGATCTAGTTAATGAAAAAGAAAAATCCATGATGCTATCAATAAAAGATGGAAGATAACATGGCTACCTCTACAAGTTCAGTAGGTATGCACCTATTGGCCTCTAGGGCAGAAGCAACAGCTGCCACAGACGAATGTGAAGAAACATCATCATCAGAAAAAGTGGCAATCTCAACTTCTTTAGTGTATTCTTCATTCATCAATGTTGAGTCACCACCATTAACATCCTTTGGCGCCACTTTTGACAAACTGTCCCTTGAGGCCTTGACAAGGAGTTAGTGCGGCTCTTTTCAGCAGGCTGATTTTTTATGAATAGAAGTGGCTGACCTGTGTTTTTGTAGTTCCTCTTGCAGTTCATCGGAGCACTAATGCTCAAGGTCTCCTTAAGTATACCATAATCTACCAAGTCTATGATGGCAGTCCTCAGCGACTGACCCTTAAGAGTCTTATCTCTTGGGGGCTCATACAAGTTGAACTCCAAGCAATTCTTTTGGAATACATCAGCCTTACCACCTCTAATGCCTTGTTTGCGTCAACCTTACCACCTCAATGCTTTCGCTAGTTCAGGATTCAAGTCAACTGCCTTGTTTGCGTCAGCAACAGCTTCTGCTCAAAGCATTTACAATTTACAATTAGTTGCAATAATTCATAAATCATATCCAATTCAAGTATACATACAATACAGAAAAGAGCTTCCATATACAAACGCAACCAACAGCAAAACCAACATACAATAGCTCAATGAGGTCCACACACACGTGCACAATGGAATAGAGTAAGGAACAGAGACTAAAATTCCAAAGGATAGCTGAAGAGAGAGAATCAAACTCGGCACCCACTATATGACAACTTCTCCGTTAAATACATAATCATCAAAGGGAACCTCGCATAATCAGATTTTTTAGAATATAAATCCATCAAGCGTAATTCGAATTCCTAATCAAAAGTTGATTGCTTATGTAAAACCCAAAAATAAAAGGAAATTGAAAAACACACACACGAGGATCCAAAAGATTTACGCATTATGAATTTTCAACATCACTGGCAATTTCTCGAAACCAAGCAAGGGATTAGGTAAAGTAAGAAGCGTACCGGTGTAGTTCCTGAGTTTGATGTGGTCATCGACGAAAGCCACTTTGGCTTTGGCTTCGAGATCTGTTGCCCTAACGCCTGAGGTGAATGACAACGATATACTAAAGCTGAGAGGAGTGACGATCAAAAGTCACGGGCAACAGCGAGCGGCTGTCGCAGAGTGAAGATGAAGCGGGTTTGAAGTCGAAAGGAGCTATCGAGGACGAGCGACTTGGTGAGAGGGCAGCCTACTGGGGGGAGGAAAGAAGCTACGGTGCTAGGGCTAAAGGTCAGAACACGCGACGCGAGGGGTTTAAAGTCTGAGCGAGCGTACAAAGTATAATGGTATATAGTTAATTATTATAAAAATATATATATATATATATATATATATCGGGACGGGACGGGACGACCCGAGAGTTGAATCGAGACCAGTCCCGTCCCGAAAGATATTTATTTTCGTCCTGAATTTTTTCCGTCACAGTTTTTCACAGGACGGGACGGATTCGTTTCAATATTTTTGGGATTGGGACAAGAATAAATTGGACACCCCTAATTAGAAGATAAAAATTTGAGTATCCCCATCCCTCTATTTTTGCTAAGCATACTTATCTCTACCACTTTTCTTTCCAAATACCAAACAAAATATCCTAATAACGAAGGTGTAAATGTTTTTCCTTGAAACGACTTTCATTAAATGTCAACTATGGATTAAGAGATTTTTTTAAAAGAAATGTCGTCTTAAAAATTTAATTGATTTAAACAAATTGACAAAAAATGATTGATTCAAACAATTTTAACCAATTTTATTGGTTAATAGGAGTTAGTTATTAGTGTCTTGCGTTGTCCTCGAGACTGGGGAGTAGGAATAAACAAACTATGGAGAAGGAGACTCCATCAAACACCACAGTGCATGCGGTTCCATTTTGAATTTGGATCCCCTCAATTAAACTCTTTTAATTGAGGAATATTAACTATAAGATTTTAAATTTGTAATCTATCGAAATTAAAGTGGAGCTACAAATAAATATTAAGGATGGAAGGGAGTGTTGAATTATAAAAATAAGTTAAACTAATTTAGATAAATTAAAAAAAATTAAATAAATCAGTTAATTATGATTAAATTTAATATTTTAAAATAAATTTATATTATATAATTATTTATTTAAATTAATCAACTACTTCTTATATTAGTTATAATTAACTAATTTATTTAATATTATTTTAAATTTTAAAAAAATTAACTAGCTTATTTTCATATTTTCTTTTTCATCGTCAATAGTGAAACTCTCATAAATCAAATATCATGGAAGGTAAGACTTAGTTTTGAGCAAAACCTGATGAATCAAAGCAAGCAAATGGATTAATTAAATCAGTTGGGTTCAATTTTTAGTGGGTTTACAGGGGTTGAGAGATCAAGTTTCAACAATTCTCTAAACATATATAGTGTCTAACTGTCTATTTAAAACCCTCAAGTCAAAGTTTAAAAAAAAATAGCCTAAATTTTAATTTTAATTTTTTAAAAAATAAACAGTCGTATTTATTTAAAAAATAATTAAACTAAAATATAGTTTAAAACTAAAATTTTAGATAACATATTGATACTAGTTTCTTAAATAGTAAAAAAATTTATAAACTATCCAATTACTATTTTACTTTTACTTTTTCTTGCACCTTCTCTCATATCTCATCTCTCTTTTTCACTCTCTCTCTTCTCTCCGCTATCTTCTCTACCCTCTCTCCTTTCTCCTTTCTCTTCCTCACCCTCACTCCTCTCTCTTCTCTCTTCTCCACTCTCTCTCCTCTATCATATTTTTAATAAAATTATACATTTTCTAATAATTTTTTAATTACAAAAATCTTTCTAGCAAAAATTATCTAAACACTCATTTATTCAAAATTATTTTTTTCTATAAACTCTTCTTCAAAAATCTTTTTCTAAAAACTAATCCAAAATTTTTTTTCTATAAATCTTTTTATAAACTCTTATTTAAATAGCTTTTTTATCATAATAGTCTTTTTCCTCGTTACGTGTGAAACATACTTATCCGGGGTTAGTTCATGGATTTTGGGAGGAGATGCCACGTGTGGGTGACCTGGCAAGTTGGCACGACACGTGTCATCATTGGGAGGTGACGTAGATCCATATATAAACGGTGACAAGAAAAGAAGAAATGCAAGGACAGCAACAAAATCACTGAGACGTAAGGCGGAATTGCAGTTGCTTTCGATATCAGGTGAAATCTTGAGGATAATGGAGGGGCAGCAACAGAAAGAGAAAGAGCAAGCATCCACCAACAGCAATACCACTTCTACTAGTTGCGTCAAATCGTCGTCGTCGGGATTGAAGGATCCTGTTACCAAGAGCATCATTCGTGACTCCATTATTTCCAGTCACCGTCACGGCGGCGACACCCACGAAGAAACAGCCGTAGCTCGGTCCCCCGATGATGTCCTCGCCTTCTCTCGATCTGTTCACCAAGTTGACTCCTCCCTCGATTAATTAATTCTCTCATTTCTCTCCACTCTTACTGCTCTTACGTTTTTCTATTTTTAATTATATCCATCTAAGCTTGTCGCGTATGAATGGAATCGGTGTTTGCCTGCCAATGTTATCAAGTCCATATTAGTCATCAATGGCACTGCACTGGCATGTGTTTATGCTCTAACAACGCTTACACTTAGAGAGCTATTTCCAAATATTCTCACCAACACTATTCTCGTACCAACAACAATATTGTGAGTTAATAGGATTATCACCTCTTACTCAAGAGTTACTTGCATTTAGTTTTAAACGTAACTATCTCAATCTATTTTTTTAAAAATTTATAATTTCTCTCCAAATATCTATATTATATCTATATTAATTATACACATTAAGAGAATTATGTTTAAAGATAATATTTAAAAAAATAAATTATATTGATTACAAACAATTAATATAATTAATTTTGTAATCTATTAAAATTAGTTATATAATTCTTATATTAAAAATATAAAATATTTTTTTAATTTTAATATATGATTTAATTGAGGAGTTAATTTTAGTGCTAAATATAATTTTTTTATATTTATAAATATTTTTATAAATTATCTATATTCATACTCTCTTAATAATAATAAAGTGAGAGAGGGAAAGAGAGAGTTAAAAAAAATTATTGTAATGTTATAAAAAATTATTATGTCAACTAATTTTTTTAATTTAATTTAATTAATTTAATAATTATATATTAAGAATGGGAGAAGTATTTTTTTATCAACTAAATTAATTTTTGTTAGCTAAATAAATTTATATTAGTAAAGAGAATTGTTTTTTTTTTATAAATAAAGAGACTTTTTTTGGTACAGACTGGACTTTAAATTAGATGCTATTAATGGGGTCAAATTTGGTCCCAACGTCGCCCAAGAAGGCCCAATTCAGATATTTAGCTTTTTGGGCCTATTAGGAATCACACAATTTTAAAGTGTAACTGTTTAGTCCAAGATTCAGAACATGTCTCACGGATGGGCTTGCACAAGGTTGACGTGATATCTCAGCTACCAGAATGTTTTCTTAAAACTAAAAAAAGTTGGTCCGAGTGGTAAGTGGCTCGATATCGCTTAAGCGAGGTTTCGAGTTCGAGCCTTGGCGTACGCAAAAAATCTCCGTTGGGAGACTCACCCACCATAGCCAGGTCGAATCTGGATGTAGTCGGGGCAAAGTTCTGTTGAACTAAGTGGGCAACTAAAAAAAATGTTTTCTTAAAGTACTTCCTCATACTAATTACTATGATGATAATCCCTATTTCTCTGCAGTTTCAGGGGGAGGATAGAGTAGAGGGACATGAGTAAATAGCTCAAGGATTTATCTTTAAACTAGTCATTGAATAATTTACAATCTAATCTTATTGAGTGGAATAAGGAAGTTTTCAGGTTAGTTTAAAAAAAAAGAATTTGTTCATGGCTAAATTAGGTGGTATCCAGAAGTCTCTTGCGTATCTTCGTTTTGTGTTTTTGAATAATATTGAAAATGAGCTACAGGATGAATTGGAAGCAATCTTGAGAGTAGAAGAAATTAAATGGTGTCAGAAAGCTAAAATTATATAAGTTACAAAATGTGATAGGAATATAAGGTATTATCATCTGAAAATAAACATGAGAAGAAGAAAAAATAGATGCTAACTCTAAAAGATGAGAATGGTACGTGAATAGAGGATGAATTGACTTTAAGAAATTTGGTTATAAACTATTTCAAAAAATTTGCATGCAAGGAGGTTGAGGACACTTATTTATTACATATTGTTAGCTCCTTTCCTAGAGCGGACAGCTCTATCATTTCTAATGTCTATAGTGAGCATACTATGGCAGAAATTAAAACTACTTTATTTTCAATAGGATTTTATAAGGCTCTAGGAATTGAAAGATTTTGCTTCATATTTTATCTGTCTAACTAGAATGTGGTAGGAGATGCTCTATATTCTTTTGTCAAAGATGTTTTTAATAAAAAAATTAATTTAATGGAGGCCAACAAGACTCTTATCTCTCTAATTCTTAATAGGGATTATCTAGAGTTAGTTCATCATTTTAAACCTATCTCCTTATATACTGTTCATTGTTCATCATTTTAAACATATCTCCTTATATACTGTTCATTATAAATGCATAACCAAAGTCATCACTGTTAGACTGAGGGAGTTTATGGATAAAATTATCTCACCTTATCACGTTAGCTTTATCAATGGTAGACATATTCAAAATAATATCATTGTGGGCCAAGAAATAATACATCAGATGCAAAAATATAGAGGACAAAAAGGATTAATGGCTTTTAAGATAGATTTAGAGAAAACATATGATCAAATAAGGTGGGATTTTCTTAAACAAAACTTATTTGAAGCTAGATTTCCTTCAAATTGTGTTTTATTGATGATGACTTGTGTAACTTCAATTTCTTATAATGCGTTATGAAATTGTAACAAGACTTAATATTTTATACCCAAGAGGGGATTAAGGCAAGGAGATCCAATATCTCTGCTCCTATTTATTTTGTGTATGGAACTATGGATAAACTATCTCATTTGATTAGTGACCCGGTGAGTAATGGTTTATAGAAACCTCTTAAAGTGACTTCAAGTGGGCATGATATTTCTCATCTTATATTTACTGATGATCTATTCCTTTTTGGGGGTCATCGACGGACCAAGCTAATTGTATAACAAAATGCTTAAACAAATTATGTATGGCTTTTGAGGCTCGTGTGAGCAAGGATAAATCCTCAATTTTTTTCTCTCCAAGGGTGAATCTTGCTACTATGAGTGTAATTATAGGAATTACTGGGATGAATGTGTCAACAGACATAGACAAATATATGGGATTTCCAATCTCCAGAAGAAGGAGACCAACAGAAACTTTTCATTACATTGTTAATAGAGTTAAAGCTAAACTTGCATCATGGAAGGAGAATAATCTGTCCAAGGCGCGGGGGAGAATTATATTAGCTAAATCAGTTTCGAATTATATTCCTTTGTATCTAATACAAGTGACAAAGATCCCAGAGTTTGTTTGTTAGAAAATTGAAAGATTACAAATAAAGTTCATACGGGAAAAGAGTCAAACCTCTCATACTTTTTACCCTATTATATGGGATCAGGTGGTGTAGCCAAAGGCGTAGGGCGGGCTTGGTTTCAAAATATTATCATTTATGAACGGGGTTTATGGTGTGAAAATTACATGGAATCTAATTTCAGGTTCTATTGGGCTATGGGCTAAAGTGTTATAGCAAAAATATATGATAAGAAATGAAGAGAATTTGTTAGCATCGCGCAGATGAGATTCTGTTTTATGAAAATTCATATTACAGCAGCAAGATATTGTGACCAAAGGAATCAAGTGGATGGTTAAAGATGAGAGTTTGACTAATTTTTTTAGGACTATTGGCTTTTTCCTGATAAAACAATTAGGGAGGTTTGTCTTATACCTTTAACGATTGATGAGGAAGCAACTATAGTCGCAAATTGAATTATGATTCATGGGATTTTTAATAAGAGTTAGTATAAATGGTAAGGAACGAGCTTATATCTCATAAAGATATAAATTCGATTTCCTCTACCATTGTGAGGACTCATTTAGTAGGCGATTTTATAAGTCTCTTATAAATACTTTTTGAGTTTTGAGGCTATGTCTAGATCGTGGTAAGGGACCTTGCCAAATTTTCCCTAAACTTGTTTGTAAAAAAAAAATTATATGATTTTTTAAACTCCTTGATATTATTATATATTGAAATTATCATGGAGGGAATGACATAATTGAAAAAGATTTTTCAGTCGTAAGAAATGTCGTTGTATAGCATGTGCTTCCATGATGGTGTCCCTAATGACAGTACTAGTAAAAAATTGAAAAATAAATTGCCTTGCTATATAAAATAATAACATGTGTATGGTGAGATGAACTTTAGAGCAGGTAGTTGTGGAAGGAGAAGGGGATAGATTAATTTAATATATACGTGTAACTTCTATGGTTGGTACCAAACTCTTATATCAAATTCTATTTTTTTAATATAAAAATTAATTAATTATTTTAAGAGATGAAGAAATTAAATAAAATAATTAAAAATATTAATTAATGATTTTTTATTTGATCAGTAGGCAGAAAATTTTAACAAGTTCAATTTAAAAAATTGAAAAAATAAAATTAAAATCTTTTAATTAAATTTGTTTAAAAAATTATAGAAAAATATTCTAGAAAATAATAAATATCAAAATAAAATTTTATGTTAATAATACTTAATCTATTATTAATAACAGATTTGATTTAAAATTTATTATTTTTTATAATCTTTTTTTACCATTCTCCTAATTTGTTTATCCTATATCTCCTTTTTTTTTATTAAATTATAATCTCAGTTATTATTATTTTTAAATTAAATTCATTAAAATTTTGGGTCCCTTCTTTCTTCTTCATTTCTCTCACGTCAAACACGCTCCTAATAAAGATTGACTGATTCAGTACGAATTAGGATCATTGAAGAGGGATCAGAATCGCAGTACTGAGATTCCGCCTACCTACCTATCAGTGCCCATGTGCTTTCACTGCCCCCTCTCCCCAGGCCTTCCCCTAACCCGGAAAAAAATATAACCAAATGCCCAAATTCAACATTCTTTACAACCAAATTGCATATTTAAAATCAGGCCCCAAAAGTATTTGAAAATTTTAATAATATCTCTGCGGGTCCTTCTTTGTAAATTTCCTTAATGTCCACCAACTAATAGCCTGCCAATTTCGCCTAAACTCCTTGTCGTTTTCCATTGGTACTTGACTGCGTGGCGCTGCTATGAACAGGTGCAAGATTTTTTTCATTACCCTCTTTCCAATTTTCATAGTTTGGTCCTCCAATTATCCATCACTTATATAAAAAATATATAATTTATTAGTAATTATTTTTTACTATTTAAAGTGATAAAAAAACTAGTCTGAGTTTTTTTATTAAAACAATATTACTAATAAAATAAAAGATAGGTATATGTCAGTAGAAGTCGGTATGGTTGAAATCCTTCTAATGTATATACAAAAAAGGGGGATAACTATCCTTTTATCCTTTTAAACTTTAAATGGATATTTGGAAACAACCCAAAACAAATACTTTTATATTTTATAAGATAAAACTCCACTAATATTCTACTCCTCCTGTTATTAATATAAAATTTATTTTATAATATAAATTATATTATAAAATATATCTTATATTAATAACATAATATTTATTTAGTACATCTTAAGATTTAAGATGATATAAAATAAATAAATTCAAACACCCACTAAAGTCTAAAATAAAAATTTAATTGTGGTAGTTACACATCTCATTTTGGCCAATCTGAGAGCAAGAAATTAAGGAACAAGAATATGATAAAAATGAAGGGTGATTTTCTATCATTGTCATAGCTTTTATGGGCAAACAATGGGCAAGAGAAAGGGGGAATAGGCCAAGTGTACTAATTGCACATCTCAAATAAGTGGCTATACAGACGCACATCAGATCCACCAAACTACTGCTTCCTCAGAGGATCCAAACCTCAAACTTCAATGCCTAATTACCTCCAACTCTCCATCTCCAACCAAGCTTTTTACATTGCAGTCCAAATTAAACATTTTCTTACTGAATCTTCCATAATATACATTTAATACAAGTACTCCCTAACTAATATAAATTAGGTTTAAGAAAAAGGACCAATTTAACAATGTGATAAATTAAAATTAAAATTTATGGTATAATTTTATTTATAATATTTTTAATTTTATACAATTTTATCCATAATTTTTTTAATTTAGTATAATTCTTAATATTTAAAAAATAAGATTATGTATAAAATTATACTAAATTAAAAAGATTATGGATAAAATTATACTAAATAAAAAAATTATGGATAAAATTATATCACAAATCAAATTAAAATATTAGAAACATATAAAAAATAAAATTAGAATATTAATTACTATTAAGTTTATTTTTTGTTTGGTTGTCCACCCAATTTATCGGAGCTTTGCCCTGATAATATTTTGATCTGATCCGCTTTACGTACCTAATTATAGTAGATAAATCTCTCAACAGAAATTTTCTGCATACATCAAAACCTTAATTTTTTTTCATACTATTAAGTTTCTTAAATCCTAGGATATATCTTCATGCCCCCCTCTAGTTTTACTTTTTCTGGCAGTCGTCATAAACAAAGGGAAAATAGTACAAGCAATTTTTTTAATTATATTTCTCAATTTTTTTAATAAAAAACACTTCTCTGCATATTAAATATTGCTTAATTCTTTATCATTCCCCCTTCAAACTTTTCCTTTGCTATTTTGTCTGGCACAGGAGCTAACTGTAAGTTAAATGAGTACTATATATTACTTATATAAAATTTAAAAAAAATATATTATAAAATTTTAAGAAATAAATATTATTGCAAAAAAAAATTAAAATCAATGAGCAACTATAAATCAGTTATCACCTTCTACCCTAAACTTATCATTATATGATGCCTACTTAATATGAAATTTTTGAGTGATTATATATATACATATGTGAGATCTCATAATAATTTTTTTATTATTAAGAGCTTCCTAAAACAATAATGCATGTTAATAGAATTTTTAGCTTTTATACTTATTAAAAGAAGGAACACTTATGCCGACATAATTTTTTGAGTTTATCTGCTAGTATTTGGTATCATTAACAATCGACTAATTTGATTTATAGAAATATATGTCTATAAGAGAATCTCGCTACTTTTAAATAATTAATATAACTGCATATGCAAAGCTAAAATATAAAATTATTAGTTAAACTAAAATGACCTACAACCAATCGATTTAAATATTTGGTGATACTTATGTTAAGATAATTACATTAAGTGAAAGTAACGTAATACTTTTAAACAAAGTAAAAGATTTAAATTTCATAAATGACAAAAATTATATTAAAATAACTATTTTTATTTTTTTAATTTTCAACTTAAATTAAGTAACTATATCGTACACCACATAGTTATTAAAAAACTATAACACTATGGCGGTGACTTTCTCAGTGGCAAGTAACTCCAAATCAGAACAATTAGGGGACAGGTCCCGTTAGAGGTCGGTCCCCCTCCTAAACATCCTTTACTTTTATTTATTTCTTAGGGTGTGTTTGGATGCTTATTGAAACTATAGTTTCATAAGTTTTTTTGGGCTAAACTTTAATTGGAGAAATTTTAAAACAAACGGCCATATTTATCCATAAATACTTTTGGATAAAACGATAGTTTAAAACCATGGTTTTGAATAAGCTATTAAAAATAGCTTTTTCAACAGTAAAAGAGCTTATAGACTATCAAATTACTATCTTACCCCTACTTTTCTTACACTCTCTCTCCTCTTTTCTACTTTTTCTTACATACTCTCTCCTACTTTTTCTTACACCCTCTCTCCTCTCTCCTCTCTCTCATCTCTTTTATTTTTTCTCTACCTCTCTCCTCTCTCTTACTTTTAATCAAATCATACATTTTTTAGTAATTTACCAATATAAAAAGTCATTTTAAAAATAACTATACAAACACTTATTTATTCAAAACCACTTTTTTCCCATAAACTCTTTTCTAAAAGCCATTTTTCATAAACTGTCTATAAATCTTTTTTTTTCATAAGCCCTTTTTTAAAATCCTATCTAAACAGACCCTTACTCATTGACCATATGACATGGTACCCTCTAACATCCCCTCAGGATATTATTGGAAAAAGATTATGTATATCCATATATTTAAATTTTTTAATAATTGATCTATTTTTTAATATTAGGAAAATGAGTCAGTTTTTCTTTACTCATTTTGCATAAGAAAATTTTGCTATTATTTGAAAGCTGGGAAGATATTTTAAAACGTTTTGCCATGGACCATATAACTTCTACTATTATGGATGATATGGTACCCTCTAACACCCCTTAAGGATATTATTGAAAAAAAAATCGATCTATATCTTTATTTTTTTAATAATTAGTCTATATTTTTAATATTATAAAAATGAGTATTTATCTGTTTTGAAAAAGCAACGGATGAGTATACATGTAAAACACCAACAAGAAACTGGAATACCGCAATGCCCTCCACGTAGTTCGAAAAATAAAACTCCCGTAGATCAATTAAGTGTTGGGAGATCAGTTTAGGGTGTGTTTGGATTAGCTTTTAGAGAATAGATTATGGGAAGAATAGATTCTGGAGAATAGATTTTGGGTAGAATATATTTTGGGAAGAATAGATTTTGGGAATAAAGATGTTTGGATGATTAGTAGTATAATCACTTTTTATATTGGTAAATTACTAAAAAGGGTATGATATGATTAAAAGTAAGAGAGATGAAAGATGATAGCGAAGAAAGAGGAGAGAGAAGAGAGTGTAGAGAGGAGAGAGGAGAGAGAAAAATAGAGATAAGAGATGAGAGAGGAAAGAGAAAAAGAGAGATAAGAGAAGAGAGAGGAGAGATAATAGAGAGAAGAGAGGAGATAGGGTGTAAGAAAAAGTAAGGGTATATTAGTAATTGGATAATCCAAAACCTATGTTTCAAAGAAAAAGCTATTTTCAGTAGCTTATTCAAAACCTAGGTTTCAAACCGAGGTTTTATCCAAAATCAATTCTCAACAAAAATTGCTATTTGTGTAAAAAAATTTCAAACCGCGGTTTTGGCCAGAATCAATTCTCCACCGCTGTTGCCAAACACGCACTTAAAAAAGTTATTCCCCTGTCTTAATAGAATATAATTAAAAAATTAATTTTAATTTTAAATATAAAATATATTTTATATATTTATAATTTTTTTAAATTATTTTTATTGATATTTTTTTAATAATAATTGATCAATATTTTTTTAATAATAATCAAAATAATTGAAGGATAAAAAGAGTTAAAAAAATTATTATAATATTTTAAATAAAATATATTATATTAATTAATATAATTAAATATATTTTATATTAAAAATTAGAGAAAGATTATGAATCTCATTTATATTATTTGGATAATTTTGTTTAAAACCATCAATTATTATATGAGTTCCTTGCGCCTACGGCATATTGAGCATAAGGGTTGAAAGGGGTGCTTTTGTGTTTGGAAAATCTGGATGAAGCTTGAAGAACGGGAAATTGTCCAATCTGGCCCCCTCCTCACTACGTCTAAATTCTCTCCAAAAATTACGATCATCTAGAATTTCATTTATTCAACGCTAATCTAAATAGATAGCATTAAGGAAAAAATTATAATTTCACCCCATCACCAATGACAAAAAGAAAAGTACCAAATATATTAAATGCCGCACAATAAATTTTGGTCATGCCAGGGCACCTGGCCACGGACCAGGGGATCGAATAAATTCTCACGTGTCTTATTCCAGGTCAGTCATTCAATATAAGAAGCGACTGTGAGAATTATTTGCAATTTATTGCTACCTCATGTTTTAATTATAAAAATTAAATAAAAAATTTATTTTTATTTTAATATAAAATTAAAATTTATTTTATCTTATAAATTTATAATTTTTTAAAATATTTTTATATTATTGCACATATATAAAAGAGTCTATATTAAGATGTAGTTTCAATGTACATAATAGTAAAAAATATTTAAAAAAAATTGATATATAATTATTGAAAATATTTAATTTAATTTAATTAATTAAAGGGATATTATAATAATAACAGTATCAAATATAAGTAGCTCCACCATTACTAAATGAATATGACTTTCTAAATTATACACACCATTCTTTCTTCCTATTCATTTTCGTTCCCATTACACAAGTGCAACTGCCAACTACAGAAATCCTATTCATGGAAATGGGTCCCACCCAGGCCGCTGCATCAGAAAAATACAGTCCTAAATTTACAAGGTTTATTTGGGCTAATCAGGTTTATTAGTTTAATGATACCTATAAAACAAGACAATTATTTTAAGAGTAAGGGTGAATTCAGAGAGCTTATTTTACTACTACTGATGACTTCTGATTTAAAAAACAGAGACGAGACATGAGGGGAAATGAGAGAAGTAAAAAGATCCACACACTTTTTTTTTTTTTTGCAAAATTAAGAAGCGAAAAACTAGCAATGAAAAATGTAACTTTTAGCTCCTAATCTTTTTTATTTATTATCAATTTAGTCTGTAACTTGTTATTAATAATTTAGTTCTCGTAGTTTGTTGAGCGAAAGAATTATATAAACTTAAATTGCTTCAAATTAAAGAAAATTATAAGGAGAGATTTGTTTCGAATAAAAAATTATAAACTCTCTTTTTTAACCATAATGGGTTAGTTAATATATTTTTTTTATTTAGAAAATTAACCTCTCAATGCTGGTATACTGGATTTTCATTTGACTTGATGCAATTACTATTAATTAACCACTGTGTAATAATAAAAGCAGGCAAATTTGTGATCCACAAATTTGAAGTGATCATCGCCACACGTAAATTCTAATTTACTTAAAAGTTCACTACTACTGGTTACTAAATCGTGTCTAAGAATCACAAGGGAGTGAGGGACATGATGGGAATTCTGAGATTGATGGATGGGTTCCCATGATAATAAATGCTCTCTTTTCTATACCACTAATCAGGGGACTACCGTTCTCTATCTCGTGAACCTGATGGATTATATATGTATGGTTAGTGAATTAGTCGAAAGAAGTTGATTAAAAAAACAGTTGAAAGAAAGTTCAACCAATAATGAACGTCACAAAAAAGAAGAAAAAAGGGCAAGAAAAAAAAAAGTTTAACGATGATTCCTTTTGATAGTGTTAACATCATCAATAATATGTTATTATTTTACAACCACACAAAAAATTCGGTTATGTATCTTTTTAATGATTTTTTTTTTAAGAAAATCAAAACTGCATCTGAAAAATTAATAGTGCGTGTTCATATACAACATGCATAGATCAAAGTATTTGCGTTTTCGAGATGCTAGATAACCGGTGAAAATAAAATAGAGTAAAAGTACACTTAATATATTAAATTAATTTTAAAAAAATAATTCATAGTTTAAAATATTTAAAAAATAATTAATACTCTAAATTAATTTAAAAAATATGACCATAATTTTAAAATATTTAAATTAATATAATTTTATTATTTTATTAATTAAAATATAAATTTATATCTAATCGATATTACGTAAATTTTATATTATTTAAAAAAATATTAAATAAATTTTAAAATTAATATTATATATAATTTATATATAAATATTAATAAATTTGATGATTTGTTTAGTATAATTTATCAAAATAATATTTATTTTATGTACTATATTTTAAATATAAATTTTTATTTTTATTGAAGAATTAATAAAATTATAATAATTTAAATATTTTAATTATTGATTATATTTTTAAAATTAATTTAAAATATTACTTATATTCTTAAATATTTTATAGTATTAGTTATTTTTTAAAATTAATTTGAGATGTTGAATGTATTTTAAAATAAAAAAAATAAAGGGGAAGGAAGAAACAAACTTAACCGAACCGGCCCGAGTTAGCCAATGATTGAACCGAGATGACGCATGTGCTGTCGTAAATTTGAATTTTAGATCTGCACTGCTGGTATTTTTTTTTAATTTTTATACGTTTTAATGAATTTTATAATAATCTGGGAGTATGTATCTAAAATTAAACAATAATTAGTATTGGTAACGAGCGGGGAATGAATAAAAAATCACCGGGCTATTCAATGCTGTTCCGTTTCCGGTTTCTCAGATTGGTGCTGGAATTCATGTTTCCGAGACAAAGCTCCGTTTCGCATCGAGGGTGTTTGCACAGAAGAACAGAGAAACAGAGGATGGAGACGAAGAAGTTGTCTTCTCTTTCATATACTTCTGGTAGTGCCTATCAACAGAACAAGAGTCGAACTACAATTGGCAAAAGGATTTAAGCAGGGGAAGAAAACAGAAAGAGAGAAATCGGAATCTCCCGCATGTTCAATCAATCGATGGGTAACAATCAAGACAAACAATCTCAACGGCAATCAAAAACCCTCGCCAAAATTAGCTAACAAAGACAGATTCATTTATAACTTCCGAATCCCTACTCATATACACATGAAAAAGGCGATCCCGTTGATGTTGCAGAAGCTTTCAGAAAACCTCAGATCAGTTCAGATTTCCCGGCGGCTAGTAAAAGAGTTCTAACCGTTTAGAACAAAGAGTGCAGAAATACTTGCGTTTGATCTTGAAACACATGGGAAGGAAACAGAGTCGCCACTGAATCTCGACGTCGACGGCTTCGACCTTGCCGGCGCAGTAAGGGCAAGAACCAGGGGCTTTTTGCCGTCCGAGCTCTTTGTGTTCTTCGTCGTAGATATAGACGAACCACATTTTTCTCCTGCAACTTGCTCCGGTTGTGTTGTCCGTGAAGGAGATGTGAAATGGGGTCCTGGTGGGGGTAGGCTTGGAATGAAGGAGGAGGCAACAGGCAAGTATGTCATGAGGAGCTTATTTATAGACAGGGCGGTTTGGGGGTTGCTTCCTCCGTCTTCTTTTTTTCTACGAATATTCTCTCATCCCAATCGTATACAGTATTTAAGCAGAATTAAAAAAAGTCAATAAAATATACAGAAACTTGTGGCCCCACGATAAGAAACTAGTTTTTTAATATATTATTGTCTCGTTTTTATTTTACATGACCGGGTGAATCTGAATCCCGTACCTTGTATAGTTCTGTGGAATAACAAAGAAAGGAGTAGTTGTATTATTTATCACATTCCATATTTGTTGATAATTTTGTATTAATATATGGATCGAACTTACTTTTTTTTTTATATACAAATTAACTGTGGGTAATGCCTTTAAAAATTCTAAAAAATATATAATAATAGGTGTGAAAAACAACTTCACCTCTGTTGGCAAAAAAAAAAAAATCAAATATTTTTTTTATTTGAAATGAGCTAAGTCGGATCTGGATTCTGGTTACAGGCGTCGCATGCTATGCGTGGAGTTGAGCCACGCATGGGATCCAGATCCCGCTGAATCAGCCTTATGGATTGGACATTGGACCACCGCTGTATTCATGGGACATTTTTGTCAAAGTTTAAATCCTGCTTCTTTTAATATAAAATTTTTATTAATAGATAATTTATAATTATAAAAAAAAATTAAAAATCCCCCTCTTTTTCTTAAGTTATTGTTTGGTTAGGGAGTTTTTAGAGAGAAATATAGTAAAAAGTAGGTATAAATTTGTTTGGTTAAAAAAAATAGAAGGGGAGAGAAGTTAAAATTTTTGTGTTTTTGTGGTTATCCCCCCTTCTTTACCTCCTATCTAAAATTGGGAATTTTTGCATAGGAGAAAATTGTTTCACTCATCTTGATAAATTTATTTTATTCTTTTAAAATTCTAATAATATCCTCCTATTCCACTGCCATCTTGTCTGCTAATATGAAAAGAAATTACCACAACATGCGTGTATAGGCATTTACAAGCTGTAAATCTATCATATTGGTTGGACTTACATGACAAATACATTGATATATCCATTATCCAGTGTGGTGGGCATCATCGTAAAGTGCTAATACTGTTGCGCCACGATCACTAAGAATTAGAAGGTATATATTTTTTAATAAACGAAGTAAGAACTCATGAAAAAAAAAAAAGACATGCAGCGGCATATATATATATATATAATGAGATATACCTAAATGAGATATAATGTTAAAATTTTATAAAGATTTTTTAATTTTTTAATTTTATCATATATATATATAAATGAGGTAATTTTGTTTAAGATTTATAAATTAAAAAATAATAATTTTAATATAAATATTATAAATAAAAAGTAAATAAATTTAAATAAAGAGAAAGATATATTTATCAATTTTTAATTAACTTCTCTCTTTTTTTTTTAAATTAAATAAAAAATATCATCTCTTTTCTTTTACTTTTATACTTATAATTTTTTTTATCTTTCCTTACCCACTCTTAAAATTAACTTAGACTATCATCTCCTCCGTTGAAATAATCATAGCCTTAAAGTAAAACAGCGCACATTGTATCTGCTGTGATTACGTGAGCAGGTCCGACAATAAAACGAATTAAGTATAGATAAATTCTCGAGGCTGTGCCCTCAAGAATACTGTCAAGGAAAATAAATAAATAAATAAATAAATATAATATTTAATTAAATAAAAAAATTATATAATACCTAATACTTTAATTTTATTTTTTATACACGTCTAGTATTCTAATATTATTTATAATACAATTCGATCCATAATCTTTTTAATTTAGTATAATTTTACCTCTAATTTTTTTAATTTAATATAATTTTACACATAATTTTATTACTCAAGTACTATAAATTATACTAAATTAAAAAGATTATTTATAATATAATTTTACCCATAATTTTTTTAATTTGGTATAATTTTGTATATAATTTTATTACTCAAATACTAATAATTATACTAAATTAAAAAGATTATAGATCAAATTGTACTAAATTAAAAAAATTATAGGTAAAATTATACTATAAATAATATTATAATACTGGACGAATATGATACATAATAAATAAGATCATAATATGACCTTTAATAAAATACTCCAATCCTACTTCAATGCTCTGTGATTAATACAGGCACTTGAAAGCGTGGTCTGAGTTTCGTCTGGTCACGTAAAAACGATACAAGCGCCCACTGCATTTGCTAATTCCCTTTCATCACAGTGAATTCCCTTAAATAAAATAAATTAGTCATGAATAAATCGTGACATGCAAGCTTCAAACTTGCAATTGAAGTAACAAAGTGTAAAACCTGACTATCAATAAAATTAATAATTCAATATTGAGTAAAATGATCCTGGGTGCTTCTGAGAAAATATATAGAAATATACAAATTGATACCCCTAATGGGTTCGGTTTAAATGTACTTTAATATATAACATTTCTTCTCTTCCTTTTCTGCCCAATTAATATCTTATACTTTAAAATGTATATTTTGTGGCTGTTTGATTTCTTTTGAAATTATAGTTTTAAAAGTATTTTTTTGCATGATCCAAAATTAAACAAGTAGCAATCAAATATTTAGAAGAGTTTTTAAAGTAAATTATAATTTTAGATAAGTTGATGGGAACAACTTATGAATTACAAAAGTGATTTTGAGCTATATAGTGATTATTTTGACCATGTATTTTTTTATTATTTTATCCTATATACTTTCTGATAATTTTTTTATAAAAAAATTATTATAATAATAACTATCCAAATATTTATTTATTCATAATCATTTTTTTAAAATTATTTTCCATAATCACTTATAAATTTTTTTTTTCATAGACTCTTCCCTATCAGCTAAGTCAAAAGCTCAAATTGAGTGGCACTTAACAAGCCAAATTAAAACATGGCTACTTCCGGGGAAAGTAAAAACAAACAGAAAACAAAACTAAGTCATTACAACCGGTGCAAGGATCATCAGCATCTATGCTCAAAAGACCCATAGCTCTATTTAAAGCTTTTTTCGCTAGAGCATCTATCATATAGTTTGAGTCTCTGCAATTATATTAATATATGGACGGTATTAAATAAGTTTAAGGAATCTAATGATACTAATTAACTGTGTTCTGCAATCTAAGAAGTTGATGAAACATATATTGGATTAGTTTACTTTAAAAAAATATATAATTAATGAAAACGGCTGGCTTCATAATAATGTGCATGTGTACTGTGTAGTTTAATATATATGCCAGAGTAAGATATCTTAATCAATTTTGTTCCTGCCAACCTCAAGAACATTTCTAGATCGGATGTCGTCTATTATGTCTGCCTAGCAGCCAATTGACACTTTGTTTTTTTTTTTTTTTTTAAATAGAATAAATTTTATATTCTTATCTAATAAAGATATCGTGTAGTTCAACGACACCATCATAACTTCAAATATTTAATTAATGCTCCATTTGGTTGGGATTGAATTGGACAGTTCACTGTAGAGAAGAGAAAGGTAACGGGAAAGGTCTCTAACTTCTAAATTTCTAATCATGAATTGTGTGTTTGGTAGGTAGAAATCTTTTTATTTGAATTGGCCCTTTATTATCAGATTTGTTAATTTTAATTTATACCTTGTGGAATTGCATTTTATAAAAAAAAAATGCATGCTTGTGAAAACGGTTTGAAGTGAAACAAAGTAGATTCCACAAAGTTCTTGAAAATTTATAAATTATAATTAACCATTTGTTACTTTTAAGGATGGATGTGCATAACAGATCAAACTATAAGGCTTAATTTAAACAAAAATAAACTATAAGGACCTAATTTAAAACTAATTGATTTTTTCTAATATTTATTTGTATTTTATTGGTTTTTTTAAAAAAATTAAATATGCTAAAATATTTGAAAACATTTTATTTCAATGAAGAATTTATTTCATAAAAAGTTCAATGGATGATGGATATATTTTTTAAATTTCTATTAAGGATAACGTGACTATGGGTTCATTTTTTATTTTTCATACAACAAAATAAAAGATTTATAATATAATATCTCTTATTTTTCATTTCATCAATGTTTGAAAATGATTTCATAGCTATAAGATGGTTTGTTATTGATAACTAAGGGAATTATTAATTTAAAATATTTTTACAAATTGAAGGAATTAAAATCGAACATTTGCTTTAATTGAACATGTAAAACTATTTTAACACACACATACAGAAGATATCATTATGAAATTAAGTTTCACTAATTGGATGGAGCCAAGTATGACCATGAAAAAGAAAGAGAAGAAAAAGTCTTCAAGATCCTTTTTACACACACACACACACACACACACACACACACACATATATATTTGATCAGTGACAATAATCGCCAACACATCAGTAAATTATAGTTATTTTTTTTGCCAGAAAATTTAAAAGTTATATTTTACAGTCTTATGTAGGATTATTGATGTTGGTGAAAATTCTGGTTGGCTTTCATCAAATGTATCGCACACTGAATTAATAAAAAAAAGAAAAATTAATTAACGTGATGTAAATGTTTGACTAAAACAAATAATAAATAAATAAATAAATTCATAGAATTATCTAAGAACAATTTTTTAATTTGAATAATATAGCTATCCAAACGTTATTGGGTTTGAACAGAATATAAAACTGAGAAAGTGTCTCGTTTTTCTTTTCCCTCTATTTTCCTGGCGGCGGGCAGGAAATTGCTTGGAAAAAGAGAGACGACCAAAAATGGTTGACTGGTCTAAAAGGGCAAAAAAGAGAGCAAAGAATTCTATATATATGGAGGCTCACCAATAATAATATAATATTAATCACGTTTTTCTAATTAATTATCAAGTGTGAACAGGTAAATAAATTCAACGGGGCTGTTAAATCAAACTTTTATCTTGCCCATCACGTTTATATATCTTTACAGAAATCAACTTCACTATTCACGTATGCTTAACAAACATCACACACACACACGCGCGCGCGTGTGATGTGCTATACAGTAATTTAAATTTTACTTTAATTTTGCCAAGAATGATAGAATAATTTAAAAAATAGTCCTCATTATATATTGCAATTTTAGAGGGGCAAAAAAGGTTTGAAATTTAACATTGAAAATTCGGCCAACAAATTCATGGGGGACTCTAAGTGCCCTCGTGTGTAATTTTATATATAATCGTTGATCTACAATTAGCTGGGCTCAATTTATTTTGATCTTTTTGGCAAAAAAATTATTTCGATCATAGTAATAAAAAAATTGATTACTTAATTGCGTTTGTAATTATCTAATAGTTAAGAAAATGTTATTTTACAATAGAATTAATCAAATAGTTTTCTTTTCTTTTAAGAAAAATTGATTAAAAATATATGTTTAAAATTTTTATTAGCTATAAAAATTTTGTGCAATTCATCTTTAATATATATAACCCTTTTTTAATTTTATGTGTCCTATCTTTAAATTTAGATATTTTGACTAATAAAATATTTAGACATATATTTTTAACCAATCTTTCATCTCTTTTATTAAAGGGCATTAGGTTAGCTTTTCTTCTATGTTATACAAAGTGTGTGTTTGGATAAAATTTTAAAAAAAGACTTATAAAAAAAGAATTTTTGTATAACTTATAAAAAATGATTTTTAGAGAAGAGTTTATAAAAAAAATAGTTTTATATAAATAAGTGTTCAGATAATTATTACTAAAAGGGGTTTTATAATTAGAAAATTATTAAAAAAATATATATGAGAGATGAGATAGGGTAAAAAAGATAGAGAAGAGAGAAGAAATTGTGAAAAAGATAGAAGAGAGATGAGAGATAGTGAAAAAGATAGAAGAGAGAGGAGAGTGGAGAGATGTTAGAAAATATAGAGAAGAGAGAAGAGAGGAGAGAGGGTGAAAGAAAAAGTAAGGGTAAAATAGTAATTGAATAATTCATAAACTCTTTTACTGTTCCAAAAATTACTCTGACTAATTTATCTGAAATTATAGTTTGATCTAAATTTATATGACAGTTTATTTTAAAATTTTATCAAATTAAAATTAATCTAGTGGTAAAATAAATAGGCCCAAAGTTCAACGAACAAATCACATTATTTATACTTTTGCGAATAATAATGTAATTGATATAAATTGTACTGTCTTATATATTGGTATTAGGGCCGAAGAGAAAGAAGTGAAAAGAGGGGCCGAAGAAAGACTCTGTTGAGTCTGTTCCACCCGTACTATATATATCAAGAAAAAGTGCCTTTTAAATTAAGGATGAAGCAAAATGACAATAATTTATTTGTCAAAAAAAAAAAAAACTTGTGAATTGCTCAAAGTTTCACATTGTTGTTTATTTTTTTGAGCCACCCATATTGGATCGAATTCAATGGCTTTTCATGGCAAACTAACCAAGTTAGGGATAATTAGTACATAACTTAATCTCTTAACTATTATGTCTTCCGGGTTTAAATAAAGCCGTATGCATAAAAAATATTTTATTAATAGAGACAAAATCTATTTTGATAATCTCCATATTTTAAAATGAGTAGTTTCTAACTATAGGGAATACTAGATAGATTTTATAGAAAAAAAAAATAAGAACATGGGATGACAACTAATTTCCGGGAGACTCGGCCCAAAAAAATGAAAAAGCAATTTTTTTTCCCAACATTGAAGTGATCAGGGTCTTACCAGGAAATTTGGAGAAATGGTATCTTTTGTATGTTTTTGGGGGTCAACCGGGGGAACGGCATCCATACTAAGTTTCTAACCATTGTTTTTTTTTTTTTGCAGAGAACAGAGATAACGAAACGGATAATCCAGTTTGAACTGTGGAAAACAATGAGGGAGTCACCTACAAAGTGGGCCTTTTTGGGCCCATAATGGCCTAAAAGGCATTGGATATGACCCCCGATCTATAATGTCGGTCCATGAGTCCATTAACTAAGGACATGATAATCAAGAATTCTGAATTCAAGAAGAAGATTTAATCGTTTTTAAGGAGAGCATGAATCTGAAAATTACGATTCTAATAAACGTAACTTATGAAATTAAAATTCAAACGCTCAAGAATCTTGCAATTACAATTTCAGCTTCGTCTATCCTTTTGAATTTACATGTATATATACACCCACATTCTTAGGGACTGTTCTCTTTCCAAGGAAGTTTGACTCAAGTTGATTAGTCACCCAAAGTAATAAGTTGCTTTCTCCTCCTTGCTTATGCAGGGATGGTTCATCTGGATCTCAAAGCATGAAGCACGAGGGAATCAGTCCACCGGAAAAATTCTGTGGCAAAAGCATCCACTCCTGTATGCTGAGACCTAAGGAAGGATAGATGTAGCGGAATTTACTCATAGGAGCCCGTATCTTAAAAAGATACAGTTTTCTTAGTTACTCAGAATTATTGAGCATGCTAAGCTCCAATCTCTTTAAAACACACTCAATCCATCATACAATTATTCTCTAAATAGGTCTGATGGTTGTTTTGTGAGATATTTATTATATTATATAACTTATTTAGATATTAATTAAGATAATTAATAAATATTTTTGAGTATAATTCGTAGTCATTAGGATCCAATCTAAGGTGGGTTAGTGACTCAGTTTATTTAAAATTAATTTTCTGATGGTGAAAATTAACAATCAACAATTCAGTTTATTGTATGACTGTTTTCTGAATCCAGAGCGAGACCTAATTTCTCAACTCCCTCTCGAAGTTTTCTTATTGGTGACGACAGTTCACAAATTGTCATTACTGTGCCTAATCATCAGTTGGAAGAGTCTGTCGATTATCTGACATTCTTTCTTGATTCACAGGGGTCTCAGGTTTGTTCCAGTTCTTCTCAAATCTAGATTAATAGAGCTAATAGCAAGAGGTAATTTTAAGTTTTCATTGCATCTTATATTTGTGTATATGATAATCTAGAGTGATTATTTGGCATTTAAGATGTTTATTTTTTAACATAACCTAGTTTAATATCACTTTTGTCTTACTTATTGATCTTTAATTCTCATGATTAATAATATGAGATAGAATATTGGATATAGAGACCTTTAGAGATTATAATTTATTTTATTTTGATATTTTGACCATCTTGTGTATATGGGAGAGAGATTATAAAATTAACCAAAGAGCCAAGAGAGAGATCTCTTTAATATCCACGAGAGAGAAAGTCATGATGAGGCCTACAATGATTGGAGAGTTCAACGCAGAGCAACATGTGGTATTGTTTGTTCCAGCAAGGGCGTTGATTGGAGGTAATGGAAGTCTCTTGAGAATGTTGGCAGAACTCTGAGGAAAATCAGCGTTGTTGCCTTCCGTACCATCATGCTTCACGGTGATCGGCGTCAGTCAACAACTTTAGAGATGAAAGAGACGGTTAGGGTTTGTTAGCTTCAGCATCTGAAAAGTTCTGGGCTGCCTACGCTTTTTTTGGGCCTTTATTATTATCTTTTTTTTAAAAAATTCAGATTGGGCTTTCTGCAAATTTTGGGCCATCTGTTATTTATTTTTTTATTTAACAGATTGGGCCTAGTATTTTTTGGGCCATCAACTGTTCATTTTTTTGAAAATTGCAGAATGGGCCGTGATGCGTTCTGGGCCTATTATAATTTTTTCTGAAAAACTTTTCTGGACCATTGCTGTTTGGGCTGTCTCAATTTTTTTGTGAAAGGCAACCTGCTGGGCCAGATTAATTTTGGGCCGATAGAAATAATTTTTTTTAGAGTCTTCTGGGCTTCCTGTATTTTTTGGGCCATCTATATATTTTTTAGAAGCATATTGGGCCCTACATTTTTGGGCTGAACAAAACATTTTTATTGTTTTGTTTTGTTTTTTGCTTTATAGACTTGTGTTTTGGGCCTGAATTTTTTATTTTTATTTTTGGAAATTCATTTTGGGCTTTGTTTTAGATATTTGTGTATGAGCCATTTGGTTTTATTTCTAGAAAATTATTTTTGGCCATTCGATTTGATTTTTCAGAACATTTTAATTATTATTACATGCACTGTAAATATTTAAATTAATTTTTCTATTATTTTTTTTAGAAAAGGTGTTTACAAATTTAATTTTTTTATGTTATTTAATTGCCTATTTTGTAAATTAATTGTTCTTTTGGCAATTATTTTAACTATTTAATTTTTATAAAAACCTTTTGAGTTGAAATTAATTTATTAAATATTTTTTTGGTGCATGAAATAGTGGGAGAATTTAAATTAAATTATTTAGTCACATTTGTTGATTAAATTAATTTATTAAATACTCTATTAAGTTGTGCATATTTGGAGTTATATGCACGTAAGTGATATTTGTGATTAGCATGCACCTTTGTGAGGAGTAGCCACAGTATCCTCATTTGTTGAATTTCCTTGCATGCAATAATTAATTACATATGGATTTAAAATATCACTTGTAATTAAATATATAGTTTTTATTTATCTTTGCCCCAGACAGATATTTCATAATTGTACATTTAATTAGGGAAGAATTAATTGCTCCATCACGTTGTGCATATTTGAATTTTTAATACATATAAATGATATTTGTGATTAACGTGCAATTCCTTGAGGAGTAGCCACAACATCCTCGTTTATTGAATTTGTTGCACGCATTCATTAATCACATATATATTTAAAATATCAATTGTAATTAAATGTATAGCTATGATTTATCTTTACCCACAGGTAGATATCTCATAATTATACATTTAATTAGGGTGGGATAGAATGACCTTGTTATTTTCTAAGTACCCCACAGGTATTAGAAAATTATAAATACGTTCTAGTTCCATCACTTGAGATAAATACATGCTATGCTAATGTCTTTGCCCACAGATAGACATTGGTGATACGTATTTATATTGCTTGCATGCTACATTTGAGATAAGCATGCATATATGGCACAGTGACTTGTGATTGCTTCAATTTTTACTCGTGAGCCTATTTGTATATTTGTCTGTTTTCATTTTGCAGATCCAATTACTACCCCCAGGATTATGGCTGATGTAAGTAACAAAATAGTCTTAGATGACAGCATTAACTATGCTGATTGGAGAAATGATATTTTGCTGCAGCTTGGTTTCTTGGACTTGGATTATGCCTTGAGGTATGAAAAACCTCTGAGACCTGATGATGCCTCCGATAATAGAGAGGCAAAGGAAATGTATAATATGTGGGAGCAGAGTAACCGCTTATCTCTTCTACTTATACAACAAAGGATTACCAGAAGCATTAGGAGAGCAATCCCTAAGTGCGACATAGCTAAAGGGTACTTGGAAGCCTTAGATAAACAATTCAAGCTGACAGACAAGCAGGTGGGTGGTGCCATCGTGTCTAAATTATGTGCTAAGAGGCTTACAGGTATTGACGGTGTGAGGCAACATGTAATAGAGATGAGAGGTATGCTTTCATCGTGTGTTACTTTTAAGTCTAACTTTTCTAGCGTTAATGATGACACTTGGTGGATTGATACTGGTTTGATGATCCACATTTCGACTACTACGCATGGCTTTCTATCAAGCAGGCCTCCACATCCCAATGAGAAAACTGTCCTTTCAGGCAGTGGAAGAGGAGATACTGTGAAAGCAGTTAGAACTTTTCGCATAACCTTTTCAAATAATCATGTTTTAAAACTTTATGATATATTTTATGTTCCCTCTTACAAAAGAAATTTGATTTCTATGTCAAAACTTATTCCATTTGATTATCATTTAGTTCTTTCTAAAAAATTTATGACTTTGAAAAATGATTCTGTTTTGATTATGAATTTAGTTACGATTGATGGCTTATTTAAAATTATTTCTGATTCGCCTCAATCTTTTTCTGTTTCGCATGGTACTAAGAGAAGTGTCATTGATGAGAATTCTTATAGCTTGTGGCATAGGAGATTGTGACATATCTCCGTTGACAGAATCAAAAGATTAAACAAAGAAGGAATTCTTCCATCTTTGAACCATTCAGAATTTGATTCTTGTGTGGACTGCATTAGGAATACGCAGACCAATAAGTCATATAAAGGGGCTAAGAGAAGTTCTGAATTGTTAGAAATTGTACGCACAGATATTTGTTACTCTGATTTGACTGCGCATGGTCAAAAGTACTTTATCACCTTTATTGACGATTACTCACGATACATGTATGTCTACATGCTTTATAATAAAAATGAGGCACTAAATACTTTCAAGGAATATAAAACGGAAGTAGAAAAACAGATTGGGAAATCAATCAAGATCGTGAGATCAGACCGTGGTGGTGAGTATTATGGCAGATGCACTAGTGAAGGATAAGCGCTAGGTCTATTTGTTGATTTTCTTCGAGAGCAAGGTATAGTAGCCTAATATACTATGCCTGGATCACCTACATGAATGGTGTAGCTGAAAGAAGAAATAGAACCTTGCTAGATATGGTTAGGAGCATGATGAGTAGCTCTAAACTACCATATTCTCTGTGGAAGGAAGCACTCAAGACAGCCACATACATATTAAACAGGGTTTCAACAAAGACAGTGTCTAAGACACCCTTTAAAATCTGGAAATGATGGAAACCCAGTTTAAATCATTTCAAGGTATGGGGTTATCCTGCTGAAGTAAGAGTGTACAATCCACAGGAGATGAAGTTGGACTCCAAGACCATTAGAGCTTACTTTGTAGGCTATGCGAAAAGGTCTAAGAGTTATAAGTTTTATTGTCCTCCACCTTCTAAAAGGTTTGTAGAGTCTAGGAATGCCAAGTTTCTTGAGAATGATATGATTAGTGGGAGTGATTATCCACTAGATGATCACATAGAGCAAACCATTGACATCATTCATGAGGGGACGTCAATAGTTAATGATCATCCTACTGTTGGGATTGACATTGAACGTGATGTAGACCCTGTAGCTCAAGTTGACGATGCTGAATAAGATGGACACATACCAGAAGGTCAACCTATCACACAAGTGGAACCACTACAAGATGTGATAGAGGATGTCATTGTTCAGCAATCTGGATCAACCCAAGAGGTTGAATTAAGGAAGTCAACTAGAGAAAGAAGATCGGCATTACCTGATGACTATATACTGTATTCTGCTGAAGTTGACTGTGATGTAAATGTTGAGAATGATCCTTTAACGTTCATTCAGGCTATGAAGATTGCGAACTCTATGTTGTGGCATGATGCTATGATTGATAAAATGAATTCCATGACAAACAATCATGTTTAGGAACTTGTAGAATTGCCTAGTGGGTCTAAGGCCATTGGCTGTAAATGGATTTATAAAACCAAGAGAGACTCACAAGGTAACATCGATAGATATAAGGTTAGGTTGGTTGCTAAGGGCTTCACTCAAGTGAAAGGAATCGATTACAATGAAACTTTTTTTTACCTATATTTAAGAAAGATTCGTTCCGTATCATCATGGCACTAGTTGCCCATTTTGATCTGGAGTTGCATCAAATAGATGTAAAGACTGCTTTCCTCAATAGTGAATTCGAGGAAGAAGTCTATATGAAACATCTAAGGGATTTGTTGCAAAAGAGAGAATATTTGGTATGCAAGTTGAATAAATCAATATATGGTCTGAAACAGGCTTCACGGCAGTGGTACTTGAAGTTCCATGAAGTGATCAAATCATTTAGTTTTGTTGAGAACATCATGGATGATTGTATATACCACAAGGCTAGTGGGAGCATGATTGCATTCTTGATTTTGTATGTGGATGCCATTCTTCTTGCTACTAATGATTTGGGACTGTTGCGTGAGGTGAAACAGTTTTTGTTTAAGAGTTTTGATATGAAAGACATGGGTGAGGCATCTTATGTCATTGACACAAAGATCCATAGAGATAGAACCCAATGTCTTATAGGCTTATCTCAAGAGGCTTACATTGTCAAGATCCTTGAACGATTCAAAATACAGAACTATTTATCTAACGTGGCTCCTATTGAAAAGGGAGATAAATTCAGTCTAAAACAATGTCCTGAAACTGAGCTTGAAAGGAAACAGATGGAAAGAGTCACATATGCCTCAGCGGTGAAAAGTTTGATATATGCACAGGTTTATCAAGACCTGACATCATTTTTGCTGTGGATATGTTGGAAAAATACTAAAGTAATCCTGGGGAAGCACATTAGACCGCTGCAAAGAAGGTGTTTAGGTACCTACAAGGCACTAAACACTACATGCTCACATATAGGAGAACAAACAATCTGAACATAATTGGATACTCAGATTCAAATTTTGGAGGATGCGTAGACACGAACAAGTCTACATCTGGATGCATCTTCCTATTGGCAGAATGAGCTATATTGTGGAGAAGCGTTAAGAAAACTCAAACAGCTCCTTCTACCGGTGATGCTGAGTACATTGCGTGTTTTAAAGCAAGTTCACAAGCTATTTAGATAAGGAATTTCATTGCTGGGCTTAAGATTGTGGATTCAGTCTCTAAGCCAATCAGAATGTACTGTGATAACGCAGCTGCGGTGGCCATAGCGAACAGCAAAAGGAATAAAAGTCGAAGCAAGTTTGTTAAGCTTAAATTCTTTTGCTTGAGAGAAAGAGTTCAGGATGACCAAGTTTGCATTGAACGCATCAGTACATTGGATATGTTGGGTGATCCTTTGACGAAAGGATTGAAGCAATTTTCTTTGTGACACATGTATCTCATATGGGATTTCGTCTAACTTTTGATTAGTGGAGGCATGAGCAATGAAGTTATATTTTATGGTTTATCATTTTAAATTTATGCTTGTATACATTTGTGCTGTTGAAATTGATAAACATCGAGACAGGAACCGAATGAACATTGAGGTCATGTATATTGTGATACCCATCAAGTGATGGTGCTACCTGTAATACATGGAAGGTAATACTTGATCATAGGGGACTTATCGCCATGATTCTTGTAGCATGACATCAGTGTACCTAGACAGGGCAATGACATTGAGTATACGGGCCAAGTGGGAGTGTGAGATATTTATTATATTATATAACCTATTTAGATATTAATTAGGATAATTAATAAATATTTCTTAGTATGGCCCGTAGTCATTTAGGCCCAGTCCAAGGTGGATTAGTGACTCAGTTTATTTAAGATTAATTTCCTGATGGTAGAAATTAACAATCAACAATTCAGTTTATCGTATGACTGTTTTCTGATTTCAGAGCAAGACCTAATTTCTCAGCTCCCTCTCAAAGGTTCCTCACTGGTGACGGCAGTTCACAAGTTGCCAACACTGTGCCTAATTACTAATTGGAAGAGCCTGTCGATTATTTAATATTCCTTTTTTATTCACAGGTGTCTCAGGTTCATTCCAGTTCTTCTCAGATCTAGATCAATAGAGCTAATGGCAAGAGATAATTTTGAGTTTCCGCTGCATCTTATAAATGTGTATATGATAATCTGGAATGATTATTTGGTATTTGAGATGTTTATTTTCTAACATATTTTAGAATTGTGAAGCTACTTGTGGCGGCTTACTCTGAGATAGAGAGGGAATTTGAAAATTTGGTTTCATAAATCCACTCATCTTACTGCCACGGAGATTATTGGAATTCATGAAGGATTCTTAAGTTGGAACCATGGCTTCTGTAAAATTGTCATCTACAATGACTATGCAGAAGCTTTGCATCTCATCAACATCGATCATCCTCTCAACGATTGAATCATACAAATACACAAACTATTGATGCAGGACTGAATTGTTGGATTTAAACTCATATTAAGAGAAGCTAACTATTGTGTCGATTCCTTTACTTGCCGTGGTCATCAAATGGATATTGAAGCTGTCATCATGGATATTTAACCTGTGAAGTACAGAGCCATTATCTTTAAAGATTTCAATCTTACGCTACTATTAGCTAGCTCTACGTGTTCTATATGGCCTTTTATTATGAAAAAAAAACATGGATATCGACATCAAACCCAGGATTTTACTATACTCTGTGACGTATTGAAATATAAATGTTTTAAAAGAGTGGGCTGAGAATATGAAGCGAAGGAAGTGGGAAGTGGGAAGTAGAAAGTGAAAGAACGAAGCAGGCCGCCATCAAACATGATTCCCAAAGAGACAAGTCACCGCTAGCTTTTTGATCAAAAGTTAACGGTCAATATTTCTCATTCATATGTCATTATCATGTGCTCTCTATAATCTATATATCCACATATGCTTTCACACTTATTTTCAACATTTTGTTACTCCAACTTTAATCATCCTATGATCTTGTTCATCCATTGAAAATGGTTCACATAGGGACATTATTGATGAAGTGCAATATTGGATAAGACAATAATATATATAAGAAAATTTGAAAATAACAACACATAATAAGTTGTTAATAATGGCATCAACCCATTAACAAGCAAAAGAACTTTGATTTGAATACTTTTCTCTACTATTTTCTTTCACTGTCAAAAAGTGTTGGCACAAAGCATGAGAATATAGAAAAGAAAGAAAGAGGAAATTTAGAAGCTGAAGCAAACAGAAATTCCTTCTTTGTAACCTAAAAGAAAGGGATAAACAAAAGCAACTATATTAAAGTAATAACCCCACCACCTCATCTGCAATAATGACACAAAGAGTGGCCAGTGGAGCTAGGAGAGTGTTTTAAAAAGGAAAAGCTTTAGGATAATCAGATCCATAATCACCAAAAAAGGATCATTTATCCTTTAGTTCATTACATTAAATCCCCATGCAAATCTGAGGCTAGACAAGTATTAATACACTAACTACTCTATAATTAATATATATATATATATAAATGCGTTATTATTAATTAAAGTTTTAGGGTGAGGAATGAATGAATGAATTAATGAATGAATGAGCATTATATTGAAGGATGACAAGAGAAGGAAAAAGTGGGAAAGTAGAATCTAGTACTATCTCTTGAGAAATGTGATGGGGTTTTGCAGTGACAGAGAGCAAGCTAAGGGAGAAGAGAATCCATATACTGGGGAATAACTTGAAAAGGCGAGCCATCAGACACAAATAAGAGGGTTTGTGTCAGTTTCATAGGGCATGCGTTCTTCAAACTTCAAAGGACCTTCTTCCTTTTATTTTCATTTAATTTCCTCCCCAATAATATTATTACATTTTACAACCATTTTAATGCCAAAAAAATTGAAATTCCCACCTTCCTCTCTTGGAATTTTGAGTTTTTATGCGCCTATATATACATTTTGGTCTTTGAACAGCTAATAAAAAAATAAAGATCTAAAGAAGCTTTCTCCTTTAATTTGCAAGGACTTGATATGTTTTTTCACCAATTTTTCTTTTGATTTGATGCTCAATTGAAGGATTTAATTAAATGCAAATGATATTATAGATGAGGGATTATATTATATATATTACTGAAGAATTTGAGTATAGGGTCCAAAAAGGTAAAAAGTGAAGAAAAGCTTTTTGACTACAATAGTAGTGTATGTGGACATTGGCACAGCACTACATGCATATCAACTCAACGAACTTTCATTGTTAATAAAAATTGGTGATTCAACATTCATTTGTGGTTTGGTTGGGGGAATTGGAAGGAGCTTTTGCCTAAAGTTATATAATGCGTACACAAAAAGTGCTGCAAGCCAATCAGACCCATACTCTCAATAAGCCCTCCCTCTTTATTATTATGCACTTTTTTGATCTTTTTGACTAGACATCCTTGAAGTTTTGCTAATCCTGGTTTTCTTTCATTTACATATGCTGTTGTTGCAGTTATTTAGATTTCAGAATAACAGTAACTAAACAGCCAACAGTAATAATATCAAAAGCCAAATATAAAGATTATTGGTCTCATCTCTCTTGTTTGTTTGGTGGCGGTCTCTGTTTTTTCAGATAAAAGGACTACTGCTTCTGCATGGTTTTGTGTCATAAAGCCTCATCTGTCACTTTTGCATTACGCATGATTTTGAATATCAGTTATAGATATACGTATACTAACACTTGAATTTAATCAATTTTCTTCTTCATTATTACCCTATTATTTTACGAAGCTATCATTTCCTCCATCGTTTGATGATTTAATCATCGTACTATGCTAAATAAAAGTATAATTAGACCAAATGATCTGTTGTTAATCTCATTGTCTCAAATGCCTCCGAGGTTATGGTTCTAGTACCTAGATTCCACCCCGCATCATGATCAAGTATAACTTTTATGAAATTTCAAGTATTCATTCATATGGAATTCAAGACTCAAAGTTGGTTTTATACCCATTTCGTTCAAACCAAATTTGGGTAGACGTTCGTTTTTCCTTTTTCGAGAATGAATTTAGTGGCATAAGCTTTGTAATCAACTTCTTGTGGAGGAATACTTCATTATGCGGTATTACAACACTAGGACTTTTCAAGAGGTGTACTTCTATTTTATGTTTTGCTGATGGATTTTGAACTTTGTGCGTGAGATTCACAATGGTTTTCATCTTGCTGCCGGTTGTAGGCTATTGTGTCCTTCTACTTTTCAAGTTCAAGGTGTTAGGATTTTAATTTGGTTGTTAGTTAAGATGGTTTTCATCATCTTGTTTTCTCCATAATACAAAACATTAAACAGATTCCGATATGCATGGATCCTAATAATTATATCCATGCATTATTATATATTAATTAATGCTCAGTTCGTTTGTCTTTAGTATGATGATAAAATACAAATAAATAAATAAATGATGATGATGATGATATTTTGTGGGGAAACAGCAAAATTGGATGATGATTTAGAGGGAATGGACAAAAGGGAGAGACAAGAGAGAAGAGACATACATCAAAATGTTGTCAATTATCAGAGCATGAGTGTCCCAGAACGATGGATGTGTATGGGACAGCTTTCAGGCTCCATTTTGTCTCAAATCCTTTCATTCATTATTGCTCTGATCATTTAATTATTCATTCCCTCTATCTATGTAATGTACCCTTTGCTTACATATACATATACATCATTTATATTCTTATTCTCTCCTACCTATAACACTGCAATCTCCATTATATATATGTGTGTGTATAGAATCTTTCAGAGATTTCATTCTCTCTATTTATGCCCTATCCTAATTTTCTCTTTTGTTCTTCCTCTTATACCCCACTTAATTTCATTTCACTGTCCTTTTGGATTGACATGAAATGAAGTCTGAATTCTGAAATAATAATGCATGCCTTTGTGGGACACATACATTGTACCAACAAGAATTCAAATTTATAATTTGTTTCTCTCTTAATTAAATACGCGTTTTGATCATTTTCAAATGTGTTAACTAGCTAGGTTTGTCTTTTATGTTGTTTAATCAAACACATAATGATAGTTGGATTAAGCAGTGTTTTTAAACTAGCGAAATGATAAACTCACACTAGAAGGGCTATTTATTTATCGCTTAAAATCTATTTTAAAAAAAATCAGTAAAAATTTTCTATTTAAAAATTCTATAGGTTAAAAATATTTGAGTTCGAATACTTGTACTTTTTATGTGTGAAATTCTTCAGAGCACTAATATTTTTTTTTTGTGTATAACAATATATCAAATTTTTATAACTAACAATTTTTAAATAAGGACTTTTAATAGATTTTATCACTTAGTTTAAGCCCTCCATTTCATTGTAACTTGATAAATTAAAGGAATTTATGAGTTCCAAGGGAGAGAAAGATGGAGGGATGATAGGGGCAATGCACTGGCATTATCAGTAAACTATGCGGACACAAACGAAAAAGTATTCTGAATTCTGAAGAATGTTTGCTGTCTGCCTTCCATATGAATTCTTCATTCTTTATTGAAACGTCCATTTTCATTCATATTATTCTGAAGACGACGTTGTACCTTCTTTTGTTCTCTACTCCTAAAATCATCATTGGATCCACACTCATTTTTCTTTCCTACTTTCTGCTTCTTCCTTCATACACTTTTTATCCTTCCCTCTATTTGTTTTTGTGCATATCATATATATATATATATATCGTTCTATGTCGATCTTCCTTTCAAGAGCTTCTCACACACACACACACACATGTTCTTTTAGATGTATTAATAAATTGTCATATGTTGTTTCTGTGCTCCGATTATCTACTGTCATATGTTGTTTAGTTATCTGATGCGACTCCTAGGGGCAATATTGTAATTTTGAGTGAGGGCTTGGAAAGATAAAAAAAATAATGGAGATGCAGGGGATCGAACCCTGTACCTCTCGCATGCAAAGCGAGCGCTCTACCATTTGAGCTACATCCCCATTTGTTAAGTCTTTTCTAGATATATTATAACTTACAAAATTGGGTACGACTCCATTGGAAAAAGGATTTTATGTCTTATTTATTGGGTATGACTTGAGTAATTAAATGGAGCTGAATCTGAATAAAATGCTCTCTTTCTTGGATAATTAAATTTATTGATAAAGACAAAACATGAAGTTGTATGTGATCATATATATCTTGAGCCATGCATATATCTAGGTATGTGATATAACCGAAAAATTCTCATGGATCTTTCTATTCTTATTCCGGGACACCATATATCTTTTGTTCTTTTAAAAACCAAAAAGCATTTATTTATGGCCATACCCATAATTCGTTAATATTATATATATTTATAACTTTAGAGAGAGAAAGGCAAGTGTTATAGCCAATATATGTGGGTCGTGCATGACATTTTTGTGGGGATTAGCGCACAAAGATGGTGGCAGCAATGATGGGTTTAGGGGTTGTCATCGTTTTGCATGCAATATAGAAAGATGAGAAAAGAAAGCAAAAGGGATCTAAACAACTCACTTTGGTTTTATATTAACTCTTTTTTCTTTTCTGTTTTTTTCATTCTCCCCTCTTTTACTTTCTCTGCTTTACGATCACAACGCTCCCTTTAATCAGTCTCTTAGATTTCAGCAACAAAAGCTTTCCTTCCTCTCTCTTCCTTTTTATTTGCCCCAACTTTTTTTACTCATATTCATCTGTCTGCCTTGGCTTCTACGGCTAGCTAGCTAATTGTACTATGTTGTATATATGGTTTATACTCTAGTTGGATTTGATTCTCAAGCATGTGGATGGATTAATTAATAATGTGCCAAACAAATTCAAATTAAGAAAGTGCCATGTCATCTGATAGATATTTATATATTAGGTTACAAGACTTATATATATGCAAACCATCAAAAACAGTATAGAAAAAATCAAGGAAGGAACATAATCAATAAAAAATCTTATAATAAATGAGTAACTTATAATGATGAGTTCAGATGCAGGAAATAACAATAAGTCTGAGTTATTTATTTGTTATTAGAATTTTTTTGTGATAATTATATTTCTTCCTTAATATTTTATAGTTATTCTTCCGATATAATATATAGTTAGGTTGAATGATCACATTATGATTTTATCTAACTGAAGAATGAAAGAAGATCTGTGACACAAATTAGTAATTATGACCTATTTTAGTACTAACAGATTGTTGTGTGCTAGATATAGACAAACATTTTTTGAGGTTTCATGAATGACCTTATGATCAAATAATGATTTATATATAGTGACGAGAATCAGCATGCATGTGTGAATCTGTCTTCTGGTCATCATTGTACCACATGACATTGAAAAGCAATACACCGAATTCTTCTGAAAAGATATAAGATAATTAAAAGGGGAACTAATATATCTTCAATTGTTCTGATGAATTAAAGAGAGTTAATCTCTTAAACAGAAAATATACAGGGAGTTATATAACTTAATAATTTGTTCCCTCATGCATATAGTTTTAGTGATTACAAATCAATTTTGAAAACTAGGGTTTTTGATAGTTCCCTGATTCGCACACTGATGAAATCAACTTACATTAATTATATATGTGTGTTAATGATAGTTTTATTTAATAATGTCATATGATGATTCTATTTTAATTTCTTCCTCGCTTAGTCACCATAATTAGCATTATACCAAAGCAAAATAGGCATATATTTCAGACTCATGAGAAGAACCGTATGAAATAAGCACAGTATAACTAAAGCTCCCAGTCTTAAGGATAATTAATAAGCTAGGGTTAGAAAAATGGCGATTTCAGAAGAAACGATAACTTTTTTATGAAAGTGATTTGAACGTAAAACAAACAAGAGAGTGGATCAAAACTATAAAAAGAAAAAGAAGATATAAATAGAAAAAGGAGAGAGAGAGAGATCATATCATTCACACACTGATAGGAAAGGAGATGTGTTTCTGGGGTCATTTATTGATAAAGTTGCACGCTAGGGCTTCTTTTCAGCTCCCCAAAAATCTCTCTCTTATTCTAACTTTTTTTTTTTTTGAGTCAGGTGTGACTGGGAATTTGGTGACTTAAAGAGACTAGAGATATGTGAATGAATCAACTCCATCTATCTGTGGGCCTTCCCAGCCACAGATATTGCTGCTTTCTTTCTCCTTTACTTAAATTAATTAATTACCCTTTTTATTTATATCTATACATCAATGTGGGACCCCCTACCCTACATACATTCCCACCTAGAAGAAAAAGGTTTTTGTGTGACTAGTGCATGATCCTCCGTATCTATGTACCTTGAAACCAACCCATCATCATCGTCATCATAATAATAATAATATATTTTCATTTTCATTATTATTATTATTATTATGGCGTTGCAAATATAGAAATAAAATCATGAGTTTTTTGATACCTTAGCTTTTTAGATCTTCTGCATCATCTCGCCATAGACTCATAAAGGGGATATATCAGGTTCATCATTTTATGATACAGAATATTAACTCCATCATCATTCACCCTCCAAATTATAAGGGCATCATTAAGTAGCTCTCAGTCTGTGTTGTGAGAGATTGTGAATTTTATAAACCTATATTTTGTACTTAATTATTAATAATTATGTGCTTAGTACATATGGTTTACAGTTTAATTAATTTAAAAAACTTTTAGAAGAATTACCTTCTTACTTTTCATCAGATTTGTTTTTGCTTTCTGATCTTGTCGAGTATGAATTAAAGCACATAATTTGTCTGGTTTTAAATTGACCAAGGTTTTCAATTGTCTGGTTTGCCAGCAAATAATTTGACTGTTTTGGAATCAGTCTTTCTTTTTAAAATATAAACCTCAAATCTCAGCTGTAACCTAAGGTGATCACCTTTGTCCAAAAATTATGTTAGCAAAACAAACGACATACAAATGACTTTCTACATCAGTTTAACCAATAGTAATAACTGCTTTAAGCACCTACAGCACTTTAAATACTTGATATAATGAATTATATAAATTTCAATATATGTGCATGAAGCATATATTTTGTCGTTTTATATATGTTGGGTTGTGGAATAAAACGTTGTTGTGAAATATGCTTGTGAGGAGTTGTGCAGCGTGGGGCTGTTGTGTTTCAGATAAACAAGTGTGTAATTGTAACTTTCCAGCTTTGTTGAAAATGTGTTAGGGAACAAGCAAACCAAATAATGGCATCTGAATCCAAAGATATATATATCTCTGTAGCGTTCATTTTCATGAAAGAAGAATACTAATAAAACATTCATCCATCCATCCATCCATCACAAAAGCGATTCTTTTCTTCTCAGTAGAGAAATCATCATAATCACAATGCTCTCTCTGCTATATATATATATATATATATATATATTTGTCTTGCTCATCGATCACTTTTTAAAACTTTGAAAACATATAATGTTCCAATCATGATTCAATCCCTTCTATGTATGTCCCTTTCTGTCAAAGGATCGATCATCAGTCTTTGATTATCACAACAAATAAATGAGCCTCTCTCATCTCACTATCATCATCATCATTTAATTATATAGGAGAAGATCCATCCATGAATCAAAATAACAAATTATATTTGTTCTTTTTTGGCTACTAATATTTTACATTCACAAGCTAGGAATGGTATAAGGAGTTAACAAGATTGTACTTTGATCTAGCAGTGATAGTTTTTAACTAATTAAATGATAAGTTCTTGACCTAACACTAATGTCGAAGAGGGACCTTTTACGTCTGTTCTGGAGCATTTTCGTAAATACAGGTGATGTGGTAAGTAGACTTATCTATGCTTGTTCGTACTATTTTCTACGTCCCTTATAAGCATAATAGATATAGAAAATTGCCCTCGCCTTTTTTTAATAATTACACATGTTCTTAAGATAAAATAATAGACGTAGATTAATGAAATAAAAACTATTTTTTTAGTAGTGTGATTATTGATATCAGAGTCATTCTTGTAAGTTTAATTTCTCATATCATTAGAGGAGGGGTAAAATCAAATAAAGAATAATAAATTAAATTGAAACATGACGTACAATAAAATTGGTCAATGTTTTCTTAATTGATCTGGGGGTATGAGCCGTGCATTCATATCCGAGGGTTTGTTTTGATTTGATCGTGAAAGATAGATTTTGAGTAGAATAAATTTTAGAAGAATAGATTTTGAGTATAATAATTTTTTATAAAAAAATTATTTTTTAATCCAAATTATAGTCTTTGGTCAAATAATTCAAACATCCCACATTATTCACAATCATTTTTTTTTCACAAAAATTAATAAACTATCAAAACATTATTTTTTTTCCTACCATCAATTTTTTACCAAAACTAATAAACTATTTAAACATTAATTTTTCACCTAAAACTATGGTTTTGAAAACGTTTGGAAACCACTTCTAACGATTTATTTTGTAAAATCTATTTTTCAAAAAATAATCTAAATACATCAATAAAAAATAAATATTTCATAAAATATATTCTACTCAAAATATATTTTTTTCTCAAAATTTTATCCTCTAAAAGTTAATCTAAACATATTAATTAAAAATTATTCCCCTTAATTTATACTAAAACCATGATTTTGGTCAAAAAAATTATGGATAAAAATTAGCATTTAGATAGTTTATTAATTTTGATAAAAAGTTAATTGTGAAAAAAATTAGTATTTAAATAGTTTATTAATTTTTATAAAAAGTTGATTATGAAAATGTGACGTGTTTAGATTATTTTATCTAAAATTATTGGTTTTGTACACAAAATCATTAATTGAAGAAATTCCATAAATCAGCTTTCTGCAAAGCAATACCACAGGTAATTTGACTGCAAAAGAGGTGTACCAATAACTAAGTGAGTTTTTCCATCTCCTCAAAAGTTTAAACTTTTCAGGGTTTGACTGTGTATAATTCTTCTGATCATAATATTCTTTAGAAAATATTACAAACCAACAGCATTAAACTTTAAATGAATATACAGAGCATATATATATATATATTCTCTTATGCCACATATACCCTTATGAATGAAGTTCACAATTCTTTTAATATAATGCAGAGTGGATTCATCTTTTGAGTAGATCCCTAGTCTTGGAATTGACGACGCGATAATAATAATGATTCCAAGATCAAGAGCTTCGATGAGTCCTATTTAAATGATCATGATTTTAAAGTAAAGTTAAGCTCATCATCATTATTATTCCCCTCGTGCTTCCAATTTTTGCGAGTGTCAAATTAATGCGACTCCTTCAGGACCCATTTGCTTCCTTCCTTCTTCAAATCCCAGAATAAATGAATAATTATTCACACATAATTAAGCATGTATACATGATTCTGCCGATAAATGTTCTGTAATCACAAATAAATAATGTTATAATTACCCATCGTCTGTGGGTTCAATTGGTAAAAAGGTGAGATATGCGACTATTTAGAACGTGTTCGAATTCTGAGGAGTACTACTTTGTTGTGGTTCTAGTCGTTACATTTGGGGAGGCATCCTAGCTCTTGGGTGCCTAGGTTTACGTTTGAAAGTAATAGACGGCTCGTCCTGCCCGACATTAGTATTGCCTAAGAAGAAGGAAAATTTCGCCCTACCCTTAGATTGTGGGTGAACTCAACCCCTTTTCAAAAAAATTGTATAAAAAAAATGTTATAGTTAAGGCTAATTAAATGGTAACCAAAGCATATACGTATATATGTGTGTGATCTCTTTCACATAGAATACTGAGTTACTGAATCTTTTTTCTCAGTTAGAAGAAATAGCAGACGGCAGAAGATGAAAGCAATATGAGAAAGTTACCTAAAGAAGGTTCATAATTAAACTTGTGCTGCACAACATGCCTGTGTTGACGTGTTTACATTAAACGACAAATTAAGAAAGCTTAAATAAATCAAAAATAATGAGAACACAAAACCCAGTAGTGTGCATTATTATTATAACAGTATATATATCTCAGGCTTAGTGCTTCCTTTTCTTTTCGGTTAAGTGGGTGGTTGGGAATCATTAGATGAGATTAAGACAGAAGGCAGAATGCAGATTGCAGAGAAGAAGAATTGGAAAAGAGAAGAGAACTATTAACTGTTGATTAAAATGATAAGCGACTTTATCTCATAAAAAAGAGAATATAAATTCGAATTCTAAAAATTATATTTGTTATAATGGGTGAAAATTTTTTACACTCTAAATTTTCATAGAATTAGAACTTTGCTAAATCAAAATAAGAAGAGAATTGAGAGGAGGGTGAAAAAAAAATAGGAAGAGCCAATAATGCAATGTAGGATAGCAGACAGAGGGTTGCTTTTCGGGTACTTGGGGAATAATATGCTGTCTCTCTACGAGGATTGGCGTGAAAGAGAGACTCTGCTTTATCTCTCTCTCTCTCTCACTCTCTGTGCCATATATGTTATTAATGAAGCTGTACATATCCACATAAATGAGCAAGTAAAACATTATTGAAACAAACAGTCAAATACACCACTTTCCCATTTTCTTACCTTTAATTACACTCCCACTTTACTGCTTTTTTTGAATTTCTGCCCTCCTTGTCTGTCCATTCTAAGCAACTTGCGTGGCTATTACACCCAAAAAAAACAACAACAATATTTTACGTACATTTACTCATAATGTTTCATAATCTGTCGCTAAAACTACATGTGCCATATCTTAGACTCAACCACATGCAATATAATAATGTGTCTCTGTCCATTAAGTATCTCCTTATATAAACTGAACTAACTGCTATCCTCTCCTGTCCCTTTGTGTTATGACGTGGATCAGCATGCATTCATAGTTCATACTGCAATATATACATATATATATATAACAGTGGAAAAGTAGTTGTTATGTATAGGCCGGTGACCAGCATACAGTTCATCACAGGAAAGAGAATGGAGATAGAGGGAAATGCGCTGCAGCGTTAACCGTAAACCAGAGAGAGAGAGAGAGAGCAATGAAGTGGAAATAAAAGGTAAGCAAAAGCTGCCTCTTTAAGCTAAATCCAAAAGACATTACAGGAAAAAAAAACATACAATTCCTTGGCCTTGGAAGATGTACCCTCCTGATGAGTTGCCTATTTTGTCCTCGAAATTTTTTTCCACTGTCTGTCAAAGTTTGTTATTCCACTTATATTTATGTTAAATTAATCAGTATGATCAATACTAAACCATCAAAACAAAAAAGAAGAAGAGGGAAACACAGTGACAAGGAAGAAGTATAAAGAAGGCAGTGCAGCTTAGTATGATATTTCTAAAGCTTCACTTCATGTTCTAAGCTCTCTCAAACTCAAAACTCTCTCTCTCTCTCTCTCTCTCTCTCTGTTGTTTGCGAACTTGCTTGAGGTTGCAAGGCTAGCTCCAAGCTAATCCTTGAAGGGTGGTTTTTGTGGGGGATAAGAAAAGAGAAGCAAGTATAAGAGAAGTAGTTGTGTGTGGTTGTACGTGAAGTGTGAAGAAGCTTGTTAGGGTGGTGTGGGGGGTGGGGTTTGTGTTCAAGTAATGCGCTCAGGAGGTTGTGGATTGCCGCAGACCCTCACAGCGGAGGCTGCTTCCGTGTTGAAGCACTCTCTGGGGTTGGCTCGCCGGAGGGGCCATGCCCAGGTCACTCCTCTCCATGTCGCCGCCACGCTTCTCACCCTCCGTTCAAGTTCTCTCAGAAGGGCCTGCCTCAAGTCTCAGTCTCACCACCACCCCCACACGACTTCGTCTTCTTCTTCATCTCATCCTCTCCACTGCAGAGCCCTCGAGCTTTGCTTCAATGTCGCCCTCAACAGGCTCCCAACTTCACCTCCTCCTTCCTTCCTCCACCCCCACCAACCCTCTCTTTCCAACGCTCTCGTCGCCGCCCTGAAACGAGCTCAGGCCCACCATAGAAGAGGATGCATGGAGCAGCAGCAACAACCACTTTTGACCACCATTAAGGTTGAGCTTGAACAGCTTATAATATCTATCCTTGATGACCCTAGTGTTAGTAGAGTCATGAGGGAGGCTGGCTTCTCTAGTACTGCTGTCAAGAACAATCTTGAAGACTCTTCAGCCTCTTCTGTTTTCCAGTGTTATAATAGCTCTGGTGGTGTTTATTCTTCTCCTTGTTCACCTTCTCCCACCAGTGAAGTACCTTACTCTTTTGATCACTGCAACATTAACCCTGTACTGTTTTCTCCTCTCAAGAGAGCCCCAACAGTAGTGTTCTCTTGTAATTATAATGAAGATATAAAGCTAGTGCTGGAAATCCTGCTCAGGAAGAAGAGGAAGAACACTGTGATAGTTGGTGACTCTCTGAGTTTGACTGAAGGCCTTGTGGCAGAGCTCATGGCAAGGTTTGAAAGAGGAGAGGTTCCTGATGAGTTGAAGTCAACCAGGTTCATCAAGTTTCAATTTGCATCTTCTTTGAGCTTTATGAAAAGAGAGCAAGTTGAGATGAGCCTCCTGGAACTGGAAAGGAAGGTGGATTCTGTTGCATCATTGAGAGGTGGTGGTGGTGGTGGTGTTATTATATATATTGGAGACCTGAAATGGACAGTGGGGGACTCAAATCTGAGTGAAAAGGAAAAAGCGTTCTCGCCTGTTGAACATCTAGTTGCAGAAATAGGAAAGTTATTCTGTGACAATGGTAGCAGTTCAAAAGCTTATAATAACAAGGTATGGTTAATGGGCACAGCAAGTTATCAGACATACATGAGGTGTCAAATGAGGCAACCACCTCTTGAAACACAGTGGTCTCTGCAAGCTGTTCCTGTTCCATCATCAAATGGACTAGGCCTCAGTCTCCATGCTTCCAGGTAAAAATCATCAACCTCTTAATTTCTCAGGTTGTTGCTCTATTCTAATGTCAAATAAAGCAAAAAAGAAAAAATCTCTCCATTAGAAAGTTGCCTTGTGATATTGCTCCTTGAAGTTTAATTTGTTTCTCATTTTGAACCTGATGATGATCAGTACATATACTGTCAAAAGTATGGTTTGGTTGGTAAAGACGATAGCAAATGCAGTGCCTTTTCTGCTTCACTTTTGTTTTTGTCAGGATGTTAATTCTTGATATTACATGACATAATATTTTCAGAGAAACTATATTTTTACTAAGACAAATTAGCAGTGGAAGAGTCAATGATTTTGTTAATGATCAATTACTGTGATAAGAAATTAGAATCATGAGATACTGAAGAAGAGCACATATTCATAGATGTCTATTTCTTTAATTTTGGATGTTCATCGGAGGTTGTGCAATCAATTTGCAGTGTCCTTGATTCCAAGCCCTTCGTCAGTGACAAAGAGAAGCAAGATAAGCTTACTTGCTGTGCAGAATGTTCATCCAGTTACGAGAAAGAAGCGCAGATGTTCAAACCAGGCCAGAAGAATCTGCTCCCTTCCTGGCTTCAATCTCACCACACTGAACCTCATCACAAGGTAAACTAAAATATATATATATATATATATATATATATATATTTCCAATTAAAATTAACTTGAAGTAGAGGCGTTAGGCTTATCTGTAACTTCGTGTATTCAGGATGAACTAGCCCAGTTGAGAAGAAAATGGAATAGATTATGCCACTGTCTTCACCAAAGCAGGCATTTTCAGAACCAGTGTGGCAACACTCTCTACAGCAATCACAGTTCAAATGCGAAGATCTACCCTTATAGTTCATCATACCCATGGTGGCCAAACCAAGGAAGTAATGGCATGACGACGGATTCAAGTTCCATATGCTTCGCAGATTCCAATGTTAAACCCAGTCATAGTAGCTCAAACCTTGTAACTCGGTTTCGGAGGCAACAATCTTGCACCATTGAGTTCAATTTCGGCAATGAAAATCAGAAACACAAGGAAACTGAGCCGAGCTTGGATTCTCTCAAGGGAATGGAAGGTAAAGAAGTAAAGATTACTCTTGCTCTTGGAAATTCCTCATTCGGTGATTCGGGGCAAACGGTGGAAAATATAACTGATCATGCAACACTACTGCGACGAGCTCATATTTGTAAACTGTTGCAGGAGAATGTGCCATGGCAGTCTGAAACACTAGTTTCTTCAATAGCAGAGGCCTTCTTCTTCGTTGATTCAAAATCAACAAAGAAAAATAGTACTTGTTGGTTGTATCTTCAGGGAAATGACTCAACTGGAAAAAGAAGATTGGCACGAGCTATTGCAGAATCACTTTTTGGCTCAGCTCGTCTTCTATTCAACTTGGACATGAGAAAGAAAGAGACTTTATTATCCCCCGGCTCTGAAATGCTGAACAGAGCATTGAAAACCCATGAACAGGTTGTGGTATTGATAGAAAATGTTGATTCTGCAGATCCCCAGTTCAGAAAATTCCTTGCAGATGGATTTGAAACCGGAAATTTTGGAGATTTCAGCACCAAGGAGAATCCAGGACAAACAATAATCATATTAACTAACAATGGCTCCACGAAAGAACAGAGTCAGGACGACTCTGTAATCAGCTTGGTGTTGAAAGTCATCACTGAAACCCAAGCTGGATTAGACCACAAACGCAAGGCTGAATGGGATTTGCTTACCAAGTTCAAAAGACCCCGAATCGAAGACAAAGAAGAGGTGGTCTTGGTTTCTGAACTAAACAACAGTAAGAAAGACTTTTCAAGACAATCAAGCTTCCACACACTTGATCTGAACATAAGAGCTGAAGAAGAAGAAGATGGGGAAGACAAAGCAGGGGAAAGTAGGCACATCTCAAGCCATTCTCAAACAAATGTGTTGCTTGATTCAATCGAGAATCGTTTTGTGTTGAATCTAAATTCAGGTGAGGAAGATAAGAAGGACATAGAAGCTCTGTTTTCATCGAAGATCAAAAGGAATTTTGAGGAGGTTTGTGGGAAACAGGGGTTGGAGAAGTTTAGTGTAGAAGAGAGGGTAATAGAAGAAATGAGAATTGGGTGTGGTTCTTTTACTAATAGCTTGTTTGAGAAATGGCTGAAAGACATTTTTCAAGCGAGCTTGAAAATGATTAACATGAGGGGAAAAGAGGAAGAGGGGGGTATACTTTTTAAACTTTGTTGGGGTGGTAAAGGAGATAGGATTTTGGATAGTGGATTCATGAGTTCATGTCTGCCCAGAAATATCCAGGTTGGTTACTCCAAGGATTGACTTACTCTGGATTGTGACTCACAAGATGTAAACTGGGGACTACTATAGCTTAGCCTTCTGTAACTGCTAATTTTCATAATAGCATGTGTTTATTTTCCTTCTACTTTGTGCCTTTACAACCAGTACTCATTCACTTTTGTGACTTTATTTTGGTTCCCATTGAGTGCCAACTCTTAAAATTTGATTTTTCTTTCATAAATATTTGTTTTCAAAATAATACTTAATCATTTTATACATTAAGTTGTTTTCAATAGATCTCTCTGTTTTTTTGAATAAATCTTGTTTGATTAATAGTTTCTCATCACTTATTTTTTACAGTTTAGCTGCTGTTCACCAGGTTTTCTTCATACCAAAAAGTTTTTGTTTTTACAAGTTCTCTTAAAAGTAAAGGCTATTTCATAGTTTCATCATTTAGATATTGCAGATTTATTCTCTATTTTTACTTACAAGATACCCAAAAACAAACCACTGGACAGGGAGGGGGGGGGGGGGAATATCATTTTAGCAAAAAAGAAAATTAAAAAAATCTATTGTCAAATAATTGTTGCTCTAGCCGCACAGCACAACGTGGGAACACGACCTGCAGTATCAAGTATTCTCTGCTAATTCCTAACAAGTGCTCTCACATATAACTATAAGAACTAATTAAATTTTTAGACAGATTAAAGAAATAAAATTAATTAATTAATTATGATTAAATCTAATTTTTTAAAATAAATTCATATTATATATTCTTAAATTTATCTAAATTAGTCAACTAACTCTTATATTTGTTATAATAGAAAATTAATCTTTTAGTCTCTATAATTTTGACCCAACTATAAATTGAGATTTATAATTAACTGATTTATTTTACTTTTTTAATCCATCTAAAAAAATTAACTAACTCTTATAATTAATACCGGAAGTAATATTATATTCTCAACCAAATTAAACAAGTGCTTGGTAAAGTCAATTTTCCTCTACGCTACTTGCTTCCGTAGCCTGGAAAGTAGATTAACATACTAATTTCAGATATAGTTGGTAACGAACAAACAAAAAAAGATACATCAGTCACACCATGAAATTGAAGTTGTGGATGTGGAACTCATTTAATTTTCTCCAGTGATGTCGCTTAAGATATTTCATTTCGATGATGTTCTCTAGCCCTCTCCTGAATTAGAGAGCTTCCTTCTGAGGACCTCGTTCTCCTTCCTCAGCTTCATGATCTTCTGTTTAAGAGTTTCCACATGCCAATTTGAGGTCATATCCTGCTGCTGGTCAACCATCTTTGTTTTACAAATCAGCACTGTAGGCGATAAAAAGTTTCCTGATAAGTGATATAGAACACAAGAATTCTCCCATAAAGCAAAAAAAAAAAACATATATATATATATATAAGTTCGTTGTTTTGGTTGCTTTAGAGATGGGGGAAGGAAGGTTCAATACAAGGGTCGAGCAGATCTCAGTATGGACTAGAAAAAAGAGGACATGGAAGCAATCAGCACTAACATTCCTTTTCCAAATGTTGGACCTTTTTGTTCAACTCATTTTTCTCTTCCTGCTCAATCATAAGGCATTCTTTCAAATCTTGAATCTCAACACTATCTGTCAATCATAAGCATTCTTTCAAATCTTGAGATCAGCACTCCTCACTGGCATATTATACAAAATTGTGGAAAGAAAATACAAATAAGGCCTGCATAACAAAAAAGCCTCACATTTTGATTCGACTTCAAAATGAAGTTCATCCAATCTGCTTGTCAAAAGTTGTATGCTATTTTTGTGTGCTGCTAGATCTTGGTGGAGTTGGCTAATAGTTGCTTCACATGTTGCTTTCTCACGGAGAGATGCCCTGAGATAGAGTAAAATCAACAGTCATAACAAACAGAATAAGAAAGATTTCATTAAGAGGATACTTCAACGAATTATACTGATCAAAACTCACTTAACGTCAGCTTCTAAACTTCCAATCTTTTCTTCGTAGTCTTGCTTAAGCAATTCCATAACATTCCTATGTTCCTGCTCAAAAAACTAAAGGTCTGAACTTGTGTTGTACTAACCCAAAGGAGGAACAGAACAAAGCAGTACTTTATTACATTTGATCTTTAAAATTGAATGGAAGATGTAATCTAAACACAGTGAAGCCATGCGCACATTGAATGAACTAGACCAATCATGTGGACAATAACTTACATCTTCTTTGTAGACAAGCGCATTACTTGCTCTTTCCAGTTCCTCTTTCAAGTTCAGGCATTTGGTACGGAAGTCAAGCTGAATGTCACAAGATTGATAAATAGACTAGCAACTTCAGGCAAGGATTGGATAGTGATTAATTCCAAATTATTCAATAAGCTAGTTCATCCATTTAGTATTTCCTCAATTAATCAATTGACAAACTCCAGCTCAAGGGATTAAGAACTGAGAAAGGGTTATTTGACAAAATATTATATGGGCACCCTGCACCTGATCAGCCAAGTCTTTCAAAGATTCTGTGTACAGATTTGCTAGCTGCTCATTTTCTGCAACATGCCAGCCTAATTAAATTAGTCCGAAGACATATGACGCAAGTTTGTGGAAACTGTAATAGAATCACTAGTGTGCTGGCCTCAGATTTTAATCAGTCTTGACTGTCCAATAAAATTCCATACATATCAGTCTTAATCCCCAACAAAAGCAATTTAACTTATCGTTGTCCTTGATGCCCTGTAACTTTTGCACAATCGCCAAACAAGCCGAACAGCATTTGCAAACTTAAGGTTTTTGAAGTTTCATAATAACTTCAATTTGTGCCATTTGCAATTTTATTATCAGTATTATTTTAAATCTGTAGCCAGTCTCATAAGGTTTTCTGATTTACAAAGCATTAATAATTAATTAACAGTACAATAAGACGGCGAAGTTAGGAGTAAAAGCAACTAGCGACAATCAAAGAAATGCGACATTAGTCCATAAAAATCAACCTCTTCTCAGACTGCTGCAAGTGATTTCAACAGATTCTCGCTTCTTGAGTTCCGCACTGTAGTTAGATTGCAGCACCTGTATCTCCGCAATGCCTCTTTTAACATCCTGAGCCAAGCAAAATCATACAATTAATTTCAAAAATTCGCAGAGAACGAAAGGCATTAAAACAAAAGAAATAAATATTTACTTCTCAATATCCAATATCTAGGAACAAATTATTAACGATCGTGTATGTTCAGCGATCCTGCATTTGATACACTGGATGAAAATGTAATTGAAAGTAAAGAAAAAGAAAATGCATTCGAGTCGCTAATTTAACTATTGAAATTTGATATAAGCTGCGGAAATTTTCTTTCGCCGTCTCTCAGAAAACAAAGGTGAATAGTGAGTAAAGTGCGACAGAAGATGAATTTGAAGTTGGAGAATACCTCGCAAATCTGATCGAAAGCAGAGAGGAGAGAGTCCATTTCCTCGTCGCTGGTTGCCGCCATTTTTTGTAATATTCGGAAAGAATTGTATGCAGTTGCAGTTTATAAGGGAATTTAAACTTCAAAAATCAATGATGTTGATGTTTGCAAAAGGGAAAATTAATTTTTTAATCTTTAATTTTTAATTTATTTATAACTCAATCCAATAAAATTGATATAGAATCTCTTTAGGTAAAAATTTAAAAAATAACTTATGATAAAAAAAATTGAACAGCTTTTAAAAAATAATTTTTAGATATCTTTTAAAAAATAATTTTTGGATAAAAATTTATAAAAAAAAAATAATTATGAATAAATGAGTGTTTAGATAGTTATTACCAAAATAATTTTTATAATTAAATAATTATAAAAAAGGATATAATTTTATTAAAAATAAAAAAGATGAAAGATAATATAAAAAAATAAAAATAAAATAGTAATTAGTCAGTCCATAACCTCTTTTACTATTCTAAAAATTAGTCTTAATAATTTATCTAAAATTTTAGTTTTAAATTATAATTTTATCCAAAAAAAAATTTAAATAAATATAACTATTTATTTAAAAAAAATCTAAATTTTATTTAAAAGGGTTTCTAAAATCACAATTTCATAGTTTCTATACCCACACAAAAGTATTATAAGGAGAATATATTCTTTTTTTTAGAACAATCATCTGAACAGATTTATCATTTTGTGATTTTGTCTAAACTCTCATCCTAATTATTATCATTTCGTCTTTGAATAAAAAAAAATCTAATCAGATTTCTTTATTTCTAAAAAATAACTTCATCAAAGTGCGACCATAAAAATTAAAAACATAATTAAACAGGGTTTTAAAGTCCTTTAGTGTTATGTTTTTTTTAGTGGTTCTTCTATGTTATTGTCCTTCCAAAATTGTTCATAATAAATATATATTTTGCATATAATATTAAAAAAACTAGCATTACTCATATGGGTACTATTTCAAAAAAGAAATGTGGTTCATGATGCAGTTTTTCCTCTTCTTGTCCCATCGATGCGGTTAATTCTTTCGGTATTCAAAAATTCTTTTCGAAACTCAAATCATCTAAACTTATGTTTGAGTAGACATGAAAGTCTATTTCAAAAAAAGTGGAAATCATAGAAAAAGTTAGATTGTGAAACACGTGTTTATCGTTTAAAAAAATTTGTTGTGTATTAAATATAAATATTTTTTTATAAGATATTTAAATTTTAGTTTGTTATGTTAGTAAAAAATTAACTCTTTCTTAGTTATAGTATCTATTATTTTTTTGGTATAAATCAAGTCCTTTATTTAGAGATCCTTAAAATGAATTTTATTAAATTATTATTAAACAGCAACAACACATATTGTTTTTAAGAGCCAGAAGTGCAGAATGACACAAAGCGTTATTGTATCCATGTGAAAGCCAGCAGCCTGCAAACACAAAATAGGCCAACAAATTGGTTATCCAGCCAACAGTCTTCTACTGATAAAGCACAACCAATTAATTCACTTTACCACCAAAACATAGTTGGTAGACATCAGTGTCACTTAAGCATAATATCGTGAGTTTGAATCAACCGTATATATAAAAAAATATATTTTCATAATTTCTACTCTTTAATTAATTTTTAACTATAGGTTGAATACTCTATATATTCTATTAAAAAAATTCACTTACTTCATGGGCTTACGCCACAAATAAAGTTGTCGGCAGGGACCACTCCAATTTTAATTCTTAAGCATTATCAGGGCAATTAAAATCCTTAAGTTACATAAATGCGTTGCAATCGGGAGCTAAAGATGGAATAATTTGAACTAAATAATACGAATATGAAATTGTCCCATGAGCGGTATGATGTATTCACGCATCTATCCACGATTTCAATTCCCCAAAAAAATAAAAAATAAAACATTTTCAAATTCTAACAATCTAACCAGATCGCACGTCCGGAATAAGGGGGGGAAATAATTAAATATTTTTTAAATTGATAAAATTTAACGCACACGTATATTTATATCAAAACACATACACAAGAACGTGTTAGAACTTGTGATTTCCCTCATAAGAAAGTCTTTAGGAAATAGTTAGCGGATAATTATATTGCATCTTGCATGATACAGATTTGAAAAAAAAGGGTAATATTCAAAAATTATAAAAAAAAGGAAAAAAATTATTCAATGCGAGGATGTAGCTAGAACTTGATGAAAAGGGGGCGAAAATTTAGAATAAACGTTAAAAGAGGCAAATAAATAATCTGAAGGGGTAGATAAAACAATTAGAGGGGCGCCTTTGTAATTTCTGATGCAATGTAAATTATTATTATTTCTAAAAAAAAATCTTGTCGAGTTATTAAATAATAGGATTATAAGAATTTATTCAATCTCGTCCAACTAAATTAACCAAAAGATTAACAACAACAAAGCCTTTTCCCATTAAATGGGGTCGGCTACATGGATCATACGACGCCATTTGCTCTGTCAAAAACTAAATCCTTAGATAGGTTATTGACCAGGAGATCCCGCTCAATGACCTCGTTGAGCGTTTTCTTTGGCCTTCCTCTACTCCTTTTAACCGGACTCCAATCCGTTTGATCCACCCTCCTCACCGGCGCATCCCTTGGCCTTCTTTGTACGTGTCCAAACCACCTAAGACGGTTCTCCACTATTTTCTCCTCAATAGGTGCCACTCCAACTCTTCCCCGTATTTGTTCATTGCGAATCTTATCTTTTCTTGTATGCCCACACATCCATCTCAACATCCTCATTTCGGCTACCCCAATTTTATGCTCTTGCTGTCCTTTTAAAGCCCAACATTCACTTCCATAAAGCATTGCTGGTCTTATAGCAGTACGATAAAATTTTCCTTTTACTTTATCTGGTACTTTCCGATCACATATAACCCCAGTAGCCTTTCTCCATTTAAGCCACCCAGCCTGGATTCTATGATTAACATCCTCCAAAATTTCACCATCTTTCTGTATAATTGATCCCAAATATTTGAACTTATCTATTTGTGGAATAACTTGATCTCCTAATCTGACCTCCAAGTTACTTCTAACTTGCCTCTTAGAAAAATTACAATGCATGTATTCAGTCTTATTTCTACTCAGACGAAAACCCTTCGACTCTAAAGTACTTCTCCATAACTCAAGTTTAAAATTAATCTCTTCTCTTGACTCCGCCATAAGAACTATATCGTCCGCAAAAAGCATGCACTTAGGGATTTCATCTTGAATAGGCTTAGTTAGAACATCCACTACCAGATTAAATAAATAAGGATTCAATGATGATCCCTGATGTAGACCAATCTTTATGGGAAAATCCTTTGTTTCGCCCCCAGACGTTCTTACAGTAGTAGTTACCCCTTCATACATATCTTGTATTGCTTTGATATATGCCATGCGCACACCTTTCTTTTCTAAAGCTTTCCAAAGCACCTCCCTTGGCACTCGATCATACGCTTTTTCTAAGTCAATGAAGACTAAATGCAAATCTCTTCTAACCAAAAGATTAACATTGGGGAAAAAATAGTATAATTCATTCTATAAAAACTCAAAAACAGGAGTCAAATAAAATTGTTAATCTCTTCGTTTCTGTTATGAATATTAGAATATAGATGTCCATCTCTATCTCCCTCTACCTCTTCAAATTCCCTAGTTCATTATTCCTCCATTAATTACTAGACTCTTCATTACTCCTTCATTAATTACTAGACTCTTCATTATTCCTCATTAATTACTAAACTCTTCATTACTCCTCCATTAATTACTAGACTCTTCATTACTCCTTTATTAATTACTAGACTCTTCATCTTCAACTTCTATGCCTATAAATAGGGCATTCCATTTGTATTGTAATGGGAAGAAGAAAGAATAGAATATATACTACTCTCATTTTCTTGTCTCCATCTTTTCTCTCTTTCTAATCTTATTGCTAGTTTTATAACACGTTATCAGCACGACTGTTCTAGCCAACTGATATTATTGTAAAATCTATCATTGGAAGGTGAGTTTCTATATTACTTTCATGTTAAATTGTAGTTTCATGTTTGATTATTTTATAATTACTCAACCTTCTTAATCTAAATCTCCATTTAACTTTTGTTATATTTTATGATATTATCATCATGTCGAATCTTACAAAACTTGAGTTTGTGGCTCTTGACATTACTGGAAAGAATTATCTATCCTGGATACTAGATGCAGAAATCCATCTAGATGCTATGGGTTTAGGAGACACTATCAAGCATGGCAATCAGGAATATAACAAAGACAAAGCAAAAGCCATGATCTTTCTCCATCACCACCTAGATGAAGGACTAAAAATTGAGTATTTAACTGTCAAAGATCCACTTGTTCTTTGGAACAACATAAAGGAAAGGTATGACCACCAGAAAACTGTGATTCTTCCAAAAGCTTGTTATGACTGGATGCATTTACATTTGCAAGATTTTAAATCAGTCAGTGAATATAATTTTGCACTATTTAAAATTAGTTCTTAACTGAAACTATGTGGAGAGAACATTACTGATGATGACATGTTAGAAAGAACATTCTCCACATTTCATGCATCTAATGTGCTATTACAGCAACAATATCGTGGAAAAGGCATCAAAAAGTATTCTGAACTGATTTCTTGCCTTTTGGTGGCTGAACAAAATAATGAGCTTTTAATGAGGAATCATGAATCCCGTCCAATTGGCTCTACTATATTCCCAGAAGTGAATGTAGTAACAAATGAATCATCCCGTGGTTGGGGACATGGACGTGGACGTGGATGCGGCTGAGGCTATATACGAGGCCGTGGTCAACGTGGTTGTGGTCATGGTTCCCACTAGAGGTGGGCAAATAATGATGAAAACCACAAAAAGAAAACTAGTGGGAATGATAATTATATTGAAAATTTATGTCATCGTTATGGTGGAAAAGGTCATTGGGCTCCTACTTGTCATACACCAAGACATTTGGTTGAATTATACCAAGAATCACTTAAAGGGAAAAATAAAAATAAAGGCAAAGAGCCAAAGATAGAAACAAATTTTGTTGGGGAAGAAAGCGATTCTGATTATGGCAACATGGATGTGACTCATTTAGATGTTGCTGATTTATTTGCCGATCCTAACGGAAGAATTGATCACCTAATTTGTGATGGGAGTGTCCAAAAAAAAAATAAGCTAAACTTTTATGATTATGTGTGTTTTATTTTTGCTATAATGAAGTTATTTTCTTTTATGATTATATTTGCTAATATATTTTTATTATAGTCATATGTGTTATTTTCTTATATATTGTTTTAGAAATATAAAGATGATTAAGGGGTTTGAAAGAGCAAATATATTGTTACATGGAGAAACACAATTATACATTGATAGTGCATTTTATTCCTCCAAATCTAACAGGAATTTATTGAGTTTCAAGGATATCCGCAGAAATGGATACTATATTGAAACAACAAATAGAGAAAACCAGAAATATCTTGTTATCACAGATATGATTTCTGGTAAAAAAATGCACACTGGAAAAAATTCCATGCTCTTTCCTCTAGAATGTACTACACATATATTAGTACAATTGAAACACATGCTATTGCAAACTAGAAGTTTGCAAGTGAGAATAAATTTAATATTTGGCATGACCAGTTAGGCCATCCTGGGACAATAATGATGCGAAAAATGATTGAGAATTCATGTGGACATTCGTTGAGAAGAGAATCAATTCCACAATTTCATATTTTCTCATGTGCTGCATGTTCTGAAGGGAAACTAATATTAGACCTTCATCAATAAAAATAGAAAGTGAGTCTCTCACTTTTCTAGAACGTATACAGGGAGATATTTGTGGGCCGATACACCCACCATGTGGACCATTTAGATATTTTATGGTTCTAATTGATGCATCAACAAGATGGTCACATATTTGCTTATTATCTTCTCGTAACCTGGCGTTTACGAGATTACTTGCTCAACTAATTAGATTGAGAGTACATTTTTCAGATTATCCTATTAAGAAAATACGTCTAGATAATGCTGGTGAATTTACTTCACAAGCTTTCAATGAGTATTGTATGTCTCTGGGAATCGATGTTGAACATCTTGTAGCACATGTTCAAAATGGTCTTGCAGAATCATTAATTAAACGTTTGCAGTTGATTGCAAGATCATTGCTTATGAAATCAAATCTCCCAATATCTACTTGGGGACATGCAATTTTATATGCAGCAATGTTAATTCGTATCAGGCCAACTAGTTATCTTAAGGTCTCCCTTTTACAAATGGTTTTTGGTCAGGAACCAAATATTTCCCATCTAAGGACTTTTGAATATGCGGTATATGTTCCGATTACTCCACCACAACGTACTAAAATGGGTCCTCAAAGAAAGATGGGAATATATGTTGGATATGAATCTCCTTCTATAATAAAATATTTAGAGCCAACAACAGGAGATTTATTTACGGCTCGATTTGCTGATTGTCATTTTGACGAATCAAATTTTCCAACATTAGGGGGAGAAAATAAACAGCTGGAAAATAAAGTTAGTTGGAATGAATTATCATTATCTCATCTTGATCCTCGTACAAAACAATGTGAGCTAGAAGTTCAAAAGATAATTCATTTATAGAGTTTAGCCAATCAATTGCCAGACGCATTCACTGACCCCAAGAAAGTGACCAAGTCACATGTTCCAGCTGCAAATGCTCCTATCATAATTGATGTCCCTATTGGACAATCTAATAGATCAAAAGCACGCTTGAAGCGTGGCAAGCCCATCGGTTCCAAAGATAAAAATCCTCAAAAAAGAAAAGGAGCTATAAATATAGATGGCCAGGTCGAGGATATTCAACAAAATTTAGTGACTCCAGAAGAGTCCTTTGACAACACTAATGTCTCAATTTCGAGAGACATTCAGGTACCTGAAATATATGAAAATAATGAGATCTCAATAAATTATGTTGTCAATAGAATACGATGGGATCGAGATAAAGTCAACGTTGACGATATTTTTGCATATAATGTAGCGCTTGATGTAATAAATGATGATGAGGATCATGAACCAAGATCTATTAGCGAATGCAAACAATGAGATGATTGGCCAAAATGGAAAGACGCAATTGAGGCTGAATTAAAATCATTAGAAAAACGAAAAGTTTTTGGCCCTGTGGTTCTTACACCTGAAGATGTAAAACCAGTTGGATATAAATGGGTTTTTGTGAGAAAACGAAATGAAAATGGTGAAGTAGTAAGATATAAAGCACGATTTGTTGCTCAAGGATTTACACAAAGACCTGGTATTGATTTTATAGAAACATACTCACCAGTGGTGGATACAACTACTTTTCAATATCTAATTAGTCTGGCAGTAAAAGAAGGCCTCGATTTGCATCTAATGGATGTTGTTACAGCCTATTTGTATGGCTCACTTGACAATGACATTTATATGAGTCTCCCTGATGGATTTGAGTTACCAAAATTATATAATTCAAGTTCTCGAGAACGGTACTCAATTAAGTTAAATAAGTCTTTATATGGATTAAAGCAATCAGGGCGCACGTGGTATAATCGACTTAGTGAATATTTATTGAAAGAAGGATATTAGAATGATCAGATATGTCCATGCATTTTTATAAAAAGATCTGGAAATGAATTTGCTATAATTGCTATTTATGTCGATGACATAAATATCATTGGAACTCCTGAAGAGATTTCTAAAGCGGTGAATTGCTTAAAGAAAGAGTTTGAAATGAAGGACCTGGGAAGAACAAAATTTTGCCTTGGACTAAAAATTGAACATCTGAAAAATGGGATCTTCGTGTGTCAAGAAACTTACACGAGAAAAGTCTTAAAACGTTTTTATATGGATAAATCACATCCATTATGCACTCCGATGATTGTAAGATCTCTGGAGAAAGATAAAGATCCCTTTAGATCTCAAGAAGGTGATGAAGAACTATTTGGCCCAGAAGTGCCTTATCTTAGTGTAATTGGTGCACTTATGTATCTTGCTAGTCACGCACGACCAAATATATCATTTGCTGTTAACTTATTAGCAAGATATAGTTTTTCACCAACACGAAGACATTGGAATGGGGTTAAGCACATTCTTCGTTACTTGAATGGTACTATGGATATGGGATTATTTTATTCAAATGAACATAAGACTGGCTTTGTCGGATATGCTGATACTGGATTTCAGTCTGATTCACATGTTGGTAGATCGCAAACAGGCTATTTGTTCACATGTAATAGTGCAGCTATTTCATGGTGATCAATGAAACAAACCATATCAGCCACATCATCTAATCATGCAGAAATAATAGCGATACATGAAGCAAGTCGAGAATGTGTATGGTTAAGATTGATAATACATCATATACGTACTACTTGTGGACTGTCATCTAGTAAAATGATCCCAACAGTTCTATATGAAGATAATACTGCATGTATTACCCAACTAAAAGAAGGGTACACCAAAGGAGACAGGACAAAACATATTTCTCCAAAATTCTTTTTCACACATGATCTTCAAAAGAATGGTGAGATTAATATCCAGCAAATCTGGTCTAAAGAAAATCTAGCAGATTTGTTCACCAAGTCACTTCCAGCAACAATATTTAAGAAGCTCATACATGATATCGGACTTCGCAGATTCAAAGATATCAATTGATGTTACAAAAAGGGGGAGTCGATACATGCTGTACTCTTTTTCCCTTGTCTGAGGTTTTGTCCCACTGGGTTTTCCTAGCAAGGTTTTTAATGAGGCAGCTCTGTAAGTGTATCAATTAATTGTGTACTCTTTTTCTTTTACTAGGTTTTCTTTTACTACCTCTTCAAATTCCCTAGTTCATTATTCCTCCATTAATTACTAGACTCTTCATTATTCCTCATTAATTACTAAACTCTTCATTACTCCTCCATTAATTACTAGACTCTTCATTACTCCTCCATTAATTACTAGACTCTTCATTACTCCTCCATTAATTACTAGACTCTTCATTACTCCTTCAATAATTACTAGACTCTTCATCTTCAACTTCTATGCCTATAAATAGGGTATTCCATTTGTATTGTAATGGGAAGAAGAAAGAATAGAATATATACTACTCTCATTTTCTTGTCTCCATCTTTTCTCTCTTTCTAATCTTATTGCTAGTTTTATAACAGTTTCATAAATTTCAAAAACAATGGAACAATCTGTTCCATTTCATATTTCCTTCCATTAATAATTATTTTATTTTATTCCACATTCTTAACTCTCGAAATGACTCTTTATATGCACCATTATTAGAGGGCAAATTTAACAAAAGCACGAGTGCTTTCTTTTTTCTTTTTTATTATGATTAGGGGTGTGTATATACTAAATCGTGTTGGATTAATCATTAATTCAAAGTCTAGTTTAGAAAAAGACTTTAGGCTAAAAAGATAGCCCGTGATAGTTGATTCAGATACTTATATTAAACTTAAAGGTGTGTTTGGATTAGCTTTTGGAGAATAGATTCTGGAAAAAATAGATTTTGGAGAATAGATTTTGAGAAGAATAGATTTTGAGAATAAAAATGTTTGGATGATTAGTAGTAGAATCACTTTTTATATTGATAAATTACCAAAAAGGGTATGATTTGATTAAAAGTAAGAGAGAGGAAAGATGATAGAGAGGAAAGATGATAGAGAAGAAAGATGAGAGAGAAGAGAGTGTAGAGAGGAGAGAGGAGAGAGAAAAAGAGAGAGGAGAGATGATGTAAAAAAAAATAGGGGTAAAATAGTAATTGGATAATCCATAACCTAGGTTTCAAACCAAAAGCTATTTTCAGTGGCTTATTCAAAACCTAAGTTTCAAATCGAGGTTTTGCCCAAAATCAATTCTCAACAAAAATGACTGTTTGTGTAAAAATTTTACAAACCGCGATTTTGGTTCAGAATTGATTTTTCACCGTGTTCCCAAACACACACTTAGTCCATCAAACTACCTAGATCAATTCCATGACCACAATTTTTTTTTCTTTATGGAGATCAGGAGATAAGATTTTAACTTGACAAACTAAGACAAGAAAAAATACATATAATCATATAGAACTCATCCCAAAATATTAAAATATAATCATAAATCCATAAGAATATCTAACAACATTAAATTACAATAAAAAAACGTTAAATTACAAAGTATTACAAAAAATCAAAACCAAATTAAGTAGTCTAATCATTTAGGGTGTGTTTGGATTAGCTTTTGGAGAATAGATTCTGGGAAGAATAGATTTTGGAGAATAAATTTTAGGGAGAATAGATTTTGAGAAGAATAGATTTTGGGAATAGAGATGTTTGGATGATTAGTAGTAGAATCACTTTTTATATTGGTAAATTATTAAAAAGGGTATGATATGATTAAAAGTAAGAGAGATAAAAGATGATAGAGAAGAAAGAGGAGAGAGAAGAGAGTGTAGAGAGGAGAGAGGAGAGAGATAAGAGAGGAGAGAGGAAAGAGAAAAAGAGAGATAAGAGAAGAGAGGGGAGAGATAATAGAGAGGAGAGAGGAGAGAGGGTGTAAGAAAAAGTAAGGGTATAATAGTAATTGGATAATCCAAAACATAGGTTTCAAAGAAAAAGCTATTTTCAGTAGCTTATTCAAAACCTAGGTTTCAAACCGAGGTTTTGCCCAGAATCAATTCTCAACAAAAATGGCTGTTTGTGTAAAATTTTTCTAAACCGCGGTTTTGGCCAGAATTCATTCCTAAACGTGGTATCCAAACACACGCTTAGTCTAAAATATGATCTAACCAGTTCAATTAAGTCTAGTTTCAATTTTATTATAGGCTTATTTGAACTAGGTTATATACTACCAAATTATTTTAGGTTAGCTTGGATTAGTAAATTTTTACACACCCTTATCTATGATCAATGAAGAATATAATGAGTGACTAAACAAACGCAACCGCGTTAATTAATCTACATTAATTTTTTAATTTCAACATGATCACATTAATATTAAACAAATTAATTCAAATCTGAATGATCTCACTCCAAGTCTTTTCTTCCGACTATAATTATAAATATCTTGACTACACAAACCTCAAATCTTTAGCTCCGAAATCCACCTCGTACTCTTCAAAATAAAATAAACCAAGTTTCATTACTTCTTCTTCTTCTTCCATTTCATCACCCTTTTTTTAAAACAAAGAAGAAAAGAAAGTGGACTTGAAAGGCCCAGTTTAGTCAATTAAGATATTGTATTAAATTCCCAAGAAGTTTCTGGGACGTTTCTATGAAGACGAAGAATGGGATGGACCAAAAATGGAAGGGGGCAAAAAACGTCTCAGAACCTAAATCAAAAATTAAACGAAAGATGAATAAGAAGGATAGAAATGCAAACTTTCAACGTAACAAAAAAGAGGAAGAAGAAAACAAAGTTTTCTTTTACAAAATTTTTATTTAATTTAAATGGAAGTAAACATTTTTTGTTAGGAGGGTTCTTTATATATTATGTGCCTGCGCGTATATGTATACTTGTATACTCATGCTATTCAAGTAATTGACTTCTCAACATAATAGTCAACAGATATAAACAAAAAAAAAAGGAAAAAAATGGAAAGCTATACTATAACCTTAAGACATTAATCAAGTTTTTATAATATCAGATACATACACACACACACACACGTGTGTGTGTATAAACCCAAAAAAATGTCTTAATGCCTAGCCATCAAATCTTTAACCATTTGCATCACACATTTCCATTTACAGTCACAACAAAGTTAATTTACAAATATGGGTAAAAAAAGAATTTCAATATAGTTTTCTTTAATTTTAATTTTAAAGTGTAATTATTTATGCATATTTATATAGGTGTTGTCTCGTTGTTTTGTAACATACATGACTCCACAACTAAACCCAGTTATCATGACCAACATCATTATACAGTTCACTTTGATTTCAATTAATTACGTTTTTTTTAAAAAAAAAGTGGGTCACAACTAACTCACAAACCGTTTTGAAAACCTTGATTAATAAATTAACTAAGATATTATATTAAATCGTGAGAAGTTTTGAAGGTTGTTTCCTTGAACAAAAATTAAAGGAAAGGAAGGAAGGAATGACATTCTCATTTAATATTTTTAGGTTGGTAAGAGTTCGTTTTTATGGTTAATTATTTGTGATTTCTAATTTATATACTCATTATATTCTTAATATATGATCTAATTGAGAAGTTATTATTGATTCTAAATATAATACATAGTTCTTATGTATATAATTATTTTTTTTAAATTACCCTCTATTGATACTCTATTAATAATAATCAAATAAATGGTTGAGAGAGAAAGAGAGTTAAAAGAAAATTATTATAGTGTTTTATAAAAAATATGTCATATTAATTAATTTTATTTATCTAATAAAATTAGTTAAGTATGATTGTATTAAGGATAAGATTAAAGAGTATATAAATTATTCACAAAAACATAAATAATATATAGCTCATTAATTAGATTTTGTTGCCATGTACATTAACATATATGCACGGATCTTGTTGGTGGACGCAATGCATGTGAACCAAAGATAGATTGTGTTTATGGACTAAGGGATACAGAATAACATCTTGACATGTTTCACAGTACTACGTTTCTTCGTAAGAACGTTTTTAATGTGCACGAAAAATAAAAATAATTTTAAAAATAAAAAATACTACCACCGATATTTAATATAAGAGTTAGTTGACATTTTTATAGATAAATTAAGAAAGTCAAATTAATTAATTAATTAATTATAACTAATATAGAGTTAGTTAACTACTTTAGGTAAATTAAAATGTATATAATATGAATTTATCTTTGAGATGTTAGATTTAGTCATAATTAATTAATTAATTTAGCTTCTTTAATCTACCAAAAAAATCATCTAACTTTTATATTAAAAATTTGAAGAAATAATTAACATAAAATCAGTCTAACAGTATAAGTCTTCGCTAAATTCTTCGAAGTGTCGAGCTCAATTTTGAGAAAATTATATTGAGAGAATGATTACGAATTTTAAAATTAAATATTTAATAATATAATCTGATAACGTCGTATCTATCATATTTCGAGTCTAAAGGAGAACTAGGTAATTAAAATAGGCGGCTTGGTGTTATTTCTTGTAGTTAACTTTTTTGTTTTGGTGTAAGAAAACATATAAGATTTAAACTTTTTTGAGGTAACAAAAATGTAATACAAATAAATAAAATTACTGAATAATGATTAAAATGCAATAAATATTAATCAATTTTTTTAAAAAAAAATAGTTGGTGGCCAGAATAAATTGTAAAAAAATAGCTTGTTTTACTGCGACATACCACACGTGGTGAGTGGGAATATTCTTGTAATGGAGATAATGGCCACCATTAACATAAATGGAAGCAGTTAAAGTAAAATACAAATTATAAAATTAAATAGTGATGATCCCACCATGGTCCTCCACGATCTGTCCAAATCCAACCAGATAAATTAAATTAGGGTGAATACAAATTAAAAAATGAACAAGTAATATAGTCTTTGAGTATGTGCATGAATCTTCTATCCGGCAGGGAGAGAAAAAGAAAAGGGAAAACAATTTTGCCGGAATAAGAAATTCTGTCCTCGCTTTTTTGTATTTCCCACATTACAGTAATCCGAAGCCATGCCTTTCACATTTTGTTATCAATATAGTTCATGATTGCTACCTTATGTACGTAGAATAAGATCTTAACAACTTTATATAAATTAAGAAATTTAACTAAAATTAAAGAATTGAGAAAATGATAGAAAAAGAATATGAAAAATGATAAATATCAAAATAAGATTTTGTATTGGCAATACCATATTTATTGTTATTAATGCTTAATATATTATTGGTAACATATATGATTTGGAATTTATTATTCGTCAGCCTTTTTTTATAATTCTTTTTAAAAAAATTCTTGTTTTAACAAGAATAAAAACTTCTTAAAAATGATGTATTGGAAAAGATATTTGATACTACTCCAATGCTTAATATATGATTCATTTAACTAATTTGATTATATTAAATAAGTTAGTTTAATTAGTTAATAAGGTATATTTTTTCTAAAATGTCATAATCATTTTTCTTAACTCCCTCTCTCCTCTCTTATTTAATTATTGTTGAGAAAATATTAATAGGAGTAATTTAAAAAATAACTAATAAATATGAAAACTATGTCTTATATTTACGATCAATATTAATTTTTTAATTATATTATATATTAAGGACTCTAATAAAAAGGTCCAAAATAACCAACTCCCCAAGTAAACCGTGTGCATGAAAAAAATTATTAAAAAAATAATAAATATAAAAAATAAAATATATTAAAATTTTATATTTATAATTAAAATTAATTTTTAAATATTCAGTGTCATATTGATTTATTTTACTATGAAAAAAAATACTATAATAAAGTTGTAAATAAAGTATTTAATTATTAAAAAATTTAATAACAAATAAATAATATGGATTGTTATAATTTTTTTAATCAAGATTTATTATTATATACTATCTATTTATTATGATACTTTTATATAATTACGTTATTTTCTTAAAGCTTCATAATGATTTAGCCTTTTACTTACTTTCCCATCAATAAAAAGCCCTGTGTACGATCCTGTACGATGTTGTAATTTGAATTCTGCATGCTGCATTTCTCAAGCCGTCCATCAAAAACTTCTTTTCGTGCGTGTCTGGGTACCTTAATTTTAGAATTAATTTTAAGTAAAATTTTAGTTTAAATTTTTTTTATATAAACAGTTATTTTTATTTAAAATCTTGATTTAGACTAAATTATAGTTTAAAAAAACTGATCAAAATAATTTTTGAAATAGTAAAACAACTTATGGACTATCAAATTATTATTTTATCTTTATTTTTTTTACACTATCTCTCCTATCTCCTCTATCTTTTCTACTATCTCTCATATCTCTTCTCTACCCTCTCTCCTCTCTTCTCTATTCCCACCCTCTCTCCTCCTTTTAATAAAATTATATCCTGTTTAGTAATTTACCTTCCTAAAAAGTTATTTTTAAAATAACTATTCAAACACTTATTTTTTTCGAAATCTATTCTCCTCGAAATCTATTCTCCTCGAAATCTATTCTTCCTAAAATCTATTATCTAAAATTTATTTTAAAAAATTAATCCAAACGGAACCTTTATCGGATAGAAATGGGCTAGCCGCATATTAAGGATTTATAGTCTAGTTTGATGCAGCCTATGACATAGCTTATTTAATAAAAAAGATAAATTTTAAATTTATTTAAAAACTTTTTAAGATAAATAGATTAAACTTTTTAATTTAAAATCTCACTTAATTATTTTTTAAAATTTATTTTATTAACATATATAATATATATTAGCAAAATAATTTTAAAATTAGTAGGATTTTAAGTATTTTATATTTATATAAACTTTAATAGACTTAAAATTTATAATATTTAAAACCTATGAATTTTTTTAAAAAACTCACACTATAAGTAACTCTTTAAAAATATTTTAAGCTTTTTAAAAGCTCAAACTGCCTGTCTAAAAAGATATTGCTTGTAGGCTCAAACTTTAGATGCTTATTATAGCATCAGGCTTCTTTAGCCTATTTTCATCCTAATCGTGATTGGCATTCATCTCCCAGTGACGTCATTTGAATCCGGGATGGGGACGTCATTGCATTTGTTTTTTTGGAAAGAAGCACGCAAGGGATAAAGTCTAAAGGAGGACAGCGTATTAATGTTGCCCAATGAGAAATGTAAAAATGTGGGGGCCAGTTAAAAAACTTGGTTTCCAATTAAAGCGACTTTCACTTCTTTTTTTATATAAAAAATTTTAAAAAAAAACTAAATTCACCCATAATATAAAGGCAGGATAAAATCTCATTTTCTCTTAAGTGGTACCAATGTCAGATAAGGCAAGTCGTCTATTATCCTCAGGCGTAAATCTAAATACCAGGAGTTAAGATATCTCCTCAGATGTTGTGACTAAAACCACAACAAAATAATACTCCCCAAAAATTAAATATATTTTAAATAATTATATATCTTACCCTTTCGCCAACTGAACCCACATATTTTCACTTGTTCCTTCTGTTGAAAGGGAGAGTAATTTTTACTACCCCTCCCCTTTAAATAATAATTAAACACTTGATTTATAGATAATAGAAAATTGATTGATTTAATTATTTATTAAAAATAGGTGTTGATTCTTTTAAAATATTTATTTTAATAATTTGTATTAAAATTATCTTTAGATAAAAATATCTTTATATATATAATAAATAATAATATTTAAAAAATTATAAATTGTGAACTTTGTTTGAACGGAAGACCAAGTGAATTTAGAGTTTGAGGTGTTATATTTATAATTAAAATATTATTTTTAATTTTATTATAATTTTTTTAACTAACTTTTATATTTAAAATTAAAAAAATATATGTCAAAATTACATTTTGTTTGCATTTTATTGTATATATTTATTTTCTTAGAGTGTTCTAATAATAAAGGCAAGTACCTTAACTATTTTTTTGATATTAATGAATTTGTTAAAATGTTATTGTAATAAAAACAAGGCACACTAGTGTTAATGCATTGGTAATCGACGGTTGATGTTTACGTTCACTGTGTTTTATTATGTTTTAGTTGTATTAAATAAAGAGGAAAACTTATATAGCTAAGGTACTTGTTTTTATTGAATTAAGATTTTTCATAAATTTTTATTTTATAATAAACTCTTATAATTAATGTTGTTAATATTTTAAAATACCCTTGTTATAATTTTATTATATAAAAATATATTGTATATACTAAATATATAAACTAAAACAAGTTAAATATGATGAAAATAACTAAGATGAATTAATATTTAAATTTTTTATATATCTACGTTTATCTCGAAGAGGATTACTATCCTAACATAACTAAAGAGACGGTGCCAACTCCCAACAGAAAATTTGAAAGGGGTCCAAAGTCATTTTCTTCCAAAATTCAAATTCAATTACCACCGTCCATCATTTGTATGTATCCCCATCCTACGTGACCACGTGGTCCCTTGAAAATGTCGCTCTCCTCATTGCCCTGTGCAATGAAGACACATTCCCACTTCACTCTTCTTCTATTTAATCGTTTATTTATTGTTGTCCTCTGCATTTTTATCAACATAATAGCTAATTTAGAATATTTATTTTACTTTAACGGTGAAAAGATTTTTTTTAAAAAAAGAATGATTTATAATTATAATGTTGAGAATAAATAATGTAGTTGTACTTTATTCGTATAATTAAAAAATAAAATTGAAAAGCCAAAGTCAAGATTTTCTTAAAAATGTTCAAACACTGCTTTGCTTGGACCGGAGGAGTATTAATTAATTGGATTGATCCTTTGATAAAAGAAATAAGTAAATAAAGGAAATAATTTGACTACAACCATGAACTATCTATAGATGAAATAAAAATTAATTGCACAAAAAGGATGGCAAGAGCGCGTAGTGTGGACTGTGTGAAGACTGAAGAGTGAAGAGCTGAGCCGTACCAGGCTCTTCAGTTTTAACAACCGAGTTGTAGACCAACGAGGCGATGACCATGACACACCCACCCACTTTTCCATCCATTTTTTTTACTATGCCCTCCAATTCGTATACTATATTATTTTTTTTAAAAAAACACACTTATTTAATTATTCTTAATTTTTATCCTGTCTTTTGGTTAAAAAAATCATTATGTCTTATCTTTTATTGTTTTGTAACATATTTTCTAATTTTGACCAATGTAAAAAATTATATTGTCAAGAGCTTTTTCATTCAGTAGATTTGTAAGTGTGATGATTGTGTATATCCGACAATTTTGATTCCCGCTATTGTTATGAAAACTAATTTAGTATAAGATCTCATAAATTTTTTATAAATATTTTTTGTGCCTTAGGGTTGTACCCTAATTTTAGTGAAAGATAAGTATCGAACCCACTTAAATTTTTTTATAAAAAAAAATTATAAGTGTGATGATTGTTTATATTACACACGCCATAGTACAGATACGTGTATGTAACGACCGAATTTAAAAATAAAAAATAAAACTGTGTGCATATATATATATAATATTACACAAAATTTTAAGAATGAATTGTATTATCTATAATTTATGAATGATGCATATTACTTTATATATTATATTACATATATTGATATTTTCTATCTAATTTATAAGAATTTTGATACTTAAACTTAAAACCTAATTAAGTAATAGGAATTATTAGTATTACCAAACTGTATATTTCTTGCAATAAAATAAAGTCATTTAGGTATTTTAAATAATTCCAAATTCATTAAATTGTTAATGCTGCTGGTATTAAATTTCACAAGCGTTAGAATTGTTGTTCTTTTGTTTGGCCATAGAATGACAAAATTGATTTTTATTTAATATAATATATAAAGGGTGTGTTTGTATTAGCTTTTGGAGAATAGATTTTGGGAAGAATAGATTGTGGAGAATAGATTTTGGGTAGAATAGATTTTGAGAAGAATATATTTTGGGAATAAAGATGTTTGGATGATTAGTAGTAGAATCACTTTTTATATTGATAAATTACTAAAAAGGGTATAATATGATTAAAAGTAAGAGAGATGAAAGATGATAGAGAAGAAAGAGGAGAGAGAAGAGAGTGTAGAGAGGAGAGAGGAAAGAGAAAAAGAGAGATAAGAGAGGAGAGAGGAAAGAGAAAAAGAGAGATAAGAGAAGAGAGAGGAGAGATAATAGAGAAAAGAGAGGAGAGAGGAGAGAAGGTGTAAGAAAAAGTAAGGGTATAATAGTAATTGGATAATCCAAAACCTAGGTTTAAAAAAAAAGCTATTTTCAGTAGCTTATTCAAAACCTAGGTTTCAAACCGAGGTTTTGCCTAAAATCAATTCTCAACAAAAATTGCTGTTTGTGTAAAAAAATTTTAAACCGTGATTTTAGTCAAAATTGATTTTAAAACCTAAGTACCAAACAGGCACAAAATTGAGGTGAGTAACGCGGCGTTAGAGAGGACCATGGTTTGAAGGGAATAGATAGATGCTTCTAGGAAGCACCCAACTTCTGAAAGGGTCCTATTCCCCACAACAGCATCAGCAAATCATAATTCATTCACATGCTATAATAAATATCTTCCTTATTTCATACGTCTTTCCACGTGCTCAATTCCATTCCCCCTCCTTCCTCCCCTATATATACCCCCACCCCCCTCACCTGAAAAAGAAAATTCCCCCAAACTCATTTCCCTCATCCCAAACACCCCGTACTCTACTCTCTTCTCTCTCACTCTCCCTCTCGCATCTTCGTCTTCATGGAGAATATCGGCGAAGAGTATAAGCATTACTGGGAAACCAACAGGTTCCTTCAAACCGAAGAGCTCGACAGGTAATTCATTCTAATTATTTCATATTTTCACTCTCAATTGATTCGCTTCGGATTCAAATTCAAATTATTCCCAATTCTGATTCGATTTACTGCTGAGCTGGTGACAGTTGGGGATGGGACGAGGCCTTCTCCGGTTGCTACGATTCCAGCTCCCCCGACGGCGCCGCCTCCTCCGCCGCCTCCAAGAACATTGTCTCCGAGCGAAACCGCCGCAAGAAGCTCAACGAGAGACTCTTCTCTCTCAGAGCCGTCGTCCCCAACATTAGCAAGGTCAGATCGAATTTCAAATTCGAGTACATTTGTTAATTAACAGAGGAGTGACGGTTTCCTTGGACGTGAACAGATGGACAAGGCTTCCATAATTAAGGACGCAATCGATTACATCCAGCACTTGCACGAAGAGGAGAGGAATATCGAGGCTGAGATTTCGGAGCTTGAATCAGGGAAGCAGATGAAGCAGGACTCAAGCGATATCGATTACGAGCAAGACCTTCCCCTCTTGCTCCGGTCTAAGAAGAAGAAAACAGAGCATCAGCTTTACGATCCCGTCATCAGTTCAAGACATTCCCCGATCGAAGTCCATGAGGTAATCATGAGTCGATCGATTAATTAAATCGAAACCCTCACTCTCTCTCTTCCATTATTGAAATTATAAAATTGGCGGGGGGGGGTTTTTTCTTAACACGCGGGTTTTGATTCGATGTGATGCGGAACAGCTAAAGGTAACATACATGGGAGAGAAGACGATCGTGGTGAGTTTGACGTGTAGTAAAAGGACAAACACAATGGTGAAACTGTGCGAAGTGTTCGAATCTCTGAAGCTGAAGATCGTGACGGCCACGATAACTTGTTTCTCAGGCAGGCTCGTAAAGACAGTCTTCGTAGAGGTCAGTTTTCTTTCCCTCATGCCCTTTATTCTGTGCAAGCTAATTGCCACATCACGATGCCATCGCTTGATTCTCTTCATAAATACACACAGAATTATAAAATCAGATTTAAGACGTTGGATTGGGACCTACATGAGATGAAATTGATGGGAAAGGGAAAGTGGGGGAGGCATTTGTGGATATTAGTATTTTAAGGGGGAATGAAAATGATAAGGCTGTAAAATATGGGGGTTGGGGAATATCAAAATGGAACTGTGAGGAAAAGTGAGGGGGGAAGGAAGGGTCCATCTGCAAATATTGTGCAAGCTTTTTAAAAAGGTGAATCTTACGGCCTCTTGTGTCGTGGAGTTATAGGGACAACTCCGTCTCGGTGCTCTGTTTCCACGGTCACCTCTCAAGTCCTCTCGCTCCAATTAAAACTATTATCTCCGTCATCCCATCCTTCCCTTGATTCTTACTTTCCCCTCCTCCCAAGTTTTGGTTTGGAAAAAGATGGTATGTTAAATTTTGAAAAAATTATTTTATTCTCTTTATAATTTTAACTCGTAACTCAATTTAATAATTTAGTCTTTAAAATTTTACTCTATAAATTTTATAATATATATATAAATTTATTTTTTAAAATATTATAGAGACTAATATTTAAATAGTTAAAAAATAAAAATTAAATTATATTGAATTAAAATTTAGTAATTGACTTACAATAAATTTAAATATAGTGACTAAGTTATATATAAGTTAAAATTGTAAGACGTAATTATTTGTTTAAAGTGATGTTATTTAAAAACTTTACGGTTTAGTGTTATGTTTAAAATTTTTTATAATATCAATAGCCTTTTGGCCTGGAGAAGGTGGATACTGCTTGTCTTTGTTAGTGTTTGATCATGGTCGCACATGCCCCCCTCATGTTCTTTTTTAAAAAAACTTATGATACATTTTGAAAAAAAAATCACAAATGTTATTTGTGTATTGTTATAGGGTATTTAATATTTTTTTTTAAACAAAGTGAAAATTAATCACTTACAAGCATGTAACCAGTCTATAGGATTGAATTGATTTGATATAAACATGATAAAAAATAGCTTAAATTCATAAAACGCTTTAAATTTTGGGCGAGTTATACATTATTTTCTTAACATTTAAAAGTTAAAATTAAATATCATAATATTATAAATGTTGATTATCAACTTCCCTACAATTAAAATTATTATTAAAATTAACGATTTTTGATACATTATACTTTTTATATTTATAATTATATATCATATTATTTAAAAATAACACTTAGTATTTGACGTATGATTTTAAGTATTTTTAAAATACCTAGAAAGTATGAAATACCTAAAAAGCATTTAAATATTTACTTAACCATGCTCTTTTTAAATATAAAATATTTTTAAAAATATTAAAAATATTTTATTTTATTTTATCTTTTTTTAAAAAATATAAAATACTTAAAATTATATGTTAAATAAAAAGTATTATTTCTTAAATGATATAATATATAATGAAATTATAAAAATTATAATTTGTAAAAAATTGTTAATTTTAACTGTAAGGAGTTGATAATTAACACATGAAATATTATGATCATTAATTTAAAATTTTAAAAATTAAAAAGACGATATATAACTATCTTAAAAGTTTAGAAAATTTTTATAGATTTTAACAATAAAAAAATATAATCGAACAGCCAATTGAACCTAATTTTGTTGGTGTTTTTGTTAAATACATATAAATTTTAGATATTTTAAATTAATTTAAGGATGAATTGTAAATAGAGGTTGATATTTAAATGTTTCTAATATAACAAATGAAGTATCCGTTACCCATCACAAACATAAAAGCATAAATATTCATTAGGGTTTTTACCCATGTCCCAATAATTTTTTAAAAAGGTCGCATGGCAAAATTTTGATTCAATTAGGTTATTTTTTGGTGGAACCAAAATAGTACAAAATCTAACCGAACTAAAAGACTGAACTCAATTCAATTAGATTCGTCACGTTTATGATATGGGTTTGATTTTGCACACACCCCGTCATGTGCCGAACCTTTGACTTGAAAACCGAATCTGCAACTAGGGGACAAAAATCGGTGACCGCTTGAGACATATTTAGCTCGTGAGAGAAAGGAAGCACGAGTCAACCCCAAGTTGCTAACAAGAAACTTCCCACAGATTCCCAAACGTGGTTGCTGCACCGAAGGGGACAAAATGAAACTTTTAGAAAAATGGCGCCGGCGTCGTCATTCACAATCACAACTATAATAGGACCCCATTTGGCGTATGGTCCTTGTGCGTCTTAAATCCCACGCGGAGTCGATCACATCCCATCACACTAAAACAACAACACACGCCCATATATTCACACTTGGTTCGTTATTGACCTATTCCACACACCTTTTTTATGTCTTTTTATTTGGATTCTTCGTGGGAACCCTCCTATTCGGCTGCTCCAATGAACCTTGCCCTTCATTCCCATTCCCTATTTACTCACTATATCCAACACACACGCGCGGATCTTTGCTGTCCTTATTTTGACTCCCAATAAATGCAGTCTATTTAAATAAAAATTTAAAAAATAACTTATAAAAAAATTTACATAACTTTTAGAAATCAGTTTTTGAAAAAGAGTTTATAGAAAAAAAATAGCTTTAAATAAATGAGTGTTTGAATAGTTATTGTTAAAAGAATTTTTATAGTTAAAAAGTTATCAGAAATGATATGATTTTATTCAAAATATGAAAGAGAAGAGAAGAGAGAGGGTGAAAAAGAGAGATGATAGAAAAGAGAGAAAAAAAAATGTAGAGAGAAGAGATGAGAGTAGGTAAAGAGGAGAGAGGAGATATAGTGTAAAAAAAAATAAGGATAAAGTAGTAATTAAATAGTTCATAAATTTTTACTGTTGCAGAAAATAGTCTCAATAGTTAATCTAAAACTTTAATTTTAAACTATAATTTAATCTAAAAATTATTTTAGATAAATATTACTATTTATTTTAAATTTTTTTAAAACTAAGACTTAGTCCAATTTTTTTTTTTAAATCGCGCTTTGAATATTTTTCAAACATACACATAATATAAGTCAAACTCTCAATAATCTTACGTCCTAATGCAAGTTTTACTACAGGTGGGGACCGTGAGTTTAATTTTTAATTTCAATTCTAACATTCAATTGATGGTGCCTGTTTTTCTAACTTAAAAAAGGAAAACTGTTCTTTTGAGGAAAAAAAAAATACCATGTTGATCTCTTAAATTTTAATATTCATTTTTTTTAATTCTGTAATCAAAAAATTATTTCTTCCTTTTGCCTTTCTAAAAAGAAAAATTATAATTTTTTAATATTTAAAAAATACAAAATGTCATTTCACATCTGGCCGCACCATTGATTGTTGCCTGGCTTGTCTCGTCTGATCATGTTGTTTTCCGGACCATCCATGTCAAATTCATAAAATATAAAAATTATTAAAATATTTTATTTTATAAAGATCACCTTCCAATCATGTTTTTACATTTTTTTTTAACTTTTTATCATACAGTTTCATTCAACTTCTTATATTATTATTTTCTAATTATAATTATCTAAATATTTATTTAAAATTATTTTTTTATAATTTTTTTTAAAATTATCTAAAAATTCTTTTTTTTAATTCTTTTTAAAAGTACAATAAGGATTCTTTTTGCCCCCCCCCAAAGGAAAAGGGGAGGGGGAGGGGGGGGGGGAGGTAAATTCCTTTGTGAAAAAAACGTGTCTTATTTCAAAGTCAAATAAAATCGACAGTCTCATTCATTTAACCGGATTAGAAGAGACAAAAATAGCTCTGGTGGATGCTTCAAACGTTAGAGTAACAACATATAATATCTCTTTTTTTATTTTATCAATAAATTAGGAAAGTGTTATATGTTACATTATTCATTACTTATCGACAAGATAACCAGATATAGAGTTATATTTTATATCTTATACACTTCTAATATTTAATATAAGATATATTTAATTAATTTAAATATATTAGAGAAGTTATCTTAGTTAATAAGATATAATTTTTTTAAAATACTTTAATAATTTTTTAATTCATCTACTTCCTCTCTTACTTATTTATTATTGAAGGAGTATTAATAGGGATAATTTAAAAATAAATAAATATAGAAAATAAATTTTATATTAAAGATCAAAGACTAAAAGAATATTATTAACAATATTTATTCATATTGATATTGATATTTTTGAATAATTAATTTTGTTGTAAATTGAGTCAGTAGAAATATCAAACTTTATTTGTCCATTTTATGTCTATGTTTATTAGAATGGAACCCTTTTTTTATAACATTATTTTGTTCAATATTGAGATAGAATATATACTCATATTGGAATATCTTCTTCGGTCTAATGGAAATCAACTTAACATATACGACTTGCTCTCGGAAATGAACTTGTATGTACAACTTAAGTTCATTTTCTCATACTTCAAAATATCTCTCATTATTTTTCTTAATCTCTATGGAGCAATTTGAAAATGTCTAGAGATTAAATTAAGGCTTAAGAAGTACTCCTCCAGTCCTTAATATATATAAGACTTAATTTATAGTATAATTTATATTACAAACTAGGTCTTATATTAAAGATCGGAAGAATAATATTTTCAAGTGTATTATGAGTTTCCCCTTATTGCTTAATATAAATCCAGTTTATTATTATGTATTGGAAGCTAGCTAAACTTACTCCAAAGTGTCTCTTGAACTTAGCCCTTTTTATTTTAAGATGCATTAATTCTCTGCTATTTTTGTCTTTTAACCAAATTTCCATTTATTATGCTAATAATTCCAAGATTTCTTATAAATCAACCAAGAGATATTCTACCATTTATTTATTTAAGCTGCGATACTCTAGCCTCCATAAAAAAAATTAAGAAAAAGAAACTCCTAATTAAAGTCAAACCTACAAATGCTCATGAATGAACTAATTAATCAGCTAGCTAGCAGTCACATCAAATTAGCAATAGCAAGAGATGTTCAATTCAAACCGAAAGAAAATTTGTTTTATTGTAAGAGAGAGTAGTCCTTGTCAATCGTACTTACTGGAAAAGGAAAGTTGAATAATCCAATACAATCTGAAAGTAACTGGGAAATCTGATATGCAATTGGGTTGTCATTTGATTTAGTTTGTACCAGATTGATAAAAGTGGTCGAGAACAAGATTCATGAATGTTTACACAGAAACAAGATTTGCAAAATACAACCAAACAACCACATCAGACTGAGAGGTATATATCAGTAGAAGTAGTTACACTACTGACCCATGCTTTGTTGTGTTGCTTTTGCCTTTGGTTTTTTTCAGGCAGACGAAGAAGAGAAAGATCTCTTGGAGATAAAAATCCAAAATGCAATTGCAGCTCTTAATGATCCTGATAGTCCTATGAGCATCTAATCGATCGATCGATGATGAACTCGAGAGAGAACGAGTTGGGGTTTTCCTTCCTTCTTTCTTCTGTGTTTCACTCAGCGTTTTCATCATGCATGGGAGAGTCTCTGACATTGTTTTCTTATAAAGCTTGGGTTTGTCTTCTATCTGCTTTATGTAAAACCTAGAAGTTGTAAGTTTGATGTTTGATGCGATAAAGTTGCATTTCATGTTAGTTCAGCTGTCACTAGAATTTCCAGAGCATTAATCTAATTCAAACTGTCTAAAATATTGTGGAAGTGTTTAATTAAGGAGATTGAGAGGAGTAATAAGTTTAATGAAACTAGAGATCTTTCATTGAATGCCATCTTCATATAAAATCAAATCTGAAAATCACTTGCAGTCTAACAATCACAATTTTGACTAGGGAAATATCCTAATTAACTTTATTCTAGGATAGATTTTAGCTAATGGAGCTGCAGTAGAAATTACAAGACATTCTGATTAAATTACAAACATTATTTTGGCCAATCAAATAGGTATGTTCTCATTCCAAACCAAATAAACATAGTAGCAGAATCCGCAATGCAGTGGCAGTGATCTTACACCAGCAACAACAAATAAAAGCCATGACAAAAGAAAAAGCTAAAATGCAGAAGCAAAAGAAATAAACCACAAGAACAAGGGGTCTTAGGTTTTGACACATCATCTGCAAGGATTATAGCCGTAAAAGAAGGGGGCTGCAATACCCAATCTTTCGAGCACTTCTCCATAAAAGCTGGATAAGCACACTAGTCAGCAGCTAGCTAGATTACAACATCTTGAATTCCGCTCAAATCAAGATTCTCAATCTCCGCCATGTGAGCCTTCCCATTATGGGCAAGATAGGTCAAGTTTTACTGCCTAAATCAATGGAAGACAATCAAAACTAGCCTTAGTGCACCATTTTAGTCCATAAGACATGGTTGCTGCTTCAGTCCTGGAAGAAGAAAATACATTCGCCATCCATAGGAACCCATCTCAAATCACCTGGATTTCTCAAAGAAAACCAACCAATTAAAAGCAATCGACAATCGGAGGAACTCATCATTTAACCAACCAAAACTCGGGTTAATCCTGAGTCGATTGATCTCATGTCATTTATTTTCTTATTCAAGTAATTATCAAACCGGCCCAGGGACCGGCTGATTCGATCCAAGTTTCAATATAATGCCACCAAAGCACACCCCTTGAACATCTCTAGAAACCCACACACATGCACTGACAGACCCTCTGCGGCGATCGAGGGAGAGAGGAACTCCGAATTGCACTGCCACCAAGGCAGGAAAGGCTCTCCTTACTCTTCCAAGACAGAGAGAAGAGCCCCAGGGACTCAAATTTAATTACAAACATGGATGTGAGTGTGACTACAAAAATCCTAGTATCTCTTTATGTTTACATAAACTCTGTCAATACAAAATCAAAATCGATAATTTACTTTAACTTTTAAGATATAACGATATTATTCTTACTTATTTTTACTTCTCTTTGTAAAATATTGTCATTAATGATTTATTGCATCCAGTTCATCAGCAATTAAGGGATGGCCGAAAAATATAGTAAGTGGGCTAAATCCTAAACCCACTTTCTATTGAGTGGGCTTAACTTGGCCCAGTTTGAAGAAACTATCCTTTAAGCCCAAAAGGCCCAAGCCCAATCTTGATCCGCTTCCCAGTTTTCTCCTCCTTTCGTCCTCTTGCATCCTTGTCTTGTCCCTCCCAAATCCTAATCGCTGCTCGGGTCTCCGGTGAGTCATCCCTCTCCTCTCGCATGGAATCGCTGCTAGCGAACTACGCGTCTTCTGACGAAGAAGAACATGAGCAACCTCAGATACCAATCCCCTCCTCTTCATCTAAACCTAGCTCTGAGCATGGTGAGGCAACGTCTTCAACGACCCGCTCGCTCTTCTCGTCTCTTCCTCAACCCAAATCTTCTTCCCACTTTCAATCCCTTCCTCAACCTAAGCAATCCTCCAGTTCCACGAACGTTCTAAGCGGTGAAGATGACTTAGAAACTCGCTCCGGAAGCATCGCTATATCTTCCTCCATTTTCTCGTCTCTTCCTCAACTCAAAAGCAGCTCAATTAACCCGTTGTCTGCTGCACCCTCAACGATGAGCAGTGATATCGATGGCTATGATGCGGATTCAATAAGCACTCAACAACCTAGTGGGCGTACTTCCCTTTTCTCTTCCCTTCCCAAACCTAAATCCCAAATCGAGCAAGAACCCGCTCCTAGGGTTTCTGCCTCTAGCCCTAGTACCAAAAAAGTTATTCAATTCAGGCCTCCCATAATTCCTTTGAAGAAATCTAGCGAAGTGGATGACGACGACGACGAGGATAATGAGCCTGAAGCAGAAAACAAGAGAAAGAAGTTGGAGACTGCGCCTCAAACTTCGTCTGTGAAGTCATTCTTGTCCAGTATTCCGGCTCCCAGAAATTCGTCTACATTGGGCGTTCAAGCGACATCTGGTTCAGGCCGACGGTCAATAATTGAAACGGATGCACCAGCATCGAATGCTGATGGTTCTGCGGCGGAGAATAACGTTAATGCTGATCAAAATGGAGGAAGTTATGCTAGTTATGAGAGTCATAGCAATTACCAATATGGTACCGAACAAAATTCGGGGTACTATATAGATGGCAGTAGTTATGGCAACTATGGTTCGGGTATTGATCAGAGTGTTGGTGGTCAGCCGGAGGCTGGGACTGCTAATTCGGCCAACCCTGCGTCATACCATGTAAATAGTGATACATATGTAAGTTATAATGCCTATGGTGATTATGGACAATATGGAAATAACTGGGCTGACGGGTACGGGCCAACAGTGCCCGAGATGTCTGGGACGAGTGACAATGGGATGAAAGCGTCTGGGAAGCATGGAAGGAGTGAGATTCCCTCGGAAATTATGGAGGTGAAGCAAGAAGAGTTGATTAAGAATCGGCCAAGAGAGGACCAGGTCAAGCTAACAGGGATAGCCTTCGGACCTTCTTATCAGGTATTTTTCACTTGTGTTTTGTGTGTTTAGACTGTTTTCTTATACAAGGACATTTTGTTTCTTCAATGTATTGCCAATTCTGTCAAAATGCAATGCATGGTTTTGCAAATTAGACTTTGTCAAGTTGACCAACAATCAAGGGAGCTTGTTGGGGTGTCAGCTTTAGTTGGATAGTAGTGAGGCTCCGTTAGTACATTGTTTGCCTCAACAGGTCCATTCCTGATGTGAAATTGTGCTCAAATAGTGATAGGAATACCAGTCAAAAGCAAGCTCTGTTGGATTTCTTCATTGCTATGTTGATTACATGATGCTATAATTGATTTAATCTTAAGCATGAACTTGCTAAATAATGCAACCTTGTCATATGTAATATTTTGTAGAAATTTTGGTAATTAATAAGACTCTTGAAAATTTTTTGCACGTTTTTGTTATTTGTAGGGAGCCTAAAAGCTTGGTTCCAAAGTTAGCTAGGAGTAATGCGACCAGATTCTCTGTACCCTTTTTTGTGTACTTAAGCGGTAGTTTGGATGATCTTAGGAGCCATTGAGAGGTGTCTTGTAAAAATTGTCGTGGTAGATTTGGAGGGGTTGGTGGACTTTCATATACAATTTCTTGATGATTCTGTTCCCCACAAGGGAGGATAGAGATTTTTGTTTCCATTTCCCCATCGCCTCTCCCCCCAAAACATTAAATAAATAAAAGACGATTGGGAGAGCTTTGCAAATGTTTTCTGTATTCAAAATTTTTTAGGTAGATTATGAATAAAAGATCTGTTGTTTTGGTTAAGAGTGGTTTGACAAGAAAGATTCAGGTCCTTCTGTTTCATGATTCTGTGAAAAAGACATATACACTGTTCTTTCATCTTGTGTGATAATTTTCATGAATAATAGAAATACGATGTTATGTTGGTATCAGTCTGCTATGTATATGATTTATTCATCATGGAGCTTCTTCGTCCCAATTTGGGATTTATTTTATATCAGATTTACATCTTATTTTTATATTAGGATAGGACTCAACCGCCATGTCATATTCTGTTACAAGTCTTACATCCGGAAGGTTACCTTAAAACAAGGGCCTTATAAGGCGCCATTGGGCTATCCAACCCCAACGGCTGTCTAGCTTTGGGGTGTAATTCTTTCAAGGACACGTGCTTGTTGCCATATTCAAAGGACAATTTTCTCCCTTTGGCGTGTGTTAGTATATGCTAGCTCTGGTTGAGGGGTGTGTAGCTTGCTAACTCTTATGTCTAGGTTTGGTCCATGACGTGAATCATGCAGGTTTGGGGAAAGATCTAATCCACGTAAACAATAGAACACGAGGACATAGTGAAGAAAGCAAATTGGTTGAATTCATGTGTCATTTGGTTAGTATTAAGATTATTCATGAGAACCTTTTCTCCTCTTGCAGCCTGTTTCTGCAAAGGGGAAGCCTTCGAAGCTGCATAGGAGGAAGCATCAAATAGGCTCGCTGTACTTCGATATGAAACAAAAGGAATCAGAACTTGCTGAGCGGCGTTCGAAGGGCATGCTCACAAAAGCTGAGACACAGGCCAAATATGGCTGGTGATCTTTGGATTCTTCTCTGTTGTAATTTCATGAACTGTTCTTGAAACACAAGGTATCTATAACTGAAATTGTTGGGACGAGGATTAGAGACATTTCATATGACTGAATTCTTCAGCACAAGGCAAACAGATAACAATTGAGAAGTGTCCCAATTGTGTCATGAGCTATATTCTCCCTAGTTTTTTTTTTTCCTTTTTTGAATATGGCTCTTTGCCGTAACCTTGTAATTCGTCCATCTCTAAATGTAGTTCATTGGAAAACACACAAACCAAGGAGATACCAAAACTTATGTATTATATAGAAATTAGTTATTTCTTTTTATTTTTACTCTATTTAAACTTAAACCACACTTGATTTTGGAAACAACTAGTAATTATACTTAGAAAATTGTATTAGGAAACTTAGGCTTACGTTTAGGAATGGATAAAGTAATTCCAACTTTTTTAAAAAGGGAGATAGAATCTTGAAGAATTACCTTTTCTCTCTCTTTTCACTAATTATCTAGACTTCTCCAGAACATCAAATGCAACGTTGTACTTATTTTCAATTGTCTAATTGACTATAACTTATGTCAAATCTTTTTTACTAGATTGACTTACAAGATATCAATGCCATGCCAGCCAGGAAAGCGATACACGAGAAACTATGATTTATCTTCTCATTCATGGATATCTTTGAGCGAACAAAATACAATCGTGCAGATCAAGTTCAAAGCATGTAAATTTATAAGCGATTTCAGAAGGAATGCACCAAATGGAGTTCGAATTCACCTCGGATGATGGTACATGTTACCTAGCAACCATCATCCTCCCAAACTAGGCAAAACTTAAAACTGAGTAAGAAAAATCCAGATGTCAGGTGTGCAAAGGAAAAGACAGATAACATGATTAGAAAGTGAATAATTTGACAAGAAAAATAAGGTACATATATACAAAAAAGAAGAAGCTAACATACATAGCATTCCAACGATATGATGCTCTACCAATCCTTAAGCAGCTCATTAGCAACATCCTTATAGCTAACTTTCTTTTTCCTTGAAGGCCCAGCATTGTATTGTACAGGTGGCTTCTCATCTTTAACATTATCATTTGTTGGCTTATCATCTTCAACACTATCATTTTTTGTTGGCTTGTCATCTTTAACACTATCATTCTTTGTTTCGTCAACTTCCTTTGTCGCAAGGCTAGGGAACAAGCCAAAAAGCATCGCCTGTATTGGATCAGCCATAACTTCATGTTGTTCAGCCCTAGTGTTTAGGTCATTATGCTGCTCAGCCATTTCAATTTCGGGAACAGAATGTTCTTCACGTTCAATTTCCTTCAAAACCTCTTGCTTAACTGCATCGTCTCGTTTTGATGGCGGCTCAGGATTTTGTAGTATCACTGTCTCAGTGACTTCTGCGCCATGATGAGAGTCAAGACTGAAATCTCTTGAGTCAATGTCACCTTCACATGGTTTTTCATCATGAGAACCACTTTCATCTGTTGCATATTCAAATATTTTTGCAGGCCTTTTCCCAATACGTGCTCGTGATCGATGAGTTTGGTTGCCGGCTGTTTTAACCATGTTACTGCCTCTGCCTACAGGTCTTCCTCGTTTCCTTTTGCCACTCTTCTCCAAGGACACCAAACTTTCATCAACAGGTTTTGCACTTCTCAGCTGACTTTCCTTTTCAGAGACAAGTGACGAATTTTGGTCTTCGACATTATCTCCACCACAATGACCCTCTAAAGCCCTGTCATGTTTGCTGAAACAGTTGGCACAAAACCATCATGTTAATCAGCTTCTGCATTTATATTGAAAGGTATTTGAATTAACAAAGCTAAATTCATTGAAGTAGCATTTGATGGCTAAAATACCATAAGGTCTATCAATGGAACTTTAAAGTGCCGTAACAAAAGAAAATGTTATTAATCCAAAAAAACAAATCATACTCGCAACTGTTAGCATCAGCAAAGGTGTTGTCAAATTCATCGTATTCATTTCATTAACTTCTCAAAAACTTTTCTTCTCTCAAACCACAAGTCTCACAAACTTTTCTTATCCATATATTTTAACTTACCACTCTTCAGTAGTTAGTTCTTCTATTCCGCTGGGCTTCAATGTATATGTTTGTTCTGGTAGTCTTCGGCCTTGTTCCAAAGAATCTTCAAGCCACTGAGATCCAACAAGATGCAGCCTCTTGCTTGAAAGAAATTTTTCTTCAACTGAAGTGAAACTATATGCAGTTGAAAATCCACACACCCCAGGGAAGGAAGGGGGGAAAAGGAACAAATGCAAGGTTAATTTTCCGGCAAAAGGATCCTCTAATGCAAACCAAGAAAAAAACAAAAAAAATTCACACAATATGATTAGGAATAAAATGATTTCACGTCAGAATGACAGGACAGACTCATGAAATGCCAAGATGACGCAGCCAGCACACGCAATGGTTAACAAGATGACGGAAAAGTAGCTAACCTTGTTAACACATCTTTAAAGTCAACATTATATCCTGGAACTGACAAGGACACAAAGTGGGTAGCAGAAGTGGGACTATCGGTAACTTTGCCACCATGCATGAGAATTTCAGACTGCAATCTCCTCAGTGAAAGTCCCGACAGAACTTCCCAATCTCCTTTCCTTCATGAAAAAAGTTAAATAATCAGAAATCTGTTTAGCAAGACAGAGAAACATCCATCATATCCTAAATTGTAAATATTCATATGCTAAAGGTAAATACTTAAATTATCTTACGAAGGTGGTATAAAAGTGTGGAAATAAATGGAACATCCTTGAAAGCGAGACCACTTATCCTTTGGGCAGTACTTTTTCCTGTAATAGTCAATAGTGCTGACATCTTTTTTTGATCTGAGAATATTGCTCAAGAGCTAGAGGAGAAACGAAACTGAGTTAAATTACAATTACATAGGTATATGATTGAGGTTGATTTTGTTTATTTAAGGAAAAAAGAAAGACATGTCATTCAAGTAATTAAGATGTATTCAAGCCATCTTATTACATCAAAAGGTCCATACAAAATGGAAATTGAGATGTTACTTCTTTCAAAAAGGTTCAAGCTGAAGGATATCATGCATCATGAATACCTGCCCCAAACATGCTAAAATCAAAGGGATTAGAGGCATAAAAACATATTCGATTTAATTAGTATACCCCATTTCACCACAGACAAACTTGACGCTCCACCTTCAACTTTCACGTGACAGTTTTCCTAATAGGGCTGATACTTTTTGAAGGGGAATAGCTCTCCATTCTATTGGGGATAATAGACATAATCATAATCATAAATATGCTAAAAAGTAATAGATTAGGGCAAGATACACTCTTCCTCTCATTTTGACATACAAAGCACCAAACAAAAGTCAATATAAATCCACCCAGCCCAGAGTAATTATCAGATAAACTTGGATTCTCTCCTCTGCTTGCTCCTTGTGTTTCCATGTTTAACATACAGAGTACAGCCTCTGAGAATTTGGGAAGGAAAAAATAGCTAATATTACCTGCTTGATGTCCGCACAATCAAGATTCAAGTAGTATGAATCTGAGAACTCATCAATTTCTTCATATAACTTCTTTGTGAGTTCAGAAAGGAAAAGGAAGTACCTTTTAAACAAGACCATTGAAAGGAATACCCGTCAGAACTTCTTTTAATGAAGCTAAATAAGTCCAAACACAATGACCCTACTCACTTTGGCTGTAAGGGAATAAGCTTCTTTTGCGTACAGCAATCTAATACCCAAATATAATGAATGATATCACCATGACGTTTTGCAGCTTCAAATTTAAAACCTGCCAGAAGACTCTATTATATATTTGGGAAATAGGACAAGGCCCTTTTGCATGCTTGCACTCTCATGAACCTGCAGGCATGCACATAAAAAGGAAGATGGATGGAGAGGGAGGGAGCAGAGAGAGAGAGTACCCTTGCTATCTGCTGCAACACAATGGGTGACTGAATTGTTCAAGTTCATCGAGAAAGTGCCCCCATTCTCAGCAATCATCTTATGTAAGGAATCAAGAGAATGGGATGTAGGCACATTGACGAAATCTGAATCTGTCAAGGAAAACTTTATCGCACCCACCGGCTTTTCCTCCATGCAGGAGAGGTACTGTACCCGATAGAGAAAGAGAGAAGAGGGACCATGGCTGGGTGGGTCCAACCAGCCCCCACTTCTCTCTCCTCTCTCTTTGCAGCACCCTGGCTACACAGCAAGGAAGAGAAGCTATTCTCCTTTTCAATACAGTTAGGACCTAGGGCAACTGATACGAAGGATTATTATCTAAACATCTTACAATGTCTTTGGCCTTTAGAGAAATTAAAGCATAAAGCAACATAAAATATTTTCATGAATGGAACTATGCCTTTCCTACTATTTTTACCCCCACAAAAGTACATTCTATTTTGATAAATATTAAGTTAGAACAAAATATTTTCTAAGACACATCACCAGAAAAAAAAAAAGCAATCTGTTGTGAACAAAGCATAGGTAACTTGCCAGGCTCTCGGATACAAAACATCATATTTGAAAATATTAACGAGCCACCCTTAACATTGGAAACATCAGTCTGAATAAAATGAGAAGGGACAACGGACATGTTTTTTTTTCCATCCCTTTTAGAGGATTTCATGCGTTTTAATTTACTATCCTGCATGCTGCCATACTCTATGCTCGCCTTTGTGGTGCCATTGCTAGAATGCACGAGTTCTATAAATGCTGCAGAGACAGAAGAGGAATAGAAATGTTTTAGAATGTCCATCAGATACACATCAACACAAGCTATTTAACAAATTTGAAGGAATAAGGAATTTAATTAAAGAAGATTAAGTTGTTATATTGAACATGATTGGTGCCTGATGTTAAGGAGCAGTTGATACAATTTACTTACATTGCACATCAAGACATTCATACCAGGGTTTGTCATATCTCACCCTGTCAATCCGAGGAAATCTCAGACTGTAAGGTGCAGCAAATACCTGCAAATCCAACCATTCAAATGAAAACTGTGCAATTAAGGAGACAAGGAAATATAACCTGCAACCCTTGCCGTTACCAAAACACATGACATCTGACACACCTCAGATTCTATAGTTCGAATGTCACTGGTTATAGAGAGAATTATTGATCTGCATGAGGAGAGGTAAAATATTGATCACATCTGAAAGTGAAAGCATTATTTACTATAGACATCAAGACGAATATATTTACTTGTCAGGGCTCTCAATCCACACATCAGGCCGTTCTTTTGAATGGTTAGTGACTTGATAAAAACTTGGTGGCCTCTTCTTTGGGTATTCATACTTCCTATCAGGGGAAAAACCCACTATATATCATTAAGAAAACTAATAAATTACACCTTCAATCTTCAACCACGTGATTTCATTTAAACACAGAAGACCAGACAAGCTCTATGAACGAGCCAACCTGACCTAGTAGTACTTTAGAATATCACATAATATCTATAGCCCATTTTTAGCTGCATTCTTCTCAAATTTCCAGGAAAAGGATAATGGTATTAGCCATGATGAATTTCATTAGCCTCATTAGACATTTTGATAGAAAGCAAGATATGGGATGCATGAGTCTCATTTTAATTAGTACACAATGCTCTATGGGCTAATCAAGTAGGTTGGTTCTCCTGCCTAAATAGCTAGTTTTCGGGAGAAGGTTTCTCATCCCACTTGGGTGCCCATCACACTTAGTCAACATATACAAGTTACCTGAAATATGGTTTCAGTTTGGTTACTAGGGCATCAAGCTCATCATCAGAAAGTCCAGTACCAACTCTACAAAATGAGAAAAATCTGCAATGAAAAGAAAGACGTGATTTTAAACATCTATAGATCATTATGTATAGAATCCATAAAAGCTATTTTAGTGATTCATTAATGCGAACAGAAGAATGTCATGTGGGTAATTCTTTTTGTGGTACATTTAAGCATAGTTTACTTAACGTTGCGCAGCAGAAGTATGTTACACTTTAGAAAAAAAAAAACATATACCGCTTGGGATGTGCACTGGGGGAGGGACGCTCTGCTAGGCCCACCAAGAATTGAGCAACCTGAAATGAGAATCACCCCCCCTATAACTACATATGCAGGAAAAGAATCTTAAAAGTCAGCTGATGGGGATAAATGACTAAACCTCCCCTCCTCTTCGTCCAGAGCCATAATACCCACCTTCACAAAGTCAAAATATTACATGCAAATTAGCAATAACAAATAGAGGACTCTCTAGAATGCATTGAAGGCTAGAAATAAACTTATATAGTATATACCTATGATAAGTGCATCCAGATCAGAACCAGCATGTATATACTCTGGCTTCAATTTCATCCACTTTCCACTACGGTCGCTGGGTTCCCATTTGGAACCAAGGTCTTTCAGAACAACGCCCTCATCTCTAAATGAAGGAGAAAACTAAGCACTTCACAAGAAGCACATGTAATTGTGTGTGCTTTTTAAAGTAAAACAAGAGAATAATTAAAGCTATCCACATCAGACTATCATTCAAAATCTAACTACTATATTAAACCACACAGAAAACTACCATTAACTTCAGATCTCTACAGCTTGAATTAATGCTGCAAGAAGAGGTTACCCGTGAAATATGCTTGCATAGGAATATACGCAGTAGATAATGATATTATAATCCAAAATTAAAGTAACATAGATAGCATAATTTGCAGGCTGCAGATAAAATCCACCAACTAGTCTTGTATATTTTTATTGTCTAATAATAATAATTCTACAATAATAACAAAAAGTTTTATCCTACTAAATAAAGTCAGCTACGTGAAAAAAAAAATAGTTTCAGTACAGATAAACTCCCAAGATAAAGATAAATTGCAAGGAACTCCAGTCATTTCTATCTTCCTTACCTATATAATGAACTATAGAGTAGTCTGAAAAGAAGACTCCTAAACTGTACAAACTCCTCTGTATATATTGCACCGCTGAAACTTGAATAATAAGAGAATCAGAGCATTAATCTCTGAACCCCTTCAAATTCAAATCAAATGTAGAACCTTTATCTCAATGCTCATGCTCCACAATCCTAATTACCCATCCAACCATAAACTATCACCATCCCCTGTGATTCAAAATGTGATAAACCCCTAAATGAACCCAACTTCAGTTCTTCTAAGTATCTAACTACCCTTCCTGCCATGCAATATTTGCAGCAACCAAGCAGTTACATATTAGATGATTAAGACTTTCTAAACTCTCCTACTTCACACTGTCTATGATCCAGTCACGAAAGCAAACTGGAATTTTGAGAATAAATAACAGAGCGTACTTCAAATATCCTCAGATAGTCTAAGATGTAAAGAAGAATGTGGCTTTTTGCTACCTATTCTCGATAGTTTCTTTGAAAAATCTCTCAACTTCATCCACATTACGAGCGATAAATGACCAATGAGGTTCCCCTGTAAAACATCATGGGTGAGAAGCCAGATCTACACGTGAGCACACAGCTAAGCCATAAAACAATGCTACATGTTAATTGTTATGTCATTGCATAATCATTAGAGCATGTAAAAATTTGCAAAATATGAAAACCAAGCAGTTATGTGTTTCATGGATGACTCAATTTATGTATCCAATGAACAGCTACTAACATGAAGAGGTGGAAAAACCTTTCCTCAAAGTGCAAAATGAAAAGCAAAAAAGGAAAAAAAAAAATCTGAAAGAATCTTACCAGATGGACAATTAGAGTTGAGGCCACCATTAGGTATTAAGATTTCCAAACTCCCCCTTAAGGGCCTCACAACTTTACAGAGAAGCTCGTGTCTTTCCTTCAAAGTCTGGTGTATAACACTTGTATCTCCAACATAAAGGATATCAAATGCAACGTCTAGTCATTCTTAAGTCAAGGGATACAGATATGAACTGGGATGATTGAATCACTTGTTGCACCAGCAAATTCCTATATCGTGCAAAATTAGATAACAATTCTTCCATTGACACCCAACCCACAAAAAAGCCCTTGGAAGCTGAATTCAATGGTTGTGAACCCATCTAGTTGAAGGATACAACATAACTGCATCAGGGAGAAAATTTAAGACTGAGAAAAAGTTAAACTTCAACTATCAATTTCTGCCACAATAAAAATGACAAAATCCAACGACAAAAACCTGTCTATCACTATCAAGCCCGTCCCTTGCTGCTTTTGCTGCAAAAGACAGAAAAATTGTAAGAGAAAAATGCTCTGGAAAATAAAAACTATAAGATGAAAAGGTATAAAAAGTTTGATTGAGCCAGATGACAGTAAGTACCGATTTCCTGATTTGAACCAAATTCAGCAAAACGGTTCAAGGATTTATCCCAAACCAACATTTCACCATCAAGAATACACCTAAACAAAACCATGAAGCAAGGATAAATTTAAAAACACAAGCTAATCAAACAAAAAGTATGTTGTCATGACATTTGAGTGACAGGCAGAATGTTAGTTAAGAATGATTCACAAATTAGTATTTAATGTACTCATGCAACAATTTTATAATAAACTTTTTCTTTTGTTCTTTTATTTTCTCTATCTCTTTGTTAGGAGGGAAAATAACAATATCATTGGATAAGTTTCCCTACAAAGAAAAAACAAATAGACCAAAAAAGAATTGCCTGTTCTCTACTGAGTTGAGATCCAATATTATATAGCTTTTCTGAATGCGTTTTTTGGATAGTTTTTGTTGTCTTGTGGCCAAAAAGAGAGGGATGAAAGGAAGTTGTTGTCTGTCCGAACAAAACTGAGATAAAGTGTGCATTCCTGGAATGCCTGCTTAATGTGTATTGGAAACCTAAGCAAGCATGGGAAACCCCTCATAAAAACAAACTCGTTAAGGGGGAAGAACCATGAAACTTGAGTGGCTTAAGAATTGTTTACAACTGCCCGATGCGGGACTCTAATATGTCAGGGTTTCATGCCTCCTTAAGCAACTTTTGTAATTATGATGTTTAGTTGAGTAGAATTAGCATACATGCATAAAGAAGAGAGAGAGAGAGAGAGCATAGAGAAATGAAAACAGATAAACAAAATTTAGGCAAGCAAGAAAACAGAAACTTGACATAAATATCTACCTGTCAACAAGAATATTCTGTAACATGATGTCTGACATCCCATGTTGATATTCTGAATGGTCAAGAAAGTTCCTGTAATATGAATCAGTTAACTTAAAAATACTACATAAGCACACACATCAAACAAGTTAAATAAAATAAAATCACATAACAATACAACATTTCCTGAGAAGACCAAAGCAAATGGAAAAATCAGGGGGGAAATTCAAAGATCATAGCATGACTGTCACCAGGTATCTTTTGAAAAACATAAAAGAATCTAATAATTTATCAGGTGAATAAAACAAAAAAAAAGAATGTAAGGAAGCAGAAATCCTCCTGGGGCATAAAGTACAAATTCAGAATAACAAAAATCAGGTGTATATTTGTGTGAGCACACAGCATGAACTTGCCTTGAGAAGAAATGTATATTTGTTCCATTTTTATGAATTTGGATTCGATCACCATCAAACTTGCACTCGACAACAACTTCCTTCCCATGAAGCTAAAATGAGGAGAGGCATTAGACATCATAAGTAAACATATATCAAGCAAACAAGTAGATATTGCAAATAATCATGCATTTTGATACAACAAGCCATTTGACATAGTTATCATATTAGCTCCTCTCTGTTAAAAACCACCTTAGTCAGAAGAATGCATACTGTTAGCAGATAATCTACAGTGAAATTATGGTTATTGTCGATTGATGCAATAGAATAAGAAACACAAGGAAATAGGAAAGATGTTTTGCAATAAATTAAAAAATTGGATAGAGATAATCTATGGGCCAGCCCAGTGACCTCTCTCTACCTTTTCTACGTACTGTAAAATGGTAGTCTCCATTACTTAGATAGGAGGTGATGACATGATAAGAAATTCATTACATCTTTCCTAGTAATGTGAACCCATAGTTTCCTTCACATACCATATGTATTGTAGGAAACAGTTGAAAGGCCTAATAAAACAAACCTTTTTCCACGCTTCAGTTGCACTAGCAACTCTCTTTGCTAGTTGAGGGCGCACAGCTTTTCCAACTTCAATATCCTGCAGACAAGGAACAAAAAAATTTGGGCTTTTTTGGATCTACTTTAGTTGTTGAGTAACAATACATATTTGCAGGAAAATTTAGGTAAACAGTTTCAAAGAACTACCACGCCAAAAAAATCCATTTAGATGATTTATTCTGAAAATGATTCTGAAATCTAAGAAAACAGAAAATTAATCTGGATAGTTGGTCCATTAAAAAAAATTAAAAATAAAAAATAAGTTTTTTTAAAAAATCCTCATGGGAGTCGTATGATGGAAGTGAATATTAAAGGGCTGAAAGTAATGTGATCCGTAATTATGACAATTTCATCAACCAAAACTTCTAATTACTAGAATGTTATCGTAAAAATAGATGTTAAAAACCATTATAGTTCTAAATAACTTTAAAAAAATCCCAGATATACTTTATTGATTTTAAAAAACAATTTTTTTAAAAAAAATAAGCAAACGGGCCCTTAACTTTTTAAAACCATTATATAAAGAATGCATAAGTAGCAGCGTGCATAAGAAACCGCCCTCCACAAAAACAACTGGGGAAAAACTATGAAAGAATAACAATACAGTCTTCAGAACATACAAGTTACCTACCTGTCTCTTATGGCGTTGATTCCGATCCTTTAGCTGTTCACAAACTAATTTCAAGTCACAAGTTACATTAAACAAGTCTTCAGCATCTGGATGGAATTCATGGAAAATGCTCTTTTCACTAATTCCAAGCTTTAGATCTGCATGAGAATTTTAAGTCGTGTTCAAAACATTCACAGGGTATAGAAGAAAATTTGCCGGCATAAAAGAAACATACCTTTGAGTATTATCATGATAATCCACTTCATTTCCTGTGCATTTGTCTTTTGAATAAGAGAAGAAAGAACTGAAGTCTTTTCAGCCCTATAACAATGGTCAAGAAACAGAAGAACCACAATGAAAAATCTACCATAATTAATAAAGAAGACTGCCTTAGAACCAGAAAAATGTTTTAACATTATTCGATAAACTTAAAATAAGATGGTATAACCTGTTTTCACTTGAAGCTAGTTTATCAAGCAAATCATTTAACTCCCTTATTGTCAATCTACCAGATGCCAACCCTTGCCTACGCTGCAGCACCTGTGTCTCAAAGAAGAACGTGACATTGGAAACACATTAGTCTTGTTATTATTTTCCTCTTTCATTTATTCACATCAATAAACGATCTTTTGCTTTTTGTAAAAATACCAAAACAAACTCCTGAAAGCAAGCCCAATAACATGACGGGCATGAAGGATTAAGCGCAAACGTCAACGTGGAGATTAATCCTTATTAATCTCGTGAGGTGGAAGTGTGGAACACTTCACCTCAAAATGTACATTCAGAAATTTATAGTTCAACTAACGGCGTATTAAGAATATAAATCTCAAAGTAAATATTCGAGGGAAGAGCTCCATTTCATGAACAGAAAGGAGGACCACAAATCAAGTGAAACAGGCAAACCACATATCGTCAACTGAACAATACGAAACCATCATGATACCACAAGAAAAGGGGAAACAGAACCTCAGCAGCTATAAGAGAAAAATTTCCGGCATTGACACCAGTCTTTGCACCACCTTTGCGCCAATTGATGAGGCGTAGAGCGTCCTCGGACTCCCTGGACATCCCAAGAGCGTCAATGAGGGAGGTAGCTAGAACGGACTCCTTGAGGCCATAGGAGCCTCGTTCTCGGTCGAGATTGGGAAGAATCAAGCGAATAGCACTGAAATAATTTCTGTCTTTGCAGAAGGTATCCAGGAATTTGCGGAACTTGGAGCGCTTCTTGGCGGACGACTTGCTTCTCTGGGTCCATATGAAGAGGCTGCATAGAACACTGAACTCCGTCTGGTCCGTCATTAGCACGAAACAATCCTACTCAGCCGAGTCAAGTTTAGAGTTTGAAATGCTTCGGTTTTATACGGAATCGGTCATGTCCTGAAGTGGGTTTTCAATTGAACGAGGGACCACCAAATTTCTCGCTTCTCTTCTCCTGGCCTATCTTGTACTGAGGATCCCAATCATAGAGCGCGCGACCTGAAAATAAACTTGCTAGGTACGATTCTTTGTTCTCTCTTTTTAAACTACTTTCCTCCACATTTATTAGAAAAACATACGGAAGAATTACTGTACACTAAACAATGATACCATAAATAAGCAACATAAAACCAATTGTCTTGCCACATATTACTTAGTTATTATGAGTTTTTTTTTTAATGATTAAATTAATTATGTGTAATTATACAATAATTCTCTCAAAAATCATTTGTTGGGAGTCAATAAAAAATATTAATTAAAAATATACAGTTTATCTCACACACACAAAAAAAAAACTTCTTCATCAGCGTATCAAAATAAAATTAAAATTACTTTGACTCTTGTTTTACTAAATACTTTTTTCTAACTAGGACCATCTCTCCCATGCCCTTAAATTTTCGTTTCTACTCACTAAATGAAAAGGCCTTTGATAGGTTAAGATGGGATTTCATTGAGGACACCCTAAAAGATATTGGGTTGCCTGCTTCTATGGTCAATGCAGGTGTTATGGAATAGTAAGCCATCTGAACCTTGTGCCCCTAAGAGAGGGATTAGACAGGGCGACCCTTTATCGCCCCACATATTTGTACTCTGTATGGAGCATCTTTCTCAAGCAATCACAGGGGAAGTACAGAAATGGAATTGGAAAACTATCAAAATGGGGCGACATGATGTTCCTCTTTCCCACTTATTTTTTACAGATGATCTCATTATTTTTGGTAAGAGGCAAGTTAGAAATAACTTGGAGGTTAAATTGGGAGATCAAGTTATTCCACAAATAGATAAGTTCAAATATTTGGGATCAATTATACAGAAGGATGGTGAAATTTTAGAGGATGTTAATCATAGAATTCAAGCTGGGTGGTTTAAATGGAGAAAAGCTACTAGGATTATATATGATCGGAAAGTACCAGATAAATTAAAAGGAAAGTTTTATCTCACTGCTATAAGACCAGCAATGCTTTATGGAAGTGAATGTTGGGCTTTAAAAGGACAGCAAGAGCATAAAGTTGGGGTAGCTGAGATGAGGATGTTGAGATGGATGTGTGGACATACAAGAAAAGATAAGATTCGTAATGAACAAATTCGGGGAAGAGTTGGAGTGGCATCTATTAAGGAGAAAATGGTAGAGAACCGTCTTAGGTGGTTTGGACACGTACAAAGAAGGCCAAGGGATGCGCCAGTGAGGAGGGTGGATCAAATCGTATGGAGCCCGGTTAAAAGGAATAGAGGAAGGCCAAAGAAAACGCTCAACGAGGTCATTGAGCGAGATCTCCTGGTCAATAACTTAACCAAGGATTCAGTTTTTGATAGAGCACAATGGCGTCGTATGATCCATGTAGCCGACCCCATTTAATGGGATAAGGCTTTGTTGTTGTTGTTGTCGTTGATCTCATTATTTTTGGTCATGCCTCTACTGACCATTTGGAGATGATTAAGAGAACTCTTCATTTCTTTTGTCAATCTTCTAGCCACAAGATTAGTCAAGCTAAAACCAAGATCTATTTTTCAAAAAATGCCCATCCAACTGCTAGGCACGCCATCTGTCAATATCTGAGCTATCATAACACTGAGGCTCTAGGTAAGTACTTGGGTGTTCCATTGATTACCGACAGAGTTGCCTCAAGCACCTATAAATATATACTTGAACGAATCAATTCTAAGCTTGTAGGCTGGAAATGTCTCTCTCTTTCACTAGCTGGTCGTTTTACTCTAGCCAAGTCAATGCTCTCGACTGTTCCTATTTGCATAATGCAAAGTACCTTGCTTCCTTCTTACTGTTGCAATGAAATTGAAAAAATTATAAGGAAATTTATCTGGGTTTACACCGATGAACAGAGAGGCATCAATCTAGTCAAGTGGAGTGGACTTTGTCAGCCTTTGCAGAATGGTGGCGGTGGGATTTTCCGAATTGAATCACAGAACAAGGCTTTTATGTATAAGCTGGTGTATCAAATTTTCTCTCAGCCTAATGCTCTCTGAGTCAAGCTGCTTAAAGGTAAATATGGGGTCAATAATACAATATCTCCCATTGCAAAACGAAGCTCTTCTTACTTCTGGAAAGGCATAACAAAACTCTGGCAAGATACTTCATTTCATGAAAAATGGAAGCCTGGAGATGGACAGAAGATAAAATTTTGGTCAGATTATTGGGTGGGTACGTGACTTTCGTCCCTTAAAAAATGTTTCATTTGCTCCGATCCCTGAAGCTGAACTTTCAATGCTTGTATCTCACTATACTGATGTAAATAGAGGCTGAAAACGATAATTATTCACTCACTTGCTTCCCCTAAATGTTGTTCAGGAGATCTTAATGACCCGGATTGAAAAGCCTTTTAGTAGTCCTTCGTGCATTTGGTTCATTGGCTTACTCAGAAACTCACAAAGTCACAGACCCAAGAATGGATCTTACTTAGAAGATTGGTTTCTGCATAACTTGTTGGAAATTATGGGAAGTCAGAAGCCACAGAATTTTTACAGTATGAGATATGTACGAAAGAGAGTATACTGATTACCGTTACAGTAGTTAAGCATACTGTAAAGAGTTTTTCTACTTATAGTAGCTTATTACACTTGCCACACACAGTATGTATTGTTTTCTTCTGGTTTTTATGTAGTCTTCTAATTTTGATTTTATTGATCCAAATGTAATCATACGCCATTTCAAGAAGTGAGGGTATATAATAAAATTTAGAAGTACCGGTATCTTTCTCGGAGTATTTTTTCCTACTAAATATACAAGGTTATTTGAGGTAATCATGTTCGAAATATAGTTGAGTACTAAATTTAAATATTTTTTTTAATAAAAATTTAAATATTGATTCTTTACTTTGTGAGGGATTAGTCTCTTCTATTAGACTTGTAGAGTTGGTTGGGCATGTTTAATTTATTTTATAGAAATCAAACATGTTCTCGAGTTCCGACTAACATATGAAACCCTGGCTCGTTGTAATGTACTGGACCTTTGTGCATACACAATATTGGGCCCTTATACGTTAGTTGGAACTTTTTAACATCCAAGAAAATCTCCTTTTTTGTTAACAAGAAAAAAAGAAGGAAAAATCCCTTATGGCCCCTAAAAGTGCGTGCGGGTGGAAAGGTCATCGCGTCGTGAAAGGGAGAAAGAAACGTTTCAGGAAAAAATAAGATATTCTTTTAACTTTTAAACAATATCTATTATGTTTTTGTTATATTATTCAGTTTTAATTCTCTTGGCTGAAATTATAATATCGTATAAAATAAATGTTGATGGAAAATAATTACTGTTATTGATACATAATGATATATATATAATATGCCACACTATTAATAAACTATGAATGGTCCTGCCAAGTGGCGTGTTTTGGTGATGAGGAAAAAATCCTCCCACATGTCAAAAAATATATTTTTTTAATTTAAAAAATTAGCAAAAAATCTCTTATTAAAAATTTTATTGATGAAAATGATCTGATATATTTTGTTTATATAGAGTACCCATACTCTAATTTAGATCTTTCTTATAACTAACGGGAGTTGGTCTGAGTGATAAGCGGTACGGTATCATTTAAGCGAGGTCTTAAATTTGAGCCTTGACGTATGCAGAAAATTTCCGTTAGGAGACTCACCCACCATAGCCAGGTGCGCGACGCGGGTCGAATCTGAATATAATCGGGGCAAAACTCTGATGAATTGGGTGGACAACCAACAAAAAAATGTCTTCCTTGTAAAAAAAAATAATAACAGGGACTTTTTATTAATTTTTCTCTCAGTCTTTTGAATCGAAGATGCATTGGTAGATATTTAAGTAGGAGACAATTTGACAATCTAGACGGCTTTGATCGGTGACTTATATTTAAAAAAAGAAAAGAAAAATATTTAATAAATAAAATGTTTGAGACTGGAGTACAATATATGAGAAAAAAATGTTTCTTGTTTTTTTTAAATTAAGAGCAATATGAAAGATGAGATGATTGAGCTTTTCAAAGAAGAGAGATAGATGATAAATCCCAATATGGAACATAGGAATATATAGATAGATAGGAAGAAGTTGTAAGTGTTTAGTTGGAGGAATGAAGTAAAGTTGAGATGAAGGTTCTCCAGTTTTGAAAAAGAAGGAATGGGAGGATATATGGTCCCCAACACAACATGAGTGTTGTTGCTTTGTAAGGATGCGCCTTGTTGCCCAAATGGCTCGCTGTGTTAGACAGTGACTCAAGTTCAAAGGCGTCACATGTGAATATGGTGGCCCAACTATGCCTTCAAAGGTCACTTATTTGGAATGAATGCCATTTAACTCTATTCCAACACATTCTCAGTTTCCATGCCCTAAAAATACAGTTTCTCCATCAACCAAGGTTAATCTAACAAGCCGGTAAAGGTTTTGTTTATAACCTACGAGATTAAAATTTTAAATCTCATTTATCAATATAAAAAATTTATTAATAGCTAATATATAATTATTTCTATAAATATTTTTTAAATTTTAAAACATATTTTAGTTTTTATGAGTCATCGGGCCCAAATCACTCCATTTTTTTTACAAAAAAATTATAGTCTCTTTTTTTTATTTTTAATTAGAAGATTAAGCACTAACAATTTAAAATTAAATTTGTATCACATACACTATATGTCACAACTCACGAGGCTATTAGCAGTTTTATAGATAATATATAGGCTGATCTTTCAAAGAATGGGTGAAGGAATTGAGAATTGAAATGCCTCAACTCCACACATTAATATTTTTTTTTATTTTTTTTAAAATAGGTTCTATTAGCTTGATTTAAATAAGTGTTTAAATTAGCTTATTTTAAATAATATTACGTTGTATGAAGCAAATATGTGTAAGGGGTTTATTTCATAAAGCATAAAAGAGATTGTTATTTAAAATTAAAATTATAGGACAGTCTTCTTAATTGTGGAATTAATTAGTGGTAGCAATGTGATGACCACAAGTGAGTAGAGCATTTTGCTTCTCACTTAATGACCGTTTTTTCAGGTTGCATTGAGTAACTATCGTTTTCAACGGTAACAACTAACAAACTTAAATCTGCAGGAATTGCACCAATACTTTTGTTGATGCCCAGAAAAAGCCGTGATCTCTGAACCTATTTATTTCTCACCTGACCTTGTTCCAAACCTCTAAATAACTTGAGGACGATGATGAAACTTTCAAAAAACAGGAAGGAGTCTTGACCACAATGAGCACCTCAAACAAGAGTTTCAAATTCTAAACTAAATCTGTCCCTCCACTCGTTAAAATGATACACTATTAATGGGGTATTTTTTATATAAAAATTTTTAGAGGAGTTAAATCCCGAAACTTATTAAAATCATGATATATTTCTAAATTTAAAAAACACTTATAGAAGTATTTACATATCGCCTATCAATAAGATTCTTACATAAATAACAAAATTTGAATACACGATTTTGTGAATTTTATGAGTCATTTATTGGTATTAGAGGTATTTTAATTTTGACATGTGAGCAATATTTTGAAAAAAAAAGACATAAAAAAACACCATGGGTTTAACTCTTGTAATTGATCATGGAAGGAATTTAAAAGAGTTCATAATCTCTTTTTGGCAACAACAAAAAATCATAATTTTATATAAATTTATTATACGCAAAAATCTTTTCTCTAAAGTTTATTTTTTAAAAATATTTTCTTTCACCAATCATATGATTTTAAATCACTTTTTTCTAAAATTTATTTTCTAAAAATTAATCTACGAACACCTTTACACTATTAAAGTAACACCCTTCTAAATACTAATAAACACTCCCATAAACCTTGATTGTGATGGATCAAGTGTTGTGATTAAGTCATGACATCCCTATGGTTGAAATAATCATTTTAATTCATCAAAACCTCCTCATCCTCTATTTGGTATATAATTATTACTCATTTTCATTTTTATATTTTGAATCACTAAAATTAAAACACTCATCATGCAAGTTAGTATAAAAAATGGTATTATATTTCATGCTAGACCATTAAACAGGGCCATGATGAATTTTAAGATATGATACTATATTGGACTAAAAAAATAAAGAAGATATAATAATAATAATAATACTATTATTATTATTATAGGTTGTTTATGGAATGTTATCCTAGTTTATTCATGTTGATAACATAAGGAACAAGCAGGGCATTAATTGGGGATTGAAAAGCTTTTAGGGTCACACGCTAAGTATAGAATTATGAAAAACATTTAATATTAGGGTTTTATCCATCTTCAATGGCTAAAGATAAGGTCCTACCAAGTCACCAATCGGTAAGGATAAGGTCCTATATACCAAACATCAACCATTTTATCAGGACGTAATTCATATGTATCATCTAATATTTGTCCACGTCCTCTCCCCCCCTACACACAATAATTTATTTTATTTTATTTTATACATGATTCATTATTTTTCATTTATCACATTAAATTATAATATGTGTCGTGCGTACTATATATACTTTATTAGCCATTCTATGAATTTATTCAATCATTTTATCATTGAATTCGATTTAATTATTTTGCATATTTTTTAATTTAAGGTATTATATTTATTACTAGGGTTGACACAATTTTTTATTTATTAAATTTGTATAAATTTTAGTTTTAATATATAAATGATCCGTATTTTTATTAAATTATAAGGATATATTTTGTTAGAATGAAAGAAATTTGATAGATTAAAATTTATAATTTAAAATTTGAAATCAAAATGAATAAAAAATTAAGGGATGAAAGATATATTTATTATTTTCTGATCTTTAAGATAAACATAGGCATAGGCTTTTACCATTTGTTAAATTGTGGTCTCCACAAAAAATTCCAACAGCCTTATCTTTATCCACGGGAATAAAGATTGAAGGTTTAGTTTTTTATGAGCATATTGTATTCCTTGCATGAGAAATTCCTGATAATATCACGGTTAAAAAAAAAAGATTTTTTAAATCGGTTAAAAATATATTTCTACACCAGACTTTAATCTAGTGTAGAAACAGCCCGTGTAAAAAGTTTAATATTCTACACCGGTTGTATATGACCGGTGTAAATAATCAGCTTTTTTAAATCGGTTATTCCATACAACCGGTTTAAAAAGTAATGTCAAAATAAAATAAAATTCAGAATAAAAAAATTCTAGGTCCAAAATTATTTCCTTCTTCGTCACAAATCTGAAGGAGGAGGAGAGTGATGAAGAATAATAAGTACATGTAAAATGCAAGCAGAGAACAAAAAAGAAGAAGAAAGAAAAAGCCAAAGAACCTAGAAACGAAAGAAACAAAAACTTAGATATATACGAAGAAATGAAAACCCATAAACGTCGTCACCTAATTGAAGATATCACAAAAATATCGTCACAATTCCTTTTGGTTACCTGCTCAAAAGTAAACAAAAATATATTTAAACAGAACCCAGAAATGAATGAGATAAAAACCCAAATATATATACAAAAACGAAAACCTAGAAACGCCGTTACCTAATTAAAGATATCATAGAAACATCGTCACAATTCCTCCGACTTACTCAGTTAAAAGTGAACAGAAATATATTTAAACAAAATCGAGAAAGAAAGGAACAAAAAAATAGACACCCACCATTGCAGATCTGGGTCTTATTCTTTGGCGAGCTTTAGAGGCTACAACGACTGATTTCAACAATAGAGAACGACGAGTACAGGTATGAGTCATCGCATATCTAGGTCTTATTCTTCGGCTAGCTTTAGACGGTGTGTTACGAAGGTGGAGCTTCCTGTCACTATGTGTTCCCCCTTGTCTAGTTTTCTCTATGAACGACGATATGATTTGTGAAGATAGGGAATCGTAAAAAATTAACGCTTTTTGTTAGATTTTTAATAGCAAAGACAGTCTATACCGGATGTAATTCTATCAGCTGTAGATAAGAATGGTTTAAAAATATGCTTTTTAAAGCCCCATTTTTAAATATTTTATCTTATTTACAAAAATGCCACCGGTCATGACTTTTTACAACGATCCTATTTTACGACCGGTGTAAATATTTTATCTTATTTATAAAAATACCACCGGTAATGACTTTTTACAGCGATCATTACTTTTTACAGCAGTCATATTTTACGACCGGTGTAAATATTTCATTTTATTTACAAAAATACCACCGATCATGACTTTTTACAGCGGTCATTACTTTTTACAGCGGTCATATTTTACGACTGGTGTAAATATTTCATCTTATTTATAAAAATGCCACCGGTCATTTTTTTTAAACCGTCTCCGCAATGACCGATTTAAAAATAGGGTTTTAAAAAGTCTATTTTTCAGTAGTGTATACAAAATTTAAGCCCATTAAAAAAATAAAAATCTAATAAAATATTTTGAACAAATATTACAACAATTATTAAATCGAATAGAAAATATGTAATCAAAATATTCAACGTCGTCTTTTAATTAAAATCTTATATCCAAACACACCGACGTAGACTCAGCTTATAGATAGGGATACCCTAAGGAGAGATAAAAAATACACACGAATTATTTTTTTGATTGAATATGTATAATATATATTAATGTTTTGTTTCCATGGAAAATTTGACATGTGTGGGTAAAAACAGTATGATTGTTGGGTAGAATCAGTTGATATTTTGGAGGATATACCAGAAATACTGAAACCAGTTGGATATTTTGAGGAAATATCTAAAAAGAAAAGGACAATTAATATGCTATGGTCTCACTTTATTTTTGAGTCACGTATATATATATATATATATATATCCTCTTCAAAATTATTATTTTTTGTTTTCTTAAATATAATTGAAAGTATGTTTCCTACATATGTAACAATATTATTAGATATTTTTTTTTACCTATACATGATTCTTAAATATAATTCTCGTTCTATTGTTTTTTTTTAATTTATTTTAATATTCAGTCGTCAGAATTTTCAGTTGTCCTTCTTCTCATGTTTAACGTACGTAACCAATTATAACATGCTAAAAAATAATTAAAAATATTAAAATTATCATAAATTTTAAATAAATTTTAATATTAATTTTATTAACTATACTAAATTATATTTTTATTCATGTTTACTCTCTTTTATTATTTTTATTAAACATTGAAGTATATAATTAATATTATTTAAAATTAAATAAGGGCCTTATAAAAATATCAATGGCACTTGTTATGCTATTAATTTTTGGTTTGACATTAATAAATCGACAAAAAAATTTGTATTTATTTCAATTTAATTTATACATCACTCCTCGTAATCGCATTTGGGAACGAAATTTGATATTAAGACAGACTATAAAATCTGAGTTAAAGCTTCGATTATGTTTTTTTATGCAAAATCATACATAAAATCCTGCTAAACATTATTTAGGGAGATTATTTACGTATTAATCAAAGCTTGAAGGGTATATGATTGATAGTTGGGAGCTATATAAACATATTCAAAACCCTGAGATTTATTATTAAATTATAAAAGTTAAGTGAGTTATTGTCACATAACCCAGATTGTATAGAAATTCCGTTTAATTTAACTTTTTTTATTTGTATATAGCTGAAAATCTAATTTGTGAGGGGGCATTTGATTCCTCTGGCAACTTTAAATAATTAACAAAAAGAATTTCCCAAGAAATAACGCCACCGCCTTGCAGCTGAAAGGAATTAACTATTACCGCATGGAAAAATTAATCTGTCAATAACCGAATTAACTGACTTCTCCCGGGCAATTAGAAACCATTCATCTCTATATTTGTTAATGAAAATTGGAAAACATAATTAAAAGGACTGTCAAGCAAAATCATAAGCAATCTTGAGGGGCAGTCTTTTATTTTTTTCTTCTTTAAAAAATGCTAACAACTAATGGAAATATTGTTAGAATTCAATTCATCATTTTTCTTAGGTGAGGAGAGGGTTGAACAACTCAATATCTTATTTTATTTTACGGTATTTTTATATGGTTAAAGATACTCTTCTTCATTCTCTTTATATAAAATATTCAACGATTTTCACACAAATTAAAAATAGTTGAAATTATTAATTTTTTTAAAACTAAGTTTTTCAATGAAGTTTATTAAATTAAACTAATACAGGGTTATCTTTTTATAGTTAAAAGGACTAAGAAAGAGTAAATAATTGATAATTTTATAAGGGTGTAAAACAATCTGTTATTAAAAAAAAAAAGAAAAATGTTGAAGGACAAAAGAGGGTGGAATAGCAAAGGAGATAAGAGGCGAAAGAAACCAAAAAAGCTAAAATCATTGCAGAGGGGAGAGATCCAAAAGGCCCCCTCTTACCTTGATACACGTGAATTCTCAACTAGTTCCTTACCCTATTCCACGTAAGCCCTGAGAATCTAGTGTCCCCAATAAGATTCTGCCACCTCAGCAGATAAGGAACCTTTTCCAGAAACCCCATACGAGGCTTTGCAGGCCCTATTATTGCTGCATATCGGCTGCCTTCCCCATCAACCCACCCCTATGCATACTTAGGGTGTGTTTGGATTAGCTTTTGGATAATAGATTATGGGAAGAATAGATTCTGGAGAATAGATTTTGGGTAGAATAGATTTTGAGAAGAATAGATTTTGGGAATAAAGATGTTTGGATGATTAGTAGTAGAATCACTTTTTATATTGGTAAATTACTAAAAAGGGTATGATATGATTAAAAGTAAGAGAGATGAAAGATGATAGAGAAGAAAGAGGAGAGAGAAGAGAGTGTAGAGAGGAGAGGAGAGAGAAAAAGAGAGATAAGAGAGGAGAGAAGAGAGAGAAAAAGAGAGATAAGAGAAGAGAGAGGAGAGATAATAGAGAGAAGAGAGGAGAGAGGGTGTAAAAAAAGTAAGGGTATAATAGTAATTGGATAATCCAAAACCTAGGTTTCAAAGAAAAAGCTATTTTCAGTAGCTTATTCAAAACCTAGGTTTCAAACCGAGGTTTTGTCCAAAATCAATTCTCAACAAAAATTGCTATTTGTGTGAAAATTTTCCAAACCGAGGTTTTGCCCCATAATTGATTCTCAAACCATGGTGCCAAACAGGCACTTAGCCATTTCTTTTGTTTACTGTTTAGTGTTTATGCCTTCTTCAAACTTCAAATTACTCAACTACCCATATCTCCATCTCCATAACTTCAATAATAATAATAATAATAACAAATTGATGAAAATTTTTATATTATAAAATTTATTAAGAAATATACCTAAGAACCTAAATCTTTAAGTAGATATAATTCTTATTTAGTTGTGTATAAAATATCTTTAATTGCATGTAAATTTTTTATGTTTTACATTTAGTTAAAAATATATATTGCATAGTAGAAGGAGAATTGTACCCACTGAAAATAAATAATATATAAAATTTTAAGCAAATTTAATTTCAAATATTTTTAAGTAATAAATTGTGCAACAAAAAATTTTCAGCAAATTTTGCTAATAATTTATTGATAGCAGGGTAATGAATTCACAAAGAGAGTTATTTATATAGGAAGTTTAAAAGATTATCATATATTAGAATATTTACATGCAATCAACAAATTATTAATTAAAATAGTAAACAATTTTATCCTAAAAAAAAATAACACATGTTTGAATTATGTAAAAAGCACTTATTAGAAGTAAAAAAAAATTACATTCTAAATCTCAAAAAATTAAGATACTCGTAACTAAATAAAAAATAATAATTACGTGCAAGCTCGAAATTAAAAAGAAAAATGGTTCAATTCAGCATACTTAAAAACAGTGTTAAGCCACCAAAAAAAATTAAAAAAAAAAAAACAAGAAAGTTTCGTTATTAGTCCAAATGCTTTTGCCCTATTTATGTATTGGGTAAGGTTCTAGTCGTTGGACATAGGAATTCAAAAGAAACATTTAATAGAAGGGACTAGTATACGTACTCTATGCTTATGTAATAATATCCGACGCCAACGGAGCAAACATAGTTCATAAATCACATTTTTCACACCTAATTTTCATTTGGCGGTGTCATATAAAGAGATTAAAGAGACTTCAATCAACTTTTGATTGTTTAGGATTTTTGAAATTTATAATAAATAATTTTTTACACTAATTCATAAATTTAAATATGTAATTTTACAATACCAATAATTTTTAAAATAAAATTTAAATTAATAAATGAAACTAAGAAAGATCTCGAATATTTTGCTGTAATCTTTTTTTTTAATAAACATTTTTCTAAAATAAAAATATATTGAAACCATCGTCCTCCTATAACCATTGTACTCCTATAATACTTAATATATAATTTAATTAAAAGAATATTATTAATTTAAAATATAAGATTTATTTTTTATATGTATATAGTTTTTTAAAATTATTTTTATTGATATTTCTTCAACAATAATCAAATAACAAAGACAGTTAATAATTATAAAAGATGATTAAGATATTTTAAAAAAAAATATTATGTTGACTAATTTTTTTAATCTTATTAAATTTATTAAATATATCTTATATAAATATAGAAGAATTAATAATTAACAAATCTCACTATTTTGAACGTTACAAAAACGCAAAGAGACCTGGTTCATGGAATAAAATGCAAAAGCCTCAACAATGTGATAGATCTATGTACGTGTACGAATAAAAGTTGCCGCCTCAACATATCAATTCGATCATCTTCGTCTCCAATATTCTCTGAAATTCAGTATTTGTTTCTTTCTTTCTAGTTTTTTTTTTCTTTGGCTCCGTTATAAACTTTGTTTGGTGCAAATCCGTTTAAAAAAAACTTGGCAGTGATCTACAAAAATGCATCAACCATCAATTATTTTCAGTCATAGTAGACAGTTAAAACATAAAAACAAAATTTAGAAGACGCAAATACGCAATAAAAGGAAAGCCACTGATTAGTGTTAGTTTAAATAAATTTTTTTTTACCATTTAAATATAAAATTTTGATTTTGAACTTGTTTAAATGTAGAAGATAGCTTTGAGAGAATTATTTCAATTAATATTGACAATACTACTAAATAGCAATTTAAACCAAAAACAAGAAAAGAAAAGGGAGAAAAGGATATTTTAGTAAAACGGTATCTAAAATAACTGAACAGGTAAAATAAAAGAGAGAGAGCTAAGAGAGCTTAATGAGAGTGGTCCCACGTTCGTAACAGCAGAAACCCAGCAATTGTCTCTTCCTTCGTTCCACCTCCACCTCCTCCATCACTGTGCCAGTGACTTCACCCCTCTCTCTCCCGTCTCTCTCCCTCATCCATACACATTACACACAGCCTGTGATTGTGTCTGTGCCTATCTCTCTCCCTCTCTCCCCCTCCCCAATATTGCCTATATGTACACATCCCCCAACGGTTCTTTCTCTTCTATATTTGTTTTCCCCGTGACCCTCTCTCTCTCTCTCTCTGAACTTAACACCGCTCAGTACTCTGTCTTTGGCTCCCTCGTTGCAATACTTACCTTGACCAAACCCAATTTGATATCTTAGATACTGGGTTGGTTGTTCTTTCCTGGGGCTCTGCGATTTTGGAATTCTCTGTTTTAAGAGCTTTTACTTGCTAGTGTCATCAGATTTTGGTTCCTCTATCAATAGGGAAAGGGAGGGATTTTTTTTTTTTCCTTTTTAGTTTTACTACTTTGGTTTATTTATTTTATGTGGTTCTAGGGTGTTCCACTTCAATTATATTCCTAAAGTTCTTGGCTTTTTCCCTCACACTCTCATTCAGTTCTATTTCTTTTTTAAAATAAACAACGCCAAGGGCAACACCTTTTATTCCCCTGTACTTTTTTTGGGTTTAGGGTTTTGTACCTTTTTTCTCACTGCCAGGGTCTTCTCGCTCTACTCCCCACTTCTCATCAGTCTGGAAGCAATGAAACATGTTTCATTGTTTTGAGCTTTTCCTGTGTACCTCTGGGTTTAATCATCTCTGAAACTCTTGAGCATCTCTTTTCATGCTTTGTTCACTTAGTGTTCTTGAATTCTGCATGCTGACTCAAATCTTTTCCTCACTGATGCTTTGAATGACCTTCAATATCTAACCTGTTTCGAGCCTTCTTCCTTTCACAAATGTCTGCGTGTTTAAGCGGAGCTACTGGAAGAACTTATGGGTTCGATTTCGATTTTTTCAAATCTCCGTCTATATCGACCCGAACTTCGCATACATCTTCTCCTTCTTCAACTATCTCGGAATCGAGCGATTCTCCAATTGCAATCTCCACTAGAAAATTTCGAACCCCTCGAAAGCGACCCAACCAAACTTACAAGGAAGCTGCCGCAATGCTTTCCACGGCTTACCCAAATCTCTTCCCCTCAGAAAGCCTAAAAAAACCTGGCAAGTTCACCAAAACAGCTGATAATTTCGCGGATGAATCTTCAGAATTGTTCTTCCCTTTCCAAGTATTTGATACCTCCTCTTTCCTACTTCAGCACCAACCAATCCAACAGAAGCCTGGTAATTTTCCAGCGGAGCCAAAAGCGGTTAATCTAACAGAAAAATCGTGCCAGAGTCCAGGGGAGATTAGCTCACGAGTGAATATTACTCAAGAATTTGAGGATGATTGCCGAGAAGATTTTGATGCTGAATCGATTCTCGATGAGGAAATCGGAGAGGGAATCGATATCGATAGCATCATGGGAAGCAGGGCCGAAGATTCCAACGGCGCGTCTTGTCACGACGAACACGTGAATCCCCGGACTGTGGATTTGACGGGATTTAATTTTGGCGGGAATTTCGATTTCCGGCTAAGAGCTCTCCGTGGAGTCGAGGAAGGGAATTATTGGTGGAGCTATCCCGCTGTTGTCAATATGCTTGAAATCTCACCAGAAATAAAAAAGCCTACTCCGGCGGCATCAGTTTCGCTGGAGAAGAAAAGGAAGAAGACGAAGAAGGTGGAAAAGCTGACGACCATCGAATCAAAGATTCCGGAATTGCCGAAGGAGAGTTCAATTCCGCAGGCGAAATCAAGTCCAGGTTTGCTGTTGAAATTGAATTACAACGAGGTTTTGAATGCTTGGTCTGACCGGAGTTCACCCTTCACCGGCGAAAGTGCCGCCTCTGACGCGCCCGGAAATGATATCGCGGTATGTTTGTCATCCTTTAATCCCAAATTGATTTTCTTAACCAAACTCTATTCAAATATTTATTTAACAATATTTAAATAAAAAATATATAATTATTTTAAATTATATATAAAAAAATTAAAATATTATATACAACTACACAAAATTTAAGAAGATCATGTATATTTAAACCTAATAAATTATATGCACATGATCATTGTGTGAATTTGCTTTTCATGCTTTTTTTTTAGCTCTCCCATGGGTTTTAACTTATTATTCAATGTGTTGATTGTAGTTAATTATAAAAATTTCAGTGCATGGTATAAAACTTTGGGGGTCTAATGTTTTTATTCCCTGCTTTTGGGCCCTTTTGTAGCCCCCTTGAATTATATATTAGTAATATATTCAGCAACATTCTTAACAGGACATAAACATGATAAATGAGTGGATTTCCACTAAAATAACCTCAAATTAATTTCTTAAAAAATCTTGGTCGTACGTGGCCTTTTGTTTCGTTGTTAGTAGAAACCTAACAATATGCATGTTGATAGTAAGAATAAAATTTTGGTTAGATGTTATAGTTGTATCCTTTCAGGTTTCATAATTTTGATTATCTATTGGTTAGATGTTATAGTTGTATCTTTTTCCATTTTTCATACTGTAACATTTCTTTTAATTTCATGATTGGCATGAGCTGACGTTTTATGTACGGTTGTTTTCATGTATCTTTTTATATAATATAACTGGTCATATTTAATAAAGAGATTAGAATGAAATGAGATATAGTAAGTAGAATCTCTAAGTTTCATATCTTAAAATATTAATTTAGATAATTAATTAATCAATTAATTATAATTAATTGATTAATTTAGATAGATTGATGAGTATATAATATGAGTTCATCTTAAAATATTGTATTTGATCATAATTAACTGATTTATTTAATTTAATTAATTTATTTAAAAATATTAAATAACTATTATATTAAATATAATATCTAACTTAACATTAAACTGAACGCGTGGATAAAGTTGGATTAAAGGTAAAATGAAATGGCATCATTTGTTATTTTAAAAATTCTAAATTATGATTGCAAATCTGAAAGGTTGGAAAAGAAGACAATCTATCTTTGCAAAATTGAAAGGCACATATGCTAAGAGTGGAAAAGGGGAGAGAGATGCCCTGTATTTCAACAACCATTGACTGCCACAGAATTTACCTCACTCCTATCAACCACAACTTCACATTGAAACTTGTTTATTTTTCTTTGGCCATTACTTAATGCATATGTCCTTATTTTTTAAAATTCATTATATGAATAATAGTTGTATTGAAATTTCATAGCTAAAATATTTTCTATTTTGGGGACAGGCACGGCTGGCACAAATAGATTTGTGGTGGGAGACTGGAGAAGGAGGGGTGTTGAGAGAAGCCAGCGTGATGCGCTACAAAGAAAAGCGCCGTACGCGTCTCTTCTCCAAGAAGATTAGATATCAAGTTAGAAAAGTCAACGCTGATCAACGGCCCAGAACGCAGGTATCATATCACAATCACCCCCCATGCCTCATCATATCATAGCCCAACACTAAAATTTATGAAAAATAAATTACATTTATTTAGAGAAATTTGCTACGGTTTTTTCCTTTGGGATATGATCGTTAGACAATGAGCGCCTCTCAAAACGATGGGGAGTGGGCCCCTTCCTGACAGTTGGTCCAATTTCATAGGATCCATCTCATTCACTTTTTTCCTTTTTGCTGCCATCATTCTTCATTCCTATCGGATTACTGTTTATTGTGAAACAACCATTTCTTTGCTGCTCCCTTGCTCAGGGAATATTAATTTCTTGAATGAGAAATTATTTTTAAAAAATTCCGTTGAAATTAGCTTGTGTTTAATTTCTGATTAGAGATCTCAAACGCACACTTTAACAAAGCGTGTGAATGTGGCAGGGGCGATTTTCTAGGAGGCCCAATGGCTGCTCTAATGCACAAAGCTCATAAAGTGTAAAGCGGGCCTTAACGTTCCATCACTCTCAACCATTTTTATTTATTTGTATTATTATTTTTTTGAGTTTTTCCACAAGAGAAAAGCCCAGGAGTAGAGTGGTAGAGATATTTTAAACTCTTTTTTGGTGGTTGGCTCTTTTTGGGGTCTCTTAATAAATAAATGTTGTGTTATCATTCAGTAAAAGAGACGTCATTAATGAACTATCTATTCTCTGAGGCGTCTGGGGGATCCCCTGTCTTCTTCCTGCGAATCTTTCTCTGCACAGCGCACGCATGGGCGCATGGCAACTTCCCATACAATCCAACGTCTCACGTTGTGCCATGTCACTCTCATGGAAGGATTCATCTCTTCTGTTAGTTTATACAAAATCCTAACCGTCCTTTATCAGCCTCCCTCCGTCTCGCAACCTCTGCATTATCAGCCTCCCTCCGTCTCGCAAAAGCTTGAAATAATTCTTCTGATGATCAGTCCAAACTGCTCCTCTCTCCCCTCTCTGCTCCCTCCCCCCTTCCTGACCTTCCAACAAAAGCAGTGGTTGTTTTTCACACACACACTGGTGGGAATCTGATGGAAGTTTACACGAAAATAGAAACAAGAAGCCACAGTTAAAACAATTTTACTTTCACATGATGGTTATGCGAATCTCAAATTCACAAATTGTGATTGGGCAAGGGAGCTACTGTATAAATGGGTCTGTGGGCTGGGTATGAAGGCGAAAACGTAAGATGCACACACATACCGATACAGTAAATGTCCAGAAGGGGGAGAGAGAAAGAGAGTGAAGTGGTCAAAGGAAGGGGTAGGAGGGAGCTGAGAGGGAAGAGAGGAGCAGTTCGGACGGATAAGAATAATTATTTCAAGCTTTTGCGAGACGGAGGGAGGTTGCCGATGATAGAGATGATGACTTGGAAGATACATCAGCACTTATTAATTCACACGATGACTTACTTATGATTTAAAAATTGTGGAAAGATAAAGACTGAGTTTTAAATTATTAAAAAAATTCAAGTACTAAGTCATACTTTAAAATATAAGTAGGTTTATAATTGAATGATTAAAAAATTAATATTTTCTATTCATAACATTTGATTATTTAAGTCTTTAACAGCGAGAATAAGTCTCTGGAAAAAAGAGAAGAAATAACCATATAAATTTAAAAATAATAATTTGAGTATCTCAATATCTAAAAGTATAGATTAGATGGAAAACTCAATCTGTCATTTGTAAATTTGGGTAAAAAAACCAAATGACCTTTAGAAGCATTTGAAGAAAAAATTAGAGAATAAAACTTAGAATATAACGAAGAGGGAAAAAAAGTGAGAGAATGAAGCAGAAAATTAGGTTCCACCTCTCATCAAATATTACTCCAAAAATAGAATTATAGTCGGCATTAATAAGGGTACTAGTTGTCCTTTCAAATACTCTGCCACCAAAGTTGAATTTTACCCTATCCGAACAAATCCCCATGATTGGTTTTGCTGAAGAAAACAAACAAAACCAGAACAAAAAAGAAGCAATCGAATTGGAGTTGTCAGGAAACAAATTTCCAAAGAACAAAGGATGTGAATGAATGATTGATCATAGAAAAATAGCAAAAAAAATATGGGAAAGTTGGATTAAAGCAAACTAGTGGAAGAAACACGTAATAGAAAATAAATTAGGAAGGGGATCAAAATCTAGAGAATAAAGGAAGGTTTTTAAATTTGAGAGATTTTGTAAAGAGGGGAGAGAGAGGATGTGTTTCAAAAACTGAAGAATTGACACAGTTTGATGACTGACCATCTTCTCCCTCTGAAATACTATGTTTTTCTACGTCATTGTTGAAGTCGCAAATCCAATTATTAAAGCTACAAATCTTATTACAGGAGTTGTAAATCTCATTAGCAATAGGTTACAATTTCAATTATAAACATCATTGCAGGAGTTATAAATGCCATCAGAAGAGTTGTAAATACTATTATAAGAGTTGTAAATCACATTAGCAATAGGTTACAATTTCGGTTGTAAATGTTATTGTTGAAGTTGCAAATCCCATTGTAAAAGTTGTAAATCCCATTACAAGAGTTATAAATCCCATTAGCAATATATTATAATTTCAGTTGTAAATGTCATTACAGGAGTTGCAAATTCCATTGTTCAAATTGTAAATCTCATTAGATGAATTTTAAATACCATTACAGGAGTTATAAATCTCATTAAGTGGTTACAATTTCAGTTGTAAATGTCATTGTAGGAATTGCAAATCTCATTGTTCAAAATGCAAATCCCATTAGACGAGTTGCAAATGTCATTACAGGAGTTACAAATCATATTAGTAATATGTTACAATTTCAGTTGTAAATGTCATTGTTAAAATTACAAATCCCATTGTTGAAGTTGTAAATCCCATTAGCAAAACATGGTTCCAGTCAAATATTTTTGTAAATATTCTTATCTAATTAACCTTATATCAAATAGAAGATATATAGAATATACTACCTATAATATTTATTTATCAACAAGTAACTGTTGAAGCTTCAACATAATTCTGAACATTCATATAGAACTCACAAACACACTAATCATATAACTATAATAGAAACTTACTATAATTCAGAAATGCACTTCCAATCATAATATGCCATATCTTTATTAACACACACACACACACATATATATATAACAAGATCTCTGTATAATACAAATAATATACACCTCAAAAAGCCTTCTTCTACTTGTACCATGTGGCACAAACTAAGTAAATCAATAAATTTAAGAGACTAATTCCATCAATAAGATAGAAAAAGTAATAGAGATAACCCTTATTTAAGTTATCAAGGTTTGTAACTTTAATGGTATTTGTAACTCTTTAAGGGATTTGTAATTTCAACAATACGATCTATAACTTTGTCTAAGACATTGACAACTGAAATTACAACTCATAAATATTCATAACCTACTGCATAATTTCATTCAATGACATTGACTACTTTACTTATGGAATTTACAATTAACAACTCTTTTTGTAAATAACATAAGTAAAGTGGTCAATGTCATTGAATGAATTTGTGCAGTAAGTTGTGACCATTTATGAGTTACAATTTTATAATTGTAAATGTCTTTACAAAAATTATAAATCTCATTACAGGAGTTATAAATTTTATTACATAAGTTGTAAACCCGAAAGCAATATTTTACAATTTTACTTATAAATATCCAAGAAAAAGTTGTAAATCCTATTGTTAAATATAATCATTACATAATATGGTAATAGTTATAGTCATTACAAAGTGTGGTCATAATAATTACAAAGTTTAATATTATAAAAGTTGAACACTAAAAAGTAATTACCTAAGTTTAAACATTAGTTGATCAATAATTGAACCTTACAAAAGTTGATCATTACAAAAAATTGAAACATTATTTGATCAATGTAGCAATCTCACTTGGTGGAAGTAGGTTTAACGCAAATTCTCGCCTTGAGTTAAGCTCATGATTTACTAGCTACCATATTAGGTTTCGTCTAAACTCTACAAAGCCAACAAGACAACAAAGAGCACGTATAGTTGATGAGTGCATAAGAATAACTTAAAATTTCACTTCCTCACTAGAGAAAAAGAGGTCAAACATAAGCAAACTAACTACAAGGTTGATAATTCTTGAAAGATTGGTAACCCCAATATCTTTCCACTGTATCAACTGTAAAAGGGGGCTCAATATTGTAAGGAGAAATATATAGTTTGCTTGATGAAGCATATTTGATAAGAACCTAGATTTTACTAGTAAAATATTCATATAAGCAAAAACAGGTATATTAAAGCAAAGTCATCTTTTGATCAACCTTACTTCATGGCGACCAAATAAAGATTTAAAAGTATATCACATTTGTATCAACTATGTTTATATTCCATAAACAATAGTAGTAGACTTGCAAGCAAACTTTTATTATTTTAAGTGCAAACAACATCAAGTGAAAACCAAGCAATATAATCCAATTGAACGAAGTCGAAGCTCCAGAATTTTCAACATTAGTATGTTGAAAAATCAAAGTTGGAGAGTCAAATAATTCTTTTCTTAATAATAGCAAAATATTTAAAACATGGGGAGTATTTGAAGGGATTTATGATTCCTACAATAGAATTTACAGCTAGTCTAATAGGATTTGTAACTTTGAAATTGCAATTTATAAATAGTTGCACAAAAAGTAATAGACTGCAGGACATAAAAAGCAATGGACGGAAAGCAATGAATTTGCGATTTCTCCTGCTACTTTCTTAAACTAGTCGAATCTACAGTTAAATTATAATCTTTCTCCCAAGGTAACCATGAAAATAAACAAAACAATGGTAATTATCGGAGGAGTAAAAGAAGAAGATTTGTATCAAAAATTTACTTACACTTTCTCATTTCCAGTTTTAGCTCAGTCAAAGATGTCTCGCACAAGCTTCGTCTCCCATGCGCACCAACAATTCTTTCTTTAGATTGATGCCTTAGTTATACATTTCATTTATTCCAGGGGTAATTTAGTATTTTAACCTAAATTTGTAAAAAATAGATTACGTTACTACCCAATCTGTTTTTTTTTTAAATATTTATATACCCAAATTATTCTTTTTAAATTCACATGGTATTTTTTTTATCTTTTTAAAATCTTTAATTATTAATTGCTTAAAAATGATAATGTGACTATATAATAATTAAAATAAATTACATATGACTTTAAAAAATAATTTTAATTTTAAAAATAGCTAAAGATTTCTCTCCCTTGCTCTGTGTAGGGAATACCAAAAAATAGGTTATAATTAATTAATTATTTATAATTATTATAAATTATTATAATTAAAAATTTAAAATATTATAAAATTAATTAATATGAAATTATCGATCAATTATTGTTATAGGACTTAAAAAAATTAAATATTAAAATAATTTATGATTATTATAAATTACTGTTGTTTATAAATTTAGACTTATTTTTAATTAAATTTTATTCAAAATATGAAAATATTTGGGGCCCGTTTGTAATTTTTCCTTTCCAATGCTTGTGCTGGAATTCGGGAGCCGAGGTCGGCGGCGTCTGAGGAGGAAGAGGAGCTCTGCAAAATCAATGAGGGGCAAAGGAAGAAGTTATTCGGGAATTTGATCCGCGACCTCTTACCTTACAATTGACCCTATTGTTCTATTTGACTTTCCTCTGAAAATCTCGCCTTTCTAACTTCTAAGCTAGTGACTTAGTTATATCTTTTATATTCTTTCACCTTTCTCAACAATCATGGCATCAAATATTTTTCGCCGGAAAATATCATCTTTTGGGGTTTCTCGCACTTTAGACGGTTTAACTTTAATACCTTTGTTTTGGTTTTCTTTGTTTCTTCCGTTTTCGATTATGCATTTGATTACGATTCGTTTGGCATATTACATTTGGTGAAATTTGTTTTGTCTTTGAGTGAAAGGAGAGAGCTGTTTTATTGTTACGTTGAGTAGGCTCTTGTTTTAAGAGTTAGCACAAAACTGGAGCGTGTTAGGAGGGCCATTCAGTTTAGTGTAACCCAATCCATTGCATCTTTATAATTGAAAGTAACATGGCGTGAATTCTTTTTGCCTGCTAATTAATTACCATGTCATGTAGAAAATGAAGATTTTATCTCTTTATAATTTATTTCTTGACTACATTCTTCCTATTTGAGCAAGATTATGCTCTACGTATTGAGCCTATGTAGCCGTTGGGAGTAACACCATGAACTATTTCCTCTGTAAAATCATACTTAGACCCTTTTTAATTTTACAATCAAACAATAACATTATCTAAAATGGCTTATCTGCAACTTTCAGTTAGCGATCTCTTAGCTGCAAAACAACCTGCCACTTGTGAGTAGGCTTTTAAATACCTAGCCTTATGTAAGGATTATAGGTATCTTGATCAAAGTTGGAATAGAAACTTCATTCATTACGACTTCTATTGGTTGAAAAATTTTGAGAGATGTTTTCATTAGTGGCAACTTGATGAGGAGCACAAAGCTTATGACTGCTAATTATTTATGAAATATTGAAAAGATGCTACTACTAGATGTCATCAATAGAGCATTTTCCACCTTTTTGTCCCCTCAACTTGAAGTTCAAACGGTTTCTTGGTTTTTCATGTTCTATCAAATGCTTATAATTGGTATGTAGGCAAATCCTGTGCGTTTGAGGGTGATAGTTGATGGTGGCATATATGTTAATATTGCTGCTCAAATTGTCAAGACCGCCTGACACAAATTGCTGCTTGAGTTCAATTGTTTTTTTTTGGGGGGGTGGGGGCGTAAATGAGTGCAATTGTATATTTTAGTTGTTTTTTGGTATTTTTCTTTATCATCATTCATTCCCTAAACTCCTTATGCAGGTCACGATGGGCTGCCTTTTCATCTATATTTTAAATACAAGTTTGGATGTTTTAGTAGTGCTTCAAACAGGATACAGCCGTACAGCAGCCTCAATGATACAGCCAGGATTGATTTAACAGACTTTACGTATGTATATATGTCTCATAGCTATTGAATGCACATATAAAGTTAGTTTTCCCTAATGTGGCTGTGCAGTTTATTACCTTTGTTGACCAAAGTTGTTAACAATGTAAACTTCAACATGAGACCAGAGACCAAGTTAGTTTTCCTCAATAAATCGTTAGAAAGTTTATTTTCTCAATCTGTAGACAGAACAATGCTTTAAACTGTAGAGATTATGATGTCTTTGTGATATATCCTCACAATTAATCAGACCTATGGAAGAAGGGAATTTGTGGTGTTAGGGGGAGAACTGCTTTAGTAAATATCAGAGAAGGGAGAGGAACACAAGGAGACTGTTTTGGGGAAGATTCAGAAAAGGTCCGTTAGGAAAGATGGGAATAGAAAGTGGGTGAGTAAAGAGATAGAGGTAGGCAGAAAGGAAGTGGGGTAGCCCCTTGAAGAACTAGAATTTTTCTTTTCTTTCTAGTGTTTTCTTCGATTGTATTTCCAATTTGAAACTGCAATTTCCATCAATGAATTCTTCAGTTGAGGAGATAAAAAGGTGATAGGAGTAGAAGTTAAAGAAACTATGGGAAATTCTGAAAAGGTTTGTCAGGAAAATGGAAATATAAAGGGATCGAGGGAAGAAAGTTTAGTGGGCAGAACTTTGGGGAAAGTTGTGGGAAGTTCTCTAGTCCCTTGAGGAGGTATTTCCCCCCCTTCTGTTTTCTCTATTGTAATTTCTGTTGGAAACTCAGGTTTCCAGCTGTTTGCTTCTGACATTTATATTTGACTTTTGACTTTACACCTGAATTTGTAGTTTTGAATTTTCTTATATATTATAAGAATTGGATTTTGAAACATGTAAATTTCCCTCCTAATATACATCCACAATATTATGATCAGAAATTGATATAAATAGTAATCTTTATGGAGGATTCATTTTGTTTAAGTTGGTCATTTTCCTTCTTAAATCTCCTCTTGTTTGTGCATGCTGTACTTTGCAAACAACCTCCCATAAATCAACTATAAATGCCATGGAGTTGGAGAAATGAGCCTCACTATCCATAATTCATGAATATTGGTTTGTTAAAGTTTTTATATTCCTCCAGTCCTTAATATAGGATCTAATTTGAGACTTGATCTTGGTCCTAAATATAAGACCTATTTCTCATATTTATCTATTTTTTCCTAAATTGCCCTTGTAGATATTCCCTCAACAATAATCAAGTAAGAAGGGAAGGAAGGGAATTAAGGAAGATAATTAGGGTATTTTATGAAAACATGTTATGTTAACTAACTTAACTAACTTCCTTAATCTAATCAAATGACTTAAAAGGTTTTATATTAAGAACTGGAGGAGTATCATATGTAGAAGTTGCATTATGCCTTTAATTAGCCCCTCTTTATTGATCAAGATCTCTTGTGCTTTATTGGCTTAAAGCAACTGTGTTAATGATTGTGACCATATGATCTTGGTTTAACTAATAACAGTCCTGATGCTAAATTCATGCTTGTTGTAGCCGTCCTCATACATGGTACCCACTGGCCCGGCAGAAACAGCGCAGGGTTATATTGCATGTTGGTCCCACAAATAGTGGTAAAACACATCATGCTCTGAAGCGACTTGAGTCAAGTTCTTCTGGTACATCACTATTCTACTTTCTACTATGATAATCTGTAAACAATGTTAAGGAGGATTAAAATTTGTTAAGTACCTTTTTACTCTGTAGGCGTGTATTGTGGTCCTTTAAGATTGTTGGCATGGGAGGTAGCAAAACGGTTGAACAGGGCAAAAGTTCCTTGTGATCTCATTACTGGTCAAGAACGTGAGGAAGTTGAAGGCGCGAAGCACAAGGCTGTGACAGTTGAGATGGCTGATGTAACCTCCAAGTATCACTGTGCTGTTATTGATGAAGTACAGGCATGTCAATTGTTCATTTTGAGATTGACTTCTCTATTTTAAACAGCTCCCAGGGCCTGTTGACGTCACATGAATCAAAAGTACAAATTCACATCAACATTAGAGGATAAACCTTTATATGCTAATCTTCTTGTTATCATGTTATATTCGTGATTCTATATTCGTGATTCTATATGTATAATTACTAATGTTTATTTTTCATTTAAGTAAGAAATCATCTCTGCAATTGAAGCATTTGTACATGGGTAGTTTTCCTTTCCCTGTAACCTTTTCGATTCCTTTTTCTTTCAGATGTTGGGGTGTAATATGAGGGGCTTTTCATTTTCGCGTGCTTTATTAGGAATAGCTGCAGATGAACTTCACCTTTGTGGTGATCCAGCTGCTGTTCCTCTCATTCAGGAGATACTGAAAGTTACCGGAGATGAGGTTGAGGTACTGGATATTCTATTTCTAAACAAACCCCAAGTTGGGGTAGCACCCGTGGGAATCAATTGTTTCTTGTGAATCTGCCGCTGTGTGGTCATTGTTGACAAGGCATAGTACTGATTAATGATTTTTCATCAAAATTTTTAGATTTGTCTAATATTCTCTTCTTTCATGCTTGCTGTAGGTTCAATACTACGAGAGACTGTTGCCTTTAGTTCCTTTAGAGACTCCTCTTGGGTCTTTCTCTAATGTACAAAAGGGTGATTGCATTGTTACCTTTTCACGTAAGGGTATATACAGATTGAAGGTCAGTTTTTTACTTTATTTTATTCTGATGTTGGTGTTTCTTCGTTCTTGCTTTTCTCACATAATGGAGTACATGTCATCAGCCCTGTTTATCATTATTTCTCCGATTGTTTCTCATGCATGAATGGTTCTGGAACATGAAGTCAAAAACGCAATTTTCTGTCAAAATGCTTGTTTGTTTTATGCATTGATGTTCTTTTCTGTTTTGGAAATGGAGATTATTTATTCATGCTTGTTGAAATGCTACTGTTAATTTATTTCTAGTTCTGCCAATTCATTTATCTAGTTGTATCATATGTTTACATAGTTAACTAAACAGTGAATGACAGTGTTGATTTTCTCCTCTACGTGCACGCATGTGACTTTGTGTTTTTATTTGGATAATATTTAAACTTTTCTGAACTTATGTTCACCAATATTTCTCAGAAGCAAATTGAGAATGAAGGAAAGCATCTTTGCTCAGTAGTTTATGGCTCACTGCCTCCAGAGACTCGAACAAGGCAGGTATGGATTCTCATCTATGTCTAATAATGTTAAATCTGGATTCTCATAGGCCTTTTCTTCCATCTTGTATGAGAACTTCGATTAGTTTACTAGTATGCAGGAGGCAATGGGCTCAAACTTTTGTTCCATTATTATGCAAAGAGTTTAGATTCCAAAAATCAGTTTGCTCTCAGTTTGTCGAAGACTCGAAGTTAACACTTGATAACTTCTGTGGTAAAATTTGCCCTAATTTTAACAAAAGTAATCAGGGGAATGCCAAACGTAGAGATGCCCCTTAGTGCTGGTATCTTGTTATTGAAAGTGGAACTGGGAAAAGATTGAATATTTAATCACGAAGAATCTAGTGAGTTTCTCCTATCTTCTACAGTTCCTGATTTTTGGGAAAGTTAATGGTAGGATTCCCCGCTCCCCCAACTTTTCTTGTCATTGAAATTACACAAACAATTTATCATCAATTTTTGTCTCGTAAGAATGCAAATGACATTGTTACAGTCCATGCGTGTGTGCAACACCCAATGTTAGTTAAATTTAATCTTACACCAGTGGATAAAGTTTTGTAAGATGTAGTTTTTTTAATTGGATTAAAAGCTCTTATCATGAAGATTATACTCATAAAACTTTACATCTATCCAACATTGTTTTGTGCCTCATTATATATGATAAAGCTAGCTAGAATATACCTTTTAAATATAACAATTTGATTTCAAACTTATTCTTATATATAGTGTTTACATACATACACATGCACAAAAATTGAAATGGTACGATGTAATGATATTGATAGGTAGTGAGGTGAGATGGAGAACCTTTCCTAAAAGCTAGCTTATGTTGTGGGAGAGCCATCCCACTCAAATACCCCAATGAACATCTTATACTACTTAATATGGAATCATACTACCTAAGTCTCTATCAATTGTCCCCCCTTGGAGAGTTGAGGTCTTGATGATCGCATTCTCAGAAAGTTTAATTGGTAACACTTCACTCAACTTCCTTCCCGATGAAAAGCCTCCATAGGTCAAAACGTGGTAGCCCTTTTTTTATTTGGAACCATTGACAACTGGACTAGGTACCAATTGATCGGTATCCAAGTGCCTCCCCCTTGAATATGAATCAATTGGTATTGAAGTCTCTATTATGAGTAGTTATTGAGATGGGAGAATCAATCTACTTAAATATCCCATTAAGCATCCCATGCTAAATGTGGGATTAAGGAATTTATACTACCTAAGTCTCTATCATGTGTGTATAATATATATAGCGTGTGCACTAGTTGAACAGATGATAAAGTAACGAGTAGTGTAACAGTCTCATGAAGAATGTTATAAACATGCTATGATGATTGAAGAATAATAAAATGATATAAAAAGTTATTTGCATTTGTCATCTTTTGGCGTCAAAGGGGATTTGTGTATATTTTCATGGTAAAGGTGGGGTTTGTGTTATTTGGGCGTGTCTTGTAGGAGTGGAGATTAATTTTCCTTAAAAATTAGCATATGTTGCATCATCTTTTATTTTAAATTTCGTTGTATTTAATAAGTTTTCCCATGTTTTTCTTCCTGTTCTCCCAATTTGAACGTACAGAATGATTTGCTGAGTTAAAATGTTCATTGTGCTTGCAGGCAACCATGTTTAATGATGCAAATAGTGAGTTTGATGTTCTTGTGGCCAGTGATGCCATTGGAATGGGTCTTAATCTGAACATTTCTCGGATTATATTTTCAACTATGAAGAAGTTTGATGGTTTTGAGATGCGCGATCTTACTGTACCTGAAATAAAGCAGATTGCAGGTATCCTGAATTTATGTATGAGAGGACTGTATCATAGAAATTGATTGGGGATATGTTATTTGGAGATGCCCTAATTTTTATTCTCTAGTTTGGTCGTTTGGAGTTTGGACTAAAATAATCTTTACATTTGAATGTGGGGGCAATTCTTTGGTTGCCTTGAATGCATCTGCTTGTAGGGAGAGCTGGTAGATATGGGTCTAAGTTTCCTATTGGGGAAGTAACATGCTTAGATGCAGAGGATCTACCCTTGCTTCATTCATCATTGAATTCTCCATCACCCACTTTAGAGGTATCCTTCAAAGCACCTAATACCAAGTCAATAACCATGACAAGAAACGAAAAGCTAGTAATAGATTTAAATCTTAATTTATGCTTAGCTAACTTGATTTTGATTCTTCTATTGCTTATCTGTGTTATGATATATATACCAATTTTCTTATGCAGCGTGCGGGGATACTTCCTCCATATGATCTCATGCATTTACATTCACGATTACACCCCAAAGACAGTTTCACAAAAATACTGGTAGGTTGGCATAGTAGCCTAATAATCTGCTTGTTACTCTATTTACTCATCGATTCTTTGTTTAAATCAGAAATTTCTATTTGTAATCTAGAAATTTGACGGTATTGGAAGTTGTTATCATTTATCTCGGTAAATTTTTGGAGCTTCTCACCTTAATTTTATGGGATTATTCCCACTGGGATCAAGTTTTCAATGACCCAAATATCATATTTGAAATTGAAGTTGTAGTTCTGACGCCCCAGCCCTTGTGCAAACTTGAAAAATGTGATTGTACTATGTTCTTATCAAAGTTTTTCCTTTTTGGTTGCAGGAGCATTTTTTAGACAATGCCAAATTATCAGAAAATTATTTCATTGTTAATTGTGAAGATTTATTGGTAAGTATAATTATAGCTACCTGGCCATTTAATCAAGGACATTTGATTTCGATGTTTCATTATTTATTATCACTTCCATTTTATTATATGTTTGCTGGTTATTGATGTCATCAGAAAGTTGCTGCTATTATCGATGAGTTCCCGCTTGGATTGCATGAAAAATATCTTTTTTGTGTAAGGTATATTCTTTTCCTTTAAAATATTTACCAGGATTCGTTATTTCATTTCCAATTCTATGAATTGATTAGAGAATGAACAAATTAGGCTGTCTGTGTTTTTCTTGTCACTTTTCTTTTAACCGATACTCGTGATATTCAGTCCAGTTGACATGGATGACGAAATTTCGGCTCAAGGCCTTACCCAGGTAACCAATCTTTCATCATTATGAGATGTCTAGATGTCAGATTGAAGGGCATAAAAGTGACGGTATACTTTTTTATCAACCAGTTTGTGGAGACTTATGCTAAGAAAGGCCTTGTTCGGCTTCGGGAAATATTTAAACCAGGCACACTTAAGGTGCCCAAAACACCAGCTGCTCTTGAGGAACTTGAATCTATCCACAAGGTGAGGTTTATTTTATTTTATATTTTTATTCTTGTTAGTCTCTGTCATTATTCTAGGCCCCCATTGAAGTTGTTAGCTCTGGCTCATGGGTAAAAACAGAACTGTGAATGATGCATTTGCTAAAACCTAGGAATGGTCATTGGCAAAAATGAATTACTTGAGCCTGTTTCATTCTGTGATCTTAAGATGTAATGTTAACATATCACGATATTTTATTATAGGCTAACAATATGTTTAGAAAATTGTACCAGCTCATTTTAATTGCAACCTACACTCGAAATGTTTGTAACTTCATCCGAAGTTGGTAATGATGTGGTTTATATCCTGTAGCCTCAGATCAACTTCCCTCAACTCTTCACATCAACTTCCAACTAATTTACCTAACTTGTAATCTGATATATAATCTAATATTATACAGGGATATTTTAAGGAGATCAGATCATATTTGTTATAATTTAGTTCATATTAGCATGATGGCAATATTACGCCATGTGGTATCTCTGCTTTGTTCTTAGCTGGAATGAAGTTCATTGAAAGTGATAGTAGTTTGATTTGCTGAACTAATCCATGCGAATCACTTTGATGTGTTGCCAAAATTGAAGGTCCTGGATCTTTATGTTTGGTTAAGTTTCCGATTCGAAGATTCTTTCCCAGACCAAGAGCTAGCTTCATCTCAAAAGGCCATCTGCAGCATGTGAGTTGCTTTGTCTTTAATGATTTGCTGATTTTTTTTTAATTTCCCTTTCAGATTAAGGCTTAACCGTATAATATCAGTGAATAAACTCTAAAATGCAACCAAATATTACTTCTTTGAACTCTGGATTTAAACGAAAGCATATTCAAATTCCACTTCAAAAAATTAATAATAACTGGAAAAGGCCATGTGAGTTATTTGTCTTTTGACCACACTTATTGTTTGTTAATTTCACTGAGATTTAACATTTTCATTGTCATGAAGTTCAATTATTTTGTTCCCCCCCCCCCTTTTTTTATTGCCATGTTATGATTATTTTTGTTGAATTTGAGATTGTAGGTTGATCGAGGAGTTTCTGCAAAGGTTTGGGTGGCAGAAGCCGAACGCTGCAAGATTGCCAAGGCGCACTAACATGTCTTCTCTCTTGTCACAACGTATGAGGAGGCCATATTTGTAAATTCATTTGGGGCTGCGGTGGGCCCCACTCCCGGTCTTTCATACTTTATTCTTGTAGATTATTCAAAAAGAAAAAAGTTCAATCTGTTGAAACTTGTAAATTCTTATGATAATGGAATAAAAGCATTTTCAATAAATTATAATTTTTTTTTTTTGCTTCGGGATAGTTGAATTATTTGGAAATCGATTAGTAGCAATGCAGTCAAGTGCCTGATTTTTTTAACACATAAATACAAAAAGAAAATTATTCTATTGAACGTAATTGTCATTGTCTCTAGAATGACACAGCAATAAATATTCTAATTTTTTCAATAAACTAACAATGATAATTTTTTTCTGGTCAATGTGACAACGTAAGAAGCTTCATGGTGGAAGAAAGCGAGAGGTACTTGGCGACAAATCGTTTAGAGAAGATTGGCACTGTCACACTGTCGTTTTCATGATTCACATAATATATAAATAATATGATATAATATTAAATACATAAAATTGCACATTTAGTTCGTGAAAGATCATCTTTTAATCTTTTTTATAGATAAGTTTATTTAAAAAAAAACACTTTTTGGTGGGATAAAGTTTCTTGATTTAATATTTGAAACAATTTTCTCCCATTTAGATATTTCTCTTAAAAATATTGAGACATCGTATAATGTGTTACATTTTTTACGACCCAATAATGAATAATAGTACATCATACTATAATTTATATATTAGATGTCGATTTTAAGTATATATTAGATGTCGATTTTAAGTTTCATGTAATGTTTAGTTGGTCAATTCTATATTATTCATTTACTTATTTTTCTTAATTTAAAATCATTTCACATGCTTTTCATTTCTTAAGATTTACATTTTTAGTTAAACTTAAAATTGATTTAATTTTGTATTAGAGCTCTAGATTAAATAAATTTTATATTAAATACTGGAGATAGTATATTTTTTAACTGTATAAAGATAAGATGATTTAAACTTCAATTATATATCTACACATACAAAGATATGTTATGGAATCATATTTCAAAGATTCAAATATAATTATTTTGTCTTTTTTTATAAAATATAACTAGAAGGACTCAATTTCTTTTAAACAATTTCTCTAACTTTAAATTCAAATCATTGCTTTGAAAATCAAAATGGTTCGATCAGGGTCCGTTCATCAGACTTTCTAGCAGCTCCGTTTGGATTAAAAAAATCATTTTATAGTTGATCTAAGTTGGATCAAAGTAAAATCACCATTAAAATAAACTTAGAATAGCTTTTAGAAGATATAATGGATCTTGGGCCTAACAAAAACATACTAAAAAAAATTTAAACACCCATGCAGAAAAATTAACTATTTAAAGTAGTCAGCTATCGTCAGTGAATTCAACTAGTGAAAGGATGAGACATGCTACTATTTAGAACGTGTTTAAACTCTGGGGAGTAATACTTTATTGTGGTTTCAGTCGCGGCACTTGGAGAGGCATCCTAACTCCTAAGTAACTAGGTTTATGCCTGAAGGTAATAGACGGCTCGCCCTGCCCGACATTAATATCGCCTAGGAGGAAGGGAGATTTCTCTCTGCCCTTAGATCGTGGGTGAGCCCAATCCTTTTTCAAATTTTTTTATTAAAAATAAAAACTATTCAAAGTAGTCAAATAATTTATATTAATTATAATTAATTAATTAATTTAATTTTTTAATCTATATAAAATTAGTCAACTAACTTATATATTAAAGATCGAAGAGAGTATTATTTTATTAAAAATTTTATAATATATTGCAGTATTATTATGTTGACAATTAAATTTATTTCTTATATGTTATTACATATACATAAAATTAATTTTAACAATTATTTATTTAATTATTATGTCACCAATTAGACCAGACTATTAATACCGAAACTCACCAGCCTTTTAGGTTTGACTTTTAAAACATCGATTCAAATCCTATAAATGAAAATATAGATAGAGTTAACTCCAAGTTATGGTGCAACAATAATATCAGAGATTTTTTTTTTTTAAAAAAAGGTCAAAAGCTTCAAAAGGAAGAAGAGGTTGCGAAGAAGAAAGCGTCTGCGTCGTATGCGTTGGGTATCAATTAGGAAAGAGAGATGTGGAAACAGATTAAGCAACCCATTATGTACGTTTAGAATTCATGTTATTAAGTTACATACACAGAAATTCCCTTCATCTAATTAAAATCAATTTAACCAAACATTTCATTTCACTTTTTGAAGTTATCTTGCTTTTACTCAAATTTCATGTGCGTTCAACTTTATCCATCAAAGAGAATGTGAAATCTAATATAATAACTATTACCTTATTCTACTTGGTAAATTATGTACCCCAATTTATTTTTTTATCTTTAAATTAAACAAAAAATAATAAATATTGTAAGGACTGAAATACCATTCAACATGAAATATTTACTATAAATTTACACCGTCTAAATTAAATTTAAATAGTATTTCAATTAAGTTATACTATTAAAAGAATTAACTTTTAACGGTATTTTTATCGCCACTAAAAATTGATATTATAAATTTTAAAAAAGTAACTGTTACAATGACTATTACTAACAGTTTTTAGCCGTAACAATAAACGTCGCCACTAAAAATATTTTTAGCAGTACTTTTCTTAAATTTTGATGACAATATTTATTGAGCTGAAGTCTACGAGATAGTTTTATCGGCGACATTTAGAATTGTGGCTGAATGTCTGTTTTTTATAGTATTGATTTAGATTCAATTTAAATTAATTTGGCATATTTACCTATATGTAAATGTACTCTTCATGAAGAGTGATGAACTAGGAAACATATTCAGGATTATTAAGCAGTCTAATTGTATTAAAATATCTATTCTGTAAATTTTATTTGATATTGAGGTGTCTCGTTGAAGATGATTAGTTAGTAATGACGTTAGTGATTAGTTTTTCTTTATAATAATTACTATAAATCTGAGATCAAAATTGTACTCAACCTGTTGGTTGCTTTACTGGCATCATCATTAGCCAATTGATTCCTCTCTCTCGTACCAAAATTTGAAACTACAATTTAGGAAAAAGATAAATCTATTTTAATAACAAAATAAAACAAAAACTTCTGAGAGCTTTCACTCGTAGTAAATGACTTGAAGCGATATTATTAATATTCACAACAGATTCATTATTCAAAAATCACACACACTAATCAGGGATAAGTAGTGTATAAGGATATATTTTAGGCAGCTTAGTTTACATGTTTTTAATATCATTTTCAATTAACTTTTAAATTTAAATATTAAACAATTCACAGGGGTGAGGACATGGAATAGTTTTTTTTTAATGTAGATATAATCTTATTGAAAATAATTAGATTCAGACATTATTAAGTATTAAATATAAATATATTTTTAATTAGATAATAATAACAAGCATTGGTCCACCTCAAGGGCTAAGCTAATATGATTTGCCCACAACCCTCTCTCTTTTTAATATATCATCTGAAATTAATTAAAAAAACTGAAATGATATATATGCATGTATGTATAATTGTCTATAGTGTGTTTTGTTGGCTCTCCCACCCCGACACGCGAACTCCTCGTACATCTTGAAATGATAAGGATCCCACTCTGTTGTTGAATATTTTAAGGAACAGAACGAGTAACCTGTGGCTGAGCTATTACTTACGATCCTCATTCAAGTTAACCAAATTTCAAATCCAAATATGTGCCTAATTCCCATTAGTTTAGAGCCAAGTATGAGTGCTATACTAGAAGAGTTTTAGACTCTTAAACATGGCGGCTCAAATTTAAATTTATATAAATAAAAAAAATATTTAAGAGAGTTATCCCCAATTAATTTAATAATATTTAAATTTGACCTAATAAAATAATTATATCAAAAAGAGCTAAATATAAGTTACTATATGTCAACAACCATTTTATGTGGGTGTTTGATTTCCAACAAAATTAAGATTTCAGAAGGAGGTTTAGATCAAAAGTTAAACAAACAGTCTTCAAATATCTAAAAGAATTTATGGGCTAAATTATAGTTTTCAGATAAGCTTCTGGGTGAAAAAAAGAGCTTACATGATATCCAATATCTATTTTAACATACTTTTTTCAGGTGTCTCTATCGACGTCCTCCTCTATTGCTATTGTCGTCGTTGCTCTTCTTCTCCTCATCGTCGTCGCTGCTATGCTGCTTCTTCTCTATCATGTTTTTCTCCGTGGTCCTGTTCTTCTCGACTGCCGTCGTCGCTTCTTCTTCAGATGTCGTCGAAGTATGAGCAAGAATAATAATCATCATGGTGGGCCTCGTGTATTCGACAGAAATGGAATCACTGTCTTCTTCATATCTTCTTTTTTGTCTTGTTCATATCGCTGTCATCACTTTCTAGAGAATCGTTCTTAATGGGGGACGTCAACAAAGGATAGTGTCACCGGAGAGAACAAAAGAAAGAAGGGAAAAAAAGAAGAAATGTGATTTTTGTTTTTATAAAATCATATTATTTCTAATAATTTATCAATCATAAAAGTTATTATGATAATAACTATCTAAACACTTATTTATTCAGAACTATTTTTTTCATAAATTCTTTTTTAGAAAAACTTATACATAATCACTTTTAAATCATTTTTTTTATAAATTCTTCTCTAAAAATCAATCAAAACAGGTCCTATATTTAAGTTATATAGGTAAAAAGGACCCACCATAAACTTAGGAACTCAATTTAATGTTAAGATTTTAGATAAGGAATAACAATGTCAAACTTGCTTATATAACAATTACAATTTACAAGTGTTTTGATCATAAAAGCACTTAATGATAACTAACAAGATAGTAATTGAAGTAATAAACGATGTTATTTTTATAAAGAGTAAAATATAAATTTAAATTTAGAAAAGTATACTTATTGAAAGATGTAGAAATTCATTCCACTCTAAATCTTAGAAGGATTGGAAATCTTCCACTAAATTAAAAAAAAAAAAACAAAGTACTTAGTGATAGAAAATGAAGTTGAGTAACACATTAAAGAAACCATTCCATTTTTAGTTCACTGTACAAGCCAACTCATTTCCCAGCCTCACACACCAATACAAATATGCATACAAGGCAAGCAAGAGGATTTCCAAGCAAGCATAATCAAAAATCAAATTATAGCCTCTAAACTACCCAAATGGACGAGTTTTGCTAAGCCACGCGTCTTATCACTGGCTTCCCCCATAAATAATTTAATCCCCAGATTAATCCCACGTGGGCCCTACCCCTTTCATGTAATTACACACATGTACGGCTCCACTTTCCTCTCTCTGTTTTTGTTTTTTGTTTTTTTGAATTACTATTTTCTAATTTCTTCCCCCCACCTCTCCATGTCAACGGATGAAAAAGCCTTTCCCATGTGAATAAAGCTCTGGCGTTTTCAAGTACGTTTCTCTTTTGCGACTCAACGTCGTCGTTTGACCCCTCGCTCTGGTCTTCTTCTCCTTCAACCCCGAGCGAGAAATACTGGGGCCTTTCACCACCATAAACTTTGACCATAATTAAGTACAGAGACATGGCGAATACAGTTATCCCAATCAAGTACCAGCTGAATTCAATGTTAACCAGAGAAATCGCGCGGTGAAGAGCTTCGTCGTCGGAGCATCTCACCACCTGGTGACCTTCCTCCTGGTTCATGAAACACCCTTTGGGCATCAACCCAGGAGTCCAGAGCATGAACCCCATGACGACGAGCCACATGCCTTGGAAAAATATGCTCACAGATCGTACGAAGCTCACCAGGAAGCTCTTGGGCAGGGCGATTCCGATGAGAGTGGTCGACAGAGACACGACGATCACCAGCTGTAACAGAAGGTGGTACTGACCTTCAGGTCCCATGTGGTCAGCGGAGTGAAGGTGAAAGAGGAGAAGCTGCTGCGCGAAAGCCACGGCGCCGAGAAGCTGAGTAAGCCCGAGTTTGGTCTTCTCCGGCAAGGCGGAGGTTCGGTCGAGAACGACTGCGAAGGCGGCGTAGACGAAGAATGTCATGGAGATGGAAGAGTGCTCGAAATTGTGAAGATGGTTGGAGGGAATGGTGCCGTCGGAGTCGAAAGGTTGGTGCCGTTCGGGGCCGATGAAGAGCTCCATGGATATGGAGGCGAAAGACCCCGCCATGATAAGAAGAAGCTCAAGGTACTTGAGCTTAGTTGTGGGAAACCATGGAGGAGAAACATAGGACCTGGAATTAACAGCATGAAGCTTGATATGGTTGAAAAGATGCCAGAGACCAATCAACAAGAAACCAAATCCAGGAGCAACATGGCCAACCAGAGTTCCCATGAGCGACAATGTTTCTTCGTCTGGTGCTACTGTTGTTGTGTCGGAGGTGGTGGGTGGTCTATTTTGTCCCGACAAAGGGAGGGAAAATTTGAGGAAGGTGTGCTGATGGGGCAGAAAGAGAAGAAGAGGGGATTTAACAGGGGATGTTGAGAAGTTGGGATTGAAAATTGAGAGTGGTCTAATCTCTAGAGGGTTCTATAAAAACAGAGTTTTGGAGTCCAAATTTGGGATTGAAACTTGGTGGCTTGGGAAGCAAGAATAAAAAGGGCTGACCACGACTCATGACGAATGCGATGAGGTTGATCTGATTTTCTAGAATTCAATATCCACGAATCTCTGAATAATTATGCGGGCGCACACAAATTTTTACGATTGGCAATTTGCCATATTCTAAATGGTTATGTTTTTTTCTTTTCCCCCCAAATATAATAAATAGTAGGGAGAATTTAGGTGAAAAAAAATTATTTAAAAAATCTCTTAAAATTATTAAATAATTAAATAATTTTAATAAATATAGGATTATAAATTTGATTTGTATAATTATTAAGCTATTTTTATATATAAATAATAAATTTTTGAGTATACAAAAATAAATTGAAATCACATAAATGATAATTTAGGGTTGTTATTACTTGCCTTCAATTATTATTTATACTATTTTAAGTTATTATCGCATGCTCTCAGTTATCATTTATGCTACTTGTTATTTGTGCATAAAAATAGTTTAATAATTAAATAAATTAAATTTATTATTCTTAGATTTTTTAAAACTATTTAATTATTTAAAAAATTTATGAAAATTTTTTATAATAATTTTCTACTGTCTAAGTAATTATCTCTAAATAGTATACTAATTAATGTTTACTGCTCGCCTATTTGACTTATCTTGTTTTTAATTTAACTAATAATCAGTTGCTCATTCGTGGGAAGCTGAGAGTTTTATACAATATACCGATTCGGGTGTGTCAAATCGTGTAAAAACCACAGTGCAGCAGCCAGCACCTGTCCCGTTATCGCTCGCCTTCCTATTATCCTATATACGTCACTCATAAACCTAAATTATGAGACATAAAAATAATTAAAAGAAAATTAATAAGAAGTCATAGTTTAAATTTTTTATTGGTAAGAAGAATCTCAATTTGAGTATTAATCTTTTTTTTTTTGTATATATAAATTTTTTAAAATATTGTATATTAAAACAAATCAGGTCTTTCTAATTACTAATTTTTTTACCAATTTTTTCAATAATTAAATATATACTTTCTTCTCCTGTCCGTTTTGATTTAAATTTTAAGGGGTAATTACTACTTATTTTCAATAATGTCCCTAATTTAAGGGTACGTTTAAATAAGAGTTAGGAAAAAGGTCTATAAAAAAAAAAATTTTAAACAATTTTTAGAAATGACTTTTGGAGAAGAGTTTATAGAAAAAAAGTGATTTTAAATAAATGAGTGTTTAGATAGTTATTATCAAAAAGATTTTTGTAATTAAAAAATTACTAAAAATATTATAATTTTATTAAAAATAGGAGAGAGGGTGGAAAAAAAAAGAAGAGAGAGGAGAGAGTAAAGAGGGTGAAGAAGAGATAAAATATAAGAGAGAGGAAAGAGGGTATAAAAAAATAAGGATAAAATAGTAATTAGATAGTCTATAAATATTTTTACTATTCTAGAAGTTATTCTCAGTAGCTTATTTAAAAACTTAATTTTAAACTATAGTTTAATCTAAAAATTCTTTTGGATAAATATAACTGTTTGTTTTAAAAAAATTTCGAATTAAAATTTAGAATATAAACTCTTTTAAAATTATAGTCTGTGACAAATCTAAATAGGCTCTAAATTTTGGAAGTAGTCAAGGTTTAAAATAGTTAGACATTAAATGGTGGCCATAAACAAAAAAAAAAAGGAGTACATATTATTATAATCTTTATTATAAGTTCATTTATATAAGAACTTTTTTATCCTAACTAGTGTTTGGATTAGTGATAAAAAAAATAATTTTTTTTAATATGAGATAAAAATTAAATAATATAATATGATTTATGTTTAGATTATTTTTTGTAAAAAAAAATTAGTTTGACAAAATTCTTTACATGAAGACTCAAAATATAAGAAAAACATTAAAATAAAGCAGCCAGAAGTTACAAAAAAATAACTTCATTAAAGAAGTCTATTTGAATCTAAAAATCATGTTATAAAAACTAAGCATCAATATTAGTTAAAAAATAATTTATAATAGTTGAGGAGTCACTTTGAAAGCCAAAATGCCCTCCCAAACATATTCTAAATATAAGTCAACTTAAATATTACTAAGGACTAATTGAAATATTGAAGAAAATTGACGTTTATTGTAGCATTAAATAGTGGGTAAAAATGGAAAGGAAAAAGATAATTTTTACATGATAAATAGATTTTGATGCCTCCTTTATTTGTTTTTTTTTCATATGAAGGCTTATTTACGCAAGAAGTGCAATAATAATAAGAAACATAACAAAGCCAAAACTTTATTTACCACAGCCACACCTAAATAACTGGGGGAATTGGTTACCTACGAGGGTGAATATGCATTTTACTTAATTTTAATGAAGTTTGCTTTAATTTCTCTTGCGGTATTTAGAATTATGATTTGAATGATTTTCTTAATTAATTAAATGATACGATGTGTCATTTAGGATCTTTAGATAATCGTGATCTTTGTATACATGTGTCCATTTGTTTCTGACGGCGATTAGGAGTTGTTGAACAAGAAGTCAAATTAATTAAAACGCTGGGCTTATCCTTTTAATTAATATAAAAGGAGTTTTCAAACATGTGTAACATTGATAATGACACCATTATCTTAATTTGTCCCCTTCTCAATTAAAATTAATACTATTACATATCTGAACTTTTCAGCCAAATTTCCCTTGAGAAAGAGAGTGCTTGTCTCTCTATAGTCTCTAGCTATTTTGGTCAGAAAATGGGAGATCGTATAATATTATACAAAGAACGGATTGATTAGTGAAAACAAATCTTATAAAGGGCCATTTTATAATAACTATAAGAATAAATCTTGAAACGTATGCGAATTAATAAGCCATCTCATTCATTTAGAGGATTCTTCCTCCAAAGAAGAGAATATTATTAGGCTGGCTTCCTGTGGCTTTGTTATATTAAAATTAAAGCACTCCCTCCCACGTTTTCTTGATGGTCTCATCTCATCATATATAAATTGTTTGGTAAGTTACTATTAATTAACTTTTTTCTAATAACAATTTACTACTCTTATTCTTATTATAATTCTTTTATTAGGAGAAATCTTTGGTCTCAGCTCTCAAATATAAGTATTTTATATCAGGTTATTAATAATTATTTTATAATTTTATTTCTATTATTAAATAATAAATCTTTAGTTCCTATTAATGACTCTATTCTTTGATAGGGGCAAAGTTAAAATTTTTTTAATCAATACTTTAATTCTATTTATAAATTATTTTTAATATATTTTATCCGAACTAAGAAAATTTTTAAAACTTATTAATTCTGCCTTAAAATTTAATAGCATTTTAACTTTATCTCTATCTAATATATATTATTTCCTATGAAAACAAATTCTACATAAAATAAATGAAGGTATAATTGCACATTTATATAAAAAAAATTTAAGGACATGACTTATAAATAGAACAAAAAAATATTTTTCTCTCTATTTTATAAATATGACTAGAAAAGTAGTTGAAAATCATTTATATAATAAAAACCATAGTGATACTAAAAAGAGACTTAAAGTTCAAGTAAGTATAATGTAATGTTTCTTTATGCTCTTAAATATATGAGTGAAAATGAGCCAGCCACCTCTCTTTGATTTATGTGATGTGATTAGAAATAACTTATTCTATTTATAAGCCACTTCTAATATATTTAGTTGGAATCATGAGAAATCTTAAACTCTATTTTAAAATTTAATAACTTTACAACTTTATCTATATTTAATATATACATTTTTTAAGAAAGTAATAACTTCCAAAACAATAAATTAAATTAGGAGTAAAATTGTAAAAAAAAAATTTCTATCTCTATTTTATTTTATAAATAAGACTAGAAGAGTACAACAAAAAGGAGATGGAATAGAAAGTAATATTAAAAATTTAAAAAAAAATATTAATTTTAATTACAACGTGAAAGGAAATATATGTGGTGTTATTTTTTTATATAAATAAAGTTTAAATAAGTTGGGTTCTAGGAATTTATCAGGATTAGAACATGCTTCCAAGCTCAAAAAAATATTTACAGGAGTATTTACAGATTACTCACTAATAAGGTCTTCATATCGACAGTGAGATTTAAATTTACAACTTTATGAGTTATAAGCTAAATCCTTACTAATTAGATTAATATTTGCTATATGGTGATGTTAAGTATAGGAGATTAGGTTGGAAGCATGAGGTGGATATGAAATGAGTGAAGAAAGAGATAAGAGTTATGATTAAGAGATAAGACTCCATGTTTGTTCTTAAAATCTCATGTAGCCACCAACCTTAGACATATTGTCTTGGAGAGAGAATCCTATCAGATTCATTCAGATTCTATTCATCGTAGGAATAGTGTGATATCCCCTTCACAACACAGAATCCCATCACATATTCATAGGAATAGTGTGATTCCAAGTGATGAGTACAATATTCTATACTTGTAATGTTGAATTTTCTACGTGGACTTTCTTAAATTATACTTTTTGATTACTAAACTCGTATTTGATTATAGTTTATTATGAATTTAATTAGAAGTCCGAATAATGTAAACAAATTGTGTCTATGGATGCTATGATATCGAGTAAACCACTTTAATAGAGTCTCTTATCATCTCTATGCAAACAAAATCTTTCTAAACTTGGGTTTGTATATAAAAACGATTTGATTAAGATAAAAAAAATCTATTTTATTGATCTCTATATTTTTAGAAAATTAGTCTTTAGTTATAGGTTAAAAAATACCTCATAAACTCTACTAAAGTTTTTTTTAAACTTCTTTTATATTAATTAAATTTATGAATGATATGACTTGCTAAAAATTTGATATTAACTTATACATTAAATCATAAATTTGGTTATGAAAGTTGTTAAGAATGAACAATGCTGTCTTAAAAATTGTTTAGGTTCAATATTATCTTAAAAATATTAAAAAAAAAAAAATTACTCTAAATGATACCATTGACATTTTTAACAGTTGAGAATAACATGGCTCCCCTTTTAAGTCAAAATTACTCCCATGTCAAAACTTCCGCAAGAAAATTGGATCTTAACTTATACTACTTCCTGTCCTTAATATAAGCTAGATAACTTATACGGTTAATGTTCTTCAAACTGCACACGATGTAACTAAACTCTTCCAGTTTGTCTGAATTATTGTTCGTTATGTTTGGCCATGATATTCCGCCGAATCCAGACCCTCATCCAACAATCCAAAGGCGTTTCTCATCTTCTCCAACTTCACTCTATCCTCCTCAAATCCGTGCTCGATCATGACAAAGACTTGGTGAGCCAGATTGTCTTATCCGCATGCTACATATCTGCAAATTGTGCCAAATTGGTATTTGACAACATACCCATTGTTCCTCCAATTTTTGCTTGGGATTCCATCATCAAAGCATTTGCAAAGAGCTCCACTCCAGTTGAATCTGTCAAGCTCATTTGTCAGTTGCGAAGTTTTGGTCTCGAACCCGACAATTTTACGTATCCTTTCGTCCTTAAAGCTTGTGGCCGCTGTTCACTGGTTCGACATGGTGGGATGGTGCATTGCTTGACTTTGAAGACGGCTTTTGATTCTGATCGGTACATAGGCAATACCATGTTGAAGATGTACGTTGACTGTGGCTCCATTGAGTTTGCAAGACAGGCGTTTGATGAAATGTCTGTTAGAGATGTTGTGTCTTGGAGTTCAATGATTGCTGCATATATTGCCTGGTAAGTTAGTGAACCTTTCATATGCTTAAATTATATAATTTGTTGGAATGAATAAATAGTTTGCGAGAATATGTGCATCATGTGGCTTGGTTGGGAGATGTCTCGAAGTAATACGCGTGTTGTATGAGTAATAAGCGTACGCTTTTAGTCATTTGGCAGTCCGTTTGCTGACAGCATTCTATTAATGTAAATTTTTCATAGGTTGATATATTTCTTTCTGTTGGATAAATTTTATAGACTCGTCCTCCTATGATTAATGTGGAAGCTCCTCCTAGTTCTCAGCTAAGAATTTGTCATGTCATACTAACAAAGGTTATTAACATATGTGCATCGATTTTAATAATCTCTCATTTATCAAACAAAGCCGGCAATACTCTTTTGGTCCTTAATATAAAAGTTATTCGACTTTTTTAGATAGATTAAAAAAGCTAAATAAATCAGTTAATTATAACTAATATAATAGCATGTTAACTAATTTGAGTAGATTAAGAAGTATATTATATGAATTCATTTTTAGGGATGGATTTGATCATAATTAACTGATTTATTTAATTTCTTTAATTTACTCGAAAGATTAACTGGCTCTTAAATTAAGAACCAGAGGGGATAGCTTTTTTGCTATTGGGCCTTATTAGTCATTTCTTGACAGTAATGTTTTTAACCAGTCCTTCAAATCTATCTGTTTGCACTTTGCAGCAACTCTCCTTCTGTTGCATTAAATGTATATCAAGGGATGAGGCTATCTAATATAAAGCCCAACTCAGTCACCTTGCTAAGTTTGCTTTCCGCTTGTACCCATCTGCTCAATATCAGTGCAGGGAAGTCCATTCATTCCTATATTACCAGGAATCACATTGAACTGGATGGTGCTTTGGGTACAGCCCTGTTTGAGATGTATTCAAAGTGCGGACTAATCGAAAAATCCCTTCAAATTTTCAATTCAATGCATGGGAAGAACTTGCAGTCATGGACAATCATGATCTCTGCTCTTGCAAATCATGGACGTCAAAAGGATGCTATTTCTCTGTTCACCCAGATGAAAAATATAGGACTTCAACCCGATAGCCTATCGTTTTCCGTGATTCTATCAGCCTGCAGCCACATGGGACTTGTTGATGATGGCAAGAAGTATTTTGATGAGATGATTACGTCGTACAACATAAAGCCGTCGATCGAGCATTATGGATGCATGGTTGATTTGCTAGGAAGAGCAGGCTTGATTGAAGAAGCTTATGATGTCATCAAGAAAATGGCCATGGAACCTAATGATGTCATATTAAGGAGTTTCCTTGCCGCTTGCCAAAATCATGGTTGGTTCCCTAGTTTGAATGATAGGTTTCTGTCTAAATTGGAGCCTGAAATGGGGCCAAACTGCGTACTTACTGCTAATGTTCTTTCCCTTTCTGGTTCAAGGGATGATGCCAATAACTTGAGAGTAGTTATGAAACGGAAAGGTTTGAGGAAAATTCCTGGTTGTAGTTGGGTGGATGCACCAAATTGTTCTGTCAATACAAGTTGACAAGTAGCTTATGACTTCAGAGTGATCAAAGCCGTCTTCTTCTTTCCTTTCTTTACTAAAAAAAATATTAATTGAGAAGAGAGGCACATGCAGCCACTGGCTTTAGCTTTTATGATGATTCCCCAAAATTGAGTATATATATAAATTCGACTAAGCTCAGTATCTTACTGCTGTTAATTATGTCTGAATCAAAGTACTTATTGAAAGAGTTAAAAATTATTTATATTCTAAGACTTAAAAGAATAGGGATACTCTTGATTAAATTAAAAAGAAGAGTGATGAGTGATGGCTCTCCAAAGTGAGATTCAAGTTTGTTGGAAGGGAATTTTTTTTTTTTTTGCCCACTCGGTTCACTGGAGTTTTGTCCCGACTACATTCGGATCTGACCCGCGTCATGCACCTGACTATGCTGGAAGGGAATTGAACAGCCACAAGCATCTGAATATGGCTTGGCTATATGTGAATATTGGTGCAGGAGTTAGAGTATATCCAAATGGTGTGTGTGGATGTGATATTCTGAGGACGCAACGAAAAATTTTCTCTTATTTTTTTTTCTGCCAATTCGAACCTTACTTGGTTAAGTGCATAGCACGCAAACCAAATGGCCAGAAATCATTTTGGCCGCAACGAAAAATTTTCAAGTCATTTAAATTACAAGAAGATTGATATGCTTTAGATTAATTTCATGAAGTAATTTTTTTAGAAAATTATATTTACTTAGCTTAATTTTAATCTTTGAAAATTTTCTGAAAAATCCTTCATTAAATTTATTGCCTAAAAGTATTTGAAATTTGTTTAATGACACATGAGTACAATTTATTTTCAGTTGGTGTAATTTTTTTTTAACTGTGTGATTTATTTTTAACTTTGTGCAAAATCTAAGACATTTATACATAATTAAATATATGTTGAACACATCTAAAAAAGATTTCACCCACTAAAGATAAGTTATACCCGCTTAGATATCTTTTGTAACAAATTTTATAATGGGAAATTTCTTTTAGCAACTTTCCTTTTTATCTTTCCTCTCTTTTACCAAATAAAATCTCAATTTGAATTTGATCTATGCTCCACCTCTATACTTTCTTTACTTTTAAAAGTGTGTACATCTTTTGTAAGGGGAAAAGGGAAAAGATACTTTAAAGCATATAAAATCAAAACCCCCTATGGGTAAGTGCTTAAGAGATTTAAATTATGTTTATAAAATATTAAAGAGAGCCATTCTTATATAACAGACTTCTTTGATCTTATCAAGTGGCTTCCAACTTGTGAGAAGGAGCCATTTATTAGGCTCAAAAACCATTAAAGTCCAACTTCATGATGCGTGGGCCCAAATGAGAAGAAGTTTTGAAGGTGACTTGAAGTTTGAAACCGCCATCTAAAAATAGAGATATTAATCCAAGATGAAAAAAAATCTTATATCAATAGAGTTAATCTGAGTGATAAACGACTCGATATTTCTTAAACAAAATTTTAAATTTAAGCCTTAGCATATACAAAAATTTTTTGTTAAGGGATTCACTTACTATAGCTAAGTGAGTGACACAGGTCATATGATAAAATTTTAGTAAATTAAATGGGCAACCAAAAAAATCTCGTGAAATGCACTTTTTTTAAATCTCTGAAATGCACTTTTTTGAAATCTCGTGCCATCATATATTGAAAAAGAAAATGGTAATGCCAACTAAAATTGGGCCATCAAGGGAGATTTGATTCCTCTTATGAAGTAACGGCTTTAAGTTCAAGTCACATCAATGAAGACTCAATAATACTTGAATCCAAATTAATTCAATGAAAAACTAAAAATAAAACACAAAAGTATCAGTATACCTGAAAATTTAAAGCCTTTTTTTTTCAGATGTATCTCTATTTTTTTAAAAATATCTTTACCTACATTATATTCAATTATTTTTATGTTTGGAGATCGTCAAATAAAAATAAAAAAAAGAGAGAACTACTGTGAGCTTTCTTAAGATGGATGTAATTACTTAAAAAAATTTAATAACAATATAAATTTATTATTATGAGATTACATATTATTCACTTATTAAATAACTCTTTTGTAATTATATCTCTTTATTGGACCTCGATTCTCTAAAAACATCTCAACTTTTTTAAACGTATATTATGGCCATGTTTAGTAAGGTACTAAACTATAATTTTAAAAAGGTTTTTGGCCTAAATTTTAGTTTGAGAAAATTTTAAAACAAACAGCCATATTTGTCTATAAATACTTTTGGGCAAAACTATAGTTTTAAATAAGCTATTAAAACTAGTTTTTTGAACAGTAAAAGAGCTTATAGACTATCCAATTACTATCTTACCCCTACTTTTTCTTACACCTTCTCTCCTCACTACTCTCTACCCTCTCTCTTATTTTTTCTCTACCTCTCTCATCTCTCCTACTTTTAATCAAATCATACCCTTTTTAGTAATTTACCAATATAAAAAGTCATTCTAAAAATAACTATCCAAACACTTATTTATTTAAAATCACTTTTTTCCATAAACTCTTCTCTAAAATCCCTTTTTCATAAACTGTCTATAAACCCTTTTTTTTTATAAGTCATTTTTTAAAATCCTATTCAAACCTGTCCTATATCATGTATGTATGTATGAATGTATGTATGTATGTATGTATGTATGTATAAAAGTGACACATTCTATATCACATCAAGGGGGCCACGGAGTCATCTCAAGCCAACGACTCTCTCAGCCATAATTATTGTTTTATAAAATTGTCAGATAACAGTTACAAACAGGGAGGCAATTATAATAATTGAGCACAATGAAGTGAAAGAGAAATCCTTAAATACTCTTAGACTAGTATCCATACTCTAATAAATTAAAATATATAATTTATAATTATTTATTATAAAAAAATTATATATATTTATTGTTATTTTAACTGTGAGGGACTTATTCTCTCTTTTTAAAATATAGATAGGATAACACTTTAAAAATCTATAAGTATTTCTGGAAGTAAAAATAACCTAAAAAGCTTAAAATAAAAATGGAAGGGAAATAATCCCAATATGAACTATATACCTTGTTTGGCATTTGGCAGAAAGGGAACCAAAATAATCCAAACGTTGGTTTAGGGACTGAGAGCCACAGACAAAAGAGAGCCAACATCACTCCTGACTTTCCCTTATTCAATTAGTTTGACGAGTATGTTTGAATAAGATTTAAAAAAAAAATTAGACAGCTTATAAAAAGAATTTTTACAGAAAAAATTTGTAAAAATAGTGGTTCTAAATAAATAAGTATTTAGATAGTTACTTTTATAATAACTTTTTATATTAATAAATTATTAAAAAATGTATGATTTGATTAAAAGTAAGAGAGAAGAGAGGGTAGAAAAAAAGATGAGAGATGAGAGAGGGTAGAGAGGAGAGAGGGTAGAGAAGAGAGAGGAGAGAGGGTAGAGAGGAGATAGGTGAGAGGAAAAAAGGTATAAGAAAAAATATAAGTAATATAATAATTGGATAGTCCATAAGTTCTTTTACTGTTCTAAAAGCTAGTTTCAGTAACTTATTCAAAACTGTGGTTTAACCCAAAAGTACTTATGAATAAATATGACTGTTTGTTTTAAAATTTTCCTAAATAAAAATTTGAATCAGAAACTCTTTTAAAACTTAAATTTAGAGTTTCCCAAACAGCCTATGTCCTCATCAATCATTTTTTTCTCATTGTATTTTTTATAAATGTTAACAAACATAATTAATGTATAGACCCTGATTTTTGTCGCTGCTGAGAAATATTTATCTAATCTCTTTTCTTAATTATAATTAATAAATTAATATATTAGAATTCTCTATGTACTACTCATTATTAGTAAATCTAAATTGTTTAGACTATTTATTACCACCATTCATTTTATTTTTATAATCAAGAAAATGGGGACACTGATCCAAGAGAAATTAATTTTCATAACTCTTTTGCCCGAATATTCATAATCATTTATATTTGAAGAAATAAGAAGCAAACCATAATATTAGACCAATTGGCATGTAGGAGAGGCAAGTCGCTTCTCTCCATCTTCTTCTATTTTCTGTTGGATCAAATTTTGAGCATTTTAGACTTAATACCTTACAAAATATTTTTTATGGCCTACCATTTTTTATATTATCAATTATCATCTGGTTTTTGTTTTAGATTTTATTACTATATATTTGTATCACTTATTACTTTAATTTTAGAATTTATAATTACACGTATTTTTAAAATTAATATAACGGGTTTAATTTGCTAGTTCATCCTATTTTACAAAAAAAAAGGATAGGCTAGTAGCCCGCCCTGCGAGTTTTTTTTTTAAATTATTAATATTATTATTTATTTTATTTAAATATTATTTTAAATACTCATATTATCAAATACTAGTAAAGATAATTACTTATTTATTTATATGTGTTAACATATTATAATTGATTAATATTATATTAATATTTATTTAAATTTATAGTTATAAAATTTAAGATTTTTTATTAAAAAAAATATAAATTTTAAAAGTATAACATTAAGAAATTTTTAATTATGCTAATATGATATTTAAAAATTTTATTAATATTTTAAAATTTTAAAAATATATAAAAAAAAAGATAACGGTGCTCACTGCCCCAGATATACATCTTCTTTTAAAATTTAAAATCAAGATTCAAAATAATATAGCGGGATTTGTGTCCGTTTTTATTGCTACTTTATATATTTGAAAATTCATATATGATAATAGCCTATTTATTTTTTAACAAAATTATGGTTCTAAAATAGTTTCTGGATCAAATTTTAGTTTAAATTTTTTTTAAAATAAACAGCTATATTTGAAGTTTGGACCAAACTATAATTTCAGATAAATTGATCATAGTAGCTTTTAGAACAGTAAAATAATTTATGAACTACTCAATTATTATTTTACCTTTATTTTTTCTTACACCCTCTTTTCTCTATCTTTTTTATCCTCTCTCTTCTCTCATATATCTTTTACACTGTCTTTCATCTATTTTCTATCTTCTTCACCATCTTTCTTCTCTCCTTTATCTTTTTTACTCACTCTCTTCTCTCATCCCTCATGCATACCCTTTTTAGTAATTTTTTAATTATAAAATCTATTTCGTAATAACTATCTAAATACTCATTTATCCAAAATTATTTTTTTTCTATAAACTCTTCTCTAAAAATCCTTTTTTTATAAACTATCTAAAAATTTATTTTTTTATAAACCTTGTTTTAAAATCTTATAGAAACCCCACAATATAAGATACACAGTGAATTAAAAACCACAATATATGAAGTGTCTTGATAGACAATGAGTGTGTTTGGAACGCACCCATCCTTTAGTTTTATAAATTTTGTTAGGAAAATCTTGGTTTGGAAAAATTTTAAAATAAATAGCCATATTTATTCATAAGTGCTTTTGGGCAAAATCATAGCTTTGAATAAGCTATTAAAAATAGCTTTTTCAACAGTAAAAGAGCTTATAGACTATCCAATTACTATCTTACCCCTACTTTTTCTTATACCCTCTCTCATCTCTCCTACTTTTTCTTACACCCTCTCTCCTTTCTACTCTCTACCCTCTCTCCTCTCTCTTCTCTTTTCTCTATCTCTCTCCTCTCTCTTACTTTAAATTAAATCATATACTTTTTGGTAATTTACCAATATAAAAAGTCATTCTAAAAATAACTATCAAAACACTTATTTATTCAAAATCATTTTTTTTCTAAACTCTTCTCTAAAAGCCCTTTTTCATAAGCTATCCATAAGCCTTTTTTTTTATAAGTCATTTTTTAAAATCCTATCCAAACAGGCCCAATATGAAGAGTTTGAAAAGTACTCTACTTAAAATCATTTTTTTAATAATTTTATATTTAGTGCCAAAAATTCAAACTCTTGATAGACAATTTATAATTAGATTGATAGATGTTGGGCCTATTTAAAAAATAATAAAACAATAATTTTAAAAGGGTTTTTGGCCTAAATCTCAGTTTAGAGAAATTTTAAAACAAATAGTTATATTTGTCTAAATTTCAGTTTGGATCAAACCATAGTTTAAAACCATGATTTCAGATAAACTGATCAAAGTAGCTTTTAAAACAGTAAAAGAGTTTATGAATTACTCAATTATTATTTTACCCTTATTTTTTCTTACACCCTCTTTCCTCTCTCCTCCCTCATATCTCTTCTATCTTCTTCACCCCCTCTCCCCTCTCCCCTCTCTTCTATCTTTTTTACTCTCTCTCATCTCTCATCTCTCACCTCTCATACATACCATTTTTAGTAATTTTTTAATTATAAAATTCTTTTTGATAATAGCTATCTAAATACACATTTATCTATAATTATTTTTTTTAAAAAAAAATTAATTTTTTTTTATAAGCTATCCAAAAATTTATTTTTTTTATTAATTTTATCCAAATACACTCGTTATTTAGGCCCGTGAAAGCTGAAAACTGTCCATACTTTAACAAGATTTTGGAATCCAACTTGATATTTATTACTAAGAAAAGTTTTTTTTTTTTGATAAATTATTACTAAGAAAAGTTATAAAATAAAAGGGGAAATCAATTTCTTTTAATGTCCTGTGACAGCATAACTATTCAATTTGTGGGTCCATATGCATGTGTCATTATTTGCGTAAAATTAAATAAACATTATTTTGGAAAAAGATTTGTGAGGGGAGCAGATCAAGACAAGACGTACACACCTGATCCGGTTCCTGGAAAAGCTATCACTTAATTTGTAAGGTAAAATAATACTAAATATTTTAATTTTAATTTTATAAACGGTTAATATTTAATATAATTTTATTTATAATTTTTTTAATTTAGTATAATTCTTAATATTTAAAAAATAAAATTATGGATAAAATTATATCAAATTAAAAGGGTTATGGGTAGTAAAATTATACCAAATTAAAAAATTATAAATAAAATTATATTATAAATAAAATTAAAATATTAGTAGTACATAAAAATTAGAGTCAATATATTAAGTGTTACTTTATCCTTTTAATTTATCCTTTCAATATAAGACTTTCATTGTGTATTCATGCTCCATCATATAAGTTACATTTTTTTAAATAAGGCTGATCTTATATTTTTATTTATAATTAATTATATGTCTCTTATTTTTTTTCTCACTCATCATAATCTTTATAAATAAGAATATATTTAAAAAATATTACATTTCATATCTATTTATTATTTTTAACTAATATTTTTATGTAAATGATTTAATTAATTGTTACTTATATACAGGATTGGAGTGAGCATAATTTAAGAAATGTTCCTTCTTATATTGAATTTATGAAGATTATAATTAACACAAAAATTATAGTAATATTGAAATATTTGGTTGATACATGGATAGTTCATATGGGAATAAAGAAATTAAAATTTTATAAATATCTTTTTTTTTTAATTTAGACAATTTAAACTCCCATCTCTCACAGGCGAGGAGATCCACACACACAACAAGGAGTATGTGCTAATTGAGTTAGAAACTCTTAGCAATTTATAAGTACATTGAAATATAAATACATTAATTTATTTAATTTAAATTATTTATATTAAAAAAAACGATAGGATACTCCAAAAATATCTGATAATTTCCCAAGTAATAATAATGGGAATGACGATGGTAGGCCAACCCATGAAAGACAAATACACAAAGACGGCTTCCCTTTAGCTGGTCGCCCAATTTTTTCTCTCCTGTGATCAAAATCAATGTTCTTTTTATTAATTTAGTTATATATGAAATAATATGAAGACATAAATACATATCAGATTTATATGTTATCTCTTTGTTTCCTTAAATTTATTATTTTTTATCATTTTTATTTTTGTAAATATAAAAATTTAACTTTTAATGGCATCACTTAAATCAGTATTTTGTATCTGTAGTATACTCTACATACAATTTTGGGAAAACACTGATTTTTTTTCCTATAGAGATAATAGATCTATAACGAGGGAGATCATACAAAATTTATATATATAAATTTATATTTACCAGTCGAGTGGCTCAACGTATCCTTCCATTACTGTACACACACACAGAGAGATATATATATTAAATAATTCACGACCCAAAAAAAAATCATGTATCATTAGTTGAAATTAGCTGGCTTGTTGCTGAAATTAGGTTTCCTCTGGTTAGGATAAATAAATTATGAATATTTTTCATGTATAATGACATAGGGTTTGAAACAAGTAACATCATCTACATTTTGTAAACGCTAGCAACTTGCCAAATATTTTATTATTATAATATATGAATGTTATTAATATAAATGGATCGTCCATTATTATGTGGGTTGATTTGACTCAAGTTTATCTTTATATTAATGTAATATAGCTTCAAGCTCAAGTTAGGTTGATTTATTAGTAGCCTGTACATTTTTTTTTAAATTAAAAAAATAAATCACAAAGTTAGTATTAGGCATGTCGTAATCTGGGAACAAGCTAAGTGGACTAACATATGTGGCATGACATTTATTTGTGCAAACATCAAGCTAAGTACATATACTATGGCTATTTGGAGTGTGAGTTTAACTTGGAAAGGGTGAGACATGGAATTATTTAGAGCTTATTCGAATTTTAGAGAGTATCACTTTGTTATGGTTTCAGTCGTGATATTTGGAGAGGCATCCTAACTCATAGGTACCTAGGTTTATATCTGAAGGTAATAGACGGCTCGCCTCACTCGACATTAGTATCGCCTAGGAGGAAGGGAGATTTTGCCCTACCCTTAGATCGTGGGTGAACTCAACCCCTTTTTAATTTTTTTTTATAAAAAAAACATATACTATGGCTATATATTGTGTTTGAGAATTTAATTAATATAATAAGTTGAGCAACTCCTTCTTCGGATATGAATTTTTAGTTTCAAATAAAACTCTTCGGATAGGAATTAGTTGATACAAGTTATTGTGTTATCCATATCTTATAGACGATGAAGTGATGTATTAAAGTGGGGTGTCTTTTTTAATTCAATTAAAAAGTCATAAGCATACGTTGTTTTATAAATTCATATAATTATAATAATGAATGGTTATTTCCCTTGAAGAGTAACATCCTTTTAACATATAAGGATTCCTTAAAATGACATAACCTTTCACCAAGTGGCAGTTATTTCACCCTTCTAAAGGTTTCTTTTAGGAATTAAAAGAACATGACTTTAGTGATTTTTCGTGTTATAACTCTCTACATAATTATTCACATAATTTTTTTTTATTTATAAAGATATGACTTTTCATAAAACTCATTTGTTCATTTTGAAAATATTAATTACTACAAAAAATACTCCATTCAATTATATTTATAGGTAACATTTTCTTTCACAGTGTTAGTCATTTATATAAACAACAAATTATATTTATCTAAAAATTTAATATATTTTTTTATTTTTATCCTAAATTAATTATATGCCCCTCTTATTATTCCCTCCTTCTCTCCTATATCTTTTCTTATTCATTTTCTCTTTTTATTATCCTCTCTATAAATAAGGATATATTTAAAAAATTATATCTTATAAATTTATTTTTTAACTAATTTTAATTAATATTTTAATATATTTGATTAGGGTAATTATTATTTATAAAAAAGATAGGAGGAGTATATCACTAAATAATTTATTTTTTACAAAATACCCTTTTTTAGCATTAAATGAGTTTGACACATTTTTCGACTCTAATAATACTACTCCCTGTCTCCCTATTTATAATTTGCGAGGTCACATCAACCGAATTGATGAGTGGCTAAAAAAATTGTTAAAATTAATTAAAAGTTATAAATATGTACAAATTATTTTTTTAAAATATACCTTATTTATGAATAGGTAAAGGATAGAGAGTAATGATGAAAAAAAATAATGAAAGAGAAAGTACGAGAAAATTAATGCAAGGGTGAAATGAGTAAAAAATATTTATAATTCTGACAAAGTGAAAGACAACCTTATATAAGGGGGAGAGAACATGTTCACAAAAGGGAGGAGGGAGTATTAGACACAAGTGACATTATAAGACACATAAGATTTAGTATTTCTTTAAAAAAGAAAAAATTTGAGATTGTAATAGTTTTCAAGAAATAAGAATCCAGGGAAAAAAGTATATACTTAGATGTTTTTGGACAATAATTAGAAAATAAGTGTGCATGGTGTTCGAAATTCGTGGAATACGAGGGCCATCTTCCCCACCTCATTTCCAACCCCATCACCTCACTTCCCAACCACTTTGGATATACCCGGATAGATGCTTACAATTACGGACCATATAAATGATATTTAATTAATTATAAATAACACACTCTGAATTCCCAAAGTACCTTGCTCATTTTAAATCTCCATTCACATTCTTTGCTCAATCTAAAAGTGATATTTTAAAATTTAAGGTTTTTATTTATAATTAATTTCATTACATGTTTTTTTCCTGATTTTTGTTGACCTCTCGTCAGGTACTGTAGCACGCTACGCTCCCCAAGTAATCTCTACGGCACCATCTCATCTCCCTTTTACAAACTAAATCCAATCCCCATTCACTTCCTCCATAGCTACCTTCCCTTCTAATCCTCATCTCCTCCTCGGAAAAATGGACTTTCCGGCGAATTATCCTCCTCTCTCCGATTGACCTTCCTCCAGTGTCCCCCCGAAACCCCTGACCTCAAAGCGTTCTTCTTCTCCTGCTCTCGCCTACTCCACAAGCTATTCCATGCTTCTTCTATGCCTGCGGCAAAGCACAGATTTCTCGTTCCTGCCCAAGTTTCGGTGGTGACGAGTTGCGATTTCGGACGGTGGAAATTTTGCTGGATTCCTTGATTCTGTTTATATACTTAGCTAACGGGAATGGTAGATGGTGACTGTAGTTTTCTTGTTTTAGTATCCTCCTCCAGTTTTCTGGGAAAGAAAATAATTTTTTCAATTCGATTTACAGTATGTGAATTTGGCTTTCACTCGTAATTGGGACGCACGATTTTTTCCGCAAATTCGGATTCATTGAGTTCTGAAAATGGAGTAAAATTGCATGGATTCTGTACTTCTCCCAGTCATGCCTCCGACTAAGATTCAACCCGTTGAAATAGATTCCCGAAAGCTCAGGGAAACGGTGGTTCGAAATGATTCGGCGAAGCCAGTGTTGAAGTCGCGGCTAAGAAGGCTGTTCGTCTTTGACCGGCAGTCACCGAGCGTGTTGAGGAATTCCTCTCCGGAGAAACTCATCGTCGCCAGTGAATACTCGTCCAATAGAGATGGAGGAGGATCGGAGTTCGAGCCGAGTTCGCTTTGCTTGGCGAAAATGGTGCAGAATTTCATTGAGGAAACAAACGAAAAGCAGCCTCCGGCGGCTAAATGCGGCCGTAATCGCTGCAATTGCTTCAACAGCAACAACGACAGCTCCGACGATGAGCTCGATGTCTTTGGCAGTTTCAATGAATCAATCCCCTCTGCATCATTTAGCGACGCGCTCAAGGTAAAATGCTAACAAATCACACATTCTCTTTCCGTTCCGAGATAAAGATTTTCTCGCCGTTTCTCCGCGACCAAGCATGGCCAAATTTTCTTGAGCTTAAAAACTAATTTGTATATAATTTGCAGAGTCTGGTTCCTTGCGCAAGTGTTGCCGAGAGGAATCTGTTAGCTGACGCTGCGAAGATAGTTGAGAACAACAACGAAGTCCTCAGAACAAAAGATGATTTGACAAATAACGTCGCAGATGGGCTTTCATCTCTTGGATACGATTCTTCTGTCTGTATATCAAAATGGGACAAATCCTCATCTTACCCAGCCGGTATTCTTTCTTTCTGAATCTGTTTTCTCTAAAATTGAAGTAATAGAGGAATATAATTTAAAACGAATTTTCTGTTTGTTTCTCAGGTGAACATGAATTCATTGATGTGATTGTAGAAGAACAGAGATTGATAGTCGATATAGATTTCCGATCAGAATTCGAAATTGCACGATCAACGGGGAGCTACAAGGCCATCCTTCAATTGCTGCCGTACATTTTCGTCGGGAAATCGGAACGGCTTGATCAAATTGTGTCGATCGTGTCGGAGGCGGCGAAGCAGAGTTTAAAGAAGAAAGGAATGCACTTTCCGCCGTGGAGGAAGGCGGAGTATATGCGAGCCAAGTGGCTCTCTGCCTACACTAGGACAAAGCGAAACGACGGCTTCTCGGATTCCGAGAATTTGGTGATGAAGCACGACGACGTTGGGTGTTCCGTGACAGGCAGCGACCCCGGTGAGTTAGAGCTGATCTTCGGTAAGAAAGCAATATCGACGAAGAAGCCGGAGGCTAATTCCGGTGGACAGAAGCCAGAGCCAGTGGCACCAGCGCCGACGTGGAAACCGCCGGCGATAAAACCGAAGAGTGTGGATAAGGGAGCAAATGTTGTCACCGGATTAGCCTCTCTTCTTAAGGAGAACCTGTAGGAAAGATTTTTGACATCCACTGTATTTTTTAATTAATCCTTTACTTTTGAAAAAAATTGAGAGAGAATTCGGATAGATTTCTTCTTTCTTAAATGTAAAATATGAAATATTATAGGGGAATAAAATAAAAGTTAAAAAAAAGTAGGAAAATATGTATGTCCTATGTGTTTCAAAAGTTGAGTTTGATGTTTGATTTCCTTGACCGTGGGTTTGATTCCAGACAGTGGAAAGAAGTTAAGGGGGGGGGGGGGGGGGGGAATATAATTTCTAATCATTTTCAATGATTGATTCAATTAAAAATTACTAAAAAATCCATATTACAAAACTTTTTGTCTAAATATATTTAAAAAAAATTAAGAACTAATGCGTAATCTATCTTTTTTGGTTGAAAGAATGGGGCCCCATGGACCTAAAAGTTTGGGTCTCTATGAAGCATCGGACTCTCGTGGATCATCCCCAACTTGCCACTACAACTACTTCAGACGGAATATTCTCAGAAACTGGCAACAAACTCCCCATCTAAGATTTCGGTTGCTCATTAACAAGCGATGGTAAAGTACTCTTTTTAGTCCTTGAGATACTTCCAACCACTTCCCTACTTGTGCATATGACCCTCACGTGTGTGGACCATCACTAGACGTTCTCATAAATCACGAGCTAAGAATTTGTATTTTACCCTAAGAACATCAACGGTCAAGTTTTCTAAGAACTTGTAGTTCAGATTCTTTCCCACGCCTGCAATTCACAGTGCGCTGGGCTCGTGAGAACTAGTAAGATTATTCACATTCGAAAATGAATTTAAATAAATAACTTTAAGACATGGCCACAAATTAAACTAAAATAACTTCATTCAAAGTTCTTCACTCTATAATCAGAGACAAATCATTCAATAGCTGTTCAACTAGAGGGCAATAAATTTATGCGCACTCTTCGAACTTCACCTCATCATTGGCAAGAATCCATAGAATCTATCATCTACCCCACTTAATTACTTAACATTATTAAATTAGGAGCCAATGGTTTCTATTTTAGGAACATGAACAGGAAACTCATGAATCTCATCCATCCAAGGATTCTTCTCTTTCGCGGGATCAATTGTCCTCAATGCACGCCACACAGCACTGTTACACTTAAACCCAGACCCAAATGCTATCTGCCATGTCCTATCACCTTTCTTGATCCTCCCTTTAGCTTCAGTGTATGCCAATTCATACCACAATGAACTACTTGAAGTGTTCCCGAACCTGTACAGTGTCATCCTTGATGGCTCCATGTGCCACTCACTGAGTTCTAAGTTCTTCTGCAATTCGTCCAAGACAGCTCTTCCTCCAGCATGAATGCAAAAGTGCTCAAAAGCAAGCTTGAAGTCAGGAATGTAGGGCTTGATCTTCATGTTGAGGACTTTCCTAGCGACTAAGGTGAAGAAGAATAGAAGCTGCTCTGACATGGGAAGAACCAGAGGGCCAAGAGTGGTGATGTTGGCTTTTAGGGCTTCACCTGCAACAGCCATGAGGTCCTTGGAGAGAGAGACGCCAATGCTTTTGTTATCATCTTCTTCTTGGAATACGCACCCGTATGATTTGTCTTCTGCACCTTTGTGTGTACGCACCGTGTGAACTAGTTGGTACTTGGCACGGCGGCGATCGGAAGAACGATTGGACAATAGAATCGCTGCTCCTCCCATTCGAAATAGGCAATTGGAGACGAGCATGGAGCGGTTGTTGCCGAAGTACCAGTTTAGGGTTATGTTCTCCATGCTTACTACTAAAGCATAAGAGTTTGGATGTGCCTACATATATATGCCCAAAATTAATAAGCTTCAACAACTATATATATATATGGACCACAATAATATATAAGCATAATAGAAATACGTTGTACATCCAAACATAAATACACACTTAAATACAACCTCTTATACATCATGATTTTTAATAGAGATAATTGTTTTCAAAGACCATAAATTTAATTTCTTGAACAAGTCTAGAGTGTGGAACCCAACGCTCTTTGGCAAGATCAAAATCAACCATTTTTATTAAACAAAACTTTGAAGCATGTTTAAAATCTAAGCATAAAATTGATAAATGAAACTCTGTTTAGATAATCTATTTTATCCTAATATAGGAGTTATTTGAATTATAAATATAAGATTTCAATCAATTTTGTCTCTCAAATATATGTTTTCCTCCAAAACTATCTCCCTTGGGTGCACATGTACATTAAGAGAGTTTTTATCATGAGATAAATATATATATTTTCAATATAAATTATCAAAGAATTTATTTTAAGAAAAACAACACACATTTTTTTATAAATAATTAATTTAATTAATTTTTTTTAATATTTATACAAATTAATTATCTCCCTTATTAAATATGATTGGGAGAAGTAAAATATACTTCAATAATGATCTCTATATTTGAGAAGGATTAAGAATAACGCTTAGATTCTACCAAAAGAATAAATTACTTATCTGGATTCGACATTAAAGACCGTGGGGAGGGAGTATCATTTAAGAGCAACAAAAATCAGCTCCCAATTGTGGTATAATAAATGGAGACTTATATATATAGGGGTACGTATATTAAATAGGAGATAGCATATATGAGATTCAGATCTACAAATTGAGGAGCAGATTGAACCGAATCTTCACGTGGGACTCAAAGTAATTAATCAGAAAGTGGCTGTGAAGTCATTGATATTTACTGAACAATTTTTATTGATATCTACAAAAAGCATGTTGCGGACGAATCGTAATCCTAAAAATGAAAAAAAGAAACGAAAAAGCTAGCAAACCTGCAAGAGGCGTTTGGCAAGATCAATAGAAATAAGCCCAGCACTGCATCCCATACCACCAAGATTATAGCTCAGTATATTGCCTCTCAGCTTATAGTGATTCACGATCATGGCAGACAAAGACGGCGTCGGATTGAACAAACTACAATTCACGACCAAGATCCCAATATCCTTAGCCCTCACACCAGTTTTCTCCAAAAGATCGTCAATTGCTCCGAACATAACCTCCTCAGCTTCCTTCCTCGCTTCAGCCATACATGGGTTCGGTGGCACATTCAAAACTGCAGGAGGGAAGTAAGTCTTCTGTCCCAAACCAGACCTTTCTAGAATCTTCTTCTGAAACATCAAGTTCTCCTCTGTGAACGATCCTGCTTGTCTAGACCTCTCCATGAACAACTCCTTCGAGCATATCCGAACCGGTTCCGGCTTGTAACACGCAAAATCCACCAAATAAACACCTCGTGGACGGCTCATGAAGTAAAAGGTGGCCAAGAATACAATAAGACTCGAACACAGAGTAACTTGCACGAGATTGAACTTGAGGCTTTGCCATAACTGGAAAACGTCTTGGATTGAGAGAGTTGATAGATGAGCCGAAGCAGAAACGAGAACCGGTATGAGAAAGAGGTACATAGCATTGGAGATCACGTAATGGTAGCCAAGCTTCACGTACTTGAGCTTCACAGATGACAGAAAATTGGGAAGCTTATTATTGTTTCTTCCTTGTGGTTCTTCAACGGAGATATTATTGGCATCTCCAGATTCCGCGTTTGGATTCTTCTGATCCGACATTGTGGGATTTTCGACGATGAACTTTTGAAGGTTGGTTTTTCTGAAATGAAAAATGGGATAAGTGAAATGAGAACGTGAGAATTAGGGGATGCAAATTTATGGGAAGGTTGAATGAGTATTTTAAAGTGAGCGTTTGTTTGGAGGGGAGGGGGAGGATACAACTACCCCAGCGAACTCTTAATTGTTGTTTGGGCCACTGTTATTCCCAACCAAGACGAAATCGGGTTCTTAATTTATTAGATTTAATTATTTATTATTTATTGGAACGTGAGTAATAATAAAGTCCCATTTAAGTTTTCTTTTTAATTGTTTTTCAGTATCACATAAATTCTATTAATAATATGTCTTTGGCAGGTTGATCATGTGGTTCTTATAATTAGTCTATTCGACATTAAAAAAGAGGGTGACGTTAATATATATGTGTGTGTTTATCTACAATTTTTTTCAAAAAAAAAATCTATATGACTATGTACTTTCGCCTCATTTTTAAATATAATTAATAATTTTATATAAGAAAGTTTGAAACTTTGAATTGAACATAGTCGGCACGAACAATTCTAACCGGTAATCAACATGGCTTTCCTATATATCTTGCCTTTTTAGATTGGTACAAGGACCGAACTACCTCTGTCTCACGAGTTAGTAGTAGATGTAAACATTCTTGACGAGGGATTAGTTCCTCCCATTTGATTTATCGAGACTGGTATGACTAGCTCTATGAGAAAGAGCATACATAATTGCCATTAAAAAAGAAAGAAAGAGCATATATAATATTAACATGTACTAAGGTTTTGAAAATTTTGATTCTATTAAATTTTACATTTTGGTTTTCTATGTTCTTAAAATTTAAATATTAGAAAAATAGAAAATGAATAGGATTTTTAAAATTGAAAATGCCCTATATGCGAGTACTTTTAAATGAATATGATTCAGACAAGAATGAAGTGAATGGAATTTATTATATTGATGAATTAATAAATAAATAAAATTATGATGTTACATTTAATGAAACTTTCTGGACAGCTTCATCCAACAAATTCACAACTATTTCTGTCTTAAATGCTCAAACTTCCCACCAAACTCCCACCCTGCAGGCCTTGCTGCCGTAACTGTTGTAGAGTGTGAATGCGAGTTCCATTTTTATTATTGTAGTGTGATTTTTTTTAATAAGTAATTTCATAAATTTTTTATAATATCTTAATTTTTATTTTTATATTTAAGTATAATTAAAAATATTATTTATTAATAATTTAAATATATTATCTAATTAAATTATTATGACTCATTATTTTTAATAAAATAAGATATATGAATTATCTTATTATTATCTTTACTTAAAGTTTTATGTTTTAATTTTTATTATTAGTTAAAAAATTATTAGGATTTAGGTTCAGATTTATATATAGATTTAAATTTTAAATTATTATAATTATAGCTTTCTAAATAGAGCTGAAATCCTGAGTTATTCCTCATACTTTATTATTGAGTCGGTTCCTCTCTTTTTAGTCATCTCTCTCAGTCATTTTCCAGCTCCCAAATAATCCCACATCTGTTTCTCTCCTAAACACACCCTTAGTTCAACTCATCCAAAGCTAAGATTTATCTTTCAAATCTTTTGTGATAATTATTTATATATTTAGGCAAAATATAACCACTTTCTACTCGTTATATACGTTAATATGATGTTTGTGAGTGATTTAATATATATGTATATATATAAATATATTGATATTGATATGATTATATTGAGAAAACTTGTTTGATAATTTTTATTGAAAATAGTCTTGTGGGACTTAAAGTTTAATTTAAAAAGTTTAAGTTAGGATTATAAACTTGTTATATCTTGATATTATAATTTGAAGAAAGTTATTATCTTAAGAAAAATTATTTTGTGATTTTTATCAAGCTATTGATATTTTGATTAATATAATTATTTTAAGAATTATGCATTGGGGATGGGTGATGACAGAGTTGTATTTTACCACGTGATATAACCTCCATTAGAGCTCTATAGTTGGCTTTTATCCTACCAGTTTATCGAATGACGTGCCACACCTATTTACTGAGGGGCTACGACAACCCCACCTGTTTATCAGGGGGAATGAACCCATGGTCCGGTCATTTGCTCTCTAGATTTTGGTCTATTCATACCACTTGACCGGTTAGCTTTTTGAGTAGTTGGTTATCACTAACTCATAGGTTCGGTCAGCGAGAATAAGGTGGTTTGATTAGATTGATTGGAGGAATTTGGGTGGGTTATCCATTTAATTTTATTTTGATAATATGTTATTTTTTCTATATTGTAATTTATGATGTCTCACTTGACACATCATGAGTACATATTAGTATGCATAATTATTATAATTGCTAGTTACTGAGACGTTATTCTCATAATATTTTTAGTAATATTTTTCAGGCAATAATCTTGTCTTAGGACTCCAAGAAAACTTCAAAAATTTGATTAAAGTTATATCAATTGTATAATACTCTCCTTTTAATATATGAATAAAATACTTGAATATTGCTATAGTATGGCTCATTATGCATACTTTAATATTATAAAATATATTTTTTGAATTTGATTCTAGGAGTTCGTCTTGAGGATAATATTCTAAATATCTATGATAGACTTTTCTATTATTAATTATTTCTTCAATTTTATTAAAATTGTATAGACTCTTACATTATTTTTATATAGACACTTTAATTTAATTTTTAATATCTTTAAAAATATTTCATAAAAGATTCTATTATTATTTTTTTATTAATTAACATAAATGATTATAGAAAAGTGTAATATTTATGTTATAAAATCAATTATACTATAATATCTATTTAGTTATAATATACAATTTATAAAAATTTTAGCAATTTATATATCCTAAATAATTTGACTAATCTTATTCTTTTTCTATCATAATTATTTGTCTATTAAGAAATTTTTTTTATAACCATGATAGATTTTTTTTTTTAAATTTTAATAAAACTCTTATCTATTACGATTAACTCTTTTAAAATCAAGAAAAATTCATTTATAATATTGCTTTTGATTTATATTGTGTAGAAAATGGGTATAAATAATTAATAATGCTTATATTTTAAGAGGATTTTACACTTTTTGAGCCATGACCTAACCTTAGTGGGGGATTGGTGTCGAATCCACCTAAATTTTTTGTAACAATTTTTTTTTTATTTTGTTGGGGGTTAGGCATACTCACTATAAACACTTTGAACAAAACAGAATAGATTTGGTATAAAAAAATTTAAGTGGGTTTGACATGGGTCCCCTACTAAAGTCAAGGCACGATCCAAAGGTTCAGAGAGTACTTACAAGAGACTTACGAGATCACCTAACAAAGGAGACCTCACAACAATAGAAGGAATTGAACTTGAGTTCTTATAGGATACAAGTTCGTTCCTTATTATACGTACCAACTGTTAATTTTTTTTTTTGGTACACAAATTTTTAGAAAGAGGTTAGGTTCATCCACGATCTAAAGGTAAGGCGAAATCTCCCTTCCTCCTAGGCGATACCAATATCGAGAATGCCGAGCTGTCTATTACCTTCAGGCGTAAACTTAGGCACCTAGGAGCTAAAATGCCTCCCCAAGCGTCGTGACTGAAATCACAATAAAAAAATACTCCTTAAGGATCGAATATGCTCTAAATAATTATATATTTCATTCATTTACCGGTTAAATTCATGGTTGTGCCAACTGTTATTAGATGTGATGAAGTTAAGACATGAAACGCACAGCAGAGGGATACTGAAGGAATGATCCATGATACAACAGATGACAACGTCCAAATATATACAACACCCACTTGGGCCTCATGGAGACATAAGAAGCCCTATATCACCTAATAACCTATTTACCCTATACAACCCTGTAACATCAACAATTACTGCTACAATTATTAACCTATTAATCTATTTACTTGTCTCTACATAATAATTCTTTTTATAAATCATCAAGTGAGAGGTTAATTATATTTTTTTAAGATTTTTTATTTAAAATTCGATACAATTTTTCCATTTCACTTCTCAATATGCAATTCATTGTTTTATGTATGGGTAGATTTATATATTTTTTATTTTTAACCAAATTTAATGACTTAATCATTTCTCTTTGATTTTGATGAAGTGACTGGAGATTTGGAATAATGAAGGAATTATGCATTGTATATAAATAGGTAAAATACATCCATTGCTTGTGTTTGACTCAGAGAGGAAAGAAGAAATTTTAATAGAGAGAAAAGAAAAAAAAAGAAGACGATGGATTTTATTATTATCTTATTTAGATCAATATAAAGGGAAAGGAGGGGAGAAATTTTAATATTACCTTATTTGATTTAAGAATGTAGGGGAGAAAAAATATTTATATATGAACAAATTTACCCTTATATTTTTTTATAGAATATTTTAATAAAATATAATATATGGGTAATGTTAGGATATTAAAAAAATTATGGACATATTAGTATGATAAAATAAAAATATTACCCTTTCCCTCTACATTCGTCCAATTTTAGAGGGGAGGTTAAAGTTAAGAGGGGGAAATTTTTTTAAAAAAAATTTCCCTTCCCTCCTAAAATTTTAAGATATCCAAACAAGAGGAGGGTAGCAAAATCTCTCCCTTCCTCTTACCTCCCCTCCAAATCACTTGTACTAAGGGTGTGTTTGGATTAACTTTTGGAGAATAGATTCTGGGAATAATAGATTCTAGAGAATAAATTTTGGGAAGAATAGATTTTAGGAATAAAGATGTTTAGATGATTAGTAGTAGAATCACTTTTTATATTGGTAAATTACCAAAAAAGATATGATATGATTAAAAGTAAGAGAGATGAAAGATGATAGAGAAGAAAGAGGAGAGAGAAGAGAGTGTAGAGAGGAGAGAGGAGAGAGAAAAAGAGAGATAAGAGAAGAGAGGGGAAAGAGAAAAAGAGAGATAAAAGAAGAGAGAGGAGAGATGATAGAGAAAAAGGAGGAGAGAGGAGAGAGAGTGTAAGAAAAGTAGGGGTAGAATAGTAATTGGATAGTCCATAACCTAGGTTTCAAACCAAAAACTATTTTCAGTGGCTTATTCAAAATTTAGGTTTCAAACCGAGGTTTTGTCCAAAATCAATTCTCAACAAAAATTATTATTTGTGTAAAAATTTTCCAAACTTCGGTTTTAGCCCAGAATTTATTCTCCACCGCTATGCCAAACACGCACTAAAAGATGCCTTAAGTTTATGCAAAATTTTGAATCAATCTTTCAAATGCGGAATGTTCTAAAATTATCAAATCAAGAACCTTTTCTTGCATGTGACAAATTTCAATATTTATGTCAAACGAACCTTTCAAGTCAATTCTGTTAAAACACTTCAAATTAAAGAAACCGGAGGGAAGAGTATGTTTGTTTATGGTGCTAATAGTTAAAATGTTGGCATATAAAGCTCTGTTTACGCATATGAAATTTCTTATCTCGTGATTACTTGTCTACTTTACTAATTCAATTCTTCAAGAATATATAATTGAATCTTTTTTCTCCTTCTTATTTCTTAAAATAATACGAAATCATCTGATCTTAAATATATAAATTAATAAAAAAATTTTAAGACACAAAATTGTCAATAAATATTAGTTACATCCTAATTTTTTTATTTTTAAATATAGGTCATTTTGAAAATATATATTTTTTAAATTCTTAATATAAGAACTTAACTAATTTATATAAATTAATTATTTATAATAAATATAACATTTTTTTTAAATATAACTATATAATTTATTTTTTATATCAGTTTATAAATTAAATAAAATAGTTTAAGAATTTATAAATATAATAGACAAAGTGTGTCGAAGTTTCACAAAACCAAGACTAATCTCTAAGAAACTTATATATTTAAGATGGAAGGAGTATGTTATTTACATTAATTATTTTATTTTTTATCTGTCATTGGTCTGCCTAAACCACCGATATATATCAACCACTTGCGGAGCCACCGGCGCAAATATCTCCCAATCTTAGGTGCTCTGAAACTTTCCCCGATTCCGTTACGTTATTTTCTGAATTAAGTCACATAATTTATTTAAATAGTAAGATATATCAAAGGAAACGGAACAAAATTTTAAATTGAATAGAAAAAGGTAAGTGGAATAAAAAAGGTAATTTTGTAAATGAGAAATTAACATCTTCTATATTTGTGAATGAAAATAAGAATAGAAAGAGATCATAGTTACTATTAGATAAATAATAATGATATAAAAAAATGTTAGTTGGTCAAACAGAAAAATCTTAATTATCTTTTTTCTTTCACCAGAAAAATATTAATTATCTCTAAACGAGATTCTTATAACGGGATTATAGGATAATAAGGAGGATCACTACTCATGGATTACAAAAACCGACGTCGTTTTAATTTTGACATTCAGTGAATCACAACCCTTCATGCGAATAATGCAATCCTAACCATACATTTCCCTTTAAAAGCCCATCGTCCTTCCTCCTAATAATGATCTATAAGCATATATACTTACATTACAACGCTAGTGATTGAAGAGCAAAACAAATGACATATATTATAAAAATTCTATCAGAAGGAGACCGAGGCTAAACAGTATGAGAATTAGCTTATGTTGATGTTACTTATTTACATATATCTATATAGAATGTTTTCTTGGTAGTTGATAATTCTCATGTGTTGAACGTATCCACTTGAATTTTCCTTTCATCACGATTTACGTGGGGGTGTTATGTGGAATTAACAAAAAAGAGCCAAGAGTATATAAAGCAGATGGATTTAGAGAGGAAAATTGGGGTTCTACACCAGGGGAAGAAATATAAAATAAATAAAATTTTATAAAAACACGTATTATATTATTCATTAGTCATCGATAGAGAAAATTGCATCAAGATCGATGTGGGTATTTTATTCATTATCTTGGTAATTTTAATTTGCCTTTCTTTCATATATACGCACAAACATTTTAATCTGCCTACACACACTTGAGAAAAGAAGCCTTTGCAAGCTTGAAGTTGATCCAGTGTAAACTAAATCAGAATATCCAGAATTATTCAAAAGTTATCATCCAAAGACTAAGAACGAACAGAAAAACAAAATCATTCAAAAGTTAGTAATATATATTATCCCCACCGCTCCTACCAAATGCACTATGGAATTCAGAGACACTAGCTAGGTTACCTCATATTCATCAATATTCATTCACGTTGCTTTTCTTCGTCGAGCCAAGAAGGAACAAGGTCTTCAAGTCCAACTTTCCAATCTTTCCAGTAAATTTCCTCAAAATCTAAACCACCTCCATCCACTTTCAGAGTCACCACCAACAAATCTTCCACAATCTCAAACACATCAACGATTATGACCACTTTCTCTTTCCCCATTCCAATTAAACCATTCTTCCCTTCTTCAATCTTAAAACCTAAACCCACCCCAATTTCTTTCACTTTCTCCGACGCCACCTCCTTTTTCACGTTCGACGTGAACCTCTTCTCCAACCTCGTTTCAAATAGAGGTCTCAAATCCAAACCCCTAGACATTGATATTATATCAAAAGCATTCAACCCCGCCTCAGATTTCTCACACAAATCCCATCCTGATCTGAACGCACTCCTTTCAATTTCTGGTTTTAGTGATTTCTTGAACCACGGTACCTCATACAGCGATTCAAGGCTTGTCCTCTTGAACGGATTCGGCTCAAGTAGACCGTAGATAACTCGGCGTGCCGGCTTTGAAACCCAGTCTGGAAATTTATAATCGCGCATGCCAATCTTCCTGCACATCGCCGGGATGTTATAGTAGTCATCGAACGGGAGACGTCCGGTGAGCATGACGTATAGCACGAGCCCACAAGACCACGCATCGGCTTTGGGGCCGGAGTAACTTTGATGCCGGAGTATCTCCGGGGCGGTGAAAACCGGAGTACCGCAAGCTGTGCGGAGCAAATGGTCTCGAAGACTTTCCGATAAAGCGGAAAGCCCGAAATCGGAGACTTTTAAATTGCCGTCTTTATCCAAGAGAAGGTTCTGAGGCTTGATGTCACGGTGAGCCACGCCGTTCCAATGACAGAAACAAAGAGCGGAGACTAGTTGCTGGAAGTAACGGCGAGCTAACTTCTCTTTAAAATGGCCCTTCCTTATGATTTTAGAGGAGAGGTCGCCGCCGGGTGCATACTCAATGATAAGAAAGATTTTGGATTTTGTGGCCATGACTTCGTAGATTTTGAGGATGTTCGGATGTTCATGGAGGCGATACATTGCGTTGACTTCGCTCACAATCCTGTCTTCCAGAGAAGACTCAATGATTTTATGCTTATTGATGATCTTAACGGCGACGGTGGAGCCATCGGCCAAAGATTGTCCACGATAAACCTTAGCGAAGCTTCCACGACCGAGCGAATCCGTCAATTGGTATTTGCCGAGGAGGGGGGTTGGAGGAGGGGCCCCGGGTTCCATGTCGAACGGGCTGAAAAAAATGGTACCTTTGGGAGCAATATCATGGAACAAAGAATCATAACTCGACCGTAATGCCTTATATACGCTCGTCAGGTGGAAATCACAAGTCGGCGCTCAGTCTTATATTTTATTTATTTTTTAATTTTTTAATGAAGCGGAAGATGAGTCGTATTGATAATTAGGGTTTATGTTCACAAACTTAATTGAAATTATATCTATCTCATTGCAGATTTGATTAACTTGGTTCAGATATGTATGTTTAATTTGCTGATTTTTATGATAATATATCTGAGGAGATTTAGTGAGTTATAAGGAATAATATCAACACGTATCTTTTAGTTCATTTTGGAAAAAATATTGATAAGAAATTATTCATAACTATGTATTATTCATCTGAAGATAGATAGAGCTAACTAAGTAGGTATCCGATATGACGATGAATTCACGAGGGAATTCCCGATGGAATTGTAAAAAAAAACAACAAAAGAAAAGAAAAATCAACTTGACTATCTATACTGTTAAATAAGTAACAATTTTTTTTCCCGAATTTACGCTTCAATCCAACTACGATTATATAACTTATTACTATACTATATGTCAGTTTATAAGACATGAATTACCCTGGTATGAATTAATTTCGCAAATAAGTGGCATTTTTTGTTATTGAAAAAATGTCATCAATTCCATACTAATTAGTAAAAATTCAAGTGAAAAAGAATGAAGAATAATTAACATATTATATTCTTGACTTAAATTTATTTTTATAGACTTTAGGTCACCGCACGCTTAAATAAAGATAACAAAATATTATTAATATGGAGTTGATTTAGCGGTATAAGGCCTTACAAAATATTTTTGAGTTTCAAATAGATTCATAAAAGAAATACTTATGTTAGGAGAGATAGTCATAAACTCTAAAACTAGATACTTGATAATAATATTTAGTAAAGATAAAAAAATAATAAATATGTTGTAAAAATTTTTGGTAGATATGTTGGTTAATATACACATATGTTGATCACGACTGTTTGAAAAATATACATATCCCTTTTTACATATATATTAAAAATTACGAATAATTTTGTGTTTCAATAGATATGATTTGATTTTGCGGCTGAAAGAGTGAGGTGCATATATGCAAACATTTACAGGCCATCACTCATTTACGAAAAATGGTATTTCTGACATTTCTTAAAATTATTTTATCTTTCTTCCGCTGTTCAATATATAAAATTATATGAACAGTGTGGATACATAAATAACAACGCCTATATTAATGAAATTCAAATTCAAAATATTAATTAAAGGCAATAATATATATACGAAAATATTTTGTGGCAGGACAGTTGTTGCCCCGTTGCCATCTGGCATCTGCGATGCAGTTTATTTGGTTTTAGGTTTTTGCAGCGTCACCTTCCAAAACCTGTCTTGTAGTTTTGAAAATTAATTATGCAAAATGACCTCAAATTTCTAAAATTATTTTGAAGGACCTTGGATCATTTTAGTAAAAAAAAATTAAAATAAAATAAATGTTCGGGACTAAAGTCCCTTAGGAACAGAGTGAGGGAGGCATAAAAGAGCAAAATGTCCTCTCTCTCTTTTTTGGGCAAATAAGTAATTACAAAGGGAAGGGACAAATTAAAGAAGAGGAGCCCATTTTGTTTGGGCTTTCCTCTCTTACCAATATTGGGAGTTATTCAATATTGACAAAATATTGTACCCCAAGCAACGGGGGTTAATCCGAATGGTAAGCGGCTCGATATCGCTTAAACGAGGTCTCGAGTTTGAGCCTTGGCGTACGCAGAAAATCCCCGATGGAAGACTCACCCACCATAGCCAGGTGCGTGACGCGGGTCGGATCCGGATGTAGTCGGGGCAAAGCTCCGGTGAACCGGGTGGGCAAAAAAAATATATTGTACCCAAAAAAAATATATTGTACCAAGATTGTAACAAAAAAAATATATTGTACCAAGAAAAAAATATTGACCAAACATCTAAATTTTAACTTTTTAATATAAAATATAGAATACTTTAAAAATATTAAAATAAAGTATACTTTATCTATTTTTAATTGTTTAGTTATCATTTAAATTTGACAAATCAATCTATTCTTTGTTAAAACAAATTAACAATGTTAAATTAAAAGGTCAAAACGTATACTTTTTTATATAATTAATATATAGGGCCTGTTTAAAAACTGTGGTTTTAAAAGGGCTTTTGACCCAAATCTCGGTTTAGAGAAATTTTAAAACAAACAGCCATATTTATTCAAACGGGTTTCTGGAGCAAACCATGGTTTCAGATAAGCTGGTTAGAGTAACTTTTGGAACAGTAAAACACTTTTCAACTACTCAATTACTATTTTACCCATACTTTTTTTCTTACACCTTCTCTCCTCTCTCTTATATCTTTTCCACCCTCTCTCCTCTCTCCTCTATCCTCTATCTTGTTTACTCTCTCTCATATCTCATCTCTTATACATACCCTTTTTAGTAATTTTTCAATTACAAAACTTTTTTTTGTAACAACTATCCAAACATTCATTTATCCAAATTTTTGTTTTCTGTAATCTCTTTTCTAAAAGCCATTTTCTATAAGTTGTCTAAAAATTTATTTTTTTTATAAACCCATTTTTAAAATTTTATCCAAACACACACTATGAATAAATAACAGAACTACAGAAGGTGTAAATAACAGAACTGCAGAAGGACGTGGTCCAGCTCCACTTTAAGTCGTACAGTTTTCGAACATCAATAATTCACCAGTCGAGAAAACGGTAAGACGAATCATATCGACCCTACATCTTAACATTACACATATCCAGTTTCAATACTCATAGTAGGGATGAGTACTATGATGCTGATTGTTGTGGCGAGGTTTGCAAATTATAAATACAAGTTTACTGGTCCATATAAATTTTAAAAAAATAAAATCATTTAAAAAAAACTAACAATTCAAAGACTAGATTTATTTCAGACCTATGAAAATAATTTTTTAAAAATCAAAATCTACACTATATATATAGATTTAGTGATCATCATTGAAACTAAATCCAACTATATAGGAGCCATTGGTTACTACATTTTAGTAGGAAACTCATGAATCTCATCCATCCAAGGATTCTTCTTCTCCTTAATAGGATTAATTGTCCTCAAGGCACGCCACACAGCACTGTTACACTTAAATCCAGACCCTAAACCAATTTGCCAAACCCTATCCCCCTTCTTGATCCTCCCTTTAGCTTCACTGTACGCCAGTTCATACCACACTGAACTGCTTGAAGTGTTCCCAAATCTGTACAATGTCATCCTCGATGGTTCCATGTGCCAGTCACTGAGCTTTAGGTTCTTCTTCATCTCGTCCAAAACCGCTCTTCCTCCGGTATGGATGCAAAAGTGCTCAAAAGCAAGCTTGAAGTCTGGTACGTAAGGCTTGACGTTCCTGTTGAGAACTTTTCTAGCGAGCATGGTGAAGAAGAAGAGAAGCTTCTCTGAGATGGGAAGAACCAAAGGGCCAAGGGTTGTGATGTTTGCTCTGAGGGCTTCTCCTGCAACAACCATGAGGTCCTTGGAGAGAGATACACCAATGCTATTGTGATCATCTTCTTGTTGGAAGATGCTTCTATATGATTTGTCCTCTGCACCTCTGTGTGTACGCACTGTGTGGACTAATTGGTATTTGGCATGGCGACAATCGCTTGAACGATTGGACAATAGAATTGCTGCTCCTCCCATTCGAAATAGGCAATTTGAGACAAGCATGGACTTGTTATTGCCAGTGTACCAATTCAAAGTTATGTTCTCCATGCTTACAACTAAAGCATAAGAGTTTGGATGCACCTACATAGTACATAGTCCAAAATTAATAAGCTCCAACAACTATATATATATATATATATGTACCACGATAATATAAGCATAATAGATATATGTTATACATACAAACATAAATACATATTAAATAGAACCTCTTATGCGTCTTGATTTTTAATAGAAGTAATTGTTGTCAAACGCAATAAATAATTGCTAGAACATAAAGGAACACGTTGTTGCCTGTTACGTGTAGTAAAGTTTTTAGATAAGAGGACAAGCAACGAAAAAGCAAAACCTGCAAGAGGCGTTTGGCAAGGTCAATAGAGATAAGGCCAGCACTACATCCCATACCACCAAGATTATAGCTTTTGATATTCCCCCTCAACTTGTAATGATTTATGATCATGGCCGACAAAGACGGCGTCGGATTGAACGAGCTACAATTCACAACCAAGATCCCAATATCCTTCGCCCTCACCACAGTTTTCTCCAAGACCTCATCAATGGCTCCGAACATTACGTACTCTGCTTCCTGGCTCGCTTCAGCCATACATGGGTTAGGTGGTATACTGAACATTGCAGGAGGGAAGTAAGTCTTCTGTCCTAAACCGGACCTTTCTAGAATCTTCTTCTGAAACATTAAGTTCTCCTCTGAGAAGTAACCTGATAGCTTTGATCTTTCGATGAACAAATCATTTGGGCCCATGAGAGCCGGGTCCGGCTTGTAACACGCAAAATCCATCAAGTAAACACCTCGTGGGCGGCTCATGAAGTAAAAGGTGGCAAACAAGATTATAAGACTCAAACTCAGAGTGATTTGCATGAGATTGAATTTGAGGTTTTGCCATAACTTGACACTGTCTTGGACTGAGAGAGTTGGTATATAAGCCGAAGCAGAAACAAGAACTAGTATGAGAAACAAGTACGTAGCGTTGGAGATCACGTAATGGTAGCCAAGCTTCACGTACTTGAGCTTCACCAATGACAGAAAAATGGGAAGCTTATTCTTTCTTCCTTGTGGCTTGTCATCAACTGCAATTTTATTGGCAGCTCCATATTCTGCATTTGGATTCTTCTGATCCGACATTATATTTTGGGATGATCGATGATGATGATCTTTTGAAGGTTGATTTTTCTGAAATGAAAAGGGGATGTTGAATTCTAGAATGAATAAAGCATGTAAGTGAAATGAGAACGTGAGAATTATGGGATTATGCAAATCTATGGAAAGGTGAATGAGTTTTATAAGTGAAGGGGAAGCATTGTAGGATATACAACTACCCCCAACCAACTTTTAATTGTTCTTTATGGGCCATTGATCTTTTGTGTAGTTATTGAGCTTTAGAGTCTCCTCCTCTGTTCTTGTGCCCATGTTTTCTACAGGAATGGTACGTATAATCCTAAGGATCGAGAGTGATGTATTTTAATCTACCATATATATATGTCGGCATGTAGCGGATTAACTCTTTAAGGACAATATTTTTGGATACGACTTAGATCACGTTATTTTTTTTTACCGATGCTGCCAAACATGATCTTCCCAACCGAGACGGAAAGCAGGTTATTAACTCATTTCTTATAATTTCACTTCGGAAAGAAACAGTACCGGCTCTCATTTTGCAACAACAACATCTGTTTGATTTCAGTTTATGAGGTATATCTGCTAATTCTATTCCATCCTCATCAATTTCCAATGATTGAATGTCCGTATGGTAAATCCGGAACTGAGAATTCCAATGCTTGTCTTCTGCTTTTGATATGAGATATAGTTTATTTTTAATATTAGTAACTAAAAACATTACAGGTTTGATTAGCTTATTAGTTGCTAAGGTTGAAACTCAATAAAATTAAGCAATATATATAAAATCATAAATATATTATAGTTTTTATCCATGGCGACGAATGACCAACAATGGGGATGGGACACCTTGCCGTTGACGACGTGTTTTGTTAAATAATGGGGATGGGTTACCTTGCCGCTTGCCATACTGCCTTTGACTTTTGTTATTTGTTAAATAATTCAATGTTTAATTTCTTTTTTTGTTATTTATTGTTATTGGTAATTGTAAATAATGTTGTTAGTTAAATAATTCTTTTTTTTTAATCTTTTTTGGCTATTTACTGTATTATAATGTTATTTTATTTTATTTCTTTGTTCATAATTAATACAAAAATTTAACGAACAAATATTCTTTCATGTATTAAAAAAATATTTCACTTAATATGAAAGGGAACATTTCGATAATAGTAATTTCGAATTCCTCAACACTTGTAAGATGATTGTGGTGAAAATTAAATTGAAGTAATAAAATCTTAACATTATTCACGGTTAAAGAATATAATACTCGATTTATACAAATTTTAGGTTGTGAAAGGGAATTAGTCACTATTTTATTTTAGCAGTAAATACCTTAAATTTACTTTTAAAAACAAAAGATATGTTCTACAGATTATTCATGGTCGTCACCGTCATCATAACAACATTATATTGGGAAAAAAAAAGTTAAGGCTAGCAAATGTCTCTTCTATCACTCTTGGATCTATTTCCAAAATCTCTCGGTACATAAAAAAAAAAAAAAACTGGCGCTGGAAATTCTCTTTCTCTGCTTAAATATCGTTGATCATGTCTTAGCTGGATCATCAATTCTGATTTCTTCTCAATTTTAAGGAAGGATAAAATGAAAACGGTTTGTCTTCTGAAACTTTTCTTGCTACTTAAGGATTCAGATAAAGAGATCTCCAATATTATCCACCAGGATATTGTTTTCTTCTTGAAGTTCCCCGACCCTTCTCATGTCCGGGTGTCTCATTTCCGATCGACTAATTTATCCAGTCTTTTATTTTCTTCTGCTTTGTAATTTAGACTCTATTATAATTATATTTTTTTTCTTTAATAATTTTTTTTAGTTAGAAAATTTTATTAAAGAATAATAATATAATCCGCTGATTTCATTCAACCTATGTGTAATGAGGATGCATGCATACAAAAGGACAAGATATTTGTTCAATGTGATATAATCAAATATCTCAGCCGCCTTGTTTGCTTCTAGGCGGCCACTTGCTAATCTATTACCTGACACAGAGATAAGATACAGATGCATGCTCTGATTCGATCAATACCTTAAATAAAACTTTATCTGCCTTGTTCTTCTCAAGATCTCATCACCAAAGCACAAAAAAGACAAGTATGAATTAAATTATACTCATATGATCTTTTATATAAGAATTAGTTAGTTAATTTAGATAAATTTAAAAAATTAAATAAATCAATTAATTATAAATTTAGAAGAAATATTTGGCAAGGTCAATAGAAATAAGCCCAGCACTGGATCCTATAGCGTTGGAGATTATACGTTGAGAAGGTTGGTAGATAAGTAAAAACTAAAACCAAGAGCGGTATATCATAATAAAGAGGTGAGGTGTGTAGAAAAGATCTCTAGGAAAGATATTTTTAATTGGATCCGAAATACTTAAATATGACAGATAGCCATATAAAAAACAGTTACATACATAGTGTTGGAGATTACATACTCGATAGCTTAGGGAGCTTATTGGTTTGGATATAAAACTAACTAAACTTGTTTTGAAAAGAAAACTAGATTATGAATTCTGGAAGGACCATTGCGTGCGTGCATGCGGGGTTTCAGAATTATGGGAAGCAAACACATGCTAAGGTTTGGAAGCACGCCCATCAGGATACATATAACTACCCGGCCCAACCAATCTTATTATCGTCACTCGGCCCAAATTATTTAATTTTTATTCATGAGAGTTGACCAAAACTCAAAAATAAAGTAAAAGTATAAATTTAATTTTTATTATTATTATAAAAAATTATTTAATATATAATTTAGTAAATTTTTTATAAAAAGTCTTTGAACCCTAGAACTAACGTTAGCCTTAATAGATGATGGATGTTGAACTCACCTAAAATTTTTTTTATTCCAAATCAAGTCCCAATGTATCATTCAGCTTTAAATGAAAGGGAAAAATTGTTAAAAATCCCATATTACAAAATTTATGGTATAAAAATATTTAAAATTTGTTTAAAAATTTAAGTGCATGTAATGTAACTTATGTAAGTACAACTTTAATTATGCAAAAAATAAAAAATATTTACATATAAGAAAAAATATGTTGTCTATAGCTAAACTATAAAGGTTATACGAATAAATTTTATGGAGGGAAGAAAATTACAAAAAAAAAAGAAATGCAAGAATATACATGGAGATGGGGAACAAATTTATTTCAACAAATTATTCTTCTCAATAATATGGAGACTAAACCAGCAAAATTAGGATGGGGCTCAATCATGCAGGCATATCAACTTATTTCTTTAATTATATTTATAAGTTAATATTTATAAAATTAAAGTAACATTCTATGGGTCGATTCTCAAATTTAGGATTAACATTAGGTTTGGAACATTAATTTTATAAAAATTTACGCATAATTTAGATATACATGTCTAATTAAAATATATACATATACATGCGCGCGCGCGCACATATATATATATATATGTGTGTGTGTGTAACAGGCCTCATTCGTAGACTCTAAAAAGTTTGTTTCAAACTTTGTTTCAAAGTAGACTCCAAAAAGTCAACTAGTTAGGGCCTCATTCGTAGACTCTAAAAAGTTTGTTTTAAACTTTGTTTCAAAGTAGACTCTAAACAGTCAACTAGTTAGTTAATTTTTTTTAAATAAATTATGATTAAATTATACATATATATTTACAAAAATAGCACAAAAGTAAAGATCCTTACGAACTTAGGTTCTTATATTAAGAATTTTCTACCACTTTCTAGTTTTATTATATATTAAATTAATGTTAAAGATTGTGAATTTGAAATAGATTTTAAATATATTATAGAGAATAGTGAATAGAGAATAAATTTTTGATACGATAGATTTTTTAAAATTATTTTAGTTAGAAAAATATATTTTGAGCATAATATATTTTTATAAAAATATTATTTTTTAATTTAAACTATGATTTTAAATCAAATAATCTAAACACCTCATATTTTTTATAATTATTTTTTATAAAAATTAATATACTATCTAAAAACTAATTTTTTTCTATAATCAATTTTTCACTAAAACTAATAATTTATTCAAATACTAATTTTTTTTCACAATATTTTTTTATCAAAATTATAGTTTAAAAAAGTCAAGAAAACTATACTTCTAATAATCAATTTTTTTATAAAATTTATTCTCCAAAAACTAATACAAACACAACAATAAAAATAAAAATCTATTTTATTTAAAATATATTCTCTCTTATAAAATTTATTCTCTAAAAATTATTCTAAACACACCAATTAGAAATTGTTTCCACTAGTTTATACTAAAATTATAGTTTTGCTAAAAAATATATTAGGGATAAAAATTAATACTTAGATACTTCATTTATTTTCATAAAAAAATTAATTATAAAAAGCTTGGGGTGGTTGGATTGTTTATCTAAAAACCATAATTTTAGAATGAATCTAAACACACACATAATTTCTCTTGATTAGGGGTCTATGGAAAGTATCTGAAATCACTTTCTTTTAAAATTATTTTTGTATTTTATAAAATAAAAATCTTATATATTTACCTTATATAATACAAAATTAACTATCTGCAGTTAATTACCTTATATATCATTCTCTGGGTTTTCACGTATGTCGGTGTCATGTTGGCAAGCTGGAGATAAAGTGATTAATTAGTTAAGTATACATAATTAGTTCAGTAATAAGTAATAATTTCCTTAAATGATAAAGAGGTTTGACTTGAGGAGGATACATCCACCAAACTAAAGCAGGTGGCATCCTTATTTTATTGGTAACATAAATTATTATTATTTTTATAAAAAAAAAAAACATAACTTACTTTTCTTGTCGTCTTTAAAAGCAGACATATTAAAATCGAAAGCGGCGTGGTTTCGAACTGTTTTGTTATAAATTAATCATTATTTTACAAGTAAATACAGGCGAGCCATGATGTAATACTTCAATAATCAAGTTATCAAGTTCGTATAATTATTTTTTTAAGATGTAATGTTTGTGTGATCTACGTTCAAATGCTGCTACGGGAAGAAACCTAATATGCGGTCGAAGACTTACTAGTTACTATCACTAGCTAATATATTAATATTAAAAATATGAAGTGTACAATTTATGCCAAATTTTACTCCCTTCAAATTAATCTTGAACGAATACCTATATACTTTTTGTTGCAATATTTTTTATACTATATACTAAATAAATATATATATACTCCTCTAATCATTAATATATATCTTATTTAATTAATTTAATTATATTAAAAAATTAATTAAATTAGTTTATATGATATTTTTTTAAAATATTATAACTATTATTTTTAACTCTCTCCATATCTCTTATTTGATTATTGAGAATCATAAATAGAAATAATTTTAAAAAATTAATAAATATAAAAAATATATCTTATATTTAGTATTAAGATCAATTCCTAATTAAATTAGAAAGAGTAATAGATTTGGTAAGATTTTTAATAAAAAAATAATGAGCAAATTCAAAACTTCCTGAGATATTTATTTATAAATCTATATAATTTTACTTTATTTTCTAATCAAATATTTATAATTTTTTTATTTATAAGTATTAGTTTTTCTATTCATAATATGTTGACTTGTAAAAAAAATGACATTAGTAATTGATAACATAAATTTCCATCAAAATATATCTAGATTAATTTTGTGATATAAATAAAAATCAAAAGCAACTAAATTACATAACATATATTCAAGGAGAATATTAAGACTATGTTTTACAAAAAAAAACAGATTAAGACCATAATATTTTTTATTTTTATTTTAACAACAAATAACTTTAATTTCATCATTTTTTTAAGAAAATATCTTTTTTATTTTTTATTTTATAAAATCTTGCATAAAATAAGCATTTACATTAGTCCAAATTAATAAATAAATTATAAATAGAAATTCATGCCGAACTGAGAAAGCTATAAAGAATTTCGAATTACGAATGTTTCCTTTTCAACTTTCTTTTCAGTGTTAAAAGAGGAATTGCACGGGCAGACTAGACCTACTCCAAGTACAGTACAAACCAACTGTGACAAAAGACCCGTCATACTTTGCGTCAGGGGAGAGGTGGCTTTCAACCTCTTTCTTTATTTCCCATTTTGGCCCTATCCCCCCATCCAAGTTCATAATTTCGTCGGATTCGTGGCATAATGTCATTCGTTGATCTAGTAGGCCTAGTTATCATACCCTACGCCGCGTCATACCCTACCCGACTACCCTCAGATTCCCCGTGATATTCATCCGCTGCTTTGCTTCATCCTTGCTGCGTCAACCTTCATCACATTCACATCCCGCCATCGTTTCTCTTTTTGGATCAAACATAACGTCCCGCTCTCAGAAACCGAACCCACTTCTCAACTCTGACGAATTTTGGCAATCAGACAAATTCAATCAGGGCATAACCGTTGGTTTTAATTCCTGAATTGATCAAAAGAAGAAGAAAAGAGTCTTTTCTCCCCCTCTCATTTTCTCGGAATCTGATTCCCGGGTCTTGTCTTCTGGCACTTTCATACAATTTTACGTAACCGAATGTGAAATTGTGAATACACATTAACTGTTTGCGGAAATGCGTGAAGGGCTATAAGTGATTCTGTCTGTGTTTTATTGCTGTCCTTAAATTTTGGGATGTGATTTGAGGCTGGGAATGGTCAGAGATGGCTCGTGACGGGAGCGTTGTGCCGGCCGACCCGCAGGCTCTGGTGGCTGTGAAGAAGAAAACGCAGTCATCAAGGAGTTGGATTCTTTTCGATTCCACAGGTCAGGGCAGCATTCTCGACGTCGACAAGTATGCCATCATGCATCGAGTTCAGATTCATGCTCGTGATCTTCGGATTCTCGATCCTCTACTCTCCTACCCGTCTACGATATTGGGTCGAGAAAAAGCTATTGTTCTTAACTTGGAGGTTCCTTTATTAATTCGACATTCCACTCTGTTTTTCTTCCACTCTGTTTTTTCTGTCTTTGGGATTAAGTTCCGGTCTCAATTTAATTTTTGTCCTTTGTTGTTGTGATTTTGGGATTTCAGCATGTCAAAGCAATTATCACTGCTGAAGAGGTTAGTCAATTTTCTTTGTTTTGACGATCTTCTTATTGACCCTGTGTGTGTTATGACGGATGAATAAGTCAGATAATAAAAACTTATAGAGCGTTTATCAGTGGAAAATTAAATAAGTGTGGAAATTGAGAAAACACTCTATAGATCTTATTCTTTATTGTAGTAGCATACGCTAGAAGTTTCTTTACTCTTCACATGCACCTAATTTCGTGGACAACCCATAAGTTCAACGCCAGTTTCTTTAAGAAATGGATTTGGACTAGTTATTGAATAATTTGTTTGAGGAATTTCTGGTTTAAGACTTAGTAGCTCCTTGGGGAGGAACTTCCACTGATTAATCAATAAGGGCTAGATGAATTGTGGGCATGACAATTTCCGAGTATTTTACCAATGCATTTGATGGTAGTCTGGTGCGTGATGAGTGGAAAAAAAGATAAAATGTTGTTTGTGGTATGTTGCCTTATTTATGTATCTTCTATCAAGCCCGTTGATACAAATGATTATGAAAACAATGAACTACTTTTTAGCTTGTTTTATCCATTAATGGAAAGCCATATATCATGGAACCTCAAGCTAATGTATTATAAGTTAAAATTCCCGCATGGACTTAATTGCTGACCTGCATTATGCTTAATAGCCCCAAAAACAGATACTGATAAAACGAGTATAATTCAGTGTCAGCAAGTTTATTGACTATCTTCTCTGGTCCGGTTCATATATTTTACTAGTATCTTGTACCTTATACATTTGTAGAACATAAAGCTGTTTCCAGAAATTGAAATGGGCCACTATTGATGGATTGTAATTGTAACTAATTTGTTGGATAGGTATTGCTGAGAGATCCAACAGATGAAAATGTGGTCCCTGTTGTTGAGGAACTTCAAAGACGGTTGCCTAATGCAAGTGCCAATAATCTCCAAAGAGGAGATCGTAAAGAGTATGACATGGAAGCAGCTGAGGAAGATGGTATGCTTTTTTAGATGAGCCATGAGTGATAGCTTACATTTTGACCGTTTCAATCATTGAAATTTGTCTTCTTTGTTTCACCTTATTTTTTTCCTTGTTAATTTCTTTATGAGATAATTTTCCCCAGTCATTGCTTTTACTTTTTTTGGTATCTGAATGCTCTAGATTATGCAATGTAGGGTCACCCTTTGAATTCCGTGCCTTGGAGGTAGCTTTAGAAGCCATTTGTAGTTTCCTTGCTGCACGCACAACAGAATTGGAGATGGCTGCTTATCCTGCATTAGATGAACTTACCTCCAAGGTACATATATAATTGATGCCAAAACATACTTTTGTCCCTTAATCTTGTGTGAAGTTTCACTGTCATCCTGTAACATTTTCCTCCATTTTCTACCATTGTCTTTCAATATATGATCAAGGATTTCAATAATTTAATTCTGTGAGTGTCACTAAGGATGTTTAGTTAGTATCTCTCCCCGAATAAAGTCTAAGGAACGCATTGATATTATTGAAGGCTAAATGACAAATTTACTATTCAAAGTTGAAGGATGAAAGTAAAACTTTATTTGAAGTGAAGGTTAACCTAACAGTTAGATTTGTAATCAGCTCTGTCATCTTTTCCCGGGTTATTTGGAGTCCCCTTTGTCACAAATATTGAACAAGCAGTTGCCACGTATCAGTGTCATTTGTTGAAATTGGTTGATGAGATTTTCCTTTTCACCCCATTTAAACATCTCTACATTTTGTTGTTTATTTTTATTTTCACAATAGCTAATTAGATTGCTTGAAGATTTCTTGTCGGTTGGGGGGGGTGTATGCTATAGTTCAATGATTAGACCTTCTGAAGGAATCTGTTTTATATTCATTGTCAACTTTTTAAATTTTTGTTCTATCTTCTGACCTTTCACATTGCCATAATCTGCAGATTAGTAGTCGTAATTTGGACCGGGTACGGAAAATAAAAAGTGCAATGACTAGATTGACTGCTAGGGTTCAAAAGGTATGTCTCAAACCCTGTATTTTGCTGTGCTGCTGAAAATACTGTATCTGAAGATATTTAGCACCTTCTGCTTATTGATGGTGTTGAAACTTTGGAGTTGAAACGGATATTAGTGGGTTTTGGGGGGGGGGTGTTTATATACTTACGTGATGGTGCATGAGAAAATAACAGTCATGGCTTCATATGCATTTGGATTGTCTCCACTTCTGTTGTGTCCTCTGCACCTCCTCTTCATCAAAAATATCTAGTGCTTTGATCAAACAGCAGTCCACAAGCCATGTTGCAGCTCAGTTGGCTGACCCTTTTCTCTCCTCAACTCAACATTGAAAGTGAAGAAGCCACCCTTCATCCCAACAACATGGGGTGGTTCAACAAAGGATGTGTGTGTGTGTGTCTCTGTCTCGATATAAGAAGAGAAGGATGCTTCCTTGTTTGCTTTATGAAATCTCCTTGTGTTGATTCTCATGGTTTGTCAAAGCACTATGACGTGTTTAGTGAAGGCTACCACAGTTCCTATGACCACCATGGCTATGTCTCCGGCAGTAAAGGGTTCTCATTTGGAGGGGTTCATCTGTTTTCAAACAGATCAAAGCCCTTGCACCACCACCGCCACTATGGGCATGGGCATGGGCTTTTCTTGAAGGAGAACAAATTTGAAGTGGACGAGGAGGTGCATGATGGTGAAGGTGAGATGAAAGTGGATGAAATGAGATACACGTACCATAGCGGTGGTGGTGACTTCTGCACTTTAAATGTTGAGGAGGGAAAAAAGTTAGCCCAAAGCTGCAATGTGGTTTGTAGAATTCTGTTCAGTCAAAGCAACAGATGGATTTTAATAAACTGGAGGCACAGAAGACATAACCGAAGTGGAGAGAATCAAAATGCAAAGGTGATTTTTAGAGGGGAAGCCAAATAAGCAGTAGTATAGTTGTCTGAGTGTTTAGTGGTACTGATGCCTTTTTCTCTGCAATGATTCTTATCCTCTCTGCCCAACATACATAATATTTTATCACATCTTTTTTTATTTGAGTTCTACTCTTCATTTTCCATAACAATATTGTCCTTCAATGTGGACAGTGTACTTAATGAAGCTATGTGGTAACATAAACTCCCTAGATTACTTTTAAGTGGAATACAATGTTCCTCTTTCCCTTATGGGTTCTTGTTAATACAGGTTAGAGATGAGCTTGAACAATTACTGGATGACGACGACGACATGGCTGACCTATACTTGTCAAGAAAGTTAGGCTCATCTTCGCCAGTTAGTGGATCAGGTCCTGCCAATTGGTTTCCTGCCTCCCCCACCATTGGATCGAAGATATCCAGAGCGAGTAGAGCAAGTGTAGCAACAATGCGTGGCGATGAAGATAATGTGGAGGAGCTTGAAATGTTACTGGAGGTTATAAGATTATTTACTTTCCCAATAAAGAAACAGGAAGAAAAGTTCAGTTTATATGTTTGAAAATGTGTTGAATGTTAATGATGTATTTTGCAGGCTTACTTCATGCAAATTGATGGCACATTGAACAAATTATCTACGGTAAGTCACAGAGGAGCTTGATTCTAGACTATATGCCTCTTATGGTATGACAAAGTTAAAACTGATAGTTTGTTAATGTGTTAACCTCATTAGTATGGTGAATTTTTCTATGATAGACAACGGATTAGATATGCCTCTTCACTTCTCCTTTTGTTACTGTTTAAACTGTACCTTTCTACTAAATTTTGTTTGAGAATTTCTTTTTCAGGGATAATGACAGTTCTCCAACTGTAGCTAGAACTTATGGGGATGTCCTCAGATTATATATGTATATATTGTTAGATGAGAGATTCCTTCAAAGTCTATTTGGTTGAGTGATCGCATATTGAATTTGATGTGAATTAAGCATTTCCTTCTTATTATATCGGATTGTTTTGTTTTGTATCTTTATGCAATAAAGGTGAGGATGTTAAACAGCTGTGCTAATTTTACAGCAACAAATTACAAAATTGAAGAGAAAGCGCTGATATTTTCTCAGGAAATACACATCTAGATTATGGCCCTTCAAGTCATAGTTTGTGAGTGTATTATTGTATGGGTTGTTTAGAGATTTTTTTTTTTATTCCCCATTTCAGCTTTTGTTTTTATTTTGTATTTCTATGATTTAGCTTCTTTCACTCCTTAATGTGTTGGTTCCTGTGTTAATATTTTTACTTTTTATTGTGATGCCAGGAAGCCTGTCATTTCTTTCCTTGTTTTTGATGAAATTGATCCCTTTTTTTATTAATTTTGGAAATCCTCATGGCTTGAGAAGAAGAGACTGGAAATTAGTGATGGAATATATTGTGTAAGTGGTGAACTTCGGGGTCAAACATAGGAGTCTTCGTACAAAAGAATCTGGGTTATATCACAATTCATGCAGATCCTGAACCAACTTGTAATGTTCCCTGTGTGTGTAAGGGGTGATCTTTAGAATCAAACATAAGAGTCAGCAAGACTGCATTCCCTAAACTCTCTTGTATTACTGATAGAGTGGTCCATCTGTGAAAATGATAATGATCCATCATTGCGACATTTTGTGACTAAGTACCATTTTTCTCCTTTAGAGAAACATGAACTTTGTTGGACTCTCAATTGTCTTTGCTTTTATGCTAATTCAGAGCCTGGTAAATGACCGTGCTTTGATTGAGGTTTCCTTCTAAACAGTTCTAATTGTATCTAGATTATGATCATTCTGCAGTTAATTCATGCATTCTTGTAAGGAGGCTTTGTGAACATTAAAACTTCTTATTAGAGAGTTTTTACCTAATACGTTAAGCTAATCTAGAGTAGAGAGTATTGGAAAACTAGACACTCTTGATGTCCGCTTCAGCCCCTCTGGAAGACTAGTATTCTGGGTTTATTTAGATTTACAAGTTTCTTTTCCCTTATGTCTGGTTTGCCTCAAATTACTCAATTTTCATTGACTTGATCTTATAGATCCGTTAATGACAATATGTCAGCTTTTAATCTGTAAACTGGCATATTTTCTTATGGTTTTCTTTCTCTGTTCCATTTGCAGCTCCGGGAGTACATTGATGATACAGAAGATTACATTAATATTCAGGTTACTCACTAGCATGTTATTGGTAATTTTTTTATTTTTGTATGAGGGGCATATAATGTGAGCCTAACTTTCTCATTTTGCAGCTTGACAACCATCGTAATCAGCTTATCCAGGTGCTCCTAAGTTTCTGCATTGTGCATGTCACTTGTCATTATTCTGTGTGTAACATTTTTGTTCTGAGGTTGCTTATCCTTTGAATTTAATCTTCTTATCACTGCAGTTAGAGCTCTTCCTGAGTTCAGGAACTGTCTGTATGTCCGTCTATTCTTTGTTGGCTGCAATATTTGGCATGAATATCCCGTACACTTGGAACGAGAACCATGGTTACATGTTCAAATGGGTATGCAAACTATTGCTTAATTTTTGCGAAAATCATTATGAGGGCCTAAAAAAATAATTTAATTACTAAAAAGTCTCACAACAAATAAATAGTATACAATGAGAAGTTTAAGGCAGGAAATGGCAACAGGTTTATACTGCTTACTTGTTAATAGAACTTTTAGTTATTATATTCCTTCCTTATGACCTCATGGTTAGTAATTTTCCGTTAATTTTTTTCAACTGACATTTAAAATAAGGATTAACGATCTTCTACATTGGCAGGTAGTTATTGTCTCGGGATTATTCTCTGCAATTATGTTTTTCTGTATAATTGCATATGCTCGTGTAAAGGGGTTAGTAGGATCGTGAAATATTGATCAACGTACTGGAAATGTGTTGAGAGAGTAACTCAAGAACGCCTACGTGCTGTGTGGGGATCATTGTTGAGAGAATTTTGATTGGGGTGGGTTCAAGATTTTGATCTCTGAGAATAATAAATGTTGAAGGATCCAGTGAGAGCTACGTAAACCTCCCACGGAATATGGGTTGATATCAAGTATTTTTTACAGGCACCAACGTGGCTTGAAAAACAGTTCAGAGTCTAAGCTATGAAGTTAGATTGATCTGAGTTGAATTGTTGATAATAATCACATTGCATACTTTGAATGTATACAATATTTTAGTGCTTTTCATTCTTAGTCATGGATCAGTTATCCTATCTTTAGTTAAGCATGAAAAATGGTCAAAAGGAATACAAGGAATTGGGATTCAAGATTAACGTTTTCTTTTCAAATAACTTGCAACTTTACGTTTAAATTCCGTAGTTTGTGAGATTTTTAGAGCATGTCATTTTGTTGTTGTGGTGGTGCTTTTGTGCTTATATATGTGATTGGTAGGTTCGAAAAAGGGAGTATATTCATTGAAATAGATTAGAAGTTTTCTTGTATGCTAAGAGGGACGGTCACAAGCTTTAAAATTGGATATTTAATAATAGGATCTAATAAATAATATGAAAATAAAATATTAGAAGCTTTTGTGTATAATTTGCTTTTGCTGTTGTTTTTTTGGATCTAGCAGAAAGATAATTTTGTTTGGAAATAATTGTCTAAATAATTAAATTAAACAGATTTATTTTTAAAAAAAATTAAGAGAAGAGCGTTCATTCATAAATAATTGAAGTGAGATGTTTATCTTTAAATGATTAGTTTAAAAGAAAAAAGTTATTCTACAAACGAAATGTCTAATTTTCTCAACAACAAAAAAACATTAATTTGGGCGTTTGAGTTATGTTGTAAGACAACTAATAAGAGTGTCTCGTGTAAGTATAAAACATGTCATGTGTAAGGATTAATTAAAAAATTATACATAGTATAAGATATACCAAAGTCGTGTTTTGTGGGAGAAGAAATCTTAACCTTAATCGAATATCGAGTCTGGAAAAAAACAAAAACAGGTTATACTTTGAATTACAAACATAGCTCAACATCATTATTCATTTCTATCAAAAGATCACTAGAAACATCATAGTATATATGTGCAACATCATGGACGGCAAAAACAAAAACAAAAAATAAAAAAAGTGCAACATTATGGGCTGTGATATTTTTTTTATATATTTAAATATTTAATTAAAAGTAACTTTTTAAAGACGTTTTTTATATTAACACGGTTCTAACTTAAAATTTAGTGCTTAAACAATTAAAGTTATAAAGTCCCTTTTATTAGGATCAATACCTATTAGTGAGCAGTGGCGTGGCTGTGATATTCCTAATTGTAAAATCGAGGCTTATCTCTTGATTGTCGTTGGTCATATTAGTATTGTTAGTCAATAACCTAATAACTGTCAAATTGTGAATTTTGACTTTGATTCTCAAATATCCAAACATCCAAACTCAAGGCATCAAGAATTCCACATAATGATTTGCCTTGTATTCTTAGGTTTTATGGTCGCACTATATGTCATAAGTTTTGGCATTTACGTAATAAGGTATTAGGTACTAGTTTCATGTTTTTTTTCATTTTAAATTTCCCATTTATATCATAAATATTAACATGCAATTCTTTTGTCATAACCTAGTGTTTTGTAAAAAAAAAAAATAGATTTAAAAGCATCATTATTTTTCTCAAAAGAATTGTACATATAAAAAATTGTAGATATTTAACTTTTAATAAAAATAAATAATGCTAATTAAATGAGTTTGATACATACGCCTTTCTTATATTTCATTTGGCCCCAATATAGCCCTCTATTATTAAAAATAAACAAAATGTTATAATAATAATTAATAGTATACCTCGATATTTGTAAAATGATGCTTCTTAAAATATGATACGTTATGTTTTTCTTGAAAAGAAAACTTAATATTAAGAGTAATTAAAATTTACCAAAAGATGAAGGTTATAAAAACCTAAATTTGAGCCGCCAACATTGCATCGCCTCATTTGTATCGAACATTATATCCTGTTGATTAGGTATTTTTTCTCGTCGCTCATCTCTCTCTGTGTGTTTAATCATCTCTCGATTCATTATTCCCTTGTTTTATTTGATTTATTTTCTTTGAGATTAAAGGGTGGCACAACTTTACTTTTTTCTCAAAAAATGAAAAAAATAATGAACATTTTTTACTAGGGTTTTTGTAAGGGATGAATTTTAGTAGTGCAAAATTTTTTTATCAAAAGATATTTACAATATCAAAAATTGATGACTTCAAAAGAGACCAAAAGTATATTTTTTTCCCGACCGCGTCGAAGATAACAAGAGTAAAATAAGGTTGATTAAGTATAATTAATTTACAAACATGCTAGTACAAAAATTATGTGTGCCTTTGCAAAAATAAGATTTTGTGAATATATATATATATTGAAGGGTGAAAGTAGATCAGATTGCGAAAGGAAATCAATGAAAGGCAAAATTGATGCACGTAAGAAGAAAATCTTGAACGAGATTTTGACTCGCCAAGGTACTCGCGCTTTCCTTCTATTTTCTCATTCAATGATTAATTTTAATTTAATATGAATTTAATAGTAATTACACTCCTTTGTTCTGGTTTAGCAATATAATTAGCATGTGTATTTTTATGGGCATTTAAGTGAAAATAAATATTCACATAGAATGAGGATGGATAAAATGATCTAATTCCTTGCTATAATCCTCTCTTATCGACCATAAATTATCTATTTTTCTAGCAATCATTTGGTATTTTTTAAAAAAACTTTTCATATTATTAATATCAAATATAAAATATATAACAAACCGTATTATATTAATGAATAATGAACCTTAATTAGTAGTGAAGTAACAAGCCAAATTATACACATAATACATTAGGGGTGTGTTTGGATTAGCTTTGGGAGAATAGATTCTGAGAAGAATAGATTTTAGGAATAGAGATGTTTAGATGATTAGTAGAGAATCACTTTTTATATTGATAAATTACCAAAAAGGGTATGATTTGATTAAAAGTAAGAGAGAGGAAAGATGATAAAGAAGAAATAGAAGAGAGAAGAGAGTGTAGAGAGAAGAGAGGAGAGAGTGTAGAGAAAAAGAGAGATAAGAGAAGAGAGAGGAGAGAGGGTGTAAAAAAAAATAGGGGTAGAATAGTAATTAGATAATCCATAACCTAAGTTTCAAACCAAAAGCTATTTTCAGTGGCTTATTCAAAACCTAAATTTCAAACCGAGGTTTTGCCCAAAATCAATTCTCAATAAAAATAACTGTTTGTGTAAAAATTTTCCAAATTACGATTTTGGCCAAAATTAATTTCTAAAATTGATATCCAAATACACACTAGGTATCCTATTGCTAGTAGTGAAGTAAACTAATATAACTTGCTTTAAGTTTATTAAGATTCCTTAGTAAAAACTACGTACAATTCACTCCTGTATATCATTGAGTCTTATTCTATTATGTGTGATCGATTATATAGATGGCATAACATCATTGCACCATATCAACAATTAATTTTTTTTTTGATAAATTGTTAATTAAAATATTTTACTCAATAATTTTATTGAGTATCAATTTTAGTCTTCAGCTATATCTTTTTATAAGACTCCAAATTGTTTGATCTACTCCTTTTCTTGACATCTTCAACTACTTTCTTTAGATATGTCTGAATTACCTCAAACAATTTTCTATCATTTTCTCCTCTAATAGCACTTCACTTCTGTATATTATCACAAAAAGCATAAACATTACATTAATATTCAAAAATATAATCTAAGATGTTATGACGTTGTGCCCCTACCTCATCTTCCTTTAACACAATTTCCAACCCACCTTTCTCTCATCATCATCATCTAGTTTCATCTTCAACCTCTGTGACAGTTTAAGACACATAATAATGTGCTGATGTTTTTTTAGAAGTTGGAGTTTTAAGGAAATTTATATGCTCTGTGTTTTATAATGTTTCCAAAAATAAATTTACCTTCAATATGCCATTTTGCCAGAATCTCAATTCGTTTTGCTGTTTCTTTCTGGGTTTGAATTTGCTGCTGCTTTGATTTGTTGCCTTCGATCAATAAATATCATCATTTAGATTTCATGATATATGTAATTCTTGTGACTGTTCAAGTCTAAACATCACTGTAGGGTCTTTTAACAATGTGAATGATTGTGTTTATAACAAAACTTTTTGTCTTTTAATATTTACGTACATTTAGAGAATTTAAAATTATATATAAAAGATGACAAATTTTTTTGACATGAAGTCTTGTAGTCTTCCTTTCTCTCGTAGGGTTGTCATTAAGTCACTTGAGCAACTCCAGAAGAGTTTGAATTCACTAATAATGACATTAAAGGCTAGGACTCTATTTTGTCTCCAAAACTCCTAGTTTTGGCTTTTTTTGCCTGAATATAAGCCAGACATACCTTATAAGAAACTTGATTTTAATTTTCACTATAGTAGCACAGTGTTGTAGATAGAGAAATTCACACATAAATGAGTCGGGAACCACTGGACATATAAGAGGATCTTATTCGTATGTCTATCTCTTTCCATGCAGCATGTATGCGTGTATGTGAGTTACAATGTAGGGAAAGTAGAGTTCTCAAAGTGACAAACACGTAGACTTTGTTGATGGAGAAGGAAATTACTCCTATGTTCTTTGTGTTTAGAACTTTGACAAATTATAAAATTTGGTCCTCAATCTTTATGAGCCTTTCAATTTCTTCCCCAAATAATTGATTTCTTGAGCAATTCACACTTAACAAAGTGTTCATATTGTTTTCAAATATATAATGAAATAGTTATACTTAATGACTAAAAATTCAATATATATATCATCAGCAAAATTAATTTTTTATTGCAACTTAGTCTTTATAATTTTAACTCAGTTATAATTTAATCCTTAAATTTTAATTCGATATAATTAAATTCTTATAGTTTAAACTATTTAAAATATTAATTAGTCATTAACTATATTTTAAAAAATAAAATTATATATTTTATGAAATTTATCTAGATTCAAGTTTTAAATAGTTGATTAACATTATAGAGATTATGTTATAATAAGTTAAAATTTTGGACTAAATTTTAATTAAGATAAAATTATGAAGGCTGAGTTGACCAATCAAATCAAAAGTATAGAAATAAAAAATTAATGTACCTATAAAATTTATAGAAAGTCACGTTATTTTGTAGTGATGAACATATCGTTGAACTTCATGCAATGCATGAGTTTTGAATTTTTTTATGTTTTAAAGTAGGTAGTCATCAAGAAGGACTAAATTAATATGAATAAAATATTAGGAGGTGGAATCGAGAAAATTATTAGGTTTGATTAAACAATTGTAAAGAAGACAGGGTCGCCTTTGTCAATGACTCCTCTCGTTAACACATTGTGTCGTCCTCGTTGGCACTACCATCTCTCTCGCCTTCACCTCACAGAAAAGCTATAAAGCTCTGTGTCTTTTCAGCCTCGAACAGATCAATAACCTCTTCACTCTCATTGCACAAATCGAACAAGCCACACACGTCCACCACAAACCCAAAAACCACACCACACTGTATTTTTTCTCTCTTACCTTCTTCTTCGTTTCAATCCTGAGGGATTCTGGAACCCTTGGATTTGGTTGGTCGTGGGCTCTTTGTTTTCTTGTAATTCTTCTGGGATTTTTCGTCCATAATGGAGGAAAACGTCGTGATTTCCTTGCTTTGTTGGTGACATGCACCATGCGAGTACGTGAGTAAGGGAGGTGCTTTTGTGAGTTTGTTATGTGTTTGTCGTTTATCAGAGACAGCGACGGAGGAGCAGAGAATGAAGACCATGACAGCGACTGAGACACAAACAACCTCGAAGGTCAGGAGGACCAAGATTGTGCCATGCTTAACGTGTCCTTTGTGTAATAAATTCTTCAGAGAAGCAACCACTATCTCAGAGTGCATGCATACCTGTAAGTTCCTTTCTCTCTACCTCTCTGTGTTTCTCATTCTCTGTTTCCACAATACATTCTGAACTTTCTTTCAAAATATATTTGTTCCATCTTGTGAATCTTTCCTTATTCTTGATTCTTTTTCTTTGTTTTTTTTCCTTCTCGTGACGTTTGGAATGTGAAAAGCTTAGCTTTCCAAACACTAAAAAGCCTATTTATGGAATATTTGGGCTTCACTAATGCCAGTATTTCAGAGTATAATATCAATTCACTCATTGATTCTTGAGGTTCTTATTTTTGGCCTGGTTATTATCTTCTTATTTAAGCTTTAATCCATCTTTTCTTATATCTTGGTATATTTCATTTGAACTCTTTCTAGCATTAAGCATTGCATGCCAAGTAATGTTATTTATGCATGATTGGATAACTGGTAAACTTAAAGTAGTATTACCTTTCTATGCATGATATATATATATATATATATCTCTTTACGTCAGTCTCACACTCTTCAATTTTGCCAAAAAGTACTTTCATGTTTAAATAGAACTGCCAATTTTTTTGCCTATGTAGCTGCACTGAGAGGAAGCTGCAGATTGAATTTTACAGTAGAAGTGATTGAAACTATTCAGGATGATATGTGTACATATCTTCTTGGGTCTCTGGACCCACTAAAATTAGGGCATACTTCCACTTAAAGAGACATATGTACATATCTTTTAACAATAAAATTATACATGTGTTTGTGTATTTCAATGTAGTTTATTCATGAAGGTCTACTTATAATTATGATTAACTTTCTGTCTGTATAGGATATTCTTCAGGAAAAGCATAATTATGAGCATTAACTTTTTGAGAATTCCTTTATTTTTACCCTCAGTTTTTCTTGCTGCTGCTTGTTATATCACTTTTCCAGTGTAAAAATGGACATTTAGACTTGTTAAAAACAGTTTTCCAAACATCATTTAAAACCAGTCTAGATAAGGGCGATTTAGAAAATTAGACACTTTCTAATTGGCATGGGTATTGGTAGAAACTTGATCTTGCCCTCGTTCCTCTTTCCTTTCTCTGTAATGTTAAATGAATGAAGGTGAGATGTCTTCATATATTACCATGTGTAGCTATCTAAATTTCAAATTCAATTTCAGTTTGCAAGGAATGCATATGGAAGAAGTTCAGCGATGAGTGTAAGACGCATTGTCCAGTATGCGATAAAGACCTGGGTTGTTATCCACTGGATAGGCTAAGGTAGCCACCAATAACATAACACAATTTTGTATTCTGACATGAATTTGCAGACATCACAGTTTCAAGAGAACTTACTATTTTAGCTTATTTACAATTAAATGGCCTATGGGTATAGTCAATTAATGTTCATATGCAAATGAACTTCTTGTACTTAAACTGGTCTGATTTAGAATTCTAGAGTTTGTGAAACCTAAAATGATTATGGTTGAGCTGCTAGTGAAGTAAACTAGGACAGAAACTCAGGTTTACAGAATTGAACTGATCATTATTCTGATTAAGATAAAATTTTATCCTCAAAATAAATAACAGGGTCGAACTGTTAATGTTGTAACTGCATGTGCCTATCTTTTACTTAAATTTGAGGTTTTGCCATCCTACCTGATAAGCCCATAAGCCAAATCTGGTATATTTTTTTTTCCTATGGAATTTCTCCCTTTCAGTTATTTTACATGCATTTTGCTGATTTCTTCACTTTCTTTCTAATTTACAGGCCAGACAATGCTCTTCAAGATTTGAGGGATAAAATTTTCCCTGATGAGGAAAAAACTGCCAAGGCACCTGAAAGTGTGCCCGTGCCTGCGCCTGTGCCTGAGCCTGTGCCTTCCTTTCCATTGCCAACCAATTCCAAGAAAAAGGAGAGGTCTCTCTCTTCCTTAAGCACCAGTCCAAATAAGCTATCCAGCCATTCTTGTATAGTTGAAAGAAGGGAGAAAGCCGCGGCGAAAAAGTTTTTGGATGAACAAGAATCTGCTCTCGCCGCCTTTCAACTTGAGAAAAGATCAGCTGGTAAGAAACATGGAAGAATGAATGGGGTAGAAATTTCGGAAGGGGATAAAACTTTATCAAGAACAAAATCTGTAGCAAGGAAAACATCCATTCCAAAAGAATACATTCCCTCTACTAGTCAACCTCAGACTCAGAAAGTTGCAGAAGATAACAAGACAGACCAGGAGCACTGTCAGAGTGAAACTGAAAATGTGACAAGTGAAATTGAGGTAAAGAAAACAAAGCTTTCCTTCTGCTCTCTTATTTTTCTATCTCTCTACGCCACTTTCTATTGAAAAATCTAATGGGAAATAATTAGAGATAGTCCTTCTCTTATGTTAAATATTTTTCAAATCTCTGCTTTGTTATATAACTTGTTTCCTGTCCAAATTTGTATTAGAATCAGAAGACTTCCTTAGAACCTGATTTGAACGAGCAAATAGTGCCCAATGAAGAAAATTCTGAGAAAAATGCCGCGTCATGGAAAGGAAAAGCTGCTATGTGGGAGCCGTTAAACTGCCTGATGGAAGCTGTAGAAAATGCAAGGTCTTTAGAGTCCAACAATATGCAAGAAAATGCGAAGTCTATTATAGAGTCCAACAATATGCAAGAAAATGCTAATATTGCAGTGCCTGTTGAATCTAGCAACAACGACTCCAATCCTACCAAAATTATGGCAGCTACTGATCAAAATGAGGCAACTCCGGTTCAACCAGAGCCCATCAAAATTAAGACGTTGAGGATCAAACAACATAGAAGAGTCAAATTTGCTCATGACTTAAATGTTCCTGCAGAACTTGTAGCTGTTAATGTTCCTGCAGAACCTGTGCCTGTTAAAGTTCCTGCAGAAGCTGTGCCTGTTAAAGTTCCTGCAGAACCTGTGCCCGTTAAAGTTCCTGCAGAACCTGTGCCCGTTAAAGTTCCCGCAGTACCTGTACCTGCTGCTTCATGCAGCATAATCAACGAAAGAATCACTCCAATATGGTTCTCTTTAGTTGCTTCTGAAGAGAAGTGAGATTACATTTCATGGAGCTTTTATTATATTTATCTCTTGAAATTATTTTAGCTTTCAAGTGTTTGAGTTTCTGAGAAATTAATTACTGGTTCCAGGGATGTACGTGCTAGCTTGCCTCAGATACCTTCCCGCTACCTGAGGGTCAAGTGAGTATTATTGTCCCTCTTCTCATTGCTTTCCTTCTAAGTATTTGAACTAGTAGATTTTATGACATATTTGTTTATCTGCTTGATTCTTCTATGGTAAAGAGCAAAACATGTGATGTGACTATCCCCACTCACAAGACCCTTCTGCATTTGTCTGATTTTCTTTATTGTTTGTTTAGGCCACATTTGATGTTGATTCTTGCATTGTTTATAATTCTTTAATTTTTGTGAAAAGATATACTGATCTTATTTCTTTAACTAAATCACCGCATTTAAAGCATACTGCTTCAGAAAATCTGGTCATGAAACCTCAGTATTATTTTGAACTCATATTTCAAGTTGAACAATATTCACTAACTGGTCTTGAAATTATAATAGGGATGTGAATTTACCTGTTTCATTCATCAAGAAGTATGTAGTGAAGAAGCTTGGTCTTGCAATAAGTGAAGCTGAGGTGAGTCCATTTGGAATGATTATTAACAATTCTAATATTTTCTCTAATTTCTTATGAAAACGTAGGAACCAGTATATATATCCTCATTTTCTCAGAAGCTGATTGATGACTTCATTGAATATAACTGATATACAGGTGGAACTCTCATTAAGAGGGAAGCCATTGTCATCTTCACTGCAACTGAAGCATGTACTAGAGATGTGGTTAGAGACAGTGCCAAAATCTGAGACGATTCATACCTTTGCTGGGGACTCTGCAAAGGAGTTTGTGATGGTTCTTTCGTATGGTCGAAAGGTTTAATTAGGTCCCTCATATGGAGTCATAGGCTCAAAGATTATTAATATTTCCAAACAAGTTTGACAATTATGGTGTTTCAAGATTGTTGTTATGGTTTTGGCTCCAAGAGAGGGAAGGAGGCAAAAGTTTTATTTTTTATAGTTTCTAAAATTAATTTAATTCATTTTGGTAGAAATGTTTAGCCTTCAGTTTCACAGAGATTGTAAACTATGTCCCCCTTCTCTCGGTTTCATTGCAATCATATATATCATTTAAACATTTTAGGAAGTTGCACAATATAGCTTAGCTAATTACACAAGAGCTTGTTAATTTTTTCTGAATAGATTAAAAGAGTTAAATAAATTAGTTAATTATAACTAATGTAAGAATTGACTAATTTAGATAAATTGGGAAGTACATAATATGAATTCGTCTCGAGAGATTAAATTTTGTTATAATTAACTGATCTATTTAATTTTTTTAACTTCTTTAAAAAAATTAATTAATTCTTATAATTAGGATTATAGAGAGTAAAACACTTTAGTTATAGGATTTATTCATTTACCATGATTATACAATGTAAAAAAACCCCACTTTATAACATAAATTTGGAATTTATCTATAAAATAATAGTTATCTAACCTTTTACATCAAAAGGTCATCATATTTATGCATGCACCATCTCAATCTTAATAGTTACTAGTTATGGATAAGGGTGAGGAGTTATGCTTGTAGGCGTAGGCCGCGGGTGAGTTGTGTAGAATTGGAGAAAGTGCCCACTTGGTTGAAAATTGGTTGAAGATTTATCATTTAGTGAGCGTTATTGTAGGGACAAGGAAGCTAAATGTGATGGAAAAAAACAAAGCATGATGATATTAAAATTTAAAAATTGACTAATAAATTGTTGGTTAAATTGATAAACCCTTTTATTTTTATAAAACAAAGAATATAAATTTAAATTTTAAAAAAATTATATCCTTAATCAAATAAAAAAATTATAAAAAATTGATGCTAACTCCTCCTCCTCCAATATCATAACCTTATTAATAAAATATCTATATATACTCCTATCTTTTTTTAGTCCACAAATATATTTTGATTATATATGGGCTTGAATTAATTTTTAAAAAATAGATTTTAAAAAAAATAGATTTTAGAGAGTAGATTTTTGGAAGAATAGATTTTGGGGAAAAGTGATTTAAAAAAAAATATTTAGATAGTTATTTTTAAAATAATTTTTTGTATTGGTAAATTACTAAAAATGAAATGATTTTATTAAAAAGAGGAGAGAGGATAGAGGGTATAGAGAAGAGAGGAGAGAGGGTAGAGAGGAAAGATGAGAGATAGTAGAAAAAATAGAAGAGAGATGAGTGATAGTGTAAGAAAAAATAAGGGTAAAATAGTAATTGAGTAGTTTATAAACTCTTTTATTGTTTTAAAAGCTATTCTGACCAGCTTATCTGAAACCATAGTTTTAAACGATAGTTTGATCTAAACTAAAATTTTGGACAAAAATAACTGTTTATTTTTAAATTTTTTTAAATTAAAATTTGAGTTAAAAACTCCTTTAAAACGGTAGTTTAAAGATTTTTCAAACACAAATAGTTTTTCATGACCTCACACGTCTAAACTTTTTATCATTAAAAAAAAAAAAAGAGGTTTGGAGATTGATGGTAATCCAAAATATGAATGGGGCCGTGAAGCTGGCAAGGTTCAATTAAATGTTGTGTATGGACAAGGGAACGATGTCACTCTTTTTATTATTTGTGGTCTCCACTTTGACGGATGGCTGCTTTCTGAAACTTCCTTCAAGCAACACACCAAGTCACCAACCACCATTCCACTAATCATCATCTTTCATGTGTTCTTTCTGTCCTCCCTCACCCTCTGGTTTAGTTAAACTTTTATACTCTCTCACCCTCTGGTTTAGTTAAAGAATTTATTTTAGGCATGTCTATAGAATTGTACTTTTCTTTATTTCCAATACTCTCTTTTTAAATATAAAAATTAAATAAATAATTTATTTTAATTTTAAATATAAAATCTTAATTTATTTTATTTTTTAAAATTTTAATTTTCACCTAAAATTATCCTTAATGATTACATATATATTAAGTATATTTTTACTAAAAATTGTTCAAATACAAATAATTAAAAGAGTATTTTAAATAAACTAATAAATAAATATTATAAATAATTAATTTAACTAAATTTTTTAATCTACTTAAATTATTTAAGTATAACTTATATATATTATTAAGTAGGGAGGTAGTATTTTTTATAAATTATTTTCATTAACTTCATAATTTATATCTATTTTTTGTCTTTTAAATTTGATACTCTCTCTTGAAGGTATTTTAGAGAGAATGACCCATATTTTTTATATAAAAAATAATAAATTTTACAAAAAAATTTAATTAAAAATGAGAGAAATTATTTCTCATATTTTCCATATAATTTTTTTAAGAGAATTATTAAAAAAGATTGTATCTTATTACATTTTTAAATCTTCTTGCTAACCTAATTCACATTAAAACCAAGGGATTTGCTCCTAGTTTATTGCCCTTCGTTGACTTGTTCACTAGACACAGACACAACAGTGCCTGCGCACACGGGCTCGTCCGTGAATGGCAGAATCAACAGAGGACCACCACAAGTGTCCAGGTTCATCCCCCCGAAAACCAGTCGCTTTCTAGTTAAATCCTATAAAGCCCCCCGCATCTCCTTCCTCATTTCTACGCAAACGAAACCCACATTCGATTCTCCATCCCCTTTCCTGTTTACATTGATTTTGTTTCTCTGTTATTACTTCCTTCCATGGCCACTACACTTCCTTCCAAAACTACCTTCCAGTCTCATTCTCTCTCCAACAACCTCCATACCCATTTTGCTCCTTCCTTCAAGCTCTCCCTTGCCTCCAAGCAGAAACCCTACCCGAGGCTCAGAGTATCCAACGCGTTGATCGAACCCGATGGCGGGAAGCTGGTGAATCTCGTTATTGAGGAATCACAGAGGAACGGCAAGAGGAGGGAGGCTTTGTCTTTGCCCAGGATCCAGCTTTGTAAGATTGATGTGGAATGGGTTCATGTGCTCAGCGAAGGGTGGGCTAGCCCACTGAGTGGGTTCATGAGAGAGGCTGAGTTCCTCCAAACGCTTCATTTCAACTCGCTTCGACTCCATGATGGATCGATTGTGAATATGTCGGTTCCATTCGTGCTTGCCATTGATGATGAGCAGAAGCATTTGATCGGCGAGTCCAGAAATGTTGCTCTCTTTGACTCAAAGGGCAATCCTATGGCCATTTTGAAAGAGTAAGACTCTACATCTCATCTCTTCACACTCCTTTTTTTTTTTATATACAAATTTTTTTAAAAAGGTTGGGATCAGCACGATACAAGTACAGGGCTAAGTCTTTTTTTTTTTAAGCTATACTAATGTCGGGTAGGTGAGCCTCAAGCGTAAATCTAGATGAATGTCTCCCAAGTGTGGCGACTGAAACCACAGCACAACAAAGTGATATTGCCCGGTCGAATGCGCTCTAAATAGTCGCTCTAAATAGTTTTCACTCTTCACCGCCAGTTGAACCCAAACATGATGGGCTCTCTTCACACTCCTAAATACTGAAAAACTCGTGCAAAGTTATGAAATTAATTTTTCAAAGATTTGAAGCTGAATGTTGAATTGATTATACAAGTTAACGTTGAAAAAGACATTGAAAAAGTTCCAATTGTTTAACATTTTGACTACTCTTGCTCTTGCATGCTTAGAAACCACTGTTATGTTCGGCAGGCAGAGCAGAGCAATTTTGCAATTTATTATACACAATTGTCCAAATGCTGTATTTTTTTCCGCATTTTGGGATTGCCTTGACTTGAGTTCTTTGGTTGACATTGTGGATTTTATATGTTCAGCTAGTCTATAATGCACTAAAATCTCTCATGTTTAATGTTTAATTGGTAAATAATGGTCAGGCTTGTTTTAGTTGATTGTTGCAAACAGCTAGGTTTATCATTCTCAAAGGCCCTTTTTGACACACAGTGATCCAACTTTGGTTTTAATGTGTATAAAATAATCATTCTTGTCTTTATATGTTTGACAGTATTTGGTCCTAATCCACATTTATCATGTGACAAATTTTACACATGATGTCCGCAGTGAAATTCTGTCATTATTTTCTCAATTGTACAATTGCAATTTTTCCCTTGTGGCTAATGAATTGTTCTTTTGGTTATTTTAGTGTTGAGATTTATAGGCACCCCAAGGAAGAGAGGGTAGCTCGTACTTGGGGAACAACTGCCCCTGGCCTACCTTATGCTGAAGAAGCTATAACTCGTGCTGGCAATTGGCTGATAGGGGGTGACCTAGAGGTTATAGAAGCAATCAAGTACCATGATGGCCTTGATCAATTTCGGCTGTCTCCTGCAGAACTCCGTGAAGAGTTCACAAAGCGTGATGCAGATGCTGTGTTTGCTTTCCAGCTCCGAAATCCTGTTCACAATGGTCATGCTTTGCTGATGACTGATACTCGAAAACGACTTCTTGAGATGGGCTATAAGAATCCCATCCTCTTGCTCCACCCACTGGGAGGCTTTACTAAAGCAGATGATGTTCCGCTGGATTGGCGTATGAGACAGCATGAGAAGGTATGTGTAATGTCAAGTGTAATGTAAATTTGTTGGAGCAATACCTCCTTTTTTTTTTCGTTTTCTGAAAAAAATAACAGAATATTGTGTCCGTGTTCTATCTTCTTGTATAGCCTACTGGAAACTTCTTAGCTAGCTAAGAAAAGTACTAACTTGCTTACTAAGAAAATCAGAAAACTCCACAAATGTATGAAATTATATTTCCTTATAAAATGAAAATCACATGGTGTTTTGACATTTCATTAGGTGCTTGAGGATGGTGTTCTTGACCCAGAGACGACAGTAATATCAATATTCCCATCTCCCATGCACTATGCTGGACCAACTGAGGTACAGTGGCATGCAAAGGCTAGGATCAATGCAGGGGCAAACTTCTACATTGTTGGTCGGGACCCTGCAGGCATGGGCCACCCAACTGAGAAAAGAGATTTATATGATGCCGACCATGGGAAGAAGGTGTTGAGTATGGCACCTGGACTCGAGCGTCTAAATATCCTTCCCTTTAGGGTACTTGAATACTTTTCATCTTCCCTATTTGGACAAGCTTTAGTGAAAGATATTCTTTGACATCAATGGTGATATTATCCGTCTGTTACTCTGTTTGCAGGTTGCTGCATATGACAAGACTCAGGGCAAAATGGCTTTCTTTGACCCCTCTAGGCCTCAAGATTTCCTCTTTATATCTGGGACCAAGGTATGTTTAACAGCATCATGCTCTTTAGCTCAGTAATTTTAGCATTCCGGTCCTTTAAAGCTCAGAAAGAAAAAGATACTGAACCGTGATCCTTATCTTTGAAAATAAGTAGGATCCACTCATGAGGTCTTGGAATTGTTGTGTCGTTTTCTTTCCAAAATCTCCACCATTAATTGGGTCAAATTTAGGGAATACAACTCCGTTTCCTAGGCTAAAAGGAAGATGCTTATGTGAAGATGTTACAAGTGTGTTTCCGTTTGTTTTACGATGCTTGTATCTTAACCAAGTTGATTTTCCAGATGAGAACGCTTGCAAAGAATAAACAAAGTCCTCCTAATGGATTCATGTGCCCTGGCGGCTGGAAGGTGCTGGTTGAGTACTATGACAGTTTGGTTCCCTCAAGTGAAGGCAGAACGCCAGAGGCAGTACCAGTTTAGTTCAATCAAGCTCATTGAATTATATTTTTATTCTGCTTGAGAGAAACAAGTATGTATTCTCCTAAAGAAATCCCCATCTGCAACTGTTCTCTGTCCCAAATTCCCTGCAAAAGAAGGATGGAGAATCCGGGAGGCATTGATTCCGAGATGCGAAAATTAGCTCTTGCACTGGCTGACTAATAGTGCAGTTTTGATCGCGTTGTAGCTGCCCTATTGTTGATTTCTGAATTCTGAGGTAGGAGAGAATTTTTAGTGTGATTTTGAATGTTCTTTTTTTTGGGAAATAAGTGATTTTGAATATGTTAAGACTATATATACGATGCATGATTATATTGTAGCCTTATACAAAATAAACACACACAAGCAGGATGAAGCATTCATGTATTTGCCAAATGGTGGAGTTCTGGGGAATGGCTCGCAGGTTATTAAGCATTCAGCTGAGCAATACAAAGAGCCATGGCAGAGAAATATATATATAGGGTTCTACCGATTTGCATTAATTAAAACTGTGTTTAAACCCAATTTAGATTTGAGTAATATAAAGTTTGAGTTTATAGGTAAAAGTCTACTGTTAGATAAATACAAGTACTTGATATTTTATGTATATAAGATTAAAATGTACTTGATTATCACATGTGTACCAATAATTATGTGTTGAAGGATGTAAGAGTTTTTTATGGAAGTGAAAATAGAATTAGGTTGAAAATATATTTTAAAAATTTGTTTGGTAGGATAAAAATGAGTATGTAATTGATGTATATTTTTTTATAATTTTAGGTAAAATGATTTAAAATATTTTTTTTAAAGTTAAAATTATTTAAGAATTTTATAATTAGGATAAAATAGTTTAAAAATTTTATTTTTATTTTTATTATTTTAATTTTTAATTTTTTTTATAGAACTAAAATAATTTAAAATATTATAAGTGCAAATAATTTGTATTTAATAAATAAAGGAAGTTGAAGACTTCTCTATTTTTACTTTTCACCTATCAAATATGTTCTAAAGGCATTACTTTTGATAAAAAGCACAAGTGTGCAATAGTCCAAGATCTTATGGGCAAGGCACGCACATATATTCAAATAAAATGACTGGTTTAAAACTTTTTACTATTAATTTTTACTTTATTTAATTAATTTAAGTAGATTAAATAAATTATTTAAGATAATTATTTATAATAATTAAATATTAGTTTTTTAAAAATATTTTATTTAATAATATGTATTTGAATTGTCTTTAATAGATTTTTTTTTAATTTGTGCAATTATATAAAAATAATTTGAGAAAGAATAATATTATAATTTTAAGAGATAAAATAAATTAGATTATTATATTTAAAATTAAAGTAGATTTTTTATCTAATATTTATATTTAGAATTGAAAGGAGTATAATATTTGGGATAGATAAAATCATGTGTTATGAAAAACGCCAGATTTTTTATGGATAAGAGTTTGAATTCATTTTGTTAGTGGTGACTAATTATAAGATTTTTGTTTTAAAAAAAATTGAAGTGTGTTGTCTCTTAAATCTTAATCATATACTTATAAATTAAATATATAAAAAATCTTCTGCCAACAAAATATATATATATATAAAAGAATCAAGCAGAAAGTTATAATACCACACCAAAAATTACTAAGGTGATTTAGTTATTTAAACTAATAGTATGTTTGGTTTTATGGTGAAAACTAGTGACTTATAAAAAAAAAACATAAAGTTCATATAAGATATTGACGTGACTAAAACTAAACTAAAAAGATTTTACAAAAGTATAAAATTAACATAAGATGTTTTGTTGATAAAAAAACATAAGATATTTTTTTATACAAAAAAATTAAAATTAAATTAAGTTCACCCATAATGTAATGACGAATAATCACCCATATTTACAAATTGGTTTGGTTCCTTTGCATATAAAATATTGAAAACCCTTGTATCAAAAAAATATATATTGAAAACCCTATTGTCTTCCTTTTCAACATCAGGTAGGTTTGAGTTTGTGCTCAAACTCTTTTGACTCATACTCATTTAATGTTAAAAATATTTAATTTTTAAAATAAAGATGTTTATATTATACTCTTTAATAATGTATAAATAAACTATAATCACATTTCTGCCAGCATAAATAATAATTCATGGGAAATGTGTCCAAAGATTAAATACGAATACACACACATGAGAAAATAGATTTAAGAGAACTTTCAAAGAAAAAAATAATTTTAATGGATAGTTTTATTTTAATTTATGCGTGAAATATATATTATTTTTAATTTTCTCTTAAAATGTCAGTGGAGTGTGCCAGAACTACATCTATTTAGTTCAAATTATCTAAAAATTTTCAAGTAAAAAAGAAAAGAAAAGAGGAAAAAACCACACACATTTTAATATTTAAGAATTAATTAATAATTAATTTTTAACTTTAATTCGTGGAAGGGCGAAAATTAAATTGACAAGGAAGTATATAACCGCGGGCAAGCATTCGCGTAGGGTTCTCTTCCCGCTGAGTTTACTTCTTCGGCCGCCAGCTGCATAGCAGAAGAAGCTCCAGTCATCGGCCATGGCGGTTGGCAAGAACAAGAGAATTTCCAAGGGCAAAAAGGGTGGCAAGAAGAAGGCGTGCGTAACTTCCCTTTTCACCACTTTTGCATTCTCTCTTTGCATTCTCTCTTTCGCGTTTTCATTCGGTCCTTTCTTATTTTTAATTTCTGGCTTTTGTTCAGAGCTGATCCCTTTGCTAAGAAGGACTGGTATGATATTAAGGCCCCTTCTGTTTTCCAAGTGAAGAATGTGGGCAAGACCCTCGTCACTCGCACGCAGGGGACCAAGGTAATTTCGTTCATGTTTTCTGTGATTCTTTTTTATGCTATATCTGGGTGAAAACTGAAAAGTTATGGCGAATTTGAGTTGTAATATGGCCTCAAAACGTGTTTAACCTTTATGCTTCCTGAAATTTTTGAAAAAATCCTTAAAATGTGGTTTTGAATGACTATCAACATGTTGTTTATTGATGCTATGGGGAATGAATATTATGCTTGTTGGTTTCTTGATGCTGTGGGGTAAAAGGATTTCTTAGCTTGTTCCAGGTTACTGATAGAATGAGAATCTAATTACATCTCATTTGAAGGATCTGGGCTTTAAATTTATTGTAAATAACAGATTGTATGATTTCCATTGGAAACAGATTGCTTCTGAAGGACTTAAACATAGAGTGTTTGAAGTTTCATTGGCTGATCTCCAAGGTGATGAGGACCATGCCTATAGGAAGATTAGGTTGAGAGCTGAGGATGTTCAAGGGAAGAATGTTCTGACAAATTTCTGGGTATGATGGATCCACTGCAATGTTGTTTGCTCATATTATAATGCAATGTTTTTCTTAATGATTATTATCGTTTCACAAAATCCTGCAATCTCCTTAGGGAATGAATTTCACAACTGACAAGTTGAGGTCATTGGTGAGGAAATGGCAAACTTTAATAGAAGCTCATGTGGATGTGAAAACCACTGATAATTACACATTGAGGATGTTCTGCATTGGATTTACAAAGAGACGTGCAAACCAGGTGAAGAGGACCTGCTATGCACAATCAAGCCAGATTAGACAGGTATTTTCACTAATTTGTATGTAACATTGAAGAAAATGGTAGATTTCATTTTCAACTTTGATCATAATAAAACTCATGGTTTTATTTGTGTTTTGCTATCATGAAATACCGAAAATGTAATAACCAAAATTTAAATGGGCATGAATTAATTCATATCACTGCTTTGTTATTTTGTATTCTGAACTTGATTATGGGAAAATTGGTTTTATCTTCTGCGTTTTTCTCATAGTAGAAGATTGCATATTTAGAAATGAGCCTGTTTTCTTTTTTAGATCCGTCGGAAGATGAGGGAGATCATGACAAATCAGGCTACCTCCTGTGATTTGAAAGAGTTGGTTCGCAAGTTCATTCCAGAGATGATCGGCAAAGAGATTGAAAAGGCGACATCTAGCATTTACCCTCTGCAAAATGTCTTCATTAGAAAAGTCAAGATTTTGAAAGCTCCCAAATTTGATCTCGGAAAACTGATGGAGGTATCTATCTTATCCCAAATTCCCTTTAACAATGATTGACGAACTATTTACCATATATATTATGAAAATTATACTGTTTTACTATTTTACCATGGGGGTAGTATTAGTTACTGTGATTAAAAGTATAAATAGTGACACATGTGAAGAGGGAATGATATGATGATTGATGAATAAAACACAAGTGACTTACAGACTCTTCATTCTCTCTTTCTCTCTGCCTTCTTTCTCTTAGGCATGAGCAACGGGCGGGTTGGGCTAGCCCGTGCCCCGCCCGTTTAATTTTTTATGGGCACGGGCTAGCCCTTGCCCGTTTAAGCCCGTATTAAACGGGCTGGGCTGAACCCGTTTGGGCTGCAACAGGCATGGGCAGCCCGTTTATAAAAAAAAAATATTTTAAACCCGTTTAAAGTTCTAACAACAATCAATGCACACAGATAACATAGTGTATAGTGATAATAAGACAACAATAGTATACATATTATATAATTATTCCTAAAATCACAACCCTATAAAATATCCATTCAAATATTCTAAGTTTAACATTATTATTTTAAAAATTTTACGAACCCATAAAATTTTAACCCAGCAAAGCTCCATCCTCTCTAAAATTAGTGGATAAATATTATAATCTTTGCAACTTAAAACTTCACAACTCCAATAAAAGTAATAAATATTATAATTTATTTAATAAAAAATTATTAAATAAATATTTAAATAAAAAATTATTAAATAAATATTTAAATAAAAAATTATTAAAATATATATACACACACATAAACGGGCGGGCACGGGCAGCCGAATGGTGTGCCCGTAGCCCGCCCGTTTAACACATAGCCCGCCCATTTAAGCGCGCCCGTTACGGGCTTAATTTGGGCGGGCCCAATTCGGGCAAATTTACCCCAGGCCCGGGCGGGTACACCGGGCAGCGGGTTGTTTGCTCAGCCCTACTTTCTCTTCGAGTTCCCCTGTTCTTGTCTCTTTCTCCTTCTATTACCTCTTCTTTCTTCATCTCTTTCCTATTTCTGGACAAAAGACTCAACAGTGGTATCAAAGCATATCCCTAATAAGAATGATGATCACTCTTATTTATAAGTAATGGGTAATCCTAATTAAATATCTAATACTAATATATCATAATATATATATTATGATATCTAATCCTAATATCGTAGAATATCTAATACTAATTCTAATAAAATAATAAAACTACTTAAATTGCTTATTTATATTTTATATCCTGAGTAAAATCTTGGTTATTGAATCCTTTGATCTGTTGCTTGTTTTCCATTATTGTACTTCTTTTAACCAGATGTTTGGCTAGCTGAACAACGTGTGCGCATTTTTTCTTCTTTATGAGTACAGCCTTAACTCACTGACGTCCGTGCTCGTTACTTTGTAATATCATAATTTCTTGGCCAATTTCTTCCAGAATTGTTTAATGAACATCTATTGCTGAAATATTATTATTTCCATGATAAAAATTCTTTATTTTGTTGCCACAAACATATGGTTAGAACTTTTATCTTTAGACTGATCCAATGTCTTTACCACTGGGTCCGATTAGGTTCATGGTGATTATTCAGAAGATGTTGGTGTGAAGGTTGACAGACCTGCGGATGAAACGATGGCTGAGGAGACCCAAGAAATTGTCGGAGCTTGACTGAATTGGGAATGCTTCTTTATTTTATTTTAGGAGTTCAGCTACTTTTCTTCAGTGAGACAACTTAGGCATCTTTCAAATGTTCTTATCTTAAACTGAGCGAAGCATAATTTTTTATTGTTTTGACATTGAGAACAGTTGGTGTTCACAGATGACATCTGCATTTATTGTTTTTCTTTACTATAGTGAAGAAGTTTGCATTCTTGGAATTTGGCTTTTCATCCGTGTTTTGCGGACATGCTATATAACTTTATATTGTTTTATGAGGTGAGTTACATTTTGTTTGATTTGTTTTTTGTTCGAAATGATATAAGTAACACTCGAACTCTTGAAGGATCCATTGGGTTCATTTTAAAAGATTCTTGTTTAATTCTCAATCTAAATTAATTAACAAAAAGTAAATGGCATTCCACATCCTGATGTAATTTTTGGGTTACATCTAGCATTTCAATATTATTTATAATATATTATCATGATGTTATTTTTTTAGTACTTCTAACTCAATATTCTAAACAATAAATAAGATTAGAGGACTTGATATAATTGAAGAATAATATCAGGTGCTAAATGTTAATCTAGTCATTAACAAATTATAGGGATAACAATAATTATATTATAATAAAAAAACCGAAATGAGTGCTAATCCCAAAGATGAAAACAGAACCATTTTATGAAACATTACATTCATTTCTTCCATAGTAGCAAAATGTAGTGAAAAGCAGACACTAAGAATTGCGATTATAATCAACAGAAGCTTTTGCAGACAATGCCTTAGCTATGGCTTTGATAGTATTAGGAGTAGTTCTGCAACAGCCACCAAAAAGGGAAGCACCAGCATCACGCCACTTTACCACGTATGACACAAAATCTTCATCTCCCGCTTCACTTGATTTCTGCATTATAGATTCCGTTTCAGGCTTTTCATTTCATAGATAAATAACTGTTGGCCATTTCTTAATGAAGAATCCACCTTCTTACATGACTTGCAAGTTCCAGACTCAGTTTTAACCATTCATTATTTGAGAGGGAGAAATAATCAGAAATAAGATTAAGAAACAGAGACAGGGAACTCACCACCCATTGCTTGCTCTTAGCATCATAAGTCTCGCCACTATTGGGATATACAAGAACTGGTTTGTTTGTTACCTGATATATTCACGCAAGTTACAGAACAAGCATGGGAGATAGATTTTAATCCCCAAGACAAAACTAGATTTGAAGAGTCTCTCACCTTAGTTATTGACTCGATGAGTGAGTGAATATATCTGGGAGCCGTACAATTGACTCCAATTGCAGCAACTCGCTCGCATGAATCGGCAATGGAGGCGCACTCCGAGATGGAATCACCACTAACCACATTGCTTCCATCCTTACGGCTAAAAGAAAACCACGCAGGAGTTTCCATCCCTTCTTCCTCAAGAAGTTCAACGTATGCCTCCATTAAGTAAATAAATTCAAGCGAATCAAACAAGGTTGTACAGCATCAAGTAAATCTATATGTGACTAACTCTGAATTGCAGTTTTTGTATTATTAGTTTTTACTGGTTGATTATTTCCAGAATTGGTTCGTCGGACTTCAAATTACAACTTCCATATATCCAAGTCACGACTCATGAGATTATCATAGATACCTGAGCTTCGAGTTTGTTCGGAATGGTTTCAAATGCAATCAAGTCAGGATCAGAGCCAGCAAGGATCTGGAGTCGTCTCCTGTGGAAATCTTTCAGCGTCTGCACCGTAACTGCATCACCGTAGTCCCCTCTGAAAAGAAACACGAACAATCCAAATTCAGCGAAGAATATAAATGAACAGCTTCGGAAATGTGAAAGGATGTATCTCAGTAGTTGACCTATATTCAGATCCGTCAGCCAAATAAGCGCCATAGCTTCCCACAGAAGCAGCAACTAGAATTGGAGGCGTCGATGATCTTTTTCCATTTGTGATGCGATCGCAAGAATTTTTGGTGCACCTATCGTTGTAGATTTCTCGAGCCTGGCGTGCAACTTCTACGCTTCTTCGAAGCAGAGCTTCACCTTCTTCTCTACAATACCCTTTTGCCTCAAATCCCTCGATTGTCGCCTGCTTCGAACCCAAATGAGGGGCCAATCAAATGAATGCAATGCATCGTTACAATGATATGTAACTTACCTGATACGATGCCGTTATTATTATGTTTGCACCCGCGTCAAGGTAGTCTAGGTGAACCTGTTTTACAACAACGCAATTATTTGATTAATTAATTGACTAATTAATCCTTAATAATAATCACTACAAACCATCCTACTATTGTTTTTTTTTCCTTGGTTAAAATCGTTATTGTTAAAGAAATGAACCATCAACTTCAATGAAAATTTTAAAAACAAAAATAATGTACGTGTGTTTTGGTTACAATGATAATATAACCAATTCACTTTTTTAGATATTATAAAAATTAAATAAACCTATTAATTATAATTAATAGAAGAGTTAATTAAATAATTTAAATAAATTATAGATATATAATATACATTTATCTTAAAAAATTAAATTTAATTATAATTAATTTATTTAATTTACTAAAAAGTTTAATCAACGTTGGATCAGGTTCCATAGAAGTTGGTTAAACTCATATCTCACGAAAACCTGTTCAACTGTTCCTTACTATTACTGATAATGTAAAACTAATTAGAAGAAGAAAAAGAAGAGGGGATCGAGTACCTTCCTGAGGAGATGGGGGGTAGTGAAGAGGCATTTGGCGCTCCACAGTGGGTCTTTCAGATCAGCGCCGTGCCGTTCAAGCTCCGTCGCCAACCCGCCATCTATTACGGCGTACCCTCCACACTTCGCCAGAAACTCCTTCATAAACGACGCCGTTCCCTTCCCCATATTCCTAATATTTTCCTGCTCAATCGAGTCGCCACATCTTCAAACCCCACGTACCTCACATATTTATACACACAGACGACGTCGGAATAGGATATGATGAAGGTATACATATTTACCAATCTACCCCTAACATGAACCCCGCCTGATTAGTTGAATTTAAAGCTTGTTTTGATCATGTGATTATCTTGGTTTCGCTTTGTTTATAGGGAAATCTTAATCTATTATATATGAACTGTATTGTGACGATAAGATTCGCAATGTCTTAAATATAAGTTATATATGGACACGCACTACTCTTATACGAGAAGCTTCCCTAACTTCTGGAATATCAGAAGCAAGCAAGATGGGTGACAGCTAGGATTAAGGGGAGATATATATATATATATATATATATAAGAAAGATCCTAAAATAAGAAAGAGGCCAAACATTTTGGGAGTAATTAAGGTGCTTGTAACTGTACGGCAGCGTAAGGACAAGCTGGGAATGTGAGGCTAGGGCCATATGTAATATAATAAAGAGTTATATTAAACAAGGAGTCAAATCATCCTAATCTTTAAAAAACTAATGTTAATAGTATAAAAACTAACGTGATTGATGGTTAACAACAGCCCAGACCAAGAGTGACAATGCTCTTTTTTTAATATTTTAATATTTTAAGGGGTGATATTAATCTAATTTTTTTTTTTAAAAATACTTGTAGCTTTTTAATGCTCTTCTTTTTTTTTAATCCCTTGGCCTTCTACTTTTTTTTTAATCCCAAGAGATGCGCCAGTGAGGAGGGTGGATCAAATCGTATGGAGCCCGGTTAAAAGGAATAGAGGAAGGCCAAAGAAAACGCTCAACGAGGTCATTGAGCTGGATCTCCTGGTCAATAACTTAACCAAGGATTCAGTTTTTGATAGAGCACAATGGCGTCGTATGATCCATGTAGCCGACCCTATTTAATGGGATAAGGTTTTATTGTTGTTGTTGTACTTGTAGCTTCTATATGAACATTTTAAAGATAAAATTGACATTAACCCTGTAATAAATTATGACCATTATATTTATGCTCTTCTTCTATTCCTTTTTTAAATACAAAAGGAAAGGTAAAGCCAGAATAAGAGCAGATGCTGAAGAAGGAGTGCCTGTAATCCCCAAGTTGAAATCTGGCCACTGATGAAGGTTCCTATATGATCATGGATCGTATTAGTGTCAATATTATGTGCATGATGTATAGCTAGTGCGCACATGTATTATTCTCTCTACACACATGATCATATACACACACACGTATATGTAAGTATGTATGTACACCTTCAATTCTTAATATATAATATATTTAACTAATTTGAGTAGATTAAAAAAATTAATTAAATTAGTTAATATAAAATATTTTCTTTAAAATATCCTAATTATTTTCTTTAACTCTCTGCTACTTAATTATGATTGAGGAAGTGTCAATAGCAATAATTTAAAAAAAAATTGATAAATATAAAAAATATGTATTATGTTTAGAATTAAGATGAACTCTCAAATATGAAGAAGAGTATATGTTATGTATTGATCTTTTGTGAGAATTCTTCTTATGTCTTCGACAATGTTGAAAGCAAGATATGATTTCTATCTCAAATATTATTGAGATCCTTCATGGAGTTTAAAAATACCATGATCATCCTTATAAGCTAAGCTTGGTTCCAACAAAAAATAATTAAGACTTTCGTGTACAAATTCTCATCATGTCAGCAATACAATTGTGATAAGAATATAACCTAATGATGCTTATCATCAAACACTTGCCATGTTTCTAAGCATTCTGGTGCCGTGCTTCCACAAAGCTAGCTTCTCAGGTCAGCCCCATTTTCCATCCCCCTATAACACATACATATAATATATATAGAGAGAGGGTGGGGGGGGGGTGGAATTTAGATCCTACAAGCAAGCTTGTCATTGAGATCCTATATCCCTGAAAGAATAAGCAACACAATTTGATTTACCTAATATTTTAAATTATTTTCTTTTTATTTTTTTAAATAAAATTTACTACTAGAACAAATCTAAAGTCTAGTCACTCAACCTTTCCTTGAAATAAAATAAAAAGAAGTATTGCCACAAAGATGAAAATATTCTTAGAGAATGAAATAAAATATGAACGAAACAAAATTTTCTAATTAAAAGTAGTCCACGATCAATTTGACTTTGTACCATCCTTTCCCTTCTTTGAACAAATAGAAAGCATAACGAAAGGGGAAAACATAAAATGAATGTCTTCAAGGGCCACGGACAGGTGCAAAACAGAAGCAGTTAGGGGTATGATCTTCTGGTATCATGCCTCCTCCTTTGCTGGTATCCACTGCTTCCAGCATTCTCACCACTTCTTCCATCTCTGGCCTCTTGTTTGGATTCCCATCCCAACACTTCCTCATTATATTTGCAAACGAGCTCGGACAACATCTTGGTATCTCCGGCCTCAGATTCTGTTCCAACATATAACAACAATAACAAACCTTATTCTACTAAGTATTCTGTTACAACAGATTCTGTTTCAACAATTTAGGATCATGTTTTGACCTGTTTAAGGTTGCAACTTAATACTATGATTGTAGAAATGGACTGACCTGACGAACAACAGCTGCTGAAACATCGGCAAAGCTAAGATCTGGATAGGGCATGTCACAACAGTAAATTTCCCACAAGCAAATGGCAAAGCTGTAGACATCACATCTATGGTTGTAAGGCTTGCCCTCCAGAACCTACTCAGAATATTACCGAGATTAAAGACCAATTATCGATGTGGCTCTCAAACCACGAATCTCATTGGAATATGCACAAGCTCACAAAGAATTAGATGATGAATTTGGGACAATTACTTTGTTCTAAAATCATAAGATGGCATCTTAATTTTTTTTGTTTTCAAAACAAAAGCAATACCTCCGGTGCCATGTAACCAAGGGTTCCGGTTTCGCCTGTCATGTCACTGGGATTCATAGCTTCAACACGAGCAACTCCGAAATCAGCTATTTTCAGACGTGCAAGTCCATCTAGCAACATATTTTCTGCTTTGACGTCACGATGTACGATCTTCTTCGAGTGTAGATAGCTAAGTCTGCAGGTGATGAAAATTCAGTTGATAAAATTTAACAGTTTCTTAACCAACAACCGTAAAAAGGTAACTAAAATGGAACCCACCCTCTAGAGAGGTCCAAAGCCAGCTGGATCACAACCTTAAAAGCAAGTTTCTTCCTCCTATTTCTGAATAAGAATTGTTTCAATGTCCCGGCAGGAAGATACTCAACAACAACACAACATGCCCTAGATGGAGGAGGATTAGCCCCATTAGACAAAGAGTTATTGGCCGGAATCTTAAGGTTTGAAGTTCCCATTGATGCTCCAATAAACTGTGGCAAATACAAGATAAAAGACAATTATAAATAAAATCCCTCCTGAAAACCTAAAATTTAACCCATTTCCCCTCTCTAAGTAAACAGGTGAAGATTAAAGAATAAGTACGCCGGGAAAAGAAAACAATGCAAAGTTCCAAACCGTAATTATTCCTACAGATTAGACATGTATCAATGCCACCCACGGCAGAGAAATCTCATTAGCTCTGCAATGTGACAAGTAACAATCACTAATTTAAATGCATGAGCATGAAGACTATGAGTTTGTACTTTTGTAACATTTGGGTGGTCAAGTTTGTGCCAAACAGCAACCTCCTGCTGAAAGGATGCACGTAAAGCAGCAGTTTCGGCCGCTGTGGTGACACCATCCTCACCCCAGTCCAATACTTTCACTAAAATATTCAACATAACAACAGTGAGAATTTTCGAGTAAAATAGAATATTGAATTTTCAAGACAACAACTTAGATTTATGTAAAGTGAAAAATGGAAGAGAGCAGAGTTAACCAAAGTAACTTTAATAATTACAGCATGACTTAACCAATCCATGATACAGAACCAAAATCAATCTTGTTGTCATATTCTGCAGTCTAAAGCAACAGAAACGTAACAACATCACAAAAAGAAATTGCATCTGACCCTCAACACCATCTTGTCCTGTGTTTAAACAAATTTATAGGACCAGATCTAATTACAAAGCATGTAAGCTATTTGTCCTAGAAAACGGAGCAGATATGTTAATTCGTGATACAAAGAATTAAGATCAGACCTGGAGCAAACGATGCTAGCCAAAGAAGTTCATATGCTAAGAGTGTCATACACTTGTGCGTATACTAATTTTCTAGTACCAAATACCAAAGTATTAAACACTTGCGCACAGGTTGAAATTTGTGCCCTTTGTGATGGAGGCAAGAGAAGTTTGAAATATGATCCATGGTTTACACTTTACAGACAAATGGTTTATTTTTCCCAAAAGAAAAATAATTGGCAACACTGAGAAAATTTAGATAAATAGCCTATAAAGAACATAGAATATCCAATAGGGCAATGATTACAGCAATCAACAAATATGCAACAGGAATTATATGGAACATTATGATGCCAGAATTAAGGTGCCAAGCAAGTGTTCTTCTCAAATATCTTATCCATCCAATCCTATTTCACTAATGACAACCATGAAAGAGAAAGAAACAAAACCTTTTTAGTGTGTAAGCGTCTTAAATTCGTTTCATCCATTTTGCATGCATTCACAATATTAATGCACATAGAGAGGATATAGGGGACAAATACCTGCAACATCTTGGCTATCATAGGTGCCCCTATAGACAGTACCATAAGCTCCATGAGCAAAAGCATATCGGATATCCAATTTGGCCAAATCAATCTCCCATTCTTCTTTAGGCCTCTCCTGCTCTGATTTCTTCGACCAGACTTTGGTTAAGTGCTTTTCTAACTGAGCATCCAAACTTTTCAGATCAATCTTATCTGCTCTAAATATCATATCTTTGTTGCTATGACTTCCAATGCCCTTCATCTTTGAATCCTTAGCTCCTTCTGGTTCCAAATCCATCTTTAGTGTCCAAACGCCTCAACCTTCTGCATCCATGATGAATACCAAATTGTAAACCCCAAATTCCAAAACACACTTGGAAAGCACCAAGAAAAGAAATACAACAAAATTAAAATCTAATCTTTTAGTCCTAAATTGTTAAAGGAAAATTGTTAGATGATAACTGATACGAGCTGCCAACAAAACTCTGCTTCTGATTGCGCGATTCAAAGCCAGAACTTTCTGGCAAACATAGATTCAACTAATCCTCGGTTGAACAAAAAAGAAAGAAAAATACAAAGAAAAATAACACACAAAGATTCAAAAACAATAAATGGAAAAGAAAAGTAAAGCGATCAGAAACTAATCAGGGGCCAATGTCACCAATATAACCCAAAGACAACAATCATAGATGCACAAAACTCAAAGGACGATCAAAACCGGCTAAGAGAATCTAGCAGAAGCAGGCGGGAACAAAACATAAGCCAAAATACCGGAAAAGGAAAAGAAAAATGAAAGAAAGCAATAAATAGATAGTAGAGGAAGGGAACAGTAGATGAAAAGCTTGACTTTAAAAGCATCAAATGCAGATTGAAGAATGGGGGTCGGTTAAGAGTACGTACCTTGGAAGATTTCAGGAATTAAAGACACTGTCTTTTCGTACAAGACAAAGTGGGTATTGCGGAGGACATTATTACCACCATTCTAAGCTCGAGCCTGCGAAAATCAAACAAATATAAGCAACACATTACTCAAAACGAAATTGAAATAGCGACCAAACAAGTCAAATCCTTAATTAGGATTTATTTATTTTTTTTCCTTTTCCTGGTTCTCCAGGGAGCGATTTCGTTAACGAAACTCAAAACAGGAAGCAAAAATGAGAAAAAAAAGCCAGCGAAAACAGAAACCAAAAGAAAGCAAAGTAACAACGAACCGTAGTTATAAACCATGTGGCAGAGAGAGAAAGAAAAGCGCGGGCGTTCCTGAAATATTATGGAGCAGAAAGTCCCATGAATAGGAAAAGGCTAACTATAAGGGCAAATTAGCGCGTGATTAAGGAGTTAATGGAATTTATTTTAAAAATCCTCAATATCGATCCTTTAAATTATGATTACGATACAGTAGCTTGTAAGAATATTTGTTATCAATAATATCAAATATTTCTTTAATTTTTAATATAAAATTTATTTAACTAATTTAATTAGATTAAAAGAGTTAATTAAATTAATTAATATTTCATATTTTTTTAAAATATTATAATCATTTTCTTTAACTTACTTATTCTCTCTCTTACTTAATTATTATTGGGATGGTACAATAAGGATAATTAAAAAATAGATATTATTTTAAGACTAAAATATATTTTTTAATTAAGTCTTATATTATAGAATAAAGAAATAATTTAATTAAATCTATAGAACTTGATGCCACTAAATAATGTCTCCATTTTATGAGCCTGGTTATCAATGATTTTCATCTTTATTATTATATTTAATGACTAGAATTTTTAATTCTGACAAAACACTGTATTGTTTTTGTTTATGTCAAAGGGACAGCATAACAAAAGATAGTACATTATGGTATCAAAACTAAATTTTTGACTATATTTTAATTTCATAGCATAGCCGTTTAGAAAGTTACGTCATTTGGTGAGACTTGAAATTTGCATCCTCAACATTCTACTTATTAACTGTGTTGAATGAATGGTCACTCTAAAAGCACTGTTTTTTGTGTTCAGCATATTCCGGGGACTCATTCACGTATGCTGAGACGCTCTCTATGCTATGACATGGCTAGAATGTAGAGGATGGATTCAAATACTACTTACAGTATATCATCACAATATTTAAATACTCCTAATAATAAGTAGTTGGTTCCTCCAATACGGAATGTTAATTCATATATGGGCAATATGCCAGGAACCGATTTGTGCATTATGAACAATGGATGGCTTCTACAAGACAACTTGGTCTGTCCAACTCATCAGCTCCTTCCTTGCATCATCTCTCTACAAGCTAACAGCTTGATAAAATATCATCAATGTTAACAATACCTCAAAGAGACATGCATTCTCCAACCCTTTGGATTCAGCCTCCTGTAGATTATTCACAACTATCAGCACTTGTTATGAGCAAAGGTTTTAATCAGAATAGGTCCAATAGGAAAAGGCAAGTGTCACTATTAATAATTTCGATATGTTTTTTTCTTAAATATTTTTATAATTTTTAATGTAAGATCCATTTAAGTTAATATATCGTATTTTTTATCTAAAATATCCTAATTATTTTTTTTATTCTTTTTATATCTCTATTATTTAATTATTGTTGAAAAAGTATTAATAGGGTAATCTAGAATAAATAAATAAATATGAGAAATAAGTTTTACATTTAAGATTAATATTATTTTTTTAATTAGATCTTATATTACAAAATGAATGAGTAATTTTTATGCCATTATCTACGAGGGTTTTTAGCATTAGCCTGATCCCAAGTTGAGTTTGTAGGTGTAAGCGGGATCCTGCTGGAGAAGGTGAAGGTTGCAAGCACTCAGAGTGTTTGAAGCTGTAAGTTTATATATATACATCCATTTTTTTGGACACAGGTATTTCAGTAGCTTTTAATTGACTCCTTTTTCCCCCTTGGTTATCTACTTATCTTCGTGTATCTACTGCAGGGGACCTTGCTCCTGTCAAAAATGCAACAATAAGCCAATTTATACAGACATTGCTCTTGCAGTCTCGTACCCCTCTTGCATTTGCTCCCAAAGTCATCAGAAAGTTGGTGATGGATCTTGTATCACATGCATCAACAATACTTCTAATATTGTTAGTAAGATAATCCATCATCCTAGCCCTCCATTTCCTTCTCCCAACCCCCTCACCAATAGGATATTGCCATTTTTAGTTTTTTTATACTATTTATTATATTTTATTATTAGGTATCTAATTTCAGAGTTAATTACTACTCCTTTCAGTATAGATATATTCTCTTAGCTAACTAATAGTTAGGTTGAAAACTCTAATTTTCTCCCTTAGTAATAAAATTATTTGAATCTTTATTTTCTAATAAATTATCATAATGTTTTGGTTAACAATTTTCTTAGGTTCCTCTTTCAATTCTTGCATACTAGATATAGGAATATTGTTTATAATCGATTGATTATTGACTCTCTCTTTTTTCAGTCATAGGGAATACATTACTGCTAATTTAACATATGTTCTTTTCCCTTCATGGAGCATAGTATATACGACCTTGTATATTTCTATGCAGTCCAAGTGAATGAGAAGTGTAGACAAGTGTGTATATATATATATATATATATATATATATATATATGAAATATTTTTTTTTAATATATATATACATACATATGTATATAAGTGAATGAGTACACTTCGTCTATTTTTACTGGGTACACTTGTTTTACTTTGATTAGAAAATTTAGGTGCATGTCTTTATTACTCACTATAAATTTTCTAATAAAATTATAAAACAATACAAGTGTATATTCTTCAATAAAAAAACAAGTATATGCTTTAACTAAAATTGAGTCAACAAAAAAATTGACAATAAAGATTTTAAAAAAAGAGCATATATAAACCTTTGTCATCATATTTAAACATGTTAAATGATATTAGTTTCCACTTTCCACCCTCTACCATATCCCTAATGTCTTACCAAAAATGTTAAATGATATAAATAAAAGAATTTCAAAATATTAGAAGAGTAATACTAATATGTATAACAAATCAAGAGATATTGAAGGGTGGATGTACGGTGGATGTGGCACAAAAGAAAAACACATCGACGGTGGATTATGTAAGGAGGATCGTCTTCGTAATCCGAGAGAAAAATATTCTCCCGCGCTTTTGTTTAAGAGGCGGAGGACGACGAAAGCCTGGCCGCAGAGAAGAGGGCAGCGCCTCTCTCTCAAGTCTCAGTTCTCTCTCAGCATGGACGCGCCTGAAGATTCAAACCCAATTGATGCTCTTTTCCCTAACTTAGAGGTCAGCTTCATCAACCATGCTGTTTCAACTTGTTTTCTATGTTGTGTCTGCATGCATCCCTGCATGCATCCCTGCACGAGTTTTAATATGAAAAAAAAAAACTGGGTGTTTTCAATCTAGGTTTGAAAACAACATTGCTTTATTTTATCTGCGGTTTTTCTCTCTTAAACCTTCTCAAGAACTCACGTTCTGGTCATGTATTAAGGCTTCTGCAATCTTGAAGATTTCTTTTATAGGTTTATTAGCGGGACGGTTTAATCCTTTTCTTTTTTGAATTTCTTTCTTTCAAATGGAACAAAATATGATCTTGAGTCTTTGGTACAATGGGCTCATCCTTTGATTATTTGAGTCTGATGATGATATTTCTAAGTGATGTTCCTATGTGTGCAGGATTCATTTGTATTCAAGTATATGAGTGAACTTTCTCCAATAAAACCAGATAATCCTGTTCACCATAATCATCAGGAATTAACCTTCACAAGCTCTTGGTCCTCTCCATCTGTTTTCACATCACCCCATGCTTCATATCGCAGGTAATTGTGATTTTTTCCCTTGTTCATTGCCATTATATATAGATTCTCTTGTGACTGATCAACTCTGATAATTAGCTCTACTTCGTTTTGTAGCCAAACTCCTTTGTTGGATGCACCACAACCAAACGTTTCATTTGAACAACGTGGCTTGCAAATAAGTTCAGGTGGTGAAGCCACTGTTTCTGTTTCATGCGCAAATCATGCACATATTCATGACTCAAGTGAGCTACAGGAAAATAATACTCATCAAGGAGGGAATGATTTGGTTGAGCAGTTAAGTAGCAAATGTACAATTGATATACCACAAGTTTCAATGTATGATTGTTGTAGCCCTGGTTTTGACGAGACAATTTCTGTTGAGCCGCGATTATTCGCGCCGGTGTCAGAAATTGAAGGGCCACGTTGTAATTGGGAGAGTATAACTACTCCCAATGTAATGCAAAACTCATTGGATCATCCCACAATTGGGCCTGGTAATTTTATGCCTCAATTACCACCACAAAATACCTTTAGGAACTCGCAGTACACTGTCAATTCACGGCATGAAATTAGATATCATACTTCTAATCCCGAAGTAGCCACAGAGGTTGAGCAAATGCAGAATAATCGTTTCAATTTTTCTGCGATGGCTAGCAACTTCAGTAAGAGAACGCATAATGAGGTGAGAAAATGAGTTATGTGTGTGTATTATCTTTTGTTCATGCAGTTACATGTTTAGATACTTTCAAAGTATAGACTTTTTATACTTTAACTATACTTGTGTTAACCAAGGGGTACATTATGGTTTCAAAAGTTACATGTCAGACTTGAAATATTTTCCCCTCTAAGGTTCTACTACTTATTAACTGTGTTTAATGAATGGTCACTCTAAAAGCACTTGTCTTTTGTGTACAGCATATTTCTACGACACATCAGCGCATGTTGAGGCACTCTCTAGACTATGGCATGGCTAGAATGCAGAGGAGCGATTCAAATACTGCTTACAGTACATCATCACAATCTTTAAAGTGGAATGTTCCTAATGACAAGTGGTTGGTTCCTACAACAGGTGATGTTAATTCACATATGTGCATTATGCCGGGAACCGGTTCGTCCATTATGAACAATGGATGGCCTTCTACAAGACAACCTGGTTTGTCCAACTCAGCTCCTTCCTTGCATCATCTCTCTACAAGCCAACAGCTTGATAACAGATCATCAATGTCTCTAACACCTCAAAGAGACTTGCATTCCCAATATATTTGGACTCATCATCATGTAAATTATTCACAACCATCAGCACTTATTATTGGTGAAGGTTTTGACCAGAATAAGTACAATAGGAAAAGGCAAGTGTCACTATTACTAATTAGACATGCTTCTTCTTAAATACTCCTTTACTCCTTAATGTAAAATCTATTTAAATTAATATGGTGTACTTTTTTTTAAAACACCCTAATCATCTTCCTTAATTCTCATCCTCTCTTTCTCTTATTTGATTATTGTTGGGAGAGTATTAATAGAGTTAATTTGGAAAAAAATGATAAATATAGAAAATATGTCTTACATTTAGGACTAAGATTAACTCTCCAATTGGAGATTATACAGGAGTAATTTCTATGCCATAATCTCTGAGTATTTACTGCATTAGCCTGATCCCAAGTTGAGTTTATAGGCGTAAGCGGGAGCTTGCTAGAGAAGGGGAAGGTTGCAAGAATTGCAAATGCAATCACTCAAAGTGTTTGAAGCTGTAAGTTCAGATTAGTGCCATTGATTATTTATACAGGTACTTCGATACCTTTTAATTGACTCTCTTTTTTCCCCTTGTTATCTTCTGTATCAGTTACTGCGAGTGCTTCGCTTCGCATGTCTACTGCACGGGACCCTGCTCCTGTCAAAAGTGCTTGAACAAGCCAATTTATGAAGACACTGTACTTGCAGCTCGCAAGGCCATTGAGTCTCGTAACCCCCTCGCATTTGCTTCTAAAGTCATCAGAAATGCGGATTCTTTACCTGAAACTTGGGTAAGAATTAAATTTAGCAATGCTCATAACTGAGATGAAATCATTTGTGATATTACATTTGTCTTCTTCTTTTTTATGTGCAGGTTGACCCAAACAAAACTCCTCTAGCACGACACAGAAGAGGATGCAGCTGCAAGAAATCTGGGTGTCAAAAGAAATACTGTGAATGTTATCAGGTTTTTATTATCTTGTATCTTGTATGATTCTAAATTCTGTTATAGTATGAACTACTGATGGTGGGTTTCCTTTTGAAGAATGGAGTTGGTTGCTCCCTTAGATGTAGATGTGAAGGATGCAAGAACGCATATGGGAGAAATGATGGTGATTAGTTTTTTGTCTCGCTTGCATATATATTCCAGTTATAGACAGTCAATTTGAACCATCCCTTTTGATCCTTCATATTTTGACGCCATCTCTCTCATTCAGGTTCTTCTAAATTAAGAACAGAAGCTGAAACCGAAAGAAAAGATCAATCCTGTGAAATGCTTGTGGCAGAGAAAGTTTTAGAGATAAATGAAGGCCATTCAAATTCTGCAGCTCCTTTCCGAACACCTTCAAGGCCTTACAGGTTTGCTAAAAGCAGACTTATAAACAATTCAATTCGATTAGATTGCAGCATCAAGGTTTCTTATTTGATATGGTTGATTTTCATGTGGCAGATCAAGAGCTCCATCGCACAGTTCATCAAGGAGAAAACAACATAGTAATTTCTTCATTCCAGTTGATTTTGAATTTCATGCAAGCCAAAGACCTAGTAATGAAACTATTCTTCATAATCAATTACACTTTGAATACATTTTTCAAAGTAATCCAGAACTGGAAATGCCAGAGATTCAACAAGTTGGGGATGATGGTTCTTTTATCACATTCATCAACAATACTTCTAATAGTGTTAGTCAGATAATCAATCATCCTAGCCCTCCATTTTCATCTCCCAACCCTCATCAATAGGATATTTCCATTTTTAGCCTTTTCCATTTCTGTCATGATTTTTGTCTTTCTTGTATACTATTTACTAGATCTTATTACCAAATATCCAGTTTCAGGATTTGTGGCTACCCCTCTCAGGATAGAGGTCTCCTCTAGGAATCGAATTTAAGACCTAAAGGGATCTAGAAGGCCTTATACCGCTAGACCAACTCTATGTTTTTCATTATTATTTTATTTTCAATCTCGGAGAATTGGTCTTGGCTTACTACTGATTAGGTTAAGATCTCTGTTTTCCCCCTTGACAATAAGATTGTTTGAATCTTTGATTTCTAATAAATTATCATAATGTTTTGGTTAATAATTGTTTCAAAGATCATCCGATCATATTGTTGTTACTACATCACGGTGTAGGTTGTTTTTGTTTCCATTTGGCCATATTTCATTAAGGTTTTAAAGTTTAGGATTTAGGGATGATGAAACTTCTGTCCCTTTACATTTGGGGCTTAACTATTGATTTGGTCCTTTAAATTTCATTTTTATCAATTTAATTATTCACGTTTCATAAAGTTATCATGTTATCAATCTAGAGCAACAAGTTATCTAACGTACATTTTAGAGAATATTGTCATTTTTTGAGATTTTGTCAATAATTCCAACCTATCTGTTGATAGGGGTAATGTGATAACCTCATGAACGTGAAGGACTAAATTGACACAAAAAAAGACTTGAGGACCAAATGTTTCTTTATTCCCATAAGTTATATCATTAGACAATTTATTTTTGACCGTAAAGTTGTATCAGGCAACTACAAAAACCGGGCCGGTCGACCCAATCATGATATTTAATCGTTGAACCTTTTCTGGCAAAAATTTTGTATCCTGAATCGAATCCAAGTCATTCTTTTCGATCTTGTACCAGGTACACTGAACACCACAAGAAAAGAAATTGGATTGTTTCATTCAGAACACTTTGATGACAGGCCAGGCCCAAAAAGAAGTTCAAGTTTAAAAAAATTAACAAGTGAGGCAGCTATTAAATAGAATCACGAACAACAACTCATCTGATTCATTCAGCTAGCAAAATGGTAAAATATGTGATTATTTAGTAGATTCCTAAAAAATACTATTTTATTATAGTTCTAGTCACGGTGTTTGAAGAGATATCATAGTTCTTGGGTGCCTAGGTTTACACTTAAGGATAATTGACTACTCCGGTGTTTGAAGAGATATCATAGTTCTTGGGTGCCTAGGTTTACACTTAAGGATAATTGACTACTCACCCTGCCCGACATTAATATAGAATAGAAAGAATAGAGATTTCGTTCTACTCTTGAATAGTAGGTGACTTAAATAGTAGGTGAGTCTAACCCTTTTAAAAAAAATTATGTACCAAAAATAAATCACGAGTAGCACGAGTTTTATTATTAGAAAGGGTTTTCTTTAACAAGTGCAATGGTGTTGAGTCCCAAGGGTGCACGTGGGAAGTGGGTGTTACAATAATGAAGTAAAAAGCAAATGACCTTTAAGTCCCACTGGGTGGTTATCTTTCCGATGTGGGATCGAAGTTATTATTTGTATTTTTCAAAACTGTTGGGCTTTAAGGTCGTGAACTTTTGGGATGAAAAGTGAGAATATATATAGCTTTTTCAGGTTACACAAAACTTTTCAGAATCTGAGTTGGGAAAATAATAGGCCACAAACACAATCTTCTCAAGACGTCATATGTTTTATAATTGAATGGGGACCATATTAATAATAGTCATCACATTCAACAACTTGGCCTCTGCAATATTTCTAAAACCTACCGTTGTTCTTCTCTTTGGTTGGTGTCCTCCTTCGCTCGCACGCGTGGCTTATGAGACGGAGATAACTTCTCTCTCTCCCTCTCTCTCTAAGAAGAAGGAAGGAAGAGAAGAGATCGCAATCAAGAAGGTGGGTGAGTTTGTAGCCTCGCACCTATATATTCCTTTTCCTCTCTTTCTTTCTGTCTTCAAAGCATCGCTTTTGTTAAGCTGTGCACATCAACCCCACACACTACTCATTTTAATACTCTTTCTCCTATTTAAGTAATGTGAGCCTCGTCAATGTCCCTTCTATATAACTTATCAGTTAACAACGCCCATATTAGTTTTTTTTTTAAACAACCCCCTTCCACTAATATATGTATTGAACTAGTTTAAGATTGAATGGGAATGACTTGATTATTATATTTTTTTGATAAAATTGTGGGTTTAATTTTTAGTGTTGTGGCTGGGAAAAAAAGAATGTCATCGCGAGAGAGAATCTTAATTTGAATGAGTAGACAGTAATAATAAATGAATACTTATGTTATTGTTTTGAGTGGTTGAAAAAAATGAATGCATTTGACTTAATGCCCGTTTGGATAGGCTTTTAAAAAATAGTTTATAAAAAAAATATTTATACAATTTTTAAGAAAAAATTTTTAGAGAAGAGTTTATAAAAAATATTTATAAATAAATAAGTATTTAAATAGTTATTATTAGAAAAAAATTTATTATTAGTAAATTACTCGAAAGGATATGATCTTATTAAAAATAAAAAAGAGTGGAGAGGAGAGAGAAAATGGGGTGTTAAAAAAATATAGATAAAATAATAATTAAATAATCCATAAATTTTTTATTATTTTAAAAGTTATTATTAGTAATTTATATAAATTTTTTGTCTAATTTTTTTTAAATAAACAGTTATATTTATTTAAAAAAAATTAAATTAAAATTTGATACAGACTATTTTTTAAAATTAAAATTTTCCTGATATCCAAAAACAGGCACTTAATCATTTGGCTTTAAGAAACCAATAGTTCAAAATTTTGTCAGAGTCACTTTAGGAAAATAAAGACATGTTAGAAGTGATATGGAATGTGTGGAAGTCCCAACAATGGGAGGATGATGATGAGGATAGTACCCTGCCAACCCCTGGGTCTTTCTCTGAAAGCAAATACTTCTTCTTAATTTGCGTGCGTGCTTATCTCTTTATTTTAAGCATTAATTAATTCCCTGTAATTTCAATCCTTTAATAGACAAATTACATGTTTTTCTTGTGTCTTAATTAAATACTTATATGTGTATGCTATTTGAGAATTACAGATCATCGTCATGCGTAAGCAAAGTGGATTCCATCTCATCTCAACGTTTCTAGAGATGGTGGGCCCTTGGTTAATTCCACAGAGTTTAACTTTTCGATTTTAATTTAGTGGCAAGGGGTTAAATTAGTGATAAACATATTACCAACAATTTCTTTTAGAAAAAAAAAATAAGAAGATAGGCTCAAATAGATTGTAAATAAACGAGCTCAACTCGATATTTAAAAAAATAATTTCAAACCATGTGAATATGACTTATTATTTATAACATAAAGATCATTAATTAAATAGTAGAGTTCGAATTTTACCTCTAGATATAAAAAGTAACTCATGACTAGTCCTTTACCCTTATACAAAAATCTTATTGCAATATTAGTTACTGTTCACTTAAACAATTTATTATAAATCATCTCTATACATTCAATGTACTGTACAGATAAAAGAATATATAGGGTTGAACATGATAAAATAAAAAATTTAAACATTTTGTTAAAATTATTTATTTAAAAATTTTCAAAAAAATTAATCATAAATTTTTATCTTCATTAAAATAAAAAGGACGTTATACTCATTATTAAAATTATTAAACTTGTTCAAGAAACAAGATGTAACTAAAGTATATTATTTTATTAACGGTTGAATCGATAATAAAAAAAAGAATTAAGGCCAAAATTAATAAATTAGTTAATATTATTATTTTATATTAACTACTAAATTTTGAAAGTATATACCTCAAATAATTTTTAACGATATGAATGAATGAAGTTAAAGGTTATAAAAATACCCAATATTATAGTTACACTTTAATATACATATAGTTATGATATGGATATGGAGGGAAGAAGGTGATATATTAATGGATTCATCTCTCAAAACTACTCTCATTAAAGCTTATTGACTAAGATGAAGCCCCGCATTTAAGGCCGTGCTTCCAAGTTCCAACTACATACCTCCCCCGCCTGCCAGTCTGCCACGATTGCTCCTTTGTCCTCCTCACGCTATGGAGAACCTTATTCAAAAACTCGTTAATTTTTTGCAAAAATTGGTTAGAACAAAAATTATTTTTATAAATATTAATTCAAACATAACTCACATTTAATTAAGAATTTATGTCAAATTTTATTTTAAAATTTTTCGTGTAAAAATTTCTATAAATATTCTGAAATTTTCTTTTATCAATATTGTGTAATGTTATAAAATAAGAAAAAGTGTTTATTGCTGTCAAAAAATAGACGTTAACTTTTTAATTGTCAAAATTGCTCTGTTTTTATTATTTTATTGACGATGTTAATAATTTTTTTTTAATATTATAGTTATTATATGAAAATCTTTCGGCCAAAATTGAAACGTTAATCCTTTAATTAATTAATTAATTAATTAGTTAATTAATAACAGTTTTTAGAAAAAAATCATTAAAAATTATTATCTTCTAGAAAATATGAAACAAGTTTTAAAACGTTTTATAAAAAGAATAATGATATTGGGATGGAGTGGGGGAATTGAAAGGACGGTGACCAAAGTGACGATGAAAACTGAAAAGTCTGTGGGGATAGGGTCGTGTTGACAAATTTTGCCTAAACAACAAGACAAATATATTAAATGATTGTCTCTTTCACATTTCACTTTCCCCTTCTTCCTCGTTTTTATCTTTTTTTGTTTTTATTATTATTATTATTCCAATTCTCAAGATATTTTCTTCCCCAAAAAAAAACTAACTAAATAATATCTTCAGATTGAAATTATTTTTATGATATTAAACATTATCTCTTAGGATGCATTAACTTTTTTTTTTGTTATGAAATTTACTGCAGGACAAATATTTAATATAACAAATATTATGCTCATCAAGTTCAAATGTCACACTTTAATGTAACAAATAATTGAATATATATATAAATAAATATATATATATATATATATATATATATAGTGTGTGTGTGTCGGTATGGTGGTGGGCTATCACCGCCTACTGAGCCACCTCCACAAGAAAATTGTTGGGGTCTGTTTGGTTTGCATAAAAGTTTTTTTTTAAAAAAAATCATATTTAGTAAATATGAGTTTAATGATAGCATATATTTTTTTAAATTATATTATCAAGTACTCAAATAATTAGTTAATATAAGATTTTGTAGTCAAGATACCTCTCCTCAATTTTTTTTTCAAGAATATAGAATTCAAACTTAGTTCGCTCACTAATCTAATTAGTCAACGGCTAAACTAAATATTTTGACAAATTTTCTTTAAGAGATATTTGGATAATAAAATTTATAATTCACAATATCTCTTATGCTAATGAAGTTTTATTCTCATTCGTGAAAATTTAAAATACCCTGTATTTCACAAGGAATTGACGTGGCGCGTTAGAATCTTATTTACATGAGATTATCAACTCAACTAAAAAAAACTTAAAAAAAAAGGAAAATATTATCTCTTAATTAGTCAAAGAATGATCATATTATATAGTGTAGGGAGGAAAACTATACTCTTTATGTATAACAAGAATTATTATTATTATTTTATCAATCTAACAAATATCAAAATAATTATTTTAACTTATTAATTATTTAATAAAATATTATTTGACGAACAGCTAATATCATTTCTCCATAATCCCCACAAAATCTAAAAATAGCACTAATCATAATTATAGCTAGCATCTTGATTATTGCCATGCAATATATAATATTATTTTATTGTGGTTCTAGTCGTGATATTTAGAGAGACATTTTATTTTTGGATATCTAGATTTACGTTTAAGGGTAATAGATGGCTCGCTCTATCTGATATTAGTATTATCTAAAAAAAGAAAGACTCTATTATATCTTTAGATTGCCGGTAAACTTAATACTTAACAAAAAAAAAAAGGAGGACAGGATTTCACGAATACAAAATTTTATGATAGAAGCTTTAAGCAAAAGTATTAATGTATATATACACTCTTCTGGAAGCCAACTGTGGCATGGACTTTTCTTTCGGCTTTATAGCATCTCACCTAATTGTTTGTATTATAATGAGAGGAAAATATGGACACACATGAAATCACACTCAATCATTGTTTCTATATTCAACTTTCAAGATCACAAAACTTCAATCATTGTCCAATATATAATCATATATCGTGAATATTAATTCAACAACAAAAATATTTGACATTGAAAATTGAAAGTAATAAACTGATATAAAAAATAATGCCCCAACTAGTGCAAAAATTATAAAGCTTATAAATTAATCTATATATTGCGGATTAAAATATTTTTAAAAGAATTTTTAAGAATAAATAATATAAAAATAAATTAAATTTTATGTAAATTATACATTTAATAAAATTTAATATTAGTTCTAAGAATTAGCATTTTAATAATATTTTACAATTTCCATGCAAACAAAGGAGCGTGCAATAATCAATTACTGTAGTAGTAGTAGTAGTAGTAGTAATTTATAAATAACGGACATATGGCTCATTGAAGAAGCGTAATTTATGAAAACAAGGTAAAAGGGAGAAACACGAGAAAGGGCATAATAGTAAGTAACGACGGCACTTGCTAATATATTTACTTAATCTCACCAGTCTGTTTTGACGGTAACGATGAAAGACAGATTAAACCTGAAGAATATGACTGTTTACTGGAAAATCAAATTTTAATCAATCAAATTAACTAATCAATCAATGACATTAAAGGCGTAATAAAAAAATTTCTTTCGCGGGCTGTTCCCAAATTTTGCTGTTGGGGGTTCAAAAGATTCACTCACTCATTCACCTTTCCTTAAGCACAGTGGAAGGCAATAATTATTTCCCATTCGAACGAAGTCTCCAAAATTAGAGAATATTGTCAAAAGCAACAAAATCCCATACTTTTCTGCCCACTCTGCGTCGTCCTTTTCACAGTTGATGAGTCACGGCCCTGGAGTGTCAGACAGGCAGCATCTTTAGAATATAACGTGAAGTAGAACGCATCTCAAGGAGAGAGAGAACTGAGAACAGGGCCGGTTTTTTATTTGTGTCGTCGCTGAGATTTGTAGCCAAAAAATGGGGTGAAATGGAAGATAAGCTGCTGCTAAAGGGAATCCCATTGTGAGATTTCTTTTTGTGTTGTACTTGATTCATTTTAGAATAAAGCTTCATTCTGTTTTCGATATTATTGAATCCTGATATCCATTTCTGAATTTGATGTAATGAGGTCCGTTTCAGTGTAGCTAGCTGCTAGCTGGGATACTGATGAGCGTCTGCCATTTAGTTATTTGGTAAGTTTTTGATCTTTAACTCTCAAACAGATCAGTTTGTGCTGAATTCTTCAATCCCTTTGTGATAATGCTTTCTGTTCCTCTTCGGCGTTTCTTTATGCGCCTCGTTTTTTATTGACCCCTTCGAGGTCTGAATGCCATGGTTTCCTAGAGTGTCAGAGCCAGCGTCTCAGAACACAACGTATATAACCCCATCACAAGGTTAGAAGAGAGAGAAGGGAGGCAGGTTCGTCGGGGAGATAGACAGATAGTGGGATAAAATAAAAGGGAAGAAGATGAGATCCCGTTGGTTAGATTTCATACTTTTGGCTTTTGGGGCATGCTTTAGCAAATTTGGAGTAAAACACGATTCCTTTTTCGATTTTCTCGACACTAAGTTTGACGGAATGATGTTGCTCTGAGTGGTAACTGGCGGTTGTTGACCAAATTTACCATCTAGCCTCCTGGTAGGCTTTTGATCTCTCGTCAACAGATCAGTTTTACCAAAATTCTTCAATCCCTTCTGAAGCTACTGCTCCTGGAATTTTAGTTCCCATTGCCGCTTCCTCATTCTTCTCTCTTCATCTTTTCCCCTTCAAGCTCTAGATTCCATGGTTGATCATTAGGTGTGTGTGATTTTTTTTTTGTTTCTCACCCTCAGGATCTACTGTATTTTAAGGCAAAAATTGCGCGTGATAGAGGGTATTCTATCTAAGCTTGTTGACAAGTATTTGATTGTCCTTAGACTTTATTGCCTAGTAAGTAGTAGCTTAAAGATGTATTTTTGTTTCACATTTTATATTTCCTCTTTTTTTCAGTTACTCCTGATTTAGAATTTTAGAAGCTGCTGATACAGGGCTATGCACTCAGATTTTTGGAGCTAAGTCCAACTGGGCAGGTAATACAGCATCGATATTGGAGCAGTTTCCGTCTTTCTTACAACTTGTTCTGTAGGCAGTTGTAGACTTGGATTTCTTTTATATCTATATCTATCTTTTCTAACTATATTAAGTAGACAATCATTTGATATTAGGTACAAAAAGAAGAGAAAGGGACTAAAAAGTCTCAGTACAACAAGACTGGGATTGAAACCCATAAAATAATAGTCTGGCTTGGACCCATTCCCAGGCCTTTGGCATAACAAAACCAGCTGCGCTGTTGTTATTAGCTGGAGTCATGGCAACTTTGTTACATTCTGAGTCTAGGCGCTTATATTCTTGGTGGTGGGATAGCCACATTAGCCCAAAGAACTCAAAGTGGCTTCAGGAGAACCTTACAGGTTTGACATTTTCCGCCACGTTTGGACTCTCTACCATTGTTACACTAAGTCTGTCTTTTCAGCAATTTTTGTGTCATAAATGTGATGCTAGGTATTTCAGCAGAACCTATTATGCATGTCGGTTGAGAATATGCCATATTAATTGTTATAGAGTTTCATCCTTGAGAATTTTCATTTTGTCGAGAATGGAGAATGTGGGATGGGATCAACATGGAAATATAATACCCCATGCTACTTGCTTGTCTGCCGCGTTTTGTGAATCAGTGTGTTATTGGTTAGCTGTGACTGATGCCAATACATAGTCGTGAAGTTAGAAAAAATATCTATCGTTTTTAATGTTATTCCTGATAAAGTAGATTAAGTCTCAAGTTAGATTTTGACTATCTGATCCACTATTAATGAGTACTTTTAGTCTTTTATTGTAGTTTGATTTTAACTTTTTTTGTTTTCTTAAATAATTTTTTTAAGTATAGAGGTGGAAATATGGACCTGCAATGCAAGATTTGGTCTGTTTCTAAAACTTGTTTGGCAAAAATAAAATATGAACACAAAATGAATTGAAGTTGTTATCAAGAAACACATGTAGGGTAAGACTAGCAATTGTGTTGGTCTATGTCTCCTAATACTCAATCCCAACATTAAGATGAACTAATGAGGAAGTAACATTTGAATGCTACCTTGAATAACTCGTTTTGTAGGAGATGTCACTTCCTTTTGGTTCCCCCCACCCCCCAAATCAGCTTTTGTGCAGTAACCGGTTGATACTAGAAGCTAAATATAATTAGTTTGCCTCACTGAAATCTTTAGATAGAATCAAATTCATCTGTTTGTCAGAGGACAGTTTTTACCCTTAAGGTATTCTACGTGATTCAGTAAAGAGGTTCGTCAAAGAGAAGGGAAAAAATACAGTTGTTATAATTTGTGAAACATGTGGTCTTTTTTATGTGACTAAATGAGGAAGAAGAAGCAAATTGAGTCTATGCTGGAGTTGTTTAGTTCAGAAGCCTGTGGTTGACTTTATTACGATATTTACAGACATGGATATCAAAGTAAAGGCAATGATTAAGCTGATTGAGGAGGATGCTGATTCATTTGCAAGGAGGGCAGAAATGTACTATAAGAAGCGCCCAGAACTCATGAAATTGGTGGAGGAGTTCTACCGAGCATACCGAGCACTAGCAGAAAGGTATGATCATGCAACAGTGGAATTACGCCATGCCCACAAAACCATGGCAGAAGCATTTCCCAACCAAGCTCAATACATGTTGACTGATGATTCGCCATCTGTTTCTTCTGGCCCTGAGGCTGAACCTCACACGCCAGAAGTTCGGCATCCAATTCGTGCATTGTTGGATCCAGATAACCTACAGAATGATGGACTTTCTTCAGTCCACAATAATTTGAAAAAGAATGGAGGGAATTCAGAGGAATCAGACTATTGCATAAGCAAAAAGGGTCTGAAGCAGCTGAGTGAAATTTACGGGTCCTCTCAGTTATCAGCTGGAAAGCAGAAGGTTCAGAATCCGATCAATTCTGATTCTGAGCATAGAGGGGGAGCAGAAGATGAAGTTCAAAACTTGAAGGAAGCCCTGACCAGATTACAATCTGACAAGGATGATATCCTTCTTCGGTATCTGAGGAGTTTGGAGACATTGTCCGAAATGGAAAGAGAACTTAATAAGGCACGAAAGGATGCCGGAGGCCTTGATGAACGAGCTAGCAAAGCTGAAATTGAAATCAAAATATTGAAGGAGGCTCTTGCAGAGCTGAAAGCTGAGAGGAATGCTGGTCTAGCTCAGTACAATCAGTGTTTGCAGAGGATAGCTAGCCTGGAGACAATGTTATCGATGGTGCAGCAGGATGCAAAGGGTCTTGATGAGAAAGCTGCTAATGCAGAAACTGAAGCAAAAAATCTCAAGCAAGAAATTGCCAGATTGGAGGCTGAGAAGGATGCTGTTCTTCTTCAGTATAAACAATGCCTTGAAAAAATATCTGTTTTGGAAACTAATATATTTCATGCTGAGGAGAAATCCAGAATGCTAAATGAGCAAATCGAAAAAGCGGAATTGGAAATTAAAGCCCTCAGGAAACAGCTTGCTGAACTGCATAGTGACAAGGAAGCTGTAGCTATCCTGTACGAGCAGTGCATGAAGACAATAGCCAAAATGGAGAGTGAAATTTTGCAGGCCCAAGAAAATTCTGACCGATTGTGTAGAGAGGTTGAGATTGGGGCTGAGAAATTGAGGAATTCTGAAAAGCATCGTGATATGTTGGAGAGATCAAATCAGTCTCTTCATCTGGAGGCTGATGATCTATTGCAGAAGATTGCTATAAAAGATAAAGAGCTCTTAGAGAGGCATACTGAGTTGGAGAGGCTTCAGACTCTGATACAGGAAGAACATTCTAACTTTATTCAAATCGAAGCCACTTTGAAGACCTTGCAGAAGTTGTACTCCCAATCACAAGAGGAGCAAAGATCTCTTTCTTTGGAGCTTAATCATGGGCTTAAACTACTGAAGGAGTTGGAACTTTCCAACGAAGGTTTTAAGGAAGAAATGCAACAGATTGTTGCAGAAAACAGGACTCTTCATGAACTTAACATTTCTTCTACCAGGTCATTAAAAAATCAGGAAATGGAAATCTCTAGATTGAAGGAGATTAAAGAGAAACTTGAACAGGAGTTTTCTGCAAAATATGAAGAAAGCAATGCTCTCCAGCAGGAAATTCATGAAGTAAAGAATGAAATCCAGGCCTTGAATAAGAGATATCAGGCTATGCTAGAACAACTGGAGACTGTTGGCTTGGATCCTGAATGTTTTGTAGCAACTGTGAAAGATATACAAAATGAAAACTCAAGGCTAAAAGATGTCTGCAAAATGGAACGACTAGAGAAAGAAGCACTTTATGAAAAGTCAAAGGATACAGATAAACTTTCAAGTGAAAATGCCAATATGGCAAGTTCCCTGTTAAAATTGAATGATGAGTTGGATGGCCTAAGGGGTGAAGTGAAGAAGTTTAAGGAGGCCTGCCAAGTTCTCCAGGAAGAAAAATCAATCCTTATAGCTGAAAAATCAACCATATTTTCACAGTTACAAGTAATCACTGAAAGTATGCACAAGTTGTTGGAAAAGAATATCTTACTGGAGAAGTCCCTGTCTGATGCCAGCATTGAGCTTGAAGGTTTGAGGGCTAAATCAAATAGCTTGGAAAAATTCTCCAAGTTGCTGAATAATGAGAAGTCCAATCTTCTAAATGAAAGAAGCGTTCTGGTATCTCAATTGGAAAGTGTAGAAGCAAGACTCGGTCATTTGGAAAAGAGGTTTGCAACTCTAGAAGAAAAATACACTGATGTGGAGAGGGACAAAGAAAGCACAATCAATCAGGTTGAAGAACTTCGTGCTTCATTTTTGGTGGAAAAAGATGAGCATGCAAGTCATAAACATTCAAGTGAGGCTCGACTGACTAATTTGGAGAGCCTTGTCCATCTACTACAAGATGAACGTCAGTTGGGGAAGAAAGAATTTGAAGAAGAACTTGATAAGGCTGTAAACGCTCAGGTTGAGATATTCATTTTGCAGAGGTTTGTGGAAGACTTGGAGCAGAAGAACTTGGCCTTATTATTTGAATGTGAAAAACATGTCGAGGCATCAAAGTTTTCTGATAAAGTTGTCTCTGAGTTGGAATGTGAAAATCTTGAGCAACAGGTGGAAATAGAGTTCTTGTTAGATGAAATTAGAAAGCTGAGAATGGGGATTCGTCAAGTATGTGGGGCTCTTCGAATTGATTATGATGATGGGAAGGGAAAACTGATGAAGCAAGAGGAAAAACATATACTTCATATTTTGGATAATATTGAGGGGTTGAAAGGTTCTGTTGTGAAAAGCCAAGATGAGAAGCAGCAGGTGCTGGTAGAGAACAATGTCCTCTTAACTCTGCTTTGTCAATTGCAATCTGAGGGAGCAGAACTTGAGTCCAAGAAAAATATCCTGGAGCAGGAGTTCACCATCATGAGAGAGCAGCACGAAATGCTGCAGAAGGATAAGCTGGAACTTCTGGAGATGAACAGTAATTTAAGGGATGAAGTGACCAATGGAGAGGAAAAGGAGAATATGTTGAAGTCCGATTTGGAAAATCTGCATGTGGAGCTACTGGAATTGCAAGGAACAAATTTAGTTCTGCAGGAGGAAAATGACAAGGCACTTGAGGAGAATAGTTCATTGGTTAAGAGTGTTTTGGATCTCAAAGATGCAATTTCCATTTCTGACAATGAGTGCAGTGAAATCCTCCATGAGGCACTGACTCTAAGCAACCTCAATGTCGTTTATCAGAGCTTTGCTGCTGAGAAGCTCTTGGAAAAAGAAGCACTTGGTGAACATCTGAACATTCTTGGTCATCTAAGGAGTGACCTCAAGCAGCAGGTAGGAGTGATGCATGAAAAGTTGGTGCTGGAACGAGCAGATAATGAGTACCTGAATGACACAATTGAGAGGATGGACAAAGAACTGCAAGAAGCCAAAAACATAAATAACCATTTATGTCATCAAATTGAAAAGGCTAAGGAACTTCTCAAGAAGAAAGAAGCAGAGATATTAGAAGTGGAACAAAAGCTGAAGGCAGCAGAGACGGTGAATGCAGAGCTTTTCAGATGTGTTGAAGAACTGAAGATGAAAGGCCAAGAATCAAGACTGATCAAGGAAAATCTGGAGAGGCAGGTTCTTGAAATATCAGAAGAATGCTTGAATCAGAGAAAGGAATTTGAGCACCTTAATGTAGCAAACAAAAATTTCCTGTCTGAGATTGGATTATTACGACAGCAAGTTGAGCAACAGAGAGCTAGGGAAGAATCTTTGAATTCAGAGCTGCTGGAGAAAATAAATGAATCTGAACTTTGGGAGGCTGAAGCTGCAACATTCTATTTCGATCTTCAGATTTCATCCATCAGTGAAGCATTATTTGAAAAGAAAGTAAATGAACTCACTGGAGTTTGCATGAGACTTCAAGATGAAAGCACTTCAAAAAGCCTGGAGATTGAAGGCATGAGAGATAATATTGGTCTGCTGGAAAGTGAAATTCAAGGGCTGAAAGGCCAATTATCTGCATATACTCCAGTTATTACTTCCTTGAAAGATGATTTTGCATCTCTAGAATACACTGCTCTTCATCAGACCAAGAGATCTTCGGTTGAAGGCACCGGAAAACAACAGGTAATATTCTTTTAACCTCATCATTGTGTTTACCCTCTTCTTTTTTCTTTTTTTCTTGTCTAAAGCTTGAGCTTATGCAGTTGGTAGATGTATATTTTACTTACCTTTTGCTTTTCATGAATGCTTGTCCAGGATGAAGAGGTTGAAATTTGTCCTAAACAGTACAGCTGTCTAGGATCAGAAGAGAATGAAAGGACTTTGAAACCATTACCAGATGGGGTTTCAGATTTGCTGAAAATAAAGACTAGAATTAGAGAGGTTGAAAAGGTAATGGAGGAAGAATTTAGAAGACATGTTGAGAAGAGCCTGACTACCGTGTCCAACTTTGAAGCAGAATCTCCAACACGTGTGACCAGAGCCTCAAAGTCAAAAGCTGCCCCATATCCAGAGAATGACATCAGAAAAGTTGAGATGGATCTTCAGGATGACTGTGTAGATCCTCTCAAGTCACAGAAACCAAAATATGAAAATGGTTCTTTGATGAAAGACATTCCGCTTGATCAAGTCTCAGATAGTCCAATCTCTAGGAATTGCAAGAGAGGTAATGGTAGTAGGAGTCGAGGGACCGATGGCCAGATGCTGGAGTTATGGGAAGCTGCTGAGCAGCGCAGTAAAGGAAAGAGACAGGATGTTGCTCCAGTGGACGATGCAATCACATGCCATGAGTCAAACAGTTCAGGTAGATACCAAAACTCCTCTTCAGAACTGGAGGTTGAGAAGGAATTGGGTGTTGACAAACTAGAGTTATCAAAAACTACAAGAGAGAGAAATCAAGATGGCAAGAGCAGAAAGATCTTGGAGAGACTTGCCTCTGATGCTCAGAAATTAAACATACTGAAGATCAATGTGCAAGACTTAAAAAAGAAGGTGGAGACAAGTAAGAGAAGCAAGAAGGGCAATGACGTTAAATCTGAGACAGTCAGAAGACAAATAGAAGAAGTAGACGAAACTGTGGCACAATTAGTAGACCTCAATGATCGGTTGACTAGAGATATTGAAGAGAGTTCGTCATCATCTCTGGTCAGGGAGACTTCAGTGGAGTTGGAAAATGGTGCACACAGCAACAGAAAAAGAATAACCGAGCAGGCGCGAAGAGGTTCTGAACAGATAGGAAGATTGCAGTTTGAGTTACAGAACATACAATATGTTTTGCTGAAATTGGCTGATGAGAAGACAAGCAAAGGGAAAAGCAAGTTTTCTGGACGAACAGATGTTCTGCTGAGGGACTTTATTCACCTTCGCAAGAAAAGTGGGAAAAGGCGCCTCAAATTGCGTTTTTGTGGATGTTCCAAGACTTCAACTGAAGAGGACTAGTGAGGTAGACAAACTAGAGGCAGATTGCTGTAACTATTTTCTTGACTTTGGAATGTTTCTGATAATAAAACTAGCCATATGAATTCTTATTTTTGGCGAGTGAAATTAAAGCTTTATCACCAAGATGAAGTTTGTTTTGCTAATACTTAACTACTTCCTTCATTCTGATAAGCTTTATAACCAACAATGAGAGATGAAGTTTGTTTCGCTAATACTTAACTACTTCCTTCATTCTGATAATGTTTTAACTTGTGAATATTATAGTGATGGAATTGCACTGTTATTCCTTTCTGTTGTAATGGTAAGTAATCCCATCATTAAATTTGAATACATCATGATTCCATCCTATATAAATAGGTTTAAATTCTGGGAATATTTTATCGATTGATTGATATGTCCTTCACTTGTGTAGATCATGAACCCATGTAATTTTATTGAATTAAGATTCTGTATGAAATAAAATTATTAATTCATTATTGGTATTTGGCAATTGTAAAATAATTTAACAAACAAAATAATATAAATATGAATTTTAATATTTCTTATTGAAGGAACGTAAATATTTTCCATTTATTAAAAAGAATTATCTTTTATTTATTATTTTCTTTCAACCAAACACAAAATTGAAAAAGAATAATTATTTATTTCCCTAGAATGCCACGTTAGCCAAGCATGGGTGCCCAAGGTCAAACATATTCCAAATAAATCACACTGAATTGTTTTTCTTAATTTAAAATCAAGTTGTTCAGAAAATATTCATTAATCAGATTCTTACAACTTAAAATCCAAACTGAAGTTTTTGCAGAATTCCATTAGCCTAACCTTTACCACCTTCAACAATATCCTGAAAAGTTAAAACCAGCTTAAAGGGCATGATCAAATTAAAGAAATCTGTCGACTTAAGCTTAGTAAAAGAAAGAACAAATTGTAAACATGTAATCGAATGTTCCCGACTGGTTTTTATTCAATCTCGATACAGAACTGCTCCAACGGAGTAAAAATAACAACACTGGACTTCAGCGAAGCTAATGTAGGACAACCTCTAATATTCAATCAAGCTCCAACTACCTCGGTTGTCGCCTCGGCCATTGTTTCATCAGAAGGTCTGTCTACCTTCACGCCAACGTCTTCTGAATAATCACCATGAACCTACAGGTACAAGACAACCAAGAGATCAGACCACTGTTCAAGTTTCCATCCATTGACTAATGATCAGTAGGGCTGCACAAAGACCGAATTGGTCAAAGACCGGGTTAGGCATCAGTCTGAAGTCTGGTCTGAAAAATGTTGATCACATAATAGAATTTTCACCCGTAAGAATTTTTTTTTTTTTTTGAAGAATTACAGCGGGCTATAAAATTGAGAAAGATTGATGAATCATGAAATAGAGGGCCATACGAAGTATTGGAATCAAATGTGAAGGCTGACGTGGTAGCTGTAACTATTCAGGTTAGCTGGTTTCTATTTAAGTTTATTGGTGCTTTGTTTAAACATATATATATATATATATATATATATAAAAGGAAATTTAACCTAGGAGAGATACCTCCATCAATTTTCCAAGATCAAAACTTGGGAGCTTTCAAAATCTTGACTTTTCTGATGAAAACGTTCTGTAGAGGGTAAATGCTGGATGTTGCCTTCTCAATCTCTTTGCCAATCATTTCTGGAATGAACTTCCGGACCAACTCTTTCAAATCACAGGAGGCAGCCTGATTTGTCAGGATTTCCCTCATCTTCCGGCGGATCTGAAAATACCAAAAACATAATGATGCATTTCTAAATATGAAATCTTCAAATTGTCAAATTCAGAAGCAAAATCACAAGAAACGAAGGAGTATGCAAAACAATGAGTAATGACAGCAAATAAATTACTTTAAAGCAAAATGCAAGCAATATGATGTTCGAATGTTTCGATGTAAGTTGAAGGTGAAAACGACCAATGATTGCGATTGCATCTTAAAAACAATTCAGTAATGTTACCTGTCTGATCTGGCTTGACTCTGCATAGCAGGTCCTCTTCACTTGGTTCGGGCGTCTCTTGGTAAATCCAATGCAGAACATTCTCAACGTGTAATTATCAGTGGTCTTCACATCCACATGAGCTTCTATCAAAGTTTGCCATTTCCGGACCAATGACCTCAACTTGTCGGTAGTAAAATCCATTCCCTAATGATGACAACATTTTTTAGTAGATGATAATAGTAAAGGGGAATTCGATTGTTGAACGAGCAAAATAAATTCCAGCAATCCATCATACCCAGAAATTAGTAAGAACATTCTTCCCTTGAACATCCTCGGCTCTCAACCGAATCTTCCTGTATGCGTGGTCCTAATCAGCTTGTAAATCAGCTAATGAAACCTCGAACACTTATGTTTGAGTCCTTCTGAAGCAATCTGTTATTCACAACGAAAATAATCTGCATAAGCAAGCATAATAGGGAAAGCACAATGGTGACCACAGGTAAAATTCAGATCAAACTATTCCATTGAACTCTATCGTGGATGCTCAACACTTTGCAAGCCAAGTTTTTCATCCTGCCTCGGTCCTCTCTCTCAGTTATATTCAACTCAATATCAACTTAAGCAAAACCAAATCTGTCAACTTTAGAACAGGCCCAAGCTATATTGGTAAAGAGATCATTTTAATTATATATATACATGTATATATAAGTTGCTATACATGAAGCGTTTCTGAGTACTAAATTCAAATTAAAATAGAAAGAAAGAAAGAAATTACCTTGGTCCCTCTGAGTGCGAGCGAGTGAAGAGTCTTGTCCACGTTGAAATAACTTATTATTCCACTTCTAACATTTTAATCTATTTTAATTTTATCATTAAAGAATTGAGATGATAGAAATAGAAATAAAATTTTTTAGACTATTTTATCCTAATTATAAAATTTTTGGACAACTTTAACCCTTCTTAAGTTATAAAAAAAAATATTTTGGATCATTTTATCTAAGTTATAAAAAAAATATACATCAATTCCATATTCATTTATATCATACAAAATAAACTTTTAAAACATATTTTCACTCCCATTTCTACTTTCAATTCCACTTCTATCAAAAATTCTTTCATCCTACCAAACGTACCGTACTTCTACATTAAATCAGGTATCCTTCTATTTTTTTTATTTTTTATTTTTGAGGGAAAAAAAGAAAAATGACAAAACAAGACTCTAAAAAATATAAATTACAACTTAGATTTCTAACCAAGATCAAACATTAATAAACATGAAATTACCCAAGATCCTACTTAATTTTAACATTTATTATGTTTTAGAGTTTTTTTCGTGATTTTTCAAAAAAAAAGGCAATTTATTCATTAAAGGTAAAATGATCCAAAGTAAATTGGGGCATAAACATGTAATAGACCTACTACATAAAAGAAAGAAACAACAGCAACATAGACTGGACCATAGAACATTGGATTCACAGGTTGAAGGATTGGTGCAACCCTGGCTTGTTAGGAATGCATTTGTGACGGTATCAAAAGTAGACAAAGTATACATTTGTGCTTCTTGCCCTATCATGTACAAAAAAAAAAAAACGAAAAAACTAACATAGAGTAGTCAAATAATATATAGTTTCACTGAATTCCTCTAAATTTTTAATTTAATTTTTATAAGAGATATCTATACTAAGAAGCGATATAAACCTTAATTTAATATATCTAGTAATATCATCAAATTAATAATAACATTATTCTCTCTTTCACAATATCTAAAGAGAAAATGTTTCCGACAACCTGAACATGCAAAATTCAGTCTCACAAAAATAGTGGAAGCGAGGAGTTTCAATTGACTCGATCTTAGAATAAAAGAAAACAACGTTATTTATTTATAACTTTGAATCCCTGATATCTAGCGTCTTCTGTCAGTCATTCCTTTCTCTTAGCTATATATTTTCTCTTAGAATAAAATTTATTTTCTCTCTTATTTATCACCTTATTAATCATTTAAACATATAATTAAAAAAATGGTTCAATTCTCTATCCATCCCTAAACTTGGAATATCAATGTTTGACTGAATTAATTATATTGAAGCCAATCTTGCTTAACTAAATAAAAAATTTAACACAACAATATTTAGCCGATCCTTCTATTTTTCCAGAGTTTTGTAATATACGTAGACAAACATTTACCTTTAAACCTATTTTATGACAAGTCAAATACGAACCTCCATATGTTACACAACTCAATTTTCGACCCACACTATAGAATTAGAAATAAAAATAGAAATAATATTAAACTAAAAATAAATTTTAATAATTTATTTGATAAGATAAAAATAAATATAAAATTAATATATATATTTTTATAATTTAAAATAAAATTGTCTAAAATAATTTTTTATAACTTAAACAGAATTAAAATTATTCAAAAATTTTATAACTGAGAATAAAATGATCTAAAAAATTTTACTTCTACTTTTATTATCTCAATTCTTAATTTTTTTAATATAACTGAAATAAGTTAAAAAAATAAAAATAATTTCTATTGTACCAAATAAAATAAATAAAAATTTTCATTTTCACTTCTTACCCGCACTTCCCTCTAACCAAACATACTATATGAACATGTTTGGTGTGATGAAAAATTTAATACAATATAAACCACTTCAATTTTCACTTCTAATATTTTAAACCATTTCACTTATATAAAAAAATTAAGAAATAAAATAATAAAAATAAAAATAAAATATTTTACATTATTTTACACTAAGATATAAAATTACTAAATAACTTTAACCCTTTTTAAATTATAAAAAAATATTTTAAATAATTTTATTCTAAATTACAAAAAAAATATACATCAATTTTATACTCATTTTCATCCTACCAAATAAATTTTTAAAACAAATGTCCAATCTATTTCAATTTCTACTCCCACACCTTATGTGGTCTTATTGAATAGGACTTTTTTTTTTGCCAACCTATTGAATAGGACTTGCTATATTATAAAATCAAGCAGAGATGATTAATCTGTCATGAGAAGAAGGGAAAATGAGGCAGCATAGTTGCTCCCGTGTATAATAATTACATAGACATCACGTGGATGCCTATGTATGCACAGAATCCCCTCAATGTAATATAATTCATAACTTTTTTCCAAAATAAGGATAAATCCAGCAAACAAGCAAAAAGAGAATAAAATTTGGAGATACAAAACGAAAATCTTTCCCCCACACTATTATATTATAATAAAAGTAAGGCAGCCGATCCAATGGTCCGAGGAGCCTGACGAAGTTCTAGTGACCATATTTCTGAAACTCCCATTCACTGTTATCTGCACCAACAGAGAAGCACCAAAGAAGTGAAAAAAACCAACTACAAATTCATATTAGTCAACACACAAAAGAGAAGTGGAAGTAGTGGGCACATACCCAAAGGACAAACTTGACGGGTCTTAAGCCATCGGCTGATGCAATGGAAGTGAAAAGCATGATTGCATACTCCTGAGTACGAAAGGAAATAAGCCAAAGCAACAGTTTAGAGTCATCCCACATTTGTCATGCATACTGTATTGATATTATTTTTTAGAAGATTACTAAATCTTCCCCCAATGAGAAGGGTATATAGCTTGCCCAAAGTCATGGCCCCCAGGGCCAACACCAAAAAGAGGCAAGTTTACAATTATGAAATATCAAAACCGAAACATGGTGTAAAACGACGTTTGATATGGGCACCAATTAAAATATTTCAGAATATAGGTACTAGTATAATCCTCACATATGAAAGACATAATATCGCTGACCTAAAAACAGAAAATAAACCACAGTGCATTGAAAAGCTAAATACAAACACATTAAAACACAGAACAGAAACAATGTCCGTTTTCTTTACAATTATGCAGTACACTTCATTTAAAAAATGATGGCTCTTAAGCTTATCTTAATCCTTTAATTACACATTAAGTTATCTAATCAGTAATTTTATTTTAGTTACAGATGAAATAAGAGAGTTTAAACCTTGAATTATACCCACGAACGTCAAGAAAAAGCAGAATGAAAACTTATACGCATACAATGTCATTTGCATGACAACCACAAATCCAATAATTCTCAATAAAGCACAAGACTCCTGGAAGTACAGGATCAGCCATCCCACAAGCAAATATGTATAGCGAGTCAGTTAAAAACTGAGTTGATATAACATAGAAGTAGCATGCCCTTAGTTTCACCACAAAGTCATTCAAGCAGAGGAGTATAGAGCCAGTTGTGAAGGGACTGATCTAAAAACAACTTCAAATTCTGTGGATTTTTCCTAGGTTTCACATCAAAGGGAAACATCATGCACTTATTCTGACTCCAATCAATATGTCAATGAAAACATTCAAGAGAATAAATATGCATCATCTGCCAATGTTTACCTAAAAACTTAGTTGACAAGTCCTACAACATAATACATCCACGTCCAATTAATATCAAAATCCTAAGATAACAAAACAAAGTTCCATCTTTAATAGAAGACTGAAGAAAAAGGTGTTACAGGGTTTTAGAACATACCCCAAGCTACAGTACATTCCTCACTGGTGGCACTAGCCTGGTTGGCCTGGCATTCAATGCCTAAAGCAGTCATAAAAAAGAATTAGTTCAAGCGAATGAAGCATCCATCGATTGGAGAATTATTCGAGATATACTTACAGAGATCCATGATGTGGTTCCGGCAGATAGCACAATTATCAACAACAATATCTGCGTAATCAAAATTCGATGAGCACCAAATCAAAAATAAATAAACAGTACCATGCGCAATAACCAAAAACATAAAACAAGAGAATCAAATAAGGCTATTAGGAGAATAAAAAAGAAAGTTAGGGTTAGGGTTCAAGACAAGTTTACCCCAAGCCCAGAGAGCGACGGCGTTCCACTTTTTAATCTCGAATCGCTTAGGATTTTTGGAAGAAGGACCGGCAGCGTCGCCGGCAGGCACCATTGGAACGTCGGAATCAAGAGTGGCCATTGGATTTCTCGGTGCTTTGAATCCAAGCCCACCTACAAAGTTTTCGAGTTTCGTAACTCCAAATTTCCCAGGGTAAAGTATATATAGGCGTCGTGGAATAATAAATAAAAATAATAATGATAAAGATAATAATGGTAATGATGATGATATCATGATAACATTGCGAATAAATCTCTTGCATAAATTTAACAATTCAATGATATATTAATTTAAACAGATTTTTAATTAGCTAAAAGATTTAAAATTGAACTTATATTATAATAATGGTAATGATAATAAGAACATCACCAATAAATCTTTTACATAAATTTTAAAATTCAAGGATATATTAATCTAAACAGAATTTTAGCTGAAAGATTTAAAATTGATCTTATATTATAATAATGGTAATGATAATAATAACATCATGAATAAATCTCTTACATAATTTTTAAAATTCAAGGATATATTAATCTAAAAAAAATTTAGCTGAAAGATTTAAAATTAATTTTATATTACAAAAATGTAGCAAAAAATTGGAAATTAAAATGAACAGTTATTCAATGAAAAAAATATAAAACCCAGTACAACCTGTCCTATTCACATTACTTTCTTTTTTTAAACCGAATACTATTCACATAATTTCAGTCGTTGATCTAGAAATATATTTTGGGTAACTTCAAACTTCAAAGGCTCATTTCATATTTGTTAAAGGAAGTCAAGATCCTAAAAAAACTACTTTTTTTTTTTTAATATTGTGATTTATATGAGGTTTCAACATGGGCATATTATACATGATAATAATTTTGACATATTATTAAATATTACACCACAATTTTGTTTTTTAAATAAATATGTCCTTATAATGATATTCATTTTTATAGGTAAGCTTAAGGTACCAACTAATTCTCCAAAGGTTTAGTACTGGCCATGGTTTTTTTTTTTATAAAGATTTATCAAAAGCATAACAACATAGACTTCCTAGGCCCACCGTGACAGATTGCTAGCCCAACAAAGTTTGTCTTCCACAAGGTAGCCCATTGGACCACTAAAAATAAGTTAGTTTGTTCTAGCTATAGAATATTTTTTTTTGTCAAAAAAAATGAACCATGATATTAATAATATTTATATTTTATGTTGATATATTAGACTATTGAAACAAAAATTGAAAAACATGTCATTAATTACTGACTTATATTTAACATGGTTAAAATAGAAAAAATTATCATTAATTATTTTACAAATAACTTACATATATATAAGACTAGAGAAGTATTTTTAAAACAACAACCAAAAAGTTGGAGGAATTTCTATTGTTATCTTTCTTCCATGATTTAGAAAAAAAAATCAACTTTTTATATTGATTTTATTACCCTATGAAAGTTTTAGATTTTGATTGGAAGCCCTGTTCAGGAAATTGGAGTCTATATTCAAGTAATACAACCCTTATTCTTTGTTCGAGTTTGAAACCAGCTACAAAATATAGGCAGTGTTAGAATAATAAATTAGAATTAAATTTAATTGAGTTTAAAAGTCTATTTAGCGTGTATATGAAATCTTTGAATAATTTTTATTTAGTCTATCTATTTATATTGAGTTCCTTTCTCTCTCTGTTTTTCAATAATAAGGAATGGGTCCAAACGAAAGAGATGAATTTTACTGTATTTCACAGTGAAAGGTTCCTTATCGTGATCCTTAAACCTCTTCTTAACATCCAAATGAATCTTGGCTCTTTTTTGAAACCTTGTGTTTTTCTAATTACTTTCGTTGACTTTGGCTTTGTTTATTTGTCTTGTCCGAATTTTATCATTGACTGAATATTCTATTAGTTTAATAATATTAACAACGAAATTAAATTTTATAATAGCATGGAAACTAACCTAAATTGAATTCAACAGAGAAAAGCTTTGCCGGAAAATGAAGGACAACGATCTCTAAAGCAGTAAAAAAATTAAAAAATCACTTCAACATGAACAAAAACAGTCAAATGAACCAGTAATCTTAACTAGATCTGGTGATTTTTTTTAAATCAGATTTACGCCTACCTCTTAAACCCCACCAAACAACTTTATAGTCAATTCAGTAAAAACATGTAGAAATCATCACCACAGTGTACTTGTGGGAAAACTTATGACTTACAGCTATACATTTATATATATATATATATATATATATATATATATCTGATGGATCAATCTCCATCCACCATCATCTTCTTCCCTTCCCAGCTTCTTACTGAAAACCCTACTTCGTCTCCTTCTCGAGGGTTTCGAATTGATAGGTGCATGGAAATTGATCCAACAGAGTGAATTATACAGTAACTGATTTTTCTGTTTCTCAGATGATGATGCCCTGAATGGCGTAGAAGAAGAAGAACACGGATAAAGCTACAAAGATGACCCCGAAAAGGAACCAACAGAAGCGGATCAGCGGAAACAGACTGCTGCTGCTGCCCCCGCCGTGGTTATTGGTACCGTTTCCACGAGTATGACGGCGACGGCGAGGTTTTTCAATCTTTACTTTGTCTATAGATTTGTCACGGTTCATTATTACTCAGTACTTTTTTTCCCGGAAAAGGAAATTAATTGGGAAGAATTAATATCAGACAAAGATATAAGAGAGGAAAATGAGGAAGCTAGGTTAAGCTTTGAGACGAAGAAGACGAAGAAGAAGAAAGGAATGGGAATAGTGCACGAGGTAACATATTGGGAAATGAAAGTGCCTTCTTAGATTTCTATATGTAACCTTGAGAGATCGGTGGAACTATTTATGGGGATATGTTTTGCCTGGTGATTACCCGGTAATTCCAGAGCAAGTTCACGAAAATTCGTCAGCTTCAAACAATCATTATAAAAAATGGAATAAGTGAGACAAACAAAATGACAAAAAGAAATACTGAAAAAACCCCATATATGATATATCACTCTCCACTGTGATCATAATATATATATATATATTTATGTATGTATATATATATTTATGTATGTATGTCATCCTATACACGCGCGTGTGAGTAAAAAGCATCCATTATATTAAAATATGTATCTTTAATGAAGATAAGTGTATATTTTGATATCAAATAAACGTAAATATATATCAGTTTAGAATTTTATTGATTTTTCTCATTCAAAATCCTGTTTCACATAAGAAAAATAATAAATATATTAGTGCATTGGATGAATTGCATTGAAATGATGAAAAAAAGATTAATTTGCATATAAAAATCACAATCATTTTGAATCAACATAAATTAAGTGGCCAAGTAGAATGGAAACGATCAGAGACATTAAGCTAGCTATAATAGGAATTCTTGTGTGATTAATTAACTTCAACATTTTATGGTTGACCAACTTAATTAAATTAGCAATATTAATTCTTTACTTGGAAGAAGGGGTCAAATTCTTAATATAGGATTATTTGGCAACACATCAATTTGTTTTTTTTTATGTATAGGACATCAATTTGTTGACCCCATGCCTATTGTTCCTTCCTGAATTAGTAGACTTGGACCTGAAAAAAATTAGGTTTCACACCACAAGTTATAATATATATAATTACATTTTATGGCTTTACGTTTTTTTTTAATTTTTTTATTACTAAATATATAAATATATGTACACTCCTATTAAAGATAATCAAATTTAAAATATTGTCAATAACTAAATATGAGTATTTCTCTAAATAAAAATTCAAACTTTAGTTCATTATATTATAAGAAATTAACATATTCTACTAGATTGAACTTATATTAATACTTATGTGTTTGTATTTATGTAAAATGAATTATATGTTCAGGCTCTTTCTTTGTTTTTTTTTTTGTTGCCCACCCGGTTCACCGGAGCTTTACCCCGACTACATCCAAATCCGACCCGCGTCGCGCACCTGGCTGTGGTGGGTGAGTCTCTCAACGGGGATTTTCTGCATTCGCTAAGGCTCAAACTCGAGACCTCACTTAAGCGATACCGAGCCGCTTACCACTCGGACCAACCCCCCGTTGGTAGTTTTTTTTGTTTTTGTTTTTGGGTACATGTATACTTTTTTGTTTGGAACGTGACGACAAACTCGGCTACAGAGATACAAAAACGGGCCTTTTGATGACCAAGAGAAAACAGGCCCATATAATCAAAAGTTAGAGAGACGTACTCCGCCTTCTCTTGTAACAAAAAAAAAAGATAGAGAGATGTATTATGCCAAGGCATTCAACATATCAATTAGAGTTAATACAGATAATAAAGAATATACTCATATCCCACAAAAATATGAGTTCAATTTCTGCTATCGTTGTGAGGGTTCATTTAGTTGGCGATCTCGTAAGTCCCCTGTAATCACTCTATGAGCCATGAAGCTATGCCTTAACTTTGGTGGAGGATCAGTATCGAACTCACCTAAATTATTTTGTAACAAAAAAAATATCAATTTTGTTTTAATTTTAACTCAATTTGTCCTATAAGCACTTTCTGAGCACTAGGATTATACCCTAACCTTAATGGAGACCGATACCGAACTCACTTAAACTTTTTTGTACGAAAAAAAATCGGTTTGTAATCTCATCCTAAATTTTTATTAGGTATAATTTAGTTTATATTATTTTAATTTAATGCAACTCAATTACTATTTAAAATATTAGTATCTATATCTTAAAAAATAAAATTATAAAGATTACGTTATATCGAATAAAAATTTAAAGACTAAATTACAAGTTAAAACTATAAACATTAAAACATTAACTTTTCTTTATTTTATCTGCATAATTTGAATATAATGCCAAAATGTGACATAATGGTTTCAAAACATGCCAAAACCGCTTTTATTTATTACCTCGTGTATAAAAGTTTAAATGGATTGGGTCTTAGCTCACTAAAATTAAGACAAATCTTATGACTCAAGAAATGCTTATAACATTATCCGCTAATAGATTCTTATATTGTAGCAGGATTTGAATTGTGAGGTATGAGGTGCATAATCATCAACGCACGTTTCTTTTGGTTCCACATTTTTCAAATGAAACACCCATGTACCATTGAGAAAAAACAAGCCAAGGATAAGATTAGAAATTACTATCTATTAAAGAGGACTTTAAATAATTAAATTCTTAATTAGGACCAATGTCCTTCTTTGAATAAGAGAAAAAGGAGCTATGTAAATGCAACCGACATACACTAAGACAAACAATTTGCCTCGTTTTAGAATCAAATATGGGGAATTTAATATTTACATATGGGAAATTTTCAATGCATTAAATTTCTATAATTCCTTATGTGTGACTAGTAAACAAAGGAAAATTATTTGTTTAATAGGCATTTCAGTCACTACACTTCTTTATTTATTTTAGAGAAGGACTCTGATCCTAAAAATAATTTCTTAGATTTTAGCTCTCCTGTTGAATAAATAACTTCTCATATTGGTTCTCATGTATAATTGTCCCAAAAAAAGTACTCAGGTATGTTTAATATATAATTTAATTGAGAAGTTAAATTTAATCCTAAATATAAGATATATTTTATATATTTATTAATATTTTTTTAAATTACTCCTATTATAATTATTTCAACAACTTATATAGTCTGTATGAGAACTTTAGCTCAATTTTTTTCATACAATTACCTAGTCTCTAATATAATCAAATCAAAGTTAATTGAAGGTAGCGTTTTCAATTAGTAGGTGTTAGTATTAGTGGAAGAGACTTTGACTATTTAAGTATGAGATCTCAAAATTGAATATGTGTGAATGTAAAAAATATCTTTGAAAAAATTACTTTTAATTAACTCTGATAATAATCAGATATAATTCAATAAGGTAACTATACAAAAATGATAGTTTTTTCAACATGAGTTTTTATTTTCACAATATTTAAAATCACAACTTTATCTCAAGGAAATCAATTTGAGTATTTGCCTAACGTTTTTCTTGCATTAATACACGGACAAAGAAGATGGCCTTAAAAAGTAAAAATCTCAACCAGTTACATTAGCTAGTTGGGGCTGTTATAATTTAATCATGGGTTTTGAATTTAAGACGTAGGTATACAGTATTATAAAGATAAGGAGCGTCAAATTTAATAGTTTATGTTATATCTCGAATCCTGATTAGTTTAAACTCATTGAGTTCCAGTGATAAAGGGCTAACTTAAGATCCCTGGTGCACTGAGCCCAAAAAAAAAAGAAAGAAAGATGGTAGTTAAATGGACCCAAAATGATGGAAATCAGAATAAGTTTTTAACCATCTTGAAAAGAAAACTCAACTTTAAAATGTATTTGGTTAAAAGATATTATTAATTAGCGCCCTCCCTCTCAAAAGCGGTATCGTGTGGGCATGTTGGTCCACTCACTGATAAAGACAATAATGGTAATAAAAGTGATCACTTAATTAAAAGTCATAAAAAAATAAGAGAAAAGAAAAGAAGATAGATCATGAACAGTAGTACAGAACTGTTTTTCTCCTACTTGACAAGCTCTCTTTACAGAAGAACATAGAGAGTGATCCCTAATACCCAATGACCAGTTCGCAATTATATATATATGGACAGATATCGAAAGAGAAACATCGATATACTTAGCTGACTAGCTCTTATCAGGTTCTCCATGGAGTTTCCTTCTTGGTTTGCGATAGCTGCATCATGTCTTCTTCCTATTTTCATGGCCATAATCAGAAAGCTTCACTTGCAGAGACCAAACCCTAATCTTCTTCCTCCAGGTCCAAAACCATGGTCGATCGATCATAGGAAACCTGAACCTAATGGGCGAGCTCCCTCACCAGTCCCTTCACAACTTATCCAAAAAATATGGTCCCATCATGAACCTCGAGTTCGGATCCTTTAACGTTGTAATTGCTTCTTCCAGTGAAATGGCAAGCAAATCCCCAAAACCCACGATAACATCTTCGCCACCAGACCCCAAACAGCTTCCGGCAAACACACTTGCTACGACCATTCCAACGTCACTTGGGCTCCTTACGGCCCACAATGGCGTCTTGGTCGTAAGATTTATCTCTCCAAGTTGTTCAGTTCAAAGGGACATGAATCCTATCACGAATCTCGTTCACAAGAGAGACATGCGTTTATTTCACGATTGTTTGCAGTTTCAGGGAAACCTGTTGTTCTGAAAGATCATCTTTTTCATTTTACTCTGAGTGTTATTAGTAGGATAGTTATGGGGAAGATGTATTTTAGTGATGATGAGTCGAAAGTGGTGGTGTCACGTGAGGGACTTCAAGAGATGTTGAAGGACTTGTTTGTTCTTAATGGGGTGTTTAATGTTGGGGATTGGATTCCTTGGTTAGTGTTCTTGGATTTGCAAGGGTATGTGAAGCGAATGAAGGATTTGAGAAAGAGGTTTGATAGATTTTATGAGCAATTGAGCATGTTATTGATGATCATAGGGCTAGGAAAAGCAAGAGCGACTTTAAGCCTAACGATTTCTTGGATTTCTTACTGGGTTTAGTTGAAGATCCTTCTCTTGATGTTGATTTCACTCTTAACAGTGTTAAAGCCTTCGCTTTGGTATTAATATACTTCAAATCTTTTGCTACTATGGTTTTGACTTAGTTTTTATACTTTGATCTAATTCGATACAACTCAACCTTTATAATTTTGACTCGGTTAAAATTAAGTTTCTAAGTTTTAATGTACTACGACTTAATCTCTATATTTATAATCATTTAAAATTTTAGTCCTTAAAATTTATAAAATATATAATTTTTATTTTCTAAAATATAAGGATTAATAATTTAAATAGTTAAACTAGATGGACGAGCTACATTGAGTCAAAGTTTAGAGGTTAAGTCACAGTCGAGTCAAAATTATAGGGATTGAGTTGCATTGAATTAAAGTTTAAAAGTTAGGTTATAACTAAATCAAAACTATAAGAATACAAAAAATTTCTAAATCTTTCATGATATTTTGTATTTAATTTGGCTTGAAAATCATAGTGAGAAAGTGTTTGATTTATACTGAACAGGACCAAATGGCTGGAGGGACAGATACAGCAGCAGCAACAGTGGAATGGGCAATGTCAGAGCTAATGAAGCATCCTAACATAATAAAGAAGTCAAACGAAAAACTTGAGAGTAGTAGTAGGAAGAGAAAGATGAGTTGAAGAGAGTGATATCCCAAATCTTCCTTACTTAAACTCAATCATTAAAGAAACATTAAGGCTTCATCCAGTTGCCGTACTTCTTGCACCACGCAAGGCAGAAGAGTTCTGTCCAGAGAGATTCATAGGGAAGAAGAAGGAGATTGATGTGAATGGACACAACTTTGAGTACTTGCCGTTTGGATCTGGAAGAAGGATGTGCCAGTGTATAAGCTTGGATTGAAGATGGTGAGTTCAAGCTTGGCTAATTTGTTGCATGGTTTCAGTTGGAGATTTGTTGATGAGAATATGAAGCCTCGGGATTTGGACACGGAAAAACTTTTTGGTTTGGCTACCGTTAGAAAGTTACCACTTGTTACTGTGCTTGAGCCTAGGCTCCCCCTCCATCTTTTAACACTAGCCTAGATAGTACTCACAAAGAGCACTTTAATCAATTGGTGAAAGTTGTTCTAGTTTAATCAAATGTTACATATTCGATTATTTAGGACGTAGCAGCATAGGTGATAGGTTTGCTGCTTATATGGGTCCTACTATGACCTTACTAGGATTAGTTTGATTTATAATTTCTTGATAAATTTGACTCTTACCAGAAAAAGGGATATATGATTGTTAAATCTTCTTAAATTCAAATTTCTTACTTCTATATATTCCTTTTTCAGGGAATGAAAAGTCGAGACAGAATTGTAAAGTAGGGAATAGCTCGCTCATGCATGATTGTCGCTTTTTCAAAGGATTTAAATTTTTTTAATTTTTAATTTGTCAATATAACATGTAGATACAAATAATTGTTTATTAGCTGAGTTTAACTCTTTCTTTTTTGGTCTAATTACTTCCATCCTATGGGTTCTACATGCTAATTATATTAATATTACCAAACTTTTATAATGAGCAAGACACGTGAGTATATTATAAAATCATGCTTCTTTATATTGTGTTCTCTCCCTCTCCTCTCAAATTTGTATCATTTATATTAAATTTGGAAAACTAAGATATAAAATTTTTTAAGAAAAATTGTCCATAAATAATACTTTTTTAAAAAATTAATTGCCCAATCATACCTAAATTTGATTTGTATATAAAATTTTTAAGAATACCAATACTTTATGTATATAAAATATATTAGATATCATTGAGCAATTAATATTAATAATATAACAATAACATGACATGTCACGGTTGTTAGACGACATATAGTAATGAAATTACATTTTACTTTATTATGGTATGAATAAATCATCAACATCTTAATTTACTGTGACATTTAACTGTCACTTGCCTAATAAATATATTGGAGAAATCGATATTAACGAATATATATATACACTCATATATAGGACCATTATTTGTCTCCACTCCCCACCATGATTGAATAGACAACTGCTTTGTTTGGATAGTGTTAGCAATACTGACTTTTATTTTATTTAATTTTTTTAAATTAGAGTTAAAGTAAAATTAATATGCTATATATTTAGATATATTTTTATCCTAACTGATTTTTATAAAGTAAATTTGTTTAGATGATAAATTGAAAAATATACTTTAATCTCATTACAGTGTCTTTCTTTTGTCATTTTCTTTTCTCTCTCCACCGTGACAGTAATTTTTTATATAAATACCTTAAAATGCTTTCATTTTTTAAGTTATTTATTGTCTAAAAGTCAAATAAAAAAGAAGACATATCAAATACTTAACGCTAATTAAAAGTCTTTTTTTTTTTTTTTGCTAGAAGTCAATTAAGGGGGAAGCTAGCTAGAAAGCCATCCCCATATATTATTGTGGCTTATATGTTTGGATAACACATTTTTCAAAAAAGCATATATCTATCTTTTCTGTCCTCTTCAATGTTGCTTCATTTAATGTATCGATCATTGTCTAGCTGTCTAATTTATTTACCTTTTTTAAAAGTATTTTGCACTTATTGAGGTTTGATTTGATTAATGGGGGGTGCTACTTTCAATTAACTAATAAAGTAAGTATGTAACAGATTTGTGTCTTTTTGTCTTTCTTCCTTCTTAATTTCTTATGTTAATTTGCATTATTAAGATGAGACCTGTCAAATCTTTGTAAAAATTATTTAACTTTTAAAAGGAGAATAATAAGATATTGTGTTGATTATGTATTTAGATGTTATATATGCGCAATTTTAGTTCAAAATCGATCAAAAAATGTATTTGAATCGCTAGAAAAATAATGTTTAGCTGGATTATCAGAGTGACAGCTAAGTACTTAACTGATATACTTCTATATACGTAGCTGGCATAAGGTGGAAAAGATTTCAGATCATGCAAGCATGCAACTTATATATATATATATATAAACTAATTAAGTTAAAATTCCCTATCTACTCCTTAGGTTGCACAATAGAGTGAAGTTAAAGTCTCTCAAATGAATAAACAGTGAAATTGATTTTTATTGAGAAATTAAAAATAAAATAATATAAAAAAAAAAGGGAAAGAGACACATTTTTTCCCATTTCAAGCCAAATTGAGGTCCTAGGCCAATTCAGGGGACAGTCGGGTGGACCAATTTTGATTCAACTTGGCATAGGGTTGGAGTATCACCATACCTAATCACGGGTTGTCTTGTTTAGCCTAAGATCTTCTCTAGATCAAACTTTAGGCTGATAAGTAACTCGATCTGCTTTGATTCATGCACACCCCTGGTTCTAGGGATGAAATGAACGTTTAAGAAAAAGCCAAACAAGGCCTCCAAATTGACTCGCCAATCGCTATAGATAAAAGGAAGACTTCAATCTGGACGGTGCTTGCGTGTTGTGCTGTCCACCATAAAAGCATATTACTATTATTTAATAAGTTTCAATTGAGGTGTGAGTAAATATTTATGATATATATAAGAAAAAAAATACGTGTTTCTAATCTAATTCCCTTTTCTCTGGTCTCTAGTATGATGGGGGGCTTTATTCAAAGTTGCTTTAATTTCACCGTTAAATAGTCACTTCAGACGGCAGATAAAAGTTCCACATTAAAAGTTCATCCCAGAAAAAAGATAAGTTTCCTATTAATATATATGTATCCCCCTCAACACAGACAACATTACAACAAACTTCATATGAGCTTTACTAAAATTAGACGTATTTTTTTAACTTTATCAAAATTTTGTGTGAGTTAAGTTAGACTTATATCAAACTTTGTATGATATATAAGTTTATTCTTAAAAAAATATACAAATTTTAAATCATAAAATCATAACACAAATTAATAGAATTGAGAGAAAAATAATTTATTTTTTTATTATACGTATTAGGGAGAAAGCCCACAATGAATTTCTTCTCTCTTTAAAATAAATAAACAAATACAATCTCTTTATTTTACTAATAAATCACTTTCAGTATGTTATAAATAAATAAGATAGATCTTAAATTTTATTAATTCTATTTTAAAAATTAATAATTTTTTAATTTTATCTCTATTTAATATATATTATACTACATACAAATAAAATAAATATAATAAAAAAATTATATATTTATATAAAATTTAATTATATAATATAACCTATAGGATTATAGGAATAGTTATAAGATTCATAGAACTATTGTATTACCTCAACTTGTATAGCATTCTACGATGTGTCCATATCTTGAGAGTGACATATATGGCATGCGCAGTGTTGCGTGGACGTATTAAATGAGTGGTTAGTGCGTCACTTCAATAATTAAGACAAGTTTCCTTTTAAATTTTGTCTTAATTTCATAATTAATGGGAACGCTAATTTAATTACAAACTCTCGGGGTTAGGTATATATGTATAGTCTTAGCACTAGCAGTCATTCTAGAAGTAGTGTACGTACTCTATATATCTATTGGAGTTAGGTTAGGTATGGTTTAATTAATGGCTCTACAATGGCAAAATTCAATTTTTTTTGTTTCCATTAAATTTAATAATTTTGAAATCGCCCCTATACTTTATCAAAATCATCACACAGTCTTCACACTCATATTGGTTGATCATTTCGCATATACTATAAGAAATGGCACTCCAATATCCCTTTAACTTATTATTATCTCATTAAGCTGCTTAAATGGGACATATTTATATATAATTTTTCCTTATTTTTTTAATAATATAAGAATATATTTTAAGTTTATTGGACACCCGCAGAATTTGAGAAGCAACTGGCTTTGCTCATTTTCATATATGTTGGATGTTTCTTTAATTTTTCATTTTATGTTATCCAAATTGTGCACATAATGCGGAGAATTCTCACTAAAAAATTCCTATCATCAATTTCTCCCCCACACACACTGTAATGGAAAAATGAAAAACAATTTATAAGTATACAACGATTATTTCTTTGAGATGAGAAGGAATTAAAATTAATATTTTTTTAAAAAATGAATTCTGATGTATTTATATATATATAATCATTAGAAAATCCAGAAGCAATTATTCAAGATATATATTCAAAACGTATTTATTTGTGAAATCAACATGAATTTAGGGGGGGGAATTCTTCACATACCGATACTTCAAAACATACAATGTCTTTTTAACAGATAAAATATTTAAACATTTTGATCCTGCATAGACAAATAGAGAAGGGAAATAAGTGAATAAAAAATTAATTAAGAAGTAATACAATTTTAGTAGTACTTTTTATGTCATTAGACTAAGAATTAAAATTATTTCGTCCCTTGAGCTAACCTAGTAGTTAATTTTACCATATGTTTCCTACGATTACTACTTACTAATATTTTTTTCATGTAAAAACATAATAATAATAATAATAAGATCCTACTAATACTCTAAGTCTAATATAAAATTTTCTTCATTTTAACAAAAAATAATGAGTTGAGAAAAATTCATTTAGATTTTAAAGCGGCATGTTTATCACCGACTCACCATTTTGTCTCCGTGCTGGTTGGTCAAACCGCTTAGCTGTATCTCAATGTCTCATGGAAGATCTTTGTGTAACAAATCCAAGTTTGGTGATTCTCCATATAATATTATTCTCTGAACCGGTCGCCCTCTCCAATATATATATATATGTATATGTGGCCCAGTCAAAAATAATCAATTTTTTCTCCAACCAAACGCAACATCATAATTGCTAAACAAAAGAAGCAAAAAATATATTTAAGTCAATCATGTTTACCATGCCCGTTGACCGCCTCAGTTAACTTAATACACTTCACCAAGAAAACTTCAAACTCTCTCTTCACTAAAAAAGATATACAAGTTAATAAAAGTATATCTGTATGTACAATAATATTGATCGATCAGCTTTCTCTTTCTGATTCATTAATTTTCCATGAATATTTCTATTAATTAAATTAAGCTCCCTTGGCCTCCTTGTTGTGATGATGTGAATTAGGTGAGTTGGACCCACTTCCACTTGACGATGAGCTTCCATTATTCCTAGACTGATGAATTATTCTCAGACTTATTAGGCGGTGAGGTTGGTGATCGGAGAGGGTGTCTGTGGCGACGGTGATGATTCTTTCTTTCTGATCTCGGTAGCTCGCCGCCGCTTTCCCTGGAGTCACTCCGATCGTCGGCCGGAACTGTGTAGACGAAGGGCGCGATGGGGACGTCGTCGAAGTCCTGAAGTGGCTCGAGGGTCTTGACCACTTGGCTTATAGTTGGTCTGTTCTTGGGCCTGTGGCTCAAGCACTGGTAAGCCAATGCCGCAGCTTTGGCTGCACCCATCTCAGAGTATTGACCTTCAAGTCTTGGATCCATGATTCTGCCTAGCTTCCTTGGATCGTTCAGCATTGACCTTGCCCATTCCACGAGGTTTTGTTCTCTCGACGGCCGAGTTTTGTCCACTGATCTTCTTCCCGTTAGAAGCTCTAATAGAACTACTCCAAAACTATAAATATCACTCTTCGAGGTCAAGTGACCCGTCATCACATACTCGGGAGCCGCGTAGCCCTGAGTACCCAGGACTCGCGTCGACACATGCGTGTCGTCTCCCTCAGGACCATCTTTCGCCAACCCGAAATCAGATAGCTTTGCGTTGTAATCCTGAAGAGTCACAAGAGTTAAAATATAATGGTTAGTGAATTATATATTGGTACAATACACAACGAGTTATGGACAGAGACACTTACTGAGTCTAATAAGATGTTTGAAGCTTTGAAGTCTCTGTAGATAACGGGTTTAGCTGCTTCGTGAAGAAAGGCAAGACCCTTTGCAGCTCCGGCTGCGATTTTCATTCTTGTAGACCATGGCAATGAGACTGAGTATCCTGTAATTAATTCCACAAAATGAATGAGAGTGAGTTCAGGCAAGGATAATATATATTATATATGAGTTGATATATATATAGATAGATAGAGAGAGATAGAGAGAGAGAGAGAGAGAGAGCTTACTTCTGAAGAGTTGATTCTCTAAGCTACCTCTGGGAAGATATTCATAGACCAGAAGCCTGTGTTCTTCTTCGCAGCAATATCCAATCAGTTTCACAAGGTGTGAATGTCTCAGTTGCCCCAGAAAAACAACTTCAGTCTGCAATATGAATTTAAAGAATCTATTCAATCATGGCGGCACAAAAATGTTGGACACTAAGTTAAAAACAGCTTACATATTTGATTCTTTAATTAGTTTTTTAAACCTTCTTTTATTTCCTCTGTTTAACATCCTAACAATCTAAACTTTAATGAGTATATTATAAATTTAACAATCTATGGGCAAAAATATTATTTACTTAGAAATGGGATTAATATCTATATTTTATTAATTTTTTATAAATAAAAATTAGAATATTATCTATTTATCCATTATTTTCTACCTGGCGTTTTCATTAGCTGTGAGGCACATACATATATAAAGCGCATATAATAATTGAAGGTAAAGGAAACAACGAAGGCTATTTTGGAATGTAGCGAACAAGTAGAAAAAAGGAACTTACCAACCACTCCTTGTGGCCCTGAGCCCCGTCCAAGTTCAAGAGCTTAACAGCGACGGTCTGAGCCTTAAGACCCGGCCGGAGCTTGTCGTCGATGAAGCCCTTATGCACCGGTCCGAACCCACCTTCTCCGAGAAAGTTACCGGAGGAGAATCCCTGAGTGATGAGCTTCATCTCCGCCAGAGTAAACACATACAGATTCGATCCAACGAGCGACACCGACAGATCCTCCGTCAGCGACGCGCTGATCGGATTGCTCAAATCCGACACGGAAACCCAATTGTACGAACTCTGATTCGTGGCCACCACCTTGGCCCTCGACGCCGGCACCGCCGCTTGAACCTCCCCCTTAAAGCAACCTCCAAATATCGATCTCAAATCCATACTAAAATCTCGATCCCCTCTTCGTCGACCCTCGTCGATCTAAAATCTCATAAGATGATGAAGCTCGATCGTAGAAAGTGAGAATGAATAGTTTGAACTTTTCTTCTTCTTCTTCGCCTTTATTATATTGCGAGTGTTTGATCCTATGAACCAAGCATCATGCTGTGTTTGTTTATATAGGAAGGAAGAATAATGTTGTTTGGGAAAGAAGAAAATGCGAGGATGATATTGATGTGAGAGGTTAAAAAACGAGTGAAGAAGAGTATTCTAATAATCCGAGTCTATGAAAGTTGTTGAGGGGGAATTACGTGACTGCCCCTGGCGCCCTCCTTGACTTTGTGTTGTAGCTTTGTGCTGAAAATTTTGACAAAGCAAACAAGCATGAGGGAGTCGCTCTAGAGGGAGGGATGTGAGAACGTGATGATTTATTTATTTATTTATTTATTTATAATTATTGCTTTTTTTTATCTTACTATTTTGCAAAACCCACTTTCCTCCGATGTTTCCTTCCATTTTCTAAAGGCATGGGGTATAAAGTCATGCATAATTCCAAAATATACTTCATAACTTAGCTTCCGTATTTTGAAAATTTTGAAACGAATCATCTATATGTTAATTTCGAGAGAGACAGAGAAAAACATCATTGAGAAAAAAGAAGCAAGAGGTTTCATTTTACAGCGAGAAGGTGATTCATTTGAGCTACATAAGAATTTTATATATGGTCCCTCTCTTGTATCATTATTAGTTCATATATTCTAGACACGAGGGGGAAATTTTCTTTCCATGTTAATATTTGAAATAATTTGGCCCCTTTTTATTGTTAAAGATGGCCAAAATTTATTTTTTATTTAAATAATATGTTAATATGAATAAATTAAAATGAAGATTGTTTTTTAAAAGTTTATAAAAATGTATTTTTAATTAAAATTACAGTTTAAAAATGAAATATTGATTTGAATTGTTGCTATTAAATTTGGATGGTTTAGAATAGATAGCCGGTTCATACATGAAACTAAGAAAACAAAACAAGGAAATAAAACAAATATTTTATATGTTTAGGAGACTAGACGTTACTATTTATTTTTAAAAAATAAAATTATATCTTTGCCACCTAAAGCTAATTTGGCTAGTAAGTATGATATAAAGTGTGGATAAAGATTAACAATTTAAACTTATTTGATATAATAAAAACTAAAATTATATACTTTCATACTCCTCTGATAATAAATATGTAATTTAAAAAATAAATTATAAACAAATTAAGTAGCTTATTCGCTCGTCTCTTGTATGTTATGTTAAGAAATAGAGAGAGAAATTACTGGAAGATTCAAGTTTAATAAATGTCTAATATTGAGGAGGCAAACTTTTATATATTATTTCTCTACGGCATCAAAATATATATATATATATATATATATATATATAGTACTGCACTATATTAGTATATGTTAATGTAAAACTTAATATAGGACACGCGCATTGGCACACATTTCAAGTCTACAAATCCAATTATTTCGATTCGGTTTTTGACTTTGATATATTTGCTTTGGGGTCAAATTGATTAAGGGTGTGTTTGGATATCTTTCAAACTAAGGTTTTAGAAGTCTTTTTGGGCAAAATCTTGGTTTGGGAAAATTTTAAAACAAACAGTCATATTTGTCCATAAGTGCTTTTGAGCAAAACCATGGTTTTGAATAAGCTATTAAAATCAGTTTTTTCAACAGTAAAAGAGCTTATGGATTATATAATTATTATCTTACCCCTACTTTTTCTTACACCCTCTCTCCTTTCTCTTACTTTTTCTTACACCCTCTCTCCTTTATCCTCTCTACCCTCTCTCCTCTCTCTTCTCTTTTCTCTACCTCTCTTCTCTCTCTTACTTTAAATCAAATCATACCCTTTTTAGTAATTTACTAATATAAAAAGTCATTCTAAAAATAACTATCCAAACACTCATTTATCCAAAATCATTTTTTTTCCATAAACTCTTATTTAAAAGCCATTTTTTATAAGCTGTCCATAATCCCTTTTTTTCATAAGTCCTTTTTTAAAATCCTATCCAAACAGGCCCTAAAATGGTTCCCCCATAAACGTGATTAGAGGAAAAAAGAGTGAATAAAAAATTAAAAACCAACTTATTAACTTTACTTTTTTTTTTATCTAGGCGAAGTTAAACCTAAGACATCTTGCTCAAATAGTTAAAAAAAATTTTATTAAAATCAACACTAGTTAATTATCTCAACTTTAATTTGTTACTGAGAGTTAAATAATTAATTTATAAATCTTAAATAAATTAATTAAATTAATAAATTATAAAAATTATGTTAATTTTCTTAAAATATTATTTTTAATTATCTTATTAGAACCACATTAGTTAAAATTTAATTAATATATATGTGCAAAAATAATTGGGGGGGTAAATTTTGTATCTGAAAGATAAAATAGATTGAGATGTTATATTTAATTAAAGTAAATATAATACAATTATTAGTAAATAGATTGAGTGTTTGGATGTTATATTTAATATATATGTTATATTTAATTATGGATTATATAATTATTATCTTACCCCTACTTTTTCTTACACCCTCTCTCCTTTCTCTTACTTTTTCTTACACCCTCTCTCCTTTATCCTCTCTACCCTCTCTCCTCTCTCTTCTCTTTTCTCTACCTCTCTTCTCTCTCTTACTTTAAATCAAATCATACCCTTTTTAGTAATTTACTAATATAAAAAGTCATTCTAAAAATAACTATCCAAACACTCATTTATCCAAAATCATTTTTTTTCCATAAACTCTTATTTAAAAGCCATTTTTTATAAGCTGTCCATAATCCCTTTTTTTCATAAGTCCTTTTTTAAAATCCTATCCAAACAGGCCCTAAAATGGTTCCCCCATAAACGTGATTAGAGGAAAAAAGAGTGAATAAAAAATTAAAAACCAACTTATTAACTTTACTTTTTTTTTTATCTAGGCGAAGTTAAACCTAAGACATCTTGCTCAAATAGTTAAAAATTTTTTTATTAAAATCAACACTAGTTAATTATCTCAACTTTAATTTGTTACTGAGAGTTAAATAATTAATTTATAAATCTTAAATAAATTAATTAAATTAATAAATTATAAAAATTATGTTAATTTTCTTAAAATATTATTTTTAATTATCTTATTAGAACCACATTAGTTAAAATTTAATTAATATATATGTGCAAAAATAATTGGGGGGGTAAATTTTGTATCTGAAAGATAAAATAGATTGAGATGTTATATTTAATTAAAGTAAATATAATACAATTATTAGTAAATAGATTGAGTGTTTGGATGTTATATTTAATATATATGTTATATTTAATTATGGATTATATAATTATTATCTTACCCCTACTTTTTCTTACACCCTCTCTCCTTTCTCTTACTTTTTCTTACACCCTCTCTCCTTTATCCTCTCTACCCTCTCTCCTCTCTCTTCTCTTTTCTCTACCTCTCTTCTCTCTCTTACTTTAAATCAAATCATACCCTTTTTAGTAATTTACTAATATAAAAAGTCATTCTAAAAATAACTATCCAAACACTCATTTATCCAAAATCATTTTTTTTCCATAAACTCTTATTTAAAAGCCATTTTTTATAAGCTGTCCATAATCCCTTTTTTTCATAAGTCCTTTTTTAAAATCCTATCCAAACAGGCCCTAAAATGGTTCCCCCATAAACGTGATTAGAGGAAAAAAGAGTGAATAAAAAATTAAAAACCAACTTATTAACTTTACTTTTTTTTTTATCTAGGCGAAGTTAAACCTAAGACATCTTGCTCAAATAGTTAAAAAAAATTTTATTAAAATCAACACTAGTTAATTATCTCAACTTTAATTTGTTACTGAGAGTTAAATAATTAATTTATAAATCTTAAATAAATTAATTAAATTAATAAATTATAAAAATTATGTTAATTTTCTTAAAATATTATTTTTAATTATCTTATTAGAACCACATTAGTTAAAATTTAATTAATATATATGTGCAAAAATAATTGGGGGGGTAAATTTTGTATCTGAAAGATAAAATAGATTGAGATGTTATATTTAATTAAAGTAAATTATTTAACTAATTAATATAGTATTTATTAACTGTGGGGGTATAAAAAATAAATAATTTTAGCATAGGAAACTCGCATGTGAATGGGATATCGTATAAGTAATGGGAAAGTTGAATATCTATGTACTTATTTATTTATAAGTTTATAATAAATAAATAAATAAGATAGAAAGGAAGGGATAAGATGGGAGGGAATCTTCCTGTAAGCTGGGACTCAAATATTGTGTGCGCGATAATATTCATGTGAGAGAGCTTTCAAACCCCAAAACCGCGGGGTTGTGATAACGTGAGGGCAGTTTCGTCACTACGTGGAGTTGGTTTATGGCCCCACTTCTATTGATTGCCACGTTAAAGTCAAATGAGCATAATCTGTCATTCCACACTAAATATTGACGACTTGGCAATATTTCATCTGCCATCTGGACCCTTCAACTCCCAGCAAATATATGTACTATATAAATAAATAAATAAATTATATAGTATTTATTTTTATTTTTAAATTTATCTATTAGTATTAAGTGCTACTAATAATTAACTAGTTTAATTCATAAAATATAAGCTCATAATGAGAAAAATCAAGTTAACTCTTAGTAATTATTATCCAGCTACATACCTAAAATTTAAATATAAAACTACTAGTTAAACTGAAATAAATATATTTTATTTAAAATAGGCAAATATCCTTGAGTCTAGTGGCAGAAAATCCTTTCTTTTAATGAGAGAAATTACAAATTCAAGCTGTGCTTGTGTGTGTTTAATTTGTATATGTGTGTATTAAATTGTTAAATTTTTAAAAAAATAGAAAATTTAAAACGGAGAAAAAGTCTTAAGTTATTGGTACGGAAATAGAAGATGACTAAAGTATAAGTATGCTATTGCTTCTTAATGATAATTAGATTGACTTGAATGTTTTGATTTCTCTTAGATAATAGGATCAAAGATTCGGATCCTCTAAAAATAAAATTGTTAAAAGAGCTAACTCTAATTAGATTTAATAATACTTAAATTTAATATAAGAGTATTATATATAATCAGATAATTATATAATAAATGGGTAGCTTATAAATGTGGGAATAGATATATCTAGAGTGTTAGCCAAGACTCAACTAATTAACCAATCTTGTTTAGCACGAAAACATCCTTAACAATATTTTCCTAACAATTGCTATCTAGCTCCAATTCAATATTAAAATAATCAAAACACGTATTAGATTAAGCTAACACAAATTTCATTGCTAACACGTAGTAAGTGAAGCTGGAGTGTTTGGTATCTGTATTTTATTATGCTAATTCGGAAACCATTAACCAAAACCCAAAACTGGATTAAACTGCTGTCCATGTTCTCAGAGACAGCTGGTTCTAAGGAAACAATCCACTTGGCATTTTCCCAAACACACCTCACCATCATCCATCGGAATAACTAGTTCTGGATAAGAATTATTCGATCATGTTACATATATTCCTCAGATCACAAATCATTTTTTTAATGGAAAACAGCTTCAACACACATCTAATTCGCAGTTTCGCACACGGTTTCAGGGTGTTTTCTTCTTGCTTTTGATCGCTCATCGTACAACTCCAAATATATAATGTGCATATATATGTTTACTTTTTACCTACTGGACAATAATTAACATGTTGATTCTGAGAAAAGGACCATTATTATTAAATTAACAATAACGTTAATTGCTGTCATCTTGTTTATGTGATTTACTAAATACAACCTTTTTGGTACGATGACTTCTAGTAGCTCTTTAATTAATCATAAACAAGAGCACGTTCAAAACCGGAGTAAAACTATGAGCAGATAGAGGATTACGGCTATCCTAAAAAAAGCAGAAACTATAGATATAATTATTAAGAACGAGTGTTGTCCAATGATTTTTTTTTTGGTTTATTCGTTTTTTTTATCTAACTTGTTATGACTAATTAACTACCGCTAGCGAGGAACTCCAACAGACTTAATATATTTTTTTATAACATCCAACAGCCTTAATATTAATTCTATGCCCCAGTGCAATTTGGATTTAACTATAATTTTTTAAAATTTTTAGTTTTTGACTTTTATCCATTTGATTCGAATCAAAGACAAGCTATGTACGTAACCCATGTTCTTCTGAATTTGCTTAAATGAGCTCTATCTCAAGTTTATTTAAATTTATCCACTTACTATCAATTTGAACGTTTAATTTGTGGTTTCCATTTTTAATAAAATATATATATAGTAACATTAATTATCTGACAGGGGAATTAAATTAAAAAAGATCATTTGCGGAGTTTTTGTGTTGAATGTTTGGTCAAGAAATTAGGAAGAACAAATCTATCAAACCACTACCATCTTTCCCCTCATGGATCGTTCTCAACTTCTCTGTGGAATTTAACCGAACAATTAAACTCAAAACCCTAAATTTCAAAACTTCAAATTCCCACGTTGACTAATAACCTTTATTTTCCATATTAATAATTACAAGCTTTCGTCAAATTCATCGAGCTACACTTATATGTTCTCTGGCCTTTCATATTCCTGTTCAAAAAGTCGCAGCCCCACGCTATATTTTCTAGGGCCAACCAACACACACCTAGCTACAAATAAATATCTATGATCCATAGCAATATCTTTGGTATTAATTCTACCTAAAACAAGATTAAAATGTTCCTAAAAGTCTAAGAAATACTATGTAGCATGCTTTTGATGGTTAATTGGTATATCCATATTTAATTATTTTTCGTTTTGCTCATTGTGTGCGTCAATATGAGCTTTAAAAGCAATAATATAATGCATTATTTAATTAGAGGAAAGGTCAAAATTAAAAACACTATTTAATTTGCTGTAATGGGGATAAGCTCGTTCAAATGTTGTCAATAAGATATATATATATATAGTGAAAATCCAACAATAATTTTATATATATTTATGGAAAAGGGGCTGTGAGAAGAATAATTATAAATTATTGTGCACGTGATGTAAAATAGTGTATATTTGTGGGAATCACAGTTCAACCTCCCAAGACCAGAAGACTCTCCAGCGAAGCATGAGCTTGGCAAGTTGGCTACGAGAGAGAGACTTTCTCTTTTCAAGGATTAAAATATATATTAATTATTTTTTTAGTAATTTAAGATATATATTAGTAGCTGGACCAAAAATTAAGAGAGTTGTTAGAGATCTCCAAGTGGAGCATTCTCAAAGAAAGTGGCTCTTTGTAGAGATCATCATCACATTGATCCATTTGCTTTTTCCTACATTCTACATCAATTCAAAATTCAATATATGCATGTACTAACAAAATATCCACCAATCTATTTCAAAATGTGAATCTGTTTGCATTAGAATATTAACCATATTACCAAATTTATCTTAATTTAATGCATTGATTCAAACATCTTTGCATTACTAAAAAATAACTATATACTCCTTCTTATTTTTATTATAAGGCTCCCTCAATCGAAGTTCCAACTAGAATTGAGAGGTGGTTAATTATGTCATTTAATTTATTTAAAATTGATTTTTTAAAATTCACTCATGATTAAAACCATGAATTACATTTTACAAAGGAAAATTGTATTATACTTTAAATATGAGCAATTTTATTAAAAAATATAATTAATACCTCAATTGATAATGACTTAATAAGCACTTGGCCACCACTCATTCATGATAGAAAGACAGTGGAATAATAAAAAAATATTAACAAATGCTAGTTTAGACTTCTAAAAAGACATAAATCGAAATAATTTCTTTTCTAAAAATTAAAGGCTATATATATAAATATATATTGTGAAACACGGGAAGTACAAAAGCAGGTGTATAAAATTTGTAAGCCATGACAAAAATACGCGGCTCATCTCAGTACCCTTATTTGAAATTTAAGCATATACCTACTCATTATGCTGAGAATAAAATTGAGAAATTTGATGTACTCCTACCTCTTATTCTTAATATATAATCTAATTAAAAAATTGATATTAATTTTTAAATATAAGATATATTTTATATATTTATTAATTTTTTTAAGTTACTCTTATTTATACTCTCTCAACAATAATCAAATAAAAGAATGATAGAGAGTTAAAAAAATGATTAGGATATTTTAAAAAATTATATCATATTAACTAACTTAACTATTTTTATTAATATAATTAAATTAATTAATTAAATCATATATTAATAATTAAATAAGTATAATAGTATATACTTATTGAAAATATGGCTGACAATACATTGATAAAGATTCCTTCAAAGGTAATTATGAAATTGGAACTAGAAAACTAGCAATGGTTCACATTTAAGTGAATGATCCAAAGCAACTATTTCTAGTGGGAAAACACAAATAAATAAATGGAAAAGTGCTCAGAACAATTTCAACCCTTTTAAATTGGATTGTCTTGATAATAATTAACGATTGCTATATTTTAAAACAAGCGAATCGTCAAAAATTGAAACTGTGGCATACACAGAAAGGTCTGTATTAATTAGTTAATTAATTAACAAACTTTCCTATTATTTAATTCGTGGCGTTGACCCAGGAGTCTTGGTCAAATGTCAACGTTGCCATAAGCCAAACGACGCGTTTTGGATTAGTCAGCGATACCCGCTCGGAACAAGATCAAATTATGGTAAGGGCGACGATTATTTTAGACCTTACATTGTTTATTTCACCACTATACCACTATCTGCAGCTTTGTGTCATTCTTCGTACACAACCAATAATCTTTAATATTCATCTTATTTTAATTATAAGAGTCATTAGAGGTTAATTTTAATCTTAAATATCTATTTTATTTATAATATATATTATTTTTAATTAATTTATAAATTGATATATAATCTAATATCACATATAGATATTTTAAAAAATTATATTATATTTATTATAATTAAATAATTTATTTAGATTTGATAACTTATGTAAAAAAATTTTATAAGAGGAATATGTAAATTATTGATTCTTATAAAAAGATGAATTATTCTCGTGATTTTTTCTAGTCTACACTATTTGGTCCATTAAATTTAGTCTATGATGTATTCAATAGTTAATTTTTTTTAAAAGATAAATAATAAAATAATATTACAATTAAGTAATAATTAACTTTGAGATTTTGGAACTTAGAAATAATTAATTTAACTGAATTAGTATATACCGTTTATTTGTGCTAGTTTTCTACGTGTTATTTATTTTTCTTGCCGTGTAGTTAACTTTAGTTTTTGAAGGTCCGGTGTTTTGTAGTACTTCTCTTTGGGATGAATTTAATGCATGCTTTTTGTTGGCAAGAAAAAGCTCTGTTTGTGGACATACTCCTCATGCCTATTATTGTTTTCATAATTTGTGGGTCTCCCAATATCTTATATTTCTTTTAAATCATATTATTAAGTATACAAATAATTAATTAATTTAAATTAAAATTTTACAATTAGAATATATCTTCCGTTAGATTTATTTTTTAAAAAAAAAGTAGAATTCGAATATTAATTTTTCAATTTGTTATTATTTTATCACAAGTATTACATTGGCTAGTTAATTAATTAAGATGGTAAGTTTAATTAAAGCGATGCTTAATCTTATTTTTAACAAGCTATAGAGAAGTGACGATAACTTCTAGGGATCGAATCCTTATATGTTAAGATATATACCTTTCAACAAGTATACTTTATTATTATCTTCTTCTTTTTTTAATTTTGAAGAACCAGAAAAGACTAAGATATATACCTTTCAACAAGTATACTTTCCAAATATTCCCTTTTAATGTTGATATATTAAGAATTAAAGTGATGGACCCCGGACTTGTCTTTTTTATTTTATTTATTTTTTTGATAATCTCAACACTTGATTTATTTTTTGGTTGCATTATAGGCAGTAGCCAGGCCTTTGACGAATAAGTTTCTTGGCCCAATTCAAATTTGGGCTTTTTATCTCACCAGTTCCAACTTTACACTTGCCCTGTTCAGCCGTATTTAGTCGGCCTGTAGTGCACTGGGCATCAAAATAAATCATGCTATTCATAAAATGTGGAACTATGAAGAATTTATACATGAAAAGTATCAGTATTCTAGCTTATATCTAGGGGTGTGTATGGACAGGGCTGGGCAGGGCAGCCCCTGCCCGGTGCCTTGCCCGAAAAAAGCATGGGCTATATTTTACAGCCCGATGCCCAGCCCTACCCAGTAAAAGCCCTAACTACTTTGGGTAGGGCGTGGGTGGACTGGGCATGCCCAAATCGTGATACCCTGCTTATATTGTGGGAAAAAATCTACAATTATGAACTTATAAAATAATACCATATTCATATGTCTTCAAGAGTTAAATAATATTTATAATCTACTAAGAATAAGGCAACAAAAAGATAGTAATTAAAGTTTTAAAATACATTGCATATAAAAAAAAGCTTTAAAGTCTAAGTAGTTTGCAATTATAACTTTACATCAATTTATCCAAAATTGACAAAGATGAAGCATCTGAAAAAAAATATGATGGTTACCAAAATTTAAAAAAAAATAAAAGAAGAAATCAATTTAGTTATAAATTTTAAATGATACAATTACCTACTTGACTACTCATATTTATAAAATTACCATTTAGTCACCAATATCCATCATATTCGTTATATATGAAATAATGTAATCTATAAATTTTGATATGTAAAAAAGTAACTAACTGGGCAGGGTCAAATGGGCAGGGCAGCAACCCCTGCCCGAAGCTCTGCCCTGCCCGAATATTGACTCTGCCCAAAATTGCCCATTTTACATTGGGCCATTTTTTACTGGGCTGGGTTGGACATTTTTTGTGCGGGTTCGGGCAGGCTCACCGGGCCATGGGCATCTTGTACACCCCTACTTATATCCTTCTACCTAGTAAATTTTTTTAATAGAGACTTTTTACAACTTTTTTAAAAATTAAATGTAACCTAACGTATTGTTTTTTAGATAAACAGTAACTAATCATCTCATATTATAGATTTTTTGAATGGACTTCAGTACTAGTCATGAGACCTTCTCCACACATACTACAGGGGATCGAGCTCCTGACCAAATGCTTAAAAACTTTAGCTAAGTGCTAATTATGCTATGCCTCATAGTTTAAATCTAGCATTTTTTATTCAATGAATGGGAATCATCATGAGAGATCATAACTTTTTTTTTTGTTGCTCACTCGGTTTACCGGAGCTTTGACCCGATTACATCCAAATCTGACCTGCGTCGTCCACCTGACTATGGTGGGTGAGTCTCCCAAAGAAGATTTTTTTACATACGCTAAGGCTCAAACTCAAGATCTCGCTTAAACGATACTGAGTCACTTACCACTCAGACTAACCCTCGTTGGTTGGTGAGAGCTCATACCTTCTTCCTTCCTTTTTTTTTTAGTTGCCCACCCGGTTCACTGGAGCTTTGCCCTGACTACATCCAGATTCGACCCGTATCGCTTACCTGGCTATAGTAAGTGAGTCTCCTAACAAAGATTTTTTGCATACCTTCTTCCTTCCGAATGAGAAGTTTTTAGTGTAACAAATGGGCCAATATGTGTTGGGCATACATGCCCTCGGGGATTTTGGGCTAAGCTTACAGCCCAGTATTTTAGGATATTTTAATATCGAATCTTTTCATCAATTGTACATGAGTTATAGGGGTGAGACATATGACTATTTAGAATATATTTGATTACTAAAGAGTATTATTTTATTGTGATTTCAATCGCGGTGCATGGGGAGCATTCTAGCTCCTGGGTGTCTAGGTTTATGCTTAAAGGTAATAGACGGTTTATCCTATTAGACATTGGTATCGTCTAGGAAAAAAAAATTTGCCCTACTCTTAAATCGTGGATGAGTCCAACCCCTTTTAAAAAAATTTTGTACAAAAAAAATCAGATCTTTTCTATTTATAAATTTCCATAACTAATTATTTTTGCATCGATTATTTCATTTTCTCATGTTTTATGAGAAAACACACACACACACACATATTAGTGAACCAATGAGGGTGTAACAAGAGACTACTAACTCAACCAATAGTTTTGGGTTCGTGACTCCGAGTGATGGGTACACAGTCGCGCTAGAGAGTGTTAGCGGAGTTTTTTTTTTTTTTTTTTCAGTTTTTTTATTTGGCTAAAGTATCTTTATTCTTTCAAAAGTTTAGAATACGTTTTTTTTTTACAAAGATATTTTTTAATATTTTAATTTATGTTATTCTAATTATAAGGATGATACTGTTTATTATCTCAAGTTATTGATAGAATTTTGTCATGGTCATAGTTTCACATACTTTAATTTTCAAATATCAGATGATTTAATTTTAAACATATTAGTATTTGATATATTTGTCTAAAATGTAAACTTAAGTAGGAACGATAGCCAAATTTTTGTTTAAAATAACTTGGAACTTAGCTTCTCTGAGGGTGTCCATAATAAAATCTCCCTGTAGTCTATCAAAAGCCTTGTCAAGATCTACCTTAATGGCCATCCAACTAATCTAAATATAATTTTAAATAAAAGTTTAGATCCATTTATTGTGGGTTATTATATTCTAATAAATAATATAATATTTAAACTATGAACATAAAATTATCATAATTATTTGAAGATAATAAGATTGTTTTAGACTTACATTCTTATAAATTAAACTAATTAACTATTAATAACGTTAGATATTATTGATAAATCTAAAAAATAATACGGATATGTGTGTGTATTAATTTTTGTGGTTAAGAATTATCCAATTTAGCGGGAAGGCACACACAGCGAGCATTAGAACAGGGAAAGTCGCTGTCATAGGGCTTCGTACAACACTGAAAAGCCTGCCTCACCCGGTCCTTTTGTCTCTTCTATTGGCTTCTGCCTTCTTGCCACATGCTCCCTAACAACGTGCTCCCCACCTCCATTTTCCTGCTTCCCATTCTCTCTCTCCTTTCTTTCTTCAGGGTTAGGTAGATTTTAATATTTAGAATTTTAAAATATTTTTTTTTCAATTAGTTTAATATTTTAAAATATTTTGTGGTGTAATATTTTCTTTACTAATTTATGACGTTAAATGTAGATAACAAATATTTTAAAATACTGAATAAATTATAGAATACTTTGAATCAATTGTTTTGTATCTTATGTATACAATATACATATTACTGATTCTATTTATTTTATTTTTTATTTATTATTATATTAATTTTATTTTTATAAATCATAATATATATTAAATATAAATAAATTAAAAAATAATTAAATTTTAATTTATTATTAACAAAATTTAAATTTTTTTGTTTATATGAAATATCTTAAAAATAATTTATAAATAGAATAAGATTAGCAATAAAAACATTGGGGAACAAATTATAGGAAAGTAAATCTGTGATGTTATTTTGTTTAATCCATTTTTAAAAAAAATCTATTTTTTTTAAAATGAATTTCGTTATGATATACTAGTACATGTAATAAAGGATAATGGCTGATGACTTCCAACACAAGGATTTATTCATGAAGGGCATTAATCGGACCATACACGTGGTGTCCGTTGGCCGTCAAACGTCCCCTGGGACATGCTGGAAACATAGGATTCCTTCTCCTTCGCCAAAAAAGAATACGATTTAGAATTAGAATAATTAATTAATTTTTATTTATTTATTGCAATCGGATAATCTTCTTTACTTTCCCATTTCAGCATTACCCAGTCAGGATAAGTTTACGAAATATCAAATTCAAAAAACTATTTATTCTCAAAGACATTGAGTGTTAAATGCATAAATGGATACTTGTAAATTTTTGCAGCATAAGTGTCAAATACTTGAATTTGACTTCCTAATATTTCTCCCTTTTTCGTGCTAAGAAAATATAACATATTGATACATGAAAATTCAATTTAAATAGTAATCATTAAATTAGTGGGATATAGCTATTTGGTATGTGTGTAGCAGCAACCAGTTTGATCTTGGTCAAAACACGATTAACATTTTGATTAAAGTAAGGTGTGTGTAGTTTTGTGTTGAAAATTATGATAACCTATTTCCAACATACTTTCAAACATAGGTGGGTTTACTTGTATGAAAAATTTGGAATAAACAAAATATTAAAATTTGTGTCAATATTCTATATATTCCGTCCTATCTTTAGTAAAAAAATGTATTCTCTTAGGAAAGCTCATGTTTAATTTTTTTTTTGTAAGAATTTAGTATTATCGTAGGTTTTTTTAAAGAAAAGTATTTGGCGGGACTTTTTTGATATATACTATAAAATGTTAGGTAATAATATTTAATGGTTTTTAATTTTTCTTCTGAGTTTAAATCGACAAGGGTAAAACTGAAATATTATAAATCTAATAATATAAGGTGAATTTATATTAATATTATATCCATTTTTTTTACATTTTATCCAGTGTTGGGCTATATTGAAAGGGGAAATATGTATTGCCATATGCTCCTCTCCTCATATATATGTACACGCACACATCTCCGTCCATATCATTCCGTCTTCGATGCTGTCTGATTGATCCCTTTTAGCGCCACACTTACCTTTTGTTGTTGTTCTCTCTTCTCTCTTCAGATTCGCTAAATATGCCGATTGCTCTGCGATCCAATGGGGGCGTCACGATCTCAAGATCCGACTTTATCCACGGTGTGCCCCGTACTTCGATTCGCGATCGGAGCTCCTCCCCTGAGCGTGGTGACGATTCTAATTCCAGCAGCGCGTCTTCGATCGGGAGGAACAGTGACTCCTCGGGAGATTCTTCCGACCGTGAAGACTCCGGCGAGACTGAGGTGCGGAGCTCCTTCAAGGGACCTTTGGAAACCGTAAATACTTTAGAGGAGGGTTTACCTGGGAAGTAAGTTCTTTGGTGCCTTTTTCTCTTTTGGGATTTTGTCAAGCTCTGATATCCCGTACTTCTAGGTAGTCATATTAGTGCGTGTCTTTGTATCATTGAATTAGTGTTTTAGATTGTTGCCTATTCAAGAGCTTAATAATCGAAGTCCGATGTTTTTGCCTACTTGGTACCGCTTTAGTAGTTTGCCTTATATTGATGCCCCCTTGATAATTAATAAATTCGAGTTCTTATAATGAAATTTGATGAAGACTTAAAAAAGACTTGTTTACAGGTCCTTAATATTTTCATGTCTTCCATGTTCACTTCTGTTTGACAAACCCTTATTGGTTACATTTGTATTCTTTCATTCCTTGGTTATTAACAGGCTGTAAGTGGACAGAAAATACGGACGATCCGAACGATTAGTTCGAGGTGTCTGTTATTTTTCTATACCTTATTTTTGCACCCGCGTTTTTTGTACCCTTCTTGTCTTTTCTTGGTCTTAATGTATACTCGACTGTGTAAACCGACAATTAGTTGTCAACTTGCGTAGTCCATTCGTTTTAGCTATGTAACAAATTTTGCTGCAGTTATCCGATATGACATGTATTGATGAAGTTATTGTTGTTTTATAGATGTTAGCATGTCTAAATAGTATTTTACTGCTTTCCTTCAACGCATTACTGGTTCAGTCCTCAAAAAAATGCATTACTGATGGATTCTGGTTATTTAACATGTCGAAATATTCCATTCACCTGTCTTTTATTTTATCTTCTTTGGAAGGGCAGCCATACATTCATTGAGTAGCATAGGATAGATGTTCCATTTTCTATTTAACTTAAGCTTTTGGGGAGGGTTTCTCACCCTTCTTAACTGCCTACCAATTTCTCATTTGATTGATGTGGCCACTAATTATCAAGGATTCCAGAAACCGACAATGAAAGTGATGATTCAAGAACATTCTCTTAGAAGGAAAGAGTGACACAATTTCCCTTTTTGTTGCAGATATAACCTCACCCTTTCGTTTTCTTATACTTTGCACTGAGTAGAAAATATCCTTTTTGTCCTATCTGTGTGCTCAGATGCCATGTTAGCAATGGATTGGTGATGTGGCTTGTTTTACCTAACACATGCAAACTTTGTTTACCAATTTAATGGTTTTGCTGACATAATGGGTATATCGTAAGAACTTGGGTGTTTGGCCAGTCAATTATCTACTTCTGAAGCCGAGAGTGTTGAAATACAGAAGCCCCTAAGTGGGAGTAGGTTCTGTGCATTTTGGCCCAATATTTATGTTGTGACTCTGTTTCTCTCTAGGTTCAAGGCTTTAAGCTGAATAAATGCACAGTAAATAAAAATCCATGCAAGAGTTTCTGTTTCTCACAAGTTCAGGGGTCGTATGACTTTGTTTGAATTAGATTAAGTGCAGAATAATCTTAAATTGGTTAAAACGGCTTAGAGGCACGGGTATTTCCTGCTCATTTTAGAAATGCTTATTTGGTTTAACAATTACTTTATAAGATGTTTGTGGTCTTTGACCAACTCCATTATATTATACTCAAGCCTTTTAAAATTTGGTTGTCTTATTTTTGTACCGATGGCTGTCTTCAATTAACCTTTACTTCCTTCCATATCTATACTTTGGCTTGATCACATCAATTCTTTAAAGCTGCATTATGAAATCATAAATTTTCCCTCAGCAATTTAGGGCCTTCATTGTTTGTGTTTTAGTCCACAAGTTATTCACTCACCCGAGTAAGGACAGCAATAACCGAGATTATTGCTTCTGGCAGGAAATATGTTCACTGAAAAAGCTAAGTTTACCATATCTGAAAAAAATATTATCTCCAGCTGCAATAGACCGGTAAGCGTTTTTTATGCATCAAATTCATGACGTCTGTTTTTGGTTTTTGGTGTTATCCAGGAAGGGCATTTCCAAGTTTTATAGTGGCAAGTCCAAGTCCTTCACAAGCTTATCGGATGCCACATCTGCTACTTCTATCCAAGACATAGTAAAGCCAGAGGACCCTTATGCTAAGAAACGCAAGAATTTATTAGCTCATAACATGTTTGCCAACAGGAGCCGCAGTTACGCATGTAATCTTGGAGGAATACCAAAGCGATCGTCTAAACTCAGCCGAGGAATATCTTGCATCGCTTTGAGTAGCTCTAGTAGCAGTAGTAATAGCGAGGAGGGGGCCTCATCATCAATATCGCCTCCTTCCTGTCTTCCGCCTCTGCATCCACAGGCGAAAAGGTTACCGGAAAAAGCGTCAAGACTTTGTCCTCCAAAAACGTCTCCTTGGGGATCATATTCTTGGACTGATCTGCAGTCTGCTGCTTCTTCTGAGGCTCATGATTTATCTGGTTTGGCAATTTGTATTGGAGACAAAGGCAACAAGATACACTGAAATTTTGACGTATAAATTTTATATAACTGGGTGTTTTCTAGTTCAATCATGTTTTGTGTTATCACAGCGACTCCTTCTGTCTTAATTGCTGAGGCTTGTATGTATACTAAGGATTGTAGCATGTTATGAAATATATCTGAGCATTTTCTTTCTCTCACTCATTAGAACCTAATGAATCATGATTGTGTTATATAGAATTTATTTGAAAAATCCTCAAGAAGGGATCGGTTCCGGGAGATTTTTGGCTATTAGAACCAGATAATCAGCACAGCAAGCGATTATTCAATTCAAGATGAATTTGAACTGATATTTCCCCCCTGGATGAGCGTTTTCATGACTAAGTAGTATGCTAAAGCCTATTGTATGTTGAGGAGTGTTCATTTTAGGTATGTGTATTAGAGCCAGGTGCTTATTTCTCTTTGGGGAAGAGCATAAGGAGATGACTTTTGGGTAATTTGTAAGGTAAATATTAAAGGAGAAATGATATTTGAGGCTCATGTAAGGAAATTATGGACATTTTTGAGGAGGTAGTTCTTTATTATTTAATCAACATTAATTACAGTTGAGTATGCCGAAAATTTAAAATTTTAGAAAAAGATCGTGATTTTTTTCTAGAATTAAAATCCTTGTTGTTAATATTTATATTTCATATTGTCAATATTCATTTGTATCATTTTTAATACTACTCAATTTTTCAACTTTTTATTTTAATTTTGTTGAAAATAGATGCATGGAGTAAGTTTTTAATGTTGGAAAAAGAAGTTATTAACTCCAGATCTATTTAATTAATTTTTAAAAAAATAAAAATAAAATAAAAAAATATAATAATTATATATTAATATTTTTAAAATATTATTTTAATAATATATATTTAAACTACTTTTAATAAATATTTATTAATATATCAAATTATATTTAGAAATAAATCAAACGTTTCTTGTATAGCTCTTCTTGACGGGGAGTACAACCCATTATTAATAATTAATAATTAATAATTTTTCATTCTCTTTTGCAATCTAATCGCCCTTTCAGACTTTGCAATCGGTCGATTAGTGCAACGCACCGAACCGGGAGTCTCCTGGCGGAAATCGGAGATATCGTGAAAACAACAAACTTCTATCTCTTCTGGTAATAAGTTCAAAGCCAGCAGTACGTAAAAGAAGAATGAAACTTCTGATTTTTCATCTCTGAGTATAAAGGGAAATTGGCTTTATATTGGAGTTGATTTTGCACCTCTAATTGTTCGATATGGAATCGGGCTCGAGCGGGCAAGAACCTACTTCTTGGGATGAGCTATATAATATCAATTTGATGCCGTCGGAGTTCTTCTTCAAGTTCCGGAAGGAGTTACAAGGTTTTCGAGTTGGTCTTAATATGGAGGTAATAGCAACTTTTCAATTATCGGATTATTGGGCTTTATTTTTATAGACGATTCAACTTAAATTGCGAGTGATTTAGTGTTTCTTTTGACATTAAATTTTTACTGAAGTTGAAACGATGTTTAATTACCCTGTCAAGCTCTTACTTGTTCCCGTTTCTGGCTCAAGGTATAAAGGTTTCTAGGTGTAAATGAGTTTGCTACTACTTTTTTCATGCAGTATCACAGTAACGCAATGTATGAATTGTTCTTCTTTTGCAAGAAATGTAAACTTGCTTTTCTTTTGCGTCATTCGATATCCGAATTTCTTTGTTCGCTGGGAACTTTCATGGTGTGGAGGGGCACGTTTGTTTTGTAATTTCTAAATATACATTGAATAAGATGCTGAAAATTGTAATAAGTTTACACGTTTAGACATCAGGCTGATGTAATTTCTGATTGTGGTTGCTATAAAAATTTGGGAAAAGAAGTGGTAGAAATTAATAAAGAGAAACAAGAAGAAGCTGTTATCATTTGTTTATTCATGGACAAAAAAATACAGCTGAGGCGAAGAAGGATTGTGAGACTGTCTTCAAGCGATTGGTTTTGTTTGATACCATGGTTATTTAGGTGACCACTCTGTTGTTGGCAATATCACCTGTCTATATACAGTATAACGTAGTCTTTTACAGATTGATTCCTTGAATATTCTTCATGCATCTTCTGTTGTTTTTCAACTTTGCCTAAGATTTAGTTATGCCTTTTCAGCTTACGATTTGAAGCTTCTAGTGACAAGTGAATCTTGCATTACTTGCTAGTTTCTAATTTGTTGAGATTTTATTTTGGTGCAGTTCTACAATGCTCCATGCAATGAATATCAGGCAAAGCTTGTATTGAAACCTTTGACACCTGAATGGAAGTGGAAATTCATTTGTGAGCCTATTCATCAGGATGTTCGCATTCTCTCGAAGAAGATCCCAATAACCAAATTTCTGAATCTCCAGGTTTGATGATGATGAAATTTGTTCCTTTTCTTGACTAAATTGTTATATCTATGTTGATTGGTGACACACACACACACATGTCTACGCATAATTTTAAATGTAACATTGTATATGGAGGTAGAGTATGTATTGACTTCAACTATGGTACATCATAATAATGTGATTGCTTCATAATTTCATTATAGTGTTTTAACCGATATGAATAGTGCAGGTTGGTGTAGGACACAATTTTCAGATGCATGCTACTGGGTGGAAATGGAAGCTTACGACATGTTTGGGTGGAGATGGTGTCTCTAGGATTCGAAACAAGACAACTCTTGGCTTGTTTCCTGGCTTTGATTTACGGTTTGGATGGAGGGCGGATTATGTTCTTCCAGAACTTAATGGGCAAGTTTTACAATCTTTTACACTTTTTCAAGAAATGCTAACAATTGTATGATTAAAATCTGAGATACATTCATGCATCATCTACAAATATGACTTTGAGATCAATTTTGAACAGAGGTCTGGGAACTGGTGAGCCAATTTTCAACATGGAGTCAGGACGATTACAAGCATCACTTGATAGAGTTGAGGCCATCTTAACCCATAGTGATACTGATTGATTCAATAAAAAAAGGGATGGCAACCAAAAGAAAAAGTAAACCGGTATAACATTCATTCCTCCAAACAAGCTCCGCTATATGGGTTAATAAATTGTAGCAGCATCCTCTAACAGGACATGGAATGCATATTTAATACTAGAAGATTAATTTTTCAATGTCTCAGATCTTGTTCTTTTAAACTTTCAAGAAAATTGAACCAGAATTTATTTATGAGTATGCTTCTTTACATCAAGTATGCCTTATTTCTTCTTCTTTTTGGTTGATAGAAAAGTATGCATTATTTCATTATCTTGATATGATGAATCTAAAAAATCTAGTGATTGGCAATTGAGAAGTGTGCATCATCCTTTCCAAACTATTGCTGGCTCTGGTAGATATTAGGTGGTGGTAAAGAAGATGAGACTGATGATTGGGAACATAGTTGCTCTTATGGTTGTGATTTCTACTTTCTAAGTAATAATGCTGTTAGCTGGCTTTACTAGTATGATTGACATTAAATGTGGCTGCATTTTCATCTTTGATTTAGACTGAGATATTGCAAGGTTTCTAGTTACTCCAGCATAGCTACTCCAGAACACCTACTTTTTGCATATCATATATGGTTGATTTAGATCTTTTACAGTGATGCACCCCATATTCAAAAGTAACATGAAATTGTGGAAACTTGGAGATGGTCTCTCTCACACGCACGCGCGCTCGTGCATTTATGCTGTACGTTATCTCCTTCGGAATGCGTACTCATGTATTTATTTGTTGAATGCAGAGGACCTGAATCCATTTCACACTGGCTCTGCCTTATGGCAAACAATGGGCAAAGCAAGATTTATCTGTGATGAGGGAAATGGCAAAAGGAATTTTAAGGGGATGTCCTTATTGGCCTTTGAAAGATATGTGTCAACTCGTTTTTGGTCTTTACATCTTATCCTACATGATTCAATTTTTCGAAGTTTGGTATATATCAATGTGTGCGCTTTTCTGTGTCTGTGCAAAACCAATTCATAAACAAAAATGTGTTTTTTCAGCACTGCGGCTTATCCCCTCATTTTGAATCTAGCCCGGACATCAACAGAACCAATACTAGCGATATACGTTATATCACTGTTACTTACCGTCAAATGAAAATGCAAAAATGTAGTTATCAAAAGAAATGATATTTGTGAACGAGGCTTTATTTTGATCTTTTATTGATCATCTCATTCTGATTTAAAGGCTATTTGATCTTTTATTCTGATTAATTTTCTTATTATGGTCTTTGATATTTCAATATATGTTTAATTTCATCGATTTAAAGGCTAATAATAAAAGTAATTTCTCTGTTTAATTTACATATCAAATACAAATATAAACTTGCAATAGACTAATTAATTAAGGTTTTCTACTATTTGAAGTATATAATGAACCTTAAAATTTCATATCCCTACTTTTACATCAATCAATATATATAATTATATATAATAACCTACAGAATGACTTAGTAGATTTAAGTTGTGAATTTAAAAATTATAAATAATACGATTCATGTAAAACTTTGCAATAATTCTTACTTCTTTTATTAGACGTAATTATTAATAAAGTTATTCATGAACTGATATTAGCCCCAGGAGCATATATGATATACCCCACCAAAAGACTCGTTGCTTCTGATAGTTTTAAAAACAGAAGATTTACAGCATCCACAGTTCCAAACCTTAAAAGCGGTAAAAGTGGGGCCTCTATTTAGGCCGTTACATTGAGCCCCAACGGCTACATTTTAAATTCCTTTAACTATAAATCCAAATTCTCCTTCATTCTTCATCACCTTCAAATAAAACCGAACCTCTCAGACACCACACAAATGGCTTTTTCATCATCTTCTTCTAAGCTCAGAAGAAACACCTGCTCCTTCACAAGCCTCCTTCTTTCCTGCCTCAACTTCACTCTCTTCATCCTCTCAGTCTGCTCCTTCGCTCCCACCGTCCTCCTCCGTATGCCTCCGACTTCAATCGGCATGGCCTTCCTTCTAGTCTCCGCAATCTCCCTCCTCTCTTCCTTCATCGGCTTCTACTCTCAGCTCACTCATTTCTGCTTCATCACCCACACCTCCCTCCTCCTCGCCTCCCTGATCTCTCTGGTCCTAAGCATCCTGGCCTTGTTCACCAAGGAGAAAGCAAGCCTCTCCCTCTTCAAGTCAAATCGGGACCCGAAAGAGGCGAAGCTCCTGATGAGACTGGAATGTGGAGCTCTCATGGCCATTTTGTTGTTGCAGATTGTGGTTATGGTGCTGAGCTGTGCAGTACATGGTTGCTGGGTGAAGGAGTACCAAGAATTGGAAATTCAGAGGGAGGCATCGGCGAGGAAGAGGAGCAAGAGGGTGGCGAGAGTGCAGGAGGAATCCATGGCGAACGCGAACAAGATGGAGGAAGTGAAGGCCAAGGAATTCGAAGAGAAAATGAAGAGCAAGTATGGGCAGTTGGGGAAGACTGATTTTGAAGCTTGAAGAGTCTTCGTTAGTTAGCTTCTCTGCAACTAATGTGTCTTGAGGTGTACAGGTTTTTCTGTTTTCAGAAGTGGTTGGTGTTCTTTTGTTTGTTGTTGTGTTCCCAATGAGGAGGGTCACTATGGGTGTGGCCTTTAATTGTGTGAGAAGCTACGAATTTTACTTATTTTGAATTTGAGTTAGTAAAAGTTGATATGTTTTGAGAATGGAGAAATCAGTCCGTGCTGCTCCATTCTTGTTACTCTATAACATCATTTATGTTTGGGGACAAACTTCAAGTAGTTCATGACATTTGGAATCCAACGAAATGAAAATGGTAGTGGAAGACTTAAAGACAACGTTCAACAAAGATATTGACTGGAACTTTCTGTCAATAATTTATTCAAAAAATTGATTTTTATATAGGATAATGATATTATGTTATTTATATAGCTAGCTTAGATAAAAATTATTATTATTGTTATATCAAATATTTTAAAAGCCCAAAATATTAATAATTTTATAACTTAGTAATATGAAAAAAATTAGAATAAATTTTTTAATGCGTCATTATTTAAAATTTTATCACTAAAATTAGTTCAAAGTGGATATATATTTTTTTTAATATATATAAGTGAGATGTAATCTAAGAATGTTTGTGTCTATTTCTTTAATTAAAAATATAATAAAACGGACCAAACATAGTAAAATACACGAACAGGGTTTTGGATTTGAAAATGACGCGAGTAAGGTCAATGATGAGTTCTGAAGTCACGGTGCCAATTAGAGCGAAAGTGAATTTAAGAATATAAACCTAATCTTGATTTTTGATCAGCTGATTGATTAAAATATATCAAAACTTTTGTTACACTCATGGACTTGAGTAACGTCGGCATTAATAATAATTAAATAATTTATTTATCTTTTTTAATGAACTTAAATTAACCAAAGTAGGGGTACCATGATAGCAATTAAAAAATGAGTAGCCCTTGTGGATTGAAACTGCGGAACTTGCCGCCATGTGCTTATCCACTATTATATCCATTATCCTCTTACCTGTCACTCTCACACCCTTGCGATTACGTAAGTCTCTTTCCCTTCTCCTCTCAACAATGAACAATCCATCGCTACTTCTCTGTTGATTCAGCCAAAACGGTGAGTGCTTATTTGGATTTGGAGCGCAGGCCTTCTGTTTTCAGCTTTCTGCCTTTTGATTTCTGAATCAAACTTCTTTTCTCCACTTGTAGAATCATTCCTTCTATTCGAGGTTTACAAACAAAATATTAGCCTCCCTTTTTCTTTCCGTACTATAAACCCTTGAATCCGGAATTATGCCTCCTGTGTCCACAATCTCAATTCAAAGATTGAATTCCCAAGGTTTTTTCTTCGATGGGCGTCCGATTGGTCACAATTGCCCGAGAATCGATGCTTCCTGGACTATGTGAGTTTCAATTTTCTATTTCCTTGAATGTTCTATTATTTTGTTCTGGAATAAACTCGTTGGTCGAAGCTCATGGTTTCTGTTTTCTCTCTCTAACATCCGCAGGACAATGAGGGATCCTAAAAACTCCAGTAGTGGAATGAAGAATACCATGGAAGACCTGTCAATGCAGCTTTCAATTTCTATGCCACCCGCTCATAAGGTGGAAACTCCAAGGTCTGGCGATCTCCGTTTCGATCGATTGCAACCGTCGGATCATGAATTGGTTGGGGATAAGATACTTGAGTTTGGTCAATTTGTTGCTCGAGAAGCCGTGCTTGATGAAGAGTATTGGGTATGTCATGAATTGAAACTGAAAGTCTGAAACTATAACATAAAAGGCATCAATGTTATGGATCTTGATGGAATTTTTGCTTGCTTTCATAGGTAACTCGTTGATTTATTTACTTTTTTTAATGCTATCGCAGACAGCAGCCTGGCTAAGGGCAGAAAGTCACTGGGAGAATCCAACACTTGCGCACCATGACGTCCGGTATATTAGAATGATCCTTCATAAGCGTCCTTAGATTTTTTTCACTTTCAAGTTTCATTTATTGATAGGATTGATAACACCTATGCGTCGTGAAAAGAACAATGACGAGTTTAGAGAACTCCTTCTGTTAATTTTCTAAAAGCTTACAACAACTAAAATCAAGATGGCTATTAAATAAAGTCAAGCTTTGCTTTGAATTATAATGAAAAGTTGGATTCACTGAATCTTGATATGCCTTTTTTCAGATACATTCATAATTACAAATTGAGATTTGCGGACCAGGTAAGAGTTTGTGCCAAAAAAAAATTTCGTTGGACATAAACTGTGTACCAATGGGATTCCTTTCATGAATTTGTAAAGAGGGCTTCCTATTTCTTAGGAATTTAATGCACTAAAGAAGCGGTGCCAAATGCAAAATGACCAGAAATGCTCATGCATTATTGCGGTAAAAATTCTCATATCTTCTGACTAAGTTGATAATGACAGGCTGCAATATCCTAATATTGCGCTGATTTAATGAAAAATAATGGTTAGATTTGTATGTGTGCGTTTAACCTTATGTTGTTTGGAGTCAAGTTTATCAGGTGAAGAAGGAGCATAAGAATTTAAAACGCCCAATATTGAAGAGTGTTGTAGGAACGCTTGATTTGAATATCCGATATTTGCTGCAAGGAGAAACTTTTCCTGGGGTATAGTACTTCTTCTTTCTCATTCAAATACAACTACGTCTACTGACCTTCTAGATTGATTGTGATACTCTCAGGCATTTGGTATGCCATTTATCTTAATTTTGACATCTCAGTTGACATTCAAAATAGGTTGCTTTTGGAAAACTGGATTTTTAAATTGAGTTTTCTCAATGCCGTTTACTCTAACGGAGAACCAAACATGCACCAAGTCTAATACCCTTGCATTCCCCGGACCATGGAAGGGGAAATGACCTGACAATGTAAACCAAGCACCTTAACTTTGATGTATTCTTTTTTGCAGGAACGGGGTAAGGCTCCTCGATTTTGCAGCATCAACAGAACAGCACCAAGCAGATATGGCTACATTGCAAACGTATGTGTTGCCAAATCAGCTCGTCGCCAGGGTATTGCAAGCAACATGTTGTACCATGCTGTTGAATCAGCAAAAGCTAATGGTAGTTTTAAAGTTGGAGAGTAACTTGACTCGTTTAGTATACAACTGACTGATGATATGCATGCGAATCATGAAAGAGAACTTACCGTGTATTCCATGATTTGTTGAGCAGGCGTGGAACAAGTATTCGTTCATGTGGACAGAAATAACACAACTGCACAGAATTTGTACCAAAAGATAGGCTTTGAGGTAAGCTCAACACAAGCATTTCTACTTCCTGCATTGATATCTTTAAAGAGTATTCCTTCTCTACAAAAAGCAGTAATGCAGCTTCCTTTGCCTTTTCAGATGGTTGAGATGGCGACGAAGGAACAACTATTCTTGCTTCGTTTACGGACATAAATACTCTGCACCATTTTGTTTCTGAGCAACTGTAAAGTTCAAATGGCCGAAGATCCTGTCCCCCGCAATTGTTGGAGGTATACCGTTCTAGTCCGTATGGTAATTAGGTTTTCATTTCATTTTTCTCCATTGTAAAGGAAAATGGTCTGTCAGTCTGTATTCTTACTGAATCAAGTTTCAGAAAGACCAAACAAGTGTATGCTTTCAAAGGTTGACGAAAGCCAGCCTTCAGTGTGACAGACTCAGGATGAATTTCAGAAAAGAACAAAAACATGTATTGCACCCCCAATAAGAATATTAGTTTATACAGTTGATTTGGCTGGGATAAAATAAAATAATTGTAAAAGCCTAAAAGGCGAAATCTGCTCCTACAAATAGAATGATACTTCAAGTAGAAGCATTTACAAAGGGGAGGGACCAAGAAGGACAGCCTATATTTTTTCAAAGGTCAAGTTAATGAAGAGTTTTTACTGTGCTAGTTCAAGTTATGTGAAAGGCCACTCCTAGTCCTATATTTCATCAAGTGGGTGGAGAATAACGCAAAGCACCCTGGCGTTCAGGATCAGCCACTTTGACATGTTGCAATAAAGGAGCCATCTTGCAACCGATGATCTTAACCTCCCGATTTGAGTGGCCAAACAGAAACTCTTCTGTTATCTGCAAAAATCTTTTGACGTGTAAAAACATCTTCTCCGACGAATTATTATCAAAGAATATAAGTAACAGTTAATGTGAATAGAGGACCTGGGTACATCCAAAAAGTTTAAGCAGCCTGAGCGAGGAGCAGCTATCGACGACGAAGCCTAAATGATGGTCTGTGAAATTTCTGCACCATGATAGGTCCAGAGTATGCAAGTTTTTTGCACGGCTTGCAAGTGACAAGGCTGTGTGATGGCCCACCTGGTTTTAATCACAACTTGGTTCACATTCCAACATCTTAACAAGATTACATTGCAAGTGACCACTTGATCGTTTTGTGAATTCAATCTTAAAATTGTTGATAAAATAATTGAACAATTTCATGTGTCGGGTAAAATTTGACATTTGCTATAACTACCCTAATCCTCTGAGTGTCAAAATAAAGTTTAGAGACCAGAAGTGCTAAACTCTGACCCCACAATATAATTTTTTTTTCTCCCTGCATAGCACGGAAGAAAGAACAAGTTAAACTTTTCTCACATTATACTCATCTAAGGGCTCGTGTGGATTAGCTTTTAAAGAATAGATTTTGGAAAATAGATTTTAGGAAGAATAAATTTTAGGAAAAAAATAATTTTTAAAATTGGAAATATTTGGATAATTAGTAGCAGAATCATTTTTCTATATTATATGTTTAATATTTATTAATAATATTGGATAATAATATAATTTATTGATTTTTATTATATTTAATTTCAAAAATTTATTAACTTTTTTTTCCTATATAAATTACATTTTCTCAATAAATTACATTTTTTGGGAAAAAAAGATATTTGATTTTTAAATAAATAAAATAGATATATATTTATCAAATAATTTGATCTTTATCTTCTGTCATCCTTTTGTTTTTCTAATAGAGCATATCCGTTGGGGGAAAAATACTTTATTAAATAGAGTATTTGTTTATTTTTGTTGCATTAATAGAGTATTGGACAAAAATTGGAGTGTAGAAAAAAAAAACAAAAGTATTGGACACGTGAGTCTGACAAGGAAATAGCTTATTAGAAAAAAGAAAAACAAGAAAAAGGCTTTCATAGCGAAAAAAGACAAAAGATTTTGACACTTCCACAGTGAAAAACTTATCGGTGGAAGATTCTGTAAATTTTCAGGCAAAGTTACTGTTTGGCTGAAAATTTATATAACTATAGTTTAAAAGAAAAATCTATTCCCTAACCTACATGCCAAACACACATTAAATCCAATTGAAATGTGTACTTAATAAAACAAAGGTTGCACAGACCCCAACGAAATGTTTCAAAAATAAACTACACGCTACTCGAGAAAAGTTGAACTGTTATGACTCATGAATAGTGTGATTTCTGTAAATTTTATATTGATACTGATATAGATTATAATGATGATTTGTAAACCACATCCGTTCACCAATTACCACAAAGCAGCCTTACACCAACCATAAGAGAATCTTAGAGCCAGGAGGGCAACAACGTACCTTCTTCACATTATTGAGTGAAAGTTCTTCCAAGTACACTCCAGTGGTCTCCAGAAAAGCGGCAATTGCTTCATCACTGAGATACAAAACAAGTTCAATTCGTCCAGAAAAGTGGGACATGGACATTACATGATAACAAAATATATATCTTTGGCCATTTTCTTTCCAAACAAAAGATCGATACAAGATGTTCTCGATTTCCTCAATACATATGAAAAGCTAAATGATAATTTCAGACATTTCTAACAGTACATGTACATGGAAGCAAAGAAAACTATCCTAAAACAACAAGCTAGAAACTCATCTGAGTCATGAACAAAATCTAAGTGCATGATCAAAATTTAAGTCAGGTTAACATATGAAGCCTTGCAAAGCAAAATGATGATGATGATGATGATGAAACACAAGAGAACAGAACCTGAATGGATTGCGGCAGAGTCTCAGCGTATGAAGTGCTCGGCACCCATTTGCAAGATATCCAATCGATGAATCCGTTAATTTGCACAAGTTTATAAGATCAATTGAGCATAATCCAGGACAGAATTCAGCAATAATTTTAATTGATGAATCAGTCAATTTTCTACACGTCAAGAAATAGAAATCAACATTTAAGAGACAAACAACTTCTGACAATATCACAACTTAGGGAGACATTCAAATTTTAACACACTGAATAGAATAGACCGACACTATGGTACTTACTCACAGTCCTTCAAAACAAGTTCCTTCAAATTATGACCACGTTCAATGACAAAATCCTTGATAAAATCGTCAGAAACAGTTTGGATCCCTGCCACTGATAAGACTTCTAAATGTTCAAGCTTTTGCAGTTGTGGCCCAACTAGTTCAACATTAATGCTGTGGCAATCATCAAGATACAACTCTTTCAGAAGTGATCCTAATGCATCAACCAAAACATCTACACTGACAGATGTGAGAAGGGAGCATTGGCTAAGATTTATTGATCTAAGAGCCGGAGTACAAGAAACTAGCCTATGCAACCCCTTGTCTGAAAGACGGCATGCACCACGGACGGACACACTAGTTAATCTAGGTAATTGGTTTGGTGATCGTGCTAAAGCATCAAGTACCGCATAATCTGGAGTACAGCGTCCACACTGATCAAGTTGCAACACCTATTCCACAAGTGAATGAATAAATTATTTTAAAGTTTTCTTACAATTCAAATAAAATTAAATAGTGATACTTATAATGATATCAGTTAAGTATAGTGAACATGGGAACTAATTGAAAGGTAGTCATCCAATGCTGACCAGAAACCAAATTATTTAAAGGGCAATCAAAGTAATCCAAGTTAAGATGATCTTACTATTCTCAAAATCTGAAGCCCACCATATAAAACAAATGAATGAGAATAAAACTGAACCCATAATGAGTATTTCAGTATATTAACCCCTCGAGAGATTATCCAAAATGCAGTTGCAGAAGGACAACAAGAGTTAAATTTCAGCACCTTTCCAACGCAGATCAAACATTATTTTCATGTTTATAGATATCTCCCGGTTATTCTTCCATCTAAGTTAAAGATCATACTTAAAGAACATACAGAAACCTGAGTAAATGAAACGATATCCAAAATAGTGAATGTTTAAAAATAAAATAATTTAAAGAACATACCACCAGATTAGTAGTGTCACATGATTGAAAAGCTTTTATAAACTGTTCCTCAGTCAACCATGAGCAATCTGTTAGTCGAATCTCGGTGGGGGATCCAGTAAGAAGAAGTTCAAGTAAGTGACTGTTCATTTTTCGAGAATCACAGACCAATTGACAAAGTTTGTGCTTCAGAGCATCGGGGACGTTTTCAAGAGAAACAATTGCATCAGCATTCTTGGCAAGTGAATCAAGGCATAGTTCTTGCAGCGAGGGAGCAGAGCCTCTAGCACGTATTTGCTCTTGATTACTCCTAGGAACCCAATTAATGGATGCAGGTAAACTTTCTGAAGAGTTGCAGCCCATTTGCCTACTTTTCATTCCTCGATTTCTAATTGTTTTCATGGCTGTGGAGAAAGGACCAGACCATTCTTCAATTCCATTTTCAGCATTAGCCATGGGAGAAGCATGGCTATCTTCTGGGGCTGGTGTAAAGTGAGCAAAGCGAGAAGCCTCTCTCTTTGCTATATCCCGGAAACTTTCCATGAGTTCCCTCTTCTCTGAAGCCTTTCTTCTTATGTAAGCATTTCTCCATCGTTCTTCTCGATCTTGTAAGGCTACATTATAAGCTAAATGGGAGGCATCTAAATTTTCATTATCAATCATATTGATCAATTCCGGTCCTAAATCAAATTCATGAAAAACGTTGGGGACTAAATCATCATTGTCCATTGCTCCCTTCCCTTTCTCTTCTCGGCTGAATCTCATTTGACCACCATCACCATTATCATCCCAATTGGGTCCTTCATTCATATTTGCGGTAACAATGCCATTTTCGTTGTCACCACCCATCTCCCTCATACCACTTTCATCAGCTCCATCAGAATCCAACTGTAAACAATCATCCAAATTCATAAAATCTCTTTTTAATGTATAACTAGTAGTATTTTGTGTTTCATTTTCGAAGTCCAAATTCAATGCGTCAATGGATAGTGATCCATCCTTCTCGCATTCTCTATATACTTTTCTAATGCGTTTAGCACTACCATTCTCTTCACCGGGCCCATCCTTCCCAGTCTCATCATCTTCATGAATCAAAGAATCCAACGCTCTCTTGATTAAATTCTTTTCTGATTCCAAATTCCAGGAGCGTTTGGGCCCGTCACTTCCCCTACGTTCCGAACAACCAATTAAGACTGCTTTTTCCTTCGACCCAAAACTCGGCGAATCCCTTCTTGATCGGTCTTGAACCGTAGCTAACGCATTCTCACTTATTTCCGAGGGGGGTTCCTTCAAAATGTTCACTTTCTCAATCTTCTCGTCAACTTTCAAAACCTTCAACCCAGTGGCACCCAAATTCGAACCCGTTCCTTGATCGTCCAATTCACCCATACTAGGAGCACCAGGCTTTGCGGCAATTTCTCTATCCACCGAGAACCAAGTCTCATTCAATAAAGAGGGCGATTCTGTGGTCAAGAATCCACCAAAATCGAAATCGAATTCAGGCGTGCGACGGAGACTCGAAGCCGGGGAAGTATAAGTGAGGCCAGTGATCGGGGACCGAGTAGTGGGCGGGTCGGATTTGGGAGAATCGGAAGAAGGGATAGCCATGAGAAGAGGCAAAGAGATGGAACAGGAAGGAGGAGAGTTGAATTGAGCGTGAATTCTGAAGAGGCCGTTGAAGATTGAATTAAAAAGTTTCGGCTTTGAGTGAGACCATTTGCGAAGGACGTGAAAAACTGAGAAACGCGAATTGAGGTGTCGCTCCGTGAAGATTAAAGTTATGTTTGGATTATTTTTAGAGAATAGATTATGGGAAGAATAAATTTTAGAAAATAAATTTTAGAAATAGAGATGTTTGGATAATTAGTAGTAGAATTATTTTTTATATTGATAAATTATTAAAAAGGATATGATTTGATTAAAAGTAAAAGAGAGAAAAAATGATAGAAAAAAAAGAGGAGAGAAAAAAGAGTGTAGAGAGAAGAGAGAAGAGAAAGAAAAAAAAATAATACATATATATATATATGTGTTTGAGGAAGATAAAAATTTATAATATTTATCTTAATTTTAATTTTTTCTCATTTAAATAATATTTTTTAATATAAAATTTTTGTAAATAATTTAAAATTTTATATAATAAATTAATATATGAAAAAATTTTCCCATGGGAACCTGCAGCGGGAGCTTCGCATATATATATATAAAAAAAATTTCCCAATGAAGCACAGAGAGAAAGAAAAGCGGAGGAAGGAGAGGAAAGTAAAAATGAAAGAAAAAAGGCAGGAGAGAAATGGAATAAATACACCCAAAAAATAAAAAAAACTGCTGCCCCCAAATTCTGGCCAAACCTTGGTTTTGAAGAGTAAAACTATGATTTACTTTGAAACGGGATTGTGCCTAAATTTGGGGTGTTTGGCTGAAATATTTTAAAACCGTAGTTTACCCATAAAATCGATTCTGCAACCTCATAGCCAAATACATACTAAGTATCTGTTTGGATTCTGGTTTAAAAATCGATTAGGATATAAAATGATGGTTTCAATTTTTTTTTTATCAAACACCTATTTTAAATGCAAAATTGATTATGGAAGGTTTGCAATAATCCACGCATCTGTTGCTTTTTGGCAGGAGAAGAAACGAGAGAAAGAAAGAAACGAGAGATCAGGAGGGAGGGAAGGAAAATATGTATTATTATAATAGTATGGATCCTACACCATTATAATATATATTTCTTTTTTTTTCTTCTCTTTTATCTTTTTCATTTTTTATTTTTTTTTAATTTTTTTTATCCTTTCTTGAACACACGCTCTTCTTCTTTTTTTTTTATTTTTTTTCCTTCTTCTTTTTTTTCTCTATCTATATATATATATTATTTTTTAAATACTAACAATTGATTTTTTTTATTCTTAAACTATATCTTAACATTGAATATTTTTTAAATCTATTTTTTTTATTAATCACTAATTGTAAAGTGAATAGGGTTAATTTTTATTCTACTCAAACGCAAATGGGTTATAAATGTTATTTTTTAATCAATAAAATAAAAATATATACTTTACATAATTATCAATTTTATTTATGTCTTTTTTGGTAAATTGTCAATAGAAAATCAATTCTGCTACTAATCATCCAAACATCTCCAATTTTTAAAATTACTTTTTTCCCAAAATCTATTCTTTCAAAATCTATTCTCCAGAATCTATTCTGCCGAGAATCTATTCTCCAAAAGCTAATCCAAACACACCCTAAGGGAAGGAGGGGAAGCGATAAACGCCCGTTTAGGATAGAGTTTAGAAAAGTATTTATGAAAAAAAAAATACTTTTTAGAAAAATAATTTTAGAGAATAACTTATAAAAAAAGTTATAAAAAATGAGTATTTAGATAATTATTAGTAAAATAATTTTTGTAATTGATAAATTATTAAAAAATATATAATTTTATTAAAAGTATGAGAGAGGAGAGAGAGAAAAATAAGAGAGAAGAGATGAGAGAGGTAGATAGTAGAGATCGGAGAGAAGAAAGGATTAAGAAAAGAGAAAAGAGATGAGAGAGAAAATAAAGATAAAATAGTAATTGGATAGTTTATAAACTATTTACTGTTTTAGAAGTTAATCTGACTAACTTATTCAAAACTTTAGTTTTAAGCTATAGTTTGATCTAAAAGCCCATTTGAATAAATATGACTATTTATTTTTTAAAAAAATTAAGCTAAAATTTAGGCTAATTTTTTTTTTAAATTAAAATTTAAAATATTTTCAGACACACGCCCCAAATTTTGGAGGCACTACAATTGCCCATTTGGTTAGACTTCTACAGTTTCTACAATATGGTTTTTAAAAAAATATTCTTTTATTTTTTATAATATTTATTCATTACAAGAAAAGAATGGTATCGTAATAGTAATATTCTATTAAAATATTGTTTAATATTTTTATTTTTTATTTGACTTAAATTATCTATTTCTTTACATTACATATTTCTAAGCGAAGATTCATGCTGCCCCTATCATTATTTTTATTGGTAAAGGACAAAAATGGTATAAAAATAATAATCTATTTATTAAAATAAGAGTCAATTAAAAAAAATCAAAAGTTTGAAATTGATATATTTTGAAATGGATGGAGTGGGCATATATATATTATTTAGGTATCAAACAATTTAATTTTTTTATTATTGACATGTTAACTTTTATTACTATTCAGGTGTTAATTAGTTGTTAGATTACATTACGTTTATCTGTTTTTTTTTGTGTAAAATAAGAACATGTCATTTGTATTCAAGACTGACAACAGCGTCTGATAGGTTGATGTGATATTTTTGTTAGTACTTAGTCGTTTAGAGGTTGTATGAGAGAATGGACAAAAACAAAAATTGTTTGACCCATGGGGATAATAAAATTAGTTTACTTAAAAAAAATTAATTATTGAATTCTTATAATTTTATAATTTAGTTTTAAAAATATAATTTGATATGATTTAATTCATTAAATTTTAGTCATTTAATCATCAATCCTTAGATTTGTTGGAAGTATATGGATTGATATTTATTAAATGTCTAAAATTTTATAAAATAAATTTAATTGAGTTAAAATTATAGAAATTAAATAATTAAAAAAAATTCATTTTTTAAATTAATAATACAACATAGGAAAAACATAACAATTGGGTAAAAGTAAAATACTAATAATAATAATTGTTTAAATTTACGTTAGCACACATCCCAATTTGTGCAAACGAACGCAGATCTAGCGGACATTTACAATTTTTGAACTTATAAAATAAGAACGCATTAAATGATTGAAATGATTAGCCCTAATCACCGTTCTAAAGTTAATAAATTTTATACACACCAGATCCTTGAGCGGCAAGGGGTTGAGAAAATTATTATAGCCTATTTAGATAGATTTAAAACAAAAATTATAAAAAAAAATTCAAAACAATTTTTAAAAAATAATTTTTAGATAAGAGTTTATAAAAAAAAATTCTAAATAAATAAGTATTTAGATGATTATTACTAAAAAAATTTATATGATTAGTAAATTATTAGAAAATATATGAGATGAAAAATAAATAAATTTATTACTATGCAATAAGTCTCATCGTCTTCTCCTAGGTCTCTCTCGTCTTCTCACAACAGCAAAGCGACTTGTTGAGCTCCGTGGGGGCTAAGACGAAGACGGAGGAGTTGAAAATAGTGGCAGCACCAATAGAGGAAGAAGACATTGTTGTTGCGACATCTGCATATCATCGACAGTGAAGAGAAGAGATGGGTGAAGGATAGATAGGAGGAGAAAGGACCTCCATACCCATGACAATGGCAATAGGAGCAAAGAAGAACGAAGAAGTTGACACAAACGAGAAGAGATAAAGAGGAGAGAATATGTAAGAAAAGTAAGAGTAAAATAATATTTTGATGTCCATAAACTCTTTTTATTGTTTCAGAAGTTATTCCCAGTAAGGTAAAATAGTATTTTGATGGATAAATAGGATTATTTATTTTAAGATTTTTTTAAATTAAAATTTAAGCCATAAATCTTTTTAAAATTAAGATATTAGTGCTATCTAAACATGCACTATAACTAAAAAAAATTATGCTCGCCACAAACTCTCAAATATTTGAGCTCATAATTTACCAATTACAACCTAATTTAACTAGATCCATCATCCACATTATAATAACGCTAGTATAAAATTAGTAACAAGCCTTTCAAAAACAATTTCCATTCATCCCTTAAAAAAAATTAATACAAAATGCAAATTTACAAGCATGTAGCAAGCACATTATTATTAAAAAATTAATAATGCAGATTATTTATTACATTCATTATATTAAGGGTAAATATGTATAATGATGTCGGGTTTTGTAGCCTAATGACACTAAACTCTTTCTTTCAATCTTTTTAAAGTATGAGTTTGTGAATTTGACTACTTTATAAATATATTTAGGGTGTGGGTTATAGAAAATACGTGAGCTGCTCGTATAAATATAAATAATTATAAATAAGGGTTAAATTTAATAAAATTAACTAGTTATTCACACTATAGTAAATAGATATTTAAATTTTTATTAAAAAAAATACACATATTTAATATACGATAATTTTTTAATACGATTGTTCTCAATAGGAGAATATTTATATTGTAAAAGAAAGAGTGGTGAAATAGTTTGAATAAATTAAAAAATAAAGTTGTTTTTAATAAATATATAAATATGGACAACTTTTTGTCTGGCCTAAGACACTTTGGACAATTTGAATACTTCCTCCCCGCATAGGGAAGATGCCCATTTTAAAAGTGGGTTGCTATTGTTTTCTTTCTGGCGTGCTTGGTTGGTGGTGAGAAAAAAGATTATTTATTCTTTCATATATAATCTTAGGTATAGTATTAATTACTCACCATATTATTATTATTTGATGAAAATAATTATTTTTATCTAATAATATAATAATTTGGAAAATCTATTTTACAAATAGCTATAATTTTCTTTAATTTTTAATAGTAATGGTGCTTATTTTTTATGTATTAAATTCTTTAAAGTAAATATATTTATCTTTTGTATAGAGTCTAACAGTATTAATCTAGTAAAATTATAGGGAATAACAGTATTAATAGGATAAAATTAAATTATTTAATAAAAAATAAATATAAATATTAAATTAAAAATTGACAAAAAGTATACTTACAGAATAATTTTTCTAATAATTTGTATGCAGAGGAATATGTTTTATATCTTTCTGCTTACTCTACTTTTACCATTAATATAACAATCATTTACTATTTATTGATGAGATTATTATTATCTTTTTTTTTTAAATAAAATTAATTTACCTTTTAAATTCAAATAATCTTAAAAATGTTTTTAAGTTCTATGCATCAGATACACAAGAATTAAATCTAGTTAAATTTTTAGTTTTTAAATTAATGAAATAAATTTAAAACTTCGGTCTTAATAGACGTCAAAATATTGAGTGAGTCAAGGGAAAAAAATGTCAACATATTGTGGAAATAAAAACAGTGGTGGTTTGGAAAAGTCCTGAGGCCTACTTGTTTATTTATGATCAGTCATTTTCAGATATTGGCTCCATCCAATGAATTGATGGTTCATGTTTGGAATAATAGTCAAAATTAGTTCTTCAATGTTCAAATAAATTCATGAATATCCCTATTTTTTTTTTATTCAATAACCATTCCTTTTATGGTTTTGAGTGGTGCCATGTGTTTTGAAATCCTCCTACATCAAATTTTTATAAGTGACATATTTAGTGTATACCATAAACATAATTGATCAATACTCCTTAAAGATAATATAAAAATTTAATCTGATAATAAATATAAGATTATAATTTATTTTATTTTTTAAATTTATAATTTTTTTCTTATATTTAAAAGAAGGAAATTTTTACCAAAAGAATAGTAATTTATTGTGTAAATAGTTATAAGTGATATTTTGGGAAACTAACACATATTTTTTTAATAAATAATTAATTTATACAAATTAAATATTTAGACACTATATTTAGAACAAGAGAAGAATATAAACTACAAAAGTTTTAACAAAATCTATTCATAAGTCATTAGGTTCTTTCTTAGCGTTAGTATAAAGTTTGGTCTTTTAAATATATTTTTATTTTAATTTTAGTCTATTAAATTTTAAATCATATGCTTTGATCATTCAATAAACAAAATAATTCAGGTATTTATTAAATTATAATAACTAAAATTTATATGAAAACATATTTAAAGGATTAAAATATATAGTTTAAAACTTACAAGACTAAAATTAAAATTAAAATCAATTTAAGAGATTAAATAGTATATTAACTTTTTTTTATATGTACGGATATATTTCTATCATATTTAATATATTATCGAGTATTAAATATGAATATTTTTTTTAACAGAGATTTAAATTTTGATTTATTATGTTATGATAGATTAACTTTTTTTTGTTAGCCTTTAACTTCCATTGTTCTAGATTATTAAGTTTTAAAATGCAGTTATTCTAAGCTATAACTTGTAAGTACAATAAAGAAGGATAAGTCCAATAGGAATATGGTAACATGACATTCATGGTTGGTTAATGAAGATGACGCCATCTTTCTATATTACACATCCTAGAGCTTTATCTTTAATTTATAAAAAAAATTAGGTGAGTTGGACATAAATCTCTATTTAAATTAAGGTATGATATTAAAACTAAAATAATATTTATAAAAAAATTTATAAAATTATCTATAAAAAAAAATCTTCACTAGAAAGTTAAATTTATATCATGTAGAATATAAACACATTCTATATTATTTATATAGTATATTTTTAATTTTTTTGGTATAAAATTTGTGGAGATGAGTCAAGCTCATCTACGATCTAAGGGTAGGATGAAGTCTCATTTTTTCTAAACGATACTAATATTAGATAAGACGAGTCGTCTATTACTTTCAAACGTAAATCTAAGTACTAAAGAACTAAGATATCTTCTCAAACGTTACGATTAGAATTATAATAAAATAATATTTTTTAAAAATTAAATATACTCTAAACAATTATATATTTTACCCTTCCTCAAAACACAACACACGCATACACAAAGTAACAAGAAGATTGTAAAAAAAAAAAAAAAAAAGCTGGTTAGCCCCAAAACACACACACAGAGACACACGGTTATTTTTGAGGGATAAAAAAGCAGCCACCCTATCCCAGTCAATCAGAACCTGAGACCCTTTACAATGATAAGTTTCCGCATATAATTTATATTCTTAAAATATTCGCCTCCGCTAATTATTTATTTTATTATTATATCTCAAACCGTGTTCCCAATTGGCATTTCGTCATAGCTCATATTTGGCTGGCATCACACCTTTTTCATTTATATATATATATATATATATATATAATAAAATTAAAGCAATTTATATTCATAAGAATTTGAGATCATAATTTTTTGTGTATCTAAATTATTATATACGTTGATTGAAATATTTTTATATTTTAATATGAAAATATGATTTTTCAATCCATATGATAGGAATATATTTTTAATAATAAGATATATCCAAATTAATATGAATATAAAAAATTATTATTATTATTATTATCTCTGTGAACTTGGCTACTATCCTCCAGTCCGGTCGTATTATAATTTAATTCTTATATTAGGTATAAGAAAAATATGTTTTACTTGAGCGTTGTAGATTTAAATAGAAATAATTCTAGTTTGATTTGGCAAAAAGAAAAATTCTATTCTAGTTAGATACGTAGATACTTGTGTATAATTATTTTATGAGACTTTCTTTTGGGTTTAAAGAAAACTGTAAACAGATTACGAAGCATTGCTGCATATCCCTCGGATTTCCTTTCAGACGCGCAAAAGAGGGAGAGAGAATGAGCTACGAGCTTTCCTTCTTTAATGGCGATCTCTTCTGAATCCAGTCACTTGCAATAAAACCGCGCTTACACACATATATGCACGGCACAAACGCAGGACATGGCTCACGATCACCATCTCAACACCAGCGATGGCGTCTCTCACTCTCAGCGAGTCAACAGCCCACGCTTCTCAGGCTCAATGACTCGTCGAGCTCACTCATTCAAGCGCAATAACAACAACAACAACAATGGCAACTCTCGCAGCACCATCGCCAATAACGCTAGCGCAAGTCTCGGTCCCCACTGTGAGATTGAGCTGCCAACGAACTCGCCCAGATCGGAGATTGGAACAGGCTTTATTGCCGCTGAAGTGTTGGAGCCTGTTTTGGAAAGGAAACATGCTCATCACGTGACCCAGAGGATTCAAGGGAGGGCCGTCAAGAGCTTTCTGAAAAAACCAATTGAATCCTTAGTCGTTGATTTGGGCCTGAGGGAGAAGAAAAAGATTGGGCACTGGATGTTTATTGTGTTCTGTGGGGTGTGCTTGTTTCTGGGTGTTTTGAAGATATGCGCTACTGGGTGGCTCGGATCTGCCATAGAAAGAACTGAGTCGAGTCAGGTTAGCATAAAACTCGCGCCAGTTTCTGTTTTCCTCGGGTATACATATGTCATCAATGATGCTAGCTTGTTCCCCTGTTTCGGCTAATTTTGCTTCTTAATGCGAACGGAAACTATTAACTTTGGCAATTATTATCCTCTCTGGATGTGATTCTTAACGACGTTTTCTATAAAGACAAATGCAAAAGTTTCAATTCTAGGAGGCGGTGCTGCGCTTAATGGGTTTTTCAATCATAGAATATTTCAACAGATAATGAATTTTATATTTTTCATTTGGCTTCTTCTGATCTAGACATCCGGATTCGGTTCTTCATCTCTTGTTGGTCTTCTTGGTGTTGCTTCCTCTCTGCTCCTCGTCTCTATCTCCGACGGCAGAGGGCATAGGGGAGACGATTTGTTGTCTGTTACGATAGCTTGGACTGTTGCTGTGTCAGTAAATATCAGTTAATTTATAGATGGAAAACCGTTCATGGACTTCTTATTCTGTTTTTAGCTTGGGAGTGATCATGGTCATATTTTGTTAATAGAAGAGGAAATTTATTAATCTGGTACTTGTAATTTTTGTTTTGGTTTTGAGTAAACCACGCCTTGAAACGAGACATCAAATGGAGAACTCATGAATTGTGCTCTAGATTTTTATTTCTCGTTCACTTTGATCGAGTGCCTTTTACTGGTAATAGATATATAGCGCCCAATTTGTAAACAGCTCAATATTCGTTAGGTGATGGAGTAGATTAAGAAATAGATGTAGGTCATGTTTTGATTGATGATTATATTGCATGTCAATTTGTGTCACCTTTCCATTTGAAGAGGAGACAGTTTGCATTTTTAATTCATTCATCTTGCTGAATTCGCATGTCATTTCTGCATTTTATCAGGATCTATCTGATTCCATCACTGATCTAAATCTGATTCAACAAAGGCCCCATGATCATGGATATTGGGAGGAAGGAGTTGATGCTGAACGAACTCTAAAGATGTTAAAGACGGGATTAACTGGCAGCCAGACTGCCGTGGCTGAAGTAAGTCTTGCTCTAAGTCTTACTCTAAGCTGGCAGGCGTATTACTAATATTCACTTGGTTGTTTGTATCTGAAATAAAACAACTTAAATGAATGAAAGGAATTTTTTTATTTAAGGTCTACCGGAAGATTTATTTGCTTTTGCATGCATCAAAATTTTGCTTTTTATTCAGGAAGCAGGCATCTGGTCTATACACAACTATGAGAATTACACTCAATGCATTGACCTGCCAAGAAGTCATAAAAGTATGAACGTTTGTTATCATGTATACTTCTTTTACCTACCTACTCGGTGTATTATGCTGTTATGTTTAGTTTTCTTCTCACTGACTTGCTACTTCTAACAGAGCTAGATGCAAAGACAAATGGTTACATTCTTATAAATGCTAATGGTGGCCTGAATCAGATGAGGTTTGGGGTATGACTATCTTGGTTGCTTATGGTTTATCACAGAAAGTTAACTAGCAAGCATGACTAATGTCTCAAAATTTCTGGAATGTAGATATGCGATATGGTTGCTGTTGCTAAGATTTTGAAGGCAACACTAGTCCTTCCTTCCCTTGATCATACTTCCTATTGGGCTGATGAGAGGTTGGTTTCTTTCTTCCCACTGCTGCCTTAGAAAATAAAGGCTAATTGCTTATGGATAATACCCTTGTTTCTTGCAAGCTACTGTATTCAGATTTAAATGGACTCTTACGTCCTATGTATCTGAATTGATTAGAAATTCTGACAGTGTTAGACTACTTGTCCAAATCAAGACATTTCACAGGACTAGAGATCATTCAATTGGGGCGAGAAATTTAGGGATAACAGCTTTGCCTTGTGGCGGCTTATGCTTCCTTTTCTTTAAGCATATCATCACTTGTAGTCCTACTATTGACATCTTTAATTAGACAATTTTCCCTGCTTTTCTCCTAATGGAAAGATGTCGTGTTTGTGAGAGATCTTCAATTATACAGTTTTTCCAAAATCTTTATCGACAACCTATTTCTTTTCCCATTTGCTTTGATCATATTCATGTTGTAGCTGACACCAAATGATGAATTTCCAGATTGATAATCATCTTGCAAAACGTCACAGCTACTAATACGCTCAACATATATTTTAATGGTCTCTAAGCTACTTTGTTTCAATTTATTTGCAGTGGCTTCAAGGATTTGTTTGAGTGGAGATATTTTATTGAGATGCTGAAGGATGATATTCACATAGTTGAGAAATTGCCAGCAGACTATGCTGGAATTGAGCCTTTTGTAAAAGCTCCAATATCTTGGTCTAAGGTCAAGATAAATTTTGCATCTCTAGTTACTTTTTTTGAGTCTGGCAAGATATGTTTGATTACTTTAATTTATTATCTTAATGTTGAAGTCAGCTAACAGTCTGGTCATGTATCCATTAGAAGTTTGCAGAAAAAAGAGATCATAATACGATAGAGTTATGTGTGTCATATACTCATATTTATTTTGATTCGATCAATATTATACTTATTAATATTTGTTATTATTGCTTTCCTTTTCTATTATGTTATTACAATTGATGAATTTGCTTGCTCATCCACAGGTACCATATTACAGAAGTGAAGTTCTTCCCCTCCTAAAGCAGCACAAAGTAGTCTATTTTACTCATTCTGATTCCAGGCTTGCTAACAACGGTATTTCAAAGTCCATACAAAAATTGAGATGCCGAGCCAACTACAGAGCATTGAAATATTCAGCACCAATAGAAGAACATGGTAACACATTGGTATCTAGAATGCGACAGGATGGAAATCATTATCTTGCACTTCATTTGAGGCAAGTAGAGAATCTAATACTTTCACAATTTACGCCTATTGTTGACACTGGATCTCTTCCTTTCTTCATTTACTCTACCTTTTTTCCTTCGGCAGCTTTCCTTTACTGTTCTCTTGCAATTTCCATGCATGTGGATGAGCCTGAGTGCGCCTATATTCTGGGAATTGTGTTTCACCATCCGTTATTAAAAAAATCTGAAATAAATTTTATGTTTCATTTGAATCTAGATGATTTACAATAAAATAAAAAAGCATCATTGACATAAAAGTTTTTATCCTGTTAATTCTTTTTATAAAATGTTTTATCCCATCCAAAATTTAAGGCTTCAACCTATAAGCATTATTATCGTGATGAAAACAAATTATATTGAGTGGAGATTATTTAGTTCTCGGTAAAGCCATGATCATATGGAGTGGTGATCGTCTGTGCTCATAGCTTGAATTGTTGGCCTACTTGAATAATAAGTTACTTTTCACAAAGTAAGATGATGTTGAACTGCTCCCATAATCCTGCTTTTGGCCGGTCAATGAAGTCACCGATTCATGTGCATGTAGAAGTCTCTTTGTCCATCTATATTTCTGTACTTTCTGATTAAAAGCCCTATTGTGAGGGCATGCCGTAGTATGGATGGAAGTGCTTTTGTGGTTTTGAATTTCTGTTTGAGATCAATGTGAATTGCTGGTGTTTGGACTGGGTCCAGTGTTGTTCTGGAGGTTACCTAACTCCTCTCTTGCTAGGGTGTAGTTTCCTTGCATTTTGTATTCTGATTTTCTCTTTACTGCATCTTCTGAGTTGAATCTATAAGAGCAAAAGAGAGTATTCTCCAGTGTTTTCTTTACATCTATAAGAGCAAAAGAGAGTATTCTCCAGTGTTTTCTTTAATTCTGTTAATTTTTAGAATGAAGTCCTACACAGGTTGTATCTCAAGCGATGCAATCTTTTCTCTCCCGTAAATATAGGCAACAAGCTTAGTTGCATTTGGTTTTTACGCTCTTGCATGCGGGGACAGAGAGAGGGTGTTCAGAATTTAGCACGAGTTTGTCTTTTTTTGTTTAGCTTGACTATACATGTTATCTTGGCTTCCCAAAGTGTTCTTGCTATTCATTGCATACACAAATTATCATTTATCAGCACATCAAACCATAGTTAAATTGACAGATTAGATTTAAATCATGCTCCATTAAAATAATTCATAGACAGAATTAAGAGTGCCCATTAATACATAGGTTTCATGAAACCAATATTTATGTTCCTGCCAAGAATTTGAAGAATCATATTATCTTTTTCCCGTTCTAGATATGAGAAGGATATGCTGGCATTTACGGGCTGCAGTCACAATTTGACTGCAGAAGAAGATGAAGAACTGAAACAGATGCGATATGAAGTCAGTCACTGGAAGGAGAAAGAGATTAATGGGACCGAGAGGCGATTGCTTGGAGGATGTCCATTAACTCCAAGGGAAACTTCCCTGTTGCTTAAAGCACTGGGTTTTCCATCCAGCACTAGGATTTATCTTGTAGCCGGTGAAGCATACGGCAAAGGAAGTATGAAATATCTTGAGGATGATTTCCCCAACATTTTCTCACATTCCACTCTGTCTACCGAGCAAGAGTTGGAACCTTTCCAGAATCACCAAAACATGTTGGCTGGCATAGACTATGTTGTTGCCCTTCAGAGCAATGTGTTTCTTTATACCTATGATGGAAATATGGCGAAGGCGGTTCAAGGTCATAGGCGCTTCGAGAACTTCAAGGCGACAATCAATCCTGACAAGTAATAGATTGTGACTCCATTACTTCATATAACTTCTAGCATAACTGATTGGCAATATTCTGTCCAATTCTGTGGGAAACTGACACTACTATTGGCATTATAGCTGATATATTCATTGGCTATTGCAGGATGAATTTGGTTAAACTTGTTGATCAGCTTGATGAAGGGGACATTTCTTGGAAGAAGTTCAGCTCCAAGGTGAAAAAGCTTCATGAAGATCGAATTGGGGCTCCATATTATAGAGAGGCTGGAGAATCACCAAAACTGGAAGAAAGTTTTTATGCAAATCCTCAGCCAGATTGTATTTGTGAAACAAGATAAGCGGGGAAAGACAAGAACAACGATCATGGTTGTTCCAAATGAACCGGATAACACGGTTGCATTGATAACCTGATGAATCTGATGGCAAAATGAATGTTCAAAAGCTGGGAGTTATCTGGTTAAGGTGCCATGGACTGTCCTATCTGTTGGAGACGAGATCAATACAAGGGACCAAGGGAGTTAAAACTAGTGGCTTAACAGGCTAAGTATACCACTGTTCTTAACACACACACACTGAATCAAACATTTTTTCTAACCACGCTTGAATCAAAGCTTCGTTCTGCCTTTTAGCTTATTTTTTTCTGATTACATTTTATATGATAGCAATTGATGTCAAGAAGGATATGTTATAGTATAAAATATCAATAAGAAAATATTGTGATTTATTCAGCTTGAAGACAAGCTGGTTTCCTTCTGATGCCTTACCCATTATTTAGCTTGATCTTGTGATGGAAAAAAAATTTAACACCCTTGTTAGGTCTTAGATTTGAACTTTGTGAATTGTAAAAAAAGAAGAAGTTATATTAAGAGACTTTCCTCTCAGTTGAAAGTTGACCAAACTTGAATCCAAATTAGTCGGCTGTATTAAATACAAGACGTCACAAAGAAATTTCAACATTTCTATTGTGACTACGAAATTAAGCTTGCAATTTAAGGATCTATCCGGAACTTCATCTTTCAATTGATGTTTTTTTTGGTATAAATCTTTCAATTAATGTTGTGCATTGTGGGTGATGAACAATTCTGAGCAAAGGTTGTCTTTTTTAAATAAAATATTGGTTAGCCTTCTTCGGATTTCCCAAAATGTCAATTTACTTGGTAAGATTGTAGGTACCTTCCCCTTTCTACCATTTTCATCTCTCTCTCTCTCTCTAAAAAAATTAGAGGGAGAGGGGAGAGAACTTATATTTATTAGATATTGTGAACCCAAATGAATTTTACTTATATTTATTAGATATTGTGAACCCAAATGAATTTTTCAAATATGTAATGTAGTTCTATAATTCATTTAAATCTCTGTTAGCTTTCTAAACACAAAAAAAAAAGTAAACATTTTTATCATCAAAGAGAAGATTAGTTCATTAATTATTAAAAAATAAAAAAAATAAAAGAGGAGAAGATTAGTTGGCAAGTACAAAACAGAAGTGATTACGTAACTAGTTCGTCTGCTTCACATGGCTCGAAAGAGGGCAATTCGACGACATCGACAAGCGATCGACGCCTATGTGGTGAAATTCGCTGGAATTGAAGATTCAATGTTGAGTACGAAAGGAACCAAGAAAAACAAAATTCAAAAGGTAGATGGGAGCAATGCTGTGTCAGAGACATAGAAAACAAGCAGTCGCGATCCACGGCGGCTCTGTCACTGCCCGCGCTTCATCAGTAAGCGCTAGGACGATAGTGTCTACCCCCACTGCTCCAGTTGCTTCCCGTGCCTCACATCATATTGGTGTCAGATCGGTATCAGTTGCTTCCATACTCATCTCAATGTCCTCATCAGAAAATGTATTATCCATGCAAGGCTCAAACATGATGCCGAATATAGAAGATGTACTTCATTCAGTATAAAAAATTGAAGGAGAAAATTAGCTGTCAAGTATGGAAGTCACTGTTTCACATGGCTCAAAGGAGGGGGCAAACGCACCACGTCAATGAGCCCATCGTCGACCAGCTACTACACACGATGAGCTGATCGAGGCGAAACTTTGTGGGGTGCGCGATGCGTATGTTGCCCAATATGCTGAATCTACTCGCTGTTGAACACGAAAGCAACGAAGGAAAAAGGTGGTTTAGAGCGATGCTAAGTCGTCGGAGTCGCCGGAGCAGAAAACGAACAGCCGCGGACGGGAACCTCTCCCCCAAGTGCATTCTCCATGTGAGACTCAAACTTGATATTGATCTGATTTGAGGCACGGGAAGCAACTGGAGCAGTGAGGGGAGAGACTGGCGTCCCGGCGGTTACTGACTTGAAAATTATGGCTGTTCTCCAAAATTTGCAAGAAAGATAAAACTATCAATGTAGTCCTTTTAATTTTCCCATGATAAGGCTTTCTAAGATCATCAACCTCTTTTTTCAGAACTTCCCAAATAAATATCTAAATCCTACACGGACTCTCTAGTGCATCCACAATTAGCATAGCTCAAATTATTTGATTAGACCAACTAAAATGCTTTCAATTTGATGTGAATTCTAACTGATAAGAACAGGAAGGTGCTTCCAATCAAGAAGGTACAATGTTCTAACTATTTTAAGATCATTCAAAATTTGATTATATATGCTCCCCGACTACATCCCCGTGTGATGCATGAGAGACACTTTCATGATTCTTACGTTCTTGCTTGGAGTATTCCATGTCATAGGGCAAATTACTACAACAATATGATAAAGATTAGGCATGCTAATTTTTTTAAATAAAAGCAAAATTATACAACATTAGGAGCCCTTTTTTTTTATACAAAAGTTTAAGTGGATTTAGTACTAGTTCCTATCAAAGCTAGGGCATAACTTCAAGATTTAGAGAGCGCTTACATAAAACAAGGTCAATGGAGTTAAAAAAAAGATATCAAGTTTTGTTTGACTATACAGTATACATGGGGCGTGCACTATCTTAAAAAAGCATCTAATGACCTAAAATGTAATTTATATTTTTATTAATAGTCTAAATAAATTAAAGTTTTTGTTTTTATTGTCGGACAAATTAAATTTTATATTGGAAGATTAGATGAGAGCTAATTTAATGGAGTAAAGATTGTATTAACTCTTGAATTAAATAGAATATTTACAATTCTAAAGATCGTTTGCTTTTTAATCACAAGAAATATTCAATGAAGTCTTTATTATATGGTTCCTCTTCGATCATCAATGGTCTCACTCAAAAGGCAAACATTTTTATAAATGTGAAGCAGCCATCCCAGCTGCCATATTTATTTGATGAACAAAGAGGCGTGGCTAAATTATCTGAAATTTGGAGCAATCGCCACTGAACAAATAGAAACCTTTCATTGAGCAAGTATTCTTACATGGCCAAGGTAACGCAAAAAAAAAAAAAAAAACAGATCTGCACCCACCATTTCAAAGTTTTAACAAAAAGACATTATAATTGTATAATAGATTCAACAAGGTCCTGGAGTGGGGCGAGCTCTGCTTTATCGATCAAACGGAATTCCTGCAGGAGTCAGAATAAGACATGAGAAATTAAACAGTGCGTGTTTGAGGAATTTTATGGCCTTTCACTTACCCATGTAAACAAAACAAAATGCTTGAAGCATGTATTCAGGTGAGCTTCTTCCTTCAAACTCACTATCTTTTGAAAATGTGAGTGATATATGTGAGCATACACTCGGAACAATCGCTTGAAAATTGTCTTAACAACATCTCCAAAATTGTTAGGGAAGGGAGCCCCTGGAGCAATGCAGCAGGGCATGTGTCATTAATGACAATAATAACAGACAGAAAAATCAGTCAAGTTGTTTGGCTTCTTTGATGAAGCTGTACCTAGTTTTTGGGGAAAAATTGTTTCATCATCTAGTTGAGATTCAATCCAATCCATCAGATACTCAACATACTTTGGAGCAGATACCTCTATTGGTTTCTTAATTGTGACGCCATCAGCCCATCTATACCCATATCTGTAGAATTTAAATTAGATTAGATACTTGCCACCTGGATGATGTTAACATTGATCATTATGAACTAATGATTCAACTTGTCCATTTAAGTCAAGAAAAGTCTGGGAGATAACCTAACAAAGACTGCAAAACAAAGAAAAAATTGACATAGAACCAGTAAAACGGGGTGGTCTAAAACTAAAGGAGATTGGTTCTCCCATCGTTCTTCTATTTGTCAAATCCCTATGCTTAGGTTAATCAAGAAAATCTCTGTAACTTGTAATTAGGAGAGTACTATTTAACGTTCACCACCAACAGTCTCCAACATAATTCAGCACCCATTCTGCTTCATGTTGAGAAGAATGAAATTTCATACGGAACCCATTCCTCCATCACTTGGAAAAGGTAAAGGGAATGTTTTAAATTATATAAACCTCCAGCAAATATTTGGGTGCAGTATTTTAGACACTAAGGCAATGTCTTTTTGGTATCAGCCCTCATAAAAATGGTCGAAGCCACTAGTTAAAAACTATGTTTAGGCAAGCTTCATTGATCTTTATGGTGACTATACTAAAACCACATATTAGTCTTACCTATTATAAAAGGTTACATATACCTAGAGTGATTGCTGTTAATATCTTGCCAACATGCCAAAAATAGTAGACGGAAGAGAAGGGAGATGCAAATAGAATAGACACTTAGATCTAGTTGATGCAAGAAAAATAAGGAGAGTTTGGCTGACGGATCAAATACTTTGGTCCTGCAGCCATTGTTGGACAGTTGCTTGGTGTGCAGAATTCCGTAAGAGTGCCATAAAGGATATTCACTTGATTAAATAAATCCACAGCTGCACAGAGAAGGGACACAAAAGTGCAAAGTTTACAAGCAATTTATGAATAATTTCAATTTTAAACCTTCCAGCATAATTTGCTTGAAACTCAATCAACTCGAGGTTCTTACTGTTTACAGCTAACCACTCGTTAATATCTTCACCAGGAGGCAGTTTTACAGCTTCCCTCAAGTTTCCACTACCCAATGTGGCATCAATATGCTTTTGTAATTGAGCACCCTGCACTTCAAGAAATAAAATGCACGAGACAAAACGATAAACAAATTGAACATGTATAACACAAAAGTGTAGCAGAAAAGAATCCAGCAACCACAGAAAAAAAAACGAAAATTAAGGAAAACTGACCTTGCTTCCAGATGGAGCACTCTTTTTTGGACGAAAAGTTTTTGAATTTCTGCATTGATCAAAACAATAGCAGTCATTAACAGTGAAAACAAAACTGTGGACCAGGACCGTGACATAAACCTGTAAGACAGACATTACTGATATGTTTTAACAGTAAAACCCCTACACTTTAATGATCTGTCACTCCCATCTTCTCAATTAATTGAGGGATACATGCATAGCCAATAGCCATCCATTGACATATTTTTCCTACTGTAAACTTCAGGAGGTTTGACAGAATCCTCCTTCTTATACTTATCATGTGGATAATTTAACATGGACAACCAATGAAAAAAGAAGTACTTGCAGAAGCAACTAAAAATCATCAAAAATATCATAGCATACCCAGAATGATGAGCAATGAAAAACTACCCACCAACATTATGTAACAAAACCACAAAATTAAAAGCATGGCTAAAGGTAGGTGAGAGAATTGGCTTTGACACAAAACTCAACTCATCCAACCAATATTTGGGTTGAAAAAGTATTCAATGCCACTTGGCTTGGAATAAGTTAGATCAAAATACCCAAATTAATACCAATAGTACACGCACTTTTAAAGTATATTCTGATTTTACTTTTTTTAAATAATTTCATGGTGTAGTTGAATCAACACAACAATAATGAGCTTAATATACAATTAACACAATTGAAGAGCAAGGTAAATCATGATTTCATAGAATGTTGAAACTGAACAAAAAATAATTTATATTCCATTTATCCAGAGAAAAGTTATATAAAAAATTGATGTTGTTTCTGTTGTAAACTCTTCATAGTAGAATTTTTTATGTATAATACCATATGATCATATAAACCTACGATCTAAGGACAGGGCGAAATCTCCGTTCTTCCTAGGCACCCAGGAGCTAGGATGCCTCCCCAAGCACTGCGATTGAAACCACAATGATACTCCCCAGGGTCCTCCAAATAGTCGTATGTCTCACCTTTCCCATTTGTTTAAAAGCTAAGTTTGTTCAATTGAATTGGGTTTAACCCATGGCTTTTTTTTTTGTTTTGATACAACAAACAAACTTGGCTTTTAAACAAATAGGTGCAAGTCATAATTTCATGGGTTGGGTTGGGCTTGAACGGATTGATGGGCCATGCACACCCCTTCTAAAAAGAACCTCAGAAAAGAATTGTCTGAGACGTTTAGTGGGAAATATCACCTCTCAATATCAGTAAACACCAAATTAGAAATACGAACATGTATCAAATTTCAAAATTGATTGTCTGCTCCAACGAATTCCGAAAGCCGTCTCCCAGGGAGACAGATTCACATTCCTCTTTCAACAAAAGAATCATCAAACTGAAGCGAGAAAGAAATTTGACAGCCAATATCAAAGCATTCTATTTCACAGAATGGAAAATAATTGAATGCAGCGGGGCAAAAAGAGAACCCTATTTATTTTTTGAATTACAGAGTGTATTGGCCAAGAAAATCAATGAGATATGTGTATGATTTTTTGCCACCCAAATCTGATGCCAACCATCCAGAATTTCGCATAAGAAAAAGTTAAAATCGCGTGTATTTATTTTTTTTATACAAAAAAATTGTTAAAAAAGGTTGGGTTTACCTAAGATCTAAAGGCAGAGTGAAGTCTATATTCCTCTTAGGCGATACCAATGTCGGGTAGGACGAGTTGTCTATTACCCTCAAGACTACATTAGATACCCAAGATCTAGGATGTCTCCCTAAATATCACTGAAATCATAATAAAATGGTACTCCCCAAATCATAATCTCACTCCTCATCTGTTTTTAAACAAAAAAATAAAGTAGTTGGATCAGAATTTTTCTTTGTAAAGATTTGCAATATGTTCTCCATATAAGCAAACAAAATTCTGGTATAGCTACTATTGTGTTTGCTTTATATATATAATATATGCATTTCTTTTAATTTTGGATGTGTTTTTAAGGTCTTGAGTTATTGTCGTTTTCTTCTTTTTTAAATAACCTTGATTTATTGTCTTTTACTTATTTGGATGCTCTTGCCTCTTGTTTTTGTTAACGTATGTACGGTTCTTAGATAATGAAAACTAATTTTAAAATTTTATTTAGGATATGGCATTTTGAACCAAAGATTTTAAAATTCTGTAGAACAATATATGATTCATATATGTCATATTTGTATCTCACTTGCATGATCATTTATAATTTTCAATTATCTCGATTTATCAATTATTATTTATCCTAGCAGGTTAATGACTCACTCCCTCTGTTCAAAATTGTAAAACATCTTTAGCTAATTTCTATTTAAAAAAAACAATTAATATCGCTAAAAATACATACTTTTTCCATGTTTACTTATTTAATAAGGTAATTTAATCAGAAAAATAAATATGAAAACATTTTTAAAAAAATCCTCATTAATTACTTCTAAAAACGCCAAAATGTCTTGTATTTTTAAACATGTAAAGAGTTGGGAAAAAATATCTTCTAATTTTAAATTGAAGGAGTACAATAATATTTTTTTAATAGACAGTACAAAAAAAATATAAAAACTAACCATCTATTTTTCATCACTCACCACTTTCGTCACATAAAAAGGTAAGAAATAGTGTGTCAAGAAGTCACCGACGAAACCGTGATTTTAAAAGTTTATTTTTAGGTAAAATTTATATTTAATTTTTTTTAAAATAAACAGTTATATTGATCTAAAAATATTTTTAGATTAAATTATCATTTAAAATTAAAATTTTATATAAGTTATTGAGACTAACTTTTGAAATAGTAAGAGAGTTTATAGACTATCTAATTATTATTTTATTTTTATTTTTTCTTACACGATTTCTCCTCTCCTCTCCACATTCTCTCCTCTTTCCTCCCTCATCTCCATCCTCTCTCCTCTCTATCCTATATCTTCTCTTATCTTTCATATTTTTAATAAAATCATAGATAATTTTTCAATTACAAAAATATTTCTAATAATAACTATACAAATACTCATTTATCCATAATTTTTTTTCCCATAATTTCTTTTCTAAAAACCCTTTTCTAAAAGTAGTATAAAAATATATTTTTTTTATAAGTTATTTTTTAAACTCTTATCTAAATATGCCCATAATAAAAGATGCAAAAATAATCATTTAAGTCATGACCTTTTTCTATTTAAGGTGTATATAATATAATATAATATAATTAACTTTTCTAAACATACAATTAATAAAAAGATCCCAAACTCTATCCACAGAGGTGAGATGCTGCATGAATGATGTGTTGATATAGATTATTAATAATGTCTTGGTTGTGATTAGATTGATAACTTACCAAATAATTCACTATATTTATCTCCGCACTAATAAAACCATGACACCTCCATAATTAGGACTAAGAGGTTTGATCTAACTATAACCTCAAACTAACATTATTAGTATCCGACCCTCCAATTTAAAAAAGAAGAAGAAATAATTGTTATATTAGCGTAATATTGCAATGATATATTTTCAAATATTGATTATTTACTTTTCTTTTTTTTAGTTTTAACCTTATTGTAATTTGTCCGAGAAACCCCAAACTATCGTTTTGGAATTACACAAAATTCCTCTTACGTACTTGTATAAAATTATTTAAAAAAATTAATTCCAATACCCTCTTAATCCCACGTTATGATTATCATTCCTATGTAAGAGTCATGTAAATTTATTTTCTTGATATCTTTATAATTTTATTGGACGTTTTTGAAGCGATTATTTAATACCCACTTTATTTGTAAGTATTTATCTTTTTTATGTTGGAAACTATATAGTGATGAATACTATACCAAAATTTATGTGCATGTACTCCACTAATTCATAGGAGCGGAGTATATTGGGAACAAACGGGTATTTCCCACGTGTATTCCAAATATAAACCGTTCAAGGTATATAGGGCCTCTAGATCCGACGGTTGATATTCGGCTTTTTCACTAATATGGTACAAACAGTTAAAAAATATTATCTAAATCCTGTATGATGAAAAATATTTACCAAGGCACTACACTTAAATGTTGAGGCTAAGAATGACTTTGTCTCCCCCAATACGACATCATCCTATCATATATAATATTTATCTTACTAAAGAAAAATGAAAAAAGTTATCCACCCACGTACAATTCTACCTTGTCATTAGCATGAAAATTAGAGCATTAAGTTTGAGACATGCAAGTGTGCAACGAATACCCAAAAAAATGGTTAAAAAAATTTTGAAAAAAAAAAAGGAAGGAGGAGATGAGGACGACGACGACGGGTTTATCAACTGATCAAAACAGTGGGATAAAGTAGAGCTGGGAATACGGGCTGGCCAGCCAAAAATGGGCCAGCCCGCTCCCAGCCCGCCAAAATGCGGGGCGGGCTGTGCAGCCCGCCCCCCCTTAGTGGCGGGCTGGCCCGCCAGCCCGCCACTTTTTTTTTTATTTTTTTTAAAAAAATTTTTTTAACATTTTTAAAATATTAATAAAAATTTTCTAATGTTATATTAGTATAATAAAAAAATTACTCATGTTATACTCTTAAAAATTTTTATTTTTTATAAAAAAATCTCAAATTTGATAATTATAAATCTAAATAAATATTAACATAATATTAATCAATTATAATATGTAAACATATAGTAACAAATAAGTAATTATCTTTACTAATATTCGATAATAGGAGTATTCAAAATAACATTTAAGTAAACTAAATGTTAAATAATAATATTAAAAAAAAAGTGGCGGGCTGGCAGGCCAACCCGCCACTAAACGGGCCGCCCGCCAATTTGGCGGGCCCCCGCCCAAAAATGGGCTGGCATTTTGCCAGCCCGAGCCCGCCCCCTTAAGGTAAAACGGGCCCAGCCCGCGGGCTGGGCGCGTTTTACCAGCTCTAGGATAAGGTAAGCACATGACTCATTGGGGAGGCAAAGTTGTTCTTGAACCACTTTGCTGTAAATTTAAATAGGTTATTGGCTTAAACAACTTTAGCGATATGTTTAACAGAATTAAAGAGTTTTTTATAAAAATAAAAATAATAAAAAAAAATTGTTTAGTAGGATAGAAATGAGCATATAATTGGTGTATATTTTTTTATAACTTAAGGTAAAATAGTTTAAAATAATTTTTTATAATTTAAGAAGGATTACAGTTATCCAGAAATTTTATAATTGAGATAAAATTATTTAAAATTTTTTACTTCCACTTTCATCTCTATAATCTTAATTCTTAGTTTTTTTTTATATAACTGAAATGACACAAAATATTAGAAGCGGAAATAAAAATAAAAGTAACTTCCATCATACAAAATAAAAAAATTAAAAGATTTTATTTCCACTTTCTACCTACCAAACATAACATAGATGTTTTATCCTAGTAAATATTTTTCACCATAGTATTACTTTTAATTTTTAATATAAGAGTTATTTAACTAATTTAAATAGATTACAAAAATTAATTAAGTTAGTTATTTATAATATTTTATATTAATTTTTTTTAAAATATCTCTTTAATCATATGTATTTCAATTACTCTAAATAGAAAACATATTAATATGATATTTAAAAAAAATTATAATTTTAAAAAATAAAATAAATTAAAATTTTATATTTAAAATTAAAATATACTCTATATTTCTCGACATTTTAAGTGAGGGCTACGGGGGAGAATTTTTTTAACTGTTTGCAATATATTAGTAAAAAAGCCGTTTATATTCCTTTCCTCCTTCACAAATCAATCTCCCTTCTATTTTCACGATTCGTTTCTGATAAGGGTAGCTTTTTCCCCGACCCTCAACCAATCCTCGATCTCCACGTGGCATCCTTCTGATGCCCGTTCTAACCATAACGCACCCTCTCCCTCCTTCCACTGGTCTATCCCCAAACCTCGCGCAATTCCTCGCTGCGTTCCAAGTCACACAAACACAACTTCAAAGCTCCTATTTCACTTTCGTCAGTGTAAATACTAATGGTGATCTCAATGCCATGCTCAGGAGGAGCCAAGAGTGATAACTACTGTTAGTGCCTTAAACCCCAAGAGAAATTCCTTTTTCCTGGAACAATGGAGTGTGTTGCTGCTCGGAACTTCGCGGCAATGACGGTTTCTTTTGGCTCATCTTCAAGGGTGAGGAGGAAGGAGTGTTTGACAAGACCAACCTCGTTCTCTGGGGATGGCTGTTGGTACCTTTCACGTTGTCTGCGTGTGGAAGCCCGTGCCGGGAGTGAGAGTTTGGTGGCCGTTGATGACAATTTCGCTGATGAGGAAGACTATATCAAGGCTGGTGGTTCTGAACTTGTTTTCGCCCAAATGCAGCAGAACAAATCTATGGATAAACAGTCCAAGCTTGTGGATAAGGTTTGACTGACCTTTTAAAGCTCTGTTTCATCGGTTTTGATCATTATTTGATATGAATGTTTAATCTTGTACGTTGGATAAGAGTATCCTGTTTTCTGCATTTGCGCTCTATTAATGTCAAGTATGAAAGTACACGATAGCAACAGTAGATAGTCATCATGAAGCCTTTGAAATAGGGTTCTGCTCTCTGTTGTTTGAGCTGACATCTACAGAAGATCCTTGTAACTATAATTTGGCTTTCTTTTGGTGGGATTATTAGTTTCAGGTTTTCAACTAGATTCCACCATCGTTATCTTTTGCTCTTCACTCTTCAGTGATATCCGTGATTCCACTATTTTTTGTTCTGTTTCAGAAGGGGGGTTACATTCTTTTTAGGATATCTTGGTATTGTGATTAGTCTTTATTTCTGTTTGGTTTTATGGATGGTTTGGAGGCCCCCGCTTACTATAAATAGGAAAAAATGGCATGAGACTTCTTTTTGCTTTATTTTAAATGTCGCCAAGCACGAACATTTTCTCTTCTTTTCTGCTTATAACTGGCGTTATTTTGAAGGCAAAGAAAGCTTTTCTACTCCTGTTATTTGGGTTCTGACACTGGTTTACTAACATAATTGCTTTTAGGACCTTTGATTACTTTCTGAAATCCCGTGTTTTGCAGTTAAAACCAATCTCTATTGGAGATGATATCCTGGAGCTTGTAGTTATTGGTTGTGGTCCAGCTGGTCTTGCTTTGGCTGCAGAGTCTGCCAAGTTAGGGATAAAAGTTGGACTTATTGGTCCAGATCTTCCTTTTACAAATAATTATGGCGTGTGGGAGGATGAATTTAAAGGTATTATTCTTGCTCCTTCATTCTGCTGATAGTGTTTTTGTATCTTTTGTTTGTTTTTTTGTTAGGTTCTAATGTCTTCCGAGCATTGGGTAACAAAGTTATAAATCTACCAAAAGAATGTGGTGGATGTTTACGTGTTCACAAAAACTCTTGCCATGATGTTTGTTACCTTCCTGTTTTTAGAAAGCAATGTAATTCTGAAACTTTTTGTTTTCATTGAACTGATATAGTCAGATAAGACTTATCATTGTCGTCATCGAATTGAAATTTCACGTGCCTATCAAAGTTTATTCAGAAGCATTTTTTTTATGCTGTTTTCTGATGAACTAGTGAATTCTGAGTTTTCTTGATAATTTTCGATTTGGCCTGAAAAATAATATGTATAAACATCTTTTGGACAAGAGAATGAATTCACTTCCACTCTCGTATAAATAAACATGCTTCATCATGATTTTAGGTCTCGGACTTGAAGGTTGTATAGAGCATGTTTGGCGGGATACTATTGTATATCTTGATGATAGTGATCCCATTTTGATTGGACGTGCTTATGGACGTGTCAGTCGACATCTGCTTCATGAAGAGTTATTGAAAAGGTAAGAGTAAGACTGTTTAAAATACATTACTTTTATTTTATACAGTAATATAGCTTCCTATAAACAATTCTTCAATTTAGTTTTTTTATATTCAAGATTATGATTCATATTAATTTTCCCTAGGTGTGTCGAGTCAGGTGTCTCATATCTTAGCTCAAGAGTAGAAAGGATTGTTGAAACTAGCAATGGCTATAGTAATGTTGTCTGTGAAGATGATATTATAGTGCCATGCAGGTATAATATATTTTTTTAACTTTTAAATTTTGGATCCATTCGGTGATGAAATTTGCCCATTGCTTATTATATATCGAAGCTTCTGACATGTTATTATAGGCTTGTTACTGTTGCATCAGGAGCAGCTTCAGGGAAATTTTTGCAGTATGAGGTTGGGGGTCCAAAAGTGTCTGTCCAAACAGCTTATGGTGTGGAGGTTGAGGTAGGAGTCTAGGTCTATCGTTTACGACTTTCCAATTTGATTGATGATTCTATCATTAAAAAAGTTCTCTCATTTTGAAATTAAGTCAAGTGTCACCTTCCTCTAATTTTTCTAAGCTCTATTTCCCCCTTGTCCTGCATCTATTGTTTTAGATTATTTGTATGATTGGATCTCTTGGTTTCTCTGGTTATAAAATCGAGTCGTTGCACTGTATAACGGTGGCAGGCTAGCAAGAGCTACAAATTTCGTTACTGTTTTTACATTACATGTTTAAAAACAACAGAGTTCTGAATATTCAAAACCTACCAGTTCTTTGTGCTGCTCTAGAATTGGTCATAAAATAGGATATTACAATTTGTTGTTTTTGGTGAATGGTTTTTCTTTTTCTTTTCTTTTGAAGTGTCCTGTTCCAAAATAATGAAGTACAAAATATGATAACTAATGGTGATGACCATTCCTTGGCTATGCTTTTAGGTGGAAAACAATCCTTATGATCCAAACTTGATGGTTTTCATGGATTACAGAGATTGTATGAAGCAAAATGGTCCATGTTTAGAAGAAAACTACCCGACATTTCTCTACGTGATGCCTATGACTTCTACAAAACTGTTCTTTGAGGTCTGCTTGATCTTCTTCTGCACGGTGGTTTACCTTTTGCTTGACTATTCAAATTCTATGTCAATTTATGTAAAAATGTCAAACACAGGAAACCTGCTTGGCCTCGAAAGATGCCATGCCTTTTGAGTTGTTGAAGAAAAAGCTCTTTTTGAGATTAAATACCATGGGGATCAGAATCACAAAAATTTATGAAGAGGTAATGACATTAGCAACATTAAGATTGATAGTTGCTGAGTGTCAATTCATTTTTATGTACTTGATGTCAAATAAGGGCTTTGTGCCTTATCCCATATAATTGATTGCTGATGTGCACATTTATATCATTATTGCACTCTTTAAATTACAAATCTTGCGTTCCTTACTCCTACTAGCATTTGATTGGTGGAATTTGTGGCACCTAAAAGTAATCTAGGCTTGTTTGTTTAAAATTAAAATAAAAAGTGATTTTAATTAAGCTAAACATACATCACTTGGATTAGCTTAAAAATATGTTTTCAACTTATTTTGATAAGCTACTTGGATTAGCTTTTTAAGAAAGTGATTATTTTAAAAAGTTATCAAAATAAGCTGAAAACATAATTTTTTTAAGCTAATCCAAGCTATGGTTGTTCATGTTTAGTTTATCAAAATCACCTTCTTTTAAGTTTAAATAAACAGGCCTTTATGCTTCTTTAATTAAATTACTTGATTTTTCTCTACTGTAAGCCTGTGCCATGATGGTAGCAGCAGTGGAACTGAAAGTCTTCCAGCCTTAGATACTGTTGTAACCAGTCTAGCGGATCATGTGCTCCATTGATAATGTTGCTTTACATCCTCAATTTCAAACCGTACTTATAGATTATCTGAGTTTTTGAAACAATTATATGATATAGACAAGTTTTATTCATATATCTAGCTTTAATTTAATTTACGGAATTAGAAGTTTAAAAATCAACTCTAATTTGTATCCGAATAATAATTATGAGTACCCAAAAATTAATGCTATTTGTATATTTCTATGCAGGAGTGGTCGTATATCCCAGTTGGTGGATCTCTGCCAAATACAGGGCAAAAGAACCTTGCATTTGGTGCTGCTGCCAGCATGGTTCATCCGGCTACAGGCATGTCATGGTCATATATTCACTTCACGATTATGTTTTATCGATCTTCTATTCATCATTTTATTCAACAGGATACTCAGTAGTCAGATCTTTGTCAGAGGCTCCAAAATATGCTTCAGTCATTGCTACTATCTTGAGAGGGGGTAATTCATGGGACATTCTTACCCATGAAAGAAGTAACAAGAATCTATCCGCACAAGGTAATCAAGTATTTTTCTCTTAATTTGATAATAAAATCTGCCACAGCCAAGTATTTACTTCATATTGATCCGTGGACTTTTAAATTGTTCTCATTTCCATACAAACTGCTATACTGCTCTGCATTAATGCGGAAAAGTTCAAAATACAAATGTGAAGATAGAGATATAGAGTATATTCCAATATTTGAGAGCATGCTTGGTCAGTTTAAGCGTGGAAGTGGGATTTTCTACTTATATATGCATTTATGTTCTCGTACTATTTTCAGCTTGGGATACACTTTGGCCACTAGAAAGGAAACGGCAGAGGTCATTCTTCCTCTTCGGATTGGCACTAATTCTGGAGTTGGACATTGAGGGCACTAGAACATTCTTTCACACTTTCTTCCGCTTACCTAACTGGTATGACCTATTTTCCCCTCATTTGTGATTGATATCTTGAAATTTGATTTATGATGTTTTCCCTGTGTATAATGTGGCTAGGATCTGGTGCATCATTTCGTAGGTAGAAAATTAAACACATGCGAAGAAGGGCTTAACCAAAAGCCTTTACTGTATCTGTAGTTTTAGCTATACAAATTTGGTCTCATTCCATAAAATCATCAAGAGTTGTCTTGACCTAAGTACGTGAAAGCCAAAAGAAAGACTCATCAAATTCCACAAAATCTTTGTTATTTGTAATTTTGGGTAGCTCCCGAGATGAATATGACATAAATTGAAGGATGGATATGATTTAAAATAACTACACAGTATGAGGCTTCAGATTCTGCCATGTCACTGTATCTGGATCCATGTCTATTAAACTCGTCTTTGAAGCCTCCAGCAACTATCGTTCAAATTCCCTGGCTGGATGTGTTACTTTGTTTCAGTGACTATATTTGTGACTAGGATTAATGTTCTGAAAAAGTTTAGGCATAGGCCTTAAAACTTGTCTGAGCATCTTTCATTAGTGAATTGTGAGCATAAGATTATCCATAAAAGCCTGGTTCCTTTGATTAAAAAAAACTGTTAGTTTGTTACCATTCCCATGTGAATAGCCTTTTCAATTACTTTGATTCTAGGTCCCCAAAAAAATGCTTCTAGATGCATCTGATATTAAATATGATCTTTTGTAATTTCCTTGATCTTCTTCTGTGGTATTGTTGCAGTAGAAAAATTAATGACATATAATGTCATGCCACGAAAATTAGGGGTGACTTGCACAAAATATGAGAGAACTTATATTGCTTAAGTCTTAAAAACCAATAAACAAAATCTTAAACATGCAAATACCATCATAGTGAGTTCTCTCATATTCCATACTAGTCACCTCTTGATTTTCAGGGTATGACATATAATGAAGTGATTAAGTATGAAAGATTGTATGTATGCAAAGGAAATAACTGGTAAATGCGGGTTTTTCTTGACAGGATGTGGCAAGGATTTCTAGGTTCAACTCTGTCTTCAACAGATCTAATATTGTTTGCATTCTACATGTTCATTATAGCACCAAATAACTTGAGAATGTTACTTGTGAGACACCTAATCTCAGATTCCACTGGGGCAACCATGATAAGGACCTACTTTACCTTATAGGATCTTTTAGCCTCCCTTTATCTGGATATTAGATTACACCAGGAACTCCATTAGAGATCACTAGTAGCCACTTGTGTAGATATGCCTATAATTTTTAAGTTCAACATACTTCTCTGTATTGAGCAGCATATGTGTATATATATATATATATGCATCCATTTGGTACTTTTGTTTTAGCCATTTCGGTGATTGTCTGAATCTCTCAATAGTTCCTTACAGAATACGGAATGGTTAGTATTATTATTACAAGAAAATCAGTAGAGAAATATACTGATGTTGAAATAATCTTCAACATGATTTTTAATTGCTGCTTTTGGGCAGAAATTTGGGATTTATACATTTAATTTAAATATCTCTTTAAGAGTATGGAAAATTTTCAAGATATACAGAAATATTTAATTTTCAATTGCTGCCATTAGAAAGTCACATTTTTCTAATAAATTTAAAGATATCAACTATCACTTAACATAAGAAACGTGAACCTAGGTAATTTTACCTTACAATTAAGAACAAAAGAAATATATTTCGTTACATTTTTTTAGTTTATTTCTTTCCAAATAACTAACAAATGGATTGCTTGCAAGGATGAACTGACTATCAAGTTTGACTAATTAGGCATTCTGAGATTAACATGATCATGCTCCACCAAGCTTATTTGACTTCAGCCTTAATTAATCGGCTAGGTTGATCATCACTTGATTATCTTCATGCACCAATCGGCCACGTGTCCCTTGATCCAATTGATTGCCATAGCCAGGGATTTTAGCTTGTTCATCCTTCATTGTTCCAAATGATTGATTCTGATCATATTTATTTTCCAAAGTTTTTAAAATTATTTTTTAATATTATCTTGCACATAATATAAACTTTGAGAGTAGTGTCAGCCAAAAATAAAGAAATTTGATGTATCATTTCTCCTACGATATTCATATAAATTTTAGATGGTGAAGAAAATGCATGTTGAAGCAATCTGTCCCTAATCTAAGATATTCATATAAATTAGAGTTTGTTGTTATTCATCGTGATTTGTTGAGATGATTAATACTAAAAAAAATTATCTTCTTTACATAATTTTTAAAAATATCAAACAAGTCCTATGTTTTCTCTGTTTTTTTATTACTACATATAAAAGAAAGTGAGCATGCTTTTTTTTTCTTGCCAACAAAGCATCCATTTACACACCATGAATTTATAGGAAAGGTCCAAATGAATGAAGAGGAGGTGAATTGAATGGAATGGAAATAGAGACCGGGGGATGTGAATTGAATGTGTGCGGCGATATGGTCGGTGGGTGGCAGAAGCCAAGAGAAAGAGAACACGTGGCACCAAGCGAATAGGGTAGAAGGATCGAAGCTGACGTGTCGATTAAGCTTTCGGCACACAAACAAAAAACTGAGCCTGAAACACAACAACTCAATCTCCAACTCGCAACACTGGACCTTTGTGCCCAATACGTGTCCCCTTCGCTTTTATTTTTATTATTAAAATAATATCAACAATAATTATCATCATCATTCTTCTTCGGTTCAATGCATTCCCCATTTCTATATACCATGCTATTTTAATAATAATAAAAAAATTAATTATTATTGTTTCTTCATCCCCCTCGTTCCTTCCAAGATTTGGGTGATTGTTTCGTACATCTCCCCTTGCGGCTTGGGATTTGTTCCTACTTACCCTCTTCCACGTCATCTTTTTCAGTCCATGCATCCTTTAGGCGATTGCCAAAAAAAAAAAAAACACCCAACAGAAAGGAAGTTGTCTCTTAAATTTAAAAATTTATTATTAAATAATTAATTTAAAGAAAAAATCACTAAAATTTCAAATCTTAAAAAATATACTTATTAGAATAGGTAAAAATTATTTACACAAATTCAAAACCCTTAATTAAATAAAAAATAATATAACAATAACAAATAAGTCTCAACCAATAAATATCTAGTGTAAAAAAATAACGATAAGTGCATAATTTTTTGGGTGATTGCATTGTTTTAGTCCTTATAGTACTACTTTTTCTAATTTAAATTCTAAGATTAGGGTCTTTAGATGTGATTATTGCTATATGTGTTTTCTTGGTTAACTGAGGTGGTCTTCACAAGTTGGCCAGTCAGGGAATGATATTTTTAAAGAAAGAATGAAATGTGGACATTTGGACTTTGATAAGGCATTAGTTAGTAATGAAGTCCATGATGGATGAGAGAGAAGGAGATTGGTACAGCAACCTACAGAGACTTTGACATCGAAATCTAAATCTGGGATTAATTAAAGCTAATCTAGATTAGGATATATAATTAACCAAAGCCCAAGTCCAATATACAAAGGGACAAATGGAATGACTTCTTCCATTTCTTTGGAGACATTTTAAATTTCTCAAAAAATTAGATGATCAAACTATTATTTTAATTTTTTTTAGTTTTTCAGTAAAACATGAGTACATGAATTTCAGGGACTTATCATCTATTTTCTTTTATCATTCTCATTTAATAATGTTGGAATAAGAAATTTGGATTTTTTTTTTTAAAAAATATACTATAGCATTTCAAAAAATTAATCTAAATTTAAATAAAATTAAGGGATGTACATTGAATTTAAAATTATATTAAGAGAATAAATCAAAATAAATTAAAGTAAGGGGGAAAATAAAATATAAGAGAAAGTTATGCGATTAATTTAAAATGGAATAGGATTAAAATAAAAACAAGATTAAGAAACAAAAAACAATTTTTTTTTTGGCGGAAAGGAACATGTTCCTTGTGCCTTCTGAACCATGAACTCTGAGATATGTATTATGTAACCAATAAATAACAGATATCCTCGCAGAGGCTCCTTCCCCTCGCCATACCCTTCCCTGTCCCTTCACGCGCAGAATTTTCGTTCTTGAGAAAGGTAAGCGACTCTAGATTACGAAATTGTCTTTGCTTTCACTGTCTTCAGAGAACAATCTCTGCGCACTTTAATTTTGTTGAAGTGGGTGGAAGTTGTAGTGATCGATATGGACATCTTGTTCTGTATTATTGAGAATGAAGATGCTTGGTGTGGGTTGGCATATGAAAGTAACACAAGAGAGGAAAACCCAATGAAATTTCAATGGGTGGTGTAGGTTGCCTCAGATCTAGGGAACTTCTCTCCCATTTTTTTTACTGATTGGCGGTTTTCTTAACTGTTCGCTTATTGTTGTTGTTATTATTATTATGTTGTTGTTTGTCATTTGCTTCTTCAACGACCCCATTCCCTCGTCTTTATGCTTTCTAGAGAGAGACAAGGCACTGACTTTGTCCATTATTTTGATACGGTTCTTGAATCATCGATTGCCTGCTTTTCCAGGGGACCGAAGGGGCTGGTGAGAAGGTAGAAATAGAATATTTTAGTACTTCAGATTGCACCCCTTTTTGGCCGGTATTGATTGAACAAGCAGGTCCAAAATCAGGTAAAATTCAGAATGAATCTAGAGAGCTACTCTAGCATCAAGCAGCACAGCTTCAATATAGCCTGTTGAAGTTTGATGCCTAAATAAATATTTTAAATAACTCTTTCTTAGGAAAGTGGGTTCTAAGCTCCCTTTAATTTCTTGCCATAGGCGTCTTGGTGTTTTAAGTCAGATTGAACGCAAGCAGCACAGAGGCCTTGGGAAATAGGGTATAAAATTAGTTAGAGGCTTCCAGTTTCCCATATTCTAGAGGGCAAGGAAAATAGGCTATTGCTACAAGGCAAAGTAAATATATGAAGGAAATATCTTAGGCGGTTGCGGTGCCATTTACTCTTGGGAATTTGATCCCTAAGGACTCATCAGTGACAACACACATGGATATTGCTGGATTAAAATTTATGGCAAGTACGGCAACACTGATATTAAATCCTGCAATGGAGAGCTGTGAATTTGTTGGAAGTGATGAAAATCATACAGTTGCTAGTCCACAACAGCAGATTACAGTATCTGCAGGGGTAATGGAGAATCAGGTAGGTGCTTCGCATGTGCCAAAAATGTTCATTAAATGTAACCGTAATTGGACCTCAGATGAAACCCATAATCAGGGAGGGAGGGAAGATGAACACAGGCCAGGGGTTGATTTTCAACGTCTGCATGATTCAAGGTCTCAATCTGTGGCCTGTGACAATTGCAGTATCCTTGGGGAGGAATCTTCGACTTCAGAGATTGATTTACCTAATACTATGGAGGTTGAAGATAATGTCAATGGTATGTACAGTTTGAACGATTCATATACTGTGCAGGAGCCACTGCAAGACATTGTTTCTGTTCCAACATATCCTGAGAGTGAAGATGGTAGTGGGTCGGATCAGCCTGATCCAAAACTAGTTGCTCCACCTCTTGAGATGCCAATGGAGAAAAAGATGTGCAGAGAAAGCTTCCAGAAGGCTTTGGATTTGAATAGTGGACCTCTTTGGGGCTTTTCATCAATTTGTGGAAGGAGACAGGAGATGGAGGATGCTATTGCTGTAAATCCTCATCTTTTGCAAGTTCCTTCACATATGCTAATGGTTGATACTGGGAATGAAAACACTGAAAACTCAGTTGCCCACTTCTTTGCTGTCTATGATGGACATGGAGGCTGTCAGGTATGCTTTCAAGTCTCAATCAAATATTTTGATAACAAGTTGTATTGTTGCTGAAGTTGGCTCATCTCACTGAGGACTTGTTTTTGCAGGTTGCTAATTATTGTCGGGAGCGTCTTCATTCAGTGCTTGTTGAGGAGATACAAGATGCAGACTCAAATTTGGATGGAAGTAGTTCGATGGACCATTGGAAGAAGTCATTCTTCAATTGTTTTCAGAAAGTTGATGACAAAGTTGGAGGAATTCATGCTGAGAACAATGAAAACAATAATGATGGATCAGAATCTAGTATTGAACCACTTGCTCCTGAAACTGTTGGTTCTACTGCAGTGGTTGTCATTGTATGCCAAAACCACTTAATAGTTGCAAATTGTGGGGATTCAAGAGCAGTCTTGTGTCGTGGAAAGGAAGCGCTGCCATTATCTTCTGATCACAAAGTAATATATCTTATTCATATTACAGTTTGTTCCCGCCATTCGCTTGAAGCTGAAATTGTATAATTCGTTGTATTTAATTTCACTTTCTATCATGTGCAGCCAAACCGAGAGGATGAGTGGGCCAGGATAGAAGCTGCAGGAGGAAGGATCATACAATGGAATGGGTACCGAGTGCTTGGCGTCTTGGCAGTGTCAAGGTCCATAGGTATGTGTTCTATGGTTTAATGTCTATTTTGCATAGATTCACTGGTATATTATTTTAGTGTCCTATTCATGCAGTTCTTCCCTGTCATTAATGCATTGTGTTCTTTTAGCCTGTATATTCTAGTAACCGTGCCTAGAACCCAAGATTTTGGGACAGGAAAGAACCTTCATAAACTTTCCATGTGATATCAGAACTGGATGATTGTCTTATAGAAGGGTGCAGTGTGTCATTCACAAATATTTATTATACTTACTTTTTTAGTTATATTACTTATCCTTGTGATCTAATTTTCCTTCTTGGGCACCAGGTGATAGGTACTTAAAGCCATGGATTATTCCTACACCAGAAGTCAAGTTGATACAGAGGGAGAAAAAGGACGAGTGCATAATTCTGGCAAGTGATGGTTTATGGGATGTCATGACAAATGAAGAAGCCTGCGAGATTGCACGGAAGCGAATCCTTCTTTGGCACAAGAAGCACGGCAATGGTGAAACGACAGGGCCGGGTGAGGGAGTTGATCCTGCAGCACAGTATGCTGCAGAGTACTTATCCAGAGTTGCCCTCCAAAGGGGAAGTAAAGATAACATTTCTGTTATAGTGATAGACTTGAAGGGTAAAAGAAAATTCAAGACCAAGGCATGACATAATCAAGTACCATGAATTACCTGGAAGTTTATTTCATAGCTATAGGAGTATTTTGCAAATATATATATTTTTTACCACAGTTATGTAGCCCGTCAGTTTTTTCTATCAGGTCAGGGCTAAGCCATCTTGTCCTATATGAAGTATATACAGGAATATGCAGGGGATGAGATTAGGTTCGTTTGGTTTTTGTTATCACTGTGATAGCTTTCCAGATTAGAAAGCTAACTTAATTCTAGAGAGGAAATATTTATTTATTAGTCCATGTTTATGTGTGTGGACAATGTAATTGATCAACACATGGTTCTAATCCCACCACGGAATTGCTGTATCCTTTTTTTTTTGTGTTTGGCTTATGTCCGATGCCCACTGGTTACATGTATGATTATTTTTACAATGATCTATATGGAAATTAAGTTTTTAAGAGAATAATTGTATATTCACTCGTTTTGAGCTTATAACTTTGAAAAGAGCAATATGATTTTACAAATATTGATACAAAAAATTGGTGGGAATTTTTATTTTTTAAAGACGCTGTGATTCATATGAGATATGCAACTATTTGAAGCGTATTCGATTTTTAGAGAGTATTATTTTATTGTGATTCTAATCGCGATACTTGGAGAGACATCATAACTCCTAGTGCTTAAATTTACGTCTAAGAATAATAGTTAGTTTGCCTTGTTTGATGTTTATATCGTAAGAAAGAAAATTTCTTGTCTTTAGATCATGGGGAAACTTAATCATTTTCTAAAAATTTTTATATAAAAAAAATATCAATATATAACACACTGTCTAAAAAGTCATGTTATTTATGCATAATAAACAATACACTTTTTTAGCAGAGAAACATGATACATAACTTTTTAGTAAAGAAAATAAGCAGTATTCTATTCACTAATGCGTTAACTTTTTCGTTAGAACTTATTTCTAAAAAAAAAGGAGGGAAAACAAAAATTGACAGAATCTGGGTTAGCATCAGCCTATCAAATAATCGAAACCCCTAGATGAATGGGGCACTTTGACCAGCCATAGGAAAATAACTTGAAAGGGCATTCGGGTAGAAGGGAACTTGCAAACCACTTAAGATATATAATGAATTCAAAACCTTTGGCATAAATTTTTACGTGACTTTGCAACATCCAGACAAACTTTAATCTCATTAATAATTTGTACATTAAATCATGTAATCTGCGTATGGGGCAAATAACAACAGTAATGTATCTTTAGTTGCCATCATAAAAATTCAAACTTTTCGCAGCAAGTGGCCGTTGATCATCTTCAGCACTAAAATTCTTCATTAACTCTTCATCATTGCAGTCTCATGGATCATGGCACTTGCAGTCTCATAATAAAGCCTATCGACGAATTCACTTGATAACAAAAAAAAGTCCTTCATAATTTCTATGATCTGCATAGAGAGGAATCAAAAACTGCAGTTACATATCAGGTACAAATTAAATCGTTCCAAAAAAGCAGCTCAGATAATCCATGTATTAGCAATAAGAATTGGACGCTTGTAAGTAAAGAAGGTTACTGCTATGATTTTTGTCATCTGAAGTTTATATAACTCTACATTAGTACCTATTCTGACAAAATAAAACCTAAATTAGTTCCTAGTAAGTAAATAAATATCTAAAATTCCCTACACCAAGAGCAAGTTTGCAGTTCTATGTCAGTTATTCTTGATGAGCAGGTGAATCCAAAGCTTCTTCAGTTATTTTCTCCATCATTGCCTCTTGTTTGTTCTCTTTTACTTTCACACTTCAAAACTTCATATATTTTATATATCAGTTACGGAACAAATATATATTTTGTACCATTCTTTCTTTTTCTCCCTAATTGCTTGATAGTTTACACTAACAAACAATATTGAAGCAAAAGTCCTGGTATTGATTGGTAGATCCATATATATATATATTGATCTTTAACAATATGGGGGAAATGACGCATAAAACAAAAGGAAAGATGGTTATATTTCATGTTTGAGAAATGGGCAAGGTTGAAACATACCAAGTAGAAGTAGGCACAGTTGCCAGCGGCGATCCTGCATTCTTGAAATAAGCAGAAAGATCTACATCCGAGTCCCCATACATGTTGAGAAAAGGATGTCCCTGGATTTCACATGAGATGTTTACACCACCACATCAGAGAAGTTATTGTACAAGATGTTCTCACATAGACCCGTTTTACACATAGTTACTCACCATAAGATCCTGAGCTGAAAGTCTATCTTTTGGGTCTTTCTGTAAACTAAACAAAGAGAAGATTGACAAAGAAGGATCAAAAACCTCATAAGAAGAAGTCACACAAAATTCATGACAGGACAGCTGGTTGATATGAAGGGGGGAAAAGATGAAGTTGCCGGCCTTTAATATTATTATAAACAGTTAAAGGCTTGTTCTGTGTAATTATGAAAAGAATCTTACAGTGAATTATGAAGATACAACTCCAAGGTATGGCACAGTTTATTACTTTTAATTTTATGATTCTATTTATTTACAGGCTTATTCTAAGAAATTTCCAGGCATTTTAGAAGATTCTTCTCTTCTTTGCCTTTTTCCTGTGTTTTTCTATTTTCTGGTGGGCAAAGGTTCTCAAGACTTTACACAATTTAGTACATTGAATATACATACCATGCCGAGACAAACGAGCAGAATTCTGGAGAAAATTGATCAGATGGAGCAGAGGGAGGAGGTTTATCAACAACGGTTTCAATTAGCTCAAAAATACTTTCCCATATTTCACCTTGATCTGGTGGGGTATATGGAAACCGCCCAGTAGCACATTCAAGCAATATCAGCCCCAAGCTCCATATATCACTTTTGTAGTTGTAGCCATTCTGGCTTCCATCGATTCTCTCTGGCTGTAATTCAAACAAAATGGATAAGTTGTGTCGCATAAAATGTTATACAGCTGTTCCTAGGAACATGATAGTTTGATGTACATAGGTACACAACGTACTCACAGACATATAGTTGTATGTGCCGATGAAAGTATTTGCTTGACCAGATGTAGTTTGCATTATTACACTCACACCAAAGTCAGTAATCTTCACCTCCCCTCTATGGTTTATCAACAGATTAGAAGGTTTTAAGTCCCTGTGGATAATATGTTTTTCATGGTGAAGATATATCAAACCCTTAAGCACCTGCATTGCGAAACAAATGAAAGGAATCAGGTATACTGATGGTATCAGCTCCTCAAATGTATTATTCAGAAGAGTGAAATCCAGCCAGAACCTAAGTCTGTTAAATATTGAAACGTAACTAACTTCTTACTCCTCACCTGCTTACAGATAGCAGCAAGATATTTTTCCGGAATGGTTCTAACTTTCTTCAGAAGATCTGCTAAAGAACCTCCATCCATGTACTCTAAGATGATTGATATGGCACCATTATCATAGAATGACTGATAGCAAATAACAACATATGGACATTGAGCTGACTGATTGATTTTAAGCTCTTGTGCTATCTGCTTTCGCATGGACTCCTCAATATTCATTTGGATAACCTAAATTATGGTGAAATATGTACCATAAGTAATGGAAAGTGTAAAAATATATTTAGATTATAAACAGGTAGAAATAGACTTCAACATCTGAATTTGCACTTTTGCAGTATAGATGGGGCGAAAATGAATAGACCCTAGTTCTTCAATTGGCTAGAACGCCCCAAAACTTCTACCCAAACTCTGCCTACTCTATCAGCTGATTTTTATTCCCATTCTTCAAACAACCCCTCAAATCTCCCCTAAAAAGCCTCCACGTGTCCCTCTCCCACCTGAATATTTCCTAAGCTGTTATCCAGTGCTTCACAACACACCCATTTTTCACAGTTGGGGATCCCATCATAAATGTATCAAGGGGTCTGAAAATTATTTTTTTATATAAAAAGGATAATGATGAGACCATATCATTTTCATGGAACTTTCTAGAGAATTTGTCCTTGAAAGACTGCTATTGTATGGTAAAACAAGTAACAAAGTTCACATCAATTATACCAAGCTGAAATATCTCAGTGCTCATTGCAACAATTTCATGGAAGAGAGAAAGGCATTAACCTTTCCAGGTAGACAACACAAGAATGAAAGAGTTAACTAAATATATAAAAAACAAAAAGCAGAAGGTGCCAATTCAAAGCATGGCAGGCAATATGCAGGAAGTATGCATACCTTTAGCGCAAAAAACTGATTAGTCCATTTGTGTTGCACCAGTTGCACAACCCCACCATTTCCCTTACCAACCACTTTGATTATATCTATGTCTGCCAAACTTAACTGGTTGTCTAGTGGCCTGATGGGGGGTGCCTGACAGATATTAAACCCATAATTAACAAATTGTCAAAGTTCAGCCAGCATATGTACCTGTTTCTAAATTTTTTACTAAATAAAAGCAAATATAGGAAAAATTTTCAGGTTAAGATATTAAAGTTGGTGCCTTTTTTTTCTATTTTTCCATCGTGTAAAGAATAATTTATCAGGAACTAATTTAAATGGTCAAAAGAATGAAAGTATTTTCTATTAGTTCAGACCATTCGCACAAGAGTTGTGGCAGAAAAGCAGGCCCAAGATTGCACTCTGCCATTCTTAGCAGAGAAATACAGAAGGGAAGGGAAGGGAAGAATGGGTCTGAAAGCTATGAAGCATGGACACTTAAAGAAATTGCATCCATGTCCTAAACATGTTGGATACTCAATTTAAAATGTTTTTTGGTAGATATTTAAATTGCACATTGATAATTGTTTTTATACAGTCCAGACAATATGCCCTAACCGATAACTAGAGGCTCATCCTCTCGAAGCATAGAGATTACTAAAGTTGGGTTTACCTCTCCTAACAAAGTCTTTTCTATACACAGCCTAGTTTAAACTTAGGATATCATGTTTAAGAGACTTAGCTATCTACTATCTGTTTAAAATGTCCTACACATGTTGGATACTCATTTTAAAATGTTTTTTGGTAGATATTTAAATTGCACATTGATAACTTTTTTTTATAGAGTCCAATGTCCCCTAGCCGACAGCTAGAGACTCATCCTCCCGAGACGTAGACCAAAGTGGGTTTTGCCTCTCCTAACAAATTTCAATGCACATGGCCTAGTTCAAACCTAGGACATCATGTTTAACTACTAATTATGCTGAGCTTCGTTGGTGCATATTGATAATTAAGATGTCTGTTTATGTCAATATTGTTTCCCATGTCAAGGTCCATCATTTATTAGGCCCGAGTACAAGAATAGCAATGAAACAAGACCCAGACAATTTTGTGCACCAAATGTCACATTAAAATTCATCCAAAAATGGTCATTTCCTTAAATGGAGCCAAGATAAAAGAACACAGACAACTGATTTTATGCATCGAATATCACAGTAAAACTTCCCTAAAAATGTTCATGTTCTTAAATGGAATTGACATAAAAGTAAAAACCAGATTGCGGGGCAGTCTTTGGGCCATAAGTTTGCATCTTGCAGCTTATCCATCAGTTGATTTAAGAGAAAACGAAGAGAAGAGAAGATATACAATAAAGCATTAGTTTCCTTGACATTTCTGGTCCAAACAGTTGCAGCAGCTGGGGAGGCAAAGCTCAATAGCTTCCTAACCTCATTCAGAATTTGAAAGCAACGATGTTGCCAAGTAAAAGGAAAAAATAATTAATCTCCAATATAAGCTTTGATTTTGTTTTTCAACAAAAATTTCTCCCCTTCGTAAAAAAAACCAGAAAATTAAGAAATCCCTTTTGATCACACAGAACATTTCATCAGATCCAATGATCAAGATGATCAAATGTACCCAAAGAAACATGAAGCAATTTGATTGGGTATGCACTAAGTGAAAGAAAAAAGAAGAGAATTGAAAGATATATGTTACAGCTTCGACTTCAGTCTCAGTCACAATTCGAACTCCATCCCGATTGACAAGCAGATCCCCATCCTTAAACGTCCCGCTTTCAGTCCTACAATATATTCAAAAACCCAGATTTGAATCAGACAAAACCGCATTCACTGACAGATGAATTTGCAAGGAGAAGGAGACTTACAGAAACTTGGCGAAGGAAACCTGATCAGAAGCAGGAACATTGAGCTTGAGATTGAGATTGATGCCTCCTAAGTTTCCCTTCTTCATGATTTTGGATTTCTGATGGGAAAGATTTAGGTGTTCAGTAATTGTAGGGAGTCAGACTGTTTCAGGAGGAGAACGATAAAAACTTGCCAGTGAATTTATATATCGAAATAATTCTATTAATAATATATTGACCGCTATTTGGGTTTTTTTTTTAAAAAAAAACTAAAAGCCAAAATAAAACAAAACAAATTCGTTCTTGTTTGAAGTGTTGTGAGATCCATTCAAGAATTGATATTGTATTGTGAGTTCGAGACGTGATTGGATGGTGAAGAGCAGTCACGATTGACCATCAAATAGAGAGAGAAGCTTTGAAGATGAAAGCAGGTCTTGACTTTTCAGCCTTCCCGCCCATTCCCCCGCGTCATTCCATCATTTTTGGCTCTTTTTTTTGTAAGAAAAGTAGACTCTATTATAGACAAAATATACTTTTTGCACTTACAATTTACAAAATTGTTTGATTTCTTATGGAAAATAATGTTTACCTGATTTTTCTCTGACATAATCTTTTATGAAAGTTTGTTTAAATTAAAAAAAAAGTCTTATCTAATATACAATATTGTAATAAACAATAATAATTAGATGGATATTTTAAAAAATAATTAATTAAGTTGTTAAATATTTGTTTTACTTTAATGTCTGAACAATTTCACGGTGGTTGTTGAAATGATTTTTTTTTTAAAAAAAACATGAACTTTAGAATATTCGACATTCTGGTGACGTTGCAAAAACTTTTTTTCCCTGGTGACGTTGCAAATTGAAGGCGTACAGGTGGTATGGTGGGTAGTAGCAGTTAATGCACAACCCAAGTGGGCCTAATTGTGAAAAGAAAGGCCCAAAGTCTGAAACACAAGTCTGGCAACAGCCCAACCCCGGGAAGGGGCCCCAATTCACTTGACCCGGTCCGGATTGAGAACTGACCCCACGAGTATAAACGTATAATTATTAACTCAAATCTGCAATTAATGGGGGTTGGTCCGAGTGATAAACGATTCGATATCGCTTAAATGAAGTCTCAAATTCGAGCCTTGGCGTATGCAGAAAATCTCTATTGAGAGACTCACTCATCATAGTCAGGTACGTGACACGAATTAGATCCGGATGTAGTCGGATAAAATTCTAATAAACTAGGCGAAAAAAAAAAAAAAACTCAAATCCACAAATATTCAAAGTTGCTCAAGTTACGTTACCAAAAAGAAAATGTTACTCAAGTTCTAGTCTTGTTTGGAGTGAAAATTATTACTCAATGAGTTAGCCAATCCTTAATATAAAAATTAACTAATTTAAATAAATTAAAAGAATCTAAAATAAATTATTTGCTTAACTAATTTATAAATTATCTCATATTTATTATAATTAAATAATAATTAACTACTATTATATTAAAGAGATGAGGGAGTACAAACTCCGTTTAATATATGTAAAAACTTGTCCAGTTATTTCAACAAGAGGCACATGCAAAAAAATTTGAACACTACGGTTGAATTGATATATATTTACAAGTCAATCACGCTAATTAATTGAGATTAATCACTACGGTTATACATTTCATCTTAAACAATATTTAACCACATCAATCAATTTAAGACCAACAAAACGCAAACAAGGCCTAACATTTGATTAGAGAAACAAACGATTTCATTTACATATTCAAAAGATGCGCTTCCCGAGGCTAAGAAGGCTACATTTGTAATCACCATCACCATCACCATCACCATCACCATCACCATCATTAACCCCTCCGACAAATGCAGCCCCAAAATCTTCAACTCTCAGTATATAGTAGAACCAAGCAGGATTCAAGCTGGTCCTGAAATTAAGCATAAGACAGTAATTTAGTCAGAATAGACGCTACATGAAACACATCCAACAATTCGTATAAACCCAGAAGATTATTAAATGTCCATTTATGTAACTGCAAAGCCAACAATTTTGTCCAAGGACTGACAGAACATGATCCAAAGAAATTTCAAAGTCAAATGAAGGCCTGTTTAGTTTAAAGTAGCTATAAAGCTGCATTCAATACTAGTAGTTAGTCAGGTGCGCGACGAGGGTCGAATCCGGATGTAGTTGGGGCAAAGCTCCGGTGAATCGGGTGGGAAAAAAAAAAAGTTTAGATTTTAGAACCGTAGATATATTATTATCCTCTTCTCATCATATATAAGCTCTATAAACCCTCTCAATAAAGACAGGACATAGGACTTGAAGGAAGTTCTGACTAACCATGTGAGCTAGAGCTTCAAGTTAATATTTTCAGACAATTTGAAAATATCAGAGTACACTCTATCTCCATTTAAGTCCTTGCCAGTGGCTCCTGCTGCTACTTTAATGATATCTTCAATCACAGCAAAATTCCCCAAAATATCAACATGTGCACCACTCTGGGTTCCCCTACCCTCCAAAAGATTGGCTGGAGGGGCATGCCTATACTCCCTTATGTAAGTAGGGCTTCCTGAAGGATTGAAACGGGTTCTTCCTCGCCAACCTTTCGCGCACATGAAACCGGCACTTAAAATGGGAACAGTTTCATCTCCATCAACTGAATAAACTCCACCCTCTAGACAAGCCTCATCATTTGCTGATGAGTCAATCTGGAAAGGAATGTAGCACTCAGATGGAGGGGTTAACTTGTAGACATATCCTCTCTCTGTAGGTATCCCCACACCATATATCGAGTAGATTTCCATATCTGGAGCATTTGGTAATCTGTAGCAGAAGAGAAGAAAGATTAAGAATATCCATCACTAATAGAAATAATTGAAATAATGAATTTTCAGAGATAGCTGTAGAGAAGAAGCTCACGTTGTTTCTAAGGGATTAGACCAATATTTGTAATGTTTGTATTTAGGATCATCCAAGTTGTCAGCAATCCCATGTGAAAAATGAGCATCTCCACGCTTCATCATCTTGGGAGCAACATAATGGAGTAGATCTAAAATTGAACTAGCTGTGTAAGCTTTGTAATCTGCCACAGCATTGATCCCCTCCACTCCCATTTCCTGGTATTCTGACCAGATAGAGCACTTGGATTTATTTTCAGGCTTCTTACCCTTAGGTTTAACCTGTCAATTGCAACCAAGGATAGAAAATACGAAAAACTATGTTATTTTTTAAAAGCAATTAATACCAAGTGCTTGCAATTGCAGGTAGCATCTACCCGCATTTTCAAAATATCAGGTGACAGACAGAAAAGGAACTTGAAAAAAATATTGAAGTTTTTTGCTTAGAAACATATCAAACTTGAGGGTCAATGATTGTTCACCATTTTGCATGCTTGACTGAGATGATATGAACTTAGAAAATGGTAGGTGATTGGAAGTTAGTAGGGACAATGGAAATGGCTGAAACTGTTGAGGTCTCTGTATTATTTCAATATTGATATTACACAAGATATATACAAGGACTGATATGACACTAAAGAAATGCAAACAAATGGTGATTAATGTAAATAAAGCAGCTGATTGATCACTGTTTCAAATCTGACTTTGAATACTAGATTAAAGAAACTAGTTAAGTTAGTTATTTGTAATGATTATGTGTTGACTTCCCTAAAATACCCCTCTTTAATCCTATGCATTGAATAACCCTTGATAAAAACCCTCATAATATGTGCAATCATATAGGATACTTTGGGAGGAAAATTAAAATTTGGGGAAAAACAAAGTGAATTGAGATATTATATTTAGGACTAAAGTAGACTCCTTATCTAACTCTTATATTTAAGACCAGAGGGAGTATTATATTATTCAAAGAATGAAAACAATGTGCAGTTAAAAAGAACAACAAAATAAACAGAAAACAACATGAGCTACAGAGATTCTAAACAAATTCAAACTTTATATTTGGAATTTGGAATATTACCCTAAAATCCAACCTCTCAAGCCTGGAGGAATGTAACTCAGCTGCATCTTTCCCAAACGATATAAGTCTCCCATAATTCACATTTTTCATGAGCTTAAAACTCTCTTTCCCATTTTGAAATGCATGATGAGTATCATTATTCTTCTGCTTATTTGCATTGCATTTATATTGTCCTTCAGGTGACCAATCAAGACCCCCCCATATGGTGTCTCCACCTTTTGGTATCATTGACATGGTTGAATCCCATGTTCGAGTCATCTGCATTATATGTTGTAAAGTTTGAAGACCGAAAACATCCTTGTCTAAAATACCAGGTGCAATTGTCCTGTATATAGAATAGCAGCTCATTAATTGTTGCAGAACATGATGGAAAATATCAAGGCTTGTTTTAGAATTTTAGTACAGAGGAATCTATTATGGGCATTCTGGCAAATTAGACATTTGACCTGAATTTTATTGGTTTTTAAAGTACTTTCAAAATTGATATCGATGTCTAATGATAATGCTTGTTAAAGTGATGTGAACGAAAACTTGAAACTATTACATGACAAGAAATAATTTGATGTTGTTAACTTTTTTCAGTCTTTGTCTCATTATAAGAGGATAGAAACCCAACTTATTGCAATTAGCTTTTCCTCATTAATAGGATTTCTTGAAAAGTTCATAAATAGTTCAAAAACCAATCTAATTTTGATTTACACTATAAAGAATCCGATCAATTAAATTGAAATAAAGTATATAAAATTATAGTGGCAGGAGCAAAGACAAAAACCTGGCTACAGCAATATCCCTGGCTTCTATAGAGAAAAGTCCGGCGACTGATTTTGGAACACCAAGAAAGGGTCCCCCAATGTTCATGACTGATTTTATATGCTTCGCACACCAATCTGAACCGCCCCCACCACCCATTGGTGCTGGTGCTTCAACCCATTTCATAAAATGAAGAAAATACAGAACCCCCATTGAGTGTGGAATAACCACCACCCTATTACCACCATTTGTAGCCACCATGAGTTCTATATTACTTTTCATCCTACTCAAAGTTTGGTCTCTTACCTATTCAAATCAAACAAGGAATTAAAAATCTCATCTGAGGGTTTACTCCACATTTATGCAACAAGAAAACTAGAGGGAGAAGAAGATCTCAAAGCTATACACATCAAAAAATGTTGGTTTAACAAAACAAATTACCTCTGTATTTTGAAATGAGATTCTCCAATCATACGAGGCCATATACATGTTTTTCTCCTCGTAACCGATGTGGGCTAAATTGGCAATTAGAACAGCCCAGACAAAATAACCGGGTGCAAAATAATCAGCTGCTACCAGTCCAGATACAGGCCTCACTCTTATGCCAGGACGGTCTAGTCCTGTTTCATTATCTAAGGTCATGTGCTCCACCCAGCATAATGGTCTGCCAAAAAGGACAGAAAGTTAAAAACAAATTATAGAATTGTTAATAAATTTCATGAGTGTGATTAAACAAGGATGAAACAGAGGAAACTGGTGAAAATTTTATTCACAACAGTAATACAGCACGCTTCAATTCAAATATACTCTCCACGGATTTCAGACAACAGGGTTCTGAAGAAGTAGCTTGGCTTCTCTATCAGTTATATGTAGTACAAAAATATAACCGCAAAGTTCTTTGTAGTGGATTTGGCTCTAACTGAGATTGGAAGTCAGATGCTAAGATGACGACTTCAGTACTACTAAACGAAAGCTCATTGGTATAACTTTATATTCCTAACATGTATAGTCAAGGAAATGCCTAGTATTGCAATTCAAAAAATGACCGAGAGGTAAGGTGACAATAAATTCTTTCAGGAAGGAAAAGAATAGATGGAAATTGCTCTTGAAAGGGCTTTCAAGCCATGAGGTCCAAAATTTTTGTCAAGTGGGCTGTACTTATTTCAAATAAATGGGTTGAAAATTTGGGCCACTAGATAGGGAGCTCAAGAGCTCAGCATTTCCCAAAAAAGGAATTAGTAACTACTTCCTACCATCTCTTCTTTGCTTACCGACAGCTTACAGACATTTATTACCAAAAGCATTGGCAGATTGAAGCAACAAGCCATCCAAAAATATTAAAGCAGGTTTCATTCGTCAATGATTCCAAGGATGGAGAGCTTCAACCTATTATAAGGTTGAGTCTCTTGGCTACTTAAATTTAGTTTGTGATTTTTCAGTTCTGAAAACAGATGTCAAAATTCTCAACATATGCTCCCCACAGAATAATGGTTACAGGGTGACTTCTCTTTCTCACAGAGAGAAAACTTCGTTAGTTGATAAAATCTGCTAGCGTCATTTAAGTCCCTAGAACTAGAAGTTTCCTTTCATAAATGCAATTCTCATTCTTGACTCTGGTAAACGGCTCCTTTCTAATATAACTGAGAATTTAGACAACGCCACGAATTAATGATTAATCTCCAGGGCAAACGGCTCCTTTTTCCTTTCAATCAAGAAATACAAAGTATAACTAGTAAGTAAGACGAGAATGAGAAATAAGAAAAGGGCATTACCTCTTGTAAAGTCCTCCAAAAGCGCCGCCCCACAACCTCTTCCTGAACAATCCTTCCGCACACTGACGGCCCTCCCAGAGTTCGAGTCCACTTGTCACAATGCCGGGCACAAACACCACAGGGTGCTTCGCCGTCAAACCCTCCTTCCTCAATTTCACACCCGGCGGGTCCGGCAACGGCCCTCCAATTGCCTCCGCGACATACTGAGGAAATGACGCCGGCATTGCATTGTACAATAGCAGTAAAAACCACCACGTTGAACACATAAATCCAATTACCCAACAACAGCTATCCACACACGACCAATTTCTTATCTTGTCGTCTTTTCGCTTCCTCTTCACCTTCTCTATCTCTTTCTCCTCCTTCACCTTACCATCAAGTTCGTCAAAATTATGCTCTGAATCAGGAGGCGTGTAGGTAACGGAGGCTGTCCTGCGTCTTAAAAATGACATTCCAAAATACTCTAGAAGTAACCAGAAGATGATTCCCTCCAAAAGAAGAACAAAATATGAATTTGAAGAAAGAAGCCTGAAATGTTCTGCTAGTTTATATTTCTCATCAATGAAGATCTGGCTTAAACCCAGAAAAGAAACAGACAGTTAAACGAGGAATGAGTGAAAGTAAGCTGGAAATACCCTGGCACCTCTTGTAGTTGGAAATTGGCCTTTTTTGGCGCCTTAAGCTCCGAGCTGTCGGGGTAACTAAAAATATATTATATGATTTATGAAGCCTTAGCTTAGAGCCATGAACCACTCCTCGTCGGTATAATTACCGTCAAACTGGCCGGAGATGATCGTTCGCCGGCGAGGAGCGGTAGAAGCTGCGAGGGAAGCAGGCTTATGCGCTTTAGGCGGTCCTTCTTTTTTTGTAGAGGCTCCGACGCTCACAGATGCTACAGCGGGTCCCGCCGAGAGGTAAGGAAGTTTAATTCGGATACGTGGCAGAATCTTCAGGCGTTCTAGTTTCTACATTGTTCCTGAACACAAGGAAATTTAGAATCCGCGAGCTGTTTGAAAAAAATAGATCTAAAAAGAATATGGGCATGTTTGGGTTGCATCCAGATTATAATTTAAAAAAAAACTAGATAAAATTTTAAAATAAATAGTTATATTTATTTATAAGTAATTTTAGGTTAAAACATAATTTAAAACTATAGTTTTGAATAAGTTACTGAAAATAGATTTTAGAACATTAAAAGAGTTTATGGACTATCCAATTATTATTTTACTTTTACTTTTTCTTACACTCTTTCCTCTTTTATCTCTTTTCTTCACCCTATTTTCTCTCTCTTCTTTACCTTCTCTCATCTCTCCTCTATCCTCTCGCATATCTTTTCTCTACTCTCTTTTTTTTTCTACTATCTCTCCTCTCTTCTCTCCTCTCTCTTCTTTTTAATAAAATCATACACTTTTTAATAATTTACCAATATAAAAAGTCATTTTAAAAATAATTATCCAAACACTTATTTATTCATAATCATTTTTTTCTATAAAATATTATTTAAAAGTCATTTTCTATAAGATGTCTAAAAATCATTTTTTTCTTTAAACCCTTTTTCAAAAGTTTATCCAAACACATACTATAAGCCTTTTTTAAAAGTTTATCCAAACACCTCTCTCTTCTCTCTTCTCTCGTCTCTCATCTCTCTTTTCTACCTTCTCTCCTATCTCCTCTCTATTCTCTACTCTCTCATATTTTTAATAAATTCATATCCTTTCTAATAATTTTTCAATTACAAAAATATTTTTAACAATAATTATCCGAATACTCATTTATTCAAAACCACCTTTTTTTTTCATAAACTCTTTTTTAAAAGTTGTCCAAAAACCTTTTTTTTTATAAACACTTTTCCAAACTATTATCCAAACAAATCCATAATCTATCCTTAAGTGCGTGTTTGGATAGGAGATAAATTAAAATTTTAAAAACGTTCTCAAATTTTAATTTATTTTTTTTGTAAATAAATAACTATATTTATCTATAATTTTGAATAAACTATTAGAAATAGTTTCTACAATAATAAAATAACTTATAAACTATCGAATTATTATTTTATCCTCATTTTTCTTATTATATTTCTTCTTTTCTCCCTCTTCTCCCTCTTCCTCTTTCAGCTTATGTTCTGCCTCTGTCGTTCTCTTCTCTTCTACGAAGACGTCGATGATATCGACATCAACACTGATAAAAGACGACAACGATGGAGGAAGACGAAAGCTATGCTCTCTTTCTTAATTTTTTAAAAATATTATATAATTATATATTAATTTTTTTAAAATATCCTCTACTATTATCTATTTGGAGCGACATTTTAATAGAAATTTATTTATATATGTGCAGCCATATAAAAATATTTTAAAAAAAATTATAAATTTAAGAAATAAATAAATTTAAGTCTTATATTCTAATTTTTATAATTATGACTCATAATAACTTTAATGGTCACGATACATCATGCATTTTGCCTTTAATTAAATATAAAAAATAAATCTAAATCAGTACTCCTATTGTGCTAAATGTAAAATTTAGTTAAAGAGTTTGATTTTAATTTTAAACATAAAATATTTTGTTTCTCATATTTACTTTTTTAAGTTAATTTATATAATTTATAAATTGATATATAATTTATAGTTATATAGTACTCAATATCTTAATTTTATTTTTTATATGTGTCTAGTATTCTAATTTTATTTATAATATAATTTTACATATATTTTTTTTAATTTAGTATAATTTCACCTATAATTTTTTTTAATTTAATATAATTTTACACATAATCTTATTTCCAAGTACTAAGAATTGTATTAAATTAAAAAGATTATAGATAAAATTATTATAAATTAAAAAGATTATAAGTAAAATTATACCACAAATAAGATTAGGATACTAAACGCATATGAAAAATAAAATCAGGATATTGTGTATTATATAACCCTATAATTTAATGTTATACTTAAATATTATAAAAAAATAGGTCATATTTATTATAATTAATTAATTTATCAAAAAATTTCAATCTACACAACCTTAGCCAAGTCCATGTATGGTAGTAACAGTTCAATATGTTTTACCTAAATTAAAAAAATATTAAATATTATTAATTATAATTTAAAAATTAATTATTTTTTAATTTTATTCTTATTTAATATTCACTATATAAAATGAGAGTAAACTCTAAACAATAATAAATGAAAGGTAAATTTTTATAATTCACTTATATAAAAAATTTAATAACAAAAAATATAAAATTTGACGTGAATAGTAAAGATTGGATGGAATGAGAAATAAGCAAGACATATGGAAAAGGAATCTGTGATTCAGGGAAGCGCGGTATGTGGACATTCATGGTAAGTACAGACGATAGGCGAAGTGACGTGGGAGGAGGAAGGAGGACAATCGACGGTGGAAAAATAAAAAAAGGTGAGATGGGGGACGTTATCTTTGTATGGGGACCAACACAGGCATGTGTCTCGTATTTTGTTTTGTTTTTAGCCTGCAACTCCTCTAAAACATCGGCTTTACTACATGCTACTAGATGTCAACCAATAAATAATAATAATAATAATAATAATGCAAATTAATAATTAATAAAGAATAGGATACACTAACCACTCCCTATAAAAAGCAAAAAGGGTATGGATAAAGGGAAAGGGAAGGTAGTTACGTTGATGATTAATGGATCGTTTGTTGGTGTGGCTGGCCGAGAGCCACCAAAGAGCAATCATGTTCGTGGCCTGCAGCTCTGCCTACCCTTGGGATATTCTATAGAATTATCTAGTTTCATACCCGTGAATGGTAACAACAGGTGAGTAAGGTATTTTTTTTAATATAAATTACTTTTAACTATCTCATTAAAATTAAGAAATATAATTTAACTTGTTAAATTTGTGTTAAATTAAAAAATTGTAATAACCAATCAAACCTGTCTAATTAATGAACTTCATTTAGGGTATTTTTTAAAAGTTTTAATTAATTTTAATTGAATTTCTTAATCTATGCTCAATAAAAAAAATTTAAGCATAAGTCTTATTCTATTAAAGATAATATTATTTAAAAAATTATCAAACACCTCAATTAATAGGATTCGAATCTTAGTTTTTATGAAAAATTAGCCTCTTTTTTTTTATTATCCCCATTCACTCGATTGTACCTATGTGGGTGGCAACCCACCACCTAAGTTGTTAGGTTCTATAGAATCAAACTCGTAAGTTTTAATTAAATAAAAACAATTTGTACTAGTTGATCAAAGTACTCTATAGTTGAATATTACATCCTTAGTACAAGATTGGACTAGTATGGGTTGATTAACCCAAGTTTATGATGCATCTTATTTTTGTCTAAGGTGTAGTATATGTATTTTTATTTTGAATTATATTTCTTTTTGTTAGACATTATTTAAAACATTAACACATCATAAAATTGAGTCTAACATAAAGGGTTAATTTTTCATAATACAATAATTTAAATTTAAATTTTTACTAAAAAAAATTATCTATTTAACATTTAAAAATATCTCGATTAAGATTACTATAAATAAAAAGATATTTGTACCAATAAAAATAGTGAACACTTCATGTAACAAAAGCACGCAACTCATGGTACATCAGTCACTTGTATTACATGCTTGTTTTTATATTTATTTTATCCCTGTTTGCAATTAATCACTCATCAATTTGATTTGCGTGTAACTATGAAGGTTGAGGATTTGCATGTAGCTCAGAAAAAGAAGAAGGACTTTTTAACACTTTTTAGAGAATAGCTTATAAAAAATTATTATAAATAAATAAGTGTTTAGATAGTTATTTTTATAATGACTTTTGTGATTGATAAATTACCAGAAAGGGTATGAAATAAAAAAAATAACTATCGCAGCCTTACTGTTCATCCTCTCATTTCTCTTCTTTGACAGACAGAGGTGAAGACTCTACCAATAGACAGTGACCTACGGTGACTGATGACCCACGGCTTGAAGCTACCCGCGAGCGGCGACAGCGACCCACGAGCAGCAATAACGACACAGAGGGGAGCAACCCATGAGCTAACACAAAGGAGAAGAAGAGAGAGAGGGGAGAAAAAAGAGGAGAGAGTGGAGAAAATGTAGGCAAAATAATAAATAGGTAGTTTATGAGCTCTTTTACTGTTTCAGAAGCTAGTTATACTAACTTATTTGAAACTATAGTTTTACCCAGAAATATTAATAGACTAATATGACTGTTTATTTTAAAATTTCTCTAAACAAAGATTTAAGCCAGAAGCTTTTTTAAAATTATAGTTTCAATAGTTTCCAAACAAGCCCATAATGTGCAGAGGGAAATATTGATTTAAAATAAATAGTTAAATATAATCAATACATTTGTCAAGTTCATATCCATAACAATTTTCTTTTTTGGTAAAAAAAAATTTAGAAAGGAGTTGGGCTCCTCCATGATTAAAAGGCAGGGTAAAGTCTCAATTTCTCCTAAGTAATACTAATGTTAAGTAGGACGAGCCATCAATTACCCTTATACATAAACTTAGGTACCCAAAAGTTAGGATGCCTCCCTATGTGTTTGGCTCAATGGAGGGGAGGGAAGGGGAGGGATTTTAATAGAAGGAAAGGGAAAGAAGGAAAGAGGAGAGATTTTATTATTACCTTATTTGGATTAACATTAAAAGAGAGGAGGGGAGAGATTTCCATATTACCTTATTTGGTTCAAGAAGGGAGGGGAGGGAAAATATTTTTATATAGACAAATTTACCCATATATTATTTTAATAAAATATAATATAGGGGTAATATTGGGATATTAAAAAAATTATGGGTATATTAATATTATAAAGTATAAATATTACTCCTCCCCTCCAAATTTTCCAAATTTTGGAGGGGAGGTAAAGTTGAAGAGGGAAGGGAAAATTTTAAACTATTAGAAATCCACCAATCCACATGTGATGTGTAAACAATGAAAGTTGTGTACCATAGTCAGTAGCTAGATATGGATAAGGAGGCATAGAATATATATATGGTGAGCTACAACAATGGTTAAAGAATCTAACATAGCTAGGTTAATAGATAATTGAGCATGTCATGACGTCATTAGGATCTCATATAGGCCTTTATGACCCTAGCCTATAAATGGACCTTTATGAGCCTCTAAAATATCTTTTATACCATGACCAATACCCCAGTTAGTCCTATACATGTGATCCACTATTAGGAAAAGAATTGTAATAGCTAAATGATGGTGTGCAATATCGGTCAGCCATAGACCACCAGTTACTAGATCTAATCCTCCACGAAAAGTAAAAATTCCACGTATTTTGACCAGTTCAAGGTGAAAAAGGGGGTTGCTCCCTCAGCAAAACTGGGATAAAGTTGAGCCAAAAGATCCCGATTCAAGATAAATTCACGAGGAAGTGGGATCTCTTTAGGATCTACTGCAGTATTTAGAAATTGGTTAATCGGTAAAGATACATGTACTTGATGCCTCGCCGAAGAAAGAGACCCAAGTTCTAGTAGCCTTGCTAAATGGTGATTCAATATAGATTCTACATCTTGGAATCAGGCCAATTTTGGAGCAGCTTTGTGATAATGAAACCAACCAGCAAAAAACATTATGGCTGCAAAGACCAATGCATCTCCTTTCCTAAAAAATTTAGATATCCAAATAAGGTGAGGGGAGAAAAATCCCTCCCTTCCTCTCCCCAAATCCCCTGTACCAAACTATGTATAAACATTGTGATTGAAACCATGACAAAGTGATATTCCCCAAAGATTGAATACGCTTCAAATAGTCACATAACTCACCATTTCACCATGAATCATAACAATTTAAAATCAATGTGTAAATGAGTATATGATGTGTTTTTGGTTGAACCAAATGATTATTATTTTGGGCAAAAAAATGTGATGTAAAAGTTTTGAAGCTATGTTTTGGGATAAAACACCTATCGTTCGTGGGTTTAGGGTAGCTGGCGAAGGGATGAGGCATGCGACTATTTGGAGCATGTTCGATCCTTAGGAATTATTACTTTATTTTAGTTTCAGTCGCGACGTTTAGGGAGGCATTTTAGCTTTTGATCGCCTAGATTTACGCCTGAAGGTAATTAACGGCTCGTCTTATCCGATATTAGTATCGCTTAGGAAGAATGGAGACTTTACCTTACTTTTTTTTAAATCGTGGGTGAGTCTAATCTTTTTCTAAAAATTTGTTTACTAAAAAAAATGTTTTGGGATAAAATTTAAAAGTCATAATTAGCAGGATCATAAAAAGCCCGAGTAAGATTTGGCAGACCCGGCTTGCCCAAATCAATCAGGCCGTAATAGCCAGGCCCACTTTAGCTGGATTTATCATTGGTAAGAAACAAGTATATGAAGCTTGAAGAAACTCATTAAGCACGAAGGGCCAATTCCCGGTTAACATCCGGTAACAGGTGAGACAATAAAGTATGAAGTGCAGTCCCAGACCCTGAAATGAAAATGTCACTCCTCCTTCCCCCATTCCATTATAGCCATTACCCAGCAGAGCACGCTTACACCTACCGAACTCACACAATCAGGTATTGTTAGTGCCTTGATTCTCGCGCTCTAACATCCAAGCACCTTCACCTTCCTTCCTCTCCTCCTTCATCTACCTTTCAATCTCCATCAGGTTTCACTAATCCAGGTACCTTTTATCTCTAAATTTGCAATGTCGATCGATTCTTAAGTCCTTGTTTCAGAATCGAGTATGAATTGATTTTGAGTTATTCTCTCTTTTGGTAGTTCTTTCTGCTGAGATTCGCGAATTGGCTCGGGTTTACAGAACTGTAAAATGCTTACGTGCATAGCTCGTCCCAAGAAACCCGGGAGTGACTCGCTGAGTCAGCCCGATGATTCCGATTCTAAAAACCAAGCCATCAAATCCCTTACTTCTCAGGTACGTACCGGTAACCATAACTGTCCGCGAACGCTAAAGTCCAAATCTATTTGTCTTATTCGTTAAATATCTGCTTCAATTTAACAGTTATTGAATCGACATTTTTTTAGCTTAAGGATATGGCGTTGAAAGCATCGGGAGCGTACAAGCATTGTAGCCCCTGCACGGGGCCGCCCACGCAGACTCGGCTCCGGAGCAATATCGAGTCAGACACAGATTCAGATCGTTTCCGGTGGTCGTATCGGAGAACGGGGAGCTCAAGCTCGACGACGACGAGGACGTGGGGGAAGGAGATGGAAGCGAGGCTCAAGGGGATTTCGAGTGGAGAAGGGACGCCGAATTCGTCCAGTGGACGGCGAGTGGACCCGCTGGTGTTGTTCGTGGAAGAGAACGAACCCAAGGAGTGGGTGGCGCAGGTGGAGCCCGGCGTTCTGATCACATTTGTTTCACTTCCGCGTGGCGGGAATGATCTGAAGCGAATACGGTTCAGGTACGTACGCCTCCAATTCTTCTTTTCTTTGTTCCTGTTTGGAATCGGGCAGGCATGAACCGTCGTGTGGTGGTTCTTTTCGGTGTTGCTGTGGTCTGATCAGACGGCGACTGTGCTCTGAGTTTACAGTGTTGGTCAAGATGGACCCTAAAGCATCTGGATCGTGATCATGACATTGAGTTCTATGGTCGGTCTCCCGCCATTTATCGGGCACTTGCATATAGTGTATAGGTTCTTTTTTCCCCTCCCCTTCTTGATTTTTTATTTTACATATTAGAATTTTTAAGGTTAACATTGAGATAAAATTATCTAAGTAGCTATCACTATATTTTAATGAAACTGGATATAAATTTTTAAATGAATCATATAATAATTAAATGTACAAAAAATACTTATGATATTTTTAAAAGAGGTAAAAGACTTAAAAATTGTATATTTGAAACATTCTTTTTATATCACATTTTACTTATAAAATCATCAACACATCATATTATTTATAAGTCGTGATAATACAACTTATCTCAGACCTTTATGTGTAACACCAAAATAAATAATAATAATAATAATAATAATAATAATAAAAGTATGACTTCTACAGTAATAATGCATCTTTATTCATGAATAGTACTCATTTATTAACATATCTACTACTATATAGTCTTTGTCGAGGCGCCATTTTTAAAAAAAAAAAAATATACATGGAAGGAGTAAAGGGCCCGAGTGATTTAAATTGAGTTATGAAGCTAGGCTTTCGAAAAAAACATTCAGAAAATTTAACTGACTCTGTTTTTTGGCAAAAATATATCAATAAAATTATATTTACATTTAGTTTAAAGGAAAAGCTTTGCATGGCCATAATATAGACTCCACATAATTATTCAGGATTTTTTTTTGCAACTCATGATTTAATTTTCGATATAAATAACATAATTTTTTCATATTGTAAGAGAAGTTTTCGGAATTCAAGACTTAGTGCAAATTAATCATTTGCTATTAAAGCATGTCTTTTTGATCTGGTGAATACAAGTAATGATAATCGACCAAATAAATCTCGGAATTCTCGTTTAAATAATATATTCCAAATCCTCAGAAAGCTTTTTTTTTTAATGTATATTACATATTTTTATTATTATTGGAAGGGTCTCAAAAAGTATTGTGGGATCAAACCCACTACACCCCACTACTAGGAGACGATCTTGCCACTAGAGCATATTGCACCAAATGCAGAACTTAATGCATTTATTTATTTTTTCTTTTTGGGTGTGAATTTGAGCTTTCTCATGTATAAATTCTTAACATGACCATGATGCTCATTGCTCACCACGCCTAATCTGTTGAAGTATCCGTAGTCCAAATACGAATCCCATCATCAATGATATGACTCCTTCGGAAATATGAAATTGAAAGAGTTTAGCTGTGGGGACCACATTCCCCAGTATTTTCACGCCATTGCTAAAAGCAATCCAAAAGAGGTCCCAAAAGGAGAACTCATGGAGGCTTTGTTAATGGAGGTGGGTCAGTGTTGATTGTGTTGGCAAACTTTTAACCCGAGTCTGTCGTCTGGTCGGATGAAACCCCTCCGTCTTTTTAAAAATTTTTCGTGCCTAATTCTTGGTGACTTTGTCTTCCTCTGATAGCAATTTTTGTCTTCTTTTAAGCTGCAATATGCTTCGCAATGCCCCCCCCCCCCCACCATTTTCTCCAAAAATCTTTATACAGGACAAAATATTAAACTCTACTAGACGGCCAGCCACAAAAGATAGAGATAACATATGTTATAGAGTTTTGGCCCCTTCTTGATTTTCTTTTGCTACCGTATAGAATAGAATATTAAAAGCACAAAGGAATTGTGTGCATCATGTTGTTGTGCTGGCCCTACTTAGTGACTTGTGATGCAATCTCAACACATATGGGGTTAGTGGACTCTCTGCATTTGTATTATGGAGAGAAAAGTAAAGAAAAAAAATATGGGGAGGGAATACTAATTTTTTTAAATAATAAAAGAAATTAATGAGTTTTTAGAGTTTTTCTTTGTAATATTTTTTTTAATTCCCTTCCCATTCAAGCTCAGGGATGATTTCCCCCTCTGAATTTAGCTCGGAAATTTAAGGTGTGGGATGACATCATTTCATGTTTAGGTGCGTTTAGCAGATGTAGTTGACACATTAAGGTTGGACCCACTTGTTTTCAATAGCGGAGACAAACCCCAATGTAAGGTCAATGTTGGCCTTGGATCTACTTTATTCCGTCCACCGAATGACCGGGTTTGCCTTTAATTATTCATTTAGAGTATTCTTTGTCAAAAAGTATCCATTGAGTGATGACTTCGCATGATTGAAAACAGTGTCACAACCCATTAGAAATTAACTGTTTGGTCAAGCCTAATAAAAAACATGGCAACAACAAAAATAATAATAATAATAGTGGAATTTGCTAGAAGTTATCAAGCTTTAGTCACGCTAGAATGCTTAATTAACTTTAATATGAAGCAATTATTGTTCCACCGCCCTACCCAACATCCCACACAACATAGAGAGAAATAGGGATGGGAAGGACGAGTAGGAAACCACTCAATTCTCAAAACACTTGATTGCCTATTCAGAATTTATTTAATTTGGATGTGGAATTAAAAATCCTAGTGATTTTCAAGTAAGCAAAGTTTTTTGTTTGTGGGATGGGATCCAAATGTTAGAAGTGGGGTCCATTATGATTATTTATCCCTTCATTTCATCTAAAATCAGTTCATGGATCTAAATTTGAATTTATTTTACATAAAGTTATGTTCAATTTTGGTTAGCAATAATGAAACATGCAGTTCTACTCATGATGAATTCATCCCTGCTTTATATTACGGTCCCACATTTGTTATGCGCTTTGGTGAAGTATTCTCATGTATGATTTATACAGTCGTCAGGACTAAGGAACTGGGACTGAATTTTGCTTTTTTATTTTCGATGTATAGTCGCGAGATGTTTAACAAATGGCAAGCTCAAAGATGGTGGGCAGAGAACTACGACAAAGTTATGGAACTTTACAATGTTCGAAGATTTAACCGCCAAGCTTTCCCTCTTCCAACGCCCCCAAGATCCGAAGATGAGGTAAGCTCTGAATTTCAATACCTCTCAGGCATTATTATGGACAGCTTAGTAATAAGAAGGTGCATGCATGTATGGAAGATTGAAAGCAAAGTAGTTTTTTGACATGTGAAAGCAGAGTAGCTTAATGGACAAGAAAACGGAAAGTTATATGATTGGATAAAAATTATTAACTGTTCAATAATATATGTATAGATATGATTGTAAATTTATATTCTAAAAAAATATAATCAAATAATGATATGATTGGGTTTTTGTTATTCTTTTCTTCACAGATTATTTTGTTGAATAAAAAATCATTCGAGAAATGAAAAATTCACTTACAATCAATAAACATAAATTATTTTTATTTATTTTTAAATAGAGTTAACTGACTTTTCTGGAGATTACATGTAATTATAAGCACCTATAATATTTATATTTGTTCTAATGCATCTTTGAAAGAAAAGGAGGTAAAAGATTTATCCATTCCTCATGTTACTTTTTTAATATGGTCTTTTTCCCTGGGTTAAAAACAGAGCTCAAAGATTGAATCAGCGGAAGACAGCCCAGTGACACCTCCGCTAACTAGGGAACGTTTACCTCGTAATTTGCACCGTCCTACAGGAATGGGAATGGGATACTCATCCTCTGATTCCTTTGATCATCAATCAATGCAATCCCGGCATCCCTATGACTCTTATGGTATGAACTCAACTCCTAAAGTTTCCACCATTAGCGCAGCCAAGACAGAAATATCATCAATGGACGCCTCCATGAGAAGTAGCTCATCCCGAGAAGCTGATCGCTCCGCCGATTTTTCAATCAGCAATGCCAGCGATCTTGAGACTGAATGGGTTGAGCAGGATGAACCTGGGGTTTATATTACCATTAGAGCATTACCGGGTGGCAAAAGGGAGCTCAGAAGAGTCAGATTCAGGTATGCTTACGCTCAATTTTATTGCCAGACATATTCCCTTCTTGGCTATGCTGTTGTGGTAGATAAATCACTTACTTCCCAAAGTCACTTCAAAGCTCAAAATTCTAAATTAAAACTGCTATTCTGATCTGATTCTGCATAAATTCTGACTTGTCTATAATTACAATTAAGGTATGTATGCATGCACTTAAATGGAGGCATATTGGAGATATGTACATTTGTATAGTTGTGGTTACATTTTGACCTGGAATTGAATCGAAATTGATAATTCTGGTTGTTTTAACATCTGATGTGTGCAGCCGAGAAAATTTTGGGGAGATGCATGCTAGATTATGGTGGGAAGAGAACCGCGCCAGAATACATGAACAATACTTGTAAGATTGAACCAAGTTGGTGGCTGCTGATGCTATATAATCCATATTGTGGAGGTGGTACTCTGCATATTAAATTGTTTCATATCTGTTTTGATATACTACTAAGTCTCACTATAGGTAATCACATATCAGAAAGAGGGGCCACTGTCACCTCTCCGTTTTGGGCTCTCTCTCTCTCTCTCTCTCTAAATATAAATCCGATTGATCACACTTTTAATTTTGTGATGGGGTGAGGTTATTCTGTTGGATGCTGGTGGGGAAGTTAACTTAGTTACTTGTCTCAGATATTGGCGGATGAAAAGAGCATACTTAAGAAGTGTGGTGGGTGTAAATTCTATAGCTATTCAAATTGGGATTCAAAGAATGAATCTACTGTCATTATCTTTTGTCTCCTCTTATATATATATATATATATATATATATATATATATCTTCTAGTTACGGCATGCATGATATATATATATATATCTTCTAGTTACGGCATGCATGCTTCTTTGTTTTCATTAAGTAAACAAATAATAAAATAAATCAACATGTTTCCCAGGAGCTGCTTTACCATCTGCATACTTCACCAGGTCATTTTAATTTCAAAGTTACCATTTTCCATATGCTAATCTTTAATCATTAATATGTCAATATATCTAAGAAAAATTATGAGACGGACTGTTTATAAGATGTTAAGAGTATATTTTATCTCGAATTTTATGTACCCAAAACTGTTAATGGAAGAAAACCAATCAATCAATCAAGTAAATTATCTAAAACATGAGCATGATAAGGGCCGAAATGTCAACTTCAAGAAAAGGATCGGGCTACTCGTCCCAGATTCTACCTGGGTTTTGACCCACACAAAATTGGGTCACTTACAACCCACCCCAGGAGTGTGAAAGACAAATTTATGTGTAATCTTATTGCATATCTGTTACAAGAAACTTTCTGTCTCAACAATTTGACTTTATCTAACCCATCGTCCGTGGTCCCTGCATCATATTTGATATGATGGAGCCATTTTGTGTGTGAGAGAGAGGACCGATAATCTAAGGGTTAAGATGTATTTAATAGCTTGAAGTATTAGTTATCTAATATTTTAAAGTATTTTGTGACGCATATATAGTATTTTTTTTAAGTGCACCTAACTCTTTAAACAATTTTTTGGTGCAAATATGTTTTAATGTATATCTAGCATCTTAAAATATTTTTTGTACATTTAGTATCTAGGCACAAAAAATACTTTAGGGCGTTTGGATGCATCTAAAAAATAATTCAGGGTAATAGATGCACAGCAAAATATTTTAATGTGCTGGATACGCCTAAAAAAATATTTTATAATATTAGATGTATTTTAACCTAATCCTAATGACTTGATCGGAAGAGTTAGCTTATACATTATGACATTCCTAACTGATACTTAATTGAGGCAATTAAGGAAGAGAGCGTCTAATTAATAGACCATTTGGAGCGTATTCGATTCCTGGGGAGTACTATTTTGTTGTGTTTCCAATCGCGACACTTGAAGAGGTATCTTAGCTATTGAATACCTGGATTTACGTTTGAGGGTAATTGACGACTCACTTTGCTTGATATTTGTATATGACTTCCAAATAAAGAAAGTGTAAGATTTTCGCCAGAGCTTTATGAAAAACATGGTCCAATATCTCATTAGAAACAAACAAGAAATTATGTGACGGTGATTGAAGAACATGAAGCATGAAAACGATGTTTTTTTTTTTTTTACAAAAATTCATCAGCGAGGACCGAGCAACAAGCCAGAACCCATTAAGGCATTAAAAGTTGCCCATTCTTCTTGTGAAAGACAAAGGAAACATACAAAAATTAAAATAAGAACAAACATCTAGAGTAATATTTTTTTTAAGGCGTATCAACTATCTCTTATATAAAAAAATATCTAGAGTAATATCCAAATATCGGTTATTAACCTTATGGTCTAGTGACATAAAAAATTCTCTTGTAAATAAAAAGTTGTGGATTCGATCACACTTATAATCTTAAATCATTAGTGTTTGTTTTTTAATTTTAAAAAAAATATCCAAAGATCTCAGCATAAAATCCAGCTGTCTTGGACACTGGACAATAACAACAGTCTTCATCCATTCTTCAAATGCAAAATTCTCACAAGAAGTAAAAATCATATTTTTAATAAAGGGATATGACCTCCAGTGAGGCTATTGCACATGTATGTCAGCTGCCAAGGGATTCAAACAACCAAGGAGCAATGCCTGCATTATTTCAATAGCACATTATCTGAAACTCCATATATCTATATCATGAGTATAGTGAATTAACTAGTCAACCTAAGTATTGACTTTCTTAAAATATGATCAAAAGTGATTGTTTAATCCCTCTGAATGAACTCTCTTGTTTTGATTAAAAATCATATTAATTAGAGGGTGTGGTTGACCGATTACGCCTCAGTGATTATACATACTCTTAGCTATTGCCACTTGAGGAAGTGAGACTTAGAAAAGACTAAAACTTAAAGTTTTTTTTTCTTTTTTTTTTAGATAAATATATATATTATTCTATTAAAAATAATTATATTCGAAACACTTTCAAGTCCTAAATGTAAAAATATCTTATAACATTGATTTGAATATTAGTTGATGGTTGTAGCTTGTATAGCCGTAGAGTATTAGTAATTGAATCCACAAGGCACTAAGTCTAGAGGGAAAGGTTAAAAAGGACAAAACAAAACACTGATTTGGTTTGGATCAGTGACTGCAAGAAGGTAAGCATGTGGCATTGGATCTCATAGACGAATAGGACTGAAATAAATGCACTGATTAGAATCCTATGCGCCCTCTTATCCTTACCAAAGGACTCAAGTGAGTGAATGCATGTGGCAGTGGAAACTTGAAAAGAAAGAAACAAACAACACAACACAATAAGCAAACGTACAGCCAACTGATCAAATAAGGATTTAACTCAATTTAAATTGGTAAAAACAAAAAATAAAAAGCAAAGCACAAACAAATGATCATGAATCTTCAACTTGTGTGGGTGTGGTCTCCTCAAAAAGATTGCCCGCACGCGCGGTGTTCACTTTTTAATCAGTTTCAACTCTTTCTTTTTTACAATCCCCTCTCTCTCTACTGTACCTAAAGCTGTAACAGTATACTACTGCAACACCCAACCCAAACATGCTTGCATTAATAACGTTATCTCATTCCTCACACGTTCAACAAAAAACCCCATACCCTCTTTCCAACCTCGCACGCAATGTTCCTCTGTTCTCTTTTTCTTTTTCACACGTCCGTTTTATTCTATCTCTCTACTTGCTTTCTATATGAACATATATATACACACACATATATATATTGGAATGTCTCTCTCAGGCATTCCCTACCTCCTCTCTCTGACTAGCGTCTCTAGCTATTATCATCGCTCTTTTCCTTCGTTAAACTAGGTTCTCCTCTGCTCTGCACATTTCTTTCATTTTCTCTGTAGATTTGGTCTTTTCCTGCGGAACCTGAATGCTTCAAACATGAACAGAAGGGAGAGATCGATGCGAGATGAGACGTACCCACGAAGCAGGAGGACCCCATCTTTCTCTTCCTCTCTTCTTGACGCCATTTACCGTTCTACTGACCAATCAAAATCAGATCTTGATGAAGATTCAAAATTGGGTCTCTGCAAGGAAGTTCGGTACACAACAAAAAAGGCCAATCTCAGCCACAACAATAACAGCAGAGGAGTTTCTCTGGGAAATTATGAATATGGCAGAGTCAGGGATATGAATCATCGTCCTCGCCGAACAGTTATGGTTGAAGATTATTGGATGGAGAAACAGAGTTCCCACAGCTCTTCAGAGTGCTGCAGTTCAGGGGGATTATTCTCGTCGTCGGAGACAGACACGAGCTGTAAACAGAGATCGAGGTTTACTAAATCCGACAAGAAAAAGAAACAGAAAGTGAAGCAGCCGATGTCACCGAGAAGTCGAATAGCTAACTTTTTGAGCTCTCTCTTCAACTACGGAAGCGTGAAGAAGGCGAAAATGTGCTACGTTGGGGCGGTGGAAGATGTTAATTTCGAGCAGAAATCTCAGTCTCCATGTGTTTCTTCCTCTGCTTCTTCATATTCAAGGAGGTCTTGCATGACCAAAACGCCATCTTCAGCGAAGAAGAACAATAGCGTCAAGAGGTGCGTGAGATTTTACCCTGTAAGTATAATTCTGGGCGAGGATTCTCATCACAAATATGTGTACGAGAATGATCCAGACATAATGCCTTTGCCTAGTGGTTTAGGAAAAACCACAAGAAGCTCTTCAGTGGATGAGAAGAAGAAGAAGAACTCTGTCATGGGCAGAGAAAATGCCTTAAGAAAGAGTGAGTTTGATTTCAGAGTGTTGTATAATCATAATGGTGAGGATGAAGAAGAAGAAGATGAAGATGATGATGCTTTGAGCTATTCAAGTTCAGATCTATTTGAGTTGGATCACCTGATTGGAGCAGAGCTTCCGGTTTATGAAACTACTAATCTGGACACAAACAAGGCCATTGCAAATGGCCTACATTTGTAAAATTCAATGTAATCAATTAGTGTAATGCATTGTTATTTTTAGTTCTCTCTTCAAAACATTTATTATTAGAAACAAACTACTTTTAATTCATTACTATTTTGTTTCATTACATAGATGATTCTCCTAGGTTCTAAGCATGCTAGGATTTATTTTTTGAATGGCCTAAATTCAATTCCTCTCAGTATTAGAATAAAATTTTTAAAGAGAATATCACTACCAGCTCTTAATTAAAAAATATAATTATTGAAAAATCTTATAATAAATAACTAACGGTAAATTCTAACATAGTAAATGACAACAAGTTTACACTATAATATTTAGTATTTATTTATTATGAGATTTTTTTATAATTATATTTCTTTTTTATAATCTCATAGATTTTTCTAATTTTAAATGCAACAAGTTGGTGTGAAAAAAAAAACAGAGTAATTTGCCGATTGCACATGAGGTGAATAATTGTGGGTATTTTTATATGGCACTTGAGATAGGAAAATCATAGAAAAAATGCTCAATAATTTGGAGCAGGAATCTTGGCTTGTGCATACATTTTGATAAAATCTCTTTCAATATTATGTTTGGAATAAATGTCAACTGAATTTAGATTTTTTAGACTTTTCAAGTAATTAAAATAGAAAGTAGATCAATGATACTCTTTGAATCATTATTTTTCTAAAAAAAAAATCTTTATAGTAAGATTTAATTTATAGTTGGGTTGGGGGAGATAGATAATTATATAAGTGAAGATACAATCTGCAGAATTTGTCAAAGAAGATTAGAGAGAGAAGAAAAAGTAGAGGGGAAAGAAAGAGCAGAGATTCTACCACACCAAGAAAACAAAAGTTCAAGTGAGAAAAAGGAGGAAGCTTTTGCACATGGTTGGCATCTGAAGGATGATAGTAAAATGTCTCCCACTTTACCCCAAAAATAAAAAAAGAAATTAAAATTAAAAAAAAAGGTTTCTCACCTTGAAGATTTAATTAATCATTACAACATACTACTTTTTGCCCCCACCCTCTAAAAAGTCCCCAAGTCCAGTGTGAAATTTGATCTCATTTTTTTGGTTGTAACTAAAGCCATAATTGAAGCTAATTATTGATGGCAAGATTCTATCTTATTCCAACACAGCACAACATCATTATTCAAAAATTAATCAATTAATTAATTAATTAATTTGTGAAATGATCCCAGTAAAATAGTGGGGTATGGTTAAAATAGCATTTTTATTGTAAAAGTAAAAATGATTTGGATTTCATCACTTCACAAAAATCATAAAATGTAGAAAGATACAAAAGAGTAATACTAATAGGTGCATATATAGCAGAAGAAGAGATCAAAGTCAATTTTCCAAAACTTGACAGTGAGACAAACTAGGGCTAATAGGTTGACCTAATTGCCATATCCCCCATGAACATTGCTAAAGTTCAAAGATTAAAATTGAAGGAATCAAAACATGATTTACCAACTAATTGCAATTACATTAAGTGGAATTAAGCATAGTTAAGATTTTAAGCCCTACACTTTCAAATTATTGTTTTCCAAGATGTTGTTTAGTTGGAAGGGAAGAATTTTAACAAAATCAAGATATGTATTAAAATTATGTTTGTCATATATATTAACAGAGGTTTAGTCTTATGGAAGAGACTAGTCTATCACAACGTGATGAACTAAAGTTCGAATACCGTTGGAAAATATGCCTGCATTTAGTACTCGATAGTGTCTCGAATAGGATTACTTCTAATAAAAAGATAATTATGTTTAGCACACAAAAAAAAGTTTGCAATGCATAAGAATAAAAACAAGAGTTTTACTAAACAATATTTGGTAAAATTAAAATGAAGAACACTAATAAATATTGGTCCTAATAATAATATAAGTAGCTATGGTTGCAAAAATACGAAATCTTAAATTTAAAAATAAGATTGAACTTGTGACGTCTCATTGAAAAGAAAATATTATATGTGACTAGACAATACGGTGACTGGCAAATTATAAAATAATTTAGTAAGGGTATTGTTAACTTTTATAGAGATGATATGATACATACAGTAACTTTCCTTGCTTTTAATGATAAAAATAGATTGTGCACTAATAATTGTATTAAAATCTCATACATATAAAATTAAAAAAATCACTCCATCTTTTCTGAATGCATGATATCTTTGAGCTATGTACAAAGTGAGAGATTAGATATAATGACTACAAAATAATTAGATCAATGGGGAAGCTGTACGGATAACTTGGTTTAACAAGAAATTAACCTTTTTGCATTATTAGATGTTCTAATTGCATATGTTTGCTTTATTAAAAGAAAGAATGCTAGAATTTCAAATCATTTCTCATAATAAAATAGCTCAACTTTTTAGGTGATGAAATCTCCATGTCACCAATCAACTTAATGACAGTTAAATTATCAGATAGACATAAGTTGGTTAATACTTCACAATTTCACGCAAATAATAAACTTTGGCAGGTAGAAAATTACTTTCAAGGCTATTTTCCAAGCTTGATATTATCATCAAGTATTATCTAAAAAAGAAAAAAAAAAGACAAGAAATATCTGAGAATAGCTGAGACATTAATAAAATTTTAGTGTTTTGAAAATTTCTAAAAAAAAAAAAAAAGAGGATCACAAATCTTATGGTAAGCAAGATACTTAAAAATAGAAAGGTCATTTAAAGTAAGTGGTCAAATTGTGGTTGAACCAATGTTAATAATTAATATATAATTTAATTAAAATATATACAAATATTTATATATAACTTTAAAAAGAGTAGTATTGAAACATAAAAATATATTGATTTATAAGTAAATAAAAAGTTCATTTATAAATCACATACGATCTAATAAAAAAGAGTTACTAAAGTATAAATTTGACGAATTATTTTAAGTTTGGAAGAGGAGAAAAAAAATATAAAATCTCATCTGATCAACTTATCTAAAAACCTTAAACTAAACTAGATCAGTGATTAGTTCATTAGTATGATCAACCAATTTAAGTTGGATTTTAATATTATGATTGTAAAACAAGTTTAGAACTAGCTAGGAAATTAACGTTAGGGAGAAGATATTATCAAGAGACACGGATTAGACAGATGAGAAGAACAAGATTTAACATGTTGAAGATTAATTGAAAGGAAGTAATAAGCCAATAACATGAATGGTAATGCCAGTGTGCAAGAGTGGGGCATGTTACTTACCAAGCAAGCACAGACCGTGACAGACACTTGCTATATATACACGTGCCAAGTTCAATGCAACCAATATCTCATTAATCACTAATCACTAATCACTAATTACTCTACCTATATTATACATTAATTAATTGATTAATTAATCAATCAAATTAATTATTGTTTTCTTGGGACCAATTATTTATATATATCGACCAAATTATTTGGGAGTTACGTATATGATCTCCCTTGGCATTTTGCTGCTAAGGCATGTGTCACTTAATTGGTCTCCAAATTCATTTACGGACTATCATTGGATTTTCATTTTCTATAGTCTTTTTAATTTTGAGTAGGGATGAGCAAAGTGCCCGCAACTCGGTGCACCCGCCTGGACCTGGCATCGACGTGCCCGTATCGAGCCCGCCCAAAATAGGCCCATAACGGGCGGGCTCAAACGGGATTGAACAGTAACATATACGGGCGGGCTACGGGCTGACCATCGGGCAGCCCGTAGCCCGCCCGTATATGTTACTTTTTTTATTTATTAAATATATTATTTTATTCAGATTAATTGGGTTGGGAAAGTAAGTTAACTTCCGACTTCGTCCCTCTTCACTTTCATATTTTGTTTTCTCATTATTATTCTCACAGCACAGGAAGTCAGGCACAGCGGCGCTACAGCGAACAACAGTGAAGGTGAACCTGAACCATCCCCGAGTTGGCGTCTTGCGCGGTCTTAGTGAGTTAACTTGAAGGCTTGAAGGACGAGAGTCAAAGAGACAGAGACGGGTGACGGCTGCCTTCTTCTATTCTTCAAGGCTTGTCGGCTTCGCGTGTTCCCCTTCCCCTGCAGAATCTCAGAATCTCAGAACGGTAGGTGATAAGTCTTTCTTTGTTCCTCTAATCTTCTGGTGTGGGTGAGATCAGCTTAACCTTTAATCTTGCTGCTGCCTTATTTTTAACCTAATCGGTCGCCATATTTTGCTGCAATGTATTTGAACCTAATCGCTATTTTTAAACTGTCGCGACCTATACACATACTCGTCGCTAGGGGTGGAAACAGGTCAGGCGGCCTGTCAGGAGCCTGTGGCCTGGCCTGCATTTGGCCTGGTTTGGCCTGGCCTGTTTTAAAAATTACACAGGCTCAAGCCTGTATAGAAGCCTGTTTTACTTAATAGGCCAGGCTCAGGCTCTGTAAGAAGCCTGTCAAGCCTGTTAGGCGGCCTGGGCCTGTTAGAGGGCCTGTAATTTTTTAAAATATAATATACAAAAAAGCCTATTAGAGGGCCTGTTACGAAGGCCTGTTTTTGGGCCTATTACGGAGGCCTGTTGTAGGGCATATTACGGAGGCCTGTTATGAAAGCCTACAAATATAATGATAAAACAGGCTCTTTTAACAGGCTTCAGGCCAGGCCAGGCTTATGCGAGAAAATTAGCCTGCAACAGGCTACAGGCCAGGCTCAGGCCAGATTGTTACATAACAGGCCTGGCCTGTTAAGGCTAAAGCCTGGCCTGGCCTGGCCTGTTTCCACCCCTACTCGTCGCGACCTATTTACATACTCGTCGCGACCTACGCTCTCTGGAAATAACTGTCGCGACCTATACACATACTCGTCGCGACTAGATGCTGCCTTAGCGCTAGTTTAGATTTATATTGTTAGCTGGATCAGATTTCATAGTTCAGCTGCTGGATTTCTTAACGCACAAAGTGACGAGCAATTCGTTTTTTTAGTTCCTAATATACTAGTCCATAAATTACATAATGCTTCTGTTTGTTTGAAGATATCTTTCTGTATTGCTTCTGTCTTTTTTAGTTTCAATCTGTTTGTATTGCTTCTTTTGAGCAGGAAGAAAAATGAGCTCACAACAATCTCCAATCACAATGATGGATGACACTATTGAAGAGGTGAATGAAACTGAAGCTACTGCCACATCACCAAATAAGGAAGGGACAACTTAAGCACAAGGAAGAAAAAAGAGGAAGCAAACATCTGATGCATGGAAACATTTTACTAGGATGCCACTCAGTGAAACTAAAGGAAAACACCGGGCAAAGTGTAACTATTGTGGTGCAGATTATGCAAGCCACCCTACTCTACATGGGACAAACCAACTGTGGCGACATTTGGCACGGTGCCCACAAAATCCGAATAAAGCAAACAATATGGCATAGAGTTTTTTCTCTAGTTCTGGTCAAACACATGTGTTCAGTCAAGATCAATGCAGAAAAGCACTAGCAAGATTCATCATTAAGGATGAAATGGCTTTTAGAACTGTGGAAGGGAAGGGTTTTGCTTAAATAGGAAAAAAATTTCACCCTTCATAAAACGGGCTGCCCATGCCCATTTGAGCCCAAACGGGTTCAGCCCAGCCCGTTTATTACGGGCTTAAACGGGCTGAGGTACGGGCATGGGCTAGCCCGTGCCCATTTATCATTTCGCAGGCGGGCTACGGGCTGACCATCGGGTCAGCCCAGCCCGCCCGTTGCACACCCCTAATTTTGAGAGTAATCTCCATGTGACAGAGATTAATACAAATACACAAATTGAATAAGAGTTTGCATCATGTTGACTTCTTCTTTTTTCCCTATTTATCTGTTACTTTAAATGCACTCACATGTTTCTAGTTTCAAAAAATATGAATCCATGACATTTTACAAATAAGCAAACGAAAATTTCAACATAATGATAAAAAATTATTACTTTAGTACTAGTTATACAGAATTACAACTATATTTTTATATTGAAAATTTCATAAATTAAATTCCGAGAGCTTACTATAACTAGAACAGGTGTCACAAGTTAAAGATATTTATATATTTTTTTATTCTCATCTAATATATAATAGATAAGTATGGCAAAATCTAAAACCATGCATGTACTATTATGAGGAGGATGACAGATACTTTCTCATGCATTACCTTTTATTAAATAAGTAAATTTTCTCATATATAAATATATACACAATATTAATATATATGAATAAAATCCTTAAAGTGGCGGACACACTATTTACAAATTATGAATAATGTGACTCATTCCTCCATTTTTTGTTATAGAGTGCATGCAAAATTGTGTTTTGTTGTTTGGTTAAGGGCTTATGGCCTATAACATTCTAATTTTTTTGTGTTGTTAAAAAAACAACATATTAACTAACATGGTTGGATCTAGTATGAGAGATTAGTCTCTCATAATATGACAGACTAATTTTTGAAACCCTATTAAAAGAAGTGCTTATATTTAGTATCTGATAATATTTCGAACAAAATTGTCTCCAAACGTGCTTAGCAAAAAAAAAACATATTGTCAACGGAGTTGGATCTAATGGAAAACATGATGAACCAAGGTTTGAGTCATAATTAAGAAGGTGTTTATATTTAGTATCTAATAGTGTCTTTAATAAGATTACCTCATGGTTAGGATGCCTAAGCATATCAAGAAGAAGAAGAAGAACGTACTCCACACTGGGCCATAATTAGAAAATGAATGAGTAAGAATGGCCCGCCAAAGACTTGAGTGTGGGCTTGTGGCCTATTGTTATTTGGGCATTCGAGTTAGTATGTTAAGGCCCAGATATGCTATGGACACGACGACACAAACAGGAGGTGCCGTTTTATTAAAACGACGATGCAAGGATGAGAAATGGGGCCCCCAGAGCAGCCGCGTTTCGGAGGGAAAAAATGGGATGGTTCGTTCGTCGAAATCATTAACATAACTGTAACGCATTACTCATCGGGAGATAGATATATGTAACTTTGTAATTATTGGGGTAAGAAAAAGAGACCCACACAAATTCCAGGGACCAAAAATGCATCCGTTCTTGTCCTCAAAATTACAAGTGTAGGAGGGCACCTCTGTTAATTTTAAAATATTGTAATTACATACACCAAAAAACAAAATAAGATTTTAATTACAAGTATTATATTATAATTTTTTTAATTTTCTGTTTTTCCCTTGTTATTCCTTTAATTAGTATCTCGCGTGAAAATGACATTCTTTTTTTTTAATATAAAAATTTTTAGAAAGGGGTTGGACTCTCCAACAATCTAAAGATAGGACAAAGTCTTCATTCTTCCTAAACGATACCAATATCAGGCAGGGCGAGCTGCTAATTATCCTCAAGCGTAAACTTATACACATAAAAGTTAAGATACCTTCATAAACTTTACGATTAAAACTATAACAAAATAGTATTTTTTATAAATTGAACAATGAAAAGACAATTCTTTTACTTTTTCCCTTTTCATCTTATATTCTTGTCTTGAAACTTCCAAATTAAACTTAAATTTTCCGATCACAGGCAATTTTTTTGTTCGTTTTATTATCCATAAGCGAACAACATGATCTATAGATTAATATTCTTTATACCAAACAAATAATTTTGAGCTAAAGTTGGAAGTTGGCACAGCATGTCTCTTCCTCTGTTTGCCCAAAACCAAACAAATGCACTTTCTTTCCTTTCCTTTTTTATCAACCAATTACTTTCTTTAGTTTAAATTAATTAAGCCTATCACTGTACTACAAAAGCGCACATACCCCTCAAATAATAAGCAAAAAATTCCCCTTTTTTCTTTTTTCGTTTTCCCTGCTCCTATTCATTCCCCCCTCATCTCTTCCAGCTAGACCATCCACAATGATTGAGGTTTCCACCATTGACTCTTCAACTTCCTTTGCTGGCAAAAGCATCCAAAAGTATAAAGAAAAAAGTGAAAGTATGTTGCAGACATATCACATACGGAATAAACCAAAAGTGAACGGCCTATATTCAACCAAATAATTGGGTTTCCCTAAAATCTTTTTTTAAAAAAACAAAATCTAAATGTTAATCTTAACCCAGCTCTACATTGGAATCAATCGCCTTCTCGTCATCCTCTGGATTCTCCCACTTTTTTCCACAAAACATAATCACACAACTGAATTTCATATACCTATCGTTCTTGTTCTTCATCTGATGAATCCCCCAATGAAATCTCAGTCTGATATGCCAACAGGGGTTCGACAAATTGGGCAATCCAAGTGAGAGTAAAGCCACATATCTATACAAATCGCATGAAACGAATGATTACAGCGAGGTAGCTTCCTCACTTCTTCTCCTTCTTCAAACACCGATAAGCATACTGGGCATTCATATTCCTCACCTCTTCCTCCTCCTCCTTCCTCCTTCTCTCCTGCTTCTTTCTTATACTTGAAGCTCGCTAGCAGGTTCCTGTTCGAGAACTCAAAGCTCCGGCTACTACTTCCCCCCGCCGCGATCCCCACCTCCACTGGCCGGTCGTCCCCCGTCGTCTCTCGCGTGTGCCGGCGGCTGCGGGTGCACCGTCTTATGATGATGAGGTTATACATGGTTAACACTATGGCCGCGGTTCCGACCACCGCCAAGCCATAGTACAGCATGCTCACGCCGGGGTTCGGAGGAGGAGGAGGAGGAGAGAGTGTTAAGGGGCTTTGGACGTTGTCAGTCATTGTTGGTGAGGTTGGAAGAGGGTTTAATTGGAAGAAGATGATGGAGAATATATTGCAGGTAGACATGAAAGCAAATCCTGGCCATCAGTTCCATGATTGAATTGTAGAAATTAATAATAATAATAATAATAATAATAATAATAATAATAATATATTATTATTATTATTATTATTATTATTATTATTATTATTATTATTCGTTATATATTAATAATATTGATTGAGTTGTTAATCTAAAAGCCAAGGTGGTTATGCAGTCCTTAGCGTGATGAAATAATATAACTTTTTTAAATGGGATTTTAAGTTTTGTTTTTTCCCTTTCAAAATTATACCCGGCCTTCGTTCGTTAGTCTCCTAAATTAATATTAATATTAATATCTACATCATTATTAATATAATTAAGATAAATATGTAATGTAGTCACTAAAGGCTTGTGTGTTCATCAAAACATTTGTGTTTTATGAAAAATATTTTAATTCACACTTATGTTCCAGTTTAGTTTGAACATTTTTTGATATAATTAAACTCTACTAAGATTATTATTTTTTCCATTCATAAAGTTTGAACTCTCAACTATACTCATTGACGCTAGTAAAAATGAGTTTTATTTGAACAAATTTTTATAAATTAAAATTGAGGTAAAAATTAAGTAATATAATGTGACTTAGATAGATTTTTATAAAAAAAAATCAATTTTAAAAAATTTAAATTTAAAAGAAGTCAAAATTCAAAAGTTAGGAGTTCAAAAATCATACCAAACATCACATATAAAGTGACTTTTTACAACAGAAAAATTAATTTGTTATGTAATGCCAAACAAACACTTAATTAAGTGGACTTGAATTCCTTCCATTTGATCTACCACGTTTTAGTCCAAAACTTATTTAATTTACTTAAATATATTCTCCTATCATAAATACAAGAATTTGTTTGTAGTGGACTAGTAGGATCTTATACGAAGGAGTATTTTAAATATACCAAACAAACACATATAAAGTGACTTTTTACAACAGAAAAATTAATTTGTTATGTAATGCCAAACAAACACTTAATTAAGTGGACTTGAATTCCTTCCATTTGATCTACCACGTTTTAGTCCAAAACTTATTTAATTTACTTAAATATATTCTCCTATCATAAATACAAGAATTTGTTTGTAGTGGACTAGTAGGATCTTATACGAAGGAGTATTTATTTTTTAACTTTCATCATAAGTTATTCCCCAACAATCGCACTCTCAACAATTGTTTCATTAAAAATCAAACACATAGCATTTTGAAATCAATTGATTTAAATATGAGAGAAAAATATCAAGTTGGCACAGATGGCAAAGAACGGGTTCATATCCTACAAGTCCCGCTACTGTTATAAGGGCTCCTTTGATAGGCGATCTCGTAAGTCCTTTGTAAACGTTCTCTAAACCTTAGGGCTGTGCCTTTATCTTAGTAGGGGATCGGTGCTAAATCTACTTAAATTTTTTTGTATAAAAAATTATGAGAGAAATACAATCATAGTTGAAATGACATTTCGATTAAATATAAATATTGAATGAAAAAAAAAAGCACTCCTTGACTAAAAAATTTCCAACTTAGTGATAAGGATTTAAATTTTATATTCTTATGCATTTTTTATTTCCATGTAAACAAATAATTAATAATCATATCACCCATCTATTGGGACATATCATCAGTAGTCTCAAACTATTTGTTAATGACTTTAACTTAAATGCTATTTTAATTAAAAACAAAGGTCTTTAAAATGAGACCCTTAATATTTGGGAGATATCTGGATATCTTTTCACAAAAAAAACAATTTATTTTTTAAAAAATAAGAAAATTATAGAATAATGACGATAGAGAATTATAATAAGACTATAGCTATATTTGGATGAAAAGAAAACAAAAGTGAAAAGAAAATGGAGGGGGAAGAAAATAGATGGAGGAGAAAAAGAGTGATAATATTATCAATCCTCGTGTTTGGATGTGTTTGGATGGATGGGAGATAAGAGGGGGGAAATATACACTACATTGACAAGGACAATAACAACCTTATTTAGTTTTTTTAACCCTTTTTCCTAAATAATGCCACAAAATATAAATTCAATTAAAAAATTAACACAATCAAATTAAAATGAAAAAATTTTTATTTTATTTTTTAAAATAGAATAATAAGCAAAATATAATACCTCACGAACTAAAATAATAAAAAAACTTAAAATAAAACTAATGATAATTATATTTTTATACCTTGATTTGTTAAAATCAAAGTAAAATATAATAAAATTATATAAATAAATTACATCCAATATTATCAATAAATGATAAAAAATTAATATAAAACATCTTTGCAATTGAAAAACAAAATATTTTTATGCAAAAATAATTAAATAAATTGTAATAATGTTTATTCTTGTTATTATTTTTTATTTATACTTAAAGGAAGGAGAATGAAAGAGGGGAGACGAGTGAAAAGAAACTTTTATAAAAGTTTTTTTTATTAGTCCAAAATATATATTTGGTAATTGTCAAAAAAAAGAAAAAGGCTTATTTTATTTTGTCAAAGAGTAGGGAGGCTAAAAGATAGATAATATGACACAATTACACATACAATTTCCCAATATTTTACTCTAACATTCTTACAAGGAAAAAAAATTCAGTTCCAACCTCACAAAATATAAACAGTAGTGCGTGTTTGGTTTCATATTATAAACAACTAAAATCATAATTTTAATGATTTCTAACATAAAATCAGATATACTAAAAAAAAGAATCAAAATTTTTCCACAACTTCATTGTCCTTGTTGGCACTTTAGATGGCGAATATGGTTCCTCTGTTATTTTAATTAAAAAAAGATTTCTTTTATGTATACCAAACATAATATCAAGGAGGCAAAAATATAAAAATAAAAAATAAAGAAGGGTAAAGAGATAAGAATTGAAGATAAATGTTGTGTGTGTGGTGCAAATTCTTTCCTTGTGGAATTGGTAATCCTCACTAATTTACAGCTATTTTCTGTAGAGTGTTAGGAAGAATTGGTTTGATTCCCCCGTAAACGTAGCCATCATTAAATATATTTCTCGTTATAACGTCTCTTTCTTAGTAACGTTCCGTTCAGTTATACATGTACTACCCTTTTTTTTATTATTATTATAAACATTATTTTGTTTATAATGAATTAATGATGAATTGGCAAGTAGTTCAGTGGGTTGTGGACACATTTACCCTTAAAATGGAAGATTCAATACGAAAAATGGTAAGAGCGGCACTCCATTGAATTTTAATTTCTCCCACTTTTTGTTTTTCTCGAACAAGTTTTTAGAAATATTAATAATTAGACTTAATATAATCTTTAGTTCTCAACATACATACGAATGTTCAGTTTAGTGATTAACTAATTAGATTATAAAAGTAGGAAAAAATTGATATTTGAATCCGTTAAAAAAGACTATTAGAAAAGTTATCCTTATCGCAAAATTTTAATTCAGATTAATTAATTATTTTGATATTTGGTTATATGATTTAGAAAAAGTGTTGGACACTGGGTAGCCTGAAGGGTTATAAAAAGAATTTTGATCCCTTAAATATGCACAAATTTTAATTTTCGTCTTCCAAATTTTAAACAACATGTTTTATTTTTTAAAAGATAAAATAGTTTAGATTTTATTTAATTATATAGACTAATATTTTAGATTGAAAAAAATTTGAGTCACCATAACTTATGATTTAAAATTTGACTAACCAAAATTAAAATGAGAAAAAATTTAAGAGGTCAAAAATTATATTAACCTGAATAATTAAATGTACAACCCCATAATTAATTAGGGTTTAATTTAGTCGAAAGGGATCAATCTTTCACAATATAACAAACTAATATTTAAATTTTTATTAAAAAAAAAGATATCCACATATATGTTAAACAGTATCTCCAATAAAAATATACTTATAATTAAGAAAATAAATAAATGAACGACACCCTAATTATCGATTAAAATTTAAAACCCAGTTAAATAAAAAAGAAATTTAAGTGGGGCCACGAGAATCTAGCATGTCTCCACATTCCACTTCTACAATTCGGATAAGGATCTCTATTGAAATAATTTTATTTCTTATAATTTTTTATTTTAAATGTATTTTAAAGGGTTTACATTTCATGATTCGAAGTATCATCACTTATTATGGAGTTAAAATTTCTTGAAATTAAAGTACCTCCAAAATTAAGGGTGGGAGATGATAATTAATTAGCAGAGAAAGTAGGGGCATATATGAAATTTACTTTTTTTCTCTCGTAGTATTTTTTAATTCACAAATATATTTTTTTAATTTTTTGAAAAATTTGAAGTTCCTTCAAATACGACACATGAATTGACAATTATAGAGACAGCTGGAAAGAAGGAAAAGTGGTCTTTGTTCCTAATCATAATCATAATGAGATTGTTACAGCAAGTCAGCAACACAAAAATAATTTTATATTTCTCTCGATAAAAGGTTAGGATACATATATATATTGATTATTTATTATTTCTTGATGTTATGTTTAATTTATAATATATATATATACACACCAAACAAAAAGAGAACAGAATAGTTTTTTTTTTATAAAAATTTTTGAAAAGGGATTAGACTCACTTTCAATCTAAAAGTAAGGTAAATTTTTTTTTAAACGATATCAATATCAGATAGAGGTAACTGTCTATTACCTCAGATAAAACAGAATAGTTATTGTTGTGGACAACAATTTAGATATTTAGATGTACATTACAACAGACCAACAAAAAAATTGGACAAAAACAGAATAATAAGATGTGCGTTGTAATTCAATTGACATATGATTACTATAATTAAATTACGTGTATGGGGTACCCCTCAATAAATAAACCGTATAGCAAATCGTTATTTTGAAATAATAAAAAAAAGTAAATTAATATAATGTAATTTTCAACTTGAAACATATGTTTCATCTCAATCAAATTAAATTCATTTTTTCTTTGTAAAATAGCACTAATTATCCATAAAATAGCATAATGTGCACTGAATTATTTCTACTGTACAAATGCATTTCTTAAAAAAAAAATTATTCACAAAAATGCATATTGAAAGAGAATGTAGCAAATGATTCAAATAAAAGAAATATAGAATATGGATAACCGAGGATTATGGTGTTTATTAATGCAAGATAAATAGATCGCTACACGTTTTAAAAATTGGATCAATATGGATCACAAGCCTAGCAAGAATTCTTAAAAGTTATTAACAATGCACTATTTCTACTAATAAAAATTGATAGAGATAATAAAAAACAGCCCATATTCCACAAAAATTTAAGTTATATTCCTAAATCTATTGGTAAAAGAATAGTATTTTTTTTCTTTTGCCAACATCTTGAAATTATATAATTGGAAAAATTATATAAAAATTACCATTTAAATTTTAAAATATTAAATTAAGAACTCCTACAAAATTTTATTGTTATTTGCTTATCAAATATAATTAATAACTGTTAAATTAAAATGTATGGAATAAAACTGACTTAAATTTTTAAAATTTAAATTGTATTTTTTTGTAAGATTTTCCCAATGCTCAAACAAAACGAGGTAGGAGGAAATATATATATACATGAATTAAATAACTAGATTTAAATCTCCAAAATTTCAATTAGAGCTTCACAGATGGTACCGCCAAATATCACGTTTATAAGCGGCCAATAATCAAACATTTATACGTGGACTAATTTACGGCCAAGACAACCAACATTGTGAATAAATTTATGGTGCTCGCGAGTTTATTGGCAAATATATAATTCCTTTAGAATACTTTAATAACTAATTTAGTTTTACTCAATAATCCAAACTTCCTAACCAAATACGGGGAAAATGCCAACTTACCAACCTAAACACACGACGAGTCGGACAATATAATAATAAGAATCTTACCTTGTAACAACTAGCAAAACCTTCAAAATTGAAAATTCATAAATTTAATAAGAATCTCAAATTTACCTCTCAATTTTACTAATTAAAATGGGGCAAATTTACAATTCGAACAATATAATAATAACTTACAAATTTGGTCCTTGGAATAATTTTCCCAAAGAACATTTCTTCATTAAAAAATTGACGAGCTCTGGCAGATGTAGGGCAATTCCTATATTGTTCCACTTTCACTTTGGTTCACTAAAGTAATTACTACAAGCAAGTTTCTTACACCATGAACCTTGGTGCCTTGAACGTGGAGAAAATAAAAATAAAAAAACCATTAAAAAGGAAAAACCTTGAATGCCTCCAAAGTCCCGAAGAATGAAGACATAATGCAAGTAGCTAAAGAAACCGGGAATTGGATCATTCAAGATGATTAAAACTTGTCACTGGAGTCCCACAAAATTTATGAACCAGTACAATGAATCATAAAAACTCGTAACTACAGTACATCAAAATTAGCGAAACCGTTGGGAAAAATATTAGAGAACTTTGAACTCATGTACCTTTGCAACGTTGCTTACAAGATACCCTTAAGAACTCCGAGGCCAAAAATTTGGCACAAACCTGCTTATACAGGACCAGTCAAAATACTTCAAGCAACAACAGGAAGCTCGATATCAGTTGCTGCCGGAATAGGAGCAGGCCTGCCATATTCCTCCTCCTCCTTAGGAGGATGGATTGTGACAACATCAGGGAGAGGAGTTTTGGGACCCTGCTTTCCTTTAGGATCCCAATCAAGCATGATCCTGACCTTGATACCGAGAACACCCTAAAACACAAATAAATATATAAACAGTAAACATAATTGGTCCATAATACATAACTTAGAAGAATAATGAAAAAATATTCAGGAACTAGATAAGTCCTAACCTGTCTTAGAAGTACATGTCTTACAGCAGAGTCGATGTAATCCCTGACTGGCTGCCCAGAAGAAATCATGTATCCATCCTTGAACTTCATGGACTTAGCTCTCTGAGCCCTCAATTTTCCACTAACAATAACCTACTCACAAATCAAACAGTGATTACCATTTATCTAAAGCAGCATAACTACAAGGCAGATCAAAAATGGGTACTCCAGAACAGACCTCACATCCCTTGGCACCACTTTCCATAACAAATCTCAGAACACCATAGCAAGCCCTGAAAACAAACAGTTAATTAGACATGTACTTTATAAATATGGAGAAGAATCCTGTTAATGGAATGAATATTAATAAATCCTATTCCTAGACATGAATTATTGCAATTACAGAGGAAGTTCAAATGATAATCGAGTAGCATAAAAAAAGCTAATGACATCCGTAACCAGGTGTAGGCATGCAAAAGATTCAATCTACAAGGTATCCAAGTCTAAGACTGGTAACCATTAACTGCTAATCTCCTTGTTTCAAAGCTACTAATGACTTAAGAGAATGATATTCAAGGAACTCAAGGCGGCAGCAGGAGATATATGATCAAAACACAACATGTATCCCCCAACATTACTGCATGAACAGAACAAAGTTTCAAGCGTCTTGAAGGCAGGGGGCAAGAAATAATATAGTCATCTTCCGACACAAACTTGGTACAGAAACGCCAATCTGCTTTATAGATGACAATAGTGGATTCGAATTGGCCATAAAATCTATGTAACGCACAGAAAATAATGTATCAATAGAATGATGGAACACACGACAACTTTCTCGGTTTGGAAAGCCTATTCTGAGGGCATTATTCATGACTTCGTGTTTGTTAAATTAAATAATGACTAAAAATATATAGCATTATCATGAAGAGGGATAATCCAGATTAGCATTTGACAAATATCTTGCAAACAATTCAACACTATTATATTGCATACAGAAAGATATCAAATACACACACAAGCCACACATTACTAAAAACTTTGAATCACATACCTCCGTACAGCGAGACCACCAAGAAGCTTGTAGCGAAGAGACTCTGCCTGGGCAATAGCGCAGAGACCTCTGTTGTTAACCTTCTCAGCATATAGTTCCACACTATTCTCGGGAAACTTAAATCTCTTCTGTACAACAGAAGTCAGCTCCCTAATTCTCCTTCCCTTCTCACCTATATTCACAAGAGATAAACACTACGATTAGCTCAAGAAGAATCCATCGAACAAAAAAAAGAGCCTGTGGAAATCACAGATAACTTGGATATGAATAAAGTAAGACGAGTACCAAGAACGTTCTGAGTTCGAGTGGCTCTGATAATGATCTCAGTGCGCATTGGGGTAACCCTAACCTCGACACCGGAGTATCCATCTTCAGCTAGCTCTCTAGTCAGAACCTCATTCAGCTCGGCGAAGAAAACTCCGTCGGCAACGAACTACATACGTTCATTAACAAATCAAGAATAAGGAAATGAAATCAAAATCAGAACAACAAGCTTAAGATTGAAATTTAAGTATGGCTGAAAATGGAGGGATCGGGCTCCACTGGTAATTCTCAGTAAGCAAAACAGAGAAAAAGTTCAAACCTTTCTCTTCTTGCTCATCTGTGTCGCCATTGTCGCAAATGAAATGAGTTGCAGGAATAAGATGCAGAGGCGAAGGATCCAAGGTTGCCGCTGCCGTGACCGTGCCTAAACAAACCCTAGTTTCCGAGGCGGGCTTGGGAGGGAGAGGGGGATTATATTGGGTGGTAAGTGATCAATCCAACGGCGAATGTGCAATTAGGGTTTGGCATCTAACGGATGAAACCAATTGTAATATTTAAAATAAATTATTATTATTTAAAACATTAAAAAATAGATTATAAACATTCTCTATGCCTGATTAATCAAAATATATTAATCAATATGATACAAATTCATACAACATTATGAATACTTCCTCTCATAGGAAAAAGTTGAGGTATTTGTATTAGTTCTAGATACAGAATATCAATACACTCTATTTTTTAAATTTATAATTTTTTAAAAATTATTTATATTTATTGCACATAAGGAATATTTGTATAACTTCATAATAGTTTCAATTTGCAAATGATTAAAGAGGATCTTAAGAAGTGTATCAGAACAGAGAACAAAGATATCTTAAGAAAATTAATCCACTTTTTTATGAATAATTAACTCAACTTAGCTTTTTAATCTTCATAAATTAATTACTCTATATTCTAAGGCATACACAAAATTAATAAACTGATCTCCACCCTCCAGCAATAGCAAGTCTAAACTAAATTGAACATACCAATCATACAAAATTGAACAAAAAGCCATTAAAACCGATCACTCTGAAGGTTTGGCATGGTTTTCAATGTAGCAAATGTCCCATTTAGTTTTTGGTATGTGTACCATTCTATTAGAGATAATTTTATTTAAAAAAATATTATCATATACTAAACGTGGATATCTCTCTTAATAGAGATTTAAATATTAATTTACCATATTATGAGAGGCTAATCTCTTATATAAAACGGAAGGATAAAATCTGGTTAAAGGTTTTAATCTTGAGCTCATAGAAGACCCGTCAAATCAAAGTTTTTTTTTATTTTGGTACAAAAATTTTTAGAAAGAGTTTGGGCTCACCCATGTTCTAAGGGCAGGGCAAAGTCTCCCTTTTTTTAGACGATACTAATATCGGGTAGGGCGAACGTTACTAGTGTAAAATCAAAGTTTGAAATATTTATTTTATGTAACTGGCTAGGCCCAAAAGCCCGTTACGCATTTCCTTTTGACCCAGCTAGATAATGGGCTATGCATTAGTTTTGAAAGGCCCATGGTACCAAGTCCTTTCTGTTTTAAAACGTAAAGGCCATTCACCAGTATAAAATAAATCCCACATAATTTGAATAATAAAGTTATTTAGAACTTATATAATGGGCTATGCATTAGCTTGTTGTAAATTTTATATTTTATATAGATTGATATGATATTTGTGATATTTTTGTAGTGAAAAATAGAACCTATGATATTTGTTATAACTTTAAAAAATGGGTGTATAGACTATTATATAAGTTAATATTTAAAAAAACGAGTTTTATTTTCATTCAAAATATTAATCGAATTATAAAACCCACAGAATACTTATTATGACGGATGTGTATGGTTCTGTCTTAAACAAAATGGAAAAAAAGGTTGCATTTATAACAAGTAATTAATTTAAATTCCTTATTTAATCGGATTTGCATGTGTTATTGATCCATACTAAAGAGCATTATTTGTGTTAATCGATGAGAGTTTAGGCTTTGGATAGTATATCTATAAAAATTATGAAAAGCTATGCAATTTATAAGTAATAAAAAATGTGACTTTTATAAGAATGACATGTGAATGAATATCTCAATATTACTTAAAGAGATATAATTTTTTTGTTAAAGTATATGTATTTTGTTATTAAAAATAATTCTATTCGACACTCTATAGGATATTAAATGTACAATATTTCTCATAACATAAATTTAAACATTAATTTATTATTCTACTAGGAACTAACCAATTTTGCTACATTTATTATCAGTTTGGTTGTGTGTGATGTTCTTTTTTTTGTTGTTCACCCGATTCATTGGAGCTTTGCCCTAACTACATCCTGATCCGACCCGCGTCGCTCACCTGACTATGGTGGGTGAGTCTCCTAACGAAAATTTTCTGTATTCGCCAAGACTTAAACTCGAGATCTCATTTAAACGATACCAAATTATCTACTATTCGGATTAACCCGGTTGGTGGGTGGGTGTGATGTTCTTAGTTAGTAGCGGTGTTTCTTGAGTGTGATGTTACGGAAGCCTTTTGTATAGAAAAGAAGAAGAAGAGAGAGAAGGAGGGTGAAACATCAAAGAGACATGTCCTTCGTACAAAACCACGAAACGATAATAACGGATCATGGAAACCCAACCCCCTCCAACAATTTTACACATCTCCCAACCACACAGTTCACCCATTCTTCTCCAAGAAAAAAAAAAAAGACTTTACAGTTAACAGTTGACGCCATGCCATCACACCACTACATTCAGCTCCTAAATAATTAATTTACAAAAGTTAAAAAAATTACTCACTTCATGAAAATTCTATTTAATATATGTAATTAATAAAAAAAGTATTATAAAAAAATTATAAATATTAAAAATAAAATAAATTAAAATATTAAATTGACGGCAACACAATAACAAAAATTTCTATTAGTTCTTATATTTATAATCAAATGAATATTAGATTGACATGAATGAAAAATGATATCATTAGTTTTTTAATCAAATTGTTGGGATTTCGATTTCTAGCATTTGTATATGGAGCAGATTTTGATAAGAGGAGTTAGCCCTAAAAATTTGAAGTTATAAATGATATAATTTGAGAGTTAGACTTTTTATTTATCAAAGAACTTTTATTCTATTAAGTTATAATGTGAGCAAATTGAAGTAAAATTGGAAAATGGGTTGCTGGAAATGCAAGGAACAAAGGGAAAGAAAGTGGGGTAAAGGAGATTCCGTGAGGCACATGTTGTGTTTTGCATACCGATGTTTTCATTTGTATTGGCTTGTTGCTAGACCAACCCCTCCTTTCTTCGTTCATTCATTCGTGTAACACAAATGTTTAAGAGAAAATTATATTTAAGTCTTAGAATCTAATTATTAAAAAAATTTAAAAAATTATCAAACGATTATGAAGTCCCACTAAATTTAAGATTAATTTTTTTAAATTGTGAAATGACGGATCTGTCTTAAAAAACTCAAATAAGAAGAAATAATAATAATAATTAAAATAATAGGAATTATAACTCTCGAAGACTTCACATTCGTTTGATAATTTTTTAAATTTCTCTATAATTAGATTTATTATATAGACTCAAATGTAATTTTCTCAATATTTAATCAATCATATGTGGTTGAGGCCCTAAAATGGTTCCCTGGAGTCTTCTAATATCAGCATATCTTATTTTGTACTGGAGCACTGAATTATAATAATAGTGAAGAGCTTCTTTCATCTTTCTTTCTTTCATGCCTCTTTGTTTGAAAGCGACTTTATTTCTTCTTTTGCTCTTCCTCTCTCTGAAGAAGAAGTCTTTTTTTATTTTAAGCCATTAATTTCTTCTTTTAGGTGTTGATTCTGTTTATGTCTTTTTCCTCCGGAGGCTAAGCTCCAAGATGTGTTCTAATATTAGATTCAGTTTTTTTTTTTTGAATTATTACTAAGACTTGTGTAGGATAGTCTTAAGAAGCCTCCGGTTGGGACAAAGAAAAACTAGTCAAATAAATAAAAATTATGCTTAGTATAGTTTCGAGAGCTACTGACCTTTTTTTACAAAAAAATATTTTAAAATTAGAAATATTTTTTTCTTAACTTCTAATTTTTTATTTTTGACTTTTATTTGTATTGAAATCTTTAATATACTGTCTAGACCAGTTCGTGTCAAAATAATTAAAAAAAATAAAATCTTATGTAAACATAAATCACATCCTAATTTTAATTTGTACAAATCAGTTGGAATGGAGGCTATTTTTGTAAATGTGAATAATCGTTTACAGGGTAATAGACAAGAGTGGGGTTATAAATACTTGACTGCGGCTTCTGATTTTGGGTGTGTTTAAAAAGTTCCAAACTAAAGTTTTAGAAATTGTTTTGGTAAAATTTTAGTTTAAGAAAATTTTAAAATAAACAAATTTATTTGTCTATAAGTATTTTTGGGTAAAATCATGGTTTTAAATAAGCTATTTAAAATAGCTTTTTCAATAGTAAAAGAGCTTATGGTCTATCCAATTACTATAGTACCCCTATTTTTTCTTACACCCTCTCTCCTCTCTCATCTCTACCCCTCTCCTCTCTCCTCTCTCTTCTTATATCTCTATTTTTTCTTACACTCTCTCTCCTCTCTACCTCTCTCCTCTCTCTTACTTTAAATCAAATCATACCTTTTTTAGTAATTTACTATCATAAAAAATTATTCTAAAAATAACTATCTAAACACCTATTTATTCAAAACCACTTTTTTTCATAAACCCTTCTCTAAAAATCATTTTCTATAAGTGATCCATAATTTTTTTTTTTATAAATATTTTTTTAAAATCTTATCTAAACATACCCTTTATCTTTGAGCAGGCTGCACGAGAAAGCCCAACTGAAAATAAATGACACGCATTTTGAGAAACCAATGTTTTATTAAAAAACAAAAACTGTTCTGTCAGGAGAATAGTAAATTTTATAATCTTTTGGATTCATTTTTTTTTGTTGATAATATGTGAAATTGAGGTTTTATGAATTTATGCACCTTACGTTTAAGGAAAATAAATCAATACATGAATGTAAATATTTGTAATATTCCAGTTTCACTCTAGTTTCGTTTTAAGTAATCTAACCTGATTTAATAATTTGTTAAATTAAATATTATTAGCTTATCAAAAACTACAACTTCACATTCCTAATTTTATATATTGTTCGATAAAGTATATTACTAAACATTGGACATTAGATTGTAAAGAAAAATGAAAGAGACAATAAAAATGTGATTAATTAAATAATTTAATGAATAATTATTCAATTAAAAAATTTAAATATACACTAATATATCAATATTCAATATATATAAATATAATAAAATTTAGAGCAAATTACACTGATGAAAAATCATAAATAATATGGCTTATACCTTGAATTTTGTGCCATCAGTACGAAAACGTGCGTACGAGGGAGGGAGGGAAAATATATATAATAAGCATATGTAGTTAAACTTTCCGGCTATATTTTCTTACACAAAAAGCATATTTAGTTAAACTAAGAAATATATAAAAAGTTAAAATTCACTGATTTACCAAGGGCCAAATAAAATGGTGATTTCTCATTTCCCTCTAAAGAAAAAATCGGAAGCAGAAAGTGTTAATTTTCAGCAATCACTCATGTGGGCCTTTCTCTCCTGAGATCAGGAATTTTGGCTGCCACATATCTGGCTCAACCACAAACACATCTCCACAATCACACATATAGAGATGGAGAGATTTTTTATTTAATGAAAGATGTGCACAAGTCATTTTAAGCGTGATGGTAATCTCATTCAAGGTATAGATCATAAAGAGTTGTTATCTTTCTCAATAAATATACTCATCATGATTTGAATTTATAATATTTTTTATATGGTGAGGTCGCTTATTATTGTAATTAATAGTTTTATTAGCAGAGTGAGAGATTTGAAAACTTACATGAGAAGGTTGTCATAAAGGGAAATTCATTGCATTAAAATAAGAAAAAGGAGTAAAAACAAAACAGCATTGAAAAGTAAAAAAGAGAAGAAGCTGAGGGTAAAAGAAAGGGATAAGCATGGAGAAGTTGAGTTCCTCCCCAAAAGAGAACCACTGGGACCCTTTGTCATGTTGTTGGGAGTCACTGTTCACTCACATCTGCTCTCTTGTGTTGGGTTCTTCTGACCCCATCATCATTCCTTACTTTCTTTTTTTCCCTATTTTCCCCTCTTGCCCAATCCCATCCAAAGCTTGTCATTGCCATCTAGTATTACAATACATTTTTATGCATAATTTAGTCAAAAAGGTCATCATCCCTTATCTGAGATTCTGTTTCTGTGGTGGTGTGTGATTGGGAACCAAAAAGATTTATCTAAAGCTGCTTTCTTCCAATTGTTTCAGAGCATCTTCGCTCACATTATGTGACAAACTATGCACGGTTATAGTTCTCCTAGGTAAAAAAAGGAAACAACAAAGAAAGAAAGAACAGAAGCACTGTTTACCTGAGAAAAGAGACTAAAACAGTTTTCTCTCTCTCACTTTCAGTTCTCAGTTAAAGTAAGATCTAGGGTGTAGTAGTAACAACAAAAACTTAAGAGCTTAAGTTTGGAAAAGGGAATAAAAAGGCTTTTTGATTAAGAGTTGTTCCCATCAAAAGCTCATGAAGACCCCTTTTGACCCCAAGAAAAAAGTTTCATGGTAGCTCTAAAAGCCTTATCTCCTCCTGCTATCAAGTTGTAGAGATAGACAAATGAAATAAAGCACAACAGTGACATTATATTCCATCACATGATGATGATGATGAAGAACCTTAAATGGAGGAGAAAAGACATTCTTATTTTTCCTTCTTAGACAAACATAAGCAGACCTAAATTAGTAGTACCACAAACACATTGCTGGAATAATTTCCATTAGATCCACAGTTACAAGGTTACAATGAGAGAGAGATGGAGGATTCTGGGGAATCATCATTTTTTTCTTCTTTTTAATTTGACAACCAGAGATCAGAGCATCAGCTACAAAATCTAAATCTTAGTTCTACCCTCAACTCAACGCAATCCGTGTTGTTGCTTGCTTGTTCTGCATCTTCAGTCACCAAGCAAAAGAATCAAGAAAAAGAAAACAAGAAGCAAACTCTTCTATGCAGGCCTGTGTCGCTTGTGTCCTGGTTTTCCATCAGATTTTAGGGCACCACTTGAATCTCCCTCGGATGAAACATCCACAGATTTCGTGAAGGAGCTTGAAAGATCAGCATAAAGATCAACCACCCTTCTGATGTTGTTGTTGAGCTCTCTAATGAGTCCCACGTTTCTGCTTAGGTTGTCGGGAATCTTGGACTCATGATTCTGGTTTATCTCATTGATGAGAAGCCTGTTCTGATCCAAGATGTTCTGCACTTGAGCGAAGCTCTTTTTGAATGTCTGCAAGATCTTCCCATCAACTTGTGTTGTACCATTGTTGAGACCAGAGAATGTGTCACCCTCCATTCTCTCGTTTTTTTCTTCTGAATCAAAAGCTTAATATCAATCGATCAAGTCAGAACTCAGAAGCAGTCCCCCATCAGAAGGAGATGAGGCAAAAAGAAACAAAGAAAAACATAGGATAGGAGAAACAGTGTTGTAGAAATCCCACATACTTTAGAAGCTTTTTGGAATTTTTAATTCGCCCATAATCATATCCTCTTATCTGTACATGCCTGCACTAACGAAAACAGAAAGACAACATGAGCAGTATTTGAATTGTTTGAGGCATTTGGGCAGATGAGACAAGGTATGTAGTAGAAATCATGACCTCCATGAGTTGCTTTTTCTGAGGAATCAGATTATATATATATATATATATATAAGAAGCATATAAACTCTACTTTTTCTCCCCTTTTGCTTTACTATTATTGAGTTATTAATATGGAAGTATTACTGTTGCTGTTTGCTATTATTATTGTTGCAGTTATGGATTATATTATTATTATTATTATTATTATTATTATAATATGGGAAAAAGCAGATCTCATTTCCGTAAAAGGGAACCTTTTTTAATTTACTCAGGAAATACCTACCTAAAAGCACAGAGTTCCAATGAAGAATCTCTCATAGACCCCAAAAGAAAAGAAAGGAAAAAAAGAAATGAATGATGCAGAGAAGATGAGGCACGAAGTTGTACTGCATCAGTCCAGAGACAGCATTATTAACCCTTTTCGACCAAAATTACGGAAATCATAATAACTGTGTCCAGACCCCCAAATTAAATAGCACTGCCCAAATTCTGAGAGCCCACATTGAATATAACCAAAAATCCGTTTAACAATCTGAAATTGGCAATTACTTAAAAACTCAGAAATTTCCCCCAAAGAAAAAAAAAATAAAGGACTGTGTCTGTATCATGAATTCGATAATTGAAACCGTACAGGAAATCTCGCTTCCTTAAAGTAGCGAACAAAAAAACAGCTGGAGATGAAGAACAAAAAAACATTTGACGAAGCCAACGAGCGAGAAAATAGGAAAAATCAAAACATGAACCCGGCTAAGCTGTGGAGATCTCAGAAAGAGAAAAGGGAAGACGAGAAAGTGGCGAAGAAACGGAGAAGGAGGCGAGAAGAGAAAGAAAACATGATTAAATAGGGAAATTAAGCGGGTAATTTTTATAATATGAAGAGAGAGTAAGAGTTAGCATAAAACTATAAGGAGAATTCGTACCTTGAAAATCCGGAGCATGAGGAAGGCGAGGGATTCCCGAGGAGGAGTGATGGAGATCGGGGATTGAATGGAATCTCCGGAAAACACAGAGGTCTGCGGAATTCTGAGAACAGAGGGAAGAGAGAGAGAGTATGGAGATTTGACAGTCACGCTCGAAGGCTTGTGTGTGAGAGAAGGAGGGGCGTAGTTTAATGAAAGGGCCAAATGACCAATTAAAGTTAAAATGAATTGAGAAGACTAAGATAAAATATGTGTTGGGGTTATACATTTAAATGTGTTAAATATTAGGGCCAATCCTTGGCATATAAATATATTAAATTAAAAATTCGTTGGGCCAACCTGTTCTTTGAGATCCTATATAAACTCTACACATATTAGTTTTTAACTAATCTGGGTTTTAGATACTATGGATTCACATATTTTTTTTCTTATTGAAAAAAAAAACTAGTGCATGTTCCAGTATTATATACTTTTTTATTTTAAATATAAAAATTAAATATAAAATTTATTTTAATTATAAATATAAGACTATAATTAACTTTTTCTCCTAAACTTATAATTTTTTCTCAAAGTACTATATAATTAATCATATTAAATAATTTTTGTTAAGGATAATTTAAATACACATAATTTGAGAATTTTTTTTTAAAAAATAAACACATAATTATTATAAATAATTAATTTAATTAATTTTTAATCTATTTAAATTAATTAAATAGATCTTATATTAAGGATATGAGGTAATAGAATTTTATAGGAAATTTTCTATCAGTGTTTAAAGTTCAAACCTAACTCAGTTAGGATTAAATGATATTTTTTAGGTTAATTGTTATTATTTTAAAAAATTAAACTTAATATGTGTGTATTTAAAAATATTTTAAATTTTAATGTCAATTTTATTTAATAAACTAACTATATTAGGACAAACAGTAGATTGAGATAGTAAGTTGCTGCACCCCATCTAAAAATAAAAATATAAATTTAAATCTTTATAATTACAATTGTTAAGAGATATGAAAAATATTTGCGTTTTAAATTTTAAAATAGAAATTTTTTTAATTAAATAAAAGATGAATATTTGGAAAAAATCTTTTATAAAATTAACAAACTGAAATTAACTATGCCGCAATGAATATGCCCTGGTGAATTGAGAAAAATGGAATTATAAAGAATGGATAGAAACAAACGAAGTGGGGCGGAAGATGTTCTGTAATATGATGGGCCTGTTTGAATAAGATTTTAAAAAAGTATTTATAAAAAAAAGGGTTTATGTATAACTTATGAAAAAGGACTTTTAGAGAAGAGTTTATGAAAAAAAAGTGGTTTTGAATAAATAGGTGTTTGGATAGTTATTTTTAGAATGACTTTTTATGGTGGTAAATTACCAAAAAGTGTATGATTTGATTTAAAGTAAGAGAGAGGAGAGAGGTAGAGAGGAGATAAGAGAGAGGAGAGAGGGTGTAAGAAAAAGTAGAGATAAAAGAAGAGAGAGGAGAGAGGAGAGGGGTAGGTATGAGAGAGGAGAGAGGGTGTAAGAAAAAGTAGGGGTAATATAGTAATTGGATAGTCCATAAGCTCTTTTACTGTTGAAAAAGCTATTTTAAATAGCTTATTCAAAACCATGGTTTTAAATGATAGTTTTGTCTAAAAATACTTATAGACAAATAAGCTTGTTTGTTTTAAAATTTTCCCAAACTAAAGTTTTATTTAAAAAAAATTATAAAACCTTAGATTGTGTGTGTTTCAAACACAGCCGATAACTAAATCTAAGTTTGTTTATGAGATTACTTATTTGTGAGATCAGATGGAAAGCATCACTTATCACCAGTCCTCGTGGCGACACCTGGCTCCTTCATCGTCCCACGTTTCCTTCAGAACAGTTGTAAATTTAATCAGAACAGTTGTCTCGTAGATGTTTTACTGCGGCATTTTTTAGTTGATGGGTTTTAAAGGGAAAAGTAGGAGAGGAGAAGTATAGGTGTATTTAATTAAAAAAAAATATAAAGGAGGAGAGCTAAAAATATTTGTCTTTATGTATTCACCTCTTATCTAAAAGTAAAAATTTTTAGAGGGGAGAAATTTTTTTTATCTAAACAAAATTACCTCTTATAATTTTTTAATATTTTAATTGTACCTCGTGAGCTAAATTTTTTTTTATTCTTTTTACTTATAATTGTTGCTTTGATGGATGAAGTCTAATAAAAATGATAAATTATTTATATATTATATTAATATATATAATAATTATAAAATAATTGAGAGGTAATGTTAAAATTTTATCATATTTTTTATTTTTTTAATTTTATTATATATATAAATGAGATAAAAAAATTTAGATTTATAAATTAAAAAATAATAATTTTGATATTAATATTATAAATAAAGAACAAATAAATTTAAATGAAGAGATAATGGTATATTTGTCAACTTTTAATTAACTCCTCTCCCCTATCCTCCCTTTTTAAACTAAATAAGAAACATCATCTCTCTTCTTATACCTTTACACCTATAATCTCCCATACCCTTTACTACTCTCCCTTATATTAACCCTGTTGGAAATTGTGCCCTAGGGGCCAATCATTGTATCATGTTATCATATTATTTGCATGTTTACTATGATGACAATCCTTGGATAACTAGTGATTTTATCCTAAATGTCCCTGGTCGGTCATCTATGCGGGAGCAGAGATTAAATAAGACCAGTATGACTTTGAAGATATATAGAGATATAAATCAAAGTCATAAGCACATGTAAGAGTACAGGGTGTTGGATCGACCCGCTATGAGAGAGCTGCATGGGTTAAGTCATAAGTTTCTCTCATATACAAGCCATGTCACTATGCCCTTTGACCTGAGATCATCATGGATTCCTACATGACAAACGCTCAGCTTTGACCTAGTCAAAAGTCACTTTTGACCGAGTGATCATAAAGGCTATGCTCGGGCTTAGTGGTTTTTCATGCGGAGGAATGTGAATGGTCAAGATGGAATTTGTCCCTCACATTCGTAGAGAGATATTACTGGGCCCCTCGATGAGTGAGTCTGAGAAATGTATGGCCATACTGGAATGGAAGGGTAGTTCCATTTCTATATTCAGACTACTCAGGGATCGAGAAAGTAACGGTCAGGAACAGGAGGATGACGTTCACCATGCCTCATCCTTGACCGAAATATCGTGTGACAAAAGGGACGTGATATGGTTGTATGAAAGGTTACATCGTTTATCGATCCTCATATATTTTGGGTAGTCGTAATGCCTGCTAGAGACCGCTTACAACTTGTGGGTCAGTATAGTAACTGGGCCACTGCCAACTTCATATGGGCCTACAGGGTCGCACACAAAACAGCCCAATGCGAGTTATGATGTCCAGATTCATTGAATCTAAGAGATGTCTAGATTCAATGAATAATCTAGGGTGGATATATATTATATATATATAAATTAGTATATATATATTATATATAATATAAGAGATATTTGCAAGATTTAATTTATAAGGATAAATTAAATTTTTATCACTTTTGAATTTGAATTTAAATGGATATGATCTATTTGAATTTGAAATTCAAATTGATAAGATATCTCAAATTTGATTTATAAGAATAAATCAAATATAATTCTGTCTTATCTTTATTTTAAATTAAATAAATAGGTGAATTAAATCTGTGGGACGGATTTAATATAAACCATATTTATTTAATTAGTTTCTTATTAAATTATGCAATATATGATATTGTATTAATTCAGAATTAATATAAGATTAATTCTGAAGCCCGGCCCTATTAGAAGCCCGATAGCTTCCTATATATTTGACATTAGGGGCTAGGGTTCTAGAGATCTCTTCACACACATTCAGTCGTGAGAAAAGGGGGCAGGGAGAGTGCAAAAGGTTTGCAAATAAGAAACTGCCGAAATAGAGACGGTGAGGACGGAATCTCCAGAAAGCCCTAGAGGGACAAGAGGCGCTAGCACGTCGTTCGCAATTGGAACGCTGTTCGTGTGGATACCGGTAGAGGAAGCCGATCTGAGCTGTCGACTTCTACGATACGGCCAGACACGAAGAAAGGTCGCGACTAGAACACACTTAGGTCGCGACCAAATGGGCATCTGAACGTCAGCAATCCGAAAAGAGGAGACAGGTCGCGACGTGAAGTTGAAGAGGTCGCGACTAAAAGCTCCAGAGGCGACAGGTCGCGACTAGAAGCAGAGTAGGTCGCGACTACAAACTCCAGAGGCGACAGGTCGCGACTAGAAGCTGAGGAGGTCGCGACTGAAAGTTCCAGAGGCGAGGAGTCGCGACTAGTGGACACTGAGGTCGCGACCAAAACTCGAGTACCGAAGGTAACACTTCTTTCTCCTTGACTTAAACACATTCGGTAGATCCTGGCTGGGAATGGAAAAAAAAATTAAAGTTAATTTCCGCTGCGTGTCTTCCAATTCCCTACAAACCCAACATATCTTCCCTTAAGTTAAACCAAACAAAGCCTACATCTTTATGTGCTTAAATTCAAAAGGATTTATTTTGAACGAGGCTTGATAATATTTAAATTTTGTTTAAAAAAATAAATGAGAAAAATCAATGAAAAATATATATTTAAAAAATTTATTGATTAGAAGGATTTGATAGATTTTCATATATGGTATTCTGAATTTTTTTTTATGTAGAGGCCATCAATATTTAAATTTAAATCTTTATAGTGCCTATTTAGAAAATTCCTAAACTAAGGTTTTAAAAAGGCTTTTGGCTCAAATTTCAGTTTAATTTTTTTTTAAATAAACAGTCATATTTATTTAAAATGATTTCTGGACCAAACCATATTTTTAGATAAGTTACTGGGAATAGGTCATAGAACAGTAAAAGAGATTATGGACTACCTAATTACTATTTTACCCACTCTATCTCCTCTCTCCTCTTTTCCATGTCATTTGTGCTCTTCTCTATCATCACTAGTAGGTAGACGTCGCTGGTCTCTGGTTGGTTATCGCTCGTGGTCGCTGGTTGTCAGAGCTGGTCTCTAGTCGACGTCGATATGGGAGAACATTTGTCATCGGCATAGTAGTGGAGGGGACTGGAGCTGTCGTCATGCTCTCTGTCACTAGTTCTCTCCATTGTGCTCGCCATGTTCTCTGTCACCATGCTCTTCGTCATCGTTCTCTCCGTTGTCTTGCTCTTTGTGCTCACCTTGCTTTCTGTCGGGGAAGAAGATGAAGAGAAGTAATGAGTGAACAGTAACAAAATAGTCAACAGTTATATTATTTTTTATCTCACACTCTTTATAGTAATTTACTAATAATAAAAATCTTTCTAACAATAACTATTTAAATACTCATTTATTCATAGTATTTTTTTTACAAGTTATTTTTCAAAAACTCTTTTTTAAAAATTGTCCAAAAGTTTGTTTCTAAAATTGCATCCAACTATTCTCATAGTTAATAAAATACTTAAATAGTTTTTTTATATGTATTCTCATTTAAATACGACATGGTGGTATAAAAATAAGGAGAAGTCGCTTTTGTAGGAATCTTCCAGATTGTAATTGTATCCCCTCTCTGAAATATCTGTTCACGTTTAATGTCTGCCAATTTAGTTTTCCCCTCCCCCTCAATGGTCATTATAACTAATAAACCTGACTTATTATTAGAAAAACATTTGATGAGACTCTTCTTCTCTGGCTTAACCAACATTTTGATTTTAGCTTTAATTTTAAATTTAAAAATTACTTACTTTCCTCAAACTTACACTGTATATAATGTTTTTTTATTTATTTATGCACGAGTATTTATCGTTATTAACAATTGATTAGTTTAATTGGTGAGAATGTACTATCTTTATAATATAGTTGAAACTTTACTATTTCTAAATCATTGTTAAAATCATATATTTAAATTTAAATTTTAAATTATTGGTTAAATTATAACGATTTTTGTTTTGTTTAAATTATTGGTTAAATTATAACGATTTGATAATGTTGTTTTCCCCCCCGCTTTGAATGTTGAAGTCTCAGCGCTATTATTATAAGTACATAAAAATATCAGCTTGAGTTGTCAGGGTCGTAGAGCTATGTTTGAAAGTGAAATAGCACTTACCCATATATTATTTAAAGAAAATAAAAATAAAGATAAAACTATTATTGGATCTTCTAAATTCCACTTTTGAATGATTAATTAACTATGAACACCACGTCTTATCTCACGTTTAATATTACTTTCAATTCCACCACCGGAAAAGTCTTTGCAAAAGTGGGTGTGATCCATTAGATAACAATGTTTTTTTAAAAAAAAAAAAACTGTATTCTTTTTAATACCTATGCTCTGTCTTGATGGAACTTGTCAACCATTTCATATGGACCCGACTTTTAATATGTATCCAACTTTCAATATGTACATATTTTCTGTTATCTTTATTATAAGATATTTATAATTATTTTATTAAAATTAAGAGAATGTGATTAAGTTATTAATTTTTATCTAAAAATAAGATGAATTTTTAATTTTACTTATATTTAAATGATTTTTTCATATTTATATTACTTTCATCTTTATAGTTAATAATTTTAAATAGAGGTAATATTTAAAAAATTCAATTAATATCCATAAAATGATTTATGACGACGACTATCTGTATCTTTTAAGAGATGCAGTACCTTATAATAAAGAGGAGGGGTACTAGAAAAATAGTAAAGTTGAAAAGCATTTTCTCTTAAAACACACAGTGATGGAATAATTAGTTGAAAGTTTTATGGGCCCTAGATATTAAATAAATCTGTAATTTTTAATAGACAGATAATACACTTTTTAATATACCCATTATTAGGTCAAATTTTAAATATTATTCGTCCCCGAGCAGTAGGAATCTGTAAGGACAAGCAATCTTTGTAATATTGTATCCTGCCCGTGCTTTAATAATACAAACATAAATAAATAAAATAAATAACGAAGAGAAAGAAATAGTTAATTCGTTGGAGAAAACTTTAGGACCATACTTATATCGAATTTTTTTAGATCTAATTTTTTAAATTCTCTAATCATATTTGGCTATATATATATTTTTATATGTGTTTAAATTAAATTAAAATATTAAAAATAATAAAACACATAGTAAAGTGAGATTAAAAAAATTGATGTAATTTTTTTTAAACTTTAAATACCTGTATATCATATTCAAGTTTAAAAAGAATCTTCTTTATATTTAAAATTAAAAATAACTACACATCGTCATCATATGTGGGTTCAGTTAATAAACATATGATATATATGACTATTTAGAATATATTTAATTTATAAAGAATATTATTTTATTGTAATTTTAGTCGTAGTATTTAGGGAGACATCCTAACTTTTGAGTGTCTAAATTTATATTTAAAGATAATTAACAGTTCACTCTACTTGATATTAATATTGTCAAAAAAAAAGGAGATTTCGTACTATTTTTAGATCGTAGGTGAGTTTAACAATTTTTTAAAAAAATTTGGACCAAAAAAACATTTAAAAATAATTGTTTATGAGTCAAATTGGGATTGCTCGATGCTTTCCTTGGAAGGTGTGTTTGAATTAACTTTTAGAAAATAGATTTTAGGTAATATATATTTTGGATAATAGATTTTGGAGACAAGTGATTTTAAAAAACTAAGTGTTTTGATAGTTATTTTCAAAATGACTTTTTATATTGATAAATTACTAAAAAGGGTATGATTTTATTAAAAGGAGGAGAGAGGAGAGAGGGTGGAGGAGAGTGGGTAGAGAGGAGATAGGGTATAGAGAAGAGAGGAGAGAGGGTAGAGAGGAAATATGAGAGATAGTGGAAAAGATATAAGAAGGAGGAGAGATAGCGTAAGAAAAATGTAAAATAGTAATTGAGTAGTTCATAATTTTTTTTTACTATTTTAAAAACTATTTTGACCAGCTTATTTAAAACTATAATTTTATAGGGTAAAACTATAGTTTGGGGTCAATTTTTCATACAAAATAACTATTTGGTACAAAAATTATATAACCATAGTTTGAGAGAAAAATATGTTCTCTACCCCACGTGCCAAACACTCACTTGGTCTCATAAATCAAAATCGCCGTCCGATCTCAACACTGTTAGACGATATACATATGAGTGTGATAAAATTTCAGATAAAATTGAATTCATAATTCTTAACGATAATTTTAAATTTAATTTAATATAATTTAATTTATATAATTTTAAATTCAGTTATAATTTAATCTCTAAAATTTCATTTAACTCAATTTATACAATTTAAATATTTTAAACATTAATTTTTATATTTTTAAAAACAAAATTATATATTTTATAATACTTAAAAATTATTATTTTAAATAGTTAAAATTGTAGAAATTAAATTAAAGTAAATTAAATTTTAGAGACTTAATTTATTTAAATTAAAATTATATAAATTAAGTTGTATTAAATTTAAAAATTAAAAATTTACTTACAATCAAATTAAAATTATATAGTTCAAGAGATTTTTTTCCCTAAAATTTCTACAACTCCAAATCAGACATGTGTACTGGGTAAAATTTAAACTTTAGATAATAAATATAGAATAACATCTTACTACAAAAGAACGCAACTGCGCACTATAAATTTGAATTTTAATATATAATCATCTTATATTTTTAATTAAACTTTTTCTTGTTTGTAATAATTTTTCCTATATATATTTTTTAATTTTTACAGCTTTTTACTTGAAATAGCTAGCATATAATTAAACTATATTGCTTTAATTATGCCAACATAATTTTAACTAATATAATGGATGATAAACCACTATTTCAACTAATTTAATATTATCAATATCTTGAATTTTATATCACCAATTTATTGTGTTCTATAAGAATATAAGAATATAATTAACGTAACCTTTGAATGGACGAAAATAGGTATGACCTATTATCAATAATAAATAATTATATAAATGAGATAATATGTCAACAGCATTGAAATTTCAAGCTTGAGTCATATTGATTAAACTAGAAAAATCAAAGTCTTCGTGGTGGCAAATCATTCTCATGTCTTAGAAGATACTTGCCTATGTTTTGACCAATCTCACGCCCAAAACAAATCCCTCACAACGTAAGACAATTCTCCCATTATTCAATCTTTTGATATTATCTTACTTTATTCTATTTTCATTGGGACACTTATTATGTATAATCAGACAAGGTAACAATTCGGGGAAGATTAAAATTACGGATGTTAAATTTCAAGAGAGAATTTTGTTACAGCCAGATTCATTCGACGTTAATTTTCATGCACTTAAAATTTAATATATATATATATATATATATATATATATATAGATATGTAGAGTTTTTTTTTTTATTTTCGTAATGTCACGTATCAAATATTTATAGTAATATGTAGATAAAACAAAATTATTGAAGTTTTTTAGGTGAAAAGAATTGAAGCATGGATTCTGAATGAGAATGAGAATGAGAATCTGCTTTGGAGAACAATACTATTTATTATTATAATTGTGTGGTTGTAGATTTGCTGGCTCATAGCGATAGACTCAGGCAATCTGTCTGGTTACGGTGCAAATAACTTTGGGCATTTGATATTATGGGCTGTTTAGAATTTGTTGAAACTGGCTATTCATATATGTTTACTTGCTTCATCGATTTGTCCTGAGTTGATTCAAATTTGCTCCTCATTCTGCTAGTTTGCGAGAAGATTGCAAGAGGAGGAAGGATCTGATATTGGTCCTGGTTATGATCTTGGCTTTTTGAACTAAGGAGAAGATGACCAGGGGACTGCAATTCTTCTTTATTCATTTCCACATAAATCTGAGGTGAAAAAAGTGAGGTGGCGATGAGGTGGACCATTGGGTCCCATGAGTAGTGTCATGTCTCTTTTAATTAAGTTATAAATTTAGGATCTGAAAAATACTAAATAGAGTGAAATACTCCTATTGATACTTCAAGTATTGTGAAATGCTATTAGTTTGATTAGGATGATGGTTGGTGATTCTAATATGTCTTAATCCAAGTTAAGGTAATCAATCATTTTAAATAAAATGCTAAATCAATTAGTAGTAACACTAATTTAGTAAATTGATAAGTGAAGCATGATTTCTAGTTTTATTTTAATCTGGGGAATAAACAAAGGAAGTACTTTTGCTTTTCGCGATTTACAACGAAGGAAGCAAAAAAGCAAATGTTGGGGAGGCTAACCGTCCACCATGTGCATTGCTTTGCGCAGTTTAAATGCCCAATAACTTCAATCATTATCTCTAATCACAGCTCTGGTTTTCTAAATGGGGGACATTAATCGATATTATTCAATTATATTACTTCTTTCTATCTTATAAAAAAAAGTAAGACACAGCCCTAAGATTCAGAGCACGTTTATAGAGAATTTACGAGATCGTCCACCAAATGAGCGGGAATCGAACTCACGTCTTTATATGATGTATGCTTATTATTTATCATCTGTGTCAACTCTTATTAATGTTATTACTCGTTTAAAAGCATGCTATATCTGGAAAAGTCGACTTTGGGCCATGATCCAATGCCATTTATATGTTTTGGGTCTTCACTCAGCTCGATCTAGTAATCAATTCTTTCGGATAATAAAGATAAGAAAATTATTTATAGAGATAAAATTTTCATATAACTATCTTATACCATCTTGGATTTCAACCCTGTCAACCTTAAATAAGAATAGCTTTGTGAACATTCTTGGCCCAAAAAAAGACACCATACGATCAGAATCAGATTGTATTGAAATGGTCAGGACACTTGTTAATTAAACCGTGGTCGTCGGACCAGTTTCAGTTAAAATAATGTATTTTAAATAATACATACGAAAAAAAAATATTTAGATAATATTTATCTATATATTAGTTTTAATAAAAATTTGATTGTGACAAATATGCGGTGTTTTAGTCATTTGATCAAAATCTTAGTTTTAGAGGTTATATAAACACACACTTAGTCTCACATACAAATGCTCAACTTAAATACTCACTCTAATTTTAAATATAAAAATTATATAGAAAGTCTATTTTAATTCTAAATATAAGATTATAATTCATTTTGTTTCTCTCAAAATTATAATTTTATCTCTAAAATATCTCTATATGATTGCACATAGTAAAGGGTTTTTATTAAGATAGTTCAAATGTAAATTATTAAAAAGGGTATTTTAAGAAAACTAACATATAATCATTACAAATAACTAACTTAATTAATTTTTAATCTATTTAAATTAATTAAATATATCTTATATTAAAGATTAGATGTAATAGGGTTTTGTTATACATGACACTAAGTTAAAATCATCAAGCATGTGAGATGAATTGTCCAGCTAAACAATTACAAGTTTCCATAACCAACCAGAACCCCTGATACATCATTAAATATACATAATGATAAAGAGATTCCAAAAAAAATCAAATAAAATTACAAAATAACATGGTTTTATGTTATCCAGGCCATATTAATCTAGATTAAATCACGCCTTTCAAGTGATAAGTTCTACTGTCATTGTACCTACATTACTATATTTTTAAATTTGAAATCAAAATTTTTTAATTAAACTGGTACAACTTTTTTATTAGTTAAAATGAATGTTAGGTGGTAGATAAAAATGGGAATTACTATAATATTATAAATAAGAGCTTTAATTATCTTAAAATTTAAATGATAAATTAAGGGTTAACAATGATAAATTTTAATATAATAATTAAAAAATATATTATTAAATTTTTAATGATTAAATCCTTTTTATTAAGAGGACAGATTAATCCCCCATATATAAAATATAGCATTATCTTAACAGGCTTGCTATTTGCTGTTGGCAAGGGCCATTTGCGCGTGAACATGGATCGAAGTTTGAGACACACGCACTTGGGTTAAGAAACCGAGGGAATTTATGCCTTTCAATTTCAATCCCTAGACACGTTTCCCTCACTTTCTCGGCTCCCAAACAACCCCTGCGATTTTCATTCTTCCTTCCTCCTTCGACCGCGATGTCAACCCAAATCATCGAGCACCTCGTCCTGTTCAAGGTCAAGGACGAGACCCAGCCTTCAAATGTCACCGCCATGGTCAACAGAGTCAACGCCCTCGTCTCCCTCGACGAGGTTCTTCACATCGCTATGGGGCCACTTCATCGAATCCGATCCACCTCCTCTCTCACTTTCACCCACATGCTTCATGCCCGATACAATTCCAGAGCCGACCTAGACGCCTACACCATACATCCCAGCCACGTGTCAGTCGTCAAGGCCAACGCCCCTTTCTGCGACGACACCATGGCTGTCGATTGGGTCGCCGCCGACCTCTGGGGAGATCTGGTTCTGCCGCCTGGCTCGGCGGTGCGAGTCAGGTTCTTGAAGCTGAAGGACAATTCTAGTGGTGAGGTTAAGAATGATATTTTGGGGGTTCTGAGAGGAATCAAGGATAAAGTCAGTGAAATCAGTCAGTTCAGTTGCGGGGAAAATTTCTCGCCGGGGAGAGCAAAAGGATTCTCGATTGGTTCAGTGGCAGTATTTGCAGGAATCAGCGAATTGGAGGCCATGGATTCAAATGAGGAATTGAAGGAGTATGAGAAGGATAAGATTGGGGAGCATGTGGAGAGCGATATTGTGATTGATTACGTCGTGCCATCATTAGAGGGGTGATCTGGGAACATTGGAGGAGGTAATGCATTTAGAAGAGCTCATTGTTGTAATATTATAAGCCAAATTAATAATAAGCCTCCATTGCTGTGGATTAATGTAAACTGAAACTGCAGCTTCTTATTGTTATGATCCTGTAAAAGTCGAGTGTTGTTGTTTGCCACTGTTGGTCACTCCATCACATGCCCCTCTCTGATTTTCCATGTTGATTATAATTTAGGGAAATTGTTAAGAGCAAGCATGTTTAGTTTTCTCAGGAAGGAGCTCATTATCATAATGACATAACTAAATAAGTATATCGCCTCAAGAATAACGCCTCCTTGTTGATGAAAGTGAAATCCCAGGCTTTTCTTTCTTCTCCTGTATAAATTAAAAAAAAAAAAAGGTTAGGTTCACCCACTATCCATAGTTAGGGCAAAATTTCTCTTCTTCTTAGATAATATTAATATCGGATAGGACGAGTCATCAATTACTAAATTTAAGCTTTTCTTTTTTCTTGAGTATACATACTATTGGAGGCAATCCTAATTAGGATTGTGCCTTGAAATGCCAAACCTTGTTAGTGTCAACGTAGTGTGGACTATCAAAAGGCTCAAACTTATGGTATCCATTCATAATTTTTTTTTTTAGGTTGTCTACTCGGTTTATTAGAATTTTGCCCCGATTATATTCGAATTCGACCCGCATCGCGTACCTGACTATGATAGGTGAGTCTCTCAACGAGAATTTTCTGTATACACTAAGGTTCGAACTCGATACCTTATTTAAGCGATATCAATTAGCTCTCATGAACCGGCCTAATTAATTTAGGGTCGGTTGAGCTGGGCCGAAGAAAAGGCCCAATCTAGTTGGGCTTAATTATACCATGCCAGACAAGTTAGACTGTTTTAGTACTTGTTTTTCATGAACATGAATTCATTTTAAATAAAATATTTTCCTTAATACTGCATTTCACTTGATAAGTTGATTTTCTAAAGCATTTTATAATTCCAGTCTGTACGTTCTATTTAAAAATTTGAAGATTTATTTATTATTTCACCAAAGTAATATATATTATTATGTCAAAGTGGTCGATCTCGTCCAACAAAAGTAGTCAATGCATTCTCGCTTGACTTGCCCTCACTCCAATCCAGAGATGTCAACCCAGATCGTGGAGCACGTCGTCCTCTTCAATTTCAAAAACCCAATCGAACCCTCACAGGCCAGTGCCATGCTCGACCGAATAAATTCTCTGCGTCTCCTCGATGAGGTCCTTCACCTCACTGCAGGTCCTGTGCTTCACATCCGATCCTCCTCTCTGAATTTCACTCACGTATACCATAGTCGCTACCTCTCCAAACAACACTTCCACGCCTATCTCACGCATCCTAGTCATCTGGCCGTCGTCCAGGCAAACGCCCGCATCAGCGGCGATGCGATGGCTCTCGATTGGGTCACCGACCTTCAGGCTGATCCGGTCCTGCAGTCGGGCTCGGGGGACCAAGTTAGGAAAGAGATTTTGGAGGTTGTGAGAGGACTTAGAGGTAAATTCGGAGAAATTAGTGAGTTCAGTTGTTGGGGGAATTTCTCTCCGGAGAGAGCGGAAGGGTTCTCGATCGGTTCGGTTGCTGTATTTGCAGGAATAAGGGAATTGGAGGCAATGGATTCAAATGATGAGTTTGTGAAGTCTCAAAAGGAAAAGATGGGAGAGAATCTGGAGAGCATGATGGTGGTTGATTACGTGGTTCCGTAACCACTTCACTCTACCTAAGCTGCGACCATCTCCCCAACTTCTGCTATGGTCTAAATCTCCATCTTTGTACCGTAGCCATGCTTGGAGAGTGCACTGTAGATAACCTGTGTGTTGTACAGTATTGAACATGGTAATAAGCTAGAGCAGTGGACCCTTTGTTTGAAACGTCCCCAAACATAGCCATATTATGTGCCCCATATCTGTTTCTCTATTTCCTTCCTATCTCTCCATTTTTATAAGGCTAGGCGTTCATTTATGGCAACTGATAAAATACTCTAAGGATAAAATCGTATAGAAAATACTTTAATACATTTGGTACTATTGAAAAAATTACTTTAAAATATTAGATGAACCATGAGTTAATTTAATATATTGAATCCTACTTGAAAAAAAAAACTCCAGGATGCATCTTAACCCTTCTTTATTTTTCACCATTGCCCCTTCTAGCTACTCACTAGTCATTTTGTCCATAAACAAGATTTAAACTTCAAAATTAAAACCTTATGAGAGGAGAATGGGCTGGCTGAAGTTGAACCATTTGCCTTAGGACCGTATATTTAATATATTTCCCACAACAAAGATTGAATAGATTAGATCAACATAGAGTTTATCTAGTAGTATAAAATTTTTTAGATTCTCTTAGTCTTGAGTTCGATTTCTGAAAAAATAGTTACGAATTTTGAAATCGGATATATGATAATATGATATGGTAAATAGTATATAAAAAAAAGATGGAATAGATTGGGCCTGGTCTCAAGTTGGTCCAGCATCTATTGGGAATGACCCAAGTTATATTGAAGGAAAAAATCCAAGGGCCTTACCAAGAAAAGTCAAAAACATGTGGCAGGCAGGGAAATGAATTTGTATTTTACAACCAACGGGGTTGGTCCGAGTGGTAAGCGACTCGGTATCACTTAAGCGAAATCTCGAGTTCGAGCCTTGGCGAATGCAGAAAATTCCCGTTTAGAGACTCACCCACTATAGCCAGGTGCGTGACGCGGGTCAGATTCGGATGTAGTCGGAGCAAAGCTCCGGTGAAACGGATGGGCAACAAAAAAAAATTTGTATTTTACACACCTAAAGGCCGTGTTCAATTGGCAAATAATGAGATTCCCTGATTATTAGCATGTTTAATTTTTGAGGAATACTATTTTATTATAATTTTAGATATGATATTTGAAAAAGTATCATAGTTATTAGGTATATAAATTTATACATGAGATTAATAAACGGCTCGCCTTACTTAATATTAATATCACTTAAGAGAAAGATTTTACCTTATTATTAGATTATAGTTAAACTTAATTTATTTTTAAAAAATTTGTATAAAAAAATTTGTATTTTACACGAACTAATAAGCACAAGCATCACTGTCAACTCAAGGGATCAGGGAGCTTCAGATTCCCCTCAACGAAGCACAAACATCCCTGATTATTAGTGTGTTTAATTTTTGAGAAATACTATTTTATTATAATTTTAGTTATGATATTTAAAAAAATATCCTAATTATTAGTTAATAGGTATATAGGTTTATACTTGAGAGTAATAGACGACTCGTCTTGCTTAATATTAGTATGACTTAAGAGAAATATAGATTTTACCAGATGATAGTTAAACTTAATTTTTTTTTTAAAATTTTTGTATAAAAAAAACTGGATTTTACACGAACTAATAAGCACAAACATCACTGTCAACTCAAGGGATCAGGGAACTTCAGAATCCCCTCAACGAACTCAATCCTTCTTCTGCTTGTGATGCCGGGCCTGAAAACCCTGTCCTCTTCCTCTCCGTTTTCTCTCACTTTCTCGTCTTCCAAACAACTCCGTCGTCTTACTTCTCCTCCTTCATTCAAACACTATTATTCTCATTCCTCGCCGTCGCCCGGATCTTCCATCAAGATGTCCTCTACTGAAACCATTGAGCACATCGTCTTGTTCAGGGTCAAGGACGATACTGACCCCGCAAAGGTCAATGCCATGGTCAGCGGACTCAGCTCTCTTGTTTCCCTCGACCAGGTCCGCCACCTCACGGTGGGGCCGCTGCTGCGCAACCGATCCTCCGCCCTCACTTTCACTCACATGCTCCATAGTCGCTACGACTCCAAAGATGGCCTCGGCGCCTATTCTGCGCATCCCAGCCATCTTAGCGTCGTCAAAGGATCTGTGCTTCCCATCTGCGATGACATCATGGCCGTTGATTGGGTCGCCCACAACCTTGACGGCGATCTGGTTTCGCCGCCAGGCTCCGTCATTAGAGTGAGCTTCTTGAAGCTGAAGGAAAATTTGGGCGCTGAGGTTAAGAACGAGGTTTTAGGGGTTATTGGTGGAATTAAAGATAAGTTCGGACAAATTAGGCAGCTCAGCTACGGGGAAAATTTCTCGCCCGCGAGAGCTAAAGGGTTCTCGATCGCGTCGCTTGCAGTTTTTCCCGGACAGGCCGATTTGGATGCTGTGGATTCAAATGAGGAATTGGTGAATTATCAAAAGGATAAGGTTAGGGAGCATCTGGATAGTGTTTTGGTCGTTGATTATCTGGTTCCGTCGCCACAAGCTCGGCCGGCGAGCCTTTGATGAGGTTGTTTTTATGTAGTGCCATTTTACTTGTCCTGTGTCTGACGTTTTCATTAATTGAATTGCATAAGCTGTCAGTGTTCAATTATTATTAGGCTGCGTGGAACATCGTGATTTGAAAGTCCAGCTTTCAAATGTTGTCTTCCCTTGGACCTTCAAATTTCTTCTTTTCTGTTTACCTTTTCTCAATTGTATGCACACCCTTACCATAAACTCATCCATCTTTTCGTGTACGAAGTGCATCTCTTCCATCAGGGAACCAGATTGGAATAAACCAGAAAAAATTGGGTCGGCGAGTGGGGAACAATTTTGGGTCCAAATAAATAGCTACGACACCATAACATTGCGGATAATTGTTGACATTTTGATGGTTGTTGTACATCCTACTTGTTCTATGGAAAATGTTTAATCCCCCCCCCCCCCTTTTCGAATGGTGTTGTTAGCTTAGGAACAAATTAACACTGCTCACGGGTCATGCAGCAAAAGGTAATTGGCTTAGTCGATTTCGTCTCCCGTCAACATGTTATACGTCAGTGCTATATGCCTTCTACACACTCACTCACAAAAATCATGGGAGAGGGGAAGACCTACTTTTAAGTAATTATTTCCTTGCATAATTTGTTGGCTATGGTTTCACGCTGCTGAATGTTATAATGGAAACATGCACAATGTTTCAAGCTCCATTAATTGTCTCCATTAATGATCAAAATAATTAGATCCCGCTAAAAGAACTATTTTTCTTATATACAACTTAATATTATTTAAATCTTAACTAGTCGATAGCACCATGCACCATGAATAATCCATACTAAAAAACGCCAAACAAGTTCGTAAAGTTTATTTTATTTATTTATTTATTTATTATTTTATATTCCTGTTGACGACGTTATAAACCATAATTTACTCATAACGGAGAATTCCAACTCTGTCCAATAATTGCTTCTCTGACAAAATGTTGGCTTCATTTTTCTACGCCTTCATGTCACATTCCGAATCTGGAGAACGACGTGGAGACTTTTTCCTCCTTTGAATAGGAACCGGTGAGCACTAATTTCCCATTCTTGCCTTTCAAAAATGAATCCGAATATCCATACACAGAACAGTTGAACTGTTTGGTGCGTGGTAATTAATTTAGACTATGCAACTTAATTGTTTACCAACAAATTAGGATTTTGGGAGTGGACATAATCGTATTTAATAAAATAAAGTACAAGACAGAGAAGGCAAAAACAGTGATAATTACATGTATTTGAAAGGCCGTAATCCAAAGGCCCTTTAGTTTTTGAAACAATTACTGTAGCATGCAAGTTGTTGGACGAAATTAATTAAATGTTAGTTAATTCATTGGCATGAATCTCCAATGGCTTAAAGTGTTTAAATGCTCCGAAAATTTCTACTTATGAGTATTCAGCATTTGCAAGTTTTTTTTATATAATAATACACCTTAAAAGTTTTATTCCGTAACATTTTTTTCCTTTACTATTAAAAAGGTTAATTTTGACCATTATGTTGAATAATATGATAATGTAACATGCCCATGTGGTATTCATATTATTTTTTTATTAAGGAGTTAATGTGCAATTTTGTGTCAAAAGTTTTCACTTAAGATATGCTGAGCTATCTAGTCTACATATCATCCTTATTAAAAAAATGTAATCGAGAGCAATACTTTGTTAATTGAGGAGCTTGAAGGAATAATTTCTTTTTATTTTTTTCTTATTTATTGATCCGACTTAAAAAAATGAAATGGATGATACGTGAATTGATTAACTCAGTATATTTGGTTTCGGATACAAAACAGTTCTACGTAAAAAAATTTAAGATGAATTTGCACCTCAACATAATAAAAGATGACATGGATGCCACTTGGATATGCTACGTCAGCATATCGGTCAACTAACAGTCAAAATTAACCTCTTTTGGGGACAAAATTACTACGAAATAAAACTTTCAAAATATATTAGATCAAAAAAAAAAATTCCAGGCACTAGGTGCTCCTTCATAAAACTTCAGAGGCATTTAAAGACCTTAACACATCTCCAATTTATACAATTATTTAATTTGTCAAATGTTAGTACTAATTAATTAAATGACGAATGGTTTTCATTAAATAAATTGTATATATTTAATATTTAGAAAGATAAGTGTATGATGATAAGCATATCCTTCATAGCCATATCTTGTATTAATTAGATAGATAGTACCCACTAATCTAAATATATAAGTATTGTCTTGTCCTAAATGGGGTTGCTGGGGCGAAATTAGGGAGGGGTCGCGCTCACCCCTCCCGCCTACCAGAATTCTCATGTACCCCTTAGCTGATAAAAAAATAATTAGAAATTTTTTAGATAATGATGAGCATTGTAGTAAATTTATTCTCAAGAACTCTCCAAAAACTCTGAAACTTCACTACAGTCTATAGGTTCAACTGAAATTCAAACAAAAAAATCATTATAAATATTTATATTTTCTTTCAATTTTTAATTTACTACTTAAGTTATTTTTTCTTATTAATACTTTTTATTGTTCTCTACTAATAATGTTAACATGATATTTTAATCTTTTAGAATTGTTAACCCTTATATAAAAATTAATTATACCGACGGAGCAAAATTAAATAATTTAATTAAAAAAATAACATAAATACCGAATTAAAAAAATGAACGAAAGTATAAGTATGTCTAAAATTATTTTCCCTGATTATTCAATTCAATGAATAGGTATTATAAAATTTATATGCATAAATGAAACCCACACTTTTAATAAATTATAAATAATGTAACTAACATCAAATGGCATCGCATTTTAACTCAAAACCTCAAGAGTCAAAGTTACGAGCCGTTACTGGTGTGCGTGATATTTATTTAAGCCAAACTCTTTCTGACGTGGACCTCCGTTCATTTCATCCAATACTAAAAAGAACTAATCTTTTTTTTTGTTGTTATAAGTGAGGGTTAACCGCCCAAATGCCGAAATAAACCAAAAGAACTGATCTAAAAGTCATTACAGTACGCAAATAAGAACAAGATAGTAAAGAAAAATATTCGAATCATATTGTTGACCTAATGAAGCATTGGGCATTGAAACGAGGGGAAGTGCAAGTGATCTTAACTCAAAATCTCATCATTCAAGGCTCGTTATATTCCGTCCACTCAAGTTCACATGATTTATTATAAGAGCCTTTTGTTTGAACCATGAGACTTTTGGTATGTAGCCTTGTTGTGGATCTCGTGATGGGTCTAATTCATCTAAAAGTTTGGCATACAAAAGAGGCCAACGGAGATGAGAGGGACATGAACGGCAGAAAGTAGAGGGAGGAGGGGGCCATCATGGTACTACCAGTTTTTGTCAGTGAAATTACTCCTACATTGGAGGCACCCCACTACGCGGTATCTCACGCTTCACCCAACACTCCCTTAGCTTGACCGCAACCACCTTTCCAACCAGTTCTTTAGAACGTTAGCTTGATTTCCCAACCTTTGCATATAATTAGGTGACGCTACTTGACAAGACACATCAAGGTTAAAACCAAAAAACAAAGATTTCCATAGCTGTCATAATTTAATTTAATTTAATTTAATTTGGATCTTCCTCGGTAAGTACATTCAAAGTGAGGACACAGAAAAACTATTATTTGATAGGACAATAACAATAAATTTTATTTTATTAGATAAAATTAATTAGATAAATAATATATTATTATTATTATTATATTTCATCAACAACTAAATTTTTAAATAAATTGTTAATAGCAATACAAGTTTTAATAGAGTTTTACATTGATTTTTAATGAACTAACACAAACTCTCCTACTTTATCTAGATCCAAGGCTAGCTATAAAACACAGGCAGAGTTCAACTTTGGAATTGAAAATGTTATGAAAATTAATTTTTATATACACACACACACATATATATATATATATAAGCCGTTTCTACTAGATTTTAGAGATTTAGATGTTCGGATAGAGGAGGACATAAAGAGGGAAATATGTACGTAGTACACACATGCTCCTCTGTACTATTTATGTGAGGTTTTTTTTGCCAGTTTAGAGAATGTTTTCAAGTTTCAACAATAACCATTTTTGAAGATCAAAATTCATTATGTGAGGCTTGGCGTTAAGTTAAAATTTAAATCGGTTAGATCTTATTTATTAATTGAAAGTAAAAATGACTCTATATCATAGAAATCATATTTGAATGACTCAAATGCTACTTCCACAAAAATATGTAGCATCCTTTACTAATTTTACCAAGCAGTAAATGAGTCTTGAGTGTCACCTTAACTATTATCCAGGTTTAATTTAACCGTTAATTTGATCAAATATACTAAATTGATCAGTAAATATGTCATTAATTTCATTTTTTTAAGTTATATTTATAAATAAGGAAAAAATTAAAAAAATTTGCGTCCCTCTAAATTCCGTTGTTATTAAAATATTACTCTCAGCAGACTATACTCAACATATAATAATCTCATATGTTATCTTCTTAAACTTATTAGTTAACATATACCTGTAATGATATTCTGTTAATAGCGAAGCTTAAAAGGATGTATTTTTGTAATTTTTCCTTAGTTATAAATTTGACTTCAAAAAAATAAAGTAGATGGCACGTGGACTTGCTAGCTCAGTATATTTGATTAAACTAACAGTAAAATATAATCTGGATAATGACGGGGTTAACATTGAACAAAAAAAAATTTTATGGATACCCAGTGCTTCTACGTGAAAACTTCTAATTTGCACCTTAACTCAAAATAAAAAATAATGTGGATGTCACGCCACATCAACATATTGATCAACTAACGATTAAACTTAACTTTAGTTAACGATCAAGACGACATTGTTATGATGATTTAAAAATTTTTAGGGTAACATTGTTATTAAAAAAACTTTCAGATAACCAGCACTTAAACGTGAAAATTTTTTAAATAAATTTACATATTAACTCTACAATATATATATGAAAAGGAATAAGAAGAAGAGAACCCGTGTGGCAAATAAGAACAAGAATGGTATCAAAATGCACATGCAAGTGTCCACACGTTACTATCTAGTTTATTAGTTTCACATTTGCAATCGTGGGGTGTTCACGCAAGTCCCATCCCAAGAGTCTCGTATCTATCCCGTGGTTTTGAGATGAGTCCATCAAAGTATTGGGACGAAAAAAGCTAAAGGGTGTGTTTGGATTAGCTTTTGGAGAATAGATTATGGGAAGAATAGATTATGGAGAATAGATTTTGGGTATAATAGATTTTGGGAAGAATAGATTTTGGGAATAAAGATGTTTGGATGATTAGTAGTAGAATAACTTTTTATATTGGTAAATTACTAAAAAGGGTATGATATGATTAAAAGTAAGAGAGATGAAAGATGATAGAGAAGAAAGAGGAGAGAGAAGAGAGTGTAGAGAGGAGAGAGGAGAGAGAAAAAGAGAGATAAGAGAGGAGAGAAGAGAGAGAAAAAGAGAGATAAAAGAAGAGAGAGGAGAGATAATAGAGAGGAGAGAGGAGAGAGGGTGTAAAAAAAGTAAGAGTATAATAGTAATTGGATAATCCAAAACCTAGGTTTCAAAGAAAAAGTTATTTTCAGTAGCTTATTCAAAACTTAAGTTTCAAACCGAGGTTTTGTCCAAAATCAATTCTCAACAAAAATTGCTGTTTGTGTGAAAATTTTCCAAACCGAGGTTTTGCCCCATAATTGATTCTCAAACCATGGTGCCAAACAGGCACAAAGTCAAAATTACCGGGATAGGATAGGTCTCGAGATGACTCTCGGGACATCCCGTCCCATCCCGAGTATATTTATTTTTTTATTGATTAGTACCCATTTGTTTACCTCAGTCTCGTGCTCTCAGCTCAGTTCTTCAGTTGTTCCTCACCATATTAGCCCTAAATGCTCGCTCCTCCGTGGTTGTCCACCTCAAAGCTGGAGTTCGCATAAAAAGCTTGAAACCCAACGATTGCTTTTAGACCTTGTGGGTCACCGAAGTAGCCGGCGCCGACTCCTCCCTACTCGTATATCTAATATGTGGCAGCGAGTAGCCCAGAAAATCTTCCAACTTCTACACTTCGTCGTTCTGATTTTGTTGACTCCACACTCCGTCGTTCGGTTAGGTTTTTCACTTTCAAATTTCCTTTAGGTTTCAATTTTCCCAACGCTATGTTCTATTTTTCCAATGCTATGTTCTATTTTTGTTTCTCCAGTAGCCAAGATTTCCCCCCGCTATTCTTCTTTCAAACTTTTGTCACCATCTCTATTTTCTCTCGTGGTCTATTCTGTGATAACATTGACACTCTCCCTACTTGCTTTTGTACTATATCTACTCAATTTCCCTTTTCTCTTTGTTCCCCATTATCTCTCTGGACCAATTCAATTATATCAGTAGAGATGCTTTTATCTGTCTTGCAATTCTTTTTTATTTGCTTAATTAATCGCAAGTCTGTTCTGTTCTGCTTGCTTAATTCTATTACATTGAATCACAAGACTATAACTTTTGTTCTTTTTTTTTTCCTATCTCGTGGTCTACTCTGCTTGCTTATCTATCTCGGACTTTTGTTCTTTTTTTCCTATCTCGTGGTCTACTCTGTTCTGCTTGCTCATCTGTCTCGGACTTTTGTTCTTTTATATCGATGTTCTGATCACATTGTTGTGAAATGTTTGAAATTGTCAACGATAATGAACTGGCAAGTCTTTTATCTGATGTGATAAACTTTGTTTTGCTTATGGCAAATCTTTAAAATTGCATGCCAACCATATTGGTTCTGTGACTTTTTGTTTCTTTGAAGATGTTTCCCTACTGTTACCTAAATTAAATAAGTCAATCTTTATCTAATGTTTTTTTTTAAATACAGTAAAATATTAGAAATTCTCATCTGTCACGTCTTGTCTCATCCTCGGGACGAGACAGAAGACATGGGTATCTCAATTCTAATTTATCCCGTGAACACCCATAATCTTAACGCGAATATCTCTCTCACTTATAAATAAATAATATGAAATGAAATCTGTTGGAATTGGAAACATGACGTTATTGGGACGGAACTTGCCAAAAAGTTTTTATGAGGTAATTAATTAATTTTTTTAAAAAGCTATTGACGTATCTGTGTATGTGCGTGACAAATGGCACTCATTTAGTGTCACATGCAAATTTACAAAGCTCCCTCCTATAAGTAGCCTTCTCTCGCCTTCGACCCCTTTGGGCATTTGGCACAAAGAAAGAGAAGTTACAGGTTCAGGCATTGGCTTGCCATATACATAGTGCTCTCATCACTTTCTCAGAGAGAGAGAGAGAGAGAGAGAGAGACATGGGAAGAAGCCCTTGTTGCTCCAAGGAGGGCTTGAACAGAGGTGCCTGGACCGCTCATGAAGACAAGATCCTCAGAGACTTCATCTCCGTCCATGGCGAAGGACGGTGGCGCAACCTCCCCAAGCGAGCAGGTGGGTCCCTTCATCTCCTCCGTCTCCATCTTCCTTTGACATTTACTGTATCTCATGTATGTGTGTAATTTGCTCATGTTGTCTGTCTGTTGATCCTCGTACAGGTTTGAAAAGATGTGGGAAAAGTTGCAGACTCCGATGGCTAAACTATCTCAGACCAGATATCAAGAGAGGAAATATTACTCCTGACGAAGAAGAGCTTATCATACGCCTTCACAAGCTCTTGGGAAACAGGTGTCCTTTTGATTTTCTCTTCAACGTAACTCAGAGTCATTTCATTCTGGAAAAACGGTTCCACGGAAAAAAACTGATTGATGTGTGTGGTGTTGCAGATGGTCTTTGATAGCCGGCAGGCTTCCAGGGCGAACAGACAATGAAATAAAGAATTACTGGAACACGAATTTAGGTAAGAAAGTGAAGCATAATCCTCATCATCACCACATCAATGTCGCTTCCTCTGGTAGATTCTATGCTCAATCTAAGACCGATAAAACTTCCAACAATAATAATCCTCCGAATCTCAGACCAAAATCAAACTCCTTCGCTACTTCTCCAGATTCCAAGCTCAATAATAATGTTGTCCGTACAAAAGCCACCAAGTGCTCTAAGGTCGTCATCCCCCCACGTCCTCCTTCTTCCAGGCAGATGATGAGCAGGTCTGAAGTTGCTGACCCGTTTCGACCGGTGGATGTTGCGGCTGACCGTGACCAGACGACAGAATTGCTCAACGCCTATGATAATAACACGGCGTTGAGCGCGGGGAAGGATCATGATCATGATCATGATCACCAGCAGCCATCGTCTCACGCGGATTTGCTGGTGGATTTCAACGTGGGAGAGATCTGCTTGTCGGACCTTCTGAACTCAGATTTCTCAGATATGTTTGACTTCAGTAACAACAGCGTCGACCGCGGCTTGTCCCCGTCGTCGGACCAACCCTTCGTGTTCTCCGATGAGATTCTGAACGATTGGACGCAGAGAAGCGCGCAAGAGACAAATGTGGGCAATAATCTTCACTCTATCACATCCTTCCTGGAATCGAGCGAGGAATGGCTGGCAGAGTAATTAACGAAAATGCGGATTAATTAATAATTATTACTAATAAGTGAGTTAAGTTAGCTTCTTCTTTGTTTTCTGGGTTGATGATCAGATGAATTAAAGTGGGTGTCAGTGATACGACTCGGAGAAGGTTAACTACATAGGTAGGACTTTTGTACTATGGATCTGAGTTGTGAAATATGCATATAAAACGCATAGTCGGTACTACCATATAATTAAGTCTCCCTGGTTTCTCTCCCATGTCATGCAAAAATAGTAGTTAATTACAACCTTATCGTTAATAATCACTTTGGATTAGGATTGCTATATGGTAAAATATAATTACTCAAAGACAGATTATAGTTATGTTTTTTTTTTGACAAGTTGTGCAATATTACAGGATTCTACCATTGATATACAAAATTGGTACTCTATATAATCCTAAATATAATACCTCAGGAGGTATCAGTATAATGCAGATCCTGCAGAGGGAGTGGACTATACTGGACTTAAGAGAAAGCAATAAACACTTATCTAGATTATATTAAATGAAACTAAATTCAATGTTATATACATGTTTAAGAGGAAGCAGAATCAAAACTGTAAGAGATAATTATATTAATTTTTTTACAACACTATTTTGTTTAGAATATTGTAAGAGACATTTAATCAGGGTGAGAAGAAGAACTATTTTTTGGCATATAAATTAATATAATATATTATCCATATTGTATATTTTTTTATGTCATTACTTAGTTTTTTTTGCCTGAGATAATTGGTAGAAATGGAAGGTGTTCCTAATGCTGTTAATAAAACACCAATTGCTAGCTACGGAATAGGGAAATTAACAAAGGCTCAGATATGAGAGGGTAATTAGGTGGCCTAAATTGTAGTAAGCAGCTTTATTCAAATGTAGTAAGCTATTAACTAGCCCATTAATTCCAAGGGATTTCCTTGGGATTATTATTGTTATTATTATTATAAAAAGCAACTAGATGAATGGATGCACTATATTTTTGTTGGGAGTTTGATGTGAGTTGTAGTGTGATTAATTATTTTTTCAAGACTAAATATAATTTTTTATAAACCAATATATAACGATATGTTGATGTCTGATTCTATTTTGTATCTAGAGACGTAAGAGATATTGCTTTATTTGTAAAATCATTTGTTACATTATTTTGTGCCTTTCAAACGAATTAAGTTTGTGAATAAGGTTCATTTACCAAAACTGCATTTTCTTTATACATGATAACATTTTTTCACTATTTAATTAATGAAATACAAATTTTAATTTTTACATAATATAAATTTGTGAGTTTTTCTTAATTAGTAGATAATAAAGAGAAGGATAGATAAATAATTTTACTTTTAATATAAATATATAATGAAAAATATTTTTTCGGGGTTAGAAGTACGGGAAGTTGATGAATGTGACAAATCAGTAAAGAAAAGTAGATATGTACAATTAAAGTGGCATATTTAAAAGAAATGGGAAAAGAACAAAAGTGGACCCAAAGTGTGAGGAAAACAAATCTAGGGGCGTAATCTGGACTGGAAATGTCCTAACCATGTCATGATGGAATGATATTTTTAACTAAGTAATTACATATTTTTTTTTATAAAATTAGCATAATTATTTTTTGTTAAAAACTATAGAAAGTTAAGAATAGATAAATTTTTATAAATAAAGCATATATTTTTTACAGAATTTTAGTACAAGTCAAAACTATGGTTAGTCACACTTTAAATAGCTTTAATATTTATTGATCATTTTTATAAAGCTTTTTTTTAATAGGTAAATTATATAATTTTAATTTAACTATTTAGTTTATACTAATTTAATTTAGTTTTATAACTACGGTATTCCTCTAATACTTTAAATAAAAATATATAATAAATTTTGGAGGTACAGTCTTTTTTTTTTAAATAATAATAATATTGATAAGCGCATAGGGTAAAGAGGATTTTTGCTTCTTCTTTTTTAATTAGAAGAATAATACTAATAGTTAGAGTTTATAAATGGAACTAGATTTACAACCTATTTACAGAAGAATTAATATGTCACCAAATCATAGGAACATTGGTGGGGACTTTTATATGTGAAGTTTGGAGAAATATACCCCTTTCCAATGCATTGTTATTTTTTTAAAAAATAAATTATGTATGTATTTATTTATTTTTATGTGGTGAAATGAGAAAGAGAATGGCATTTTAATTTTAAGTTGGTATTTAAATGAGGCTTCTTAATTGATTCGCAAATAATTCATAGAAATTATTCTTACCATCTTAAATATAACTTTAAGAAGGGATCTTAAATAATTTTAGGTTGCATCAAAGTGTTAGTTAAAAATAATAAATGTATTAAAAATATAACTTATTTTTTTTAAATATACTCTTATTTATGAGGGTAATGGCTGAGGGAGAAAATGGATAGAAAAAAAAGATGAGAGAGAATGAGAGGGAGATAGACATATAATTAATTGTGAGGTAAAAATATAAAAAAAATATATAAAATTGTTAGACAAACAAAAATTATTACTTATATATAAGACAATATTTACGAAAGAGAGAGGGAATAATATATAATTTGTATAACATATTCTCACAAAAATATTACCATTTTTTTCATCATAATAGTTATGTATGATTTCAAAACTTATTTTTTTTAATATTTTAGTTATTATGAATATCTCTATATTTAAAATATTCTATATATTTCCGTATTTTTTATTCTAAAATGTTTTAAAAAAACATTTCTGCTACATCTCATACCTTCATCTATTTTGACTTTTTTCCCTCTCCAATTTGATTTTCCCTCATCATTCAAAGGGCACCCATTGGTTCAAGGAGAAGGAAGTGACTAGAAAAAATGGGAGTTGTTTGGTTATATGTCAAATAAGATTTTTGTTCTTAGACCTTCTCCTATAAATTGAATATATTTATTCCCTCCTTTTTCGTCGTCTCTTCATTAATCATCAAATTGGAAAAAAAAATTAATTCAGTCTAGTAAACTAGTCCCATATTTGAGAGATCAAGTCTGGTCTGGTCTGATGTCAAGTTAGCTCAAGTTGAACTAGAGCACGAACAACCAAAAAGTATTTGCGATGGGGATAGTAAATCATTACAAATACCTTTTGTCATTTCATTTACATGTTATTTTCATTTCTTCTTTCTCTTCAATAATTATTTAATGAAATTTCAAAACTTATTAACAAAATTACTTTTTGAACCTTTATTCATTGAATGCATCACTATTTTCTTAATGAATTTTTAAAGTAACGATTATACTCCTTTATATCCTTACATCATGAAAACTTATTAACAATTTTGCATAAATTAAATAATTCATGAGTCAAAATTAGTTAAACTTTTAAAAATTTAAAATTATCTTTGATGAAATTTATTAATCAGGGTTTGTTTAGTTAGGAAATTATTTAGGAAGTTTGAAATTTTCAAAGCAAAAAAACATTTAGGAGAAATTTTTTAATATTTTAGACAAAAAGTCTTATAATATTAAGAATGGTTAAGATCCTTAAATGTCCAATAAGTTTCTACGGAAGAACATCCAATGCCGAGAAGTTTTTTTGATCTAATATACCGTGTAAGTTTTATTTTGTAGCATTTATACTCCCACCGTTAAAAATAATAATTTTAATAGTTAGTTGATTAATATGATCATGTGGTATGCCTATATGACATTCATGTCATCTTTTATTATGTTAAGGTATAAATTCACCTTAAAAATTTTTACCCATGAGTATTGGGTATCCGAAAATTATATTTTGGGTTCAATGACATCCGACCATTACCTAAATTCAATTTGACCGTTAGTTGACTAAATATATTAAGTTAACCGGTTCATATGTCATTCATTTCATTATTTTTAAGTTTGATCAATAAATAAAAAAATAAAAAAAATATTCCTTCAAACTCCTTAGTTAAAAAAGTATCGCTCTTGAGATATCATATTCTGGTTTGATATATTTTTTTAGCATAAAAAATATGCTCCTCTAGTCTTTAATATAGGAGCTAATTAAAGAGTTAATTTTAGTCCTAAATATAAGACATATTTATTATATTTATCTATTTTTTAATATTGTCCCTATTAATACTTCTTCAACAATAATCAAATAATAGAGAAAAATAGGAAATTGAAAAAGATGATTTGGGTATTTTAAAAAAAATATGCTTATTACCTAACTTAACTAACTTCTTTAATTTAATCAAATTAGTTAAATAAATTTTATATTAATTAGAATTGGAGGAGTAGAAAATAATACATGCAGGGGACTTAAGAGAATTGTTGAAAAGGGTGAACTATGGGGTCAATTTTAGGAACAACAACGGATATATATTAAGTTATAAATATAAAAAAATAATGAGTTTATCATATATTATTTTTTGAGAGTCTATTAGAGTGTGGTTTCTCGAGAATCATACTCTAATAATGAAGGAGTTTGAAATGATCCATTTTTTTATTTTTATTTTTTTATTTATAAATTTATCTTTTTTTTTTAAATAAAAGGATGACAAGTGGACTAACAAGCTTATCATATTTTGGCAATTGATGGTTAAATTGAACTTGAATAATGATCGGGGGCATTTAAAAAAAAATATTTTCAGATACCCAATACTTTTGAATAAAAAATTTTAAGACCAATTTATATCTTAACCCTAAAATAAAAGATAACATATATAGACGCCATGTTAATATATTGGTCAATATAACGGTCAAAATTAACAACTTTAACCGGGGAAGAAATACTACAAAATAAAATTTCTAAAAGGTATTAGATCTAAAAAAGCTTTCAGCTGCTAAGTGCTCTTTATAAAACTTTTTAAGGCATTTAAGGACCTTGACCCTACTAAAAACTATGGAGATGGTCTAAAAAAATTAGTTTCATATTATTTTAAGTTTTTCCAAACCAATTTTAACGTCTATTTCTTGTATACATAACATATAAAGGGATCTGATTATGCATAAATTATAAATAACTTGACATATCAAATTAGATCTAATACAAAGGTTTTATTAGCGTGGTTAATAGACAAGTAAAACTTTTTTCCCTAAACATATGTATCATCTAATTTAAGACAATTATATTTAAGATACTGACAAATATTAAACATAAATATCTCTTTTAAAAAAAATTAAATTTCAATTTTGTTAAATTTTACCCATTGGTAAACAGGTAAATATCTTCTTTAATTTCTTTTATTCTTTATTTTTTTATTATTTTTTTTCCAGGCCAGACAGGTATCTCTCTCTATCTCCTGATGTTTTTAGCGCTGAAATATAGGTAATTGTTTTCACTAAAAACATAAATCTGAGTTTTGTTTTGGACAGATGGCCCCTCAACAAGGTTGCTGTCTAGGGTTCTGCTAAAAGAAACGAGGATATATCACCATCACAACTGAGCCCCGTTATTTTACTCCTCTATCTTTTTACTTTTTTGGGGTAATAATTTGTCAAGAAAAAACCCACGTTTTTTCAATTTTTTTTATCACGATGAATCAATAGTGATCTAAAAGGCTCCGCTTTAAGTAATTTAAACTGCTCTTTAGATATTGTTTTTAAAAAAAGAATAACCATGTAGATTATGGACTACAGCTTAACTGTAATGAAAATTATTTTTATTATGTATATTGATTGTTTCAATACAATCTTTGGAGACTCTAATTATTTAGTTTATTATAAGACTTAAATAACTAAAACTTTATAGTTGATATCTCTCATGTCATAAAGAAATTATTGTTTTTTTCTGCTAAGTGGAAGAGATCCAACGAACGAAAGATTTGGTTTATTTTCAATCTTACGTAAGAATTTTATTTAATATAATTCCATAAAGAAATAATATTATTTTACTAAAAAATAATAAAAGGTTAAACTCATCCTACTTGTATTTTTAAAGAATTTTAATTTTAATTCATGTAATTTTAAAAATTTATTAAGTATACAAGGATTTATTTAGAGGGTAAAAAGTAAAAGAAAGAAAATAAAACAAAGTGAGCTACAGGTAGGGATAAAAATATGTTAGCTAAATAGGCTTGAGTCTATAACATGTATCTAAGACTTAAGATTGTATATAAGTTTTTTTCAGGTTTAAGTCTAGCCTACTAGACCTAAAGCCTATTTATAATATAAGTGTATAAAAATATCTCATATTTCAGGTTTTAAATATCATAAGTAGATATTTAGTCAACTAAAACTTACATAAATCTAAGAGATGTTGAACATTCTCAATTTTTTCCTAATATAATTTTAAACGTCCAAATCGAATTCAAACTGCTCAAATTAAATATGTACGGTACAATTCCTTATAACTAGCTACTTTTTACATAAACAAATATCATTTCTCACGTAAAAGGGACATAAGCACGGAATAGTTGATTACTTATTCCGGCTCTAAATATAGAGCAACTTCTACGAATCTTGATAGTAAAAAAATATAAGAAAACATGCAGTGTTCACATATTTTTCCAATCCCACCTTTCCTTCATATTTATTGTGAGTTTATATATTTAGAATTTTAATTATTGCATTGTATTATTTGCTTGTTTTAAACTTTAATAAGGCACACTATAAATTCGAGTTATATATATATATATATTGTGTGTGAATAAGTGACTTTTATCATATATTTAAGATCAAAGGGCATAGCAAGATAGCGAGTTGCACACGGACTTATCTTAAGTTAAATCACAAAAAACTTACCATAAAAAAGGACTTAAATGAATTAGAAATTCAAGTCTTGTAAAGAAAGAAAATAGAGGGAGGTAGTAGAGAGAGATATATAGGTAGCTAGGTTGATGAATTAATTAGTAGCAATAGAGAGGGACATACACACAAGTAGGGTTTTAGGAAGGGACTGTGCGTAATACTATAACAATAATTCTTTATTGGGAGAGGGAAAGGCTATAGAGTCTAGAGATGAAAAAGAATACATAGAGAGTGACCAAAAATGGAAACAGCGTCGCTTTAATTTAATTTGGAGAATATACATATATGGTGAAAGAATATAAGGCTATAGTTTTAGACTTTCAGTGATGTTGTGCTGTCTTTCTCACAGAGTACATGAACAAATACACACACACACACACACACACACACACACACACACACATACATACATACATACATACATACATACATACATACATACATACATACATACATACATACATACATACATACATACATACATACATACATACACGACTATACTTGTTCTTCTTGTTCTCCTTCTTTTCCTCCAGGCTTTGCATTTAATCTCATTTATTCTTATTATTGTTATTTTATTAGGTTATCCTTCAACCACGTCCTTTCCCCACTGCCTCTAATTTATTTTGTCATCACTTGTTGAATTACAGTTGGGGGTCGTAATAGTGCATATTGACTTTATCTGTAGTCTTTGGGACCACTAGCACAAACCCCCCAATGACTTCAATTTGGAGTCTTAATTGCATGGAGCTCAAATTTGGTACACCATTAAACGCTATGTATAATTGAAGTTATATTAATTGGTTGAGGATATTTTAATTTAACCAAAAGTCACTGATTCCATTTTTAAAAAACGTAGCGCTTTAAGGAATAAAGGTGTTAACTTTAATGATTTTTGTCATATCTTAATTTAGATTAGTTTAGTTTATAATTTTTTGAGGGTTCAATTAGAATACCAAATGCTTACGTGAAAAAAGAATGCTATCTATAGGTTTCAATATAAATTGGAAGGCTGTAAATTTGATCTTATTTATAACCACCTAGTGTTAGTATCTATATTTTTAATTTAAAAAATAGCTAAAATTTGATACTCCTACCTTTGAATTTTGCAGCAACCAATTGTTCGTATTTAAAAGAGTTTTACAGATAGTTTACTTAAAATTTTTTAGTATTTTTATTTATTATTGGTTAGTTTCACTGCATATTAATTGACTATTTGTCCATCATCTCTCGCTTACTTTTCATAAATGGAGGTCTCTTTAAAAAATAAATTGTATTTTTTTATATATTTATTATGTTTATCAATTTTAATCAACTTTTTAATATACATAATTCAATTATTTATATTTTATATATATACAAAAAAGGATCGGAGGGATACACTTACTACTTTAATTGTATTTATAAAAAAATGATTTGCTATAATTTATTTTCTTTTGTTAAGAAAAAAGTTTAAGCTGGTTTTTGAGGAACACAAACTTAATTAGCGGCGGTTTCAAGGTTAAAAAATACTTTGAAATATTTATAAATGAGCTATTAAAGAAGTTTTTTTATATTGGAATCGATATTCAAACCAGCCCGCTTATAGACTATGAGTTGTATTACCATCAGCTGAACCAACCTTCATCATAGTTTTGCTATAAATTATATTTAATATAAGATATATTTAATTATATTAAAAAAGTTAATTAAATTATAGTTAATATATTTTTTTTTAAATACCCTAACCATATTTTTAATTCTTTCTCTATTTTTTAGTAAATTATTCTTGAGGGAAGATTAAGATGGGTAATTTAAAAAAAATAGATAAATATTATATTAAAAAGAAATTTTATATTTAAGATTCAGCTCCTTATTAGATTTTATATTAAAAATTGAGAGAGTATTTATAAATGAATAGAAGAAAGTTATATATAAATAAATATAATTGTACACGAAGGAGACTATAAAACCAAAAGGTGAGAGAAAGAAGGAGATTAATTCTAATTGTATAATATGCATGTGATAATTAGTCTTTATTATATGAATTGATGAATACAAATTTTAATTGTCTACGTTAATTCACTGAGTTCAACGTTACAGAGGGGAAGACAAATTGCACTGTGATAACCGATTTTTGGTTGGAATATGTAACTGTTTAGCGCACTTAATTGTTTCAATTCTTTCAAATGCCATATATTTCATCACATTTATGGCTTTTAATAATCACTTCTTTGTTACTGAAAAGAGAATGTTCCATTCCTTATATATTCTCCACTCTTCCCCAACAATTTTCATGTCACTTCTTCAGTTTTATTCTTTGCATTCTGCAGAATATATATATTTATGGCCCAAAATTTAGCACTCTGTCCCATTTGTGCCCTAGCCTCTGATCACAATCCTATTCATAGATAAAAAAAAAACGATCCTATTCATAAATAGGGCTGTGTAGACTTCTATGCTTGATTCATTTTTTGATTGCAAACCGCAACTTTTTAGGTTGGATAGGACACTATTTTAATTTAAGAAAATTAATAAATAGTATATTATAAATAGGCAGAATGATGAATTTTTTTTTGAAATATATATATGTGTGTAAACTCTTGATTATCTTGTTTTTGTTGATTCTACTACTCCCTTTTTGTTGAACTAGTATATTATCTTGTTATTGGCTCGGTTTCTGTTGTAATTTCATAATGTTAGGGTTGTTATTTGTCAAGTTGAAGTTGTCATTGATCTCTAGTAATCCAATTACACTTGTGAATCAAGAAACTGATTTTTTGTGGAATTAACTGTCACTACTTTAATTGTTGTTGTTATTTCATACAGTTAAAATTATTATTTTGTTAACACTTGTAAACTAAGAAATTGAATTTGTGCAGAATTAGTTCTCATTGTTCTAGTTGTTATCATCATTCCATAAAATCAAGATAATTATTTATTCAACTGAAATTAGTATTATTAGGTATTAAATATGAGCATATCTCTCAATAAAAAATTGAATCTCGATTCTTTATGTTATAAGAGACTATCTATTTCTATTAGACCTAACGCCCTTCATTAACTTTTTTTTTGTTATAAAATTTTTTGGAAGGGGGTTGGACTCACTAACGATCTAAAGGTAGAGAGAAGTATCCCTTTCTCTTAAGCGATATCAATGTTGGTAGAACGAGTCGTCAATTACCCTCAGATATAAATCTAGACACTTAAGAGTTATAATGCCTCTTCTATTGTTAACTTTTTTTTTTTTTCCCACCCGATTCACTGGAGCTTTGCCCCGACTACATCCGGATCCGACCCGCGTCGCGCACCTGGCTATGGTGGGTGAGTCTCCCAACGGGGATTTTCTGCGTATGCCAAGGCTCGAACTCGAGACCTCGCTTAAGCGATACCGAGCCGCTTACCACTCGGACCAACCCCCGTTGGTTCTTCTATTGTTAACTGGATCATGCATTTTTTAGCAGAAAAACTTGATCCTGCTTGACATGTCTGGGCCCACAGTTAAAATGGGCTCATTATTACCAAAGCCCATTTATCCAGTGAGCTAAAGAGGCCCAAGAGATCAAGTTGCAGGCTTTGGCCCATTCTCACCAATGCTCCTCAATTCACCTTTTGTTATTTTTTGGCCACATATATACCCAATGCATTATTACAGATATTAATAATTGTTGACGCATGGTATAATAAAGTGCAAAAGATATAAACGTGATCAAAATTTCACAAGGCTCAACCATTTCTACAGAAAATAACTAACTAAATAGGACACTTAACAACTCCACTGTCCTTTTTCACTTTTGCTTGCTTTGAAAATAGTTATCATACAACTTTATCTCTCTCTCACTGCGACCAGCCGTATACTTCTCATGGATTAGCAATAACATTACTTTCATAATTCTATCACTCATTTGTTTACTTTTTTAAGAATTGACTAGTTTTGAGAAGTCACTTTAGGGTTAATTAATTAATTCAAATTCAACATGGTCCAATCACATGAATATAAATCTCTTTTAGCAACATTTTTTTTCCACACACAACTCAATATTTTTCAGGCAAAAAAAATGCTGAATAACTTGAACCAATTCTTGTTGATAAAGTTCTTTTAAAAAACAAACATTTGAAAGACCAAGAATCAATTTTTGCAGTCACCTCTTCCTAAATAACAAAAACAAAAGAAACACCATCATGTACAATTTTTTTTTTAAGGATAGACATTCTTCAATTGAAAACAGTCTTATTTGAGATATTGTATTCGAACCATTATGTGCATTTTTTCTTCAAAGTCAAGCTCTCGGACTATATTCCCGGGTCCACTTGGCCACATGGTTTCTTTCTTTCTTTGTTATATTATGCTTGACCTTCACGCACAAGTAATCTTTTTAACGACATGGCATGACAAAGATGGTAAACATTAATAATATCATGCAAATTTTAAAATGACTGAAGTTGACCATCGCTGATTTAAATTAGGATATGATTCGAATTTAAGATTAGTTAATAACCTGTTAACTAAAAGAGAACACAAAATTTCAACATTTTCGAATACTATAATGATTGTTTCTAAAGACACTTGGCCTTCTTCTCCAAGACAAATAAAGCTTGATTAAAAAACACAGATTATGTCTTCGAAGAAATCACATCTTGGACACGTTTCCATTAAAAAAACAACATTTGACCTTAACTTTATATCAAACCTTCTGATACATAATTGAATTCCTTAGTATAAATTTCATAGTTTGAGGTTTCTCAAGCATCGCACATCCTTGTAAACATGGACGACACAGTGCTATATCCACTTCTGCTAGCTTTTCTGGGTCTGCTCTTTTATGGAATCCTGAGGGTTTTAAATTCCATTTGGTGGAAACCCAAATTGTTACAGGGACACTTAAAGCAACAAGGAATTATGGGAACCACTTACAGGCCTCCGATGGGAGACATGAAAGAATATGTGAAGCTGATAAAGGAAGCTTGGTCCAAACCTATGAATCTAGACCACAAGATTGTTTCCAGAGTTGATCCCTTCACCCTAAAGAATGTTCAGAAATATGGTAACTTGTTCTTCCTCATGCTCCTTGCTCATTTTAGTTTCCTTGTATTCTTTTTATAGAGTTTGAAATTGTAATTAGTGTGAGTGTTTATGTATATATATCTCACAAGTAGTGTGATAGAAAGGGCACAACCATGAGAAGTTCTTCACCTAGTTTTAAGCAATGATTTCATTTGAATAATTAGAGTTTGGGAGAATTATTGCGCAGTCCTGCATAAACAATTTAATAATTAAAAAAGTCTGACAACAGGTGAATAGTATGTAATGATAATATCTATTACAGAAAATGACAACAAATTACATGTCATTCACTTATTGTGAGAGTTTTTAGGGATTGAATTACTTATGTGAGACTACACGATAATTCTTGCCTAGATTTTATTCAAATCACAATTAACTGAATGTACTACTCTAAGTACAAAAGGTCAATCATAACAACGAAATCAAACCAAAGAGAAGCAGACATGCACAGTATTAGAACTTATTCTACAAGGTTTATTTACAAGTCCATATTTATCAGATTAGCATGCTTTTTTACTGTATGTTTATATATATATATAAATCCTCAGGGAAGATATCAATGTTTTGGCTTGGGACAAGTCCAAGGTTGATCATCAAGGATCCAAAGCTGATGATGGAGGTGTTGTCTAATAAGCAAGGTCATTTTGTAAAGCCTCCATTGAATCCAAACATTCTCATCATAACCAGGGGATTGTCAACTTTAGAGGGCGATAATTGGGCAAGACGCAGAAGAATTCTTAATCCTGCATTCCACCTGGAGAAATTGAAGGTACCATTTTGATAAATCTGCAAAAACTGATTATCATCTTTGGCAAAATTTACCAACAAAAAAAAAAACTATTCTCCTGACATGAGGATTTGGTTTTTTCTTTCTTGAAAGGGTATGTTACCAGTATTCTCAACCAGTTGTAGCAGTATGATAGAAAGATGGCAGAACATGACTAAGCTTGAAGGAAAATGTGACATTGATGTCTGGCCTGAGCTTCAGAAGCTTACTGCTGATGTTCTTTCTCAGGCAGCATTTGGTAGCAACTATGAAGAAGGGAAGATTATTTTCCGACATCTGAAAGAGCTTGTGATTCTGGTTGTTGAAGCCATGCAGACTTTGTACCTTCCTGGATTCAGGTTCATGACTATTATCTTTACTCTGGTTTTTTCCTCATAATTCTTTTAGCTTCTTAATAATCCATTTCCATCACTTTAGGTTTATTCCAACAAAGAAGAACCAGAGAAGAAAAGAACTAGACAGAGAAATCAGATCAATGTTAGGAGATTTGATACAGAGGAAGAAGCATTCCATGAGAAATGGGGAGTCAAAAAATGACGACTTACTGGGTAAGCTCCTGCAATCAATGACAGAGAACAATGATCACAATGAAGGTCAGATGATGACAGAGGAAGATGTAATAGAGGAATGCAAGCAGTTTTACGTCGCCGGCTACGAGACAACCTCGAGTTGGCTGACATGGACAATGGTAGTACTAGCCATACACCCAGATTGGCAAGAAAAGGCAAGGAAGGAAGCCCTACAAATTGGTCAGGAGCAGGAATTGGACTACAAAACCATAACCAACTTCAAAATAGTAAGTATTTCACAAAGACAAATCTCAAGTTCATTTCTTTGTTCATCAAACATTTGTAAAAACATCATGTTTCTGCAGATAAACATGATACTACATGAAGTTTTGAGGTTATATCCACCGGTGATTGCTCTGTATCAACATACATACAAGGAAACAAAGATAGGAGACATCCCCATTCCAACTGGGGTTGATCTTACACTGCCTATTTTGCTGATAAATCGCGATCGGGAAATTTGGGGCGAAGATGCAGACGAGTTTAAACCAGAGAGATTCTCAGAAGGAGTCTCCAGGGCAAGTAAGGATCAGCTAGCATTCTTTCCATTTAGTTGGGGACCAAGGACTTGTATTGGCCAAAATTTTGCCATGCTAGAAGCTAAGATGGCTTTAGCTAAGATTTTAAGGAATTTCTCATGGGAGCTATCTCCTTCTTATGCTCATGCTCCTTACACAGTTATGACTCTTCAACCACAACATGGAGCCCAAATCACATTGCACCAGCTCTAACACGTTGTAGGCTACTATGTGCACTTCCATGTAGTGAATATCATGATCCGAGTGTTGTCACTCCAAGCGCTTCTCTTTCTCGTTTTAGTGTTCATATTGTTTTCTGTTTTCTTTTTGCTTTTTCTTTGGACTCCTATGCTTTTACCAGAATTTGTCATATAAAGGGATCCGATAATTTGTGTTTCGTTTTACTTAGTTTTTAATAAATTGTCTTTTATTAAAAAAAACCAAAGAAAAGGTCATAGCATCTGAGCAAAGATTATCTGTTTGTTTACCCCCGGATTTGACATCTGCGTTTGGAGTTTAAATTTGCTTCCTATGTTATGACTAAAATGCAAATCTTCCTCGTACAGAAGACAATGCAGCTCTTGATCTTGAATTGAAGTCTCTCTGCTGTTAGTACAGAAACATTTAAGGACATTATAGTGCCTTGCATCTATTTTTTTTTGTTGAGCCGATAGATAGTCATCATATGAGTAGCTATTGAATAATTGAATTCATACACCTAAAGTCAATGAAGGTTAGATATTAGGCTCATATCCCAGATCAAAAGAAACCAGAGATGCAATTCTAAAACATAAGAGATTCTATCTAATGTCCCCAAAATATCAGGAGCACTACAGAATACTGATGTTTGGTTGGCTATTGTTTTGAATTACTTGGGGAAGAAACGAGAAAAGCAAATCCTGAATCCATAAATTGCTTGAAACAAAGAATCTCAAAAGTAAGAAATACAGAGAGATTGCATAAACTTCTTTTTCTTTTGCCGTAGTATATGCCATGGATTCCTTTGCAACTTCGTTTCTTTTGTTCAATCTAAAAACAAAACTACAATTTTTTCTTCACTTTCTTCTCTTCATTTGTGGGGATTAAAAAAAAATCTAAGAACAAACTATATTAGAAACGTTTTGAATTTATCATAAATCAGCCACGCTCTTTAATATGGCATCCACGTCTGGAGTTATAGTAACAATGCTTCTCAGTAGTATTGACTGCAACAACATCTTGGGCACGCACACACTCCATACCAGAGGAAACCTGCAACCATTTGGGGAAAAAACACAAAATGAAGTTGAATGAGATCGCATAAGTTCACTTGAAAGGAATGGGAATTTCAAGAGTAATGCAATTATGGGTTTTGCATGTGACTGAACATCTGATGCAAACTATCAATTATGGGTTTTGAGAGAATAGGAATTGGTACAATAAAACTTGGATCTACTCCCTGTAATATAGCTTCTGGATGCAATACTTACATCATGAAGAGTATCACCAAGCTTCAGCTTTACTGCACCGCTCTTGTATACGAGCAGTTTACCTAACATACCCGATGGTAAATCGCCCAGATTACATGGCCTTTTCACAGGTTGGGCCCCTACAGGCCGTTTGAAGCTTGAAGGTACATCCTGGACTTCTTCAGCAGTAGCTGATTGTTTGATCAGAGGCAAAGTTGGTGGCAACTTGAGCAAAAACAAACTTGACTCTGGATTAACCTCCTACCGGCAAGTTATTCAGAGAATTAAGATTTATGATAAATAAATCGACGTACAGCAAAAAAAATGATTTTTTTTTGGCTGCTAATTTCAGATTATTTACCAATAGTCCAAGCTCCGTTGCTGGATTTTATGTGTTTTCATTATAAGTTGAGGATTCTGCATCCTCCCCAAATTCCTCCTCATCAAGAAGTTCTATTACATAATTGCAAATTAAATGAACTTAGTATTGCATAAAACAAAATGCCTTCAAAATAACTGAAACAAATCCTCAACTCTATTACATTTGTAGTTTTGTAGCAGGCTGACAAGTCGAGACGTTGAAATCAATGACTGTGGTATAAAAATTTCCTTTATTGTTTTTGCAACTTTTCTCTTAAGTCGTTCCTTGGAATATACCTGGGTTTCCTGAATACGGCCTCCTTAAAGGAAGAGTAACTGGATAATAACTGTAATAGTCCTGCAGCAAAATCCTCAAACCATTAACTCAAAGAAGAACAAGCATGCACAGCTGTGCCTCCAAATATACAAACAAAGGAAACAGAAAAATATATGAATACAATTTCCTTTTTATTTGGCTCAGAGTATGCTTATCCATGGTTCTTGGTATTCTTTCTCTCTCACACCTGTGGTGAAAGCGTCACAGAAAAATTGTTATTACAAAGACAATGCAGGGATCCAATAGCCACGAAGGGATATGAGAGACTGCCTGGATGGCAACATACCACCGAAGGCTGAACTCTGAGTTGCACCCCAGGGAGTACCATATGTTTTGATTGAAGCAGATGAACCTACAACACCACAAGCAACTTGCGAAGCTGACACTGCAAAAATAAATGAACAATGAAGTCTTAGAAAACAAAAACAAAAGAATAATCCCTACCTTGATGAAAAACTTTATCTTGTGAAGCATCATGTATTTTGAGATTTCTATACCGAAAGGGATCTATAAACCAGGGATACAAAGCATTTAAATTGTGTGACTTGAATTTCACTTTTGATGTGTAAGGAACATGCAAAGGTACCTAACATAGAAATGTTGCAAACAATTGAGATAGTAAATTCTTCTAGCGCTATTCCACATATAAAAGAAACATATCACACAAAAAATATAAAGATATTGTAGCAACATTTGACTTCGTTGGTTACTCCACCCAGAAATTGCTTTGCTGACAAAGTCTAATTTAAATTCGATCTCTTCAGAATCAGTTATGTATCAGGGTAACATTTATCCAATTCCAATGTTTTTAACTAAATAAAACAAATTTCTGACTCATCTACCCAAGGACTGAACAGACTCTATTTGACAGTGAAGTTAACATGAACCAAAAGAAGGATTAATCGTAGGCTTGAGATGATTAGAAATTGAGAACAGAAAACCATTTGACAGTGAAGTTAACATGAACCAAAAGAAGGATTAATCGTAGGCTTGAGATGATTAGAAATTGAGAACAGAAAACCAGCCTCAACCTCAATAAACTGGAATTGAATAAAATGGATCAAAAATCTAACAGACTAAACCTTTTTTCTCAACCTTAGGCTTTGCTCTCATTGAACTCTCCTGCAAGAAATGCAGAAATTTTCAACATGGAATAGCAGAGTGAAAAAGAAAATGGAATCAGGAAAACTGATCATAATGGAAGTAAAATTACATTAAAACGGCGCAGCAAGTCCCTGGACTGAACAGCATCCACATCGTCAACCACTTACCTATAGAAACAACCCAGTTAGGGGCCGAGCAGACAAGAAGATAATTAAAATAAGACGTGTCACGTAAATAACAAAATGCCACATACGCTTTAACTTCTGCCTTTGGCACTCGACGAGGTGGAGCTTTTGGTGCAAATTTCACCTGCAACCGTTCAAGTTATTCATCAAATATCCAAAGAGCGCAACTAAACAATAACCAATGAATAGTTGAACAATGAACATATTGAAAACATACCTTCCTTGGAGCAGCAGGTTTTGGAGCTTCTGAATCCAAAAGAAAATTTTTAGATCCTTAACAAAACAAAAAAGGACATCAGGCAAACGTTATGTTGCTTAAGCTTGAAAAACACAATGATTCATCATTGACAAGTGAGAAGCTGACATTGTTGTTCATGTATCAGATTATTGGTGACTCATATCAAATACATATTACAACTAACAAGTTCATTAATGGCTATTTCAAGCGTGCTATTTTGAAGTGAAAATCTGAATCAATACTAAATACCATACCGGTTCGCACAAGACGGTGAATACTTCTGCTTTGGCCTACTTCACTACTTTAGTGTGCGTGAAGAGTTGAAGGTAAATGTCAAAAACCCTACACGACTTGGAAGGAAGTAATACTGGCGCACGTAGCCTGCAAGTCTGAAACTTGGCAGAACCGACCTTCTGGATTCGTAATTTGTGGGCTTTGTTAATTGATTTCGATATCGGTACGGGATTATAGGTTAATTTTGTACGACTGATATTTTATGAATTTGAATTCAGTATAAAGTTAATTTAAAACAATTTAATTAACACCGCTATAAAATTAAAAATTTTCCTTTAATAATTGATGCGTTCATATATTTCTAACATACCATATATTTAATGTATTTCTACAATGTATGATTAATTGGTATAAATATTTATGAAATTATGGGTACATTTAGTTTAGCAGAGAATAAATTCTAAGAAAAAATTAATTATGAAATAATTTTAGAGGATAAATTTTGTAAAATAAATGATTTTAAATAAATAAATATTTAGATTATTATTATCAAAATAAATTTTTTTATAGATAAATTACTAGAAATGACATAAGATAAAATGATAACTACTAAAAAGAACATGAGATAAAAAGAGAGAGGAGACAAAAATTTAGGGGGCAAAATCGTCATTTCACATTGAGGTAGCATTTCACAAGAGCATCTAATCCTTTCTCCTTTCTTAGTTTTCACTTCACTTCAACAGCTAAACCAAAAGTGAATCAAGCGGCTACATGCAATAATACAAAATCATATAGAAGCTAGACAGCAGGGTGTTCAACTTTTTTGGGTTGAAGAAAATTGAGAAGGAAAACTTAATTTGGGAATTTCCCTCGAGTAAAATCCAACCTCTCCTTTTCTTCTTGATTCTCCTAGATTCAGACATTACTTTAAGGGAAGAAAACAGACATTCAAGTAACAGGCGAGAATAGAAACCATTCGCTCTTTCTAATTCCTCATAGACTGCCCGGGTTGTTGTTGCACTGTAGCAAACAGTTGAGCCAACGCAGTAGCATGCTGAACAGCTGTATGTTGCGAAGTATAATTATCCAAGAGACCATATTCTGCATAATTTGGTTCCACATGCATGAATTGACCCGGTAATGATTTTTTTGACACTGCTTCTCGCCATATATTAAGGAATTCTTCCATAACTTGCCTGGATTTCTCTATAGAGGAAATGGGCAGATACTCAACCTGCAGAAAACTTCAAATATATTAAACATGGAACAACTATAAAAACCAACAAAACTTTGATTAAGGGAAAAAAAATCCTAGGTATTCCACTTTTCCACTGCAACAAGAAGAAATGGCCTGCTTACAACACCATTTTTAAAGTGTCCCTAGTCCACTGAACATTAGAGATTCCAAAGAGCACATTCTTAGTCAAATAGGTTGTGATCAAACGGAAACATGAACAACAGTCCCAATGATACTATACAGGCAGGACCATCCATGCTATCGATACTTGATTCAAAACCTCAACTACAATCAACTTTATATATTAATTATAGCATGCGATGGAAAATAAATATCTAAAGTAAACAACAAGCTATTACAATCACCCACCAAACTTATATGAAAGTTGCTAGATAAACAACCATCATTGTCAGTTACAGGTTCTTGTTACGGAATAATGGCAAGAATCAAGTAGTGGATCCAGTGGATCAATTCTTCGCCATTGTTTACCATATTTTCAAGCAGTATTAGTCAGATCAAAACATAGAAATCATATATAAGCATCGCAATTCTTTTACTTTTTCCCCCAAAACAAATGAAGAAGCCAAAAACAAAGAAATAATTTCTTTGGAAAGCAAACCAAATGATACAGTCAATTCAGAATAGACGAAAACTGAAAGCTGAGCAGAGAGAGAAGAAGAAAAGGAATTCTGCATGACATGTATGCTTCTGCTATATTGAGCACGGCATAGTAGCAGAATGCCAGCTAGATTACAGTCCATCCAACAACTTCTCCTAACAATTTCTTAGCTTATACAGCTTTCTAACAAAAGCAAATATCAAGCATGTATCGATCTAATGTAGATACAAACAGAAACAGAACTACATAAAGATATTTGATTAAGATATATGTTTCGGGTAAGAGTCAATTACCTCCATCACAATTCCTCTCAGGCTTTCAGAAGTATTGGGGGCAACTTTTCCAACTTTCAGCTGAAAGTCACCCAATTTATACAGCACTCCCTGCACCATTAGCATAAACCATGAGAAACACTTCAGCACAAACATAATAACCACCAAGCTCACAAGTCCAAAAGAGAAGATGTCTATCAACCAAAAATATTTATAGTAGCCTGCCAACTTTCAAGACAAGCCAACCATCACATTTGCAAAACTACCTCAAAATTGAGTGCCACCTTGGACTTGTACGATTGCAGCTTCTCCATTATAGTCAGAATGGAAGAATCTGCTTCAAGAACGATCTTCTGGCCGCGAATTATGAAGTAGTACTTGTTAGGTTGCTCAAGAAGCGATATCCCCAGAAAATCACGCGGAAATTCGGCCTGTAGCGACTGGTCTGAGTACAATAACAGCATTCTTGAGAATTGAGATGACAGGATTTCGGGGAAGGAGGAGTTTGTAAAGGATAGGCTTCAAAAAAATTAACACCACCATTAGACAAGAACCTCGTAAATTGGGTCGATAGAATGTTAGAGTTGCTTTCCATCTTCCGTCTTTGACGCCATTGATGCTCTCAACGCACTGAGAAACTTCATTAAGAATTTGGCTATTCACCATAGTTCCTGCGTTGGGCTGCCAGTGCAAAACCCTATCAAAAAAAAAGAAACATTAGAAAGTAGACTATTGGGAGCGTAATCGCAAAAGAATCGAAGATAAAAAAGGGGAAAACCATCATTTGATTTTGTTAATACCATTTGATAGGCATCCTCCAGCTTGAAGAAAGTATCAAACTAGCACTTCCACTTCCACTCTGCAAATTGCTAGGAAACGTCTCTGGCGAAGCCAAAAGGCGCCCAGGTAATGAATTTGCAGGGGCACCACCACCCAACATGTTACGTTGTCGTTTCAAAACGACGCGACCCAATTCTAAATTTTGCGTATCCAGCTCTGACCCGGCCCAAATTGACACCCCATATGGTCTGATCCGCCCGGTCCCCATATAATTAATTTTTATTTTCTGTCGGCCATAACTTGTTTTAATCCAGGAAAAGTTATTTTTAAAATTAAATAAAATATACTCAAAATTAGAGAGGGAGAGATACTTGTAAATTGTAATGAAAGTATTCTCTATGGTAATTAATTTTTTTCTAATGTGTATGTATCTTTTTGTTAAAGATAATCATATTAAGAACATATAACTGATCCTAACAATTTAAAACTTAATTCATTAGTTTCTTTGCTAGAATTAATCTCTATTTTTTTTTAATGTTCTGTTTGCTTTTGAATAGTTGCAAAGGGGAATTGCTAATGCATGCTTCAGAAATATTTTATCAGTACTTTAGTTATTTTTATTATAGAAAATTTCAAGACTATCAATTTATGCTTGATTAAATATATATCATGGTAGTTCTTTTAATAGGCTTTCAAAGTAAACATTTTCTTAGTACAAATTTTAATGTGAGGGCAATTTTCAAACTAAATCTTATGCATATTACACGATGTCCGAAATTAAGAAGCCTCAAATCTTGTTCAGCGATTTGCGACCACGTATTAGAAGCTTCCGATTCCCTTTTTGTTTTTGTTTTTACAAAACATTGCACAAAAATTTCAATGAATAATTTAGCATATAAAATTAAAAATATACCTTGGTTACAAGACAAGTACTTGGTGCAACCCATTGAGAGGAGGAGGAGTTCCTCCAATTTGATTACAGTCCGTGACATTCTTTTTGTTGGCCTCAAGCAAGTCCGTAATATTGTTTAACACCGTTATTATTATTAGTGTGTGTGTGTGTGTGTGTGTGTGTGTGTGTTAAAAAAAGAATACTGGTAAAATACTGAACCAAGATTCGGCCAAGATCGTAATTTCCATCTAGTGATGCAGGAAGAGGAAGAGATACTAAAGGCATTGAATTGAATGTCAGATGAGCAGAATCATCACAAAACTAAGAATTTAGAAAACCATGAACGACAGAAAGAACAGAACTGAAAAAGCTACACAAAATTATAATTAGCATTAGCATTTCATTGCATTACACATTGGATCCCTTCTTCATCTGCATTTAAACACATTCCACAGAAAAAAAACACCACCTGACAGAATCTTCAACCCCACCACCTATGGTTCATCATCTACATTATTCATATGAAACCTCAAATATCTGCAAAAAAAAATCATTCATATAAGAGAATCAATGGTAACCCAGAAAAGGAAACTTCTTAAGAGAAATGACAGAAGAAGAAGAAAAAATGGAAATTTACCTTGGTGGGTTCTGAAATTGAAGCCTGGAAAATGGTCGTGATGATCAGAGTTGGTGGTGGTGGTGGGAATGGAAATTGAAAGCTGGGTGGTGGATGATTTATCGTCCAGATCAAGCCACGACGAGCTTTTGCTTTTGTTGGGCCATTCATCGAAGAAACGATGAACAGTTTTGTGATTCTGAGGTTCTTCTGAGTTGCCCAGTCCCAGCATGTTGTAGCAATCTTGATCTTGCTGGTTCGTCTGGTTTGGAAGCTGCAAGTAAGAGGAGTGCTCGGTGGACAAACCAGAGTAACTCCTCTGTTTCGAGGAAGAAGACGATGAGTTCATTGACAGTGGCATGAGTTGCCACGAAGAATCTTCCATTGATGAAGCAGAGAAGCTTCTCATCGTCCCAGAAGGCTCTGTGAAGAAAGCATGCTCGTCCACCTCTTCCTTCAGCCCATCATAAACATAACCACTATTCCTACTTCACCAAACACAAACAAACAAAAAATCACTAACAAACACCATGAACTAGGGATCAAAAACGAGAAGAAAAAAAGAAAAGTATCACTGACAAGTGAGAAGCAGTATCATCTTGTAAAGAGAAGCTGAAACCAGATGAAGAAGATCTTGATGAAGGTTGGTGATTATTATAGAGGAAGGAATGAGGATTGTGGTGGGATGAAGATGATGAATGAGTGGTAGTAGTGAGGGAGAGTGAAGGATGAGGAGTGCTGTTACTTTTTGTGACTGTTGAGGAATCTGTGTTGTTGGTAGGTGGGGTTAACGTTGTTTTGAATCCTTGTTGTTGTAGAGGTTTTCTCAAACGGTTATTTCCTCTGTGCATGTGTCTCTCACAGTACTTAGAATTTGGGTAAGCTTCTTTAGAACACCTCCATTTCTTCCCATCTGTTCTCCTACACCTCCCTGGTTCTGTATCTATCTTCCTTCCCAACCCCATCTCCAAGTTGTTCCACTCAACTGTTCATCATTAATTTCTTCAAACTGTTATTATGATGTATGGCATAAATAAATTGATTCATTCACAGAGAAGAAAGAAACAAACAAACTTACAGTTTTGATGAGGTGGGAGAGACAAGAGCCTTGAAGAAAGAGGAGAGTGACCTAAAGAAGCCCTTTTGATGGAGAAGACAAGATCAGGAGGAATAGGAATACCAGAAGCCATGTACTTGAAAACAAGAGCTTGATGTTCAAGCTCTTGCCACTGTGATGGAGTAAAAGGGAAACTACTTCTTCCTCCTCCGTTCATCATCAACCAGAGAGAGAGAGAGAAGAAGAAGAAGAAGAAACGGATCTGGTTTAAATGAGAACACTTGACAGTGCAGTGAAAGAAAGAAAGAGGAGTCAGATTTTTTTTCTGAGTGAGTGAGTGGGGATTCTTGTGATGAATATATATATATATATATGAATGAATGCAAGAACATGAATAAATAGGAGATGGAGGAGGAAAGGGTGAGAGAGAGTAGAGTAGGTATATTTATTTGAGGGACCATAGGGTTACAGAATCTTCTGTACATGAATAAAACTAATGGTTCTGAATTCGGAGTCGGAGGAGGAGCATGGCATGCCTTTCTCTTTCTCTGATCTTTATTATGACTGCACCTCTCTGATGATACTGCTTCTGCAGGTTTGCTGCAGCAGCAGCGGAAGCAGCTGCGTCTGTGTCAGGCTCTTGTCTCTGATATATCTATACGGAAATCCTTAAACTAAAGGGAGGGAGAGAGAGAAAGAAAAGCAAATTAAGGCCCCCAAATTAAAAACAAAACAGAGAAATAGTTTTTATTGGTATTGAAGTTTGTACATGAGAGAGAGAGAGAGTATATTGTTGAAATGAAGAACTGGTCTGTCCCAGAAGGTAATGCCTCTCTGAGAAGATTGTACGGTCTCAGCTTTTACTGCTACTAACTCTTTTACTTTTTTCTGTTCCTTTACCTCAGTCTCTCGGAGACCCCTCCCCCACTCACTCCCTCCCCCATCTTCTCTTCTTTCTCCTTCACCTTTTTTTCATTTTTCACCACTTTTGACCCTTATATAATTAATCACTAATTAATGAACTTGTTAGTATTATTACAAGTTTCACTCCCGACAAAAGTTCTCTCTGTTTAACTCTTTGTTTTGTTTTATATTAAGGCTAGTTATGTAGATTAGAGATGCAAAGCACGTGTTAAGCAACTAGGTTGTAGCTGAGTTTTGTAATGTTTAGGAGTGGCATAGCACAACAACATGTCCATATGGTTTTTAGGCAATAGAGTCATAGGCTTTTTCTTATAATTTACTATCAGCTTCTCTGACTTGACATCAATTTCCCAGAATACTATGCTTTCCTTCACAGTCAAACTTATTACTACTACTTGCTCTCTGTAAACTTTTGTGATTGGGTGAGTTCAACAACAAAAAAAAAAAAAAAACTTTTTCCTATTAAATGGGATCGGCTACATAGATCATGCGACGTCATTGTGCTCTGTCAAAAACTAAATCCTTGTATAGGTTATTGACCAGGAGATCCCGCTCAATGACCTCGTTGAGCGTTTTCTTTGGCCTTCCTCTACTCCTTTTAACCGGACTCCAAGCCGTTTGATCCACCCTCCTCACCGGCGCATCCCTTGGCCTTCTTTGTACGTGTCCAAATCACCTAAGACGGTTCTCCACTATTTTCTTCTCAATAGGTGCCACTCCAACTCTTCCCCGTATTTGTTCATTGCGAATCTTATCTTTTCTTGTATGCCCACACATCCATCTCAACATCCTCATTTCGACTACCCCAATTTTATGCTCTTGTTGTCCTTTTAAAGCCCAACATTCACTTCCATAAAGTATTGCTGGTCTTATAGCAGTACGATAAAACTTTCCTTTTACTTTATCTGGCACTTTCCGATCACATATAACCCCAGTAGCCTTTCTCCATTTAAACCACCCAGCCTGGATTCTATGATTAACATCCTCCAAAATTTCACAATCTTTCTGTATAATTGATCCCAAATATTTGAACTTATCTATTTGTGGAATAACTTGATCTCCTAATCTGACCTCCAAGTTACTTCTAACTTGCCTCTTAGAAAAATTACAATGCATGTATTCAGTCTTACTTCTACTCAGACGAAAACCCTTCGACTTTAAAGTACTTCTCCATAACTCAAGTTTAAAATTAATTTATTCTCTTGACTCCGCCATAAGAACTATATCGTCCGCAAAAAGTATGCACTTAGGGATTTCATCTTGAATAGGTTTAGTTAGAACATCCACTATCAGATTAAATGAATAGGTTTAGTGATTGGGTGAGTTCAAGGGGTGCAAAATGATGGATTGTGCCCATGGCATTGTGGAAAGCTATACTTATAATATCAAGTTATTAATGCTTGTTATAAGAAAAATAATAAACTAGCATAGAGTTAATTTGACGGTATAAAATTTTATTAGATTCTTTTGGATATCGAATTTAAACCTCAGAAAAAATATATATGTTAAAAAAAGGAGTTATAAATTCCGAAATTAAATTAGTCGATTACTCCGATAACTAGTAATAAAATAAAAAAAAATACCGGGTGATTGAAAAAAAAATGATAGATTGTGAGTGGTGGAATGGGAAGCAGTGGGATGAGTCAACAGGAGGTGGGGGAGAGAGAAAGAGAGAGTGATATTGAAGAAGTTTGGTTGAATTAAATAGAGTGGCAACCATTCTTGTAAAGAAAAAAATAGCACCACAGTACTGTACTGTTATGCATTCTTTAGCACTCTTCTTATCCCCCTCCCACTTGCAGGTCCATTTCTCTGCCACCTTCTCTTTTACTGCTTCAACAAAATTACACTTTATTCTTTTGTTGCATTTTTTCTAACATTCTCTCCAGCCATGTTAAATTTCAATTTATATATATGTGAAGTTTTCTATATTCAAATTTAAGTGGCAATAACCTTATGGTCTCTTCTTTGTGGGAAGTCACAGAGCTCGATTCTGTTTCTACTTTCTAATATCAAACTATTATTATACTTAGTGCTAAATCACGAGTTTGATCTCCATATTTGCCACTTAATCTAATAAAATTCGCTCAAAAACCTGCGAACTAATTATAGTCACTTGTTGCATATCTTAATTTAGTTTTTATCTTTCTTTTTTTAATAGTTTTTTTTATTTGAAGAACTTTTGATTTTAAGATCCTTCATAGGTTTTGAAAAAAAAGGATTCTTCATAGGTTATTTATGAATAAGGATGAAACACCTTTCTAGACAGTGGATATTTTTTATAGCCAAAAATTGTCGTGATTAGAGACAATTAAAGGGGAATTAATGACAAATCATCCTCTAATGCGATCTAAGAAGAATTTCTTCTTCCATTTTTAATTATCCGTTTTAGGATTTAATTATTGTGTGCTTATGTTGTTCTTTCCTATCATTTATGGTTTATTTGGATGAGAAGAAAATCGAAGGGAAAAAATGAAGAGGAAAAAAAAAACAGATATAAAATATTTTTACTCATGCTTTTTTTTTCATTTGCAATAATTATAGAAAGCATATTTTCTCTCCAAAATCTTCTCTACTTTTTTTTAAGAAAAATAACTGTGAGAAAAAAAAAACAGGTATATCTATTTTTCTCTTGCATTGTTGCTTCCTTATTATTTTCTCTTGTTATTTAAACAAGGAAAAGAATATATTTTCACCCATATCTTATTTTTTTCATCATGTCTCTCTCCATTCAAACATAAATATTAGAATTATTAACAACCCATTTATATAATTCTAATAGTCAACAGCTAGTTGTCTAAGTGACAACGTCATCAACCATACTTGGATGAAGTCCTAAGTTCTAACTCAATGTTGATATGTTTGTGTACTAAATAAATAAAGGTGTAATTCTAGTAATAATTACATAATACTCTCTCTGTTTTTTAAAAAAATAGTTATATTTTTTATATATTCATTTTCTCTAACTAGTTTAAATCAAGTATTTGATCAACATGATTTGGTTAATCATCTTTTATAAAAAGGAAGGGAGGGATTACTGTGATTAGGGTATCACCAAAACAAAATGGAGACTTTGAAGGCAAAGAAAGGGGTTTGGAGGGAAAGGAAGAGGAAAGCAAAGCATGTAGCTTGAAAAATGGAATTAAAAAGGAGAAAAATGAAAGTACAAGGAAAAAGGGGTGGGGGGGTTGTTTAATCTTTAATGTGAGAAACCAGAAGGAAGGAAGCAAGTTAGCGAAAACAAGAAGACATTGAAGGAAGAAAAGGTACCAAAACAGACCAAAATGTTGCCACTAAAGTCGCACACAGGTGCCCAAATCTCAGTGTCATTACTGTAGCCATCTGGTTTTAAAGCTTCCCAGCACTCTGTCACCTTCCTGGACCACCCCACCAAGCCCCTTTATTATCCATTAATACTTCACTCCTCACACACGCTCACCCTGTGTGACCGTGTGTGTATCAGATGCCAATGTCCGTCCTTCTTTTTTTCTTCTTCAAAGGCTAAGCACTAACTGCATCGGGTCCCTTTCACTTATTGAATAGTTTTTATACCATTAGGTTATATTCACTCTTTTTTAATGGAAAGTGAGTTTAAGTTAAATCTCATAATCATTAGAATTTAAAGTATACCTCTAAATTTAAAAATATATTTATAAATTATCTATTAATAGAGTCTTTATATTAATCTTTAAGATTCAAAATTCGCATTCTTATGAAATGAAATGTTAGTTGCAAGGTACAACTTTTGTTGGCTAATATCTTTTATTTTCTAGGAAATATGCGAAATATTATTTAATAGCAAAATTTTATAAAAGTGACAAACTTAAAATATTGGGGTAACTCTATAGTTAAACTAGTAACAAGATGAGTAATAAATGCGATGGATTGATGACAAAATTACAAATGTAGAAAATGGAAGACTAATAAACTTACAAGATAATTAGTTACTATTCATTTTCTATATAACTGTGTTTCACACCCACGTCTGTAGATTTAATTAGTAAAAAAATAAGACATACGATTATTTAAAACATGTTCAATCTTTAAAAAATACTATTTTATTATAATTCTAATCGTGATGTTTGAAAAAGCATCTTAATTCTTTAGATGTCTACATTTATATTTAAGAGTAATAAACAACTCGTCCTACCTAATATTAATATTATCTAAGAGAAAAAAAAACTTCACATTTTCTTTAGATCATGAATAAATTCAATCTTTTTTAAAAAAAAAATTTATACAAAAAAAAAAGATGTTTCACAATCCCCATTAATAAAATCAAAATGAAGCAAATATAAAACACTAAAGATTAAAAAAAATTGTATTAACCCAAATCATTTAAACAACTTTTGTCAATAATTAGATATTGTTTTTAAGTATAACATTAAATTAGTGAATTTCATTATTTCTTTTAACAAATAGAATTTCACAATTCATAATTTTATATATTTATGCTGATTCTTCAGTCGTCAGCCTTCACAAGAGATTGGTATTGGCAAGTCAGTGGGGACTGTAATCCCTGCAGGCACGAACTTTTGAGATAATTGATACAAAATAAACAATAGAGTAAAATTTGGAGGCACTGTTTACATTTTGCATGATATAGCTCACAGCCTTTCCTTATAGTGCTGGGAAAATTGTCATATACATATATAATGTAAACCCCTATAATCATAATTTATAGCTTTCATACATTTTTTCACCAATTATTTACAGGTCCCGCGAAAAAGCCAAAAATAGGAATCCATTAAGGAGGAGGAGGAGGGGGATACATGTCAAATGGATATATAATTTAAAGCCATTCATAATTTTAAGAAAAATTATACAAATGATTTAACTTAAGTTTAAGCTTTGCAATAAGGCAATAGCTTGGCAGGCAGCCCTATTCCTTTTGGAAGAAAGAAAGAACAAGATCTGTATGGACAGAAAATAGCTGTGTATCCACGAAGAGCTGTTTGGCACAAGCAACAAAATGAGAAAAATATAATCCAAATTAGTATAATCAAAAAAATTGAATATAGCAATCTTGTTTCTAGCTTCACGCCAGCAAGTTTTAATCTCCAGAAGATTCTATTATATTCACATTATATATTTTATATGAAGATTTGGAATATCAGACAGATTTTGCTAGTTAGTTCATATAACCGCTTACAAGAAGGGAATTACTTTTCCACATTATTAAAACCTGGGGTAGCAGCCTAGAGGTAAGCTCTAGTTTTACGGAAAGTTTGGTAGGATGGAAAATTTGTTGATGCAAGTGAAAGTGAAAATAGAATTAAGTTGAAAACAGGTTTTAAAAGTTTATTTGATAGGTTAGAAATAAATATAGAATTGATTATATATTTTTTTTATAAATTAGGATAAAATGATCCAACATATTTTTTTATAACTTGGGAAGGGTTAAAGTTGTCTAGGAATTTTATAACTTAAGATAAAATAGTCCAAAATATTTCACTTTCACTTCTCCCATCTCATTTTCCTATTTTAATAGAACTGAAATGACCCAAAATATTAGAAGTGGAAGTAATTTCCATTATACCAAACAAAGGAAATGATTGATTCCACTTTCACTTCCATGCTACCAAGCATGCCCTTAATGAGCCCACGAGACCCAACTCACCTAAACTTTTCTTACAAAAAAATAAAATAAAAACATTAGGTATGATGGAAGCTCAGGAAACAAACCTTCATGAAAGGCTGATCACGATATGCAAATGAATCAATGAAACTTTCCTTCAAAAGCAAGGATACCTGGAGGAACAAGTTAGTGGAACAACATCTAAATTAGTACTCATCACAGTATTTTCCTTGCAATATGAGTAATTGTTCATAAATGATGGCATGGCTCAATGCACAACCTTTGGATACAACTTTCATGTTTTATACAATCTTGTCTCTAATAATGGATTTATATATAGGAAGAATTACTGTGATATCTCCTATAAGTAATTTAATCACTAAAAAATCCTACAAGAAGTAAGCATCATGCAATAATAAGATTCAATATAGGAAATGAAAATAGGTTGCATGCTGCTCACTAGTTGTAGGATTTTCTAGTGATTATATTGCTTATGTGGACTGTACAGTAACTCTCCCTTGAAGAAATTCCCCTTTTTTGGCTAACTAAACTTGGCAACTAAATTTAGATTGAGGAGAAAATACAGACCTTATCATCATTGGACTGTACATTAGTAATTGTATGAGAACGAATGCAGTAGCAAAGAGAATCCAAGTAAGATCTCAACACTGATAGGAACCCCTTGGCAGCTTCAACCTACAGGGAAATCAACACACAAGAATATGATGGCATGGCGATTAACGATATGAGGAAGACCATAACAACAAAGGAAAATTCTTCACAAATTTAAATACCCTTGGAATTCTTCTGGAGATGTACAACATGATGAAATATTATAAGGTAAAGCATTTAGTTTGGTTCTTAAATCATTTGACACATAATGCGTCACAACATGACTGACATCCATGATATCGTTCAACATACTCAAAAGTAGATATGATCCAAGAGATCATTAGGAGAAAACACACCTGCACTTCTGTGCACTCATACACTGGCCTTTTTCTAGCCAAGTAACTTTCCCCTACAAATTTTGCATGATGCGGACGTAGAGCGGAGAATAGTTCTTTCTGTCGTGGCAGTTGCGGCATTGTTGGTGACTTCAACTATTGCAACACAACAGCAGTAAGATCAGAAACTGCATTTGTAGGGCCGCATTCATTTAGGCTTGACATGAGCCAAAAGTCAGAATATTTTTATAATTACTTATGTGCTTTTCTTTTATTTATTATACTGGAATAGCGGTATTTTTAATCAGCAATCCATATTCTGGAGAATATAAATATTGTGTTATCAGCACTGTGTAATAGAATCATTGTTCCATAATTGTACTACCATGTGATAACAAGGCCGTTTTCTTCCATTTATCAATTTCTAATATAATTTTCAGTTTCAAGCCTTACTCAGGTTAGTTTTCTTGGTCAGTGATGGGCCCACATAACCATTGGGCCAAGGCTGAATTTTCATGGGATTTGTAAGATGTGATTGTAAGCATGAGAGGGAGCGAAGCACATTTGCATGGTAAATTGAGCGGGGAAAGACAAATGAATTTTAGCAGAAAGAGATACAAACCTGGTTTCGGTTGGCATCAACCAGCACAACATTGGTTAACTTTGCCTGTAATTCATTTGTCTTGTGCTTGACACCAACCTAGAAAATTAATTCGTCAGCCATTCAGACGTCAGAAGTGGATACCATCAACAGAAATAACCAAGATACAAAAAAGTCGAAACCGAATTGAAAGGTACATGCTCTATTGAGGAGTCCATCTTCTCGAATCTCAACTATATTTTCCATTTTATGAAAAGTAATACAAACAAGTTTTGCAAGCTCTAAAAAGACATATCCAGTACAGGACATGAACAAGGGCAAGCACAGAGCATGTATACCCAAATGCAAAACAAACTCATGACCTCACTTCAAGTCAAATAGTAAAAGCAAGAATAGGGTACTCACTACATATGGAACAGGTGCATCCAAAAACTCCAGCATATCATTTGGTAAAACCTGGAAGGTCAAGCATGTATAAAATGCCAAAAGATAGGTAACATGAATAGTGCTATGGGTGAAAACTATTTGCTTTAAGGATGGGAAGAGAAAGCAATCAAACCGGCATCAGTAGGCTTTGCCATTGGTAGGGGCGGATTAGAGGGATAATTGATAAGACTGAAGCAGATAAGATACCCTGGTCATCAAAGAAAACTAAAATTATAAATAAACAAACCAACACCTGCAAATTTACACCTATCAAGTAGTTCATACATGACTGAATTCGGATGCCAGTTTATTCCACATCACAATTAAGTATTAAACACAATTTTCAATTATATTCAAATAAGGAATGCATTAACCATAATTAAATTCAGTTCAAATATTAGTAACTTGTGAAACTAAATGCAAACAACTAACATGTGTTTCGGTCCCAAAAAAATGAACGTGGATTTTATGATTAAAAATAGGCAGCAAAATAATGGGAATGAGCACATCAGCAGGTAAAGGAAAGACACCGCATAGCAAATGTAATTACCAAGAAGAACGGAAACTATCAATAGAGGAATAACAAACCTTCCCAAGGGAAAAAAACATAGATAATGCATCCAGACAAACAAAAAAAACATAACAGTTAAGGTACACTATCGTATTCAAAACACTGTTAATAAGGCAAAAACTAAACATACCAAGTTAGAACAGACAACAACTATCTGCTTCTCCAACAGAGCTCCAGCTAAAAATGCCAAAATCTGCAGCATGGAGAGGCAATCAATTGAACCAACATAAAGTTGTAAAACTTCTAGACAAGAAATACAATATTGTTATACTCAGATCATTACGTTTTAACTTCAAAAAAATATCGCCATGTAACTTCTCCCTAATTTGGCTACAGGGCAAGTAAAAATTTGATTATTTATATAAAACTTTTCACTTTGAATGTAAAAACCACATTAATTAATAAAGAGGTATTTTTAGTATCAAATAGATGCTGGTTTTGAACAATATGAGCAAAGTATGAGATTTCAACCCCCCCTGTAATTCACTCATTCTATGTGCGTGTTTGGAAAGAATCATAACCAAGGTTTTAAAAAGGCTTTTGGCCCAAACTTTGGTTTGAAAAAATTTCAAAACAAACAGCAATATTTGTCCAAAAGAGCTTTTGGACCAAACCAAGGTTTTAGATAAGTTATTAAGACTAACTTCTGGAACAGTAAAAAAGCTTATGGACTAACCAATTACTATTTTACCCTTACTTTTTCTTACACTCTCTCTCCTCTCTCCTATTTTTAATAAAATTATACCCTTTTTGGTAATTTTCTAATTACAAAAATTCTTCTGGTAATAACTATCCAAACACTCATTTATTCATGACTATTTTTTTTCCATAAGCTCTTCTCTAAAAGCTCTTTTCTAAAAGTTGTCTAAAAGTCTTTTTTTTTATAAGCCTTTTAACAAACTTTTATCCAAACAGACCCTATATAAGAAAAATAAAATGAATATCTGGACAGCATGAAAAAGAACTGCAATGTTAAAGAAACCTAAGATTAGGACATAAAATTTACATTTTCAAGTCTTAAGGTGCCACATATGCAAGCTACAGCCCATATAGATAATGCCGTGGCCTCCTCCTCAGCAAGAAGTGCATTTTGTGCCTGAGAAAAATAAATGAGTGCAATGTTTTAAAACAAGCATATGCCTATTAAACATGGCACTACCTAAAGGACGTGTAAATCCAACATCTAAAGAGGAATGGAAGCAAGTGTTCACTCGAAGTCAAATATATCACGACAACATACCTCAGCCCATTCCAGACCTGTTTTGAAAGATTTCAAATCGAAAGTTGAACCAGCCAGGCGAAGAACAGTCTCATCTTGTCTATGATATTCCAAGGGATGCAGGTGATCCAACGGATGAAACCTAAGTGATGAGCCCCTCACAGGACAACCTAAACGATAATACTCACTTATAATCTGTAATGGTCCATTGTTATTTTCCTGGAAACCAGTGCAAGATAATCAGCTATAAGATATTAGAACAATAAAAAAAATAAAAAGCCACAAAAAAAGCAGATTTAAATATATCTTAAACTACAAACCTTGGCCCATTCAAGAATATCTAGGAAATCATTTAAATCTTCTTGCCCAGAAATAGAAGCCTCTTCTGTCTCAGTATCATCAATATCACTCCTAAAATTTCTGTCTTCACAAGGAGAACCTTGGAAACTACAAAAAGCAGAGAATAAAGAAAAGTTTCATCACTTAAAAAGAATGAGAAACAATCGAATATGTGAGACAGAGAAGCGACTCAAAAAAGGAAAAACCATGTCCAATAAACCAGAATTACAAAAGTGCATGTTGCATGATAAGACATAAAAGAGAGAATAAACGCAATCAACTGCCCCACATCTGTAATAGAAGGAACAAACAGAAACAATGGGCTGCATTTGTTAACGAAGTATACAATTCATTTACTCACTGTGCGAGTTATGTCAATCACCAGGGCTAATGTATCCCTAATTTTCTGCATCGCTGAAAACCAGTTTTTCAAAACCTTTATCATGAGTCACTCCTAAAAAATTCACATGTTCCGGATTTTTTTTTTTCAAAATAAAACACCTTGCTATACAATTATCAAAATGTTGGGTGATAATGAGGTTTTCTAATGTAGAAGACAACTTATAAACATGGAAAGTGATATCCTACCATGCAGGATATGTTAACATATTAGTAAAAGAATAGTTAATTGTTAAAATAATATTCAGCTGTTAACTACTAGTACAACTAGGAACTGTAAAGGAAGTCCGGATTTCTTTCATTGCTTGATGCCATAATGCTATGATCATACAAATACTAATCAAAGACATGGATGGTCATGATGATATATACCTGCAGGAAGATTCAGAGCTTTCATACTGGCTATAGCGCAATAGCGGCAGAATAGCATTTGGGAAGCGCCTATCTTCTGATTGCTTGTTTGCTGCATAAGCGTCTCCATATAAATCACTATCCTCAGGAGTTGCAGTGCCAGGTTCTCCTTTGGTAGTTGCCTGTTCAGTTTCAGGATCAACTGGTACAACTATGTCATCACCAGCACTCTCCAATTTCTGCAATTTCCCATTAGCCATTTGGTGCTCTAAGCCATTTTCATCACCCACAACGCTTTCAGGAGGGGAATTTCTTGAGCTTGAGTCAGGGATTATTTCCACTCCATCAGCTCCGTCTTCTGTTGGTCTAGTATTCACCAAGACACTCTCAGGATTGCCCTCTGGAAGTTCCTCCTCATGGTTACCCTCAACGAATTCTAAATTTATATCTCCAATACTTCTTGTCAACCGCTCTAGCCTTTCTTGAGTGAAGATGCTACAGAGATAATAAAACAGATGAGTCAAATTATACATAGAAAACAAAAATAAAAATTTATAAGCATCACACAGCACAACAGTATGAGAATACATGATCATGAATCAAGCAATATGAGCCAGCTGCCAAAAAATTTAAAGGGAAAATTTTCCCAGTTATAACTCATTCATAAAGGGCCCAATTTTCCAATCTATAAAAAACTATGAGAAAACAAAAGTATTTTGATTTCATTAGACTTGACAACAATAACTTATTCTCAAACAGAAATACATACATATTAAGGTCTTCAGTAACAGAATAATTCCTTCAAACCCTAGTTTCACAAAATATAGAAAATACTAACATATGTGAAGTCTAAGAAATTACAAGAAAGTAATCCAGTGAAACCCCCTCTCAATCAGAATAAACTCCTTTACACATTATTTCGGCATTTCATATAGCATGAAGTGTCTACAAAAGAGATTTGACTGTTAACAGGTCATCATTTCCAAGTACACTATAAAAGTACAATAGAAGCGCAAATATTTTCTGCAAGCACCCTACTTCTCAACAGTTAACTCTGTATAAACACTCACCTATTCAATACCCCAAAGTGCAATTCGAAAAATGGGAGCCTTGAAAGAAAGCAATAACATCTCTGTGTGGTTAGTATATGGCGTCTCGAAGACGGTGAAGGCTGCTTATCAGAAATCAGGGAGAGCAATCCTGAGGGCTTTTGTACTAATTCTTCAACCAAGACACAGCATCCATAAAGTGTTGAATTATCAGCACCCTATTAAAAAAATTAAAAAAAAAAGACAATATAAGTACAAGTACCAAGACAGGATTGAAAAAATGTCTGAATTAATAATATCAACCTCTTAGTTTCCTTTATTAAGGAGGTTTTCTTTATTAAGGAGTTCCTTCATCTCAGGCTTTACAATTCAATGATCAACCATTGATAACTGACAAGACTTGACTTGACAAGACAAATCTACGAAAGAGTTCAGTTATTTAAAAAGTACTTCCCAGACAACAGACTATTTACTTTCATTATGCGCCACAACAAATCTTTAATCATACACGAGCAGCAGATCAAATGTGTTAGACCTATGGGCCAAATATCTTAGCTGACTGCCTTGCTGATTTGCTAATATTCTGGCTGATTACTGTGTTTAATTCTTGGGATTTATTTCCTGATTCTACTCTGATTTATTTCCTGATTTTGTGATCCTAATATCTGGGAATTAATGCCATATTTCATGGGATATTATTCTTGACTTTATTCTGCTGTATCCTAGGCTAGAATCATGGCTGATCTCTCCTCTTTGATTGAGAGCATGTATCTATTTATAATCTGTGAATATTAGAATGAAATGTAAGCTTCCAGATCAGAATTCTTTGATCTCAATCTACATGCTATCAGAGCGCAATGATACAGTTCAGATTTGGCCTTAATACTGAGAGCCATGGCGCTCAATCAACTCAGGAAGTGATCCCTAGGGGTTTGGCAACAGCAACCCAACCAGGAAATCACACACAGACCGATTTCAGTTCTGTCTCTGTCACCATCCATCAGTTAAATGGAGAAAACTATGTCCAGTTGGCCAACAGCGTACGCCATTTCGTCATGGGCAGAGGGAAATACGGATACCTCACAGGATCTGTACTTAGACCCCTTGAAACTGACGAGAGGTATGCAACCTGGGAGGCGGAGAATTCGATGGTTCAAGTATGGTTAATCAACTCTGACCACCGACATCAGCAACCACTTCTCATTCTTCATGACAGCAAAGGAAGTCTGGGATGCTGCCCGAGACATGTTTACTTCACAGAAAAATAGAGCCGCGGTGCTAGAGATTGAGGGCTTCATTCATGACCTTAAAAAAGGTAATTGCTCAGTCACACAATATTACACTGAACTGTTTGTTAAATGGCAGCAGCTAGATACATATAATGTGCACGAGTGGAAGCACCCTGATGATGCAGCCCTCTACAAAAAGGTAAAAGAAGACCAGAGAATCTTCAAGTTCCTACTTGGTCTAGATGCCGGGTTTGAGGAAGTAAGGGGCAGAATCATGAGTCAAGAGATTCTACCCTCAATACGTGAAGTTTTCTTCATTGTTCGGGCTGAGGAAAGCAGAAAGAAGCTGACCTCAGGAGACTGCTTGATTGAACCACAACCTAATGCATTAATGACGAAAGGTGGGATGCAAGAAGGAGACAAAAACAAACAGAATAAGTGGTGTGACTACTGCAGAAAGAAAGGGCACACCAGAGAAGTTTGCTGGAAGTTGCATGGAAAGCCTCCCAAAAAGGGAAGACAAGAGGGAAAAGCATATGTTGGGTCTGCTGAAAGCAATCCCGGATCTGGATCTGGATTAAACAAAGAAGAAGTTGAATTTTTGAGGAAGATACTCGAAAAACATGAGGCTCCAGAAAAGGTGATGTCTTCAGGATATATGGCTCACACAGGTACAATCATTCTGGCTCTAAAAACTAATGTTCATCACAAAGCTCTTTGGATTGTTGATTCTGGAGCTACTGATCATATGACTGAAAATCAAGATTTATTGACTGATATAAGGCCTTGCACCTTGAATATATTCATTCAAGTGGCTGATGGGAAATCTGTGAAGGTTGAAGGACTTGGTACAGCACATATAAACCAGAAATTAATTCTATCCAATGTTTTCTATGCACCTGAATTAAAGTGCAGTCTTCTTTCTGTGAGAACAATAACCCAAAATAACAATCGTGATGTTCATTTTTCTGCTTTTGAATGTCTATTTCAGGATCCGGGGTTGGGGAAGACGATTGGTGTAGCTAAGATCCTAGGACTTTACTGTTTGGAACCTTGTCAACAAAAGCAGTTCCCATACAAGGATTCAGTTGCTCTATCTGCTGTTTCATCAAATAAAGATGTTACTGTGGCACTATAGATTAGGCCACCCTAATTTTCATTATATGTTGAGATGGATGTGTGGGCATACAAGAAAAGATAAGATTCGCAATGAACAAATACGGGGAAGAGTTGGAGTGGCACCTATTGAGGAGAAAATAGTGGAGAACCGTCTTAGGTGGTTTGGACACGTACAAAGAAGGCCAAGAGATGCGCCGGTGAGGAGGGTGGATCAAACGGATTGGAGTCCGGTTAAAAGGAGTCGAGGAAGGCCAAAGAAAACGCTTAACGAGGTCATTGAGCGGGATCTCCGGGTCAATAACCTATCTAAGGATTTAGTTTTTGACAGAGCACAATGGCGTCGTATGATCCATGTAGCCGACCCCATTTAATGGGAAAAGGCTTTGTTGTTGTTGTTGTCCAAACTTTTTCCTCAATTTATGAATAAAGGTGCCTTGCCTTCCTCATGTGAATTTTGTCAACTTGCTAAACATACTAGAACAACCTACAATAGCCACCCTCATCAATTCTCCCAACCTTTCAATCTGATCCATAGTGACATATGGGGACCCTCACGGATTACATCCCTTTCAAATGCAAAATGGTTTGTCACATTTATAGATGATCACACACGGCTCACATGGGTTTACCTCATGAAAGAAAAATCTGATCTTCCTTTGATTTTCATAAACTTTCACAAAATGATTACAACACAATTCCAAAACCCAATCGTACCTTAAGAAGTGATAATGGGAAGGAATACATGAGTGGGACCTTACAAAATTATCTTAAAGACCATGGGATTCACCACCAAACAAGTTATGTCAATACCCCTCAGCAAAATGGGACCGCTGAAAGAAAGAACAGACATATTCTAGAGGTAACCAGAGCCATAATGCTTACCCATAATGTTCCCAAATATTATTGGGGCGAGGCTATCCTCACAGCCACTTATCTAATAAACCGAATGCCTTCTAAGATACTCTATTTTGAAACTCCCATTACCATCCTCACCAAACACTATCCAAATACCACTCTTATCACTGAAATTCCCTTGAAAGTCTTTGGATGTCTAGCCTATGTTCACACTCTCACCGGAGGAAAACTTGACCCTGGGGCTATTAAATGTATTTTTCTGGGGTATTCAACCTCTCAAAAGGGTTACAAGTGTTATTCTCCTACCTTAAGGAAGTTCTTTGTTACCATGGATGTCACTTTTGAGGAAACCTTAGGTTATTATCAGAATTCTCCCATTCAGGGGGAGAACTTGAGGGAATGGGAGTCTGTAGAATCACCCAACAGCACCAAAACAGTGCCAAATATCCCTGATATTGTCCAAGAAATGCCTTCACCTTCCATACCTATTGTTTTTCCTGCCATTGAACTTGACACAAGCCCAGAAACAGAACCAATTGTCCCTTACAATGACTCATCAATGCTCAGTAACACATTGGATAGGGAGGAATTAGAGGAGACAGATGATGCAGTGGAAGACAATACTCAGGAGAATCAACTTCCAAACAGTAATACTCCCTCGGGTTCAGTGCAAAATCAAGAGTCATCTCCAATCCTTGAGCCTAATGACATCGGATGGCCAATTGCCTTAAGAAAAGGGGTAAGACAGTATACAAAGCACTCCATTAGTAACTTTGTTTCATATGACAAGTTATCTTCTTGTATGAGAAGTTTTGTTACCAGGATTGAAGAAGAAACAATCCCAGCTACCTTTGAAGAGGCAATAAAAGACCCAAGATGGTGTGCAGCCATAGATGAAGAACTGAGGGCTCTCAACAAAAATCAGACATGGGAAATCATGAAACTTCCGGTGGGAAAAAAAGCATTTGGATGCAAATGGGTATTTACAATCAAATATAATCCTGATGGTACAGTCAATAAGTTCAAGGCAAGACTGGTTGCCAAAGGTTACTCTCAAACTCAGGGAATCGACTACCAAGAGACATTTGCACCGGTGGCCAAATTGAATACCATTCGAATTCTTCTATCACTGGCGGCTAATCTTGACTGGCCACTACATCAATTAGATGTAAAAAATGCATTCTTAAATGAAGATCTTGAGGAGGAGGTATACACGAAGATACCAGAATGTGTGACTGAGTACGGAAATAAGAATATGGCATGCAGATTGGAAAAATCCTTGTATGGGTTGAAACAATCACCAAGGGCATGGTTTGAACGATTCACCAAAGTAGTGAAAGGGTCGGGATACACACAATGCCAAGCTGACCATACTCTGTTTGTGAAGCATATAGGTACTAAAACCTCGATTTTGATTGTATATGTTGATGACATCGTGGTGACAGGTGATGATGCCGAAGAGATATTGAAACTTAAAAAGACCCTAGGTACAACATTTGCAGTAAAGGATATGGGAAGTTTGAGATATTTTCTAAGGATGGAAATTGCTAGATCACGGCAGGGAATTTCTGTCTCTCAAAGAAAGTATACCCTTGATCTACTCGAGGAAATAGGGATGATGGGGGCCAAACCTTCACCAATACCGATGGATCGATCTATCAATCTTGAATATAAACAAGAGGGAGTACCTGTGGATGCTGAAAGATACCAAAGGCTAGTTGGGAAACTAATCTACTTGTCTCACACTCGACCTGACATAAGCTATGCAATAAGCATGGTTAGTCAGTTTTCATCACAACCTCAAGAGCATCATATGGAGGCCATATATATCATTCTAAGGTATCTAAAAATGACACCAGGAAGGGGAATCTTCTTTGGTAAGACGAATTCCAAAGAAATAGTGGAATACACAGATTGTAACATCCCAATTTTTGGGTCTAGTTGAACTGGGAGGTAGTCTGATATAGGCAGGCTGCTAAACCCGTAGTCCTAGGGTAATAATCTGATATGGGCGGATTATTTACCTGTATTTTGTAGGATCCGAGGGATGAGCTAAGTCCTTCAGGATGTAAAGATGAGTTAAATCTTTAACCTACAGAATTGGGACAGTTCACCTAGGTTCAAAATGAGGAATGTGAGGAATGTCCTAAGTCTTAAGCCTAGGAATTCTGCAGGTAGCTTGATATGGGCTGGCTCCTGTGTAAGATAACCTGATATGGAGGGTTGTCGAGCCTTTCAATTAACAAAGACTCCCGAAGAGAGGGGATGAGTTATTGAAAGAGAATTTCTAGAACTTAGGATAAAGGATAAGAAGGAAGTGAGATAAAATAGACCCCAGAATTATGTTAAGATTCTGTGGGGTGAGATATGAAAGGAATGGACACTGCTTATGAGAGCAGTAGAGTTGTCCATAAGAAAGAAAGCAGATGTATGAGGAAGATGTATTGGTGACTTTTGGTCGCGACGAGGAAGTATATTGGTCGCGACTAATATTGGCAGAGAGGTTTGGTCGTGACGGATATGTATGTGGTATCGCGACTAATGAGTAGAATGAGCCTGGTCGCGAGTAGAATATGTTGTGGTCGCGACGAAAGACTGTTGTGGTCGCGACTAGAGAAAGCTATGGTCGCGACTAATGAACACAGAAGGTGTTAGGTCGCGATGAGATGATGGCTAGGTCGCGACTAGTGGCTAAAGTAGTGCCAAGCGTATGGGCAAAGAGTTGTGAAGGTCCAAAGGAGATAGTTACCCGGTTAGAGATAGAACTGGGGAAAGAGGTCAGATACAGGAAAGGTTATCTGGAGACCATGAGGTGGACTGATAAGGTATCCTCATGGGACCCACAAGATGCCACATGGCATTAGAGTGGTGATTCGGTGACCTTTCAGTAGAGTAAAGTTGCTCGGTTGGCACGAAAACCGAGGAAGTGATCAGATAAGTCTGGGACTTATCTGGATAGCATTGGGAAGCGTGCAAAGTCTCTTCTAGGCGCCACATGGCTCTGGTCTGGAGAAAGCAGATAAAGCTGAAGGCACGCATTACGAGGCAGGACTCTGGACCGGTGAGTCAGCATGCTGAGTCAGCTGCTGAGGTGTCCAGGGAATTTAGGCATGTGGAAAATGGGCGATGAGTCAGCTGCTGAGGTGTCCCCTGAGGTGGCACTGATGATGCAGTAAAAGGAAATTAAAGAAAATAGGAAAATCCAGGAAAAACCAGGACCGCAGGATCAGAGTTCATAGAAACTACAGAATTGCCATTGAAGGCAATTATAAATACCCCCCCTTGCCTTCATTTCCATTCACCCATGGGCAAGGGAAGGGAGAGAAAGAAGAGAGAAAAGGAGGAGGAAAGGAAGAGAGAAGGAGAGAAAGGAAGTAAGGAAGTTCTGGCGGAGCTGGAAGCAGAATAGAGATAGTAGAGTTCTGCTGAGCTAGCCAGGTAGTAACTAATCCTAGCTTTTATATAATGGCTTTGTGATTGATGTGCTATTGTTTGGTTGGATTGTTGTCTTATATGTTATGTCTGAAGCTCTACTGCAATGCTATGATCATATGTTATTGAGTATGGAAGCACGCGGCATACTTATCTGTACACAATCACAAGCAAGCACTGTCACACTGCATTACATATACTGTTATGATTATTACTACTGAGATTCCCCCGAATCTCATCCCCCTTGTATAACCATTTCAGGGAGGTTATGTCAAGGTAGATTTTGAGAATTTTGAGAGACGCCGTTATGCTGCTAAAATTTCGGAGGAGATAGCAGTAGTGGAGGAAGGATATGATGCGTACTGTGTACGTAGGTACTGTCTAAGGAGGCTGGTAGTGAGTGGACCTAGCCGGTTCATCCAGCCTTTCCTGGGTACTTACGTAGAATGGTAGTTCTAATGAGAGAATTACCGAATCAGTACAGCTAGTATAGCTTCCGCAGGTGTGCTCTGAGGAGTCTAAGGCAGGATGTTTCACAGATGCTGAACATGGAAGAGACCCAGAGAATAGAAGATCATCAGGTGGTTACTTCACTTTTGTATGGGGTAATCTAGTGACATGGAGAAGTAAAAAGCAGTTTGTTGTGTCACGAAGTAGTGCTGAAGCAGAACTCAGGGCAGTGGTAAATGGAGTGTGTGAAGAAATGTGGATTACACGTGTCCTACAAGAATTGAGAATCAGTACACAGTTCCTTATAAAGATGTGGTGTGACAGCATGGTAGCCATTCAGATGATCAATAACCCAGTCCATCATGATAGGACCAAGCACGTGGAGATTGATAGACATTTTATAAAAGAAAAAATTGAGTCAAAAATAATTAATTTGTCCCATATAAGGTCCAGTGTTCAAGTGGCAGATATTCTCACTAAACCTCTGGATAGAGGCAAATTTGAATTCTTCAGAAGCAAGCTGGGCATGTTAGATATCTACTTGCCAGCTTGAGGGGGAGTGTTGGACCTATGGGCCAAATATCTTAGCTGATTGCCTTGCTGATTTGCTAATATTCTGGCTGATTACTGTGTTTAATTCTTGGGATTTATTTCCTGATTCTACTCTGATTTATTTCCTGATTTTGTGATCCTAATATCTGGGAATTAATGCCATATTTCATGGGTTATTATTCTTGACTTTATTCTGCTGTATCCTAGGCTAGAATCATGGCTGATCTCTCCTCTTTGATTGAGAGCATGTATCTATTTATAATCTGTGAATATTGGAATGAAATGTAAGCTTCCAGATCAGAATTCTTTGATCTCAATCTACAAAATGTTATGATGATTTACATCATCACTTAAATTGGATAACTGGAAGCTAGGAGCAATATAATGAACCAGCTTTTATTGTTGACTCAAACAATATTTGATCCATTTATCCTAATGTAGCCAAGTTCTGCTGTTCATCTCCAAACATAGGCAGGGACTGGAACAATCGCTTTTTAGGTGAGTGCTAGACAAGTTACTTCTTTGATGGTATCTTCATCAGGTAAAAGTAAGTTCAGAATGACAGAAAATGGAGCCTTCATATAAAACTCACTCCTTTAATTGTGGCAAAAATTTAACTGTATGACCTGACAGCTTTTTTATCGTCTTCTATCCAGGTTTTAAAGTTTTAGCCCTAGAACAGACAATCGAGTAAATGAGATATTTTCAAACACTAACAATCTAACAATTCAATGAGATACATAGGAAGACCACAACCATAATGAAAACTGAAAACTGCTTTTTACATCACAAAGGAAGACCACAACCATAATGAGATACTGAGAAAGGTACATAATCAGAAGTACATCCAAAGCAAACGTGAAAGAACCAAAACTAATACTAGTCTAACTAAAAAATACTTCATTTATGTTAGTCACCCGTGGTCAAATAGTAAACCTCAGACAATTTGAGAGTATAAAACATTAAAACCTCCATAAATGTATGCATAGTAAATAAGGAACTCATATTTAAAGAGAAAAAAAAATATTGGATAAACAAGGCGCATAGTCTAATTTGCAAAATGGAGCAATCAAAAAAACTTGACATGCTCATATTCCAGTCCCATTTGAAGTATTTGTCAGACTAGCTGCCTCCTTTTATTGGTCCAGAGCACAAACTAAATATACACCATGCCCAAGCAAGAATCTCTATAAAATAAATGCAAGACCATGGAAAACAGAAAGTGAAAGATAAGATTGCTGCACTTACCTGTAGCCTGAATACGAATGACAGATCACTTTGTTTAAGGTGCTCCTGTAGAAAACAAATCACACCTCAAGGAATCAGGGTTTAACAGATTACATATATCTCCAGCAAGTTGAAATAGAATGGTTGTACAGCAGTCAGAAGCCAATGAAGATTTAACTATTAGGCTTTGATATAGTTAATATGGGAAAAGGAGTACAAAACAACCCCAAATTCTTTGATATTCGCTAATGCCAACATCTAAAGCCTGAGAAAGACCAACTGTCAATTAATTGAAAGTATAAAATGGTTAGGGAACCTGATCCTGAATCAAATTGTCAGCTTGAGAATCCCCTAAAAGCAATATAAATATATTTTGGAATCAAGGATATGATCAACTGTGACATAAATTTCAAATAACTAGAACATGGCAACTTATGTGAAAATACGTTCCAAGAAGCAGAATTCTGGAAGATCCAGAATCCTTTTAGAATTCCAGGATTCCAACTCTTCCCTACCCAGGAGTTCAGCAGTGAAATTGCACATACAGAGAAATCAGATTAGCAAGGATGGATATCACAATTCAGAAGGTTGATTAATCAATTAGTTAAGAGGCAAAAAGGAATAAATACAATCATACATCAATCCAATATGAACTAAGGGAAAAAAATCCTATAAAGTAATAAGCAAAATTAGCAGGAGCACAATGTAGCTAGACTACCTGCCCAAGAAGAATTTCGTTCAACTCACTCATGGAAGGGGTTCTCTCAACAGCACGAACCTACAATTGCATCCAAGAAAAATTAAAACCTCAGCAAAAGCTTTCCATAGAATACTCACGTGCAGAAATAAATACATACAAGAACAGACAACTTTGAGACTTCTCACCACAGATTACATACATCAAGTCATGAACTACCATTGGTAGCAAATAACTGAATATGAGTAAAACCTTGTAATTAATCACTCTAAGTAATCAAGATGCCGTTACTATAGTTTATAAACAGTGGGCGCATACTTTGAGTAAACAGACACGTTTAAATTACTTTAACAGAAGATGTTCAACAATATCAGCCTCCCTAGTCCCTAGAAACAGAATTACCCTGAAAAGAATTATTTTTTGGATAGTTTTTAACAAACACAAACACTCAGATATATGTACGAATAAATGTATTTAGGTATATTCAAGCATACTCCTAACCTCCAGGCCTCCAGGAAAGCAAAAGGAGACGAGATCCTTGTATTTAAGAGGCGGCTGTTTTTCTGGAGGGTACACAAATAAGACCTGGAAAAAAAAATTCAAATATGCAGCGTTCATGATATGACATTTTAACCAAATTAATTAAAAAAGTGAATAAAAATAGTAGCAATCATTACAATAAAACTGTAATAAGAATGGTAAGAGTAGTAGTAGCACTGTACCAACAGTCCAGAACTGGTGGCAGTAAAACCAATGGAAATAAAGTAAGATCAGTTAACAAGTGTAAAAACCTGAGGCTCGAAACTGGGTTCAACACGGGATTGATTCTGATGGCCAAGTGCACTTCTAAATTTACCAGAACCTTCAGACTTTCTTTGAACATATTGCCTCTGCAGCGCCTGAATGTCACAATTAGGATGAAGTCCAACAACCACCATGCTTTCAAACAGCCGCGTCGGCTCCTTCCAAGACCTATTGTCCTGTGCACTCAATCAAGAGCATCTATGAGAACAATGTATTGACAGCTCAGTTCCATGAGTTTTTGTGATAAGACAAGAAGAAAATGTATAATGCCTAAAAACTGAGAATGCAGTGAAGCTTGAAGTAAGAACACATTCGAACTTGAACCAAAACAGAAATAGCAGCAGAGTCAACTAAGTAACAGATATTAGAACTAGACAACCAAGAGATAAGACAGAAAGAGATATAAGCTGAAAACCTGGAAGTAAAAAGCAGCCTATGTATTCTTTGTAATTTGTATGAAAATGAGCTTAAATACAATGGCTTAAACCAAAAAAGAAATAGCAGCAGATTCAAATTTAGAACATATGATATAAACAAACAACCAAGAGGAAAACAAGACAAGGGTACACATAATTCCAAAAGCTGGAGACCCCCATAGTGAGAAGCAGCGCAAGTGTTCATCCTAGTTTATAAGAGAACAAGTAGAATGAACATATACTTCTGGTGTATCTTAGAAAAAGATTGTACCAAGTACTGTAACTGAAAGTTTGCTGCCCATTGTCGTTTCTGACTTGTTAGGACTTCAGGATTGTAATTTGCAACTTTAACATCAGAAGTGCGTGAGAATCCTTTTATTAATTTTGAAACGTGATTCTGGAACCTTTGAAGATGGCCACTACTATGATCATCTTTAGATGAAAATATTACAGATGGCCTTGGGGAATGAACAACAGTTGCAGCAGCAGCAACGGCTCTTGCCACTTCCTCTGTTGTCTGAGTGAAAAATGAAGAACCCCAACTGGGACTGCCTGAATCTTCATCCTTTGCCATTCCAAACAATTGTGCCTACCTAAACATAATGAAATAGAACTCAGATAAGCAAGATTGTCATCAAACCATCATTTCAAAGAGGGCAACAGACAGAATTAAAACTAACTGACATAATCTATAACAATCAAATACATCAAACGTAGGGAAGGCTATGAACAAGAGTACCAACAAGTCAACAGGTCATACACTCAACACTCAGAAATTGATTATTCACGTTATTCATGTCCTCTTGAAGACTCAGAATTTATGTTTTTTTAGCGCATTCATTAGAGCCGCCCTTAGTTATCATTAATCCAAGCTACTTCCAGAGGTATTTGCGCCATCTGAACTTTTAATATATGATAGACGAGAAAGCAAAGTGAAAATTTAAAAAAAAAATTAATACTTGTCGGAGATCCCATCCCTTCTAAGCCCCCTATTCCTCCTTAGACTCTCCTCCAGAAAACTGTAAATCTGCAAGAGCTACCGCATACAACTTATGATAAACAAAGAAGCACAAGCACGATTTTCTTTTTAGCTCAAAAATACAATATCCGATGCCAAACTTTCTCCATAGGATGCATCAGTCAACCATCTTTTGTTCATTTTTTTACTCTCTTCGGCACTAGCTCCGATGGAGGGGGAAAACAAAAGAAAATAAAAGCTTGAAGACAAGATGCAACAATTGGAAGACGCATAAACAGCACAAAACCATGCAATCAAAGCATCCCATACTGACATCCCAAACTACATAAAAGTATCCAAAAACAAAGAAAAAAGGAGGGAATAATAAAGAAGAAAGCACCATACAAAAACGTAAAGAAGTGGAAATTTTAAAGTAAGGTAGAAGACGGAACTTGGAAAATCGTATCTTCAAAACATGACCACAACTGAGAGAGAAAAATCCGTCACCCACATACATCAGCTGAAATTAGAACAGCCAAAATTCAAAGGGGAAAGGGAGAAGGGCCAAAAAAAAGGAACATAAGAAATAGACAAGCTAACCTCGAGATGGCCGGATAAGGAAATGAAAGCATATAATTAGAGAGAGAAGGAAAGAGTCGAGGCGGCCATTATAGAGCTCGGGGCTTCAACCTTTGAGGAAGGTAAAAGGGAAGGAATTAAATCTTAATTAATTGATCAACTTCAGGTAATTTTCAGGCAAAGAAAATGTACTTTTTAAGAATTAAAAAGGGGGGGATACGGAAGCAAATGGTTGAGATTACGAGTTAGGAGCGAAGCTAGAACCCTCGTGCGCGTCGAAAGGAAACAAGGCAGCCATGGAAGAAGGAACAGGACATTTTTGTGAAAGGAAAGCTGCAGGCTGCACAACACAACGAGGGACGTCAGTTTCTTCCCCTGCCTTGTTTGGTTGGTGTCGTTTCTGTCCACTCCGCTGTGTGTTTGGCAACAACCGCATCCTATGCATTTTCCTTTTTCCTCTTTTCTTCTTCTTCTTCCTTTTTCTATTAACGAAAACTATTAATATCTTTTTTTTATTACTAAGTAATCTCTTACAATATAATTTTTATTTAAATTAAATATTTTTATATTTGAAATATATTCATATTCATATTTTTGAAAGATGAATAAGTCATGTATTTTTAATTCAATTTAAACTTCATAATATTTAAGTTTCTTAAATTAAAAAATTATTTCCTATGATTTAAAAGCTATTTATCTTTTTAACTATAATTATTAAAATTGTGATAAAATTTAAAGATATGACTGTAATTTACTAATTTATTGGCTTTTTTTTTATGAGATCATATGGTGTGAAAGGCGAGAACGACGCCGTTGGTTGATGGGAAGGGATCATGGCCCCTTGCGGCGAGTGGCGTGGAAAAGCAAGCACCCAGACGATGTAATTACTAATTAGCGTGAAATTGTGAAAAAGTTGTATTTATTATTAATTAATTAATTACATGAAAAAAATGAGAATAAGGCCAATGTCACTCCATGGGTTGTGAAGACCCGATTCTGAATCAGATACAACCATTGGATGCAAAGTGCAGATCTGGTCAAACCTAAGCTCTTTTCCAAAGCTTTATATATATATATATATTGCGACACAAAAAATAAAAATTCCGAATCACAAAAATTCCCTACATTGCACATATTTTCCCTCATTTCATTCATGTCTTCTGCCTACAAAATATGTGGATATATTTTCATCATAAAAGGTCATATACATATTTCAATCATCAATGAGCAATCTGTCCTCTTTATCAATATAATAATGTGTTAAGGGTATTTTTGTTTTAAAACAATTTGCTAAGAAGCTAACAAAAAACTAGCTCAATATCACCCCTAAACAAATAATTTACCCTATACATTAAAAAAATATTAATGATAAGTATTAATTTTTAATAATTAAATTGATATTGCTCCATTTGAGTTGATATTAAGTCAAAACAATACTCTTAAATACTCACACACAACTAACAAAAGAGGACTATTAAACCTATAATATTTATTTTATTTTTAATATAGAATTTAATTAGAGAGTTAATCATAATTTTAAATATAAGATATATTTATTATTTTTTTTAAATTATTTTTATTAATATTTTTTTAATAATAGTTAAATAAAAAATATAATTATAATATTTTAAAAAATATATTATATTAATTAATTTTTTAATATAATTAAATTGGTTCAATATATGTTATAATTAAATAGAGGAGGAGTAATTAAGAATTAATAATAATGAAATAGAGTAGAATATTTGGGGATAAGAGGAAGAGGAAGAGGAAGAGGTGAGAGGCAAGAGTGTCCCCTCCTCTTTATTATCGGGATGGTCGTATGGGGCCCATATACGCTGATTATCTGCCTGCTGTGTCCAACATTATTGCAGGAACTCACACCCCCCACACAGAGAGACGTGCATAATATAGAACCTCGTACTGTGTCTTAGTCTAGTTTATTGAGTGCCACTTGCTTCCGCTTCCTCATCATATAAATACAGTGTCACACCATTCTTATTCTTATCATTATCCCCAACTTATCCTTTTTTTTATTATTATTATTAGCAACAACCTCAAGTTTCTTTTATTTATAAAATCAAGCCTAATTAATTAATTAGATTGTATATGTATGAATGTTCTATTCAATTATGACTTATTTAACCTTAGATTGAATTCTAAATACACAATTATTGTTTCCACAGGTTCAGTCACCATTCCGATTTTGAATAGTACTCATGTTTGATATGGATTTGCTACTTGCTCCTTTGGCATCAGCCAATATCTTCCATTCTCAATTTTTGTAAAATTAACCAAAGTTAGGCTTTCATCTGTATTCATGAATCTCTCTACGTGTATTTGTCAAAAATATTAAAATCTGGCCAATCATTGAATTAGGCAAGTAGTGGTTCAAGATTCATAGATTCGATTTGGCTCAAGTGCTGAACTGTGAGTGAACTAATTTTAATTAGATGAAGTGATGAACAATAAAATAGAAACATAAGGATAAGATTGTCGAGTTAGTATAAATTCTCACCTCATGGTCCCAAAGAAATATCATCCTCTGAAGCTGTTCTGAACTGGCATACTGATAATGCTGTTTGCCAAAATAAATTCTTGTACCAGATTGATGAAAAATTGGATCATATTAGCTCTCGAACTAAGGATCTTACTGCTCAAGTAGAATCGCTAACTGATGAAGTTAGCCAACTATATCTGAGATTGACATCTCACATTTTCTAAATTCAACGCCTTCAATTATTTGGGGAGATTGCTGTAGGCCAATTGAAATATTAATATGCCAATTTTTTTTTTTATTGAATCAGCGCTCATAATTACAAGAAAGCATTATCATATACATGATTACGCATAGATGATTTCACTTATTTTGTTCGCATAAATTATACAATAACTATAAATTATAAATGTTAGTTAATATAATTTAATAAAACAAAAGGACATAATGGTGGGTTCACTTGCAAAAAAAATTCATTTTTACCACTGTTAAACAAAATTATATTAGTTCTCTACCCGCTGTAGAATCAGCCGATTTTTTTAAAAGTACATTTAGTACTAATTTATATTTAATTGTATAAATAGTCAGATGTAAATTATGTACACATATATATATACATTATATTTTGATCTTAATATAAGAATTAGTTAATAATTTAAGTAAAATAAGAAAATTAAATAAATCGGTTAATTATAATTTATGGAAGAGTTATTTGACTAGTTTGAATAAATTAATGAGCATATAATATAAATTCGTCTTGAGAAATTATATCTAGTTATAATTAATCAATCAATTAATTTTTATATTAAAAATAGAAAGAGTATGTATTGGTAGATGGAGAAATGAAATATATTTCGGCAGAGGGGGTCGCTAGACGGGGAAGTTCTTGGGGGATTAAATTAAAGTGATGACGAAATTGTCAACAGAAACGATGGATTATTTTAGAGATGGTTGATTTGTTTAATATTCAAAGTTGTTGAATAAGTTAAGCCTTCAACCAGAAACATCCTCATAACTGATTATCTGGTAATGACTTTGTAGGAAGATGCTTGTTTAAACCATTCAAAGTCAATTCTTGCTTAACCTTATCTTCCACTAGTTGGGTACATACCCAATATATATCAAAATGAAATTTATTATTATTATTATTATTTACAAACAAATGAGTTACGCCAGATATTAATGAAAATGTGTGCATTGCATCACTTTCTGTTTTTTCGCCATTACACCAATGGCTGATCATAAGTTAAGTTCATCCGCAACTATAAAGAGATATTTACAAACAAATTATACCATTATTTTTTAATCACTTTCTTTTTATTTTTTAAATAAAATTAAAGATCATGGGACTTCAGAGCCATTTGTGAATTTTTTGGGACTTTTTTTTTAAGTTAAAATCCACTCGTGGGACCTTAGTGTAATTTCGTCTAAAAACAACAACAACAATAATTATAATTATTTAAATCTATAAATTTATAATGAAATTGAACAAACCATGTCTTAAAAATACCGTAGTCTTGAGAAAGAGAAATACTTAGATGATAGATGGAGATTGTATTCAGCCTACTTATAAGCAAAAGTTGTATGATCTTTAAAATTGATTTATTGTTGATGAAAACATAAAATATAATTATATTTATTATTTATTTTGAATGTAAATATTAATATGCGACATAACATTGATAATAAATATATGCTACTTACAAACATGATATATCATAATTTGATTAATTTCTCACTAAAAGCTAAGTATTTTTTAAATATAACAAAACAAAAATATATACATGTATTTCACGTCCTAACTATATTCAATTCCCTTAAAATAATTTAGATTCAAAGCATTCACCATAATAAAATTTTTTTTTTTTTTATAATATATCAAAATGACGATCACTTGGAAGAAATTTAGTCTTGGTTTCATACTTAAATTAATGGGAAAATATCTTTATCATAGCAAAAATAAACTCTCTTTCATAAGTTTTGAAAAAAAAAACCCTTTGTTAATGGTCGTTATATTACTAACATTAAAAAAATTATGTTAATGGAGTATTAAATTATGTTGGGATGTATACGGGAAAAGTGAACCATTGGTCAAAAAACATAAAATAAAAAAAGTGAGCCACGTGGCTTGATGCTTGGGAGATCGGATAGGTTAAGAGTGTAAATGCCACTTTGAGTGTTTAAGAAGCATATCATAGCTAATTAAGTAATTCGACAACTAAAATATAACTGTAATTTGCAATAAATATCTTTTGAATGTGACCATTTAAATTATACATTTTTAGTGCATTTAAATTTTTTATCTTAATTTTCTTATTTCCAATAACATCACCTATCCTGTCGTCAGATTTCGTGTGTGCTTAGAATTGCAGTGGCAGAAAGAAATAGCCTTTATTTCATTTAATTTTTGAAAATTTAAGTTGAAGGTAAAAATTACCCTAAACATGTGGTTTGGACAAAAAGCTATTTTTCCCTTCCAAGAGAGCATGTTTTTATGGGATAAAAGCAAACACACCATTCTTAAGGTTAATTTCCTTGCTCTTTTGTAGATATAGGGAGTGCATGATATTTGCCTTTCATAATATAATCAACAAATTTTATGAACAGATTTTATTTGATTATTTATTAAAAAATAATATACTAGCTAATTTTTCACGTCGTAATTTATTTATATAAGTCAATATTAACCATTTGTTAACTAATTATCAGTGACTCGTTTAATTCGATACTATATGCTAAGCCATGCTCTTGTTAAATATATTATTAAATTTTAGATGAAGCATGCGACAAAATGCCAAGATTCAATTATTTTAAGAAGTAGAAGAGAAAAAATAACCACGTTTTTTTTGTTACAAACCACGTTTGTTTTTAAGTTAAAAGAATCAAATTTAAACTTGTACAAAATTAGAGATCCAATAGATATATATATATTTAAATTAAATCTTAATCAGTTTGGTTTTGTCAATTCGGCCCACATAAACCAAGAACGAATTAAGAAAACCAGCAGTTCAAAAGAATGATCTCTTCAAAAGCCTATTTACTTATTTGGCGGTTATGACTTAAAATTTACTTTTTACAGTATAGAAAAGTTTGGAGCGCACTAAACCATCGTATCTAGGTTTAGCTAGCAAATAAATAAGATATGTGACTATTTAAAAAATATTCGATTCGTAAAAAGTACTATTTTATTATAGTTATAATCACTGTATTTGGAGAGATATTATAATTTCTGAGTACCTGAGTTTATACATAAGGATAATTGATAGTTCGCTCTACCGAACAGTAGATAAGTTCAACCCCTTCCAAAAATGTGTATAACAAAAAAAAAGTTTGGAGCTCACTAACTTGATCTCAAATAGGCACTATGTTTTGTTGGTCTACAAAGGGTTAATTGCACATAGATGAACGATTTTTGTAAGTATATTATTAATAATATTTGATAGAAGGTTAAAATGCGTGTGGTTTATATTTTTCTGGGTGATATCCCAAGAAAATAAGAGAAATATGGTAAACCACCAAGTTTCTTCACACCTTCACTTAATGAAACATCTAGTCAAATGATGTTTTTTTCCCTAAACTATTTCGTGAGGAGCTAAAAACTTGTTGGCTAAACATCATCTTGCAATACCCATTGACACTGCTAATTAAAAACATGCTTAGGTCCACATCATAACTTCAAAATCCCCAAATTTAGGATTACGTGTCTAACGTGAAATCAATCAATCACGTAAATATTGCAAGATTGGGGGCATATTTTAACTGGCATTCTCAGGATCTTAACAATGAAATGAGCTTATCTTGGATTAACTAGTTAATGAGTTGTTCTAGTTTAATTATTCAGGTTTCAAGTTCGAACCTAGATAGTAGAGCTTTCACTCAAAGGGCCCCTAGCTCGATGTAGACTGATTTGGTCTTGTGGAGTCCTAGAATTTAAAGAGATTAACTCATGATACATTCTCATACAAAAAGAAGGACAAGCAAGGGTTGTACATGAAGGAAACATCGCGCATCCATTGGACTTGATTCGATCCGCAGGCAATTAATTGACGAGGATCTGGAACAAGACGAAGTTTATGGAATATAACTCCTGCAAATGCCCTTACCGTGCAACTTTTCCTTTCCCATAGAAGGGGAAGAAAGTAACGCTAACCACTTTCATCACCTAAAACTAATAACTAGGATGTGATTAGGAGAAGAGTACGTCAAAACCTTTTTATCATATGTTATTAGCCAATCATCTTGCAATTCAGTGATATGAAAGTTTCTTGGCCTGGAATTATTTAAAATTGTGATTTTAAAAAGATTTATAGTCTAAATTTTGGTTTAATTTTTTTTTAAAATAAACAGTCATATTTATTCATGAGTGCTTCTGGATAAAATTATAGTTTAAAACGATAATTTTAAATAAGTTGGTATGACTAATTTTTAAAATAATAAAAGAATTTTCGAGAATAAAAGTACCAATTTACTTTTATATTTTTTACCCTACACTGCTTGAGGAAGTCTTCAGTCCTTCCCCTCATTCATTACTCTACTTGCTTTCCCTGCATGAACCTCCTCTGTTTGCTCTTCTCTTTCTAGCTTCATTCCCCTCTCTTCTCTATTTCTCATACCTTTGTTCTTCTCTATTACTTATACATATATATATATATATGTATTTATTTAATATAAATATATGTATAATAAAATAATTCATAAATAAAATTATTTATTTAATAATTTATTACTCATTATTTCTTCTTATTTACCTTTTAAAATAGTAAATATATATTATTTGTTATTTTAATATTACCCATAAAATTAAAATTATATATTTTATTTTATATAATTATCATTTTAGATTATATATTTTTTTAATAATTTATAAATCATAAACCCCTTCTGCTAATAATTATTTAAACACTTATTTATTTAAAATTTTTTTCATAAATTATTTTTAAAAAGATCTTTTTTAAAAATTATCTATAAATCTTTTTTAATTTTTTTTAAACAGGTACTCTGATAAGTGAAATATTATGAATTTAATTTCATTTATAACTTTAATTAGAAGTTAGTTTTATTTGCCCTTCTAATTAAATAAAAGCCTTGTAAATTTCAGAAGCACGTGAGGGTCACGGTTTTCACGAACCGCAGCCCCACGTGCAAAATATGTTATGCTCATCCGCGTCAGGCACCACCCGCGGGCGTTGAATATTCAACTCCGCTCTCTCCCTCAATCTCTGTTCACCGTCCAAATTCGTAATCTACCTTCTTAACTCAAGCACAACTTCCCAATATCGTTTTGAAATCCAAAGCAAGCCACTAATCCCATTTTAACCAAAAAAAAATCTTAAACATAACATGTTAGATAAATAGTCTATTTTAATCATAACTATAAAATCTTAATTTATTTTATTTTTTAAAATTATATTTTTTAAAAATATTTTTATATAATTATACATATTAATATGTCTTTTATTAAAAATAATTTAAATATACATGATTAAAAGAGTTAAAATATAATTATTATAAATAATTAACTTATTTAATTTATTTTAATTAATTAAATGAATATTATATTAAAAATATGAGGTAGTAATACTCCTTCTTATTATAAATTAATATAAGATTCATCCGGGAGTTTTGATTCCACCATAAATATAAAATCCAATTATCTCTTATCTCTTATATTCTATTAATTATTTCTTTTCAATAATACTCATATTAATTTATTGAGATATTTTTATCTCATGCACATTAAATTCTCATAATTAAATATTAAGGATATTTTAAAAAAAATTACCACAAATTCTTTATATATTAATTATATAAATTAATTAAATAAACTTGTATGTTTTTTTATACACAGAAAATTAATACTCCGTGATCCCGGAGTATTAAATTATACACTGTTGCGTAATAATATTAGTGCCTGTTTGGAACCTCGGTTTGAGAATCAATTATGGGGCAAAATCTCGGTTTAAAAAATTTTCACACAAATAGCAATTTTTGTTGAGAATTGATTTTGGACAAAACCTCGGTTTGAAACCTAAGTTTTGAATAAGCTACTGAAAATAGCTTTTTCTTTGAAACTTAGGTTTTGGATTATCCAATTACTATTATACCCTTACTTTTTTTACACCATCTCTCCTCTCTATTATCTCTCCTCTCTCTTCTCTTATCTCTCTTTTTCTCTCTCTTCTCTCCTCTCTTATCTCTCTTTTTCTCTCTCCTCTCTCCTCTCTACACTCTCTTCTCTCTCATCTTTCTTCTCTATCATCTTTCATCTCTCTTACTTTTAATCATATCATACCATTTTTAGTAATTTACCAATATAAAAAGTGATTCTACTACTAATCATCCAAACATCTTTATTCCCAAAATCTATTCTTCCCAAAATATATTCTCCAAAATCTATTCTTCCCATAATCTATTCTCCAAAAGTTAATCCAAACGCAACCTTAATGGCTTCGCTGTTCACACTTTGGTCCTAAAAATTTATCACGTGGCGAGCGGCCACATCCTTCTTCCCCTGCGTCCTCGGGTACGGGTAATGATTGTGTATATAAAAATAGGACCCTTAAATTACATATGCTTCAGATCACTCAAGTGAGAATTTGTTTGTTCCACCTCATTTGCTGGCTGAAGTGGAGAAGCGGACAAGGGATCATCGAATAGCCACCGCCGCCAGCAGCGGAGGATCGGAGCTCCGACACACTGAACAGAGGCGTAAGCGATTCCAATGGCGGAGACTACAACGCAAGGAGGATCCGCCCTCTTCTCTCCTTACAAGATGGGCAAAGTCAATCTCTCTCACAGGTCTCACTTCTTTCTCTCTCTATTTTTCTAGATTTCTCTAATTTCTTTTTTCAGGAATAGGGGAGACGGAGTGAGGGGATCAATTAATTTTCCAGTTTCGAAATTGGCGATGGATTTGTGAGAAATTAACTGAGTTAGTTTTGGTGGGATTTGACAGGTTGGTGCTAGCGCCGATGACGAGATGCAGAGCTTTGAACTGGATTCCGCAGCCGGCGATGGCGGAGTACTACGCGCAGAGGTCAACTCCGGGAGGCTTTCTCATTAGCGAAGGCACTTTGATCTCTCCCACGGCGCCGGGGTAAGCCTTGTAATTTTGTCTACTTTTTGAGGTCTTTCTTGTTTCAGGAACATCTGGTAGCGGAATGGAATGACTGAATTCCATTACTAACCGGTCAAAAATGGCGTCAAATGAAATGATAGTATCCACTTGGCGAGATTTTATTCGTTATGATCCCACTTTTATAGTGGGTGATGTTAGGTGTCGGTGCACGAGAAATTTTCTCTTAATTATCCTTTTTGTTGTTTTTGTTTCATAAAATGCAAAAGGGAAGTCAGTTTTTATAAAGCATATTATTTTTAAACTTCATTAAAAATATCCAGTTTACTTTTCCATGTAAAGGTTTTTAATGTCTTGCTTTTTTTTTTACCGGGCAAAAAAACCAATAGAAGAGCAAAATTTAAGCATTTGAAAGATAAAAAAGATAACGTTATCTCTCTGTTTATTTTAAGAGGGACCAAAAGTATATTTATGCCCATTTATAGACCCTATTGACTATGGGCACTTGTAAGCTACTTTTAAGTTTGACCCTGAAACCCACAAAACCACTAGGGGAAAAAAGTTTTGGCGTTATAATTTTCATTGAAATTAGACTATTAAAACTTTAACGCGGAGCAAGATTCATTTTTTTTTTTACAGAGAGCAAAATTCATTTTACCCATGGCATGATTATTAGATCATATGATGAAGTGGGTTAATTAATTATGTAGATTTCCGCATGTACCTGGCATATATTCAGAAGAGCAAGTTGAGGCATGGAGGAAGATAGTGGATGCTGTCCATGCCAAAGGAAGCCTTATCTTTTGCCAACTATGGCATGTTGGCCGAGCTTCTCACCCAGGTACTTCCTAATTACTCGCTCTCTCTGATCCTTTCTAAAAAAAATCTTGTCAACTACTATCTCCCTTACTCATTTCTTAATATAAGATCTATTTAATTAATTTAAATAAATTAAAAAAATTAGATAAGTTAATTATCTGTAATGATCGTTTGTTAGTTTTTTTAAAATACTCTATTTAATCATGTGTATTATAAATTCCTTAATGTGTAATCATATATATAGATATTTTATGGAGAAAATTATAATTTTAAGAGATAAATTAAAATCTTATATTTAAGAGTTAGAATTAAAGTAGACTTCTTATCTAACTCTTATATTTAAGACCGTAGGGAGTATTATCTTGAGATTAAAGAAATCAGTAAAAATTAGTTAAATCTATTTTTTTTTACAGCTTCTCCAAATTAACCTTTGGTTGGTTGAGTTGTTCAACGGGGGAGAGAAAGAGGATGGAAAAATCATTAATTAAGCTAAGAATAAAAGAGATAAGGGTATTTTTAAAAATGAGTTGTAAACGTTTTATTAAATTTTATGAAGTGTCTTGTACTCCCTCCAATTTTTTCAATTTTTTAAACACAAATTTATATTGTATATTTCCTAATCTACTTAATTAGTTAATTATCTTTTATATTACTTATAATTAATTTATTTAATTTTTTTAATCTATTTAAAAAGATTAATTAATTTTTATATTAAAGACTCGAGTAATATTAAGATTGATAAGTATGATGTTATAAACATGCGAGTATATCATAAACATTTTATGGAGTCATTATTCTAATACTCTCTTTAATCTTTAATATAAGATCTAATTAACTAATTTAGAGAAGTTAAAAAAATTAAATAGATGATTTAATTATAGTATATATTAGCTATAATTAGATTATATAGCAATTTATATGTTACATAAATTAATTTTAAAAAAATATAAATATAAATATTTTTAAAATTTTTTATTTAACTTTTTTAATATGTTGCTTACTATTAATATTAATGACAGGAGGTAGTAAACAGGTTGGAAATGGATTTTAAATTTACTTGATTCTTGCCCAACTCTGGTTTGATGTCATGGTATGATATGTTATATTTATCATTATCAGTTAGTTAGGAGGAGTTAGGACTTATCCTGGTTTTGCCCTTTCCACACTTGCGAAACAGTTTATCAGCCTGGAGGGTCCCCACCCATATCGTCCACTTCCAAACCCATATCGGCGAGGTGGAGAATTCTCTTGCCAGATGGCTCCTATGGCGTCTATCCTGAGCCTCGAGCCCTGAAAACTTATGAAATCCCAGACATCGTGCATCATTACCGGCAAGCCGCCGTCAACGCTATTCGGGCAGGTTCGTAATTTCCTTATTTTATCATATATATATATATATATACTTTCTTCGCCATATGGTCCATTATATTGAGTAATTATGAATGCTTCTCCTTTTTAAAGGCTCCAAAATACCTAACGCGTCCAAAGCGTAGTCTTTTTCATGCTCATGGAAGTATTATGGTCCACATTGGGAAAATTTAGCCCCCTTTAGTCTAATAATGCATATCCATGCCATTCGCTTCATAGTGCACCATGATAACGAAATGTCACGCTCACGATAATTATAAAATTCTTTACGCGTTTCTTAGTTCGTTTGATTGATCATGGATCAACATATTGACCTTCAATGCCATGTGACAAAACAGGTTTCGATGGAATTGAGATTCATGGGGCTCATGGGTATCTTATTGATCAATTCTTGAAGGATGGGATCAACGATCGAACAGATGAATACGGTGGATCACTGGAAAATCGTTGCAGGTTCCTGATGCAGGTGGTTAAAGCAGTGGTTTCTGCCATCGGAGCCGATAGAGTCGCGGTGAGAATCTCACCGGCGATAGACCACCTGGATGCAATGGACTCTAACCCACTCAGGCTAGGCTTGGCTGTGGTTGAGAGGCTCAACAAGCTCCAACAAGAGGTAGGCTCAAAGCTTACTTATCTCCATGTGACACAACCCCGATACACTGCATATGGGCAAACAGAATCAGGCACACCTGGGAGCGAAGAAGAAGAAGCTCACTTGATGAGGAACTTGAGGAAGGCTTATCAAGGGACGTTCATGTGCAGTGGTGGATTCACAAGGGATTTGGCAATTGAAGCTGTGGCTCAAGGTGATGCTGATTTTGTATCATTTGGTCGTCTTTTCATATCAAATCCAGACCTGGTACTAAGGCTTAAGGTTAATGCACCTCTGAATAAGTATAATAGGAAAACTTTCTACACCCAGGATCCCGTTGTGGGATACACAGATTACCCCTTCTTGAACAAAGAAAGTGGCCCTAAATCACTCTCGCGTCTTTAATTGTATCAGTTTTCTGATATTGTCATCTGTATTATTGCATGATTACAATCTAGGAAACTTGTCAAATGGTTCAACCTCTTACCCTTGGGGATATATATATATTGAAACTGGTACTGTTTCATTATTCTCTCTCTCTCTCTCTCTCTCTCTCTCTCTCTCTCTCTCTCACTACACACACATCAAGCACCACTTCTAATGCAATACAGGGAAAAGTGGATAAACAGGTTGCATGTCAGGATAGAAGAGTCCGAAATGTTGCTCTACACCAGCAGGCTTGAGATTCTCATTGAAGGTGGCAAACACAAAACCTTCTATGAAAGCGTCAGGCCTCTTTGGTGTTCCTGCCTGTGAAGCAATGCGTCTCACGAAGTTCTGAGTATAAGTGGCAGCCACTGATATGGTTGTGAGGTCCCCATTACCATCAGAAGGCCAACCACTCTCGGACACGACAACGTCCACGTCAGGAATCCCCACTTTCTCCATTGCCCAGAAAAAGGAATCTATCATAGCATCAAGCATGTTGCAATACCCAAAACTTCCGTCCTGAACCACTACGTCTTTAGCATTGAACTGAGCATAGTCCAAGCGTATGTTTTGAGGGTCAGACGCATATGCAAAATATGGATACAAATTCACCAAAAAAGGGTTTGCTTGAGCTGCAAGGAACCCCAGAATCCCAACGATGGCCTCCTTTGATTTGGTTGAGAAAACAGACAGTGAAGGTGGATATGAAGTCCCCAAGACAGAAATAGGCACAGAGGTGGTCACAGAAATGCCACTTAAACAAGAAGCATCGAGTATGCTTTGAAAATTCTGCATCACAGGTAGTACGTAGTTAGCCAAGTTCCCTGGAACGACCTCGTTTCCGACAACAATGTAACGAAAGACGATGTCTTGAGAGTATGGTTGTACGTAGTTTGCGAACCAGTTGTTGACGGCTTCGATGCTAGCAGCCATGGTGGGCAAATCTTCGTTTCGAATGCCGAGAGTGAGATCAATGTGGCTGTTTCTGAGGGCTTCAAGCACAGCAATGTCAGGGTCGAATAGCCTCATCTTGGTTATGCCGTTGTTCTTGTAGAGTTGCACCACTTGAGCCGGAGACGGCAGGTCGTTTCCAAGTCTTCCGTAGTTAACACCTATTGCAACGGATGCTTCAGTGCTTGCTGCTAAAGCACATAAGGCAAGAGCCACTTGAATCAGTGTCATCATTCTTCCCCAAAAAAACGCCTGAAAAAAATAATAATAATAAGTGGTTAGTATATTACATTTCTTACAATAGCAGATTTGCACTGTAGGAAATAAATATGTGAGATGAATTTTGTCTCATAAGGCACAAAAAGAGTTTTTTTTTTTTTTTAAAAATGATTCTGGTGACAGGTGCTATGTATAAAATTAATTAAATTAGATATTGACTGCCCATGATATAATTAAATAAATAAATCCTTATTGATACCTAATTATTCAAGCGAAGGGAAGCAGTTGAAAAGTTTGACAGCACAAGTGCAGTCTTTAATTATATATATAGATTTGTTTCCTTTGATAAATGGGTTGCTGTACAAATGACAAGGCTAAAAGCCTAAAACACTTCATTTTTGTAATAAAGCTTCGTACTTGTCTGTCTTTCTCAATATAAACTTTGTGCTTGAAGAAGGGGTTCAAAAGAGTTCTAGAGACTAGAGAAGCAGAACAAGGGAAAAACATATATGAAATGAAGCCTTGCGTTTCTCTAAACCAATCATAGACAAGAAAAGGAAACAACCAATAAAGCAACTGAATTCCAGTAATTAACTTACAGATTTAATGATATTGCTGAATAGAAGATGAACTGATATGTGCAAAGAACTCCAGTAATTGAATTCCTTGGGCCTTATTTTATATACACCCAAACACACACACACGAAGAACTCCTACTCTACCTTTCCTTTCATGTAAATTTTCCCACAGTTAATTGCTTGACAAGTTATTGCCGTGTTTCATATATAAGAGGAAACTTTCACTAAATTGGAAGTTAAATTCCTTTGAGGTACATATATGTCCCCACTCCCCTCGGTCATTAATTACGAGTTTCCTTTCTGACATAATAACAATATAATTAATCCCTAATAAATCTCACCATACTTCACACACATACACACACAGAGCTAGTTTATAGAATATATATATATATATATATATTTTATAGAGATTTAAAAAATTGAAAGTAAAGAGAAAAAGTTTTAAAATATTATTAATCCTTGAAATGATTGAGATTATAAATAGACTTTTGTATAGATAAAAATATAAGCTAATAGGCTAAACCTATCATTTATCATAATCCTAACATTTCAGATTTATTCTTCTAAGATATAATAATTTAATATTCAAATCCAATCCTAAATAATATTCAAATTTTTTTTATTAGATAATTAATTAAATAACTAACAAAATATAACATTAATTAATAATTAATTCTAAACTAGTGCATCTCAACACTCCCCTTCAAGATGGATCTACATCTTGAATATTTGTGTTTCTCAACACTCCCCTTCAAGCTGAGAGGCAGCTTGAATGTGAGCAGCATCATTATAAAAGAACCAGAATTTTGAATCTTTAAACCAGTAGTGACTACTGAACTGAAGTTGATTGAATCTTGAATTTAGATCTTAAGATAAAGTTGCGAACTTGATGAAGAACATCATTGTTGAATGCCTAGCAAGAGCATTTGCAAGAGAGGAATTTGATGAAGAATCATATATATTATTCAAGAGTAACATGCTCATATAATCATGGTAACCCACTTGACACAGTAATTTAACCTCACTCAAGAGTAATATGCTCATACAATTATGGTAACCCACTTGGGTTTACACGCTAATCTAATCTCACTTGAGGTAGATGAACTAATCCCATAACTTATGAGATTTTATGGGAAGAGACCTAAGTTACCCTCTTTCATCGTAACTCACTTGGGTTTATATACTAATCTAACATCACTTGAGGTGGATGAACTAATCCCATAACCTATGAGATTTTATAGAAAGAGACCCAAGTTACCCTCTTCCATCATATATAACTAATCTATCACTTGAAGACGTGTCTTCTCTTCAGGTTTGACCTTCTTCTTCTTCTTCTTCGTCAAGACCTTAACCAAAATTTAATATTCCTGCTTCGATACCATGTGGAGATTTGAAAGATTGAAAGTAGAGAAAAAAAGTCTCAAAATATTATTAATCCTTGAAATGAATGAGAATATAAATAGACCTTTATATAGGCAAAAATATAAGCTAATAGGCTAAATTTAGAATCTATCATAATCTTAACATCTCAGATTTATTCTTCTAAGATATGATAATTTAATAATCAAATCTAATTCTAAATAATATCTAAACTTAATTTTTTAGATAATTAATTAAATAACTAACAAATATAATATTAATTAATAATTAATTCTAAACTAGTGCATCTCAATATTCCCCCTCAAACTAAATCTATAGTGTGAATATTTATGTTTCTCAATATATATATATATATATAGAAAATCTTTATGCAAGAGAAATTATAGTAGCTAGAGACAATCCCAGAGAACGCGTGGTGAGAATCAACCATGAATTTTCAGACATTATGGAACCATGACCAAGGCTTTATATTCTTACCCGTAATTAGGTTCTTTAACGAAATTCTTTAGTATTTACCGGTGACTAAACTCTCTAAATATTTTTTCAGCTTGGCGGCATGCCCCCGATAACTTATATAAACTCATAACTTTACCTTAACAACGATGTTTGAACTCATAATTTTATAAGTTAAGAGCTAATATCTTACTAACTAGATCAACCTTTTAACTTCTATTCAATCCACGTTGGATCCATAGGCTATATATATAAAATCTCATCATACTCGGATATTTCTTTCCTTTAAGGCCTTCCTTGATTGGGCCACTCGTCATGCTTTAGCCGGAAATCTTCAAATGCCTAGGCCTACTATGTTTTAGGAAACTTAACAAAACCTCCCAAACATAAACGCAGAAAAGAAATGAAAACTAAGTTATTTTAGGAAACAACCAATCAAAGAATGAGAAATTTTATAACTCGACACATGAATCATCCATCAATATCAATATATTATATAAAATCAATAAATCATGAACAGTGCATCTGATCTGGTTCTCCAAAAAAACACAAAAAGTTCCAACATTAACCTACTTATTTTTGTAGTGCCTAGGGGCTAATTAAGTTAATTCTAATGCAAAACAGGGAAAAGTGGATAAACTGGTCGCATGTCAGGATAGAACAGTCCAAAATGTTGTTCTACACCAGCAGGCTTAAGATTCTCATTGAACATGGCAAACACAAAACCTTCGATCAAAGTGTTTGGTCTCTTTGGCGTTCCTGTCAGTGAAGAAATACGTCTAACGAAGTTCTGATTATAAGTAGCCGCCATTGATACAGTTGTCAAGTTCCCATTACCCTCAGAAGGCCAACCACTCTCAGAAACCACAACGTCCACGTCAGCAAATCCCTCTTTCTCCATTGCCCAGAAAAACGCATCTATCATAGCATCAAGGATGTTGGAATACCCCAAGCTTCCATCTTGAACCACAATATCTGTTGTACTTAACTGAGCATAATCCAAGCGTATGTTTTGAGGTTCAGACGCGTAGGCAAAATATGGATACAGATTGATCAAAAGAGGAGATCCTTGAGCTGAAAGAAACCCTAGAATTCCAGTCATGACTGCTCTTGATTGGTCTGAGAAAACGGATTGCGAAGGAGGAAATGAAGTTGCAAAGACAGTGGTAGCCACACAGGTTGTCATAGAAATGCCGTTTAAATTCTGAGCATCGAGTAGGATTTGGAAATTCTGCATCACTGGGACTATGTAGTTAGCCAAGTCTCCAGGAACAAGCTCATTTCCGACAACTATGTACACGAAGTCAATGTCGTCGAGGTATGGTTCTACGTAGGTATTGAACCAGGTGTTGACGGGTTCCATGCTGGCAGCCATGGTGGGTAAATCCTGGTTTCGAATGCCGAGAGTGAGAGCAATGTGGGTGTTTCTTAGGGCCTCAAGAACAGCAATGTCAGGGTCGAAGAGCCTCATGTCGGTTATGCCGTTTTTCTGGTATAGTTTAACCACCTCGATTGGAGGTGGCAGGTTGTCTCCTAGTCTTCCATAGTTAACACCGACAGCAAATGATGCATCTGTTCTTGCTGCTAAAGCGCACAAGCCAAGAGCGATTTGAATGATCAGTATCATCATTCTTCCAAAAAAAGACCCTAAAAAAAAAAGGAAAGAAATATAAGTAGTTAGTATGTTTTATATGCAATAAAATAAGGTAAATTTTGTTTAGTTTTATTGCTAAAAAATAATTAAATTAGATATTGACTGCACATGGTAAAGAAATCCTATCTTATTGGGGCAAGTGAAGCACTTCACCATTGGAAAATTTTGACAGTACAAGCAGTATGATTAATTATATATTGATTTATTTTCTTTGATTAATGGTTTCTGGGTCAAGGTTAAAAGTAAAACTTTTCTTTTTCTAATAAAGTTTTGTACTTGTTTCCAACATCTGAGTGGTAAGCGGCTCGGTATCACTTAAGCGAGGTCTCAAGTCTGAGCCTTGGCGTATGCAAAAAATTCCCGTTGTGAGACTCATCTACCAAAGCCAGGTGCGCAACGTAGGTTGGATCCGGATGTAGTCAGGCAAAACTTCGGTGAACTAGGTGGGCAACAAAAAAAAAAGCTTTGTACTTGTTTGCCTTCATGAATATAAACTTTTTTTAAACAATATAAACGTTTTTCAGTGAAAAGAGTTGTTAAAAAGCTCCAACAGATAAAAGAGTTAAAACTATACAGAAATAGAAACCTAAGAAGGAAGGAATATGTACGAAGTTTTATATTTCTCTAAACCAGTCACAGACAAGAAGGGGATCGAACAACTTACAGAGTTGATGATATTGCTGAATAGAAGATGAACTGATCTCAATGACGCTCTTTATTACAAAAAAAAGTTGTCTCTTAATTCCTTGCTTGTGCTATATATATATATAAAGAACTCCTACTACCTATTATTTGTTTCCTTTGATATAAATTCTCAGTTAATTGCTTGACAAGTTATTGCCGTGTTTCATATATAAGAGGAAACTTTCACTAAATTGGAAGTTAAGTCCTTTCTGAGGCACAAAATATCTTCCCTATATGCTCGGTCATCAACGAGTTTCCTTTTCCGACATAATAACAATATAAATAATAATCAATCAATAGATCTCACCAAAAATATATTATATTTGCCCCGAAAAAAAAGGTGGTGGGAATCAATCATGAATTTTAAGGAAAGATAGTGGGAAATCAATCATGAATTTTAAAACCTTAAAATATCAGGTAGGAAACTATGTCGTTTAGGCCAGCTTGGGCGAGTTGGGTTGGAATTTCCAACCTATTTAAAGATGGACCTATTTAGATGTGCCCCACCTAAACAACCCATCTAACTTATGGGGTGACTTTTTAAGAAATTATTTTTACGCTTTTTTATTTTTTATTTTAATTATAATGAGTTAAACAGTTATTATTTTACATTTATTTTAGGCATGACGTTTGTTTTATGTTGAAATTTAGTTCTATATATGTTTGATTTCAATTTTTTTTAAATTAATTTATCAATTTTCTGTCTTTATGAATATGATTTTTCTAATCAATATAATCTTTTTCTCGTGAAAATAGTGTTCAAAATATATACGAAGCTTCATAATCTTCTAATCAAGTTGCCTGTAATATTCTTACCTTGGGCTATGTGTGTGTGTGTGTGTGTGAGAACTCTTATTCTTACCTTGGGCTGCATGGACTCCCGCATCGATTTGGGCCAAAGCGATTTGGTGTTATTTAATCATGGCCGTGGCCCAAAAATATATTGCCAGGCTGTAGAAATTAAAAAAGATTTTTTTTAAGAAATGAAAATAATAACAATTTGTTATGGTTCTAGCCGTGCTTGGGGAGGTATTTTAACTCTTGAATATTTAAGTTTATGCTTGAGGGTAATAGACAGTTCGCCATGCCCGACATTAGTATAGCTTATGAGGAAAGAAGATTTTGCCTTACCCTTAGATAATAGGCGAGCCTAACCCCCTTCTAAAAATATTTATATATAAAAAAAGAACGATTTTTCATTTCGCCCCGATAATAACAAAAAAATATACGTCGGAATGTTAATTCCCTTTATTTTCTCGATAGTGCATATATTCATTATTCTGTATCTTCCCAATATATAAAATAATTTAATTTATAGTTTTGTCAATTACCTTTTTTCTATTATTAATTAATCTTTATTTCTTCCAATTTAATTTAATTTATTGCGCGAAATTGTGATATTTGTGAGATAATGAGAATCAAACGAATTTAATTATGAGAGGGAACTGTGAAGGACTAGTAAATCCTATCTATATAGCCTTAAATTTAATAACTCAACTAATCAAAGAGATTATATCCGTGAATCCAATTAATCCATCCTAATAAATGAAAGAATATTCATTCACATAATCACTGATAATATCATAATATACCAATAAAAGGACGCAAATAAAATTTGGTTAATGTATATCTCTACATTTAATTAACACGTATCCATGGCTTTGGCCAATTAAGTATACCCAATTAATTGTGACTAAAATTCTATATTAAAAGAATAGAATATATGATAAAGTGAAATTAGAGAATTTGACAAAATGAATATAAATAACTATCTTATTAGACTTGCACACATATAGACTGTAGTTTAATTAGTATGAGGACAGAGTATAGAACATTATTTTTATATATTGTTTCAGTTTCAGTTTTTATATAAAGTATAATAATTAAATAAAGATGGAAAAATAAATAAAAATCCTTAATATCTATTGAAGCTTTTGTTTTAATTCATAGATTTAGAGATCTCGTTTGCTCGAAATTCACAAGACTTGTAGTTTCTCTATGTCAATGTAAAGTTGACTTTCAACAAGGCTGAAGACAAATGAATTCTGAAGATGATATATTAGCCAAATATATTTTAGCCATGCCCACAAAATTTCATCTGATTCCTTTACAAGATTTTTTATTTTTATTTTTTTTCAGATTAGTCCTTACTGTTTTCTTAGATTATCAAAAATAACTACTTTAAGTTAGGGAGACTAGAGGACATGAACCCTAAGACAGACACGACTTTGACCAATTGACTATATCTAATTAATGCTGATCACTAAAATCCTCTTATGATGATCTATCAGATAAGTGTGCTTCACTTAGATTATGTTTATCTTAAAATTAAACCTTTGACTATGTTCTTATCATGCATATATATTAGTATGAAGATTACATCAAACCTATCATCGTATAGTCACATGATGAAGTTTATCATCAATCTAATGCATTTCCTCACTTGGTCAAACGATGACATATATAACATTAGCAAACTGTTATAGATTCATAGAAAATATGGCCTCTATATTCATATTTTCAGTTATCACATATGCATTGAGGCTTATTCCATAAACATAAGCTGCTACTTGGTGGGAGCCACCTCATGCTATTATATATATATATCCATTACATATATACCAAAAATATTAATAAGATAAATTAACTTTGGTTACATATCTAAATTCAATATAGACACATATGGTATTGCTGAATAGAAGATGAACTGTGACAATGATGCTATTTACACAAACAAGTTGCCTGTAATGTTCTTACCTCGGGTTACATGGGTTTTTTAAGGTAAACCTAGGGTATCTATCGTTGGAGGCAGTGGTTAACCCCTTTGCACTGTAGACTTATTGAATAGATTTTAGTGTTAGCCATGAGACCCTTCATAAACACTGTCAAAGATCGAATCCCTGACTAGATGCTAGAAAATTTAGCTAAGTACTAAGTGTGTTAAACCTCCTATTTAATTTTGTTTAAGAAGGTTAATTGGGCTGCATGGAATCCCGCCTCGATTTGGGCCAATGGGGGTTTAATCATTTTAGGGTGGTGGCCCAAAAATATATTGACTGGCTGTAGAAATTAATACGTATATTTGTGTAACCAACGGGGGTTGGTCCGAGTGGTAAACGGCTCGGTATCATTTAAGCGAGGTCTCGAGTTCGAGCCTTGGCATACGCAGAAAATTTCCTTTGGGAGACTCACCCACCATAGCCAGGTGCGCGACGCGGGTCGAATCCTGATGTAGTTGGGGCAAAGCTCCGGTGAACCGGGTGGGCAACAAAAAAAAATACGTATATTTGTGTAACAAAAAAAAATATTTATAATAGACAAAGTTAAGTTTAACAGAAAGAATTAATGACTCTTCCAACATAATGAACTAAGGTTTAAGAAAGTGACTAGTATTTTTGTCTTGATCATACACAAGAGAACTTATCAATTACCCTTTTTTTTGTTATTAATCTTTATTTCTTTCCTAAATTACGCAAAATTATGATATTTGTGAGATAATGATCAGAATCAAACAAATTTGATTTTGAGAGTGAAGGACTAGTAAATCCTATCTATATATCCTTAATAACTCAACTAATCAAAGAGATTATATTGTACTATTTGTTCATCATATTCCAATAAATGAAATAATATTCATTCACATAATCAAAGAGAATATCATAACATACCAATAAAAGGACGCAACATAAAATTTGATTAATGTATATATCCAAATTTAATTGACACATATCCATGGCTTGGGCCAATTAAGTATACCCAATTAATGGTTACTAAAATTCTCTCATGAACTCTGTGTGTTTTATAACATCTCATGCAATTTTTTAAGTCGCATAAGTGAGGGTGTGGGGATTAAACTTTTGTATAATTTTAATATTTATAATTTTAGCTTTACATAATAATAAATATTGCTACTTATTAATTTTTAAAAAAATAAATTACCCTATATTAACCTAAGGTACCCTGACTCCGCCAATGATAAAAGATATAAGGACTATACTCGTCCATGATTCTGTTAAACTGAAAATTTCATATATATAAGAAGAAACTTATTACGTTAATTCCTTCTTTTTTTGTTATTGATTTTGAATTTTTGAAATTATGAAGAAATCTTTAGCTACTTTTTTTTAAAAGAATATAATATATTAACGTAATTTCTTAATATACATGAATTTCATAATTTTGCCAAAACAAAGATAAGGATTTTAAAACAAAGATTATATAAAAAAAAGGCACCTAGTATTTAATATTTAAATACTCACCATACCAGTGAAATTAAAAGTATTAAAATCAATTTATGAAAGCCTTAAAAATTAAAATCTGTATTTCTTTTAAAGACTTGAAATATTATTATTATTTGAAGTATATAAATGATGTCAAGATACTTATATTTTATTCATATATAAATATTAGTAGTTATAAGCATCATACATGCATGCTTGAAGCAAATTTAGAATAAAATTCAAAGCGGAAAAACTGGATAAACAGGTTGCTTGGTTGGAAAGAAGAGTCCGAAGTTTTGCTCCACACCAGCAGGCTTTTGATCCTCATTGAACATTGCAAAAATGAAACCTGGAATCACTGCGTCTGGTTTCTTCGGTGTTCCATTCTGTGTGGTGATTCGCTTGGCATAGTTCTTATTATAAGTCGAAGCCAATGTTGGATTTGTTAGATCACCATTACCAGCAGAAGGCCAACCACTTTCAGACACCACCACGCCCACATTAGTCACTTCCACTTCCTCCATTGCCCAGAAAAATGCATCAATCATGGCGTCAAGCATATTCGTATACCCTAATGGTCCGTCCTGAACCACAACGCTTGGAGCTGTGAACTGAGCGTAATCCAAGCGTACGTTTGCAGGATCAGATGCATATGCAAAATAGGGATACAGATTGATGAATAGAGGATTATGAGTATATGCAAGGAACCCTAGAATCTTGATCATGACATCTTTGGAATTGTCTGCGAATATAGATGCAGAAGGAGGATATGAATTTCCGAATACTGTGGTAGCCACGCAGGTTGTCACACCAATGCTGGTAATTTTCCGAGTATCGAGTACAGCTTGAATGTTCTGCATTACGGGAAGTATGAAGTTGGCCAGGTCTCCGGGAACTAGCTCGTTTCCGACCACGATGTACTCGAAGGCGACATCGTTGAGGAACGGGTCAATGTTGGCGGCAAACCAGCCGTTGACGGCATCCATACTGGTGGACAAGAGCTGCAAATCCTGGTTTAGTACCCCGAGAGCGACACCAATGTTGGATTTTCTGAGAGCGTTGAGAACATTAACGTCAGGTTCAAATAGTCTCATCTTGGTGATGCCATTTTGCTGGAACATTTGAACAACCTCGGCCGGAGGAGGAAGGTTGTCTCCTAGTCTTCCATAGTTAACTCCTATAGGAGCAGCTGTTTCTACTGTTGCTGTTAGGGCACACAAGGCTATGGCGATTTGAGCAAGTCTCATCATCATTTTGCATAGAAACCCTAAAACAAATGAAAACCGAAAAAACATTCTTATAATTAGTCTGTCAACGTTGTGTGACTTGTGTCTGATATATAAAGTATAATGATTCAATAAAGAAGGCAAACTAAATAAGAAATCCGAATTATCTAGTAAAGTTTGGTTCATATATAAGAGTTGATAATTGAACTTTTAACTAATTATTTAAGAGACGAGTGTTTTACTAGCGAGGTAGTAATAATAAATAAAATAGAATAATATATGTATGGGTGTGTGTGTGTGTATATATGTATATGTATATATATCAAAGCTATACTAGATTTTGATTTCTACAAATAAAGGGGGAGAAAAATACTATAGTATCTTGACCTTCCCTTTCTTAGTAAAATTCAGCTACTATATTTGTGAGAAGATGAAGGGTGATACCCTTAATGCATGAGTCAACTTAATAAAAAGATAATGTTATACTATTTTCTCACATTCATGAACGAATTAATATTAATATGTTTTCATTAAGTGAAAGACTACTTATTTACAGAAGCACCGAGGATATTATATTCATAAAAAATATTAAATGACGTGTCAGCTGTGACTATATAGATATATATATGTTTAATTAACAAATTTAGAGATCTCATTTGTCTCTATAAGTTCACGTAACCTTAGGGTATGTTTGGTGGAATGGAAGAGTTTTTTTATAAAAGTAGAAGTAGGAGTGGAAGTGGAAATAGAAATAGAATTAGACTAAAAATGTGCTTTAAAAGTTTGTTTAGTAGGTTAAAAATGAGTATAGAATTGATGTATATATATTTTTTATAACTTGTGATAAAATGATCAAAAATATTTTTTTTATAACTTGGGAAGGATTAAAATTGTCTAAAAATTTTATAATTTAAGGTAAAATGATTCAAAATATTTCACTTGCACTTCTCCTATCTCATTTTTCAGATTTTTTTATGGCATTAAAATGACCCGAAATGTTAGTAGTAGAAGTAAAAATAGAAGTGGTTTCTATTGTATCAAACAAAAAAAAATGCTTGATTCTACTTCAACCTCCATACTACCAAACATGCCCTTATAGTTTTTCTATATCAATTTAAAGTAGATCTATTTTAAGTTGGAGATAAGCATGATCCCATATATAGAGACAATTAACAATATCTAATTAATGGTGACTATATAATCCTCTTATGATCTGTCATATTTTGCCTCGTGTAGATTATGTTTATCTTGAAACCTCTGACTATGTTCTTATCATATGATTATGAAGATTGCATCAAATGTTCTTAACATACCTTTGATACAGACTTACGTGGTCACAAAAAACACTTTATGATAAAAACGAATTTTGGATGCGTTTCCTAGGGCATATGGCCCTCGACATGTAGAGCCTGAATTGCAGATCGATCGTAATTAAGGTTCGATACAATGAGACTAATTGAAATTAAAGCTAATAAGGGACTCAATTCCTAAGGAACTTACGTAACTCCGAAGGAAGATGCATGGGAACGTACGTATAAATGGGGTCTCTGCACAAAAGATTGAGTATTTTCCTCCGAGTAATTGTTGAGAGGAAGGCAGCTATTATTTTAGGCGGAGAATTGGATGGAAGAAATGTTCACAGCGATTCTGCCGAAGCCATTGTTAGCATGTTGACCAAGGGAGATAACCAGTGTTATTAGAACAGGAATGGACCGACCGGTTCGACCAATTGAACTGGGAACGTGCCATATGTCCGACTGGGAACACCTGAAAATCGGTTAAAAAGTTGGTGGATAATCAATTAGAATTAGAAGCGGTTTTTTCTTCTTCTTCTTTTAAATCTTTTTCAATAAACTAAAATTATGTTATTATGCGTTTTTATTTGTTTTTTGGGTGGTTTTTCTTTAGTGTTATATATATGTTTGATAATTTAATGGTAGCATTGGACCTCTAGTTAGTTGCGGAAGCTTATGCTCATTTGGTTGGGCGATTAATATGGTACATTTAATAATTTTGGTGATTTGTGATAGACAATAGATACATTCATACCATATATTGTAGTATTGGTGTGTAATTGAGCATAAATATTAATTTAGCATGTCTGACAAGAATATGAATAAATATTGTCGAAGATATTTATTTTTATTATTTTCATACATATTTTTAAATTATATTAATTAATTGAAGGAATTTAATTATAACTGGTCTGACCATATTCAGACCACTAAACCTTGGATTAGTGTCTTGGTTGGTTCAATGTCTAATCTAGCTATGAAAATATTGAAGATAAAAGAAATTCATTTTTATTTACCAAAATATTACTGGTCAAAATCTGTATGAGTGATCTATCTTTTATCTCGTCTCATTTTTAATTCATTTTTCTTCCTTTTAAGTCTTCTACAGTTACAACATATGAAAATAAACAAAATTAATTCATTTGAGGCTATTATTATTACAACGATATGATATAATAATTATTAAAAAAAAATATATCTGTTTTCAACGACAATAATTTTCTCATATCTAATATTATAGCCGGATCCTTTAAAAACACCCCTAAGTCTCTTGACTTCCTCAACATTAATCAAAGTGCTCGATGTTATCGCTGGACTTGCTAAAGTGCTTTGGAACAGTGCCAGGTCCAAAACTTGCACTGGAGGGCTTGAACTACTAAACCCTACAATTACTGTCCCTGGAATGTCACCTGAAAACCAAATTACATGATCATGATCATAATCATAATCATAAAACGAATATCAACGAAGAAGATGATCAAATAAAGATAACTGAGTGTCATGTTACGTACCTTCATTGAATGCAAAGTGCAGTAAACCAGGAGGAACAACGAAGACATCTCCTTTATCGAGAGATTTTTTATACAGTGTTGTCAGATGAAATGAATCCAAAACTTACTTTTCCTTCCAAAAGGAAAGAGATTTCTGAAACTCCAGGATGTGAATGAATCGGCACCACAGAACCTTTCTCAAAATCTGCACGAGTGATGGAGAATCCGAGACTGTTGAGCCCAAGAAGCTGAGCATCAAGCACTGGTTTGAACCCAAATTTGAAGAGATTTGTGTTGTTCGCAGGAACATCTAAGCCATTGAAAACAAAGTCATCTACAGTGACTTTTTTGGGATCTTTGCATGAAAATCCATTGGGATCAATTGGAGCTGCTTTGTTTGCAACACAGAAATCTAATGCTACGGCTCGTTCAACCTAATATTACACTTAGGAGACTACGTCATTCTCTTAAATAATAAGTGAGCCCAACCCCTAATAAAAATTTTGGTAGCAAAAAAAAAAAGAAAGAAAGAAATGTAATGCTGAAGAAGCTTGGAAATTAGAGGAAGAGGACAAGAGGAAAAAGACGAAGGAAATGAGAGCGATCATGGTTGCTTAATGTTTGTTTGGCGATGAAGAGTGATTCTCAAAGCGCTTGTATATATAATAGGGTAGGGGTGTTGAAATTTGTTAACCATTGAACGTTGGATCTTTATTGTGCGATTGAGCCTAATGAATGATACAGATTCATAGTTGAAATGATTTTACATTTTGAGGTCAAAATACATTGAATGGATGGGACCTTCTAAATTAAGGACTGGTTCCATACACACACCATGCTCTTTTCTGTCTCATATTCTTTAAAAAAATATAAAGAAAAATGTACGCAAAATTAATCTGCCCTCAAAACATTTTCATTGGTAAAGGAAATCTCGAATAAAAATGGTTTTGCCACGTATGGTAAAAAATATTTATTTAATAATATTTTTATAGGATGTTAAATTTCAACCATTTAAAGTTAATCCAATGGTAGAGATAATAAGTGAAGAGAAAGGGGAAGTGGAGACATTTTTCAATGATAGTTATATGCATTATTGTTAGACTCACGAGTTTAACTCAATGGATTTACTGTTTTTATATTTCTATTTTACAAAATTTTATCAACTCTGTTTAAACTTGTATTAGCTACAAATTTAGTTAAATTTGTGAATTCACTCATGCTGTTTTTATATTTATAACTTATAAAATCATGTCAACTCACTCTTAAATTTGTATTAATTTTATGGATTTGGTCATGTTTAGTAACTTTATTTATGAGTTTTATAGAAATTTAATTTCAATTATTTAGTTTTAAAATATAATTAAACCAAACTATTTTTATTTTTGTACTTTTATTATTTAATCATATATTTTTAATAATTATTTATTAATAAAGATAAACTCTTATAAGTTTGCGATTTAAGTTTAGGTTACTTTCACTATTTTATTTAAATTTGAGAGTTTGACAACTTAGTTATATGAATAGACTTCGCTTTAAGTTTATTTTACAATTTAAAAATTATAATTAATTCTTTATACTCTTTACAATTTTATCATTGCCGTTTGACTTTTTTTTTTTTTTTGGTTTGAAGGATGTAAATTATAGTGATTTAATTATCTTGACATATTTAATTTCAACATTCATGATATTTGTTGGCATCGTATCTTTGAGGATCTCCGGCAATAAAACAAAATTACCTTTTGGCTATCATCAAATTAGGTTGACTCACTTAATTATGGCATAATACTTTAATTGGATTCAATCATCAACCTCAATATAAAATTATGTTTTAAATAATACTGGCTCCTTGTGAGCTATGTATAACTTTCTTAGTTGATAAAAAAATGTGTAACTTTCTTTTGGGACTGGTATTTTTTTCCAATAAACATTTCATTGGATCTTGTGTGGGTGCTCGCCTTCCTTTTAATTTTTCATTTTTTCTGAATATTTTAAGCGAGTTTAAATGCTAAAAAAAATTTCCAATTAAAAAAAAAAACTTTGAAGTTTATTATCTATCTTGTGCATTATGAGGGGAAAATATCTAGTTTGAATATATATATATATATATATATATATATTATATAAAATACATTCTGAATAATTGAGACAACTTAATTTCTTTTTCGATAGTAAGACCACTTAATTTATTAACAAAGTATCAATAATCATAAATAAAAAATATATTCACTTTTAATTGAATGAAATTAAATCAACTAAAATTGTCATTTAATAAATTTAAAAGTAGGTGATCGAAGATTTTGTGGAAGAGAAAAATGGATCTTGGGGATCAACATTTGATGGATGAAAAAAAATCAGAATTATTTGTTTCCAAAAGATTGTCAAAACATACAATTTTATTTGAATAGAGAAATGGATTAAATATGGATGGATGAAATCTAAAACATCAATTAATCTTTGTGAAAAAAATGTCATATCCTTAATTGGTTTTATATATAATCTAATGATTCAAAGAAACAAGAAAAAATATTTAAGAAGAGGGAAAATTTGCCGAGCAGAGTAGGGGCGTAGCTGACGCCCCCACCCCTCTTGGAGAGCACGGTTTATCACTGTAGGAGTTGTTGTTCACCAAGATGAACACTAATCGTGTCTTACTTTCAGATATATATTACTGATATCTTGTAAATGATTTCAAACAAGGTAGTAAATATATAATATGATTATTTCAACATTGAATCACGGATTCATATGCTATCAACTTGTATCTCATAATAAAATCTTGTGTTCTAGCTCGCTCCTCCTTCTCAAAGAAGAATCGCATATACTCATAAAACTGATCAATCTAAAATGAAATATAAGGTGGGAATTGAATCTAACAAAAGGAACACTCCAGACTTGACCCATCTCTCGTACATGCAGGGCCGCTCAATGCATGCATCTCAATCCCAATCTGCACCTTTTTCTTCAAACGTCAATTTTGGGTTCAATAATATCTGAAAAATCTGACAGATTTCCCCACCACCAACCAATGTCTCTTCGTCACTATATATATAACAATGATAGTGACTTCATTAAAACCTTTTCTTCACGCTGCTATGGAAATTAAATGACTGGTTTCTGCTGCTTTTCCCCAACAAAATCTTATCCTTTGTGTGGGGATATGCGTGTGACCATTCAGTACAATTTGTGAAGGGACAGAAAATTAAAAAGCTGTTTTTTTTTTCTACCGTAAGAGAAAACCTAAGTTCCCTCGACTATAGGGAATTGAGATAGTCACAAGTTGTAATTCCTCGGATTCTGTGCCTGACTTGCAGAGAGGGTCCTTCTTCTAGCTGTCTCAAAAACGTCTTCTTATGCCTTCTTCTCACATTCTCTTGTCATGTGATCTTATGGACCACCATGTTTATCCTTTCTTACCCTTTTGTTATGGAATTTACTTATTACCGAATGAAAATATATACATATTAGATGATTCTGATTCCTGTAATAGCACTAAGAATGTTATGATTATGTAACACAACCAACTATATATATATATATATATATATATTCTATCTTTTGATTTCTTCTAAGTCTCTTTTATACTAAATCTGCATTACCGGCCAATCAAAGAGTGTTAGACAGTTGAAGAAAAACATGTTTGGCAGTAGAACATGCATATACTGGAGAAGATTCCTGTCATTGTGGTTCAGAGCAAAAAGAAGTTTCTTGTTGGTATTGTGTAGAAAACTTCCAAACTTGACATGCACTCACGTGAATAACAGCTCAGATTCTGTCGTTTCCCATGCAAACGTAAGAAATATCTTATCTATCCTAGTAACTGAATAATAACGGTAAAAATAATAAAAAATTACATGCCCTTCCCTTCTTATATTTCATCTTCTTCCAAACTCTTTTAACAGATACACCCAAAGAGAAAAAAAATTTCAGCAGATACTAGTGAAAATGATTCTCCCACTTATCTTCATCTTTTGCCTCCTCTCATCCACCTCCAAAGCTTCTGTTGTAGATTTCTGTGTTGCAGATTATGCAGCTCCCAGCAGTCCTTCAGGCTATTCTTGCAAGAAGCCTTCAAAGGTGACTGTGGATGATTTTGTATTCCATGGCCTAGGCATCGCAGGTAATACCTCGAACATCATAAAAGCCGCCGTGACCCCAGCGTTCGACGCGCAATTCGCTGGCCTCAACGGCCTTGGAATTTCCTTGGCTCGTTTGGACTTGGACAAGGGTGGTGTGATACCAATTCACACACATCCTGGAGCCTCAGAAGCACTTGTTGTACTTCAAGGTTCAATCACTGCTGGTTTTGTTTCATCCGATAATACTGTGTACCTTAAAACACTCAACAAGGGAGACACTATGGTGTTCCCACAAGGTTTACTTCATTTCCAGATCAATTCTTGCCCAACTATGGCCCAAGCTGTTGTTACATTCAGTAGTGCGAATCCTGGGCTGCAAATTCTTGATTTCGCATTGTTCAAGAGTGATTTGCCCACTCCATTGATTGCAATGACCACTTTCCTTGATGTCGCTCAGGTGAAGAAGCTCAAGGGTGTTCTTGGAGGCAAAAATTAATTGTATTCGGAGATTATTACATTGTCGTTGTCAGAGATTGGTCTCAAAGATTGTCTCTTTTGTTAGATTCATTTCAAGTTGGTCGTGTTTGTAATAATGGGATGATTCTTGCTTCTTGAGCAGTGTTGGCAGGAAGCTAGGTTAAGTAATAATAGTCTGACGTACGTGGTTCTTGTTTATTTGTTTCTAGTTGTCGAGTATTTTTGTGTAAGTCAGGTTATTTCTAACTTGATAAAATTGTGCTGATGATGCAAGAGATGAATAAAATGTAGGGTCTTTATTATCTTAATGTGTGTGAAATGGGGCGTTATCTTCTCACTCAATGAATGCTCAATGTTGTTATGAGACCATGAATTATCGGCTTAATTATGAATGAATTTTAATTTATGTTTCAAAATGAGTTAATTCGTATCATGAAGAGATTAATTAATTAATGTTCATCTCCCACCACCAGTCTCAATAAAAGTTAAAAAGAGTTAAGAAAGCCATTATTAGAATATTCAAAATGAAACCTTGCGTTTTAAATTTATGGTTCAAAAGGACACACATCTAGGGATAATCTTGTGGGTTAAATATTTCCCTCAATATCCTAAACTTAAGACGAACAACTTTGAAAATACGATTTAAAAGACACATATTTAATATAATTCTCGTTTTGAATTTTCTATAAGGATCACCTTTATTTATCCGTAAGAAAATGTCGTCATACCATTCTATGACTATGAAAATTGAAAAACCATTAGAAGAAATCGATGATGACAGATTGAGGGCAGATTAAACTTCAGAGACCATCTCTTGTTCTAAAGTACCCCAAAATTTGAACTTCAATTCCATCTGTGGCAAAGGCCTTGATAATGGGAACGAATATGCATGAAGGAATAGGTTTGATGAAAGTGTCGAAAATGATGAAGAGAAATATATCAGATAAACAAACATGGATAAACTGCATCATTCCAAACTTTTTTGATTTGATTTGATTAAGCTTAAGCTTAAGCTGCATTATCCTTAAGATTAATCCCTTTCAAAATTTAAAATATATAATAATTTTCTCCTTTTTCAATAAGCATATTTTTTAAGATTTAAACTTGTATTCTTCTTCTTATATATTTTATCGCCAACAACTTGTTAGTGCATCATTATGAACTTTATACCGTTTTATACATATTTTTTTAGGATTTATTCACCGGTATCCGACACGACTAGAAAATGACTAGTCCCGTTCAAGGGAATGTAGACCCATAGGAGAAACCTCACTACCTCCAAACAATTATCACAGTTATATATTCAGGGCTTAAACAAAAAACTACTAATTAATCTAGAATAATCCACAATTAGTCGATCTAAACCTAGAGTTGATACTTTATACATGCTTTAAATGGAAGAATTTAAACTAACGGGGTGAAATTTTCAATTGACTACCCATAGTTCAAACAATTATTTATTGCAGGTCCTACTTTTGGCAGTAGAACATATACCAGAGAAGATTCCTATCCCAATGATTTCAAAGACAAAGAGGCAAGGCTTCGTCTTGTTGTAAGGGGAAAACTTCCAAATTTGACATTCACGGGCTTCCCAATTAAAAAATCTGTCGTTTCCACATAGCAAAAATCTTACCCACCACAGTAACTCAAAAGCAATAATGGTAAAGAAATTCATTCACTCGCAGTCCCTTATTATATAAGATCATCCAAACCCTTTATCACATTCACACCCTAATAAAGAAACATCATCCAGCTAAGATAACCATGATTCTGCCCATTATCTTCGTCTTTTTCCTCCTCTCACCTTCCTCCTCTCAAGCTTCAGTGCTAGATTTTTGTGTTGCAGATTATGCTGCTCCGAACAACCCTTCAGGGTATTCTTGTAAGAGCCCTAAAAAGGTGACTGTGGATGATTTTGTATTCCATGGCCTAGGAGTCGCGGGTAACACCTCGAACATTATAAAAGCCGCGGTGACGCCGGCGTTCGACGCGCAGTTTCCCGGCCTGAATGGACTTGGAATTTCATTGGCTCGTTTGGACTTGGCCAAGGATGGAGTTATACCAATGCACACACATCCTGGAGCTTCAGAAGCACTTTTTATTGTGGAAGGTTCAATCTGTGCAGGTTTCATTGCATCTGATAACACAGTGTTTCTCAAAAATCTCAACAATGGTGATTCTATGGTGTTTCCACAAGGCTTGCTTCACTTCCAGATCAATGCTGGGGACTCTTCCGCGCGGGCTATTGTGACGTTCAGTAGTGCGAATCCTGGGCTTCAAATTCTTGATTTTGCGTTGTTCAAGAGTGATTTGCCCACTCCATTGATTGCAGGAACCACTTTCCTTGATCCTGCGCAGATCAAGAAGCTCAAGGGTGTTCTCGGAGGCAAAAATTAAGAGACTCTAGTGGTCGGTTCATGATTTCGTACCTTGGTTTTCATGTTAGAAGCACATGATTTTTCTTGAGAAGTGGTAGTAGGTTAAGAAGTACTAGTAATAAAAGTGGTAGGGATGTGATGTGGTTCTTGTAGTCAACGTTGAAGGGTGTCTCTTTTGATTTCAGATTAATCAGTCTTGTAAGCCCTGGGTTCTACGTACCTGATCAAAGTTGATAGGTTAACGTTGTCGAGTAATAAGAATAAGAAATGTAGTCTAATATAATGAGGTTCTTGCTTCATGGTTATCCGAAAATTGTGGGAAGAGAGAGGAATAAAAATGTATGTTCAAATTATATAACAAATGCAAAGTCACTTCAGGATTTATCAAAACAGAGTAAAAGGGTCACTTCAGGGAATTAATGAATGGAAGCTTGGCCTGATTTGATTTGTTTCCTTCTTGATTTGCCCCCAAAAATAAGGAAGCTTGAACCGAGACCAGGAAACCCGGGCACAGACAAATTAATTTCATAAAACCATATTCAAATATAAATAAATTAACATTCATCCTTAAATTAATCCTCTAAATTTATCTTTCTAATTAATAGTTTATAGATTAATTTTTTAGAGGTATTCTCTCAATAAAATATTTTTAAATTTAAACTAAGATATCCTATTTAATTTTAAACGACCAGTCGTCTACCAACATGTCAAACTCTAGAGAAACTATTGCCGTAGCACAACTGCAGAAGTGTACTGAAAACGTTGGAGCTACTTCTCTAAGCTTGAGCTGCAGCAATGGGCGGAGACGCCACCCACTGGGACGAAAATGCTTACAGGGAAGCCATATTGAAGGAGAGGGAGATCGAAACCCGAACCGTCTTTAGAACCACTTGGGATCCCACCCAAAACCCTAACCCTGATACTCTCGTTGTTGCGTCCAGCGACGGATCCATCGCCTCCTATTCTATCCCTTCTTGCATCTCCAACCTCGTCCGTCTTCTCTCTTTTACTCTATTATCTGTTAGTTTTGTGTTTTTGGAATTCTTGTCTCTGATCCTTTTCATTTCAATTCTTCTTCTTTTTTGTAAATATGTTGCAGCCGTTTGGTTTTACCAACATAAAGACACAAAAGTAAGTATAAATCCCTATAGCTGCTTAAAACACATTAACAATTCAGTTCTTATAGTGAAGTTTGCTTTTGCATATGATGCAATTGGCCTAGATTGTTTGCTGAACCAACTTGCTTCTTTCAAGGGCACGATGGACCTGCTTATGATGTCAAGTTTTACGGGGATGAAGAAGATTCTCTGTTATTGAGGTTTAGATTCATTCCATCTCTCTCTTACACACCTTGATATTAACATTTATGTATAGCTCTATAAGTCTCAATTATCGTATTATGGAAGAAAGAAAATTGCTATGAATGTGTATTAATGAACTAGTAAGTCGTGTGTGTTGAAATGCTTGTATGTGCTTTCATGGACACTGTGACATGAGATTGTTTACCATTTGGCATACCTCAAGACAGTGGCTTTGTCGTTTAGTTGTGGCGATGATGGTCGGGTTCGAGGATGGACATGGAAGGAACTTGCAGGATCAAAGGATTCATCATCTTTGCTCGGTAATAAATCTTACTGTTGCAATTTAACTCTGAATTAGCTTCACCAGTTGATTATACAGTTATTGTTTCTTTTTCTTTACCCTATATAAAAATTGTGAAACTAGGGGTTATAAAGTTGTTCGTGTGGTCTATTCACTCATATTTTTTTTCTATAAGCTTGAAACAAAATAAATAACATAGGAGACTATGGAAATAAATTCAAGCTAAACTCGGGGCTGGTTAAGAATTACACACTTTGAGGTTGGACTTGCACATGTCTATGTTAAGGGACAGAATTCAGCGTGTGAACTTACATCAAAATGATTGATTGTGCATTCTTATTTTGGCATTCATGAAGCTAGATAGCAATATGTTCATTTACTCTGCAAAATTTGATGCTAGTCTTGCCTAATGTCTTACACATGCCATCCCACATTTTTGCAGGAAGTGGTATCAAGCCTTCACTTGATCTAGTGAATCCTCAGCACAAGTGAGTTTGCGAAACATATATGCTTAATATTAGTAACTAGACATTTTTTTTCCCGATAGAACAGAAAAGGAAAACAAAATCACTACAACTTAACCAGGTTCCATACTAACTATAACTAAATTACTAAAACTGGTCGGCAGTAAGAAGTAGTGTCCTGGATCTTTCGACAGAGCACTCTTCACAAGGTGATCAGATTCCTGAATTTCTCTCATTTCCTTCTACTATTATGTATTTTCTATATAATTCCAATGCTGTTTTTGAATATTTTTCTCTTATAAAAGAAAAAAAGAATCTTTTTTCGCAATTAGACATGCACAGATAGTTCATGGTTTATTATATAGTATGAAACTCAGTCAAATCTCTGTTCCTCTTGTTCTGGTTACCAATTTTTTCTAATATCCCAGTTATAATTCTGGACTGCTATATGTTTCCCATCCTTGTTCTACTTCCAATACCAAATTTCATTTTAGTGTTGTCTTTTCAGAGGTCCTTGGGGTGCCCTTTCACCTATTCCTGAGAATAATGCTATTGCTGTTGATACCAAGGTTGGTATTTGTTTTTTTGTCTTTTTACCTTTTTGACAATGTTTCAAAGTATTTTGTTTGTTCTTCAATTATTGAGTTAGTAATCTATTTTCTTGTCTAATTTTAGGGAGGATCTGTTTTCTCTGCTTCTGGTGATTCTTGTGCATATTGTTGGGATGTGGTATGTATCTGTTGAAGGTGAATACTTAGTATATATAAATTAAAATTTGTTGTATTCTTTTTTGGGATATTTTGATTTTATAATAGTAGCGGTGTTGACACTAGAGTGATATATGTTTGTAGGCAACTGGTAAAGTGAAAACTGTATTTAAGGGGCACTTGGACTACTTGCATTGTTTAGTTGCCCGAAACTCAGCCAGTCAGGTATAGACATTTTAACTTTTTACTTGACAGTGATGATTTCTTTTCATTAACTCTTTATATCAATTAATTCCGGGAATTATTTCGCTTGATTTTTCAAGATTTCACTCTGTTTCATACTTTTTGTGTGAATATATAAATTAATAATGTTATGGAAATGGACTAACAGCTACAGGTACCGTATAGAAGGCTATCTAAGAGGAAATTATAAAAGGAAGTAGTATTGGTAATAGACTATGAAACTGTTTTGTCGAAGCGTTTATAGATGGTTTGAGAAGTATCGTTTCTAGTCTGTACACTGATTAGGAGACGTCATTTAGTTGTAGAATCTGAAGTCTTAAGTACTTCTGGTAGAAAATATGACAGGGGTAAATGAATATCCCTTCTTTGTGGCCAATAGCTCATTTATCAAGAGATAATAACTCTACTTTTTTGGCATGTTATCTATTGTACATGGAAAATGTAATATATTTCGCCAAAAGTTGTGGTCTTAAATATGTCTAACTATGGGTTCCTTCTGAACAATCTTCAGATTATAACAGGTTCAGAGGATGGGACTGCACGAATTTGGGGTATTATTTATTTCCTTGTGTCAGTATTTGTAACAGAACAGTAACATGATAAATCAATGTTTACTAATTACATTTGTGCAGTTTCCTTATAGTATTCTTCTTATTTTTGTGGCTTATGTACCATGTTTACTAGATTGCAAAAGTGGAAAGTGTATCAAAGTGATTGATCCTGCAAAAGATTTGAAGTCAAAAGGATTTGGTTCATGGATTAGTTGTGTTGCTTTAGATGCAAGTGAGAGCTGGTTGGTAAGAACGTATCTACTATTTTATGACTACCTTCGTGCGCCCTCCCTCCCTTACTTTATATATAGGGAACACGTGTATATATATATATTTTTTCCACATTTGATGTTCTGGTAAGAGAAATGCGTTTGCTGACTTAAGACAATATGGTAGCTACTCACGAAGATGAATGTTAAGTGATTTTTTCATCTACAATTTATTTTGGGAAACCAGAATAGTAACGCACACAATAGCTTATTATTGGCTTCAACCTCAAATATTTATCCTTAAGACAAAAATAACCATAATTTCTCATGATAAAACATTATATCACTTTTGTATTTAGAAAAATAATTCTCTTTGCTAATAATCTTCTATTTCAGCATGCAGAATATATCATATTAATAATGATTACACTTCATAGGTATCATTTTTCTGTAGGATTAGGAAAATTAGTGTTATGCGCGAACACAATGTAAAACGCAGTCTCCTGAATTTAAATATTAATTTATCTTATTATAGTTGATTGATGTTAAGACTTAAGAGTAATTTGAGGGACAATTGAAATATTGTCAAGAATTACAGGCTTGTAGCTATGGTCGGAATATATCACTCTGGAACCTTCCTGCTTCAGAATGCGTATCAAAGATTTCAACGGGTTCTTCTGTACAGGACATGTTATTTGACAACAACCAAGTGAGCAGATTATTTCTTTTATCGCTTGAGATGTTTTAAATATGGTCCCAATAATTTGTGCTATACAAGTTCTCGCTGTATCCATTGCTCTTCTAGACTGTTATTAATATTTGCATATCCATGTCAGATATTGGCAGTTGGTGCAGATCCTCTACTTAATCGATTTGACATGAACGGTGTGATCCTTTCTCAAATACAGTGCGTTCCTCCGTCATCTTTTTCTATCTCCTTACATCCATCAGGGGTATTGTCTTGATTTGAATTCTTCTTCTATTGTCATTAATATTTTTAGTTACTATAACATTTTGAGGCTATTGACTTGTAGCTGAAGCTCTTTCTGAACTCTGTAACATTATTGATTCAATCTTGACTTGGTCGGTGCATTTTTTTGGTCTCAGATCATGGCAGTTGGAGGTTATGGATGTCTTGTGGATGTTATCTCCCAATTTGGAAGTCACATGTGCACGTTTCGCTGCCCAAGTCTTTAATTCGCGGTGCATTTGATTTTGATGAATATTTGTAGGCTGTGTTTGTTTCATTAAATAGTGAAGTTAAGGGGGAGATTTCCCATTTCCTTGCAGCACATTTTATGGAACGGAGAAATTTATGTTCAACGGAAACTTATAACTAAATTATTCTTCCATTAACTTGGTTGAAGTTTAGGATTATAATCCACGGTGATTACTTTAGGCAATACTGTCATCCCTTCAACTGGTGTCAATTTAGCTACTTAATGGGTTTCTTATTCGGTGCTGGTGCTACGAAGTAGCCCGAGCGAGTAACAATATAGTTAAAATTTTAGATGTCGAAGTTAGTTTTTTTTATTTTTTTGTTATGAAGTATGTATAAATCAACTTGGAAGAAGATAAACAGAGGATGATGATGTTTGTTTCAGCTGCCTATCTCTAATTTTACAAAGAAATTGCAAGTCGATTAAGCGGTGATTTCATAACTTCGAAACGCATGTTTAGCGAACGCAATTTTCATATCGTGACTCAACGCAATCTTCATCGTATCTCAGGGCAATCTGAATGCAAACCGATGACAAGCAACAAAATCAATAGCGTGCATGCGACAGTATTCTCCAAGCGTCACGTTTAAGGAGAAATGGTGGTCTAGTATCAAAATTCCAGAAGTTTTATTATACAACATTATGCGGACACAACATTTCCAGATCATGAGTATCTAACCTAAACCATTTACAACTTCGTAATTAGTTATTAACAGAAGCCTGTTACACTGTTGCATCAGCATCTATCATTGTACATCGATTAGCACGAAACAACATCAATAAATTGTGACTGGAGATGCTCAGCCCATGGCAACAACTATCTAGGCAGAAAACATTTCCCGTAGAAAAAAATAAGCAGCAACACAAGAAACTCGTCCACTTGTATGGTTGTTGATGTAATGCTAGCTTAGTCAATTTCCTTTTTCCTATTCATCAAGTCATGGTAGTATAGCAATACACACATAGGTTGGCCAAGAATACTGAATATGAACCAAAAAATCATATTCCCAACCTGGCATGAAGAAAAAATAAATCACTTTCAGAATATGAAGTCACTTTTTTTAGGTTAAATTAGGAGGGATTGAATGAATAATATTTATATCTCACCCTACTCTTACCATCTAAGCTACTCTCATGCTATATAATGACATGATAGAATAAAATGATCTCATGGGATATTTTTAGAGGCATACCATTGAGCTTCTGAATTTGTTTTGAAGGTAATTTGTAATCAAGACCAACGGAACCTAGAAAAGCAGCAGCACAATTAAGTGAACCAAAACTACCACAGATTTTGTTTCCAACAATAAATAGCTAAGCTTAGAATAAATTAAAAACTGGAGAACTAACAATGACTGCCTCTTGTTTTCTTGGTCTAGATAATCTTGTGAATTATTGTAAGGCACTTACTTAGGTCTAATGGTTGCAGTGCCAAGTCCAAAAACAAAAAACAAAAGAATGGTTTTATACCTGAAACATAATTCCAATAAAGGCCCATAACTTAAAGATGTGGCAAGGAACGGCAATGCACAGCTGCACTCAGATGAAACAGAAAAGCATGATTAAAGTTAAAGTCAGCCGTCTTCGAAACGTAAAAATATCAAGTTAATCAGATTCGGGTATGTACTTCAATTGATAGGGACCAAATTAACTAGTGGTAAGCTTCATGAAATATATGACCACAAAAAGTGCACGAAAATGAGTCAACTCAGACAATGATTCACATGACAAGTGATTCCACACAAGTTTTGATAAAGCTTCAGAAAATGTTCGCGCCAATATTATGAATACACTATGGGAAGTGATTCCTGACACCAAAACCTGGAATTCTTAGCTGCCCATATGTATCAAATGAAGTTGTCAAAATATCGGTCCACCCCATGCTACATTTTGCCAGATCCCTTTCACCTCTTCTCAAATATCTTTCTTTCTTTCTTTGTTTTTTTTTTTTTGTATTCTAAACCCAAATTGTAAAACTATAATATATAAAAATTTGTGAAGATAACAGATCGCCATGTCAGAATCCATATGGGACAGATTTAACACCTATATGACGTGTCATAAGCCAAGCAATGTGGGGTTTTGCCTAGTCTTGGCTTAGTTCTTAAGGCCGTTTGATATTTACAGATAGTTCTTTGATGATGCCTAACAGGCTAAAGTCATTGGTGACCTATGAGTCGCAACTTTATAGTTTTAACTTTTTAATCCTCTCCACGAAACCCTGTCAAAGGAAATGGATCGAAGAAAACACCTGGGATGAAGTTAAACAAGCTCTATCCAACTTTTCTATAAAGTACCCACACAGCCAACCTACTTTATAATGTAATAAGAGGGAAACGGGTTGATAGAGGATGAACCACACACCTCATGGAACACAGCTGATACCAGGAAGGCGATTAGAATAGCAACACCCTGTACAGAATAATGAAATAAGAAATTACAAGATAATCAAGAACTCAGAAAACATTTCATTGTTTAACAAAAATCCAAATATCAGCCAACAAAAATGAACTTCTAAACTGAGATTCTTGATTGCTCGCAAGGTAATGTGAGACGGAGATTCTTGATTGCTCAAGTACCTTGGGTATACCATTCCTTAAGCATGGAAAATATAAGTGGCGGACCATCCATTTGTGCACAGGCTGCAATGGGAAAGAATCAACTCAGTTATACGGTTATGGATTAAAACCATACTTGTAAACTGAACATATATTCTCAAATAAAGTTCTAGAATTATTTGTTAGGGGTGTACTAAAACTCAAGCCAACCACACATATTGCAGACATCTATTTGGATGCTCCAAACTACCTAACAGGCAAGCATCATATATTATTCTGGTTTACTTTAGTGGAAGTTATATGAAATTCATATTAAAACACTTGCATTATAGTTGGTTTCATACCATAGAATCTGTTCATATATAGTGTATACTGTAGTAAGTTTTCTCCATTGGAGTTTCTTACACGTATATGAAAGATTTAAAACTTCAACTGCAAAGTAGAATTTTCATACTTCTGCCAACTTACAAAGCAACATAACATTTTTTAATGACTAATTGATAAATTAATACACTGAAGGACCACTATGTTTACACTAGCAACATAACATTAACATGTGTCTCCTAAAGACCACTATGTTTACACTAGGAACTGCCATGAAAGTACACAAAATTCAAACAATGATTTCCAAAAATTTTTATGAAAACCTTATAGAAATGGAACCGAACAGAAAGATGAGAATCAAAGCAAGTGACCCCAGCGAAAATGAAAAATCAACTCATCCAACTCCGTCACCAAAATAAAGTCTGAACAGGTAGACATACCATGTTCCACATTCTCCAGTACTGACGACATCAGCGGCATGAACGGAACCAACAGGGACAAAAAGGTCAGCAATTTGATTCAAGAAAATCTTGTAAATAAACAAGCCAGAAATATGCCCAGGACAAACAACTACCTCTTCAACAGTTTTTGCATTCCACCAGTCTTTATAAAATTCACGATCACCAAACCGAAGAAGCTCAGCAAGTATATTTAGCCTACATTTAATAGTGCCTCTAAGCATAGACCATCCCAAAATATATCTAAAACATCAAAGCTGTGATAAGCTGAAAGACGTAATACATACCAAAGGTGAAAGAAGCAGTAGAACATGCAGAGCCACACATATAAATTTGGAACAGAAAGCTTAAGAACTCTTTCGAGGGCATATAGGAGGTTTCCCTTCAAAGGATGTTCTGAATTTTGGACAATAGGATTAATATACTGCAAAATCAGATTATCAAATAGATATCAGAATATATGAAAATGTACAAAAAAGAAAATTTGAGGAAAATATAAGAGGTATACAAGAACATTTAACACATGATTAACCGCTGCTTACTTGTTCAATTATAAATCCCATAACTCCAGTAAATATTATCAGCTTAATAAGTTGGCGAAACACCCAACCTTTTCGAACATACGGTGTGCAAGGATAGCTTGGCTATATCAGTAATGCATCAAGTTGACAAAAAAGAGAATGCATTGAACAAGTTAGTGATGGAGATTCAGAATTATACTCGGGAAAAAATTATTTAGACAAATTCAAACAAATTATAACAACATTTAGATAGGAACAAGCAGCTCAAGTAGATTGTCCATGTTACTCTTTAGAATTCAGATGAATCTCAAAATAAATGGCAATGACCTACTGTAATGAAGACTGCAATTCAATGCTACAAGAAAAAAATATTACAGTTCCATTCTTTTTTTGTTGATAAATGATCAATATCACACAAACTGCAGTTCTCATATATGACCAAACCATAAAATAACGGTGCCAAAATAAAATCCATAGTTTCTGGAGAGCACCAGAAAATCAAAGTAATAATTGAGGGATATGTAACCAACAGCATATATGCTTGAAAATAATTGAATGCAATGAGGAAGTGAGCAGAGTTTTATATGAATGGGGGGCTCGAGTTTGAATTTTAATTGAAGGCATGACAAAATAAGAACAAGGGTTAAATGGTTAAAATTGGTCATGGAAATAAAATATAGGAGAAGCACTGAAAGTACTTCTCCAAGGGAGCATTCACTGAAGACAAGAAAGAGGCTTTCAGTAAATTCCAGCTAGGTAATTACTAATGCAGCAACTAAAACAATCTAGGTTTGAGCCCTAGAAAGATTCCTTGGGACCAGGACCACATGACCTTGCAGTGCGACCAAAGATTAGCCTTTGCATAGACCATAAAATGGATAGATGGGAGACGCCTCTCAGTTTACACTAAAAAACATCATCTAATTTACAGGGACAAGATTATAGATCCTTGGTGTATTACTTCGGACATCAACTCTAACACAACATCCCAGACAAAAATTTGGCAGCTTTAAATAAATTATATACCAGCCTTTCATCCATTAGGAAGCACAATACTTAGGAATGTGGAAAATTTTGCATTAAAAAATAAATAGATAAATTGCTTAGAAGTGCCACCACCTGGTAACATAATGTAGGAGCAACCATAAAGTATGCCAAGCTCTTCAAGCTCACATTGGGTTGGCACTCTATATTCGAAGTATCAGGTAGTGCTTCTCCCTGTAACACCGAAGAATATTGAGTACAATGATTGAAGGGGCTTAAAAAACAGTACTTTATCATTATCAGACGAAATTATTGCATAATATTAGCGTGATGAAAGAAAGAATGGAAGGGGAAGTAGGTAACCTTTTCAATTGATCTGGCAAGTGCTCTCATATCATAGTTGGTGTGAGCATAAGACACCAGTTTTAACCACACGATGCAAGCCAAAAGCATCAATGCAACACCTGATAAAAAAGCAGAATCACACCTGCAAAGAACTACCACAGATCATTAAGACATCTTCACACTATCCCTATCTTGGAAATGGCCAGGTATTCCCATCAGATTAGTTATTTTATTCATCAATAAACAAATTCACTTCCACCGACACTGTTGTTCGAGTTGGTCAGAGGAGAGTATCTCTCCCTATAAAGCAGGATTCAATTCTTCTAAGAGTAAAATCCTAAATGCATCAGACTGACAAGGGTAAGTGCACCATCCACATCGCCCATGAAAAGGACTTAGACTAGAAACTCATAATAGATTATGGCAGAGTTCTTTATTTGTAACACCTTGAGCAACAAGAACTCATACCCTAGAAGCAAAATCTTCCCAGATGGGTATCAAATGGTCTTACCAGTAACATAAAATGAGGGTAAATATGAACGTCCATATGAATTTTAGTCTCCAGGGAAGAATCATACCAACCTGAGGATTACTAAAATCGGATATAATAGTGCAGCTGACGTAATGGTTACATGTAGTAAAGCAACAACCTGAGATATTCCGGAAATACGTAAGTTAAAAAGTTGCGTTTCCGAAAAGTATTAAACCATAAAACATTTATCGGTTCAAACGGACAAAAAAGATTTAGGACAGCGAAATCACTTCTAATAACTTAAAAAAAAAGCTTGAAAAAAAATCACTTACCGGTTCAGGTATATACTTCTTTTGCGCCAATTTGTCCACTACATATGCAGCAAGAGGAAATACTGCAAGGGAAAGGCTGCAAAGTAAGCGCTGTTAAAGGTCCATAGCATCAAATAACAAATCCAAACAAGGATTCTCAAAAGTCCTAAAATGCAGCGTTTATTCATCAAGGAATTAATCGAAGGCATTACCCACACATGAAGAGGGGCCAGTCTCTCAATGATTTTGAACTAAACCAAAAGTCATACTTAATCAACCAACCGTACTGAAATACGAAAATAAATAAGCAAGAATAAATTAAGCTGTCAAAATTCAAACAGACATAAGCAGAACGGGAAATATAAATCGCTCAGAATGAATAGAAGAAATAAATGGAAGAGGCAAACCTTCATTAAATTCTCAATGATGAGCCGACTGTTCACCGCAACAAGCACTACAATACAGAGGTTGAAAAGGCCCGCGTGACTCTGCAATTCGTAGATTAATTAGCAAAGTTCAGCCGCGCCAGAACAAACAACTTGTTTATAAAAGCACCAGTAAAAGAGCCAATTCGTTAAGCTGAAAAGAATTTCACCGCCACAACCTGTCTGAAAATTTTGTCCGAGCTGAGAGGGCTTTCCTTGATCCTGCGATGAGCAGGAACCGAAGGACGATAAGCAAACTTGAGGGCGGAAACATCGGGGAACTGTTCCAGAATCTTCTGGTTGGTCACATTGGGACCTTCCAACTTCTGATTCCCATCTTCGGCGCGGGCATTGGAACAATTGGAGCCAGAATCTCTGTCAACATCTTCAGCAGAAGTCTCGGATTCAGAAGCCTCAGGCAGAACAGAGGACCCAGACAGTGGCCTCCGACGAAGAGAAGCAAGGTTGAGATCCAAATCGCTGTGAACAGAGGCAGAAGTAGAAGTTGTAGCGGCGGTGGTGCCTACACTTTCATGCACTTGAGAAACCGCCATGGAGTAGAGAAACCAAGGCCCTACAGGACAACACAGGAAATAAAATAAAATATCTGATGAGATTCCTTATGATTAGCTTGATATTGAGAAATGAAACTTTCATGCAGAATAGGAAGGGAGAGATATTGAGGAGGAGGGGAATTGTACTTGGAATTTGGAGGAGAAATCAAATCAAAGCAGGGAGGGGAAAGGGGAGAGATGGCGTAATTGACAAGAATATGCGGGAGGAGGAGCGTGTGAGATTAGAAGGAATAAAGGAATAAATAAATAGGAAGATGGAATAGGAATAGAATAGCGATCAAGTGAAGCTAGCTGCTTTAGGAAGATAGTTTTGGGGTTGATTAGAAGGAAACAAGTGGGGCGAGTGAAGGAACTGTGCAGAATGAGACCGTTGGAAGATTCTTTGGGATGACAGGAGAGATCTGAGGAAGCACCGCCTCTGCTTCTCCTTGACACGTAATCCTGCATGCCATTTCTTAACGTCTAAGCTCGAGGACACGACCTCAACTCTGTCTTCCCTTCCCACTCTTGTTTCATTCCTGCCTCTTCCGGGGTCCCACATATATTAATTAGATTATTAATTCATAAAAAAGTAATTAAATTAATTATTTATAAAAAAATATATTCTAATTTACCCCTTATAATTATAATCCTCTTAATAAATATAATCAATAACAAAAATTTAAAAAAATATTATAAATTTAAGAAATAAAATAGAATAAGATTTTATATTTAAGATTATAATAAATCTTTTTACTAACTCTTATATTTAAGGATTAAAGATATTATAAAATAATAGAAGGTCAAATTTTATTATAATTTTTTTAAATATAAATATTTTTTTATCGAAGATACAGAAATTACTATCTGCTTAACTTTTAATCCCCAAAGAGTGAAAAACTTGACGTCACGCGTTTAGATCTTCGTTGAATTACCTCCAACTGGATTTAATTATCTTTGTCGATTGATTGATGCTCATGATATACAATTGATTTCTTTGTTTGAGATCTCCTATTCTCCTTGATGATCAGTATATATTTTACTTAGAATTTCTAACTTTCATTTGCATTAATAAATGTTTGCCCTTTTATACTGTGGTTAGATATCCAAGAATATACTATATGATAATCTTGGTTGAGATCGAGAGTCATCTGATCTTAAAAATATAGGAACACTTTCGGTGAAGCAATTAGCTTTCATCAATTTTTAATGTAACATCAAAATATGCTCGTATCATATTTTTGCTCCACATGATATGCAAATGTTAAGGATACTTTTCAAGAGGATAACATCTTAAATTGACTCCATGGACGTATCGGTAAATGTAATTTAAATTTAAAATTAATATTAGAAAATTGGCTGCAAGAAATGTATAACAGTGGTCATTCACCGCATTGCGGCAACTAAGGGATTCCACAGTGCAAGTAATGTCTTATCACTTAGACAACAGATATTTAAATCAAATCACTACGCCTATTAAACAAGGTTTAATCCTCAAAATTGGAGATCTAACAAAATTGGCAAGGAGGGGAAAAAAAAAGGCATTACATAATACTTACCAAAGAGAATCCAACTTTCCTCTATTAATGATGGAAGGCAAAATCTCATTATAGGAGTTCAGCAACATTAGATGGCAGCTCCTCAATTACCACATTATAAAATCTCTGGATGTCAAACAGCATTCTTTCATCATCCCTTGTCACAAAATTGATTGCAACACCTTTCCTGCCAAACCTCCCACTACGGCCAATACGGTGGAGATAGTTCTCAGGCTGAGTAGGAAGATCATAATTAATAACTAGAGACACTTGCTGGACATCGATACCACGAGCCAAGAGATCAGTTGTTATTAAAACACGAGAAGATCCAGAACGGAATTCACGCATAATAATATCTCTGGTATTCTGGTCCATGTCTCCATGGGTTGCTGAAACTGTGTGGTCCCGGCTTCGCATCTGATCAGTAAGCCAATCAACCTTCCTTCTGGTGTTCACAAAAATGACACTCTGAGTGATGGCCAATGTTTCATAAAGATCACAGAGTGTGTCTAGCTTCCATTCCTCTCTCTCAACATTGACATGAAACTGTTTTATACCCTCCAAGGTTAGCTCATCACGCTTCACAAGAATTCTAACAGGCTTGTTCATAAACTTCCTAGTGATCTCAAGAGCCTCAGGAGGCATCGTAGCCGAAAAAACTCCCACCTGAATCTGTGATGGAAGTAGCTGGAAGATATCATAGATCTGATAACAACAACACCAAGGTTAGAGCAGTTATACAAATAAATGGGACTTCTAACCACAAAAATTCCAGCAGAAGTACCAAAGCATGACTAACAAGATCATGTATAATCTTCAAGGTAATGTAAATACAACAGTCATTCATCTAGCAAAAGAAGTTTCAAATAAACAGAAGAAAGATGCTCTAAGTAAGAATTCATAGCTCATAGAAATCTTAAACTGGAATTAGTCCAAGATAAACAAAACTAATTTAACACCCACCTAAACTTACTTAAGGGCCTATAAAGTAACCAAAGGAGTTACTTTTGATTGATTCAAGCATTTTTCAAAGGTTTCTAAGAATGAAACTATATTAATTTGCATATAGATATACACAAATATGCAGAGACACGTCCGCATATTTACAAATACACAAAAATCAAACATGACAAAAAAATCACTTGTATATGCAAGTGAAAAAGAAAATAAGATTATGAAAGTACCTGATCTTTAAAACCTCGAGAAAGCATTTCATCAGCCTCATCCAAGACAAACATCTTGATGTAATCTGGCCGAAGTGACTGCCTGCGCAGCATGTCAAATACACGACCAGGGGTACCAACAACAACATGAACACCACTAGATAGAATGCGTTGGTCTTCACGAACACTAGTTCCTCCCACACATGCATGAACCTTCACACCAAGATAGTCTCCAAGTGCTCGCATAACTTTCTCAATCTGCTGAGCAAGTTCTCGAGTTGGTGCTAATACCAAGGCCTGGCATTCCATCAAACCATAGTCAAGCTGCTGCAAAACCCCAGAGCAGAAAGTTGCTGTCTTTCCAGTTCCCGACTGAGCCTGCTGAATAACATCAAGTCCCTTGATGAAGGGAACTATTCCCCTTTGCTGTATAGCCGAGGGCTTCTCAAATCCTATGGTAAATAAAAAATCATACCAATTTAATGATTTGAGGGCTCAACCATGCGGCCAAAATTGTAATTAAAGTGTGTGTTTGGTTAAGGAGAAAACTAAAATTTTAAAAAAGCTTCTGGCCAAAAACTTGGGTTTGGAGAAATTTCAAAACAAACAGCTATATTTGTCCAAAAAGGCTTCTGGAGCAAACCATAGTTTAAAACCATAGCTTTGAATAAGTTCTTAGGAATAACTTCTAGCACAGTAAAAGAGCTTATGAACTACCCATTTACTATTTTGCCCCTATTTTTTCCTACTCTCTCTCCTCTCTCTTCTTCTATTTGCTTCTCCTACGCCTTCATGTCACCGTTTTGCTCTCCTCCATGAGTCGCTGTTTTGCTCACCGCCACGAGTCGCCATCTTGCTCCTCCACGAGTCGCCGTCCAGATCTGGTTGGTAAGAGAAAAAGCTGAGTCGCGGAGAGAAGAAGAACCACGAGTCGCCGTCCAAGAAGAAGAACCACGAGTCGTCGTCAGAGAAGAACCGCTCGCCGTCACTACTCGTTGCTCGCCGTAGCTGCTGCTGATCGCTCGCAGTGTGGGGTTCGTGGAGATGAAGATGATGATGATGATGATTTTTTTTGTTTTTTATCCCATACCCTTTTTGGTAATTTACTAATCACAAAAGTCATTATGAAAATAACAATCCAAACGCTCATTTATTCAGAGCCATTTTTTTTTCATAAGCTCTTCTCCATAATAGCTTTTCCAAAAGCTGTCCAAAAGTTTTTTTTTTTCTATAAGCCTTTTTCTAAAAGTCTATTCAAACGGGCCCAAGAAAAAAAAAAGGAAATATACACCACACATTATACATCTATATATAAAATAAAAAATCTAACAAGTAGCACTACTCATAAAACAGGAACATTGCGGCTCATTTTTCATATTACATGAGAGTTTACAAGAACCACACTAGTTATTAATTAATTAATAACAAAGAACAATATTAACGCGTGTCCATATTTAGAGTGACATTCTCCATAAATTTGAAACAGTAATAACCCATGATTAAAAACACAAAGAGTTCATAACTACACAGTACATCACAAAAGAATAATCCAATGGACATTCGCTACATTATATAATCAATTTCATGGAATTGAACTACAGGAAACGCTATTTTTTGAACAAGATTAAAATTTAGTACAAAAAGGATAAAATCTACCATATGCATAAATGCCTCTGAGAAGATTCTCATGCAAACCCATGGCATCAAAACTATCATGAACCTCATCATAAGAAGTAAAGAAGTCCTGCCCGTCAGTTGTAAGCCTGTAACCATTGAGTCACCAAACCAAGCAATAAACGTAGCATCTAGCTAAAATATTACTGTACTCAGAAAATGTATATAGTGAAACAATAAACATGAGCAACAACTCTAATAAGCTAGGCAATAAAACCAGATAAAGACCTACTAATTTGAAATTCTGAACAAGTTAAAGTTCTTACAGTTCCATTTTTGAATCATATTGACGAGCGTCAAATTGTGAACTATCGGGTGCTACTCCAGCCATGACTGCAGGAAACAAAGAACAGTTATACCCGTAATTTATTCAGTTAATTAGAACCAAGACAACACAATAATTAAAAAAATTGTTTTTGAGGGGTGGGGGATTTGAGTTTGACCGTGGTACATTTGAAAATAGAATATTTCTCAAACATAGCCATGTTTCTCAACGTACAGAACGTGATATGTTTTAACTCAATCACCCACAACCCCACCAATAACTAGGAATTACGAGTAAGTATGATTGACATAGCAGAGCATCATAAACAGATCCAACAACTAATGCCTCAACAATAACATAAAAGAGATATCGATAAAGATGGGAGGAAATTTTGAATAAATTTAAACAAATTGCGCCATTACAAAGCAACCAAAATATTGAGGACGGAATTATAACAAAGACCTTCTCGGATTACCAGTGGTTTTGTATCGAAGAAAGAGCCAAAGAGGTGAAGGCGGTGGTAGCAAGTGGCTGATCGAAGAGTGGTATTGTTTTGGGAAGGCAATTAGGGTTTTCCCAAACTCCCGGATCTACGCCGCGGAGTTGAGGGAGTTGAACGAAGAGCGATTTCCTAAAGCGAGTGCAACAGTTAAGTGAGTTAACCCAAGTGCAAAGATTTTATACGGTTTATCCCCTTCGGGGGCTTTTTTCGGTGTATTTGGATTTGCCCCGAGTTAATCGGTTCAGGATAAGATCGTGGGTCGAACCCGTGTATACTGTAATAATGTACTGGACTTAAGCCCGAAATGGCCCATAACCATTCTTAAGGCCCGTCTGATACAAAGGGCCCAATGGTATCATGGAGTAATATGACATTGTGAATTAATCTATATAATTTTAATTTAGTTATAACTCAATTACGCATAACATGGTTATATAATTATGTTCCAAATTTGGATTTTTTGAATTGAAATTATATTTTTTATGAATATATATACAAGTATTCTATAAGTATGTATCTTGTCCTATATTTTGCAAAACTGATAGTATTGGTGCATCGGATGCTTACCATATCATATTCACGTATCATATCCATGCACCATTCATGGGTGTTGAGATAATTAGCATATGTGTCTGTTTTAAGTTTAAACACTTTTATATACCACACTCTACCCACACCTATGGGTAGAAGCCCTGCTAAACTCCTGTTGGTCACGATTTTGAGTCCCATAAGAGATATTTATGTTAAAAGAGGAAGTTACAAACTTTAAAATTAAGATATTTAGTTGTTCGAATATCTTATAATAGGATATTAAAAAAAACATCAGATACTGATTTATCATAAAAAAATATCTCACAGTCTAACTGTTAGTATCTTTCAATTTAGAGAATAAGATCTCAATCTATATAATTTTTTTAATTTATTTAAAGTAATATTTACATTAAAAATTGAAGGAGTACTATATTACACGTCATCAATTAGAATGTTAATTAATTTTTAATATTTAAAGTTTAATGCAATTTTTATTTTTTTGGCGCTCTGAGATATAATTTATGATTTTAAATGTGTGAAAATTTAAATAGTTGTTTAAAAATATTTTGATGATTTAATCACAATTCGGATGGGGTAGTTAGATGCGCCTTATGATTAGGAGTAGATAAAGTAATTGATTCCTTTTTTAAAAGGATTTCCATACATTACGTAAGTTGAATGTTTCCAAAAACTCAAACAAGTCCAGCTTATTCGAAAGGGACGTGTACTACACTAAATCGTACTCATGTTGATGTTCAGTTTTAGCCCTCGCTTTCAGTAATTTAATTTTTAATACTGTAAAAGAAACTATGCCGTGGTTCGTTTTGATTGGCTAGGTAGGACCCCATGTAGGAAATTAGCTCTTTGGAACTTGCACCGACGCCAGCAAAAATCATCGAAGTCAGCGCCACCTTGATCGCAGCATAGGAGTCGCTGGCAATGGATTAAGAATGAACTTCTGGGTGAAAAATGCCATTATTTTGTTTGTTCCGAAGCAGAAGCCGCTGCTTCAGAATCCCATCGGAAAAAGGTAAAGCCTTGAAAAATGGAAGATTTCAGATCCAAGTCTTACGGCCATGGGAGGATGCAGAATCAGATTGAGCCCTATTCTTGCTCTGAAACAACAGCATCATCATCTTCTTCTTCTTCAACTGTGGTCCGTGACATGCGAGATCTTAGATGTTACAGTGCTTCACATGCTTCCTCTGTTGTTGTTGCATATCCAACTCAAACCCAAATGGGAAACGGCGATGTGAATTTCAAGTTCAAGAAAGGCAGGTCCACAAACAGCTCTTCGTCTAAGAGCTGGAGTTTAGCTGATCCTGAGCTGCAGAGGAAGAAGAGGGTTGCTAGTTACAGGGTTTATGCTGTTGAAGGTAAATTGAAAGGCTCTATGAGGAGAAGTTTCAAGTGGCTCAAGGACAAGTACACCAGAGTTGTCCATGGGTTGTAGCAAGTTTGTTTTCAGGAATCATCTTGGTGAAGAAGGGTTTGAACTTTGAATCATCTCAGCTGGCTATTTTCATGTTGATTCAGAAAATAATTGATTGCCCTCGTTCATTTGCTGGTCAGAGTTCATGGGATGAAGTAGAGAAATTGTGATCCAAGTGTTGATTTTAGATCCTGTAGAGTGTAGTAGTCTTCTTGGTCGATCATGGTCCATAGAAAGAAGACATGGTATTTGTTTTTTCCCCCTTGTTCTTTTAAATTTCATCTGCTATGTATCTAAACTCAAATAAATGCAACTCATTTTGTTTTCATGACATATTCCTCGAAAACCTATAAACTTCTCAGTTCAGGAGAGGGCTTCTATGATTTCAAAATAGCATATGGAAACAGAAATTCCAGTGGCATCATCACCCTTGTCGTGGATGCATTTCTCTGCAATTTCTGGAACTATTGAACCTCACTTGATGTTATTTTGTTTGACATGCTACAATATCAATATGAATGTGCAGTGCACTATGACATCTTCACTTTTCTGTATAACTGCATAATATTGTTCTGGCTTGGGGAGAAAGATAAGCAATCCAAATTTGCTGTTGAAATGCATTTAGATGAAGTCTTTTGATATGAAATTGAAATTTGAGCGCAGCCTCTAGTTGATTAATGAAAAAACTTGAATGCGGGGATCACAATTTAGACTTGTTGCAATTTTTTCACACCACTATTTCTTGGTTAAACTAGTTTAGGTTTCTTGAGTAATGTTTATAATCAAGCAAAGGAGCACAGTTCAAATGAATTTTGTTAATGAGTAACCAAAAAGATAATAGAAGGAAACAAGTAAGAATCTCATTCTGCAGATGACTTTCTAGATAAAACATATCAACACTCATTGAATATCCTATCATAACAGCTCATCACTTGGAGGAGACCGCATTGTCCTCTATATCTTTTGACATGTTGGTGGAGATGTGTATTATTTATTTAAATAATACACAGTCGCTTCCTCTCCCGAGCTTTACATTGCTTGACAGTTATACATTATTGAGGCATAATTTGAGCAGATAGTATAATTCATGGTGACAAGAAGAGTTAAATGAGGAATAAAGAATATTACTTGGAGTTTTCTTAACTTGCTTTGTTAAAATCGGCCTTTCTGGGTTAGGGATTTGAGTTACTTGAGTGGTGGAAATACTTATAGTGACTTCATATTGTGCTGTGAGGAATTGCTCCGGGGCCATTGCCTTGATCCTTCTTTTAGAACTTAGGCCATAATTATTGGAAATAAGATTTTTTTATCCTTTTATCAATTATCCAAATAATTAATTAATTCAATTTTAAAATTTATAATTATCTCTCCTAACACAAGTATCTCCTAACTCAAAATCTAGAGAGATTTAATAAAACTTAAAACTAATAAAACAATTATGTATTAGTTATTGAGCAATACGATTGAAAGTAAGGAAATAAAATTATGAGTTACAGTGGATCATAATCTTCAATCTTGAATGAGTCGACTTTATCCAAGCAATGCGTGTAAAGCGAAGTTTAACTTCAAGGCAATGGTGGAAATCAAAAATTCTATGCACGCGTTTTTTTTTAATTGAGCCCTCGAAATTCCCTCGTTCATTTAGCAGTGCAATCTTCCATATGAACACTGGTGTTAAGTAATAATAAAAGCTTCAGAACAAGACATTCAACAAGAGATGATAAATTGAAAAATTCTACGGATAAATTCAATCAGTAAATCATATGAAGTTATATAAAGGTCATCAATCAGAAATATATATTGGACACTTCTCAATCAAAATTTACAATTACCCTAAGATCCCAAAAAATGGAACTCAACTTTCACATTCAAGTAAAATCAAACCAGACCGGCTAAGCAGTTCATATTTCTTCTGAAAGCAATAAAAAAGGAGTGAGAATCAGACCTGTATCAGAAGACATTTATCGAATTTAAAGATGATTCATATTAGGGGGGGAAATGGCATGCAGATCTATTGATTAAAGAAAGGAAAAGCAATGAATTAATCTTAACAGAACTTCAAGAGTAAAATATAAAATAATCAACGAACCAAGAAGAAATTCTCACAAAACTTGCACCGTGGTAGCATTTTAAGTATAATCAAAATCATGAGTAAGCATGGCTAATTACATTGTCACTGGTTCAGTAATTCTGAAACCGTGCGTTCCAAGACGCATCAGGTAAATCATCAATAACAACTCACAGGATAAGAGAGGCCATAACATCCAGGAGTTTCCCGTCAGAAGATAAAAGCCAATTTAGGCTCAAGCTTTACAGCAAAGCATAAATCTTAGCTTAAATACGTTCATCAGCTTTCTCAGCTTTAGGTGCATTCACAATCCAAACCCAGATTTCCAAGTTTAGACCAAACTTGCCTCAGCTCAGTTAAAGCAGCATTAGCAACTAGAGAAGTGTGCCAGTCGATTCATAAATTTACAAAGATGAAAAGGTGACAATTTAATAATGGGCCCTCTCATCATTCTCTAATTGCAAGCCTTCAATGCCCCTGACAGCTGATTCATAATTCTTGACAAGAGCAGAAGCATTTCTTCCAGAAGATATTCTCTTTGCATCTGAAGCTCCCAGTGGTGAACTTCTATGCCCACTTGAAATTCTGTGAGCAGCTCTGGGGCTAACTTCAGTAGCGCGAGTACGTGGATCTGACTCCCCACTAACAAATGCATCACGGCCACTTGGAACAGCAACTCGCCTAGATGACCCACTTGACTGGCCCAAAATATTGTTACTTGGAGACTGCATGACAGAGAGATCATGGCTGTTAAAATAAGTTGGAATATTGAAGTTTGTTTATATGTAGACATCATCATTCCCATCAAACAGTCAGTGAGTTACAGAGGAACAATGACCAGATTTCTCAATGAAACCCCTGCTCTCTGAAATCCAAACTGACTATGGTATCCTTAAACATAAGAGGATCACTGGTGAATGGATTTTTCTGCTTTGAGAAACTTACAGAATTTAATATGGGGCCCGACATTCTTCGCCTCACAGAATCCATCGAAACAAGACCAGCAGTTCGCCCTTCATCCCCTCCTGTTGGAGAGAAACAAGCATAGCACAAATCAGAGCTCAAAAGCACACTAGCTACCACTTAAATTTTGAGAAACTTCAAAAAGGGATAAAAGCTATCACAACCTACACAAACGTTTAGCTGAAACAAAAAATTGGCAGTAAAAGGAAAAGTAAACCATACTCTTCAAATAAACAAGAAATGATTGTAGAGGCTACAGACACACAGAAGGAACAAATTGATTGTGTCAAGGGTAGTGATTAAGCGAACAAATGTCAAGGAAAACCAGACACTCATGGATTAAGTATATCGAGGTACGCAATTGCGAATTAAGCAAACCGAGTTTGCATATAACAAAGAGAGATATAGATAGGACACTTGACCTATCTATAAAGTAACTTCAGAAATATTACCTGTCTGTCTATCAGCATTAGCCACAACAGGAGGCATTCCAGAACTAGTTCCAGCACTTGGGCCCTGCAAAGGTAACCATCTCAGGCTTCTAAACATTAACATAACAAAAAGGATCATGGGAGAAACAAAAAGAGAAAGACAATTACAAGGGCATGTGCAGGAGGAGTAGCCAGCTGTGATTGCTGATACTTCAAGATAGTCCAGTCAAATACATAGTCAAACTGGAAGCCTGACAAGAATGCCATAAAATACAATTAAGAAAGTACGTTCGCATAATCCTTCAAAAATAGAAATTGAAGGTACATTTGAAAGTAAACACGTGGTCGGCATAAACTTGCAGTCTAAAGAAGTGATTTCTAAAAGAGCACAAGTCCAAACCTTCCCGAATAAAGAGGTCACGAAATATCCTTTTCAGATAAGCATAATCTGGCTTATCATCAAACCTTAATGATCGGCAGTAATGAAAATAAGATGCAAATTCCGTTGGATAACCTCGGCACAAGGCCTGGAATAAAGAATATATTCTCAGTGTAACCCAAGAAACCTAACTCATACTATGCAAAGGAGGATAGCTGTAAAATTTACCTCAATCGATGTAGAAACCTTCTTTTCACTGATTTTCTCATACTTCTGTTTCTTGGTACCAGCTTTAAGTCCCTGCCAAGGAAGACTGCAGAGAAAATAATAATTTCACACAAATTATCAACACAGCATTGGAAAGAAAATAAAGAAGGGTAGATGGCTTAATCACCTTCCTCTCAGAAAGTACACGAGGACATAACCAAGAGACTCTAAATCATCTCTTCGGCTTTGCTCTATGAATTGATCAGCACAAGAGAACAAACATCACATATCTAATGGAGGACAGCACAACTTATCACAAGAAAAGGGGGAATGAAATATAAAATCGCACATACCAATGCCAAGATGAGTGTTCATGCTAGCATATCTTGCAGTTCCTGTCAAATTCTTATTTTCCCTGCAGTTTTAATGATCAAATAGATTACACATCCTGAAATTCTTTTATGTAATAAATTATAGGGGGGAAGGATAAATTATTGTTAGAAATTCAGGATAAAAAGGAAAATAAGATGAAAAGGTAGGCCTGTAAACGTGGTAATCCCACAAGTGACAGCTCCCTTCTCTCCTATTTATAACACAAGAAAGATAGCAAAAGGACAATACAAAGATAACCAAGACTCATAGACAGCAATTGAAATTGTGCATTGAGAGGCTAACTTTTAAATCAAGAATCATATCAAATCATACGATGTAGAAACACGTTGAGCAATAGCTTGAAATAGATATCGCATAAAGTGTATATTAATTTAAAATATTCAACATAATAAATTAAACCAAGGATTAACATAAATTTAACTATAAATCTCAAAAAATGAAAATATAAGGCTCTTAACCAACTATCTAACTAGTAACTCATGATTTATACTAATTTATTTTTAAAATTAAAAAAAAAAGCCTCTCCAATTGATTTCCATATCTCGCAAAAGTTTTGGTTTCCAGTGTGTATTTCTACGATTGTGTTCAAAGGCAACGTGACATTCCAGCATGGTGCATGCTGTACTGCTACTGTATATAAGGCTCTAGGTGAAGACAAATCAACATCATTTCACTTATCAGAAGGAAAAACAAAGGTTCAATCGATAACATGCGCATGCACAAAATACTTCAATTAACTGATATGTATGACCCTGTCTGGCATGAATCACAATTCCAATTTAGATGAACGATTCTAGCAGCAATCTGTATAAATGGACTCACAAATTGATAAGAACTGTAATATTAAGCTGGGTCCCTTGTGGCCTACAAAACCATTACCTCCTTGGCACCCCCAAGAAAAATTCAGTATGATAAACATGGCACACGTGATGTAACACTTAAAACTTGGCACAGGACCAAACAAAAAATTCAAGCTATAGTGTATATTATCCAAAGAGAGCATAATTTATTTGTTTATTTTTTAGCTTATTGTTGCAACAAAAACGTTTTGTAGTTGTTCAAATGGGGTGATAATGCAAGATATTTTGCAAAACGTAATCTTGGAAGAGATTGCTTCATCCTCTGTATTACTTCCACATGCTGATTAAGCAACTCATTTGCACTCTAAAAAAGCATTAATACAATGTCATGAAAGCATAGCCATTTCCAAAAAAATTCTGACATTGAAGATTACGGCATAAATTTTGTTTACCTACCGAGCACAAACAACAGCAATAAAATTACATTTTATACACACAACAAATCTTAATACCTGTAAGGAATGTGTTGATGAGTTGAACTATCTCTATATTTCTTGGCCAAACCAAAGTCAATAATATAAACCTACATGAAGATAACTGTCATTAGCCACTTTTATAACCAACATTATGCCAACAGATAACAGGCCATGGGTAAAGATTAGAAACCTGGTTTGCACGCCTTCCTAAGCCCATAAGAAAATTATCTGGCTTGATGTCCCGATGTAGAAATGATTTAGAATGAACAAACTCAACTCGGTTTATCTGGAAAATGGTACTAAGATCATGAGGTCTTACGTTAAATTAATTAAATATATATCTAAATTACAAGGTCAGAAGGGCCTACCATTTGATCGGCAAGCATGAGAACTGTCTTCAGTGATAGATTCCTACTGCAGAAGTTAAATAGATCTTCAAGACTGGGTCCGAGCAGATCTATCACTAGAACATTGTAATCTCCCTCCACTCCAAACCATCTAACATTTGGAATTCCAGCTGCCAAGACAAAATCAAATATGAATTGGCATAAATTTTACAACGATAGGGAAGAAAAACGTCCTCTTAGTCATAGAGAAGTGTACAAAAATACAAATATAAAAGCAAATTATATTAAGAGAGTCAATACTTCCTCCCTGGAGAATTCTGTACAGCTTGGACTCATACAGCAACTGAGGATGCTTTGTCTTGACATTTTCCTAGTCAAAAGGGAATGAAAATAAATAAATAAAAGGAACACAAAAATATCAACTGTAGTGAGCCTGAAGATATAGGAAGCATCTTGATGGCTGCTTCAAGTAAAATGCAACTAGAAACTAAGAAGTTTCTCTAACCAATAAGCTACAGAGATCAAGAGTCATATGCACTAAGCCAAAAATGATATCACTGTTTAAAACAGAAATAACCACCATGGCAAAACCCAATTAGGAGCAATGTTCAAATATGGTCAGAAATGGGTTGAAAATTGAAATGATTCAAAACACAACTTCTTTTGAAACCAATTTAAAAATTCAAATATGAAAAGCATAAATTGTTCAAAATAATGTCCTTAATATAAAATAAATTGGAAAGAATGAACTAAAGTAAAGTCCCCTAAAAAGAAAAATTCTACTAAAGACTTCGAACTGTATTGCAAACAGCCCTGAGTTACAAATCAGGACTCCTTAAAAGCAGTCAAGTGTTTATTAAAGGTAAAGACCGATATCTAAATGCTCCAATGTCTTCCGTAAGACCCTTTTTCAATGATTGCTGCCTATCACACACTCTCAAGACTGAGCAAAAAGGACCCAGCTCAGAGAAGACGTTGGGATCAAGAGATAATAGCATACAGCAATCTTTGAGCACTTCCAAATTAAGACTGCGAGTTATGAATGCAACTCAAAACCATACTCCAAAGTCCAAACATATCGCAGATAACTTAAACAGAAATTGACTTCAAACAAAACCATCTCCCGCAAATAACTTCACAGAAAAGAGAAATACAAACCCATGTCCTGTAATTATCTTCACAGAAAAACAATTAAAGAAGGAAAGTAATACATCAAAAACCTCATTGGTAACACTTACAAGCTTAATTGCAACCTCTTCGTTAGTTTGAATATTAGTACCTGCATACAGCCCAAAAAAAAGTACCTTATCAGCACCACGCCCAGAATAATATAAACAGCAGGGGAAAATGAAAAGAGATAACAGGAAACGAACCTAAATAGATCTCGCCAAAGGAACCGCTGCCGATCTTGCGGCCGAGCCGAAACTTATTGCCAACCCGGGATTCCATTCAAAAAGCGTAAAATGGAAACCCTAAACTAACAAGAGTACCTAATTCTAAATAAGAAAGGTATGCAACATGAAATATTCTCCGAACCCAAAACTGGAATCCATGAATCCGATACCTAAGGAGAAGAATATTAGAAAAAAATGAAATTGAATAGAAGGATAAAGGGGAAAAAACGAAGAATTTCTTCAGAGATCTGGGAGTAGGAAATCTCCCATATGATAAAAGGTTAGCCTTTTTTTGTTTTTGATGAATAATAATGACAAAATCTAGGGTTAGGTCAGGTGGAAAGAAGGGGGAGAGGTATTGGTTGAAGAAAAAGTTGAGAAGGGATCATGGTGAACGAGGTGGGCGACTGGGCGCTCTCTCTCTCTCTCTCTCTCTGTTTGTGTTCCCACCAATTCGAATATAGGATGGTTTGATCCAGTCGAAGCAATGAGCAAGATTGAAAATTTACAACCGTCGGTTAAATTGTTTTTTTTTTATTTTTCTGGGATATAGCATATAATGTCTAATAGGAATAGGAATACCACGAAATGAGAAGGACGTTGTTGTCTACGCGCGTGGCGTGCAATCTACGTGTGGCTACTACGCCGCTGTCACTGGTGGGTGCCACCACCACTTTCTTCATCATCGTTCATCCTGGATTGTGGCGGAGCGTCCTATGGCAAGGTGACTGCGTGAGGTGTCGTATAGATATAAAGATAATGGCATGTCTCACGGATCCTATAACTCCTCCTCGTCATTTTACAAGGTGATCTTTTTATTTTTAGCCTTCTTTCATGGATGAATGAGCTGTTAACTAATTAATTCTTTGTAAAAAAAAAAGTTTCGCTTTTATAAAGGCCTTGTGAAAAGGAAAGGAGGAGTGTTAAATAATATTTCTTTATTAATTGTAATAAATTGTTTTTCTTTCAAAGACTATAGCATGCTTAATGAAATTTGAAAATGACCTATTGTTACTAGATATCATATTTTTATATTAAAAATGAGAAAAATATAATTTAAAACCAAAACATTAAAAACGAATTTGGGAGAGCTAGATGAATTATGTTTAGAAAAACAATCCAATTTTATGTTTTCCAACATTTTTTAGAAATTGTTTTTTTTTTTTTGCTAGTATATAAAAATGAACCTGAAAAGCAAGAAGTTTCTTTTTTGGCTAAAAGCAAGTGTTCTAACTAACTTGACAAACTAAAAAATTTATGTTGTTATTAAATTTCTATACTTATGGTTTAACGATACTCTATAAATCGTTCAGTTCACACATTGTAATGGTATATGGCACGCATGCATTAACTAAAATGAATCTTCCGTACTCAAATAAGTAGTATAACAGAGAAGCTGCTCGTATCATTTACACACGAAGTTTATGATGAAGCTGCTCGTATCATAATATTAAGTTGAACTCTTCATTCCACATAGACACAGTGACAGGAAATATACAACGAGAGATTTACTTTTTATGATTGAGTTTTTGAACGTCCAAATCATCTTAATATCATTAAAGTAAGTTATTCCCTGAATTATCATCCACAGATTTAAAGTGATCAATATGAGGCAAGCTTAATTAGGATTAAATAAACCTGATTATCCTACTCTGCTCTTGCTCAGGGCTCAGTGACTCACATTTCTGGGCAGTTTGAGTCCTGGTTTTAGCTGTCAATGAGATTTAAAGATCCATCCATAAGGAAGCTTGAATTCAAAAGGGAGACATGTTGACCATATTTAGAATCTCAAATTTTCAAACTATCGACTTTGATTGGACTATTCAGATTTCAGATATTGGACACAGCCAAAATCTATGGCTCTTGCATATCTCTGACTATAGAGTTTACTTCTTTACGCGGAAGTAAGAACCCACAAAAGACAAATAGCTAACACAAGAATCAAGAACCAAACGCACCCTAAGACATGGATCCTGAAGAAGCTATGTCTACGACTAAGGACCATAGATTGTCATCCCAAAATCAGTACTTAGATTACAGACAGCTGAGAAGAACTTAAAATCCCTTTTCCAGTGATTTGATTGCACACTACTGAATTGTCTCTCCACTTCACACAGCATGGGTGGTGTCTCCTTTCTTTTCTATCTATTCGGAGTATCAGACATCAAACACAATATGTTTCATACTGCCTCGCAATAGTGTTTCATCTGAATTGGTAGTATTATTTTAGTAAAACTAGTTTTAATATGCACACTTCAAAGTCACTTGCTTTATTACTTGCCATCCTATCAGAGAGTGCAAGAAAACCATAAAAGGCTATTGTTTGCTCATGTTTGTGTTTTTATGGAAAAGAATTTTACTTGTTTTTAATTCCTTCTGCCTTCTCATTTTCTTCCTTGAGGACCCTTTGTCATGTTTCCACCAAACACGGCACCAACTATGGAATACTGAAGATAAGAAATGCAACAATAATGTTTTATTGATGAACTCATAATGCTAGCTAGCAGTTTATAACTAACTGAATACCTTCTTTACAAGAAAGCTAGGTCAAAGTGACAATGTGGGCCTCTTCAGCTTATAAGACGTCCAAATTCATCAAAAAATAAAGGAATGAGCAAACTCAAAGTCCTAAAAGCCAAAAGAGAACGGGGCTTTTCTTGGCCACTCTCTCTCTCTCTCTCTCTCTGCTGTCATGACATGTGGCTTCAGTTAAATTAACAAGATTATTTCATTTACAACATTGAAAAAAAAAAAGCTATAAATCCCTTCCCCTGTCAACCAAAAGCAGACCCATTTTTTGGATGAAAGGGTCTGAATTCCTGCCAGACTCCGGGCTTAACTCATTGCGGGAATAGGTGTCATTGGAGTTGGACTGGCCAATCCCATGCAAGAAAGCCTAGGGGAGACCTTCACTTTTGGGCTGGGCCTTGGCGAAGGAATTGGGCCATAGTTAGTAAGCCGGGCTGAATTGGGCCTAGGTGACAGATTCACTTGCTCCAATGCTCTTGATTGTAGATATCCAGGATAGTCACGCACACACCCAATCCTTGGCCCAGCACCAGTAGACCACTTGCAGGACAACCTCTTAGAAAAGTCAGACACTGAGGCTTCATCCTTCTTCTCAATCTCATCACCAACCTTTGTACCCTCTTCATTAACTTCAGTTGTATTTGTCTCTTGGCCATTCTTATTATCACTATCATTAATTGAACTTGACTGAGTAGTTATAGTAGGACCCAAGTTTTCCTGTGATTCATCAGCGCCTATGTATGAAGGCGTGTCATCATCCATAGCACATCTCTGCAACCAAACAAGCAAGATAACTGTCATCTAATTTGTTCTGTGGTCTTATGATTCAAATCAAAAGAGAACAATGAATGATCACTAACCTTGACATTGGCGAGGTCTACGTTGTGGTCCTCGAGGAAGGAGACGAACTCTTGGAAGTTCTCTTCTGTGGGGTGGTAGTGACCACTGTACGGCCAGATAGCCTCAAGAACACCTTGATTTGCTACTAATCTGCCTGCAGCTGTGGTTGCAGCCCCAGATAGAAAGCTTGAGTGCTGAAATGAACCTTTCTGCTTTCGTCCTACATACAAACTTCTTGTTGTGCTTAGAACAAATATCCATTTGCACTTGTCGTCTGTGTCCACCAGCTTCCCATTCAGCTTGTATACAAGCTTTCCATTTTCAACAAGTACTTCATATTCTTCCCTTTCCTTCTGCAATTGTATTAAACACAATTATGTCAGATTCATGTTGACAGAAATGATTTTTACCTCTAATATTATTAAGATGCTTTTCAGATACTCTATTTCATTAATTGCATAGTAGGATACGTTGGAGCACAATAACTCACCGGTCCAAGGTATTTAATGCATTGACGTTGAAGGGTGGTCCTCGGGCATTTCTCAAGATTAATTTCTTTGCCATCTCCAACATCCAGCCTACATTGACAGAACAGAGAGTTAGTTATTATCCAACAGATGCTTATGATATAGTCATGGTTATAAGAAGATCATAATAACACTACAAGAGATTTACCAGTAGAAAAATGGCTGAGTGATGTGACTTTCAAACCAGATGTCATAATATAAATGCAGATTGTGTCCATAACGATGACGTGGGTCAATCTGTGTAAAGAGATTAAGATTGATAATATGTGTATGTTGAACAAGATTTAAGATCGGTGTGAGGAGAATTCCAGGATTATTACTCACAGCTTCAAGCCAATGCCGTAGAGCTAGTTTTTGTGCCTTGTCGTCCTTGGACAAACCTTTTCCAACCTGTGTGAGAAATTAAAAGCTATTAATATTTGGCACTACAATCCAAAAATGAGAAAATGACAGAACTCACTTGTGAGAAATATGAATTCACTATTCGTTATTATTATAACAAAGTGTATACGGTATACCTTAGCTGCTTTTGTACTTGCCCTCGCCCACCGTGATTGGGCGCACTCCGACTTCTGGACATCGAAGAATGAAACTGAACTTCGTTTCAACGCAGCATAGTCTAGGGCCTTCCACCTACACCCACCATTCAATTCATGACATTAAGACAGGAAATTAGTATCCGGTGTTATTAATTTTTTGTTGAAAGTTCTTTAAAAAAATCCAATAATCTGTCGTGCAGTACACTGCACAAAATTCAGTTGAAAAGAGATTGATTGAGATTGAGAGAGGGAGTGGAGTCCATTCCTTCTCTCTATCCTTTTTCTTATTGCATTAATTATCAATAAATTTATATAAATTACTGTACTCGGATTAAAAAAAGGTGGCAAAAATGATTGAAACCGGGTTAATGATTGAGAAGCAGAGACTAACCAGAGCTCCTCCACCACCACAGCACAATCTGCGAGGCTTCTTCTTGTGCGGTAACTCTTGTAAACTTTCTGGAGCTTAGTTGCAGCAGCGTCAAGCTCATTGATGGGTCTGGGTGAAGAAAACACCAATGATCCTGGCAGGGAAAGAAGAGGTACTGGTTTGTGAGGCAAATCAATATCACCCATGTGTTCCTTTTCCGATGAGACATTAACATTTATTTCTAGAGTCTCCATCTCAGGTCTACGGTCCCTCAAACGTCTTGAACTACTGATGTTGTTATTGGACCCATTTGACAATGAACTAGTTTCTGATTCTTCTCTTTTCTTGTTCAAGCTGGCTGCTCTCAGAATTTTACCCCCATCTTTAGATCCAAACCTGAAGTTGAAAGACAGGCCAAATAACCAATGCCTCGCGATTTTTTCACACCCTGATAATAGTAAGGAAAACGATAATCCCATAAGGCTACACCTGCAGCTCCAAGCTTCAAATCATTTGTTAGTCCTGCATAATGAAATAAAATTAAGATTCAGGATAAAGAGGTCTCAGTTCAACCAGAAGTCATTGTTTGAAGTCTCCTGTTGAACAGAGGATAATTGCTAACCTCTTCGTAAGGTTATAACACATTTCAATTTCAATCTTCAAGTTAAAGGAATAGATATGGATTATCAACGAACAGCTTAAGAGCATGAAAAATTTACCTTGCTTGTATATGGCTTGTGGGGTTAGGCTCAAGAGAAATGAATATCGATGTGGAAGAAATTAAGATAGGTGCATATATATGTAGGCTAAACAGCTATACGGGATGTCTGATGAAGACGGGACACTCGCACATCTTCAGAGACTTGGAACAAGAAAGAAGGGTGAAATGTTTGCATTTCACTAGCCAGGCTAAGTGACAGACGTGGGAAGCGGGTGAGAGATGATAATCAAATCAAAGGTTATGGCGAATGTTTTTTCCAAGGTCTAAAGCCACGAGCTGTTGAGGGATTCAAAGCTTATGGCGTTTTGGAGTTATGCGCATGATGGTGAGGGGTTTTATATATGTCTCAATCTGCAGAGAGGGCCAAAGAAGGTAAGCTTCTGGAAAGGAGCACGAGAAAACGCGAAGCCACGACGGTAGAATTAAACTGGGAATTTGGTTGAGTTCCTTTCGATTCATAGCAGTCAACGAACTCGATGGCGTGAGTATGAAGGAGTGATCAGCTGAAGTCTCGTCCCGCGTTTCGTGGGCTACGTGTTCAGTAGCTCCTTACCGTATTTTATCCATCGTTTTTTTTTTAATTTTTGCCGCTATTTTTTTTTAGAATATAGCTGAAAAATCACTCCTTATAAAATTGATTGTTCAAAAATAGTGGGAAAAAATAGCAAAGTTTTGTCCAGCTAGTAAAAAAAATAACTTATAACTTATAAGATTATGAATTCAAATCTATTATCTATATAAAAAATTTATTAGTAGGTAATTTATAATTATCTTTATAGATATTTTTTAGAGACGTACATTAGCTCTATGAGTCCCACAATTTTTCCTCATTTATGAATATTGATTGTACTATTCTTTAAATAAATTTTAAGTATTTTTAGACAATAATTTTTGTAATGACAAAATTTTCACTAATTTTTTCAATTTGATTTTAATTTATTTGTCTTATTTTCCCAATAAATCAATATTCCAGTGTGTGTGTGAGAGAGAGAATATAATCCCATGTTATTCATGAATCATCAATGATGCAGTTCATCATTTTAGGGAGTAAAAAAAATGCATTTTACTTGAAACTCAAGCATGTCTACACGTTGATAAAAAAAAAATATGTACGGGAGCAATTTAAAGATTTTAATTTATTCCCAAAACATAAAATGCCTAAATTTCATTTTAAATAGATAGTCTCAATCATATGACATTAAGTATTAAAAAGTGAAAAGTTCATGAGAAAATATAAAGGTTTATTTTGGGAGAAGCAATACAAAATGTGATTTCAAACATTCATTAACATGATTCATGAACCATGCACGAACGCCTTCCGAATGTATTAGATATATAAACTTATAAAATATCATCAACCGTTCGTATAAATAGCTTTGTATATTCTTATAATAATAAAGATAATTTTTTCAAATATAAATTATTTTAAATCTCATATTCATTTTCTCTTTTCTTATTTAGCTATGTAATTGAATCAAATCCAAATATCGTTGGCGCTAGTTGGAGTAGCTCTTCTAAAAGTATACATTTTATATATTCATATCAAGTTAAATTTAAAATTTTATATTTAAAGTGATTAAAAAACCTCTTCTACTATCGCCCATTGATTAGCTTCTTTTTGTTAGAGACATTGCTCGAATGCAAAAGTCTCTCGTTCTTTTCATAATTTGAAGTTTGTGGGTGTATTATTAATATGAATGGTAATTTTTAGTGTCTATCGTGCTTGGTCTTAAATATTCTGTGATATCTCGATCAATTGGTCACTTTAAGTTAGTTTGATTTTGGTGTTATACCAAGTAAATATATCCTAGAAATTTTATTTTGCAAAGTACTAAATAGTTCTAGTTTTTATGTTATACGAAATTTTGTTTGGGACAAAAATAATCTTTTGAATGATAGCTAAATAAGTATATTAAAAGTAAATTAATTTTATTAACAATATATTAATTAAGACGGTAAGCGGTTTTATTTTTATAAAAAATATGACACAAATTTAAATTCAAAAAATATATTTATTATAAGAAATAAAAATTATTTATATTATACGTATCGAAAGGATTATACCGTTGATTAAGTTATAAAATAAATAAATTAATTTTCTTTAAGTGCATGTGTTGTATATATTACACACGAGTTTTGCTGTCACGATTTGGTCATAGAAGACTGTCGGAAACATGGATGATATAAATTAACGTGACCAGTGACATTAATCAGCTTTTAAGATGTAAAAATGAATTAAAAGACTTATGAGTCAATCTTAACTTTTAAAGAAGCAGATACCGTTCTTATGAATTTTACAGAATTAAGAGACAATAAAATATCAAAAATAGAGTTTAGATAAGTTACTGAGAATAATTTTTAACACAATAAAAGAACTTATAGACTACTCAATTACTATTTTATCCTAATTTTTTAGACACTATCTCATATATCTTCTACATCCTATCTCTCCTCTTTCGTGTCGTTGGTAGTCTTTTTTGTCATTGCTGGTAAATGGATGTCGTTGGTCACTAATCACTCGTGGTCGATGGTCGTCAGAGCTTGTCTCTAGTCGGTGTCGTTGTGGGAGAATAGTCGTCGACTCGACTCTAGAGGGGACTGGAGCTGTCACCGTGCTCTCTATCACCGTGTTGCGATGAATAAGAGGAAAGAATAAGATAAACAGTGTCAATGAACAGAATGAGCAGTGTCGTAAGCATAATTAATATTTTATTTTCTATATTTTTTAGTAATTTATCAATCATAAAAGTTCTTCTGGTAATAATTATCTAAATACTCATTTATTCAGAACTATTTTTTTTCCTATTAGTTATTCTCTATAAGATATTTTTTAAAAGTTGTCTAAATTTTTTTTCTATAAATTACTTTTTAAAAATTTATCAAAACTGACCCTATATTGATAAGGGAAAATTACTCAGAATCGGATAAAAAGTATTAAATGTGGAGAGATTCTAAAATTATGTTTTATAAATTTAATTTATAAATAACACAACTTAACATGTAAACTTCAAAGTTTGACTTACAAAATGTAAATTATTTTTTAGAATGAAACTAAATACCTATATAATTACATCGTCGAAAAGACAGAATGGAAACAGACTTAATCCTATTAAAATACATAACATCTTATAACCTACAAAATACATAAACGTAAATATTGTTAAATATGGCTTGTAAATATGCAATTTTGACATGTGGATATGAATTTGTTTTGAGACTTCTGTGTGTTTAGTTATTTAATCTAAGACCCAATAATCTTTATATTTACGCAGAAGTGCTTTTAAGAAAAATGGAAACAAAAACGTCGTGTATGTATTAAAATGTATTTGTCATCCGTGATACTCATATGCATACGTACATGCATGATCTTAAAACGTAGTACAAACAAAATAAGTCAACCTAATTTTTGAAAATAACATTTATTCAAAGGGGTTGAAATATAAAGAAAAATAGCTGGCAAACAAAAAAACTAAAAATGAAAAATCATGCCACGATCACGGGTTTGATTATCATTACTATTTAATTTTCAGCTAAACAATGCCATTACTAATTTATTATTATGTATTAGATTTGAGCCCATCTTTCTGATGATGAGGTTGACCATCTACGGATCTCATTGTTCTTTCAAATTTTTATTTAGACATGCCTTGTTGTTGTGCTTGGATTTGTGTGCGCATTTTTATATTATAAACATTATTATTAGTGTTCTAAATATAGAAACACATTAAAAAAATTATCTTAATACGAAATATAATATATCCATTAATTTTATATTTAATATTTATTATTTTTAAAATTAATTTAAATAGCTTATAAACTAATATATATATAATAATATTATATAGATATATTGTAGCTAGGGATACCATGTTCATTTATCATAATTAAGTAATTATATTAATGTATATTGATAATTGATGTCCTGATGATTTGAAAGCCTTATCACAAAAATTATTAAGGTCCAACATAAATAATTATTACGTATTTGTAATAAACTTAATTGAAATTTTTGTCCGCAATTTGATGGTACATGGCTTCAAGTCTTCAACCCTTCGCAAAACACCTGGTTTGATATTATTTTCACATGATAAACTTACCATTTTGTGACTAATATATGAATGATGTAAGATTTTTTTTTACCAACCCTGATCCTCTATTTGCATGTCCTTAGAATGTAACTTAACTTATTCTTTAATTTACGTAGAAAAAATATAACAATCTTAACGATAATGATAACATAATATTGGGCATGTTTTTTATATAAGTAAAAGTGTACCTGAGTTATATCTCAGGAGCTCGTTAGAGTTAATGTATGCTTCTTCTTATTTTTTTTAGTATACAAATTTTTAGAAAATGGTTGGGCTCACCAAAGATTTAGGGATAGGACGAAATCTCACTTCTTCTTAGGTGATACCAATGTCGGGTAGGGCGAACTGTCTATTACCTTTAGGTGTAAATCTAGGCACTCGAAAGTTAGGATGTCTCCCTAAGTGTCGTAATTGGAATCATAATAAAGTGGTACTCCCCAAAATTTGAACACGCTATAAATAATCGTATGTCTTACCTATTCACCAGTTAAATTTATAGACAATAGGTAATTAGTATATGTTTCTAAATTTAAAGAATTCTTACAAAAATACGCACATGCATGAAAACAAAGATATTTTTTCCAAATCTCCAGCTAGTACTATTCCTCATCATTATTGGGATTTTTTTTCCTGCGTTCAGGTAATTAATTAACGTTTGCTTGTTTATTCGATAACTTCAAAATTTGGCTAAACGGTGAAATATTCCTCATGCGCTTGGAAAGCCTAGTTTGATGTTGAACTTCAGTTTTTCTTTAGAAATTTTCAAAGCCGTCGTCTTTCCCTTTGTACCGATATTAATCCTGGGTCTTATACATTTTATATTTAATTTAATATTAATATTGTTCACATTAATTATAATAATATTAAAAATGACTGATTTCGCCATCAAATATCATGTCACCTGCTTCCCGCCATCGCTGACATTGCAGGCTGACCAATCCATGATTTGAAGCTGTCTTAGAATACCAACATCGTTTTTCCATTTTAGGTACATGGAGTGATGACGTTATGTTGCCACAGGCTATGCAGCCTCCATTCTAGAATTATGGCTGTTTTTAGACTTTTTAAAAAAAAAAACTTATTATTTTCAAAATTCAACATACGATCATTTTTAGTCATACCCTCATTTTAATAATTATATTTCAATTACTCTATAATTATTTTATCTTGTCTTGATACAATTCTATCTTACATGAGTAAAAAATAAGAATAATTAAGATAATAATATTAAGATAGATATATGATCATGAAAAAAAAATTAGTAATAACATTATACGAAGAAAATTTTGAATATATATATTAAAAAATAATAAAAATTGTTTGAGATAGTTTTAATATTTATAGATAAGGCTATTAGATTCGTCGATAACGATCTAATAGATCAAATAATTTGAAGTCTTATGAAAGAGAGGGAAAGAAGACCGAATATTTAATAAAATTATTAAATAGGATATCTTGATTAATAGTTTATCTAAAAATTTATGTGATATGAAAGAATAAGATTTATTGATATTGTGGAGAGCAATTATACCTCTCTTACTAAAATGTAACTTAAGCTATTTGAGTGTTGAGAATGAACGTGTTGTTGCCATATAATAATGCAAAAGTAGGGATTAATGAATCACGTGAATTATGCGTTTGCTTTAGGATATGGAAGACATTCCAAATCCAATAATTAATTAAATAAACCCCAGCACGTAGTGTTGAACGTAGAATTCCTATTGTAATATATATAATCAATTATCAAATTAATTACCAGTAATTGATGAGCGCGGTTGTCTGCGCTTAGCCTAACGAAGCATGATTCAACGCGGTGTAGGTTTTCGTTTTTCACCATATGGTTTAATTTAATCCATTTTTCCGGCAAAATAATAATAACCCATTTTCTACTGCGTAAATAAAATCTAAAAATAGAATAAAAAAAAAAAAGTACAACAACGAGGTTCTACTAAACGAAATTTGCTACATGTATATCATTATTTTACGTTATTAAACAACTAAATTTATAAATATGTTGTTCATCGATGTATCCCACTGGATAATATTGATGCGTACGTTGGCTAACTTGGGTCTAAAGAATGACGACAAGCCACATTTATTAGGAATAACTTGCATTCGTTAATTAGTGCCTCCCTCTCTCTCACAACACGCACAGATACAAAAATTCTGGTAACTTTAGGATAAAGGCTCGCCAGAATCATGATCTTAAACAATATTTCCATGGTACATGTTAGCCGAGATTTAAATTCATATTCTTATAGAATATGAGCTATATCCTTAATATGATTAATCTTTGTTGGTTTAGGTGCCTATCTTCTTCACATGTAAATGGGATTGAAAACAAATATATTGAGTATGTCATGTTAGAAGAATTGATATTATTTTTGGTTAGAAAATAAGACCTACAAAAAATATATATATTAAAATATCCGTTGATTTTTTTTATAAAATGACCTATAAATAAGGATATAAAAATTGAAGTGATTTAATTTATAAACAGGATATACAACAATAAAACACCTGTAGCATTCATAGATAAACAGTTCATTCCATATAATTAACTTTGAAGAAATCAAAATTTACTGTTTGGAAATGAGTAAATTACGGACGACGATAGAGTCAATCGATTTTTCATGGCGGTTAACCAAACATGTTTTCCAAGAGGAATGGAATGGGATTCGCATTCCCACGTGCCCCTAATCATAGCAATTTAAAATTCCCCCACAACTACACAATTAGGGGTTTGTATGGGCGGGCTAGGCAGGGCAACCCCCTGCCCGGTGTCCTGCCCGAAAAAAGTATGGGCTGCATTTTGCAACCCGATGCCCTACTCTGCCCGGTAAAAACCCTAACCATTTCGGGTTGGGCATGGATGGGCTGGGTATAGGCAGGCTAAGCACGCCCAAATCATGATAACCTGCTCATATTGTGGGAAAAAATCTATAATTATGAACTTTTAAAATAATACCATATTCATATGTCTTCAAGAGTTAAATAATATCTATAATCCACTAAGAATAAAGTAACAAAAATATAGTAATTAAAGTTTTGAAATCCATTGCATATATAAAAAAAAGTCTTGAAATTTAAGTAGTTTAAAATTGTAACTTTGCATAAATCTCTCTAAAATTGACAAAGATGAAGCATCTGGAAAAAAAAATATGACGGTTAGCAAATTTAAAAAAAATAAAGAAAGAAATCAATTTAGTTATAAATTTTAAAGAATGCAATTACCTACTTGACTACTCATATTTATAAAATTACCTTTTAGTTACTAGTATCTATCATATTCGTTCTATGTAAAATAATGTAATCTATAAATTTTGATATATAAAAAGGTAACCAACTGAGCAGGGCCAAATGGGCAGGGCAACAACCCTTGCCCGATGCCTGGCCCTGTCCGAAATTGCCCATTCTACACTGGGCCATTTTTCACTGGGCTGGGCAGAGTATTTTTTATGCGGGCTCAGGCGGGTTTACTGGGTCATGAGCATCTTACACATCTCTATACACAATACCCAAAGACTGTGGAACCCTTGCTACGCTCCTAGCATTCTTGTGTTGCCCCTGTAGTTTGACTGAGAAATAGGAGCAAATTAAAGATATAGAGCCTAAAACGTGTTCATTAAATTCAACCACACGAATAAAAGATAAGATGATAAGATATTGACTTATAATTTATAAAGTTATAAATTTAAATATTATTGTCAATATAAAATTTTTATCAATAGATAATTTATAAATATTTTTATAAATACTATTTGAATTTAAATATATCTAAAAAAAAATAAACCATTTAGACATAAAGTTTGTTAGCTTGAGGGTTAAAATTTGTTCACATATTCTTTGTTGGTTTCACCAATGTGCTGTTCAATACCACAAAGTTGTCAATCACTGTGCCACTGAATTAGTCAATCTTGATTAATCAAGTGATTACCAACTCCACTAGCAAGCAAGTTACGAGAGTAGAAGAGCGGTTGTGGGTAGGGAGGAAGACAACGAAACGGTGCGTTCAGGAAAATAAGTTGCTGATGTGGCACAACTTAAACCGTAGATCGAAGTGACTTGATCTAACGGCAATAGGCGGGGTGAAGAAAATTTAAGAATAGAATCAAACAAGCAGTTACTGAAAAAGTGAGACCGGCAGGCCCGGCCCATTAACACCTTTTTTTTTTTTTACTGAATGGCGCGGGCAGGCAGGACAGTCAAGCGTACGTCGCACTCGCTCCCGTCCCTCCCCACCCGATGACCCCGGTGGGAATTGAAAAAGGAGGGAAATCAAACGCCCAAAAACCCTAAACCTCGCAAAGCTCTCGCGGGCTTCCTACTTAGTTCTTCTTGCATGCGTACCATAAACCATTCAAGCTTCCTTGAGCCTTTTCATTGCTGTACTCTTTGGTGATCAGCGTGTTTGTGAAAGGTAGTTTATTTTCTCTGTGTGTTGAAGGCGGGAAGTGAGAATCCTGCAGCAGAGTGCTTCTATGGCGAGGCTGCTTCGGAACACTTACCTTCTCAAGCGCTCTCTATTCGACCCTACGGTTACTACGGTGAAGCATTTTTCCTTTCCTTTTCTCATATTTTGTTTTCCAAGCTCTGTTGCCGCTTTCCCACCTTCCTACAGTCCCTCACTTCTCCTTATCATACATTCTCACTTGACAGAGTCTATGCGGCTTTGTATCACCTTTTAAGTTCAATCTTCTTTATTTATTTTTGTTAAATGTTTAATCATTCCGTGGCTTGGTAACAAAATGAAGGGATGAAGCTTAAGCGATTCTCGGATAGCCTTTATGGCGAAAGTCAATGTTTTCTGAAGATTATCTGTCCCTTGTTATAAAAAAAAAGACCACAATGGTGAATGGCTGAGCATGTTTATGCAGACCTAGCTCTAGCTCTCCCTCTCTGGGCATATTCTTTTACGTATGTTTGTGAGATTGATTCCTCGTCTTTAATATACTTAACTGTTGTTTTCTTTAATTTGCAGGGCTTTAGGCAAGGAATATTTGGCGGGTCTCAAGTTTTCAGCTTTTCATCCAGAGGTTTATTTTTAGGAGAAAGGCTGTTTTTCTACTTTCTCTTTTTTTCGTTTTCAAGTCGATGACCAAACAAGAAAAACTAGGCATTAACTTATGATGCAAGACTAGATACATCGATTAAGAAAATAGGGGATTGCCACGTGTCTTTGAAATTCCTGATTTATCGGTGATAATCTTGCATAAGTTTTTAAAATCAGAATCCCGGTGAAGCACAAGGTGCTTATCATTAAGTCCTAAATTCTTTTTGCTTCATAGGGTAGACGGCAGCTTCAGCCATTTACTTTGACAGGGAAAGCTTGCTAGTCAGGTTTAACTTCTTTAAATAGTGTATATGAACTCATTGTAAATTTGAATGAATCAATTGAGTTTCGAAAGCACAATACTTCTCAGGCTTCTTTAGTAAGATATTGGACAAATTGGATTAGGAGGTTATTAGTCCATAATTTGGACGCTGAGTTTTATGTACTGGAAGAATTTTGAAATTTGTCTCCATTACGTGCTCCTGTTGATTCTGTGAACCAAGCAGTAAAAGAAGTCGGATCCATTGTCACATGAATTTGTGTACTGGAATCATATTATGTTCAAATACTGTGCTAAGAATCTTTTTCCCCCAGTGACAATTATCACCTTTTTCCTTTCTGTTTATCTTAGTCTTTGCACTAATGCCTCTAAGTTTGATCGTTATTTTTATTTTTATCTGCCTGAAGGTAGAAGGGGATCTAAATCAGATGGAGGTGACTCAAGTGATGAGAATATGTCCAAGAAAGACTTGGCCCTACAACAAGCTCTGGATCAGATCACTTCTGCCTTCGGAAAGGGATCTATTATGTGGCTTGGTCGCTCTGTTGCATCAAGACAAGTCCCTGTGGTGTCGACAGGGTCTTTTGCTCTGGATATAGCATTAGGAATTGGTGGACTTCCAAAGGTATCCTTAGCTCCATATTTGAAGTTCTTTTCTCTTCTATTCTACAAGAGTACAGGAATAGAATTTTAAATACTATGTTTTTATAGAAAAATGTAATTAGTTGAAAGTAGAAAAACATTATTTATTTTTAAAGTTTTTGTTTTTATCTCTTCATTGCTTTTTCCCATTTCCTTTCAGCAGTGATATGACAAGTACTTTTTTATGTTGATGTCTGATTCACAGAATAAATTTGTTGTCGAATTCAGTTTTATTGACTGTTTAGTGTTGGCATTTCATTTTTCAAAATAATGTTTTATTGCAAGATGACATATTGTGTACATATAGGTTGCCACATGAATAATTTGTGTTGTAGATACATGCATGTATATGGAAGAGGGTGGAGAGAATCAACCTTATGTTTTGCTGTGCAAATAGATATACACTTAAGTTACATGCACATTCTGAATGTTTGTAGGGACGAGTTATAGAGATATATGGTCCAGAAGCTTCTGGGAAAACAACTCTTGCTTTACATGTGATTGCGGAGGCACAAAAGCAAGGAGGTTATCTGTCTACGCCTTATCTTCAGACATAAACATGTCTATAGCTTTCTGGTTGTCCTGGCTTTGTTCTTAACTATTGATGTGACCATTGCACTACTGCTATCAAGTATGATGCCGGGACCATTTTTGTAGCCTCTGTTACTTCTGCACTTTACATGTGCCTTTGTTATTTACTATGGATACATGTTTCTTTTTATGACATTTTAATGCAGGCCCAGATAAATTTTAAGAATTACCCGCATGGCTAATGTTATTTGAATGCAGTAAATTGTTGGTCTAATTCTTATAAGGCTTCTCATTTAACTATTCCTTCTCAACACGGGCAACATTTTGCAGGTTCTAGCAATTTCTAACTATGAGCGGGTTATGTTTTGCCCCCCGCTTCTTTGATTACTTCTATAGAGAAGGGACTGTTATTGGTTGGTTTTTATAATTTGAACTTTACATGATTAGTTCCTTTGTCGTTATGTTAATGTATTTGCGTCTGCTTTGCCATTACAAGTACAGTGAAGATGAGGGGGCTTATTATTTTGAATAGACCACCTTCTCAGTGCATATCTATTAAGGACTTGTGCTTGGTCCATGCAGCATTGCAGACATTGATTGGTTTGTTTCTTGCAGGCTACTGTGTTTTCGTAGATGCTGAGCATGCACTTGATCAAACACTTGCAGAGTCCATTGGTGTAGATACTAAGAATTTGCTTCTCTCACAACCAGATTGCGGTGAACAAGCACTTAGTCTCGTGGATACCTTAATCCGCAGTGGTTCAGTTGATGTAATTGTTGTTGACAGTGTATGTATGGGGCTCCTTTTGTTTTTTTTAATACCATTTTTATTGGTCACTATAAGTATGACTTCTTGATTGCTTTTGAGTAAAATTTTTAGTGTTCCATCTCTCCCTATTTCCTCTCTCACCTTTTCTCTGTATCTCTCAGATATTACTTGCAAGTGATTTATATCATGTCCTCTGGTTTAATGGATTGGAGTTTTTATATGCCAGGTATATGCCTTCTGACTTTTTGCAGTGTTCCCAATACTAGGTAGCTGCTCTTGTTCCTAAAGGTGAACTCGATGGTGAGATGGGTGATGCTCACATGGCAATGCAGGCAAGGTTGATGAGCCAGGCACTTCGGAAATTGAGCCATGCTTTATCACTATCACAGTGTATATTGATTTTTGTTAACCAGGTATCAGCTATGGTTGCTGATTTTGCTAATTTTCTTTGGCCTAGACCATAGGTGTCATTTTACTTGTGAAATTTCCTACATATAACAAACTTGGTTGGCCTATCCTCTGCTAATTCACATTGGTCTCTAGTTTTGTCAGTTGCATTGAGCCAAAGTTATTTTCTATTTCCAACTTTCAGTTGAGCTTGAGCTCTTCTAATGGCACTGCGGGCCAATATGGTTTTGGACTATTAGTTATTAGGTTCATAATGATGTGTACCATCAATGTGTTTTTTAATCTCTCTTCTGGTATCTAACTGTGTGATGGTGTTTCTATTTTCTTCCTCTTATTATGAAGGCAAAGCTGCATGCTTGCAAAGTTAGCATTGCTTTAATACATGCTACTAAATAATCTAACTTACTTGAGTCAACCTCTTCCTCAGCTCTCTTTCTTTTGACATCTTTTATAAGATTTTCTGGAACTTAGGGGCAACATGCTTGTAGTTTCACCGGTGGGGTTCTTGGGAATGCTAATAATGTGGGTGATATTATCTTTTCCGGTTGTTTATGTGGGAAGTGACTATTGACTCATTGTCTTAATATGTATTTTCTGGAAGAATATATGTTTTTCATGTTTATTTTAAGTGCATAAATAACCTGATTATATTAAATCAATCAAGAGATGTGCTTATATAATCTTTTGACGAGTGTTTGTATGTTTCTTCAGGTGAGGTCTAAGCTCTCTACTTTTGGATTTGGTGGGCCTACTGAAGTTACCTGTGGTGGTAATGCATTGAAATTTTATGCTTCTGTGCGGCTAAATATCAAGAGAACAGCGTATATTAAGAAGGGTGAAGAGGTACAAATAATCTGTTCATTCTACTGCTCCCCTTGTATTCTTTATCTGTTTGAATTTTTTTGGACTAAGGGTTGGATGCTAATCCTTTGAAATTAGCTGTATCCTCTCACAGTAACAAGACCTCTCATGTATATTGACATGAAAACTTCTTAGGTTGTGCTTGATTTAGGTGAAAATGGGCAGATTGAAAATAGCAATGCATTTTGACTTAGTTGTGTTCAAATATTTTTCAAATTTCTTCCTTATTGTCTTACAGGGGCCGATTTTCTTATCAACCAACCAAGCATAACCTTAATCTGTAATTATGATAGTTTACTGATAGATCTACTTAAATGCATCAGAAGTCCATGGGTAATGGACTAGTCATACACACCGCATGCTTCCATGATAGTGATAGAATTGAATATATGTAGTTTTGGCAATAACTGGGAGGAGTTAAAAATCATAAATGAGGATTCAATGTCATCAATATTTTGGGAAGATGTTTTATCATTTCTTTTGGAGAAACTGGTTCAGTGCATTGAAGTATGTCTCACATTAAGAGTCCGTATAATTTCAGCTGTGTAGTATTTTTGGGTATGAGTATTAGATTTATTTTATTTGAATTCATTACTGGTTTGAGTCGTCTTTTATGATGTTTCATTATGTAGGCTATAGGAAGCCAGGTTCTTGTCAAGGTCGTGAAGAACAAGCTTGCCCCTCCATTCAAATCCGCGCAATTTGAGCTTGAGTTTGGCAAGGGTATAAGTAGAGAAGCAGAAATTTTAGAGTTGAGCCTGAAACACAAATTAATCTCAAAGTCTGGCGCATTTTACAATTATAAGGGTGAGAATTTCCATGGTAAGGATGCTATGAAGAGGTTCCTTGCAGAGAATCATGGTGCACAAGAAGACCTTCTAATGAAACTCAGAGAAAAGCTGTATGCTGAGATAGGAAACGAACCAGAGGCAGGGGCAGCAATTGGACATGTCACAGAAGAAGTTGTATCATCCGATTCTACCGACGAAGAACCAGCTACCGCTGCAGAAGCATGAATTTGTGAATGGCCTGGAAACTTTGGTTCACACTTTTTTACCCTGCCTGAATTTGGATGCATGTGGGCGGGATGGCATAATCCTAATCAATTCAATTGAAGGAAGCCCCATGAAGAAGCACGAGGTAGCTCAGGTAAATGTTGAAAGTGCTGCATATTGTTCATGTAGATATAATTTTGCTGGTCATTATATGTATGCCATTGTCACGTGGTTCTTGGATGTTCCGTGTGATTGATTAATTGGGAAGAAAAAGGGAGGTCATAGTAAAGACTGGTAATTTCCTATGATTTGTGAGGACATCAGTTCACTATACATAATGCTGAATCTATCTCATTGGAGATCATATGTGTTTCATGTTATTCGTCCCTTTAACGCATGAGCACAACCTATCGCAACCAAACCAGGCAAGTTTTTTTTTTTTTGGTACAACCAAACCAGGTAACTGCATGTGGCACAGTTTCTTATGGTTAGCTTGTGGAACCCTACTAAAAAATGTTTGTTTTTTTAAAAGCTATCAGTCTTAGACAGTAGTGTCAATTTTTTTATTTGCTGTCATGCAGGATAAACCATCAGAGTGATATGGGAAATTAAATAATTTTCTTTTCCCTTTATGTAAAAATATTTTTTATTTCAAATATAACTTGGTTATGAACTTTTACTCAATTATCAACCAGTTTTAAATCTGAATTTACTATTTTGGGCTATGAATCTATGATTTCGATTAAAAAAAAAAACGCTTTGGATAACTAATTCAAATACACATTCAGTCTCTATATTTGATTGATTCGGTGCAATTTAATTTTAAAAAAGTTCATTGAGTTAGGGATTGTTTTGAGTGAGTTATTTCAATTTCAATTAAAATGTTAGAACTAAATTAATAATTGAGAAATAATTTAAATGATGGTGGAAGGAGCAGGGAAGAGAGGACCGACAATCGCAAGGGGAGGGAAGGTGGAGTTGGGGCCTCGTGGAGAGGAAAAGGACAAGGGAATAAGCAACAAAATAATCATATACCGTGCCTGTCTATCTATCTATTTTAATTTTTGCATTGCTTAAATATAAACAGTTTAGATTTAAAGTTTTTAATGGATGATCTTTAAGTAAAATATTATTCTTAAAAAACTGACTGTTAATATATTGTTTTTATTTTAGATTTTGTACATATTAAAACATTTTATTCAAAAATAAAAAAAATAAATCTAAACCATTCAAATTAGATTCGGATAGTTTAGGTGTAAATTTTGATGCTTCATCTAGAAGTTGGTTCCCTGGTATCCACTCCTTCCTCCAAAATAATTTTTAAGATTTTTTGTAACAAATTTTGTGAAGTCTAAAGCTTGAAATTAGTGTAGGCAATCAATAGGATAGGCCGATAGGGATTAATTTAGGGGAGAACTAAATGTTACTTCTAAACTGATTTCTACATTTAAGATCTAAAAGAGTAGAATTGAATTATATACATTGAATATTTTATAAACTGAAATATCATACAGAACACCATATTATCTTCTTCTTCAACATGGTACCCCACCATTTTTGAACTCAATACCCTTAGGTTAAGGCTTCTAGGGTTTACCGTTGAGATCAAATATTTGGCGGTACTAAATTATTGAACATAAAGAATTGGATGGAGATCATAATTTGCTTCGAGTTTGGATATGGCATGAATTTAAGGTTACTTACTTTAATCATACGAAAACATATGAACAGTCACTTTTCAGGTGATGATTGGTCTTGTTGGTCACCTTGCCAGGTCAGCAACCACTCTTCCCACAGCTTCTTCGAAGGCCGCCTCATCCATCCCATTCACCTCCCTGCAAACATTATTTTTGAGACAATATTTCAATAAATTAAGCACGAAAATTTTCCATAATACTCGTACTACATATATATATATTTACGTAATATAATTAATTAATAGAACTGGTCTATGTCTCTTAGCATCAACTTGGATATATGCACATATCTCTTAACCAAATGTTCATAAATACATAGTTGGTAATGCTAATGAAACTCAGAATAGTTTTATATGAAATTAAGACCTGATATCATTCATTTTGAAAGATCTTGAGTCTATTCCGCTTGGCTCAATCATTGTTATTTGTCCTACAAAATATAGAGATGATTGGAAAACTAGAAAGATTTAATTAAATACTTAACAATATGATCTTCATTCAATGGCAAAATTAAAATGCTTTTACATACTTTTATTTATATTAGAAGATACATTAATCGACAATTACAATTCTAGCTAGACAACTCATTAAGACATTATTTTTTTTAAAAAAAAAAAAGATATCCTAATCTTAAACAAATCTAAAGGCACACAGTAATGACGATATACTGATATATATGAAGATTCCTAAAAGAACGAAGACCTCATTAAAAAAAAAATCATTTGCTCCTTTGTTGCTATTAATAATATATATATATAACCAATAAAAATTAACCAAGTTAGTGAGAAATTAACTCATAATTTATAAGGTTATAAGTTCAAATCTCACTATAATATCATAACTTTATATTAATGGATGATCATTAAATATTTCTGTAAATATTTGTTGAGCTTTAAACATAAGTCCAACTCATTTAGTGTAACCAATATATATATATATATATAGACACACAGAATTATCATCTAATACCTGCCCGTCTTTCTATACGTATTACATGATCCACCAATCACAGAGAGCCCTGAGCAGGAGATAAGATACAGTACTGATAAGAAATCGTACTGCATGTTTCATGAACGGCGCAGGTGATTTCAATAAGGTTAATTTCGTATATATCTGTACGTAACTCTCTATCTTCAATCTGAAAGATTCTTCGTTGATGGAATTGCCTTGTTCAAATAAATACAAATTAAATAAAAAAAAAAAGCATGCTCATTTACAATTTCATTTTGACGTTTTTGCTTATTCTTTTTAGGTTTCCTTTCCTTCTCGAACTTTTGTTTCTCTCCTCTTTAGTTTTCTCTTCCATCGCGCTTCAAATTTCTCGGAAGTTTTAAGATGAAGTAGCAGCTAGACAAACCAAAAATTATATTTGTAGGTTATTTTAGATAATTTATTATATGCTTTATAGAATATTTATGTCTAACCTTTTAATGAGTTATTTTTTTGTTATCATACGTATAAATAATTCTATAGGAAGGGGGGGGGGATTTAATTAACTCTATATGAATCTATCCCTATTCTAATCATATTCATAGTCTGTAATAAGGTGTTATCAACTTCGTTAATTGACTCTTTTATAAATTGAAATACAGAACATTGTATTATCTTGTATTCCTAATAAAAGCATCTGAGTTCAAGATCCTAAGATTAAATTAAAATTTTTAAAGATTCACCATTGATACTAGATTTGCATTATAGAGCACTACCTCATTGCACAAAAATAAATTTTATTAGTATGTTGTATAATTTTAATACAACATAATAAAAGAAGACTCTGAAAAATAATATATGCTAAAGATATTATATTAATAATATTTGATATATTATTGGCAACTGTCTTTCTATAATATTTATTATTTTTTAATTTTTTTTAATTTTTCAAATTTTTAATGTAAAAAAATAAACAAAAGCCAAAATTAAAGGATGATGTGTCACTTTAAATTCAACTTACTTAAATTTAGTGTAAGATAGAATTATTATCTAATACCTGCCCGTCATTCTATATGTACGTACGTTCTTACATGACCAACCAATCACAGAGAGCCCTAAGCAGGAGATAAGATGCATGAAAAGACAGAAAATGACAGAAATAAATTTTAATACCTGCCCGTCTGTCTATATCCTTGCACAAAAATAAATTTTATTAGCATGTAGTTTTTTCTTGACAAAAGAAGACTATAAAAAATAATATATGATAAAATAAAATATTATATTAGTAATATTTAATATGTTGTAACTGTGTTACTTACTTTGATATTTATCAATATTTAGAATTTTTTTCTATTATTTTTCCTAATTTTTAATATAAAAAAAATATATGAAAGCCAATCTGGGGGGCTGATGTGTCAGGTGGTAATTGGTCTCGCAAGTCACTCTGCCAGGTCAGCAACCACCCTTCTCACTGCTTCCCTCAAAGCAGCCTCATCCCACTCACTCCCCTACAAAACATTGTTTTGATTTTTGAGACATAACTTCAATAAATCAAGCACAAAAAATTTCCGTTACATATATATATATATATTTATACAATTAAATGCCTAAAATGCATAGCCGGCCGAAAAAATATATCTAAAAGTCATATACAATTAAATTTTTTAAATGGCTGATAAATAGTAATATAATAACTAATAATCGGCTCATTATCTAAATTTTTAATTCTCACATGACCTTATTTTTCTTTATTTTTAACGTTTCCTCCTCTTTCATGGATTTTAACTTAGAATATAAATCAAACGTCAAGATAATCATGACTGGTATATATCACATATGTACTAAGTGTGTGATTCTTCAGTAACATTATACATATCACATATGGTATTATTTAAAATCCATATATATATATATATATGACATGTCTAACCAGCAATCAATCATATAAGATATTGTACCAACAAAAAATTATATAAGATATTTATTAATACGTCAAAATTTTAATTTGTAAATGTTTATTACTTTTTTAAAAAAAATACCCCAATACCTGAGGAACTAAAAATTGATATAGATTCTTCAAATCAAATCATATAACAAAAGGAAGAATACTGGTCACAAATACAATTCAACGCAAGGATTGTCTTCCTTTGTAATATTTAGCAGCCGAAATATAGTAGAATGTAGAAAAAACTTGCAACAGCGCAGCAAAATCTATATATTTTGTGTGACACTTTTTGTCAAAGAATAAATAAATCAATTAAATCTATATATGGTCCTTCGATCTGTACTTAGTAATCCTTATTATTCACTAATCCGATTCCCAGTTGTATATATGCTGTCTATTTCCTATCTGTGTATTACTCGAAATTTTTTTTACAAGTGGAAATGCATGTTCCAGCACCACGAGAGACAAATTTTGACAAGAAATCAACATACTTAAAATTCTTAATTGGTGGCGGCCAAAACTAGAACCTTCTTCTTGAATATGATATCGTTGAATATATCATATCCTCATAAAATGCCACATACCCTAGCCAACCACCAAGTTCTATCACTGCAGTTTCTAAGATCCTTCCTATTAACTTTAGCACAATATAATATTACCCAAAAAAATCATTAAAAGTTGCTTATGATTTTGAAACCTATCAAGACCCTCCATTAACAAGACATCAAGTACTAATAATATTACACTTCCACAAATACTAACAAGTTGTTGGTTAAGATGATAAACGGTTTCACTTCTATAAGGAAAGAGAATATATAAGTTCAAATTCCAGAAAATATATTTATTAAGAAAGCCTTAATCTTAATGTTTCTGACCCAATAGAAATAAGGCTCAAGTTCAAAATGACTTGGGGATATTTTGATTTTTTTTTTTAAAAAAAGTACACTCTAACAATATAGGGGCAGAGAATCTATACCTATTTATTGATCAGATAACATAAATTGGCACCAGTTAATACCATTTGGTTTTCTGCTTGCAACAATTAGATGTAATTGAATACTAAAACAACTTGTGTTTTAATTTAAAGCGTGCTATCTAGTCTTGTTATCCTTCGCAACAACTTAGGGTACGTAGCAGGCCATCTGTAAAGTTAAGGTAATGCAAATTAAGCCTTACGTACGCAGAAGGAAATTTTCTATATATTAGGCAATATCATATATAGAACCCTAAGAAAGAGATAAGATACATATAATATGGCTAAAAAATTGTACGTACCTCTATCTTGAGTCTTAAAGTTACTTCATTAATGGCGGCTCCCTGTGCTATATGATGTGTGTTAGCATCTACAGAAACTAAGCTCACTTTCTGAACCCCTTCCAAGAATTCCAATAGCTGAATCAATACCTGGGATAGAGAATATCTTTGTCCTCTCACAGTCACTTGCAGATCGATGAATCTTTCCTCTGATGATGAGCTCGATGCCACATCTGAAACTCGAACACTAAATCTTTCAGTTTTCGTTTCTTGATCTTTTATTAATATTTCCTTGGCTTTCATTTGTGCCTCTACTTGCTGATGATCTCCTTTGGTCATCTTCTCAATCTCAACCACCAAAGAGTTCAATGTTTCCCTCGCTGTTGTAAGTATTGAAGCTTTGTCTTTCTATACACATACAAATTCAATTCAATTATACTGTATATACTCTCAGTAATTGATATGAATTCAGAAGAGAGAATGGAAATTTCATTAAGTACCTTGGTTCCTGGAGGGAGTAGTGACCTAAGTGCCTGAAAATTCTGGTTGAGCTTCTCGCGTCTTCTTCGTTCTGATATAATATGAAGGAGCTGGGTACTAGTGGGACGACTTGCTTGATAACGCTCTCTCATATTTCTCATGAAATGTAAGCCTCTGAATAATTCGAATGATCTCTTGATCAAGCTTTGGTTCCTGCTGCTCAAATTACTGGGTTTGGAACTCAACATTTCTGAAGGTCTGTACCTCGTAAAAGCACTGGTTCCTTCTGGTGGATGTCTATTATCAGAAGAAGAAGGCGAAGATATAACATGAATAATTGCTCTAACTATGGCGTTGTGTTCATTCTCTTGTTGCAGCAGCAACTCCGGCAAGAGAGAAGAAGTGCCATCCGGAATATCACTACCGAGTAGCAGGAGGGATTTGGATTCGGGACTGCTGGCAGTGCATAATGATCTCAAAGAAGATGAACACGACGAAGGTATATTATTCTTCAGTTCAGCTAGATGGGACTGTCTAGAAAATTCTTCTGGAAACAAGTTCCTCATCAGATCTGTCTGAATCTCAGCACCCTGCAAAGAGAAAGCACATCATAATCCAAACAGTAATGAAGAAATTCTATATATATATATATATTAGTAGATTAATTATATATATACTTTACTGACTTGAGAGATATCTGAGAAACCAAGCTCAATTTCCCCACTACTGCAACCTATGAAAACTGCTGTCTGTAAATAAGGAACATGATATTATTAATAACGCTTATATGTAATAAAAAAGAAACTAGTTATTCTCTAGTTCAGCAACAAAAAGCTAACCTTAATCCTTGCTTCCTGTAAAAACATACATCATTAATTAATTCGATGAGTTTTGTCAGTGACATATGTGTGTGTGCGCGCGCGCGCGCGCGCGCGCGCGTGTATAATAAGCAAACTCTCGAGTTAGTTAATTACCTGAAAGAACCGTCTTTGTAAATCTGTCCATGCCAGCCTCAAGAGATGGGATTGTTGCAGCTCTAAGCAGGTGTACTGGTGGTTCCGAAAAGCTAGACCAGGAACGCGACTGATATAAAAGCAATAGAAGCCAAACACACTCTTCATTAATGCAGATACTGAAATCAGCTAAAACATTCTAATATGGGAATTATTAATACATCAGATCAGATCAGCCTTACTTATCAGAAGTGACATCAAATTCTAAACCCCTAAATTGGTCAAAAAGCCTCTGATTAAGAGATGAGATTGCTTGCTGGTGGTTTGGTACGTCGCACAAACCATCCAAGAACAGCAGCCGACTGCGCCAAGAGAATGAAAATCAAAAGAGAAAGTGGAATTAAACCACACAAATATAAATAAAATATAATTACCAAGCAATATAATTAAGTGGATCATAGATAGTAATAATTACTGGGATGAGGAACTGTAGGACCAGAGGCAGATATAAGCGCAGCCATAAGTGTTAAGTACGAATTGGAGGAAATCAAGCCTTTCGGCTTCGGAGAAGGAGAAGACGCCATCCATTATTGGATCCAGAACTGTTGATGATGATGATGGTGATGATGCTAGGGTTTCTTCATCATTGTATGAGTATAGTACTTGGTTGTAACAATTGGAATCTTATAAAGCAGATTTGGGAACAAGGTTGAAAACAAAACATATGACTCAGTGTATGTGAAAGGGCGCTTGTGTTCAGAGTTTCTTTTTTTTTTTACGTGTAAGGTGTGAAACCCCAATGAGAGAAGAAATAAGAGAAAAATGGAGGGGCCACCTGCAAATTAAGGGAAGTTAAAGAGGGTGGAGAGAGAGATCGAGAGAGATGTATTATTAATTATTGAAATTTGAAAAGTAGGAGGAGAGAGACAAGATGGGAAAAGTATGGAGTCAAAGTCCATGCTTGAAAGTTTTGGAAATTAGTCAAGTGAACCACCCCACGAGTTCTATTTTCTCACCCACTCCTTTCTTACTTTAATTTATTTACAAGTTATTTGTCATGAGGCTTACTTTCGGAGGCAAGTTTAAGGTGATATTCTTTTCTCTTCAATAGATTGATCTTTAGAAGAGAGTACCTAATAATATTAGAAATAGACTCCCATGAAGGGTTGGATGAGCAAATTGCCAAAATAGTTGAAGTCCCTATTTTCCTATAGACAAATATTTTGGGATAGACTCCTACTTAGGCTTATGTTCATTATATCATCATTACGAATATTTTTTAAATTTCCAGCAATATAAAAGCTTGTCTAATTATATTTCATTTATTCATAAAAATAAAATTCACACACACACATATATATATACAAATAATTGTTTTTAAATGGTCAATAACCAAAAAAATTGACTTCATATCTTTTCGGTTCGAGCTCTAACACAATTTCTTGGAACCCACCACATAAGACATGCGACTATACCACTTGCCATGATCCCTTCAAAATGATATTTAAAAAATGTGGATTTAATTATTTATTTTTCTTTTTTATTATTAAATCAAGAGAAAATGACATAAAAAAAACTCTAGAAAATAATAAATATCAAAGTAAAACATTGTGGTGATAATATTTGATCTAAAATTAAGAACTATCCTATTTTGATATTTATCATTTTTAGAATTTTTTTTCTACTATTTTTTTTTTCAAGTCAATTGATCATTTTATGTTAACCACCTCAAATAATTTGAATTAGCAACCTTTGGTTGTATGTAGTTTGTACGATCATATTATTAATTATATTAGGGTTTAGGGGCTAGAATCTAATTTTACACAGGATTAATTAAAAGTTTCTACAATAACTTTATTGAAAGTTTTACTTGATCATAAAATTCAGCTAAAATCATAAGCACTAATGAATTAATGTTTTTAAATTATTATTATTATTATTATGTGGTTGAGATGGGTTAATATTGCCGCACAAAGGTAAATTTTTTGCAATTAATGCGAATTTTTTTAGAGATCTATATTATAAATAGATTTTTTCCTAAAAAGAAAAAAAAGGGCCCATATACCCCTCAGGCTTTATATGTGATTGGCTTTATATTCTTTTTACTCAATTAGTCAATTTGCCTTTATATTCGCGTGGCGACAATTTTGTAGACGACGACATCACAAGGACAACAAACAGTAACGAGTGGAGCCTGTAGGTAAAGTTTTCTCATCCTTGCCTCTTCCAATGGATTCCTTTTTGCTCAAATTCCACTCTCTTCCCTCAAATCCATTAATTACCAAATCGTCTTTTTCATTTAATCATTCTTTGCAGGCTCGTATTTTCATCCCTCTTCAACAGAAACCCATAAAAACCTTCAGATTGAAGATGTCCCTGCCCCCACAAAACCCATGTGAGTATGTCAAATGCGATAGATACTGAAAAGGTTTCCGTGTCTTTTTTGTTAGCAAAAAATCATGTTGAGTTGCATAAGTCTGCTCCCCATCCTTACCTGTTGCTACCAAGTTAGATGCATATTTTGTTCCTCTGCATCGTACATGATTCAAATCCAAATCAACAAGTATATCCAGAACTCATCTAGTTTCTAACTTTCTTTTTTCCTTTTCTAGCTATCCTGAATACGCGTAGTTGCCAATTTTTGCTTAGAGTTCATGTCAAGCTTATAATTACCATGATTATGCTTATGTTTACGCTTAAATGATAGCACATGGTAGTGTGATGTATTCCCCTAATGTTTAAAGGGTTCTTCCTAAAATTCTGTAATTCCTTTAGATTTCGGAGCATCCTTTAATTTCTCTTCCTCCGAATATGAAAAACAAAGGGATGTGGATGTTTCAACAAATATCATGGAAATTGATATCGATCTGTCAATTACTTTTTCAGCTGCTCACCAGAAGAAGGTTATAGCTAACAAACATGGTGAAAAGCTAGTGGGCATATTGCATGAATCTGGAACTACGGACATTGTAATCTTGTGCCACGGATTTCGATCAACTAAAGTTAGTTTGCCTGATATATGAAGCCTTTTCTATACTTCCTATGTAAACGCATGTAACATCTGATACCATAATGCCGTGAATCAATCTCATTTGTTATATTTTTCCCATATCCAGGAAACTGATGTCATAGTAAACCTTGCTGCTGCATTGGAAATTGCAGGAATCAGTTCTTTCCGCTTTGACTTTGCTGGAAATGGGTAAGTTCATGGTATTACTAAGAGTCATAGATTTTGAATAAATCATGTAGCAACATCTTCACCTTTAAAGTATGCAAGCAAATAGCAGCTTTACTTTCTGCTGTAACATTGTGTGAAGTTTATTTTTGCTTCTCTTTTTTATTATTATTTGTTTTTGTACCTATGGTATATTTCTTCTAGGGAAAGTGAGGGTTCATTTCAGTATGGAAACTATTGGAGGGAAGTTCAAGATTTGCATGCTGTAGCTCAACACTTCTGTGGAGAAAAGCGATCTGTCAGGGCAATTGTTGGGCATAGTAAAGGTGTGTTGGATTTGTTGTCGTAATTTCTTGACTAATTTTACCAGCAGGAAAAAGTGGAAAAGGCTCTGCTACAGTGCAGTGATTGTATAACTGGAATCGGATTTTTCTTCGAAAGTGATTTCTGATCAACATTATTTGGCTCTGAAGTAGCAATTGTTAGTAATATGATAAGATCAGATGAGAATGGTGTGATTTTTAACATATAAATGACATTATCTTTCATCTAATAATAATATTGTAAACTGGCTAAATCTTCTAGTACCATCTAAGTTGATACACCAAACTTTTGCTTGAATTACTGAGATACTTGGTAAAAATGCTATAGTACAAATGTAGACTTCACTATGTTATCCTGTGAACTATGTCAACAACAAAATTCGTATAATTAAAACAATGTTATAATTGGAATTTCATCGCTTTCTATGATGTTAAAGTCTAGCCTTCAACTATATCCACAGGAAGGATAAAATAGCTAAGGTTATCATTTATCATAAAAGATAAAGTACATGTTTGGTGATGATCTTCCCTTTGTTATGCCATTGAGAACTATTATTTTACAGGCATATTTCATAATCTAGGCCTTTTATAGCAACAGGTAAGGTTTGTGCTTTGTGGTCTGGGTGGTTATGTGCTACTGGTTTCATCTATTAGAATTTGCTTTTTGGCAAAGAGAAACTCTTACTAATTGTTTCTGCTCCTTGACACAGGAGGTGGTGTGGTGCTTCTATATCCTTCAAAATATCATGACATCAAAACAGTTGTCAACCTCTCTGGTCGCTATGATATGAAGTCAGGTGTTGAAGAACGCCTTGGAAAAGATTTTATTGAAAGAATCAAGAAGGATGGATTCATTGATGTGCACAAATCAGGTAATCTTTCATCCAGTTTTGAATGAGGTTTAATGCCTCCTCAGGGAAGGAGACTTTTGTAAGGGATGGCACAATAAATTCAGGTTCCTTGATTACTTGTTATGTTCAGATCCACTTGCTAAAATCAGCAAGTCCTAAACCCAAATACAAAACCCCAGCTCCCTCACCTTGCTTGGCCTGTGTTTATCATTGTGAGTGTAAAATAATAGAATAGAATAAAAAATTTAAAGGAAAGGGATTTTTGGGTTTGAAATTTCTATGTAACAAGGACTGTGCATGTACATTTCTTGAAAATATGACATGAGTTTAGATAGAGGTCAAAAAGGCATGATGGCCATCGCTGTTAATCAGGAACATGGAATGATAATAACCGTCTGTTAATTTCTCTCCCTCCTACACAATAACGGGTGCTTGCATGCATTGATTTCATTATGATTTGACCACTTGAGAACATCTACTTCTGCAGGAAATTTTCTTTATCGTGTGACCGAGGAAAGTTTGATGGATCGGCTAAATACAAATATGCATGAAGCATGTCTCCAGATTGACAATGGATGCAGGTGAGCAGAAAAAGAAATTCCGATGACTTCATTTTTCCTTATGTCATCATTTTGCCACCTACGTTTTCCTTGATCACAATTTTCTAAAATACAGTCTCATATGACTTGATATATTATTACAGGGTGTTAACAGTTCATGGTTCTGATGATGAAATTGTGGATGTTGAAAGTGCATATGAGTTTGCCAAGATTATACCCAACCACAAGTTACATATCATAGAAGGAGCTAATCATTCATTCTCACAGCATCAAGATGAGCTAGCCTCCGTTGTTGTGAACTTTATCGAGGAATCCTTTCCCCAAGAAAACTAGCTCATGATCTTCATTTGTGTTACCATCTCTCTGTTTTTAATGGTAGAATGGTGTGATATTGAGCTAGCTTCTGTTCTTGTGCCTCGTATTATATTTTGGAGTCTTGCTTCAGTGTGTAGAATAACAGGGAATCTAAAATGACTTTCAAATAATTGGATTTCATTGAATACCAAACCTATATTTCCCAAGTCACGCCTTATCAATTACTATTTCCACAAGGTATAGTTGTATTATCTCTAGTTTTAATTATAAGATTTAAATAAAAGATTTATTTTAGTCTTAAATATAAGATTTAAATTTATTGTCTCAAGTTTATAATTTTTTTTTAAATATTCGTATATAATTGTACATATATTAAAGAGTTTTTATAATAAATAGTTTTAATACATATGATAGCAAACGGCATTTTAAAAATTTTAATATATAATTATTATAATTAATTAATTTAATTAATTTTTTAATATAATTAAATTAATTAAATAGATTTTATATCAAAAAAATGATGGAGTATATAAGATGCAAGCTTTTTTTTCCTTCATTTCAAGAGCAATTTTTACACCCTTTTGCAAAGTTATCATGAGTGGCTATAGAACAAATCCAAATGGATAACCTCTATTATGACCTACTATATTTTTATAACACAAAGAATCGTTATACTAATTAGGCTTAGCCCAGCCTATGGGAGACAGGGTGCGAAGCCCTTGTTTTGTTTGGAGTTAAACTATGCTAGTCCCAGTCCACCGTCTGTGGGTGTTTAATTATTAATTATATCCAAAAACCAAAAAAAAAAAATTATTAATTATATACTGTATACTATTTCATTGCAAACAATCTTAAAATTTGAGATTTCAAAAGATAAAAAATCTAATGAAGAAAAATCATACTTAATAGTTTTTCACTTTTTCTCATGGATACCAAACTAGTGTCCTTCGGGACGTCTGATAAAATTGGAAAGAATTAGTGTTATATAGTCTTGAAAATAGAATAAATACACACACGGATAATACATTTTTTTTCTTGCTTTAAAAATTATTGTTTTGATCTTTATCACACTTGCTGACATGAAGTCAAGTTATTAATGATATTTTTTTTGTATCTTTATCATCCCCCTCCTTTCATCTGATAGGTGGTGAATGATGAAAGATAATTATATTTTATTTTTCTTTGGTTCAACTTTATATTGTTTACTTTCTTTTTGTGAATGAAGTTTTCAGTTTTATTAAAAAAATAAATATTGAACATAATCCTCTTTTTTTTGTAAGAAAAAAAAAAGCGGCGTTCCAATTCCATTACCACTGGTCATCGATGGTTGGAAATTGACGGACAGGAGACTTTCGGACCATACCGCCAACCGACCAAAAGTTGTGAGTTAACTGTCGCTGGTAAATTGCAATGCTTTGAATGAAGACCATCTTCCAAAAATTTTGTTGCGTTCTGTCAGATTCATCAGTTTCTAGAAAGCCTTCCGTGCCCAAATTTCTTAATCTTTCCTATAAGCTAGGTCACGTGTCCTTCCCTGTCAATCGCAAACCTAGAAGAAACCTAAATTTAAGGATGGCCCAAGCTTCACAAGACCTTGGTAAGTATGTGTTTTGCCCCTGTTATGCTGAATATGACTTGATTTTGAACACAAAAACACAAATGATGGTTTCTTTTCCGGGTTATCGGAATCAAACGGTAACTCTGTTCTTTCATTGATTGGTGAGGACGTTAAGAATCTGTGATAATTTATGCTCAAAGTTTTCAGATAGCTTTCATCAAGTTGTCACTTTATGTTCTTAACTAGAAAATGCGGTAATAGTTTAGCTCATTTAACTATTTTCAGGCCAAACTGATCGGTAGCTGAACATGTAATTGCTGCTTTCTTTGTAAGCTAACCGTATCGACTGGGTTTAGTTTAAAACCCTCTACTGGAAAACTAGTGTCTCTGTTAACGGAAATGGAAAAAAGAAAGGCTGCTTGACGATCCCCATTGAGCATGTTATCTTTATCTTTCACTTCTTTTTCTTTATAATGTCACTTGTTTCAATTTTTATGAAAATAACAAATGGGTAAATATCAAAAGTAGCATTTGAAAAGTATAATACCATAAAAACGGGCCATCAACTTGGGAAAATGATGATGATGTTTTGCAATTCTGGTAGAAGATTTTGAAATAATGAACTACTACATTGTTAATCATACCAGCAGTTTGAATTTTCATTTAAATCAATTTATGATTTCTCAACTATTTTTTCAGCTTTTCAACAGCAAAAGGTCATTATACCTAACAAGCAGGGTAATAAACTAGTTGGCATCCTCCATGACACTGGAACCTTGGAAATTGTTATCTTATGCCACGGTCTAGGTGCCTTAAAGGTAACTTTTACTGATACAGAAATCCCCTGTTCATTATTATTGTGGAGATGTGTTGTCATTGAAATTGAATGTAAACCTGATCAGCCCCAACTCATACCGATTGGCTAATTAAGTTTCTCATTTTCAGGAACACAATATCATGGTGAACCTTGCTTCTGCACTGGAAAAAGCTGGGATTAGTTCTTTTCGCTTTGACTTTACTGGAAATGGGTATGTTTCAAATATTACAGAATCAAACTGTGAATTTTGAAAAGTATGTATGTGAAGTATTACTTTCATAACAAACACTTGGCTTTACTTGTTGCTGTAGATATTGTTCTAATCAGATTGAGGAACCATACTAAAACTTAAAACTGATGACTTATTGGTTATGGCCAGCAGTTCCTTACCATAGTCAAATATATCTATGTTTCTTTTGTGTCTTTTGTGGTTTTTTGTATATAATCCTCACTGTTAGTCTTCTTTCATACTATTTCATTTTGCTTTAGTTGCTTCTTTCTAGGGAAAGTGAAGGTTCATTTGAATTTGGTAACTATTGGAGGGAGGTTGACGATTTACAAGCAGTGATCCAACACTTCCATGGAGCAAACCGCAAAGTTATTGCAATTATTGGGCACAGTAAAGGTTTGTTTAATGTTTATATTTGTTCTTCATACTTTATTAAATAAGAAGGAGATAAGTCAAGCATGTAAAAGAGATGTCCAAAGAGGAAAGTGACACCTTCGCATAATGAAATAGAAGAACAAGCTCCATAAATTATCTCTGGCCCCTTCGGGGGTATAACCAAATAAAGTTCATACACTGATACACATGATATATGTAAAGAAGCTTACCCAGGTGAAAGCAAGAAACATGAGCTGTTGATGAGTTATCCGTGTCTTGTGTTTATTAGCTAATTGTCTTTGGCCCTAGATTTTGTAGCATTGTGAACAAGGTATTGTAGGCTTATTGGAACCATTACTAATTGTTGCTGTACTTTGATGCAGGAGCTAATGTGGTGCTTCTTTATGCTTCAAAGCATCATGACATTAAAACAATTTTTAACCTCTCTGGTCGCTATAACATGACAAAAGGCCTTGAAGAACTTCTTGGCAAGGATTTTATGGAAAGAATAAGGAAGGAAGGCTTCATTGAGGTGAAGATTAATTCAGGTAATCTCTTACTTACTCAGGTGTGTGATTGAATGCCTAAATTGGTTTGGAAGCATCTTGTAAGAGATGTTTCAACAAATTTTTTATCTACAACTACTGGCCTCTCCATTCTTATCCTGCTGTTGAATAAAATTATTTCTAGTAGAATTTTGACCTGGGGTTGTGTAATCTTTTTCATGAAGCTTTTGTGATAGCAGTCCAACAAAACCTCTAATGACTTATTCTAGAAGGCAGAAACGTGCAAGAGAGAATGTCGCCAACAATAATTAAGTTGTTATTTTCGCTATTTTCTGTTTGCTTGTTTTTCCTACTTTCATGCTAGTTGTGGGATTAGTGTACCACCCACGTCTTGCTGCACTAAGAGTAGTGGCAGATTGTTTTCTCATTTTTAATTTCCTTTATGTATTTTCTATAATTCTCTGTAAACGCTTATATATAGGCCTTTGGCCCGATGAATCAAGGCAAGGAAAATTATAGAGTGAAATTGAGATTCTCTTGGCTTCTTTTCTTTCTCTTTCGGTGAGATTCTTGCTAAAAGAGAGATTAGAAGAGTGTTACCTAACAAATTGGCCTCAGAGCTAGAATGGTCGAGACACGTTCTTCCGCTGCGGCACATACAGAGATCCCATCTAACCCAGGAGGCACTCACGTCCCAGGAGGGACCCGATGGCGGTCATTGCTGCCAAACTGCATATGCTTGACGAGCTGAGAGATAAAGTAGCCTCTCTGGAAGTTCAGTCTAGGAATCAGTCAACGAAGAAAAAGGAGCGTCACTGGGGAGATGAAACTGAGGAAGGAGAGTCCTACCCGAGGAACCAAGCTCCGTATGCAAAAATTGAATTCCCTAGGTTCAGTCTGGGTGACCCGAGGGGATGGATCTTAAATGCTGAGAAATTCTTCCGATATTATCAAACACCGGAGGATGATAAGGTTGAAAGTGCAGCCATGTACCTTGAAGGGGATGCACTCGATTTGTTCTCTTGGATGAACTCAGAGAGAACCTTGCTCTACTGGGAGGAATTGATCAAGGCACTGAATGAGCACTATGGGCCACCGGAATTCTTGAACCTAGACGAATTCCTGTGCAGTATAAAACAGGTGGGGAGCATCGTGGACTATCGACAGGAGTGGGCAAGAAGGGTGGCGCACGTCTTGAACTGGCCTGAGCATTGCCTTCTGGGAGTATTCTTGAACGGGTTAAAGGAGGAGCTCAGGACTAAGGTCCGCCTCCGCAAGCTGCGCATCGTCTATCGAGCGGCGAGCATCGCACTGGAAATAGAGAGGGCAAGCTAGTCGGGGCGTGGAGTAAGGGCAGGCAGGAGCTCTGGTGGGCCAAAATCGATCCACCCCATACAATCCCCTTGGCCTAGTTCAGTCCCAAAACAAAATAGGCCCAAATCCTCAATCACACCCTGCGACGTCATTGGGCCTTTCTCAAGCAGCAATGTAAGGCTAGCCCAAACAGTTGTGTTGGGATACCACCAGACATCAAAGGAGGGATAAAGGCTTGTGCCTCAGGTGTGGGGCCCAGTTTAGACCTGGACATCGATGCAACGTCTCTTCCCTGTCATTATTGGAGGTGGACGACAGTGAGGGAAATACAGAATAACCCATAATGGAGGTCGGAGAAGAGGAGACTCAAAACGCAGAAATTTCTTTCAATGCCATATTGGGTAGGTCCTCGGCTTCAACAATGCGGTTAGAAGGGAAGGTTCTTGATAACCCTGTTGTTATCCTGGTTGACAGTGGTTCGACCCACAACTTTATTTCAAAAGAGCTAGTACCTAAACTGCAACTATCAACACAAAAATCTCCAATTTTCGGGGTTCAGATAGGGGACGGCCGTACAGTAAGATGCTCCTAGGTATGTGAGGAGGTCGAGGTAAAAATATCTGATTTATTGATTAAACAACCATTTTTTCCATTTCCTTTGAAGAGCACAGATTTGGTATTAGGGATCAAATGGTTGGCCTCCTTGAACACAATTCAGGCAAATTGGAATGAGATGTTTATGGTGTTTTGGGTGAATGGAAGAAAATATAAAATACAAGGGATGAACTCACACCCGGGCGAACCAATCCAACTCCAGAGCATGCAATCTGATACAGTACAGCCATATGGAAGAGCCACGACGGTAAATGTAGACACCATTTGTAATCAATTCTGAGAGGTTTTCGCTGAGCCGCACACGTTGCCTCCACACCGTGGTCTTTATTATACCATCCTATTACTGCCAGATTCGGTCCCACCTAATCTAAGGTGATACAGGTACCCTCACTACCAGAAAGATGAAATTGAGTTACAGATTGCAGATTTACTGAACAGGGGATTCATCCGGTCCAACTCTAGTCCCTTTGCCAGCCTGGTATTATTGGTGGGCAAGAAAGATGGTTCTTGGAGGTTGTGCGTTGACTACTATCATCTCAACAAAATTACCGTCCCAGATAAGTTTCCTATCCCTAATATTGATGAGTAGTTAGATGAATTGCATGGGGCCGTATATTTCTCTAAGCTGGACTTGCGTTCAAGGTACCACCAGATTAGGGTACTTCCTTCAGATGTGCACAAAACGGCATTTCACACTCATTCAGGGCATTATGAATTTGTGGTGATGCCTTTTGGTCTCACCAATGCTCCAGCCACTTTCCAATCAGCCATGAATGACTTGTTTCGTCCCTATTTACGAAAATTTGTGCTAGTATTCTTTGATAATATTCTAATCTATAGCACTAATGTGTCCCAACATATAGAACATCTTCAGATTGTTTTTCAGATTCTGCAACAGCATTCCTTTTATGTCAATGCAAAGAAATGCACGTTTGGCCAAACACGCATCAACTATCTAGGGCACATTGTCACAGCCCAGGGGGTAGAAGTTATGCATGAAAAGATCCATGATGTCGCTCATTGGCCCATGCCCACTTCAGTAAAGGAATTGAGAGGATTCCTGGGTCTCACAGGTTACTACAGGAGATTTGTGAAAGATTATGGTATTATTGCTCGCCCCTTAACCGACTTAACCAAAAAGCATGCTTTTGTATGGATGAAACGAGCTCAAGAGGCCTTTGACAACTTAAAGATTGCTCTCACTACCACACCAGTCTACATCTACCCAATTTCCAAATCCCATTTACAGTGGAATGCGATGCTTCAATGGAAGTGTTAGGAGCAGTCCTCATGCAAGAAGGGCATCCGATTGCTTATTTCAGCAAGGGGTTCTCTTTCTCTAACAGATATAGATCAGTCTACGACCGGGAACTACTGGCCTTGGTACTTTCTTTACAAAAATGGCGACATTATTTGTTAGGCCACCATTTCTTTGTGCAAACCGATCACTACAGCCTCTAATTCTTGCTGGATCAATCTACCATCACCCACGCCCAACAATGTCTCCTGGTTAAACTACTTCCCTTTGATTTTTCAATCTCCTACAAATCAGGAAAGACCAATTCGGCAGCTAACTCTTTGTCAAGAAGGCCTCAGTACGCGGACTTCTACCACATCGCTATTTCTATGGCAGATGAATTATTACAGCTACCTCAAGCACTCCAGGAAGATATAGAAACCAGAAAAATTATGGATGGGTTGCTACAGGATTCCAAATCATTTCCAAATTTTTCTATGGTGCAAAATAGATTGTACTATAACGACAAGCTGGTTATTCCCAATCGCACCACAATCTGAGCTAAGCTTATTGAGGAAGCTCATGCCACACCAACAGGTGGACATGGTGGATTTCTGAAAACATTGCAGAGGTTGAAGCAGCAGGTGTATTGGCGTGGAATGAAGAATGACATCAAACGATACATACAGCAGTGCTATACTTGCCAGCAGAACAAATATCAAACCTTAGCCCCCGCCGGTCTCCTGCAACCACTTCCCATCCCTGCTCAAATTTGGGAAGATATCTCGCTTGATTTCCTATCTGGACTACCAAAATCCAAAGGGTATAACGTCATCCTGGTCGTGGTGGACCGCTTGAGTAAATATTACCATCTAATGACGTTGTCACATCCCTATTTTGCAAAGACAATTGCTGAACTATTTTGCAAGGAAGTAGTCAGATTACATGGCATGCCCAGATCCATTGTTTCCGACCGAGACCCGCTCTTTTTAAGTACATTTGGCAGGAACTTTTCAGGCTCAGCCAAACGAGACTAAACATGAGCACGGCATACCACCCCCAAACGGGTGGGCAAACGGAGGTTGTAAATCGTTGCCTAGAGACTTACCTACATTGTTTTACCCATGAGCAACCAAAACAGTGGAGTCAATTCCTTTGTTGGGCTGAATATTCCTTTAATATCAATTTCCATGTCGCTGCCAACACCACACCTTTCCAACTAGTACATGGCAGAGAACCCCCTCCTCTCGTTCCATATGTCAAAGGAGAGACATTAGTTGCTGACGTAGAAGCACAACTCGAGTTACGAGATGAAATACTCAGACTTTTACATCAGAACTTGTTGAAAGCCCAAAATAGAATGAAATCTCAAGCTGATCAAAAGAGGAGGGATCTCCAGTTCTCCCCAGATGATTGGGTTTGGCTAAGGTCACAACCCGACTGCCAAAAGACCTTGGCTAAACGACAATTTGATAAACTTTCTCCTAGGTTTTTGGGGCCCTATAAGGTACTCCGTAAGATTGGCCAAGTCTCTTATGAATTGGAGCTTCCCTCTGAGGCTATGATGCATACTGTCTTCTATGTCTCACTTCTCAAACCAGTAGTAGGATCTCCACCTCTAGGTCATCCAACACCTCTACCCCTTTCCTCCGATATGGAGCTGATTCTCGACCCTTTACGGATCCTGCAACACCGTTGGACTAAGGAAGGCAGCTTGGAATTACTTGTTCAATAGAAATCCTGTATGATAGAAGATTCCACCTGGGAAGACTATGATCTCATCTCAGCACAATTTTCATCCTTTCGCCTTGAGGACAAGTCGTCTTTCCGGGAGGGCAGTATTGACAGCAGTCCAACAAAACCTCTAATGACTTATTCTAGAAGGCATAAACATGCAAGAGAGAATGTCACCAACAATAATTAAGTTATTATTTTCGCTATTTTCTGTTTGCTTGTTTTTCCTACTTTCATGCTAGTTGTGGGATTAGTGGACCACCCACGTCTTGCTGCACACTAGGAGTTGTGGCAGATTGTTTTCTCATTTTTAATTTCCTTTATGTATTTTCTATAATTCTCTGTAAACGCTTATATATAGGCCTTTGGCCCGATGAATCAAGGCAAGGAAAATTGCAGAGTGAAATTGAGATTCTCTTAGCTTCTTTTATTTCTCTTTCGGTGAGATTCTTGCTAAAAGAGAGATTAGAAGAGTGTTACCTAACATTCTGCTTCAACAGTCTTACTTTTCCATCATTTATTCTATCAGATAGACGTCTTAACACTTGATGGAAACACTAATTAGGCAGTTGACAACAATATCTCCCTTATGTACAAACATTTTCATGCATTCTATGTTATTGTTCATGATCACTAAAAGGAATATACTTTTGTAGGAAGCTACAGGGTTACTGAGGAAAGTCTGAAGGATCGCCTAAGTATAAATATGCATGACGAATGCCTTAAGATTGACAAAGAATGCAGGTAAGGGGAAAACAACTCTTCTTTCTCCCTCACTTGACCCCTTTTTGCCTCTTGTTGCATTTCTTCACGAAGCATGTATGTCTACATTAAAACTTGAATCACAGAGTTGCCTTGCGATAAGAAGCATCTGGTAAGAGTTAGTGTTTAAGAAAGCTTTATGAATTAAGTAAATAGTCGTTTGTAGTGTACCCCATTAAAGGGTTTTATGGATTTAGGAAAATCAAGTAGTTTAAGAAAAGATTTACATGTGTGCATTTAAAGTGGAAGTATCTTTGTGTGGTCAGACTATCAGCTATCACAATAACCAGGGTTGGTTTTCCTACATGAGTACAGACACCTATTTGTAGGCCATCCTAGACAAGATAAGAAATCGTAAAGAAACTCAGGTGCCAATACTAGAATCTAATTGTTTTACTGTTTTACTTTTACATTATGTCAACTGTAAAAAAATGTATCTGTTATGCCCTCATTGGAAAGCTATGATGTTATTACAATGTTGCCGTGTATGACAGGGTCTTCACAGTCCATGGTTCTGCTGACGAAACTATCCCTGTTAGTGATGCATATGAGTTCGCCAAGATCCTGCCTAACCACGAGTTACATATCGTAGAAGGAGCTAATCATGTATATGCTGACCAGCAAGCTGAATTAACCTCGGTGGTGGTCAACTTCATAAAGGAGACGTTGCATCAGGGAACTGCTGCTTAAGTAGCTGCCCTAAAGTGTTTTATGAAACTCTTTGTTTGATATTCTCTCAAATAATATAGCAGGGCTTAGTATATGTGACTTGTTTGAGCCATTTCATTGTGATGTTGATGACAAACTTCATCGGCAGGTGGAAACAGCCCATGAATTGTGATGCTGTAATGCCCATGTGATTTATTTTAGAGAGATATTTCCTTGTGCTTTTTTTTTTTTTTTTTTCTCACTCAGTTTATCGGAATTTTGCCCCGACTATATCCGGATCTGACCCGCGTCGCGCACCTGGTTATGGTGGGTGAGTTTCCTAACGAGAATTTTCTGCATACACTAAGACTCAAACTCGAGACCTCGTTTAAGTGATATCGAGTTGTTTACTACTCGGACTAACTTTTGTTGGTTTCTTGTGCTTTGTTAAATGAGTCTTCCTTTTTTTTTTTTTGTTGCCTACCCAGTTTACTAGAATTTTATCTTGACTATAGTTAGATCCGACTTCGCGTCGCACACTTGGCTATACGGAGTCCATTTCTGATTTGTACAAGGAAGGAGAACAATGGGGCGGGAGATATCGGCCCAGTTTATTTGTACCTGATTGCTGTACGGAGTCCATGTCTGATGTTAATAACGATCCTGGGACAATTACCATGTGATTGCAAACAATTCTCATATCAAAGCCTAAACTGTGCTACTCTTTTTAATGACACCGCATTGGACTTATGTCTAGTTATTCATAATATATAGATTTTCAAGTGATGAACTTAAAATTGTCACACATCCGTTTGAGTAAAAAGCATTTACACACTTTTTCCCCAAACCCCTTTAGTATATTAGTCTTTAGATGCTTCTAGTGTAAGATGAGGTTTTTATCAGGGGGGTTTTGACGTTTGAAAGAAATGTGTGTATGCCGGTGAGAAAATTTTTAGAATTTGAATTTATAATCTTTAATTCCTATGATAATAACTTTACTATTGTCTTAAAGCTCATCCTCTTATATGTTTATAGTCTCAAAGGGAAAAAAACAGTTTAATTGTAATTTTTTAATCTTTGAACATTAAATTTATGAAAGCTTGATAACATAGAATTTTTATTTAAATCATACATTTATTATCTTTTAATTAAAAATCAGTGACAGAAATGTAAATAAGTGCATATCTAAGCTTATTACTCATAAAATAATTTTTTTAAGAAGCCAATGCAGAGTATTTTAAAAAGAAAAATCCTAATAATTTAAAATAGAAAGGCATAGCTGAAGTCGATGCTGGTAAGATTCTGGGGCTCAGGTATTGGTAGATGTGTGAGATAGGATAAGCTCACTAAAACTCACATTGACTCGTTTCTTGGGTCAACATCGTCCTTTTAAACGAATTTACCAGCAAGACTAACCTTTTTATAATCTTATTTGTCACAATGGCTGACCTTAAGACCCCCAATTCGATTTGATCCGAATCAAATCTTGATGCTCTATTTTTCAAAAGAAAAAAAAAAAAAAAGATACTGCCCCATACCCTTTTATAAAAATATATAAACTGCTCATCGAAATATGAAATGACTCTAAAATAATATAAACTAAAGAGTAAGTTTATCAAGAAATGGAAAGAATCAATTTTATCTTTGGTTAGAATCAGAAGACTGCAAGTGAGAAAATCTTATGGAAACAGAGACTAAATCTTATCTAATCTTCTATATTGATATTGATGGAATCTTAATGCAAAGGACGATCTTAATGTGATGTATACGAAGAATGTGATAGTCATGTTAGTACATTTCTCCACATTGGTGAAAAGATTAGGAATGGGACCAATGCAAGATTGACTTTAATTGATATAGGAATAGGAAAACGCTAATAAGGTAACCAACGTAGATTAGTCACTTTCTACTTAGTTACTTAGTTGTAATTGATACGGATTATGTTATCTATATTGATTGTTTTATTGATATAAATCTAAGATATTTTACCACGCTCTTATATACTAGTTTTTACAAACTTAAGTAAAAATCTCTTTGAAGAATTTCGAAGCATACCTAGAATTGGATTGCTTTGCTTGAGTCGCCCACACGAAATTAGAGCACCCCATGAGGACTCCAATCACATTATACAGCAGATAATACTGCTGAAGAGAAGAAGAGAGACTTGTCAGAGGAGAAGATGGAGTTACTTGGGAGATTCCTACACGCTCACTGAAAACTAAATCCCCCAACCTTTAATCAATTTAAATAAAGTAAATATATTACCAGTCTTTATTCATATTTTTCTTTTATTCTAATTGTGCCTTAATCGAAATGGATTTGAGCCCTAATCCAATAAAATTGAACTGGTCATTTAGATATATTCTAACACTCTTTTGAACTGGTATAAAAAATCTTATCTACGATAGTAAAATATTAGCTCATATCGTAAAAGTGAAATAGAATAAAATAAAAATTCGTAAGTCATATCATGTGAGAGAGATGAAAATATTTTCGATTTAAATATTGAAATTAATTAAATCCATACGAATTGGCATGACATGACTGTATCAAGTATGAAGCATCAATCAACTATGCAAGAGGTAATTCTCCATTTAGTGGATTAGGAGAGGGAAGATTAATTAATTAATAAATATCCTAATATAAGAGAACAAAAGATCAAGGTAATCATTTAAAGATACATAGGTCTTTTTTTTTTTTTTTTAATTAAGAAATCGTGGAAAAGAAGAAAAAGAAAGTGAGGGTTAGGAAAAATCTCTGTAATGATTAGATTCTATCCCTGATGGGATAGATTGTTAATTAATAATATTATTTATTTTATTAAATGGATGAAAAGTGTCAACGTTAGTATAATTCAGAGTGTGTGAATGTTGGGATCTTGTCTTGGATTTTCCACACCAACAAGACATCATCAATCCCTAAAGCGTTTCTTCTCTGTTGGCTGCCCAAACAAAAATTAAAAAACAAAAGCAAAATAAAAAGGACAAAAAAGTCAACAAAAATGATTGTCGATCTCCTCCCTTTCACTGTCTCCAGATTGCCTGCAAAGCTGGAATTAAGTGTAACAAAACCTGCTTTATCTAATTTTATCACAATAATTAACTACTATTAATTACTAATTAAAAAACATAAAAATAGTACTTGAATTTTAAAATCTCAAATTAATTTTATTTTTTATATTTCAATAACTATTAAATACACCTAATAATTAAATGACGTTATATTTTTTAAGAATTTTTTATTTGAAATTTTAAAATTCAAATGATATTTTGTAAGATTTTCCCTTAATTATTGAGAGATAAGTCAGTATGTGTTGAATTTATAGAGATGAGCTGGAATTATTTAAACACGAGTTCTTAAAATCAAATATTTATAAATATAAAAACGGATTTAAATTAGCTAAATTTATTTAAAACTGGCCCTATTAGCATAATAATTATCTATATCAATTTAATAAAATAAAAATTAATATCAAACTGTATTATTTATAAAAATAATATAATTATTTTACATTTTGTGTATATATTAAAAAAAAGTAAACCTAATACTTTTTTATTAACAGAAAACAAATTAAACCTACTTAATTATGTAAATAAATGAAGTATTTGCAATGGGCTAACGTAATCAATCAAACAAGGTGCCTTTGGGTCTTGTTTAAGCCGTAAAGCGCACTACTTTAGTTAATTAATGAGCAAATTTTATTTAATAAATGATAGAAAGTGAAAAAAAAAAGTTGCACTTTATGGGGGCAAAAGCCGATAGATCGTACCACCTTTATCCTCGAATCTTATTAACAATGATAACCAGAAATTAAATTTAAAAAAAGGGCAATTTAACACATAAACACACACACACACACACAAATCAGACAGTATCTTATAATCAAATATAACTTTGGGTCCCAAAAATTGTATTTAATTATCAATTTAGTCAGTTAACTTTTACTTAAAATAACTTAATTATTATAATTAATTTGAAACAACTCATTCCTTATATTTTTTTTACTCAATGCAATCTAATCTCTATTTTTTCAACTCAATGGGTGGCAAAAATAGAGTTATATTAAGTCAAAATTTAATGATTAAATTAATAATTAGAAATAGAACTTAAGGATTAAAAATGATATTATCCCTAATCTTTATAAGAAAGAAGGACAGCTAAGTTGGCAAACTTTTGAGGAGTAAAACTGGAAGAGATTGCTTTTAAGTTGGGACAACGAAGGCCCTCGTGGGTCTATACATAAAAATGTCTGAAACCCTAAAAGTTTCAAACACAACACATTCTTTTTCTTTTTCTTTTTAGGGTTGGCTAAAGTGATTCCAACACATTTTATATATGTGGTTGGTTCCTATAATTGGACGAAGGCAAGCTACCTGGCTATATACCTATCTCTTTCTTTATCACAATAAAATTCTCTTATCAAAGTTAAGAAAACTTAAACTTTTTTAAATTATAAAAAAATATAAAAAAAGATGATTGATGTGATACACGACTTTGCCTTCATAAAAAAAATACAAATTTAAATAACGAGAAAGTAGAAATAAAAATCCTTTTATACTTTAAATTTTAAACAAAATTATAAAAGAAATATGGATAATCAATCAATTCATAAATAATTTTATTTTAAATCCCCTATATTCCATGAAAAAAATAAAGAAATGATGTGGCTAGTTTTTTCTTAAAATAAAGTGTAAAATCTGACCCACCAATTATATATAAACAATCACTAGCTTCTCTCCGATGGATACACCCTCGATTGATTGAGGGGCTATATAAAAACTAATAAAGCAGTGTGATCTATTTATCTAAGGAAGGAAGATTTTGGCTTTAATTTAAATTAAAAAATTATTATAGTATTTGAAGGCATTTGGTGTTATCATATCTATCTAGCAAACCTACGATGATTGATTCATGGAATACAGCTATGAATGAATGAATGAAGATCCCAAGCTGTAGACACAATTATACATACTTGTTGTTAACCTAGGATCTCATCAATTATTGCTAGGCTGCCCTCCCAAAAAGGAAGCGACCAAAAGATTAAAAAAAAAAAAATCAAGTTAAGACAACATCATTAGTCGACAAATACGACACTCATTGCCAATTAATCATGCAAGCTACGCTTGATTAATTAGACAAGTATTTATGAATTTTATGTTCCTTCAGTACATTATCTAATAAAATATTATTTCATATCAATTTTTTTCGTATAATTATCCAGCATATATCTAGTTTTATTTCATTCGATTCAATCATTATCAGGTTTAATTTAATTGAAATAGGTCTCTAACTATTTTTTTTCTATCCACAAACACCAAAACATATCAATCTTATAAGGGTGTGAATACGCTTTCTTTTGACTCAATTATTACTTGCTATAGTTAATTATTAATCACATGATAACTATAACTACATCACAGTAGTATTATTATTAGATTATTAGAGAGAAAAAGAAAAACATTATGAATATATAATCAAAGGTTGTATTGGGATTCTTTCGTACTTGTGCTGGAATGCACCAAAAACATCTTATTATATATATATATATATATATATATATATATATATGGTTTTCGGTCTCTTCATATGCTTCGAAAACTACTGAACAATATTATGACAGACAAAGTGAGAAACACACATAAGAGAGAGAGAGCTGTTTGATCCTTTTCTTAAACTAATTTTCTCTCAACTCATTAATTGGTCATGCGACTTCACTTGAGAAAATTTAGACATAATTAATGAAGCGACTTTTCTTTCCATTACACAAAACGTGAGGAAATATATACAGTTTATCTATTTTATACAAATTAATATTATTATTATATTATCAATGATATATATACATATATTGAGGTAACATGTTGATTGACATTAATATTTATTATATGATTATTTCAAGTGGGGAAGTTAATTAATGATGTAACACTAAATTATATATATAAGAATTCAACCCCATCCTTTCCTTGTTATGTCTCTCTAATTAACAAAAGTTACAGAACTAAAAAACGACAGAAGCTATCATCATCTAAGAAAATCTCTGGGGTCATATGCACCTGCGACCAGCTAGCTAATAAATTAAAAGTGAGAGGTAGTACCACACGGTATATACCAACTTTTTTCTTGGGAAAATTAATAAATAAGGCAATAAAAAAAGAAAAAAGAATGTGATTTTGTAGCAAATCATCACTCAATGTTGTTGAAGATTCTCTGTCCTGGCGATAGAATTATTCTCGGATCAAACTGATATTTTCTTTCTTGGAAACTCCTCCATTTCGCGCCAAAATGGTTTGCCCATTCTTGTTGTGTTGTGTAGTGAGCAAGATACTGTTTCACCTTAATCCTAGCTTCTTCACAGAACTTTAATATGTCCCTATTTTGAACATCAAATTCTTTCCAATCTTCAAACCCACTTGAATGCAAAAATCCCACCGTGTAGAACACTTCCTCGTCTGGGATGCTCGCCGACATTTTATCGTTCCATCTGTGCATAATCAATGAAAATTTTAATTTCCTTTATTAGAAAAAATATGTTTTCCTTAATTAGAATTGATCATAGTTTGATTGACCTGGAGTACTTACTTGCTTCGGTTCATGGGATAAACTAAGACGGGTCCTTTGGTGATGTTTCGTTTGAGGATCATATCCTTAAAAACCCCAGAATCAAAATCATGGATCCTAGATTTGGGTATGAACATATTTAGCCATGGATGTGGAACATCCCATAGCCCTTGTGATTGAAGTTTCAGCTCTCCACTTCGAACTCTATTTAAGAACTCCACAAAGGTGACATTTTTCTCGTAGTAAAATCCAGGAACATGGCTCAGTCCTTGAAGCAGTTCTTGCAATTCCTAATAATACACACATACAAAGAAAGATCATTAAACTATGTTCAGAATGTTCATCTTTCATAGTATGAATTGAGAGTGTATATGTGTGTGTGTGTATACCTTGTCGACCGTTTGTTCGGAATGTTCATCATAGTATTTGACGACTTCGAGGCAATATAGGATGCTGTGTTGGACGAGGAGGGAGATTATTTTAGGGTGGTCTGATAATGGAAAGAAAGAAGATCTCCAATTATTAATGGGTCCTTGGTGCATCAGAAGCATCCCTTCCAAGTAATCCAACGCATTATCTCCAGTGATTGAGATTAATCGCTCTTGGTCTCTCGTGAAGTCAGAGAAATCATTATAGATCACTCTCACCCACTTAACCTGCCAAACACAAATCCTCCATTAATCTATGCTAAATACTAATGCATGCATGCTATATAGAAACTAATTGTTTATTGAATTATTTTGGGGAAAAAATTAAGGGGGAAAAATTAAGTTTGGAGTTAGTGTAGAATATTCAGTGGGTCAAACTTGTAATTTGGGAAATACGTGTAAGTTGTATACAGACATGCAGAAACGTAGTATAAAACCAGGGAACAGTGTTGATTTTTGGGAAAAGAACTAATTGCTGAGTTTCAATAAATACGAGAGTTGAAAAATGTGAGGAACAGGGTTTTGACGTTATATATACGAACTTAATGAATAGTTTGAAGAATAATAAGGGTAGCTACGAGACAAAGTGGCAGTCAATTCTCCTCTCTGTCTCTCTCTCTATATATATAACGTACTCGTTTTGGAACTGGCTGAAGAGCGATTCTTGCCCTTGCTATGATCCCAAATTGTCCCAAACCTCCAAGAACGCCATGAAAAAGTTCTGAGTTCTTCTCTGGCGAGCAGGTTAACAAATCTCCTTTTCCTTAATCAATCACAATTAATAATTATTAATCACTCTATATATATTTTTATAGTTGCATGCATGCATAAAATTTGTCTTGGTTAAGTATATCATCAGCTTTGTATTTAAGAAAAAAGTTGACCAAACGCGACTTGATTATCTGCCTAAATAGTCTGCTTGATCTGAATTATATACATTATTGAACAGTTTTAATAATTTAATATTAATTAGTGAATAAATTATAACAAAGGTGGGCTATGACCACCGTGTGGGAACTGGTCCTTGATAGATAATTGTTCAAAGTGGGGGGCCCTGATATGAAACACTGCAACATCCACCAAATTTCCAGAAAACGAAATCATCACTAAAAGTCTTTAACAGAGTATGGGAACCCGAGAAGAAAATGAAAGAGTACAAATGAAATTTAGTTTTAAAAAAATTATGTCTTTTAGTACTTTAACTAGTCATCTCAAATCAGTCTATTTTTTTTTTATTAATATTGTTAGTAGTAGAGAGAAATAAATTAAATTTCCAGAGAAAGCAACAGGTTAGTTTTTTCTTTTTCCTTTTTGAAGAGTTTAGTTCATACCAGTGATGACATCCATTTCATGGACATTACTGATCTGAGGTCCGTAACGGAAGGTCTGGCCGCTGATGCCGGCGTTAGAGAGGGTGCCGCCGACGGTCAGGTAGAGATAATCCGTCCACGAGGCCGGTGCAAGTCCGTGTGGAAGCGTGGCTTGAAGGACATCAATCCAGAGCTGTTCACCTCCGACGTCGGCGTAGTAACCAACGGAAGGGTTATGAAAGACGGAGCGAATGCCGAAGCCAAGCCTGTGTTGCCGGAGTGCGGACATATCGACGACGATGCCGTTGGGAGCCATGGCTTGGCCGCGAGTGGAGTGGCCGTGTCCTCTGGCGGCGATGTGGAAAGGAACAGAGCTAGTGTAGGAAGATCTTATCAAGCCGATAATGTCGTAAATGGAAGATGGATGAAACACAGCAAGAGGAGACTCACAAACAAGGTTACCGTAGTCGCTTGAAGCTATTTTAATGGCTTCCGGGTCGTCACGTAGCCTGTGGGAAATATTTGAAGGAACCAGACTCGGCCCAGTTAACTCGGTTTTTCCCACAGTTGATATCAGACGGGTTATGGTTATTAAGGTAAGAACGAAATATGTAGGAAAGGGGAAATTCTCAGCCATTTCTGAAGCAGAGAGGTAGAGAGAGAGAGAGAGAGAAGCTGGAGAGTGAAGAAGAAGAAGAAGGTTGTTGTGGGGGCCGGGTGAGAGTGAATTAGGGAGTGAAGGGAAAAGGGGGGTTTATATATAATTTGCATGAGGGAGGGGACTGGGGAGGGAGGAAAAAGGTGTAATTGCTTGGTATGAAGGAAACGACGTCGTAGGTGGGGCTAAGAGAGAGAAAGAGAAAGGTGACTAAAATTCAAAGTTCAAATATACGATGGAACAAGACCAAAGATTATTTTCCTCCTCCCTTCCAAAACGTCACGAAGCTATATTCAAGAGAGACTAATTAATTAATTAATTAAAAAAATAAATGGCATATGGGGTACGTGTTTTTCATGAATATATGTGCGTGTAGGCACCATCATGATAACGAAGATTCCCAGCAATTTAACCCACAGGAAAGTTTTTCCAGTGTGGGCCACAAGAGATGAGCAAGGAAATTAAATATAGGCCGTCGGATAAAGAGACGTGTGGTCAACGTTGGTCAACGAACGTCAAGCGTGTCGGATTTTAATATGTTGAAAATGGTACAAGTTGCTATTTTTAGCATTTGAGGACGGTCAAAATTAGGAGAATATCAGAAAGATTTATCAAGATTTGTGTAATATCCAAATTTTGATAAAAAGGATATATATTGAGTTGTTATGGTTAAGATTATTTTTTAAAAATTAAAAAATTTCAAAGGTAAAATTTATAGGAAAGAATAATCATTGAAAACATTTATAGGTGAACTAAGACTGGTGTTCTTGGTTGTTTGTTTTCGATTTCATCGCATATGAGATATTTAGGAACTCAAGGAGCTGATTGTTCCAAGTCTAAAGCTGATACTCTGTTTTGGGTGAGTATTGCCGAAAAATTTAAGCTTGAAGGATGAGAATGCTTGATTTCAAAACTATGGTTGTTCTGTGTTGAATCTGGTGGTTTTGGATGTTCTGTAATAACTATTAAGAGTGATTAGATTGATGTATTAAACTAGTTTTATGCGTTGGTTTGTGTCAGTCACGATTTGTGAAAGCAAAGCTTGATGATTTGAAGGATATATAGATTTTTAGAGTTCGTAAAATATTGATGACTGATTTGGAACTTGTGATTTGGAAGTAATATTGATGTAAAACAAGTGTTTTTGGAGGTTTAGAGAAATAATAAGTGATGAAACAACAGATTTAACATAGGAAAATAGTGTCAATGGAACTCAAATGATTGGTGAATGTTTTTAAAACTATGCTTTAAATTATTATAGTTGTTGGAAGAGATCAAAGCGTATTTGAAAGTTAAAATTTCAGAATCATGTAATAGGCTGCTCGAAATTTCTTTGAAGAGATATTGATTCTTAAAAGGGATTGAGTCTAGAAGCTAATAAAGTTAAAACATGGAATATGTGAGTTATGAAAATGTAAGGGGAGTTGTTATTTGCTATTCTTATACGTCTAGCAATTATTTTTGACAGTCAAAGTTGTGATTAAAATGCTATAATGATAATTTTTAAAGCTGAAAAATAATTTTCAGATCCAATAAAGAGGGGTATTCGAAAGTTAATAAGAAATCAAGGAAGTCAGCTGTTAAGAATATATATAATCTGAAACGATTATAGTGATAATGAGATTAATTGTGTTTTGGAATGTAAAGAAAGTGAAATCTATCAATCTCTCTTTTCTTTTTTATATTCGGCCAAGCCCAAATAGCAGCAACAGGAAATGAAAGATTACTAAACAAGAGCAAAACAAGAAAGTAAGGAGCTAGTGTTGGGTTATGAAAGAAGCTTATTATATAAGTGTTTTGTGATAAGCTTTAAGTATCAATAAAACTTACATAAACAATGGTATAGGATTTGACTTGTGTCCGAATCCACCAAGGAACCAAGAAAGAACTAATGGAGAAGTAAATTTAGAAGAAAAATAATTAGGTAGTAACTCTTTCTTTTTATATCTGTATGTATTTAATTCTGCATGTTTGTTTGTGCCATGATTCACATGCGTAAGTATGGTAGACATCGCAAGCATAGTTTGATATGTGTTAAATATAGTTTGACAGGTATATATCATGGTTTGACGTGCGTAAAATATAGTTACAAACTAGGATAAGTGGTTGCTCACAAGAGCTATATTGTACTAAAAAAAGAGTACTAAAATGACTAGTAGTTGAGAAAATACTGTTTCAGATATCTGTACGTATATGATAATTGACAACATTTATGTTGGTTTGAGATTTTACATTACTTGTTTTGCATGCTTTATTTGAATTGTGCATATCCGTATGAAGGATTAATGTTACTACTTAGATTTTTTTAATCTAACTCTTTTTTTTTCATGATATACAACTATTTTTTCATGATATACAACTAGGGCAAGTGGCTCAAAAGGTAAAAAGGTAGCTATATAAGAAGACTGAGAAGGTGAAATGACTGAGTAGTTGTACATTTTAGTTTTAGTTAAAGTTGTGTGAGGTTTGTATAAAGTATATTAATATTCTAATTAAAGTCATGTGAGGCTTGTATATAAAGTTGTTATATCTAAATTTTATAGTGAAGTATGTAATCTTGCTTAAGAAGAAGCCTAAATTCTCACTAGAGACAGATAAGTGGCATCAACATGAATGGCTGTATACGGTGATGTTACTGTTAAGCTTTTAGTTTGGTTATAAATTAAGTAGAATATATATGCTAATTGATAATTATAGACTCTGGCCTATTGATATTTACAAAGTTTTAAAATTTTGGCTTTTTGTAAAACTTTGTAAAAGTTCTCTATGGAGAAATCTTCAAAAAATCTTTTATATGAGGTCTCAGTTTATAAGGGGTTTCAATTTGTTTTTTTTTTTCCTTTTGGGTGAATGAAGAAACTGAAGAAGAAGCTAATAAGTGTTTTTTTTCCTGAAGAATTTCAGCTTTTGTGGTTGATGGAAGGGCAAATATCCAAAATGAAACTGAAGGAGACATCAAATCAGATTTGCTTTTGGCCAAATTTTGTTTGTAACCATCTATGCCAACATGTAATCAATGAAAAAGTCAAGCTTCCAATTACTACTATAATTATACCCACCCATTTCTTGTCTCACTATATATTTATCTATATCCCTTCATTAAAAATTATATACATTAATTTTCCCTTATATTATAAATGATCTTATTTCTTTAAAAAAATGTATGTTCTTCTTTCAAGTATATATAGCGAGAGATAGGGTTCATTATCATTAGTTGGTTAAATAAATCCTCATTAAACTATATGCCCAATTGCACTCTAGTGTTTTTATTTGCCAACTTTAATTTATATATATCTGATTATGAGCCTAGCTAGCTAATAACAAGGCCTACTTTGTATACTAATATATATTATAACAAATAAGGTATTTATGTCTAAATTAAATAAATAACACTAGCACCTGCCCTGCATTACATTAAAAAATATATATGGGAAAATAATATATAACACCATGCCATGCTCACGCAAGAGAGAATCCAAAGATCATTCACATTAACAATATATTAATTAATATAATTTTGGAGCTATCGGGGTTAGCTTTTGAGGAGTCTCAAAATCTAGTTGGTCCAATTTGAGTAATATAATTATATATATAAGTATCAAAAAGATGTGGAAAATAATGTCGAAAGCTAACAAGAGATATATCCGTACCAAAATAGTGGGTGTGGGGGGTGGCTAAAATTTTAATTAATTAATTAATTAAATAAAAGAAGGCAAAGACAAGTACGTGATATATCTTCTCAGGTCTTGAACGAATATTTTGATTGCAATAAGTGAGGGGGAAATTAAGACTAATTAAGAAGAAAGGGTTTTTTGTTCAAAGAACAATCTTTGACCCAAAGATCTCGCAGGTAGGAGGAGCTATCAGATAGCAAGACCCTCCACCATATATATATATATATATATATATATATATATATATATTTGCATGGCTCATCAATAATATTATTAATTAGAAAAATATTATTTTAGTAAAAATCACTACAAAATCTTAAAGAATAAATATAATCACTAAAAAAATTTATAACAAATAAACAATAAGGGTTTACTATATTATTTTCTTATACTATAACTTGTGATTATATATTGCTTATTCATTAGCTTGTTGTGGGGCATTTTCCATATTATTTTTCCTTAGTGCTTCCATACTAAGATTTAATATCTTTGACAAAAACTACATGTGCTACATGCATGACCAATAAATGAAAATAATTAATGAGTAATAAGTCCAACCCAAACTTCATTATTATGCTGTCCAAATTCTAACACGATCGTCCTTGGACTTGAATGAATGCATGTGGCATTTATAGTTTTCGTGAGATTTATATACCTTCCCACATGTTATAACAGTGACAGTTAGGTCTTCTTGTATACCTAACAAAAAATGTATTTTTGGAGAAGAAAATGTGGAGAGAAAACGTAGCAATGTTGTTATATAATTTTTTTCCTTAAAAATAATAATTAAGATATAGGACCACGTATTATTAGAATATTCTCGCAGGACATGTTTTGGTGCAATCCCAAATTAAACTACTGGAGAGAATGTAGCAATTTACATATATTTCAACCATGAACGACTGATATTGAAACGTTGACAAATGATGGTGATGAATTAATAGGAGCAATAAAGGTAGAAAATATACTTACACTTGTCTATTGGAAACAGTCCAATATTTCAGGGCAATCCCTATAATGACTATAGTAAAGCCATAAGCATCATCTTCATCTTCATCATTATATTCAAAGGTTTGTGTTCACAAGATACAAGACATATATAAGAAACTTCTCGATCGTCGAATGAATCTAGACCTGTTAGCTTAGATTTTTGTTGTTTTCTGAAGGTTAAGTTTTTCAATAATCCTGACAAAAAACAACGACGACGACGATAGTAAGTTTAATTATAATTTTTTTATCTTTTTCTTTCTAAACAATATCACCACTAAAATCTAGCTGCCAATATCATGCACCACGCACCACGAGAGACTTCCACTCTAGTGACATTATTTTACATACATACATACATACATACATACATACATACATACATACATACGTACGTACGTACGTACGTACGTACGTACGTACGTGTATATATATATATATAGATCGAGACAATGACATATATACTACCTACGTCCCTTCTTTAATATAAGAGTTAATTGACTTTTTTTATTAGATTAAAAAAGTTAAATAAATCAATTAATTATGATAAAATATAACCCCAAGATGAATTCATATTATATACACATCTAGTTCTATTTATAAGTTATTTTGCATATTTCACACAAACTAAAAAAAAATCTTAAACCTCATTTACTATATTATAAAATTTAATAACTTTTTAACTTTATCCCTATTTAATACTCCATGCGGTCCTAATTATAAGAGTTAAATAGCTTTTGTAGTAGATTAAAAAAAAAAATAAATCAGATAATTATGACTAAATCTAAACTCTCAATATGGATTCATATTATATATATCAATCATCCAAATTAGTCAACTAGCTATTATATTAATTAGAGTTAATTAATTTATTTAGCTTTCTTAATATATATAAAAAAAATTAACTAACTCTTATAACTAAGACCGAAGGTTGTGTACATTATATGCCATGGAAACAAAGTCCACATAATAATAAATGAACGGTAAAATGATACATAGAAAAAAATTCTTTCTCTACCTTATAAATAGAACTAAAGAAGTACTCATTAATAGATTAGTCAACTAACTCTTATATTAATTAATTAATTTATTAGATTTCATTAATCTACTAAAAAAATTCATCTAACTTTTATATTAAACAACATCACCACTAACACTACGAGAGACTTTCTTCTCGTGACATTGATATATATATATATATATAGAGAGAGAGAGAGAGAGAGAGACGGAGACAAAAAATGAATACAGAGATGTCAATTGATGAGTTCAATAAACGAGTGACTATTAGACTGATCTTATCTAATTTTCCTTTTTCGGCACAAAGTTGCAGCAGCACATAAAGCTTATTGACGATGGAGAATACAATGATATAATGTGTGTGTGTGTGAGAGAGAGAGAGAGAGAGAGAGAGAAGGTGTGGGGGGCACTGTGAGTAAGATACTGGAGATCTTTATGGGGACCAAGGGAGGGTAGAAAAGGCACAAGATCACGTGGAAATAAGAGAAACAATAACAACAATATACCCTTTCCAAGTGCACAGTGCAAACACAGCCAAATCCCATGTCTCTTTGATTGTTGTACATGGCGTATAGGGCAATAATATAGATCGCCGTACGTGCAAGGATTTGGGTTTTGAGGAGGCATGTGACACCATGAGAGAGAGAGAGAGAGAGAGAGAGCATTTCTTCTCTCTTGCCCTATTCGGTTGTGTGATATGCACCTTTCACTTGTCATTTTGAAAGTTGTGAAGATGGCAAAACCTTATAGCCTACTAGATTTTCACCATCTCATTTATCTCTTTCATTAATGCTTTTTCTTGGCTTTTTCTGCCTTCTAGTTTCTTTCTTATGGTTCGCCCAGAAACTAGCAATTACAGGGGAACATGGCAGAAAGCAGTACTATTATTCAGTCTGTTTCTAATAACTCTCGTGGAAAACATACGATATATATTAACTATATGTTAAATACTTTGAAAGAAAAATCCCTCAATTAAGATTTATTGGAAAGATTTTGATAATATGCTTGTTAATCTTAATTCAGTTCTTCACAGTTCAATCGTTTTATTATTTCATATTTTATTTGCTTTTAATGCTGTGTTCACGTTAAATGTCAATTACGAATAGTTAATATAACTAGGTGATGTGGGCCTAAGATAAGTTGATATGATCATTTTATTAATTCTGATAGATCTGCTTGTTGAAATATATGCCATTAACAAGGAAAACTAGAATAATAATATTATATATATATGGAGGCTACTTTGAGTAATTAATATGAAATTGGGTTTAATTTTATATATGATAAATTTATTGACAAATGGGTATTCAGTTAACAAGATGTACAAGAACAGGATGGCAATTTTGAAGAGAATAATACATTTTGAATAACTAATAATGAACCAGACATGTTCGGAACCTATTATGAACATACTAGCGACTTTTAAGGATTAATATAAAATTGTTCATGATAAGCTAAAGGGGAATTATATGATCGAAGTACATAATTACAAAACAACAAAATAATTGGCCAAAAGTTGAGACATGTTTGGACGTAATGAAAACTGTCTGAGGCGAGGCAAAATCATGTAGAAACAATCTATGATTATGTTACTGTCGAGAAATAATCAGACATCATTAACATCCCAATTAAATATTAATTAGGAGTATTATTTTGACACTAAAGTATATATAACAGCTAAGCCCCACGTGGACTTGGATTCATTTAACATTCAAAATAAGGTTAATGATTCGGTGAGAAGTCGGTTCCCACTTGCCTAACATTAGGCAACAGGGAACAGCTGCATGTACAAATAAATATTATTCACGTCTTTTGACAAATTGAGCCCCTATACACACACACACACACACATATAGAGAGAGAGAGAGAGATTGAAATTGGATTACATTATAGAGGGTATTGCAGAAGAAATAAATTACAAAAAGAAAAGAAAAACGAAGAAAAGGTGGACAGAATTTTTCTTCAAACAAATTCAAATAGACATCTTCACCACAAGCATCCTCATTTGTTCATAAGTTGAGTATATTAGTTTTACAAAACTAATAAATTTATATTAATTAATGTTCTTATTTTTTAGATATTTAAATATTTATTTAACTGCAGCTGCTGATTCTTATTTTGGGAGTAACATAATTAATTAAATTTTAAACATTTTCATGAATTCAATTTGATTGATAATTCCCTTATTACCTATATATATACTAGCAGTAATTTGGGAGCTCTTATATATATATATATATATATATATATATACTTTGTCCACATTCAAAGAAGGGGCTCTTCTAATTACTTTGCACAAATTCTTGGATAAGCACTTCAATGAAATGATTAGCCCTCAATTCAATTGTCTAATCTTTTTGAACATTATGATTGTCACGGGCCAAGTTAGATGCCACTTTAAGCAAACATCGACATTACCCCGACAATGTGCTCCCAACTTTTACTTTTTAATTATATATACATGTAATATAATAGGAAAACATAATCTTATACATACATACATATATATATATATATATATATATATATCTGTAAGAAATTAATTAATGGAAGATGGAGCAAAGCAAATGGTGAAATGTGAAGCTACCATTAATAAATTATACCTTTTTAATTAGATTAAAAATCATAATTGTATCAAGGAACATTTTTCATTGATGCACTATTGGAATGGTTGAAGCTAGTGCTAACTTAAAATTTACTGTTTTGACCATTATCAAACTTGTCATAATTAAAGTGATATATGCTTCAATTTTTCATCAAGTTTTGATTGATTCTTAGTTTGGATAAGTTTTGACCACTTGATGATAACTAAGTTCTTAATTTTACATCAAGTTTTAATTTGACTGATCTTTATTAGTTTGGATAAGTTTTGACCGCTTGATAACTAGGTTCTAGCTAACTATAACAGTTCTAAAAATATTCATCCTTATAATCCTAAACGTGAGAACTAATTATTTGTAAATGAACCCTGATTTTTCTAAAATATTCTTTCTTTTAATCATTTATATTAAAGTATTATCAATATAACTTGAATATTTGAATCTAACTGTAGAGGTAAATTTGGGGAAAATAATAAATATATATAAGAGACAAAGGAAACTTAAGAATTATATTTAGAATAAAAATAAACTCTTAAATTAACTCTTATATTTACCACAAAAAAAGTATAAATGGATCACTAGTTCAACGATTTAACCAACCTGTTCAGTTCAATTACGAAGAGTTATGAACACGAATGAATGATGAAGGTGGGATCTCACCCACCCTACGAGACGGGGCATTGAGTGCTTGCTAGCAATATATAATGGGGGACGGTACTTACAGAAGGGTACTGATTAATAAGATGTTCTAAATGGACCCTCTTCTTCAATCTGTTTGATCTCTTTCTCTCACGTACCCTATGGGACCAAATGCTTATATTCTTCGATTTAGGAAACTTTAAAGGTGACTGAAGTGAACAGTTCATGAAGATCTTCATCACAGCCTTGTAATTTGTAATTAAACTTTTGTCCTTTAGTGATCGACTTGCACAGTGGCCTCAGTGAATCATCGCACAGTCAAAAAAAAATCTATCTATTTACTAGTTAATGACAGAAACGCAACTGACGTAAAGTTGGTTTAACGGGGTTAGGTCTCGAAAATTAAATATTTGATAATAAAATTAAGAAAATAGTATAAAAAATGATAGAGAAACGTATGGTTTGGGATAGAAAAGAAAACATCCATTCGATTTGGACAAAGTTCAAAATTTCCACCATGTAAGGGACCATGAAAAAAAATTATATAATCAATTTTGAATGTAAATCCAAAGAAAGGTTATTATCAAATGAAAAAGCTGTGGTACTTTTAAATCCCTTGCTTCACACGACCATATCTTTCTAAAGATTCTGCATATGTTGAACTGTCAATTTTGAAGCTAAAACCCATCGGCTAAGAGCCAGTGTTCTCACTTCCCAACCCTCCTCCTTCTTTAATTTCTCCTCTTTCTTTTTGTTTTTTTTCCCTTGCAACGACAAAAGCTGGTGACACAGAGTTGGAACTTCCTCGTAATGTCGAGAAGGAATCTTTTCCATCATGAATCAAATCTTATCCATATACTTTTTTGATTATAGGATAAGATCAACACACTTCATCCACATTATAACAAACATATATGATATGATATTGATTCTTCAATAATAAAATCAAAATGCGTAGCAGTGATTGATGAGCAATGTTTAATTAGAGCCAAAACTACTTTTCTAGTGTAACGAACGAGCGAAACAAATCAAAGAGATGATATGATAATTATAAGATGCGAAAACATATCTTAGATAGACACACACTGTTTTTAATCGTCTTATTATTCTTGGTGAAATGTGCTAATATATATATATAGACACACACACACACTTACCAAACTCCATATGACAGTGCAGTACGAAGTTTATCACAGCATCCAGGCAAACAATGCTTTCATGTTTATTTGTGTCTTGTTGGAGATTAATTGGTCTGCTAAAGTAATACAAAATTATTTTCAGTTGAATATTAGCCAAATTTTATGCTCTTCTCTCTCATGAAACGAATGTTGTATATTGAGAATTTGACAGTATGATTTTGTATACTATCAAATTTTTTTATCAAAAGTTTGAATAGTGCTTATATGCTTACATATTATTTATTAACAAGGTTCATCTTTAATTTATTAATTAGATCATTTTTCGTTGGGATACTATTTAAATTTTAATTTCACGAGAGAGTGAAACGAAAACCAGATTACATTATTGAATAATAAATTAATACAAGAAATTATGATGATCAAACTTGTTATAGAGGCGTGTATATATATATATATATATATATATAAGTTTATAACCACTCTCACGCAAAATAATGTTAGTGTGGGAAAGTTGTTTAAAATTTGATCTCCATTTTCTAATTGAATCAAAATTTAACATAAAATATTATATCCATATTTGTAATTACTATAGGATGTTTATTTTTTTTTTAATTTACATTTAGTATTTGATTAGAAAGATTCTCCAACATGAATATCTTCTTGTTATCATTGAGAATGCCTTATAATTGCTTTTGCCTACACAAAATTTTGGTTTTACATTTACTTTTATCAGCGCAGTACCTAATTATATTTAATATGGCTAATTAGGTTTGATGAATACCTAGTTAGTAGCTCTTTGGACTCTTGAGCAACTTTAATTTTATTTTCTTGAATTGATAAATTGTTCAATTAAATAATTTAAATTGTATAGACTTGACTTGAACGAGTTATATATATCATTATTCTTATTCGTATTGTTATTATATTTCTTTTACGATTGAAATTCTTTTTATTGGAGCAATCATTTTCTTGTAAGAATAACAGAAAAATTAAACAAACAAGCAATTAATTTATTGAAATTAAATATAAATGGATTGAATTACTTTTAGAATTTTCAACTCGAAAAGATTCGAATTGATTCTTGAATCTTGACAGGGCTCTTGGTTTTTGTGGAAAGTATATCTAAGAAAGATCGATGGATGCCGTAGAAAATAAGGAAAATATGAACACTCAGGTCCCAACCCACTACTGTCCAAAAAACCTCATTATCCTGACTTCTTCTTCTTCTTCTTCTATCAATGAAATCTCTATATTTAACAAGCCAACACATAAAAATGAACAATACCAAAAAATTTGAATTCTAAACACGTTTTTCAATGGTAATATATATATATATATATATATATATATATATATATATTCATAACAAGTAATAAAAATGGAAACTTTTGTTAGCTCTTAAGTTCTTTTAGAAAATTTTGTAGGAAATAAACTAACGATATAGATGTTAAATATGTCATTATGTGTGGTATGGTATATGTTTTAATTTGTATGCAATACGTACATATTATCTATAGACTATATTTTATATTAAAGATCGGAAGATTATTATTTAATTTTTAATTGATATAATATTTCATAAACTTGTAAAATTGAACATTATAAGTAATGTGATATTCGACGTTACAGAATATAAACTTCCATCGAAGTTAATTAAGTAAGTCTTTATTAGCTAATGAGTGTGAAGTGTGAAAAGCCTCCTTTAGAGATAAGATTCAATGTTTGAAATATACGCGCGCGCATACATATACATACATATATATATATATATATATATATATATATCAGCAATATCTTTTTACGATTCCGTTTTGGAATGTAACAAAGATATGCATATCCATATAGAGAAGATTTGCTGGACTTTATATATATATATATGAAGGTATTTTAATCGAAATTCTAACTCTCTTGATTTGAGTATGAAGCTGGTACGTACAATTCCAGAAAGCTGAAGGAGGTCCACATGCATGACTAGAATCCAAGGTGCATTAAAATCAAATAAGTTTTCAGGATTTTAATGTACAACACATTACCACATATTATATACATATATATACCAAAAACAAAATGAATAATATATTTGTATTATAGTTCTTGCAATTGTAAGAAAATAGTTCTCAACTTTTGCCTATAAGCAAGGAAAGCGTTTTTATCAAAGGTAAGGATCTCAAAATAACCAGAACTACAAGAATCTGAAACTGAAACTAATACAAGAGAATGTGATCAAATGAAAGTCTCAAAATCAAAATATAAAATTCAATACCTATCTATGCACATACTCTGAGAAATTCAAGGAAAAAATAGTCATCAAATAGTTAAACACCTAGAATTAATGGAATAAAAATGTAATTTTGTAAGTTAAAATATTTTATGTTCTTGAATAAAAAACAAAAATAATAATAAGAATAAGAATATATAAGAAATATAATATATTTCATTCTTTGTATAATTAATTATTAGAAAACAAACGATCCTTCACCGATCCCTATATATACCATGAAACATGAAAAAAAAAAGTTGTTTTGTGGAGATGGGCTGTTTTTGATTCCGTATTGCTCACTTCATGATAAAAAAAAAGTGATTCTTTCTTTCTTTCTTTTTCTTTTGAAACTGGGGTAGCTAAAGTTGAAGAAGATCCCATCCTATGGAGACCAATGCTCCTAATTTTTCCAATTGCAGTAATTATTTTGTCTCGTGGGCCATATATATACTCATATTTAAGATTGTGATTCGCACGTGAAGAAGAAAAAAAAATGGATATTCATGACACAATCCAAATCTCAATCATATATATTATAAGATCCTAAAGATGTTTATTAATCATCATTATCATCTGCGCATGCACGAGTGCAAGACACACATTTTTATGCCATCATTCATCATTGTCAACAAAGCAAATTAAATTAAAGATATTAATGAATAATTAATAATATCTACATGAGACATATATATCAATACAATGATTCATGAAAAACACCTTACATTGTATATTAGTACTCCATTCAATATAATAAGCTAATTGATTTTTTTAGGAAGATTAAAGAAGTTAAATAAAATTTAATTATAACAAAATTAAGCTCTTCAAGATAAATTTATATTATATAATCCTTAATCTATACAAATAAGTTAACTAACTCTTATATTAGTTATAATTAATTAATTTATCAGATTTTCTTAATCTATCTAAAAAAATAACTAACTCTTATATTATACTAAGAACATAAGGTAGTATTAATATTAATGTAGCTATAACAACAAGAACATCGCACAAGCAACGTAATGCTTTTTTAAAAGTATCTTTAGAGATCATCATTATGAGAAAGACATGGAGCAAATTATATGGAAATTGCCGGGAGGGATCACTACTCGATCATCACTAATTCTTTTTTGTGTAAATTTTTAATTACTGAGTTTAATAATATATTTTTAATTAGCATGCATTAATAATTCTTAATTGGCTTTTGTGATGAAACTCTTTTTCTGTGTGGACCTGAACTGTCCCTCCCAGCCATCTAGAATAAGTACGTTCTTCTAAACAAACCGATCATAATTCAAAGAAAGAAAGAAAATAAAGGGAAATTATTAGAGTGGTTAGATCATTATGCATTCACATTATACACACACACACAACATGCATATGGAAGTAATCATATAGAGATCAAATGTGAAACAAAAAGTTTGAAACGACAGGAAAATTATGAATTCTGTAGTAGGTCTGGACCAGCCTATGTGAGGGTCTCTTTCTAGCTATTATAGCTTATATATATAATTAAAATATATATTCCTAATGATATATATATACATATATATGGTGGATGACAGGAAGTCAGTTTCCAAATTAATTGAATGTTTGAAAAGTTCGAAGCATTTGGTTGTTTGTCGTAATAACATGTGTTTCATACGTCAAACTGGTCCATATTCCATTCCAATTGGGAACTAAGATCTCCACAATTTCTTGTGTTTCTATTATTTCGTTTGTTTTGCGATGTTACTGAGATCTTTAGAAGATATAAAAATAAAGAAATATATGCATATGATAATGATGCAAAATCTAACTGAATCTTGACTTTGTTTTCCATTATTCATATATATATATATATATTTGTAGATCAGAGAGTCTTCAAGACAAATCCATGAAGGGAAGAATTGTAGCCTTGTTTAGTTTATTCCAGTGATTTTATAATAGTTAATTAAGTAGGAGTAACACTCAATTCAAATTTCAAACTAGTTGAATCAATCATAAAGTAGAAGTTCCAAGATAAATATATTATGACATATGGTGTGTAATCTTCAGTGATATTTTGGTGATAGTGATGCTGTCTGAATATTTGGATGCATTATTGGTAAAATTCATAATGAAACAATATTAGTCTCGATGCATCTCAGAAAATTCAATGAAATTATTCGTTCAATAGATTTTATGACTAATTTTCTAAATAAAATCCCTAATTTTCTGGGGGAAGTTCAACTATCTTATTAGCTTTTAATATAATGGGATTATTGAGAAAATTCCTGCAAAGATAAAATACCACTTGACATTAGTATACCATATATATTAGTTAATTTCTGGGTCTAAATAATGACCAAGAAGAAACATCACCACACATAATATACAAAGAGATATAAATGAATCCAGTATTTTTTTTTTTACAAATTTATTTACTATTACTATTTTCACAAAAAGAGGGTTCCAGTTAAGTTTGACCGAGTCAATAAGTTTTGAGAAATGAGAAGGGAACGTGCACGCAAAGAATATATACACCCGCGCGCGCACACATATATATATTGATGTTCGTTTAATAATTAGTCATGAATTTGGTGAGAGACATGTCATATTTTTTAAAAAAGGATAAATTATCTTATCATCTTGAGTAATGGCCCAAAATTTGGTGCACAAATTTTGAAGCATAATTACCAAATTAAATTCTCATCTGAAATTTTAAATGTGCCTGTGTTCCCCGTACGCCAGTTTGTCTAATCTAGGTATATTTTCTGTTTCTGAACATTGCTTGGAAAACTTAGTGACCGACGAAAATGAACAACGCATTTATCTAGATAGCTAGCTGCTTATCATCCATCATTAAAATTTAAATCAATCATTATATATTCGTAGAGAGCCAATGATTAATAAATAATGGTAAAATTTAATGAATATGATTTATTTTTGTGAGATTATACAAGAGCTAACAATTCAAGATACACCGTACAGCGTGAGAGTCCAAAATTTTAGTTACAATCAAAGTTAAGTAACAACAAACTTTTAGTTGAGTTGATAAACAGTTTCATTCCGTAAAAAGGAGAACACTGTAGGGAGCATAAATTCTTAAGAGAAACACATCTTAAAAGTTAGTTGTTGAAGTTGAAAAGCCCAAAATCTTATAAGGCTCCTCTTAAAAGATAATTTCTCAACGTGCGACTCGTGAAAAACACATATTTAAACTCTAAAAAGTATCCTTGTTTGTGTTTAAATTTTGGAAGAGATTAGTCTCAAGTCTAAGGTAGTTAGGGGAGAATATCTTTGATAAATGAAAAAAAAATGAAAGTTAAGGAGATTGAAAAAAAGGGCGATAAGATATGAGCCAATATAAATTAATTTCAAATTGCAATTCAAGTGTGGAAGCAATTGCGGCACAAAGAACAATAATAATATATTCGATTTTCACCTACTAGCAGTGGCTAGATTCGTACATTAAGCTTTAAATTAAGCAAGTGTCTCCACTTGTTATAATCAATTGACCTAATTCTCATGGTCTAAATACTAAAACAAGCACTAATTTAGCATGCATGAAGTAGAACTATATATATATATAGGGCTAGCTTTAATATAGTTACGGGTTCTTGAAAATGGCTTGGCCAGGTGATAAAATATGATTAGGATCATATAGAGATTTTCTCCGTTGAAAAGCATTCCATTTGGGTCCAAAGTGTTCGATCCATTCTTTCCTCGTCATGTTAAGTGGAAGATATTGCTTTATCTGAATACCAGCTTCCTTACAGAACTGCAACACCATCTGGTTTTGCTTCTGATAAGCTGCAACTTGATCATACGTGCTCGTGTGCAGAATACTCACAACGTAGAATATATCTTCATCTGGTATCACTGCAGACATATTATCATCCCACCTGCAAAATAACATATTAAGTTATAAATAGAATTGAACCTACAATCTTCTATTATAGGGAGCTTTCATGTCATTAGGTACGAGATTATTAATTAACTTACTTGTTGCGACTCATGGGATAGACGAGGACGACACCGGAGGAAAGGTTTGGTTGGTTGAGAAGAATGCCCTTGAAGACGCCTTCGTTGAAATCCGTGATTCGAGATTTTGGGACGAACATGTTGAGCCATGGATGAGGAAGATCCCAAAGTCCTTGTGGCCTAAGAACAAGCTCGTCAGTGTGAACCCGGTCAAGAAATTCCTCGTACGACACATCCTTCTCGAACCTAAACGTATCCACAAACTTCAACCCACTTAAAAACTCTTCAACTTCCTGGTCGACGGTTGTCAGAGAATCGTTGGTGTAGTACTTGGCCAGCTCCAAGATGTAGACGATGCCGTTTTGTTGGACGAGGGAAGTGATTCTTGAACGATCAGCCTCCGGATAAAATGAAAGATCCAAGGATGTTCGATTCAGCAGAAGCGATCCTTCTACATAATTAGGGATAACGTTGCTTTCCACAGTTTCGTTCATCAAGATTAATCGTTCTTGATCTGCAGTTATTACAGCAAAGTCATTGTAAAGCAATCGCAGCCACTTAGCCTGCATTAATCAATTCAACAACAAACCGTTTAATTTCTATCATTATTATATAGAGAAATAATATGTGTGTGTGAAATACTTGCCCTGGTTGGTGCAGGTGATACAGCAATTCTGGCTCTGGTGATGATTCCAAATTGACCTAAACCTCCAAGAACAGCGTAGAAAAGGTCTGAGTTAAGCTCACGCGAACATGTTACTTCTTCTCCTTTCCCTGAAAACATGGGTTTTGACCAAGAATGATTAATAATATGTATAAGTATTAAATTAAAGTACTAATCAAAACATATTAAAGAAGGACTACTGATGATCACGTCGAATAATTAAAAAAAAAAAAAGTATACAAAAGGATATCTGTCTCAATTATTGCAATGTGCCATATATATATATGTAAGAACCTTCCACGCGCAAAACATACAAGAGTTGACTTAAGGTTTAAAAATTCTTCTATATGCTGATTAATACATAATTAATTCGAATTCTTTATTAATGAATGAACAACATAATACTATATTATCTCAATATATTCTTGACCTCTGTAGAGAGAGATATTGGTCAATTGGATAATATATCAAGGGAATCAATGAAGGAATGCAATTTGCTATCGCAATCTAGTGACGATGTAATTCATTCCATCATTTACATGTAATCTGGATTATTATTTGGTGAAGTCACGTGACAATTACATATGTGTGTGTGTGTGTGTGTGTTTATTTATTTTTGGTTTATTTTATAATGCTTTTTCAAGCCGACCAAGCATATTCAAACAATAGGATATCTGTACTTTAATTTGAATGAATAAAAACCACAGTTCAACCCTTTTGTTTTGGTCGTATGGTCTCAGCCAAAAATGTAGCCCCCATCAGTAATCCCGCACACAAAAAAGGGTGATTAATTGATCTAATTTTTTTCAAAAAAAAAATCATGCATAAATTCGAGAAAATTTCGACAGGGATATGTTTTGTCAACGTGCATATGATTTTGTAAGTAAAATAATTAAAGTCAAAAGTATTTAATATTCTCACAATTTCAAGGGTCGAAGAAACTTAAATTTATAAATTTATATGACAAGTAAGGGTGATATACTATACTTAAAAGATAATAAAGAAAATACACACGTTGTTTCTAAAAGAAAATTAACGTTTTAGAAATTTAGTAATTAATAGGGTTAATTATGCTTTATATGAAAATAGAAATAGTGATGTATAAATTAGGGAACAGGGGTGAAAAAGGATATGTCAAAAATATCGTCAAAGGTCAGTACTGAAAATTCTTTCTATATGTATACAAGTAAATAATATTAATTAATAACAGTTTTATGAATATTTATTTGAATTTGAATCCATCCATTAGGAATAGAAGACTGGACACATGGTCAAAATAAATTATATCAAATATTAATTTTAATTAAATACATAAACTTCCAAATGTCACAGGCTATAGTTGATCAAATATGACCCACTAATTTATTGCTTGTCCTATCTAGAAATAATGTCTAATTTCTTTTCTCATGAATTTCCGTCTGTAAAAGTCTGTTACGTAAACATAAGTTGTGACCAATAAAGAAGTTTTATTTCGCAAATAGCGTAATCAAATAAAATTAATAGCTGATTATCATAATTCTATGTTTTATGGACAATTCAATCATATGACATATATCAACATTAATCATGACGAATTCTCTCCTTGACTTTCGAACAAAATTTGTAAAAAAAATTATTGTTCTAGCTTTCCTTTTTTATACTGTTTTCCTTAAACTAAGACTTGTTAAAAGAAATTGATGCATACAAAATTCTGAATGTTACCATAAATAATCCTTCTGAATATGAAAATTTAACTAAAATTAACAATAAATTATCGCCTTTTTAATTGAAAAGTCTTCACAAACTAGTATTGCATGTTATAATTAAGAATTAAATTTTTTCATTTTAATCGAAAACATGTAACAAAGAAAGAGGGTTCTGTTATACTCCCTCTGTCCCTCAGATACCTTTTTCATGGTTATCTTCTCAATATAATAATATCATTTGTCCAAAAAGTTAATTTTTAAAAAATATTCTTTAATTACTTTGATATTTCCAGCTGTCCAAAGCATCATCATCTAAATTACACAAAAACCTCCTCGGTGATTTTGAAAACTTAAAAAGTACTAGTAATAAATAATTTTAACTGTATTCCTTAATCTATGTAAAGCTGCTAATATATCCCAGTAATCCTGGACAAGTAGACAAAATATACTTTCATCAAACACCCAGAATTAATCTGAGATTATATTTCAAAGAAGAAGAAGAAATCAGAGTGATTAACAATGAGTGATTCATACCTGTAACAACGTCCAATTCGTAAACATTTTGAATCTGAGGACCAAATTGAAAGGTTTGGCCACTAATCCCAGCATTAGAAAGAGTGCCACCGACAGTCAAATACAAGTAATCAGTCCAAGAACGAGGTGACAGTCCACGTTTCATAGTCTCATGCAGAACATCGATCCACCTCTGTCCGCCTTTGACATCCACGTAATCACCCAGCGCCGCCGTCTCCTCCGTCACAAGTATCCCCACAGACCCACCGTTAATAATAATATTACTATCTCTGAAACTGCTCATGTTCACCACAACCCCACCATAAGCCATAGATTGTCCGTTCACCGAGTGAGCCTCCCCTCTCGCCGCCACACTAAACGGAAAGTCCAACGAGTTTGAGTACTTTATGAGCACCGATATGTCACTCGTCGACGCCGGGTTCATGATAGCCACAGGATTCTTATGAACCACGTGGCCGAAATCTGTGGAGCCTTCTGACAGAGACTGAGGGTCTCGACTTAGCCTTATGGTTACCTCTGTTGGTGCCAGGAAAACTGACGAAAATGTCTCAGTTTGTCCCTCGGAGATTACGAGGATGCTCGTTAGCCATAGCACCATCAACAAAGGCATTGGATTCACAGACAAGTTTCAATTTTTTTTGTTTGGGGGTGGGGGGAGAGAGAGTTAGGTTTCAATGGGGTGAAGTGTGTGTGGGGTGGCGTTAGGCATATATAGGGTAGGAAGAGTTGGAGAAGATAGGGGGAGCGAAACGACGTCGTATAATAGGAAGGTTTTTATGTTTTCCTTTTATGTATACATGACTATCTAATTATGTCATATTTGAATATTATCATAGTCAATTAGGGGTAATTCTTCCAAAAAAATTTATTTATTCACATAGACTCAAATATCTCGTATTTCAGCATATAAGAAGGATTCGCACTAATAACACCAGACACAGTTGGTAGATAGTTGAGTCTTTTAAATATAATTTTCTTAGATTTGAATCATGCTGTGTCCACAGAAAATATTTTGTTATGAGTGACAACCTATTTTGGTAATATCTATTTCTCAAAAAGATTAATATTTAATTATCAGTTGTTGAATACTGTATGGACTATACTAAAAAAAGAGTTGATGATTTGAATCCAACGTTTATAGAAGTACTTACAGATTGACTATTAACAAAATCATTATATTAGCAATAAAATTTGAACTCATAACTTTATGAATTATAACATAACTCCTTCTCAATTATATTAATAGTTGTTGACAAATTGACCTATTTTGCAATGACAATTAAAATAGCTGCTAAAAGTCAACGGGTATACCGATTTAGCCTCAAATTTCGTACCACAACCGAAATGCATGCTAATTAAATTAAGGCCAACATTGTTTAAATGCAATGAAAAAGTGATAAAATAATATCATAGATATTCATATTCATCAATCTGCTCCTTGCTTGGCCGAGACTTTTTCTGACAGCCCATGGTTTTGAGAGTTTCTAATCTTCAAATTGGGTGAATTCTCCTTCTTCACAAGTTATTTGTAACTCTATTAATGTTGCATTATTATTAGGTTTATGAATTGACTTAATTGCTTGGCATGCAACAACTTGAAGTGACTTTGAGGAGTAGCTTCGTCCAACCCTACTTCCACTCTAAGTGTCTCACATGTAGCCGACCTTTTCTTCTTTACACTTCATCGCGTATCCCTTAGACTTAGGTAAACGTGTGTGTCACCATTAAATATTTGTGCACTCATCAAACCCTAAATCAAAATATATAAAACTCAACATATCATAGTGCCTTGTACCTCCGGAGAGAAACATCCAAGTCACAAAATTTAAATTCGGATCAATCAGTTATTCGGACATATGATAATGGGGTATAGAAAATGCATTAGATACTGTATTTTCTAGTAGAATGATAAGCTATATTGATAGTAATTCAAGAACAATTTGACCCATTATAAGTATATTTTATATTGATTAATATTTAACATTATGATATAACTCAAAATAGGCGAGTTCAAAACAAACTTTGGGGGTAATTTATAAATTGATTAGATGCAATGGAGTCAGGGAGCTAGAGTTTAAGAACAAAAGGATGAGAATAAAACAACAAGAGGAGAGACTCTTGTACATAGTTTTATACTCCCCCCCCCCCCAAAAAAAAACCCAATTTTGAATGCATAAATGTATAATTATATATAACAAAACTTAGCAGATGTTATTTTCAAAAACATGTGCAATTTGTTTTTCTTTCTTCTGGGTTTTTTTCTAATTGAACCTGTTAATCATAAAGTCGCTAACTAGCTAGCTTTATATATATGTGTGTGTGTGTAGGTATGTGTGCGCTCGCCGCATTTGGATCGTTCTCCTCGTCATCTTTTCTATCAAAATTTTCTCTAGAATTTGAATTTCTGTGGACAGAAGATTTGATTGAGTTGGTTAGTGGTAATGAAATAACCCTTTTCATTATTTAACTAAATGTGCATATAAATTATATATATCATCAATATATTATATACAATAATACAAGCTATAATTTATTATATTTCCCAAAAAGCATTATTATGAAGAAAATGATTAAAGACGAAGATTTGAGGAGGTGAGATTGTTACTTTGTTTAATCACAATTTGAAGCATCCTTTCTGGTGCATATTTGTCTTAAAATCTCTTAAGCAACATTAGTGACCGACATTTTTAGATTTATTATTAGTTTATATATTACAGTATAATTAAGTTGCGCTTGTTTCAAGAAATACCTTGAAGCAGTACACCATAAGTGATTACACACACACATATTTAATTATTTATATATATATATATATATATATATATTCAACATATTATCTGGGTTGTAACGTATCAATAAACTTCAAACTGGGTCAATCCCGATTGAAAAATTGCACCTTTGACCTATTATTTTTATACATTTTTTAATTTATCCTATAATAATCATTACTTCAACCCTAAACCTTAGTTTATGATCGATCATAATTTTTGGTAAAGTCAATCATCGGTTTTTTGGGAATAATTAAGGATCATCCCTGAGATCGATGGTTACTAATGATCTTAATTAATTAAGGAGCATTTATCTTGATTATTATCTATTTAATTATGAGAGAGACTTGAAGAGATCAAATTGAGAAAGTTTAAAAGAGAGGAATGTGCAATGAATATATATATATATATATATTAAAGGTCAACTAAAGCATTATTATGTGCAGCTAATGACCAAACAAATCCATATAGAATTATGCTTTATGACTTTTCATTCTAAATTATTATATTTAAAATGGAACCTTAAAAAATGGTTGAAGTTATTAAAGGTCAAAATTTGTGATGCAGCCGTTCTAACGGCCAACAGAAACATGAATGCAACACAAACCATAAAGAAGTTAATTGCTTCTAGATTGAAGAATGACGAGTCATATTATAAATAATATTCTTTCTCATTTTAGGAGATGAATTATAGTCATCATATTTATACAATTAATTAATTTCACTTTTATAATGTGATTAATACGTATGATCTTGCTACTAATAAACTTATAGAACTAATTTCAGTGCTCGTTGTCGTTGTTTTGAGATATATACTGTTTAAATATAGTTTCAACAATCTACATTTAAGAATTTTAATCAATGATTTAAAAACCATTTTTTAAAAAAAATCAGATAGTTAAGATATTAGTTTTATTTAAAATTTTACACATATTAAAATATTTTTTAAAATAAAAGAAAAAAAATTAAATACGAACTATCCAAATTAGATTAAGACAGTTTAGATTTTGATGATAATCACTTCCGTATATTAGATAAAAAAAAGGTAGTAAAAGCTCTCATGCATTATATAAATTTTAATAAATGAATTATACTATTCATTTTATGTTGGACTTAAAAACTGAAAATTTTGTCCATGGCATCTGAATAAAGAGTACAGGATTTATATCTTATGATCAACAAATAATGCGGCTGGTTACATACATTTGTTTATTTTTTGCAAAGTAATAGAAGCAATCATGCTCAAGATACTATCAGGAACTAAATGTAAAAAATTTTACTAACAAGAATTTAACTTTACTTCGTCGCGAGGAACTAATCTTTTTTAGTATTTAATCTCGGAAGATTCATTTCATTTGTTATATATGATATTTTTTTTGTGTGTAAAAATTTTTAGAAAGGGGTTAAGCTCACCCACAATTTAAAGGTAGAGCGAAATCTCCCTTTCTCTTAGGCGATACCAATATCGGGTAGGCTAGTTGTCTATTACCCGCAGGCGTAAACCTAGACACCCAGGAGCTAGAATGCCTCTATAAGCTCCGCGACTAGAACCATAATAAAGTGATACTTTCCAGGGATCAAATACGCTCCAAATGGTTATATGTCTCACCCCTTCACCAATTGAACCCACAGACGATGGTTTTTTTTTCCACCTAATTCACCGGAGCTTTGCCCCGACTATGGTGGGTGAGTCTCCCAATAGAAATTTTTTGCGTATGTCAAGGCTCGAACTCGAGACCTCGTTTAAGCGATACCAAGCCGCTTACTACTTGGACCAACCCCCGTTGGTGATGGTTTGTATATATGATATTCGATATATTTATCTAAAGTTCGAATTTTCTTTTGGGCCGCAAGGTCAAAAGGATAATTTTTTGTTGTTGCTCACCCAGTTCACCGGAGCTTTGCCCCGACTACATCTGGATCCGACCCGCGTCGCGCACCTGGCTATGGTGGGTGAGTCTCCCAACGGGGATTTTCTGCGTACGCCAAGGCTCGAACTCAAAACCTCATTTAAGCGATACCGAGCCGTTTATCACTCGGACTAACCCCTGTTAATTCAAAAGGATAAATTTAGTTGGCAGAAAAAACAAAAAAGAAAATTAGATAAATTCCTTTTAGGCCCAAGTTCTTTTGGATAGCCTTAGGCCCAACTCTAAACTTGTTTGAAGTCATGGCCCATATAGACATATCAGTTCGGACAAAACGACGTCGTTATGACCGTAGAGGGCATCACGCTACCTGCGAGCCAGGTGTCTAGAATGCCGACATGAGACTGATGAAGTGATGATCGGCGATCGATTCTGAAAAGAAGGGAACACCAAGCGAAGAACATTTTGTTAAGGAGCCGCGTTTTCTAAACGCACCGTTTCCATCTCCGTTCTCTCAATCGCTGAGTGAGACACAAGAATTCCTTGCTGGGTGATGGCGGAGAAACCTCAACCGGTTCGGGTGCTATACTGCCCCGTCTGCAGTTTGCCCGCTGAGTACTGCGAATTCGGACCCGATTTCGAGAAATGCAAGCCCTGGTTGATCCAGAACGCCCCTCAATTATACCCCGATCTGCTTAAAGGTCTATTTCATTCTTCGATTCTAGTTTCTTCTCGCTACTGCCTGTTTAAATTGTTTTTTAATCCCTTGAATATCATCATATGAAATTGGATTATGTTATGCGCAGAGGCGAGAAATAAGGAAGCTGATAAAGTTGCCGAGCAATTGCAAAATAGCGGAATATCGTCAGGGGCTAGTGATGGAGTTGCTACCTCAGGTGGGCTTTCTCTTTGTTTTGCCTTGCCTTAATCGTTTTTTTAATTTTTGCCCCCGTTTTCAACATGGTCAGTCAAACAATTAGTAAAGTGATTAATTGAAGCTATACTAACTCTAAATCTTTTTTCTCCATAACTTTCATGAACCCCTTTTTGTCAATTATTATCCCCTTTCCGGATCAGGCATATGAGCCATTAATTTAATGTATAATTAGTCTTTCAAACTTTGAGATGCACTTCTCTGTCAGTCATTTTCTCACAAATAAGCAAAGACAAGCACTTTGCTTTTTACCGCATTTTGAATAAAGTTCATTTGATATTTAATCTTGAACAAAGTTATAACCTTTATCGCTTGCAATGAAGCTTGATTACCTTTCGGAGTGGATATGTTTCGTCTAGTTAAATTTTTGTCCATTAATATTATCGTCTTTACTGTCAAGTTACCCTGTTTGCTGGAATGCATTACGATATTTTACTTTTACATGAGACAGCGTAGCTGCTGTTGCATCTGAACATTCTAGCGAGCAGATATCATTGGAGAAGCAGCTTAATTTTCAATGATTTACAACGAGAGTGACCATTTTAAGCATGTTCTGTTCCATCCACCAAATAAAGTTTAAAATTTCTCAAGGCACGAACGAAGAACAAAAAGGATACCTTAGTTTCAATGTTCGTGATAACATGTAGTGTGAGAAACTAAACAAAGTGGCAAATGAAGAAATTGGCAGTTCAGCAACCAAAAAGAAAAAATAGTGAATGAACTTTACAGCTAATGTTCTAAGATATTATTTCTGTGCTTTGATTTTTTACTTTGATACAGTACTACTTGATTGGACCGTGCTTACTTTCCTTTGTAGAATTGCATGTCTTTAAAAGGTGATACTTGTCATTTGATGGCTGACCAGGGTTGAAAAAAAAACTATGTTGTATGCATTTAAGTAATTTTTTAGTTATTCCAGTTCTAATGTTGAATGAAATAATGCAATTACACAAATTTATTCTCAATTTTTTTATTGTGAATTAATTTCTCCTTTATGAGAGCATGGAAGATTCAATACAACTTGATGTAACCTGTCAGTGTTTTCCCCTTGATTCCATGAATTTGGATGGTTAATTCAACATCCATCATACTTTTATTTAGTTGAGTTACACACTTCTTGGCAAGTTAATTCTGTGATAATGTGAAATGTTGTTTTTCTACTGCTTGCATATTGGTTATGACGATAACATTTCAAATACTCTCTCACAGTATGTTTTTGATGTTTTAGCACCTAAGCAGGAAGAAGTCAAGCGTCTTCCTGGTGGTAAGATAAAGAAAAAGGTATTCCATGACATTCCTTGACGCTATCTAATTAGACACGGCCAGCCTTTGACACCAAGTAACGATTTCAATCATTTCATGAGAGTGGCACTTGTTTTCAGGAGAAGCAGGAGGTTGTCATTGAGAAGGTTATTCGCAATAAACGAAAATGCATTACCACTGTGAAGGGCCTTGACCTTTTTGGTGAGCTATATGGCGCTTTTTTTCTTTGTCATAAGCTCTTGTATTATTGATTACATTCTTATCATTACATCTGTCTCTTTTATTACATTTCAGGTGTCAAGCTCAGTGAAGCTTCAAAGAAACTTGGGAAAAAGTTTGCTACAGGAGCATCTGTTGTCAAGGTTTATTAGCTTTGAGTTAGTGGTTGTTTAATTACCTGTTTAGCATTTGTCTATGATGTCTTAAGATATTTTGTGTTGATTGTTTTCAGGGACCAACTGAGAAAGAGCAAATTGATGTTCAAGGAGACATATCATATGACATTGTGGAGTTCATTACAGATACATGGGCTGATGTAAGACACTTTGATTCTTATTTTCCTAATGATATTATAATTCAATTAAATACGTGTTTCCTTCAATCAAAATGAAAGAGAAAGGAAATAAAAAAGTGTTCGCACACCTCAGTAAAGATCATTTCTGTATGAGACACAAGTGACTGTTCTGATTTGAGCGTAGAAAGTAACAGCAAAGACAATGTGTTCCTGGAAGTGTTAATCTGTGGAAATTCACATTGGATTGTGTATTTTTTTGGAACATTTCAGTTACCTATGATTCATTTTTTTAATGTGGTGACTAACTCTATCCTGTGTCAGCTAGACAACTAGAAGCTATGTTTGGAAGCGAGCAGTATGGACTTGATATGCTTGTATTGGATTAGACTAATCTGACTTGGAAATATCAGTTGCATAAGACATTTTTTGCCTGGATCGTTAATTCTATTTTTTCTCTTAGTAGCTTGGGCTCTTTTATGTTGTTTTATTATGTTTGATCTACTAATAATGTAATGATGGCAATGACGCATTTGTGCTTGGCATAGATGTCATTGGTTAAGGTGGCATGCTTCCTGTTATTGCCCTATTGGATGAGATGCTGATAATGGAAATTCATTTTTCCTCATTTATTGATTCTGAAACCCCATCTTTGACATTCATTAGTGACTTAAGTTCATTCTAACACAAGTTCCTGCTAGAATTTCAAAGACACGAGCCCAAGAAAGTAGAAAACACAATTTTAAAATGTTGACCAAAAAAGTTGTAAAAAGAAGAATGTACTTGATCAGAAGAGACTGGACCCTTTGGATAAGATATATTAGTGAACCAATTTCTTAGAGTTCCCTTGTTTCACATTAAAGGACATAATACCCTTAGCCAATCCTCATAGTCAAATGAATATTGAGAAGATACTAGTTGAAACCACTATCTGCTGGAAGGTACTCTATAACCTTACGCCCATTATCTGATTGATCCAAGTGAGGAGTTATTTTCTCGTGGGTTGGCTGTTGAGCCTAATCTGTGTTCATTTCTTGTGCCATCCTATGCATGCGACTGATTCTGTCTAAAGTTCATTTATTCCTTTCTCTTGAAAATTCAAAACAAGGATCTGATAAAAATGGCGGCTCTCTCGTGCAGGTCCCAGAAACCGCAATTTTCTTCATAGAAGATGGGAAAAAGGTTCCAGCTGCTTGACTCTGAAATCCAGGCATGAAGAGAGTTTTAGACTGACTGCCAAACGCGGCCATATATATTACTGTACTTTTGAAGGGCTGATAAACTTATACGGCTTTTATCCATACATTCTGAGCCAGTCAGATCCGTTCCTTTGCCCCCAGTCACGGTCCCTGATTGACTTCAGTGAAAATTGTTTAGGGTTAAAATTATTTTGGGACCTTATTATAATGTATGGTTAGTGGTTTAATTTAACTACCTTCACAGGGTGATTTTAAATGGTGATGAAGTATAGAGTTGTTAAATTGAGTTTGGATTTGTGGACCGTTATATTCAACCTTAATTTTATGTGCTGTGGATTGAGAAAAAGAATATGGACACATTGCGCATGGACTGAGTGTTTGTAGGGATGTGATGAGATGGGTAATCTTACTAGCTGTTAAAGATTGGATAATCAATCTATTTAAATATTTTATTGAACATTCTATACTATTTAATTGATACCACAATTGATGGAAATTTCAATTTAATAATACAGGATATTAAGTTTCATATTATATGTTATGTGATGATCAATAAAATATTTAAGTAGATTAATTTTTTTTTCTCAACACTTAATTTTTGGGCAAAGTATCCTATCTCACTCTCAACTTAAGGACCCATGAAAATGCAATTGCTTGCAAGAAAAGTAGAAAAGATCCTCTACCATATATCATGAAGACAAAAACTATTTGCTTTTTATTCTTTTCACTCTTTTATTGCCTACTTAAGAAAATCCACTATTTTTATTTTTATTTTTTAAAAATATAGACAAATATTTATTTATCACCAATTAATTTAAAATTGGTAATAATCTAAATAAAAAATAAATTGATATTATTTAGATTTATTTTTTGCTTGAAATGTCACTTTCTTATTTAATTTATTTTAGTGCTAATGAACTATGCTATTTCCTTATGGCAACATAATTCTCACGAAATTTGGAAGAATTGAATGAATGCATGGCCTGGTGACAAAGGCAATCAAATGAGTATGAGACGTATTTTAAGAAAAATAAATTTTCTTTTCTTCATTCTGCAAGTCTCCCCAAAAGCAGAGCTTTCATGTCGGCTGTAGTTGTCCTACACCGTCAAACTTCATGGATTGTGACGTTCTTACTACCTAATTAAATATTTGTCAGAACTATAAACAATTGATTTGATAAATAGATCACATTATTCATGACGACCCCGTAGGAAATTCATTCTGGGAGGGTTATTGGGGAAATTTGACAATTATTCTCTGAAGATCCAATCTCTAATCTCAAGATTTCACATTCACTGACTAAAGTTGGCAATTAATTGGCTCCTTCGTTATATATCTCCATTTACTCCAAAAAGTTCATTTTAATCCCCCCCCCACACAAAAGTCCTGAGATTGAAAGAATAATGCCAAGTTCCAAGTCTTCCTTCACATAATTCCATGTACAAGATGACTGAGCAACAAACAAGACATGCGCCAATTCTCTCTTATTTCTTATATATGAAATATCAAAATCACGTCATTGCCTCTCCTTATAGAAATAACAATCAAGCTTGCGTCTTAGGTGGCTTGCTGGGGTGGAAGAAATTTCTCAGCCGCAATGTCGCCTGTTCGAAACGCAGCACCCAAGAGAGAGAGTGAGATCTCCTCTTGAAGAGCAAAAGAAATAACAATCAAGTTTTTTGATATTAGAGTCTAAACAGTATTTAACCCATAGTTATATACTAATATTCTCCAAATAAATTTTATATTTTTTTAACAAATTTTTTTTACGTGCATAGCCTAATTTAAATTTAAAAAATTATATTTAAAAGATTTAACTATATATTAAATATAGTAAATTTTGTTGGTAAGTAACAATCAAGTTAAATAAACGATTCCATTCACAAAACCTTGTGACGTTTTATGGTTTGCTTAAAAGTAGTTAAGAGAAGTAACTTGCAAATTTTAATTACTCTTCTGTAGGCTGTAGCCCAAGAAGCAACGCAACACATCTTAAATCTAACAAACCTTTGCAATATAAATGCAACTACGTTATCGTTTTTCACTATGCAAGCAACTTTACATTAAAATACCTTAACTTTCACCCAGATATAAATATAACTGACTGAACTTAATAAACACTTCCCTTTATTTTGATAGAAAAAACTCTTAAAAATAGTAAAATATTTACTATTTAAAAAAAAATCGTAGTATTTCCTACCTTCTATTTTTTTTTGTTTATTTTTTCTTCATCCTAATATACCCTGCTTGAAGATAAGGTCCATCCAAAAGCGTAAAGGCGTATACACTACTAATTAAAGGGCCTTTTGGTCATTTCACCCCCAACTTTCCCTGCCGTGATCAGTGGAGTAGTGATGAAGCTGTAACAGGTGATGTATTGACCGTTTTACCCTAGGACTTACGGTGGGGGGCCACGCACGGAAACATTTCTGATCAGTGATCAGTAATTCAGTTTGCTCTCATCTTCTCTTTGTAACGCAGAAACGAATTCAGCCTCTGTAACCTCAGTTGCTGCTTGAATCTGTTGATGAAATCGTCGGCTTTCGCATCCACCGTTTCCTCCTCCTCGAACGACGCCGTTTCATTGCCTTTTCCATGTCTCGCCGTCTCTGGTTCTGGTGTCCGGCGATCGACCTCCTCCTCCGCCACCTGCCTCCTCATCGCTCTCTCACTCGCAGATTTCTCCATCTTCTCCGGTAACTTCACCGGCTTCTCCTTACTCCTCTCCGATTTGCTCTTCCTCACCAAGTTACCCGTATCATGATCCTCCTTTGACTGCGGAACGTCACCTTCGCGTGCAAGTACTTCTCCCGCCGCTTTTATTGAGTCCGGTCTGTAGGGAGACGAGAAGTTCATAGACTTGAGACGCTCTAGGAGAGAAGGGGTTCTCGCCAGTTTCTGTTCAGTCGGGTGTTCCGGCGGGTCATCGGGTTGAACAGATACTACTGTATCTGCACCGGTCGGTTCGGAGTTGTTAGAAAACCCGAAATTAAACGACCTGACTCGCTCAATCAGTGACGGCGTTCTGACGAGCTGAGGAGAGTCGTGAACGGGATGAAGATACTCGGTTTCCGGAAACGCGGCGTCGTGTTTATAGAAATGGAGGGACCTAAAGCGTTCAAGCAGGGACGATGAACGGACGAGAGGTGGGTGGCCATCTTGGTGGTGGTGGTGGTCGGAGGGCTTTTTGGGGGCACAGAAACGGGAAGAGAGGACAATTGTGCCGATGACGAGGTTGAGAAAGAGGAAGAGAGAAGAAGGTATGAACCAGCTCGCTATGAAAGCAGAGATTGTAACCGGGTCGGCCATGGACGACGGTGCTCCGACGAGCTTGCTGGCTGCAGGCACGCTGCTGATGAGGAAGAAGATGAAAGAGGCTTTACAGAATGTGTGTGATTGTATGGTACTTATTTAAGGTTGAGGATTTTGGAGGGAAGGGTAAAAGAGGGGAGACGTAAGTATGTTTTGTTTGGAAAAATTGAGAGGATTAGAGGCTTAAAATTTTGTTTTTTGTACTCTCGTTTTCTAAAATTAGAAGTTCTTGGAAGACGTGAGATATTTTTATTTTAATTTTAATAAAAATATTTATAATATTTTTTATTATTTTAGTATTATTTTTCTTAATTTAAATTTTTTTTTATTGTATACTATAGTTAACATTACTATTTTATTTTACTATCGAATAAAATAATTATGATTGATATATATTCCAAATTATTTATTTAGATTATAAATATTTTTTTAAATTAATATAAAAATATATATTTTAAAGTAAATATGTTGACAAAAAAATAATATATATATTATAAATCTTCAACATATTCTTTCTTAGTGTTTTATCTTGTTATCAAATAATGCTTCCCCCATGTTTTTCTTATTAAAGTCATGAAAATCAACACAAAAAATAAAACCAAAATATAATACTATAAAATGGTTGAAAATATGAACACTATAGTTTATTTTTTAAACCATCTACAAAGCATACAATCCACACAAGTTTATAATAATTATAATGTGAATTCAAGTTTTTGTGTATATATATTTGACATGAATAATGTCTTTTAAGACCGAGAAAAAAAATAAGTTTTGTGAATTTTATTGAAAGGTTATTGTTTTTTCCCAAAGTATTAAAAGATCTAAAGCAATAATAAATTTTAAGAAATTTTATTGCTATATGTTAAGAAAATTGTCACGAAACAATTTTATAAAAATGATCACTAAATTTTTTATTGAATTCTTAAAATTTAATAATACATTTTGCGTAATATAACAATGCGATTAAGTGAAATTCATTTTTAAAAAAAAAAATTGAATTAATTGATTATAGTACAATTTATTTAATTAAAGATTTCCAGCAAACTGGACCTACTTCATTTGGAACGGGGAAAGATTTCTACCCAAAGGAGCATGTGATGATGTAAACAAAATGACCTTTAATCCATCCCGTAACCAATTAATGGCCGCCTCGTTTAATATAATATTTCTTTAATGAAAAAGCTAATAAATCATTTAATTCATTTGTTTTTAATGTATAGACCAAATATCAGCCACACACCTTTTAGTCAACTCTTGCAAAACACCGTTGAATTCACTGTGTGTACTTGCCCATAAATACCCTTGGGGTTAAAAAGATTGAGAGGATGAGTGTGGGAAAGAGAGGATGTATTCGTAAATAAGACGGTGAGATGGGAAAATTATAGAATTAATTAAATACAATTAGTTAATAATCACAAAATTACTCTCATCTTTTGTATGGTTAGACCAGGACACAACTGTTACCAAGTTGCAACTTTTATCCGATGAGTGAGTCTGTATCATACGACCTATCACAGATTACAAAGCAATATTAGTATTTATTTTTTTGGCCAAGTCTTAATGCTTAATATTTAACTTAAAGCCTCATATAAGAGATACAAATAATTGAATTAAACAATAACTGTGTAAAAATATATTTATTTCTTAGAATATCCTTATTCATTGAGAAAGAGTGAGTGAAGGAGACGATTGATGCAATGATATATAATGTCTATTTGGATACTTTAAAACTTAAATTTAAAAAAAATTGACTTAAATTTTATTTTGAATTTTTTTTAAAATATATAGTTATATTTATCTAAAATTTTTTTTATACCAAACTATAGTTTTAGATAAACTATTAGGAATAGCTTCTGAAATAGTAGAAAAACTTATAAACTACCTAATTACTATTTTACCCTTATTTTTTCACTCTCTCCTTCTTACTCTCTTTTCTATCTCTTTTGCCGATAGTCTCACTCACTAGCAACTGGTCACTGACAGAGGAAAAGGAAGCCGATGGTCTCTGACAGTGGAAGAAGGTGGTCGCCAATTACTGAGCTGGAGAGGAGGAAGATGGTGGTACCTGGTCATTGAGCATCACCGAACATCGCCTAGAACAGCTAGGGAAAAAGAGAAAAAATCAGCTATAGTGAACAGTGGAGAATAATGGAGAAGGAAGCTGATATGGGGATAGTGGGTCTAAACAAATGAACAGTTAATTTTTTTTTTATCTCATATTTTTTCTGATAATTTATCAATCATAAAAGTTTTTATAATAATAATTTTCTAAATACTAATTTATTCAAAACCACTCTTTTTCTAAAAACTATTACACATAAACTATTTTTTAAAAGCTGTATAAAAATATTTTTTTATAAGTTATTTTTTAAAAATCTATCCAAACGACTCATGTATAATATGTCATTAGTGGGATAAAAATTAATGAAAGATGTTCCTTAAAATTTCATACATATTTTAAGCCCGTAATTTATAAATATGATCAAACCATTTAATTAAATAATTAGAATTTATAAAATTATTCTAAATTTTATTGGACGGTGCGATTTTGGTCAAATATGAACGCAAACCAATCAAATGTGGGTAGGTTGAGATGTGAATTTGTCGTGTTTTGGAGCTTGGTTTAGATTTGCGTTGCGTTGTTAAGAGAGCTAACTTGGACTTGGGAGTGTGAACGATAATTAACAACAGTGGACAACACTCAACAAAGGAAACCGGATATTTCTGGAGTCTTATTACCGAATTACATTAAACATGATTATCTTTTTTAATAATACTGAATCAGCACTTATGTGTTCTTATGGGTTAAATCGCCGATCTTCATCTCTATTGCCAATCTCATCATTAATTCCCCACACCTATTCTCTACTCAACAAGATTAAGGGTTGCTTAGTAAATCAGTAAACTATACTTTTAAAAAAATTTTTAGTCTAAATTTTAATTTAGAAAAATTTTAAAATAAACAGTTATATTTGTCCATAAATACTTTTGGATAAAATTATAGTTTAAAACCATGGTTTTAAATAAGCTATTAAAATTAGCTTTTTGAACAATAAAAGAGCTTATGAACTATCTAATTACTATCTCACTCTTACTTTTTCTTACACCCTCTCTCATCTCTCATCTCTACCCCTCTCCTCTCTCCTCTTTTCTCTCTATTTTTTACCCTCTCTCCTCTCTCCTCTCTCTTATCTTTTCTCTACCTCTCTCCCCTCTCTTACTTTTAATCAAATCATATCCTTTTTAATAATTTATCAATATAAAAAATTATTCTAAAAATAACTATCCAAACACTTATTTATTTAAAACTATTTTTTTTCCATAAACTCTTCTCTAAAAGCCCTTTTCTATAAATTGTCCATAAATCTTTTTTTTCATAAGCCTTTTTTTAAAATCCTATCTAAATAGACCCTAATTTACATATGTTTCTTTAATTTCCCCATGAAGTGTCCGTGTCGTTTGTTGTATTATTATTATTATTGAGCTCTCGACACTAAAATCAACACTGGCTTTATAAATATATAATGTGGGTTCTAATTCTTGGCCAACAATACGGTTTCTAATATATATATATATATATTGTAGTTGAAATAAATATTTTATATTGCATTTCCAGGATACCACCTTTCTATATATTGCTATTGCACACCCTGAATTGGACCAACTTTTTTCCACATGCACGTAATAGATCAATGATTTCCTTTTATACTTTATTTACAACTTTATATATACACAACACACACACGCACATGAAAGTTAAAAGATTCTACACGCACATTTTCTAATTTTAAAAGATTCTCCATTATTCTCTCCTTTCTCAAATGTTAAAAGTAAAACACTATAAAAACCTTTAATTAGAACCTCCTTAGGCTCTGGCTATATTTATTTAGAATAAATGAAAGTTAAAGATAATACCATAATTACAAAAAAATAATATTATTGTGCATGCAATTTGTGGTGTGCTATTATATTATTAATTAATAAACTATACTAATGTTTTTGAATAAATATATGAGAATTATTTGTTATTTTACCATTTTTACTTAATTATTTTTGGGGCAAAAAATTAACATGTATTGCCTCTGATATTTTCAAAGTATATATAAAGGCGTAATGGGAGTCCACCTCAGAATGCTAGAAGATATATAGCATATCACATGCAAGCCAGCCATCTACTCAGTGACTCATAATTCCATTATTGGTCACTGCCTCAAGCCTTTCCTGTTCTTATTACTATGCTCGTAAAAGTTTCCATTTCTATTTTAATTATTATATTTATTAATAATAACATGACAAGCACACGACTTTAATTTAATACATCAACATCTGGTTTTGTTTTTTGCTTCAACATCTTGTGATTAAGTCTTTTCCTCCATTCATCCTAAAATATAAGAAGACTTGACTAACTAATTTATATAAAATTAAGAAAATTGATTAAATTAATTATTTATCATTTTTGTGTAAAAATTATGCACATTTCTTTAAAATATTCCTTTTTTAATGAGGGCATTAAATGTGGTAGATATATAGAAAGTAAACAATTATGAAATTAATTAGGATAATGAAAGACAAAAATATTCAATGTGAGAAATAATGTGGATATGACCTTATATTTAAAACTAAATCGTATCCACCAACAACTAAATCTTATGTTTAAAATTAGAGGAAGTCATAAATAAAAAAAAAAAATCCATAACAAGTCATCTTGCTGGAAATTTTATTGACTAGGAGGATTTGATATATTTTCATATATATCATCTAAAAATTTTATATATAAAAAATATCAGTATTAGAATTATGATTATTTTGACTAACAAAAATTTTAAATATAATTTTTTAATATTTTTTAAATAAAAAAATGTATGAAATTGTGTATAAAGTTAATATGTAGGGACAAATAAAGCAGGGGGGAAAACTCAAGACTTCGGTCATTGGAATGTTTGTTAGCTCGATGCATTTATTCGTTTAAACAGAAAATTCTGAATCTCCTTATTAATGCAATTTACAAGCAAGTGCTCGGGATTTATATTAGTTAATTATAAATATCCAACATGGAATTAAATTAACTGATTTTTTTTGAAAAAAAATCAATGAATCATCAAGACATAACAAAGTATTTTAATCACTTTGTGTAGTTAACTTTGGGCCAACAAATTAAAATTTACTATACAAATAGCCGTTACGATATTTTTACTTTTAACGTTAAAAATAATGTTCACAATACATCTGAAAACTTTATCCAAATACCGTTTTGTAACTTAGCAAAGCTAGCAGCTGGCAACAACGTAACTGCGCAGAAATTAATTGTGTTCACATGTATATGTGCAAATGACGTGCCCCCAATGCGTTTTTTGATAAAGTGAAGCACCAAGCATCCAATGTGATTTTTGATGCTACATTGCTCTTTAATTAGTATAGTGCTATTTTGACCCCACTACGACATTCACGTCATTTTAACTTGATTAAAGAAAAACGCTTTTCTGAGTCGGATTAAAAATGATATACGAAATTGACTCATTACCTATAAAATTATAAATTTAAATTCTATTATTAATATGAAAATTTTATTGTCAGGTGATCTATAAATATTTTTATAAATTTTTTTAAATTTAGAGTCTAGAGATATGCTTAGCCTTGATAAGTTATGTGACTTAATTTATCTAAATTTTTCTGTCTAAACGGATACACTTGGTAAAATAATTGTCATTTTCAGATCAAATTAAAAGTTGGAAAAATCTAGAGAGAGGATGTGAAAGCTTGGGTAGAAATGAAGCCTGCATTGGATTAGTGGGTGTCGTTTTGTTCAGATAAAGTCATCTACATCATAATCAATGGTTCCAATCTCCATTGACCAATTGTTTTTATAGCTGTAATCGACTAATTATATTATAATAATCTCTGTCTGGCTAGGCAATGTTGACGTGTAGTTTTCTTTCTCTCAAGCAATTGAAAAGTTCTATAGGATTTTTTTAAATTAATCCTGAGTCTAAGTATAGAACTTTTTTTTTTTATATTAGAGTCCGAATATTGCTTCAATCTTGTTTATAAAACGCAGGTTTATTACATACCTTAATACAATATTTTTTAAACTTAAATAATGATTTTCAAAATTTTAAATTAATTAAGCATGATCATGAAAAACTACTAAAAAAATAATTCTTACCTAATTTTAAGTAACTTTTTTAATCTATATAAATTAGTTAATATATCTTGTAATAAAAAGGGCAGGAAGGAGTGACAATCATAATAAGTTGCCAAAGATATCCTTATTTAATTTATCTCAAAATGCTTTTAAGAACAGATCAACTTGCCCGTTCTTTAAAAGCGTCATTTCTCAAGAGTTAAGATTATTAACTAAATGTAGCTTTTTAGGTGAAAATGCCCTATATTAAAGGCACGAGGGAATATTAATTAGGCGTAATTAGAGAGCATCACCCATAATAACATTGGTTAATGGGTGCAGGTGTTCACAGTTCACACTCCATAATTCCCAACAAACAAACGGTCAAGAAGAGCGAAAAATAGAAGTCTACCTTTTTTGTTTTAATATTATTATTGTTATTGACGAAGTTCTTCATTGTTTCACAGAGCACGTGCCAATTACGTTTTTTTTTTCGCCACTTAATTGCAATTTCCTCTAAAAAAAATTAATGCCAGAATCTTATGGCCTTTTCTGTTGGATTCTTCTTAGAAATTCCCTCAGAAGTATTGGTTGTGTTGTGTATGATTTCTTTTCATCCTTTTCTTCATATTGGCCGTGTGGGTATGTATTGTTATGTATTATTAGGGATTAACTGTCATCATATATTTATTCTCTTCTTATTATTGTCCCTCTTAGATTTTGCCACTGTATATCAACATGTTGCAACCTATTCAAATAAAAAAAAAAAAAATAAACTCGAAGATGGCTAGAAATTGAGTAGGTTTTGAGCTTATCTCCAACTTGGTTCCCATGCCACGGTTTATGAGGGATTACTCCTATGCTATTCTTTAGAGCAAAAAGAGAAAGAATTTTGTGGTCCTATTTATAAGATATATTGTTAAATTTTTATATAAATATATAATTTTATTTTATTTTTATGAGATATAATGTATATTAAATAAAAATAATGACATTTAAAATTTTTATTAACTTGTATAAAATATGTTAGAAATAATTTATAAATATGATAAGAGGGAGTATATATATTGCATTATATATAGCATGTATTAAATATTGAATTGATTGATTCTCCCCATAATCATACAAAATTAATTAAAAGATTTCTGTTTACAATTATTTTCAACATAAAAACGATACTGTGGCAAGAAGAGACTAGCCACGTCGTTTCGCTGCTGACTTTCCCGGCCATTAACGATATATAATTATTACAGTTTAGAGCCACTGATTGTGAAATTTTTTGGCCAGATCTGATTGTGATTTTAAAATTCAAGTTTTTTAAAAAAAAAAAAATACAAATGAGTTATTGAAAACAATTTCAAAATTTACTGAAAATAAAAATTCGTAATCTAGAGCCACCATTCGAGACTCTTTTTTTTTTTTTTTTTGAGAAGGAAAGTTAGAGGAGGAAGTTTAGTAATGATGATTAATTGATTATGATTAAGAATTCAAAGTAACATATAATACTACTAATTGTCTCTTCCACGAAGATCCTCCCACTTCTGCACTATTCTTCCCTAGACTTCGCGGGTTAAATTGGACATTTTCATTCATCAATTGATGGGCCAACCCACATTAGGCTTATAGCTCATCTTAACCCACCAAATGAACCCATGAGCTTAAATTTTGTTGTACAAAGATTATGACGATGGATCATTGGCCCAAAATAATTAAAAGGCCCGTTTAATAAATTCATACCTTGCAATATGTCATTTATTGCCATGTGTGCGTGTCAATCATTTATTTTATTTAACAAATGTTTGTGAAGAGTTAACTCAAGACGTATAATATTGTAAGTCCAATTTTCGTGGACTTTGTTGGCTAGTGATAATAGATATGTGAATATTTCTATACATATTATTTGAGATTGGATGCATGTTTTGATACTGATGAACTCTTGAAAGCGAGATCCGACTCACCTAATTTTTTTTTTATGAAAAAATGACCATTGAAAGAACCTTATGCCCTGTAGTAAATTTTTTTTTTGTGTACTAGTAAATTTTAAATATTTTTTTTTTGGTACAAGAGTAAATTTTAAATATGTATCTACTTTTAATCACAAAATTTAAAAAGGTCTCGGTGAGATTTGGACGAGAATCAAGCCCAGGCCCAACGGAAGCCCAAAATTTAGCGTTGGAGTGAAAAGAAAGTAGCTGGGTATGTAGCTTCGGAGGAGAATAAAGCGCAGGTGAATATTTGCACGTGACTTGCTATTACTTTAACTTTCAATGGCGCACATGCCTTCTCACTTTGGATCCCTCAATCTAACAAACAACCCCTGAGTAGTAAGTAGTTTAGTATCTCTTAAACGAGGTCTTGAGTTTGAACCTTGGCGTATATAGAAAATTTTTGTTGAGAGACTCACCCACTATAACCAGGTACACGACACGGGTCGAATTCGGATATAATCGGGATAAAATTATGGTGAATCGGGTGAATAAAATCCCCCAACCCAATTTTTCCCTTTTAAATAAATAAATTGTAGCGTTTGTTAAATTAGATTTTTATTACTTAGACGTGGCATTAAAATTTTGATGAAAGTAAGTAGGAGAGGGAACAATATAATCGATTTTTATATGAGGTAAGTATTAGATAATAATAAATGAAGAGGATAAAATTGAATAAATAGGATGTCTTTTAAAGAAGAAGGAGTAGGTAGGAAGAAAGGAGATCAGGGCCTCAGGGGAGGTGGTGGGAAGGATTCGATTTGGAATGAAGGAGGAGGGCCATCAGACATGTTCATGTGTCCGTAAAAGGATACGAAATAATGAAATACAAACAAACTGCTAATAGTGTGCTGGGGGGCACCTCACGCTTTTGCAGAATATTCACGGACTTGGATCAGCGGGCGACTGACTCTCTTCGCCCATCACTCACGTGTCCACTTTCTTGTATATTTTTTTTATTATCTACCCGATTTATCAGAATTTTATTCAGATTATATTCAGATCTGATTTATATCGCGCATTTAGTTATATTAGATGATTTTTTCAACGAAATTTTTTTACATACACTAAAATTTAAATTTAAAATTTTACTTAAACGATACCAAACTATTTACTATTTAGAATAACCCTATGGTTGGTTAGTTGATCTTTCTTGTAGATGTTTAAGACATCCATTTCTTCTAAATTGTCTCAATCCAACTTTAATTAATTAATACAGTAGTGATATATGAATCATGTCAAGTTTGACCTTTCCTAATCTTCCTTTAATAGACATGACCCGGCTGGCTCTCCCCCATCTACATCACATGTTTTCTTCTTCTTCTTTTTTAAACAAATAATATTTGGGATTTAAATCTTATTAATAAGAAAAAGTATTATGCAAAAGAGTAATGCTGAAGTCTTCTCTTAAGTCTCACCTCTTTTTTTATTCTTTTTTTTATATATATATATATAGACATTCTCCTATTAAAGTGTGTGTTAGTTTGGAAGAAATACACAAATATTACGAGCGTTAGTTAAAGTAGATTGACTTGTGTGTTCCTCCCTAAAGAAGGTGGCCCCGGAATCTTCATCTCAATTTTCTCCTATTATTTAATTTCCTTGTAATTAAACACGATTTATGATAAAGCGTCAGGTTAGAGCTCTCGCTATTTAAAAAAAAAATAAAATAAAAAATTCAACCCCTCAATTTCCCCCACAAGCTTTGAGAGATTCATGATGATCATAACCTGTGAGCTTTATTTTTATTTTGCCGACTTAATCTTTTAGCTAATATAATAAATATCTCCCATCTTTTGTTCTTTTTTTTCACTTATAATTGTAATTGAGTGGTCACGGGTGCCATATCTTCCAACTTTTTATTGTCATTTTCCTTAATCTCCTTTTTGCCTCTTGGAACATGGTGGCAACTGCCATTCTTTTTTAATTCCTTCTTCTCTAAGTATACTATATACATATTCATTACTAAATTACCCACTTCTGTGCAAACAACATATTTAATACTGATCCTTAATATAAAAGTATCTAACTAATTAAATTAAAAAAATAATTAAATTAATTAATATGATATATTTTATTTAAAAATACTAATAATCTTCTTTAACTATTTTCTCTCTCTCTCACTCAATTATTATTGAAGGATTATCAATAGGGATAATTTAAAAAAATTTAATAAATATGTCTCCCATTTTAAAAAAATATCAACTCCCTAATTAATTCTTATTTTAAGAGCTTAGGATTATATAACAATAGATAAAAAATTATAATTTAAAAATTTTATTGATTCAAAAAATTTAAAATATTTTTATGTACAGAAATTATTTATATTTTACAGATTTCGCATCTAAAAAGTATTAATACTAATATATCTTTTAAACAGAATTGTTTTTTTTTAACTGAAAACATAAGATTATAGGCGGATCAAACCTGTTATCTTTCACTTGTCCAAAACCTTTCATGTCGTTGTCAATAATACTGCAAAGCTATTGGTTGCCATGGGCCTTTTGTTTATAAAATTATAGAGAACAACAAATATATCTTATATGTATTTTAATTTTTAATAGAAAACTGGTCGTCAATTGAATACCGTGTATTCTTTGGGAGGTCATTCATTGTTAGTCTCTAAAGTCATAATAACCGTTGAAAAATCACAAACTGAAAAGATGATGTGGGGGTTGATGGATGATGTGTCAAAAGAAGATCTTGACACATGTCACGAAATCACTATCTTTGGATGGTCGAGAAGAGCTTCCCGATGAGAGAACGTTAAAGAAGAAAGGCAACTAAGCACCCTCCATTGAACACAACCGAACCAAACAAGTTTGGTAATAATCCTCCGTTGACACACACCTCTTGAACCAGACCTTCCCACTCAAATATTAATTATACTCTTAATACTATTACTTTACTCTAACCAGATAGCCTCTCTCTCTCTCTCTCTCTCTCTCTCTGAGATCTGAGAAGTGGCCATTTTCTCCACGTTTGCCTGCTCTTTTCAAGTTTTTTTTATGGGTGTTTGTGGACTATGCAGTTTTAGCCTGGAATTATAAGCAACGATTATTGCAGAGAGTTCTTTTTCTTCTGCCTCACATGGAGATCTCCAGGTTCTTTCTATACCAGAGCTCATGCTTTCAGCAAACAGTTGCTTTGCTTCCTCCTCCTGTCTCTTTCGCCAGACACTGTTGTTGTTCTGGGTTATTTCATTAGTTACCTTCTTTCTCATTGCTTTGCCATCACTATATGTGGGTCTTCTACAAATCAACCTCCTCCGTTTATTCTTGCTTCAAGTTATCAACTTTCAACACCTGTAATTTATTATTCTCTTATTTATTATTATTATTATTATTACAACTGAGGGTATTGTATTGAGAGAAGGGACTCGGAGATTATTGGTATGGGATGTGGCCGTTTCCGTTGTCCATTCTTTTCCTGGTGAAGCTCTGCTTCATTAGCTTTGCTTTGGGAGTCCAAAGATCTAGAGGTAAATATTTAATTTTCAGAATTCTTCATTTAAACTTGTGCACAAGCTAAAACTACTTGATCTGGGTTCCCATATTCTGTTAATGTTGTTGTAACTGTGACACTGATATCAGAAGTTGGGAAATAACTAAGATCACCAAATGGGGTATCGGATGTCATTTTATTCTCCCTATTATCAGCAATGTGACTGATATTTGCAAAACGTGGTTTTCTGAAGTTAATGATTTCCCCTCTATTCAGCGTCTGTTGTTTCAGTGACTTGTGGCTGTTTTTGGTTGTATTTCGCTTTATCATTATATGATAAGAAGATTCTTGCGGTGAAGGCAATTTTTGCCTGTGGATAGATTGCTTATTCCTCCATAAACACACTTGTTGCAAACTACTGTATTCCTCGGAATAATGATTGATGATACTTTTACAATAAGTTTCTTCCGTTGTTTTATGCTTTTCTATTTGTCTTCTCCTAGATTTTGCTGTTTCCCCATCCCCAGCAACCATACCAGTGCATTCTTCTCCCATAGAGTCATGGGGAACAATTGCCCCATATACACCAGCTGTACCAAATGGTAATTTCATTCTCATTCAATGTTAATAATTTATCATAGCATCATCTGATCCAGGAGCTGGTTTTTTTCATTACTCAGGGCCTTTGTTTCACCATTCAGTTACATTATCACCTCCCACCGAGCCATCTGCATCACCAAGTATGAGCATGGCAATATCACCCCCCCCATCATTTAAGGTTGTTCCTCCACCCTCAACTGAGCCATCTGCATCACCTAGTACAAGTGCTACAATGTTACCGCCTACATCATCTAAGGTTGTCCCCCCACCTTCTTCTGAGCCATCTGTATCACCAAGTGCAGGCGCTACAATATCACCACCTCCATCAGATAAGGTTGTTCTTCCACCCTCAATTCAGGTATCTGCACCACCAAGTGCAACAGTATTACCACGTTCATCTCATAAGGTTGTTCCTCCACCCTCAACTTTACAAGGGCAAGTGCCACCTTCAGTACAACCGAGTCCGCCTCGAAGAATAGGACCCACTTTGATGCCTCCAGTCTCCACACCTGATATCCTAGGTACATCATGTTGGGTGTGAACGACACGTTAATAATTCTGGTGTCTTTTGTCATAATGTGCTGTTTAATTTCTACCATATATTTATTTAATTGTTCTTTGGAGACTCTTGCAAGTGATGAGAGTTTATTTACGCTGCCTACAAGTCATTGGCTTAAGTTATTTTCAGAAGGGGGCTGGGGATTCTAGCTTCTGATTGATTTTGACTGATATTTTGCTCTTCTATGTCATATTGAATAGCCCCCATTGCAGCACCTTCTGTTGCTATGCCTAAACATTCGCCAGTTGGCTTGCCGGTTGAACCAGATTTACCACCTAAAAGAAATGCCAATGAGAGTCACAACGTGGATCCAGTTTCACCAGGCATGTGATGATACATTTGTCATGTCTTCTGATTTCCATTTTGTCATTTCTTAATCTAGTTGGTATTGTTGACCTGATATGTGCTCTTCAATTGCATATTTGAACAGCCCCAGTTGCAACACCTCCTGTCAATTTGCCCAAAATCTCACCGGCCAGCCCACCAACTGAAGATGGAAGTTTTCCACCTATTATTCGCAAAAGAGATGCAAAGAAAGGTCACTCGCCAGAGTCAGCTTTACCAGGCATGTGATGAAAATCTTCTCAAGTTATGTGAATCTTACAAGATGGTTTAAACTTCTTTTTTGTTATTATTGATCCAAAATATGAATGTGTATTCTATTTTAACAGCCCCAGCAGTAGCTTCTACCAATTTGCCAAACAATTCACCAATCAGCCAACCAATTGGACATGGAAGTTTGCCTCCTAATATCCATAGTAGAAATGCAAGTATGTGACAAAGGTCTTGTTATGTTGTCACAAGAACATTATCAGAGAGCTTGAATTTTCTTTTTCTTCATAGCCAGATTTTTATATGCATTGACCTTGATCATCTTCTCTTTAATTGCATTTTGAACAGCCTCTCTTGCGCCTCCTACCGGTTTGCCTCAAATTTCACCAGTCAGACAACCAACTACACATGGAAGTTTGCCACCTAAAGTTCATAAAAGGATTCCAAATGAGGATCACACCCCAGAGCCAGCATCGCCAGGTATGTTATGAAGTCTCATCAAATCATCTCTAGAATTCAACTATGTGGTTCTGAACTTCCTCATTCTCATTGGATGCAGAATCTGTTGCATCCTCCCCAATAAATGTGCGACATAACCCACCACTAGTTCACCCCATCTCCCCAACTCCACCCATATTACCTGGTAAATTTCGGGGCCTTAATTTGTTAAAAGAGAGGAAGAAATGAAAATATTTAGATTTGTATTTAGGGGATCACTTCTATTTGTCTCATTGTTGTATTTATGCAGCACCAGTTACATCACCATCAAGTGCATTTCCCGTTAACCCAGTGATACCAGTATTATCTCCATCAGAATTACCAGGTGTAAATTTTAAAAAGAGAATTTTTTTCTCTCCCTACTTTTCAGTCACCTTTTCGCATAATTCATTTTGTTGGCATAGTTTCTTCACTTCTCCTAAACGATTATGATTTAGAAGGAAAATATGAATCCAGATCCCTCAAATTGCAATGTCTTTACTCATTGCTCGAGTTTATTAGCGATTTTCAGCGCCAACACTATAAACCTTATCCTATGTGTTCCATTTCAGTATTATGCCTAGCTTTTGTAACTGATTGCTTTAATTTCTTTATTTAGTTGTGAAATGTAAATGCTATTTTGAGACAGTATTGTGATTCATGGACATTTTATTGATGGAAAACATGTGTTCCAGCACCAGCAATCTCTCCTTCATCAACTCCTTCCAGAATTATCAATTGGAAAAAGGGTGGAGGAGCACCAGTCGCTGTGCCTTCGTATAAACCATCAAAGCCGCTTCCAGCTTCAATACATTCCCCAGCACAAGGTATGCATATAATAGCTTACCTTGAGAGATATATATATGTGTAATAGGATTATATATATTGATACTTTTTGTGCTTTAGCCCCTGCTGCACATGAGCATCATCATACAAGGAACATAGTCACCAGTCCTGCTCCTGCATCATCAGATCTAGTCTCTCCTACTTCAATTGACCAAGGTTTGATGTGGTACCTGATTTATTATTCTGCGCAATTTACTTACTGCAATTTAACATAACTCCTTTCTTTCTTATTTTTGGTCATTTTCACTACTTGATATATAGGTCAAGCAATGCCTCCTTCATTACTCCCAACAAGCACACAAAGACATCATGCTCCACCACCGGCGAACCCAGGTAAGTACCTTTACAAGTATAAACAACTTCGTTAGCCATTTATTCTAGGAGATAGAATGGGCATTTTAGTTTCTGACATTTTTTTTTGCACGGTTGGAACTTCAGCTACTACATTCTCTTTCCCAACTTTGCCACCAGCGAGCCAGGTTGCACATGCTCCATCTCCATTGTTCAGATTCGGCCCTCATCCTACTAAAAGTAAGAAGGAAAAAAATTACATCCTTTTAATTCATGGAAAGTTATGCCTGAAAATCAAGTCTTTTCATTATCATCTATTTTCCACTTTGCATGATTTATTATGTTTTCTATCGCAAGTACCATTTCTTTCTCCTGAATCGCCTCCCGGATCTTCTTCCAAGAGACCTAAGACACCACTCCTGCCTAAAGTTCAAGCACTTCCACCTCCACCTCCTAATGAAGGCTAGCACCTTATTTCTTTAATCTCTTCTAATTATTCCAAGCCTTATTCATTGTACTGAAATATAGTGTCATTTTTTTTTCTTCAGATTGTTTATCCACTATTTGCACAGAGCCCTATACAAATTCTCCCCCTGGAGCACCTTGCAGATGTGTTTGGCCCATGCAAGTTGGTCTTCGACTCGGTGTTTCTCTTTATACATTCTTCCCTTTGGTTTCAGAACTAGCTTCTGAAATTTCCAGAGGAGTTTTCATGAACCAAAGTCAAGTTCGCATAATGGGAGCTAAATCGGCTGATCAGCAACCAGAGGAAACAGATGTCCTAATTGATTTGGTTCCACTTGGGGAAATTTTTGATAACACTACAGCTTTTTTGACATCTCAGAGATTTTGGCATAAAAAGGTTGCTATAAAAGCTTCTTACTTTGGAGACTATGAAGTTTTATATGTGAGCTATCCAGGTATATACAAATTCAGAATTCCTTGTTTAATTCCCATCTCTTTTACTAGTTTTGGTAAGAAATCTTGTGAATTACTCTTATGTATATAGGCTTACCGCCATCGCCTCCTCTACCGCCGAGCATGACAATGATAGATGGTGGCCCATATTCTAATGGCAATAATGGAATGGCAATAAAGCCCATTGGGGTGGACATAACGAAAAGACAGCATAGGAATCGACTTAGTGGCAGCATGATTGCCATTATTTCACTTTCAGCTTTTGTAGCTGTTATTTTATGTTCTGCTGCTGCATGGGTCTTGTTGTTCAAGCGCAGAGATCATCATGTATCTCAAACAACATCGACTCCTCGGACTTTGCCGCCTTCTCTTTCTAAAACCCCAGGTAATGCAACTGCTCATGTCTAAAACAACACATGAACTTGTGCATTTTGTCCTGTCAACTGTTAAGGATGAGCAAAAGCTTTTGTCTTGGTGGTCGATTATCGAATACAACACTATTTACAAACTGATTATTCAAATCAGTTGGATGATTTTTCTTAGCATCATATTCTTCTGTTATAACTAATATCACATTCTTTTAAGTTATAATTGAAGTTAGTTAGTTATCACAGGCACTGTTGGGTCATTGACTGGAGTTGGGCCAGTTTCTGCATCTTCATCGTTTCGATCTAGCATCGCGGCTTATAAAGGTTCTGCTAAGACTTTCAGCATGAGTGACATTGAGAGAGCCACTAATAAGTTGCACGATTCAAGAATACTTGGAGAAGGCGGTTTCGGGCGCGTTTATAGTGGTACTCTTGACGACGGTACTAAAGTGGCAGTCAAGGTTCTAAAGAGGGAGGATCATCACGGTGATCGCGAATTCCTAGCTGAAGTCGAGATGCTTAGCCGTTTGCACCATAGAAATTTGGTCAAGTTGATTGGTATATGCACAGAGGAGACATTCCGCTGCTTGGTTTATGAACTCATTTCAAATGGCAGTGTGGATTCCCATTTGCATGGTTGGTAAATCTGCTTCAGTTTCTTAATCTAGATTTAAGGTTCCTTGCTAATTGTCTACACTTTTTTTTTTTTAACATAATGGTGTTGTGCTTTTCCTTTTGATCTGCCGATAGGAGATGACAGGGAGACCAGTCCAATTGATTGGGTTGCCCGCATGAAGATAGCTCTCGGTGCTGCTCGAGGTTTGGCTTATCTGCATGAAGATTCAAGTCCCCGTGTAATTCATAGGGACTTCAAGTCTTCCAACATCTTGTTGGAAGATGATTTTACCCCAAAAGTATCTGATTTCGGACTGGCCCGAATAGCAACTGACGAGGAGAACAGACACATATCGACACGCGTCATGGGAACATTTGGGTAACTACTCGCTTACAACTTGAATAGATTACTTGCGCTGAAACTAGAACTTTATGTGATCAATTACAATGGCCTAATCTTTCCTATTCTTCCTTGATGCGTTTTACTATTGTTCATTTTCCCTGGTTTGATTTATTTTCAATTTTAAAATGTGCTGCAGTTATGTAGCTCCAGAGTATGCCATGACTGGGCATCTCTTGGTAAAGAGTGATGTTTACAGCTATGGTGTTGTTCTTCTTGAGCTTCTGACTGGAAGAAAGCCAGTAGACATGTCACAACCGCCCGGTCAAGAGAACCTCGTCGCGTGGGCGCGTCCTCTGCTTACAAGCAGAGAAGGACTCGAAGCGATAATCGATCCATCGCTGGAACCCGATGTGCCTTTTGACAGTGTGGCTAAAGTTGCAGCCATTGCTTCAATGTGTGTGCAGCCAGAGGTATCGAACCGTCCTTTCATGGGAGAGGTTGTCCAGGCTTTAAAACTCGTATGTAATGAATGTGACGAAGCGAAAGAAGCAATTTCAAGAAGTTCTAGTAAAGATGATTTGTCTGTTGACTTGGATATGGGAGTCAGTACTGTTTCTGGACAACAACAATCTGATACCTTCCAAGGACAACACTTTGATACAAACATGGACAGAGGAATCGATATCGAAAGAGGGTTATCGGCGTCGGAATTATTCAGTTCATCTGCAAGATTTGGTAGACATGAATCTGGATCGTTTAGAAGAAACTCTTATTCAGGTCCTTTGAGGACTGGAAGAAGCGGGAGATTATGGCATATGTTTAGAAGACTTTCTGGTGGTAGCGTCAGTGAACACGGAATCATGTACAAGTTATGATCTTTTCGACATCGAAAACATTGCATATAGTGAATTTTCTGTGGATCTATCTCCCGTTGACATGGGAAATGGCAAAAGCTGTAAATAAGATGTTCCATGCTTTTTGTTGTAAAAAGGAGAAAACAGTGTGAATCTATGGCGCTTGATGAGGAAGACGAGAGAAAGCCTTTTGCTTGCTTAACTGGGAACTCGTTTTTCCACTGCGCAATACGATATGCAGTTGCAGAACAGTAAATCTGGGTCATGAAATTTCAAATTTTTGAGTAGTCTTGTAGATACAATTTGTACCTTAAAGAGGAAGAAATCTCTGGTTAGTTTTGTTACTTTGTAGAACGTTGTGAATCACATGAATGCATTGCTAACTCTACAGGCAAAGAATTTTACTGGATGCTTGTAGTTCATGACACAGATGAGCATAACTTCACAGTCTCGGAGGAAAGTTTAAAAAATTATACATATATATATTTATTTATTATTTATTTTAGTTAAATATTTTTTTTGGTTGCCCACTTGGTTTACCGGAATTTTATCCCGACTATATTCGGATCCGATTCGCGTCGTACATCTGGCTATGGTGGGTGAGTCTCTCAACGGATATTTTCTGCATACGCTACAGCTCGAACTTGACATCTCGCTTAGGTGATACGGAGCCTTTTATCACTCGGACTAACTCAATGTTTTAAAGTTACTGTCTCTCTCTCTCTCTGTCAGGTGTAGTTTCATTGGGCCAGTTTATTTGTGCCAAACTTGATCGTAAATTCGAGTACAATAAGGATATCTAGCATAAAGGCCTTTATATGATGTAAAGTTAACATAAGATCAAGAATTGTTTTGCTGCTATTTTAAGGTTAGAAATTTATTTGGGATTATAAATGAAATTATAATGTTTAAAATATAATACGTCTTCGTACATTGATAAAATTGATAATCTGGATCAAGAAAAATACAGTTATAAAATCAATTTTTTTTTTGTTACAAGTTATAAAATCAATTAATATTGATAATTTTGCTCACCCAATGCCTAGGCTTTCATCCTGTCGTTGGGGGACCTCGTCCAATGCTTGTTGACCCAATTGCGTGGACTTGAGTACTTGACCTCAATTAATTGGATTTGATGAAATTAATGAAGCTTGATACAACTGGTAGATAGTTAGGTCCCTTGATTATAATTAATTGATTTATTTAATTTTTAAATCTATTAAAACAAGTTAATTGACTCTTATAATTAGGATTTGAGAGAGTATTTATCAGCAAAATAACTAATCAAGACCAGTACACAGCTCATTTTGTTTTTTGTTTTTTAGATAAAAAAATTCAAGGAGTTTCAACATTTATTGCATATATGCCGTGGGGGTAACACTAGTATGAAGTTGATAGTCGAAATCTTGTATGGAAGGCTGGCTTGAAATTTTTGGCTTGATTCTCTTCCTTCTTTATTGTCAACCCACCCTATTTCAACTAATTTGATTGGGTTGGAACTTTATCAAGCTTATTAGCCTATGAACTTGAAATCTTTTTGAGGATAATGATAATTTTTTTTTAAAAAAAAATGCATTATTTGATATCAAATAATGCTGAAATAAGTTTGAGCATTCAAGTCCAAGCATTGTTGGGTTTAAATGGGGCAACTCTCTTAAAAACGGATTTTGCATTTATATGGACTTGAACACGAGATCCCATATTTAGGTAGGCTCAACTCATTCTATTAAGACTAAAGCCTTGTGGTGATAATGATAAAATTTTATAGATTACTCTATTGTAGCTTACTTGGCTATTAGCATATATCTCTAAATTGATTTTTTTTATTAATTTATCTTGTTCATGAACCAAATCAAAATGTATAATTAGAGTCAGGTGAATAGAATCTTATTTTTTGAGAAATAATCATTCAAATTTAACTAAATTTGTTAATTGATTATGTGATGTTAGAAGTGTTCACGTATCTTCGAGTGAATATACGAAAATAATTTTAAAAGTATATATATCATAAAATATAGAAATTTTTTTATAATTATAAAAAAAACAACACCAATATATATTATTTAATCATTATAACAATTTTGTGAGCAAAAATTCTTAATATGCTATCCATAATGGCCTATAAAATGAGAAGTATATATATCCACAATACATATAGGTGTATTCTCTTACTATACATCATCATGTCTCCTCCTCCTGGCCCTAAACCCTCCTAGCAATCTTTCTTCTCTTCCTCTTCTTCAACTTCACCAATGGCCAACAACACTTGGGACCTGTATTCCCTCTCCAACCAGCATCTTCCCCAATCACAAACAAGGCCTATTATCAGACCTGCTCAGGTTTCAAACCGGATTCAATATTGCCGGATTTTCACCGGATATCATTGTCCCGTAGGAGTGTTTCCTGTCATCCGCAGCATTACTGGTTCATCAAGTCACTTGAATCGCTCCTTCTCTACTACTGTTGCCTCTCAAGGAGGGTGCCGTTCTGGTCCACAGCAGGCAAGTCGGGTCCAGCAAGCCACAGCTTCTGCCATTAGGAGATTCTTGAGGATGTCACAGCGTCCTGCCGCGATGTCTGCTTGGCCCAGACGTTCCCGGCCTGCTGTAACTCCTCCGGCGGATGCTCAGAACCGTCGAGCAACATCACGAGGACTGAATAATAATACAGTGGTTGTGAGGAGGATGAGACAAGAACCAGTTCCAGAACAAGAGTCTGAAACTGAAAGTGCCGGAACTCGGCCCTATATCAACCTGTTGGATAATCCCATTAGGAATGCTGAGTCGGCTGCTGAAGAACTAGCTTCTGTGGTTGATGTCACGGTTGTGTCGTTGTGGTTTGCGTTTGCCGTTGTTACGCGGTTGTTGTTAGAATAAAGGCAGATAATTTGATATTATTGCCATGGTTTCGAAAATAAGTGTTGTATTTCATTTTCATTAATGAAATTTATAAGTTTCAGTTGTGATTTTTCTTGATTCCAGCTTGGGTTTTAAGTTTTTGTGTTTGACGATATATGCGTGGAGAAGGTAAGAAGGATAATGAGATGACATCATTTCACAATATATAATTGACATCAATATAAAATAGATTATAAAGACATATTTTTGATAGCACTAATTTAATCTTATTATTTTCAGATATTCTAATTTCAAGGTTTATCACTATTTTTTTTAATATAAGCCTCTTCTCTAAGAATAAAATTAAAAATTAAAAAAAATCTAGCAAAACTAAAAGACATTCTTCTTAATTTTATATAAATTATAAAATATATCATTTTTTTTATCAATAGGAGATAAGTCTTTTGAAAGAAACGAACCTATATTTCTGTTATTTAAATAAAATAACTAAGAAACATAAAAACTAGTGGTATATTTGCTAGTCTCATATATAGAATATATAAGTAAATAAATGTAAATCATAAAATACCTCATTTTTTTATCAACTGAAAAACAATGAAAGGGGCATTCCGAGAATCCAAGTTAGGACCTCTCGCGCCTAAAGCGAAATCATACCGCTAGACCAAATGGCCAGTTTGCTAATGACCTTACCGTTTATATTTAATCTCTAACACACATTATATATATCATCAAAATTGTTAATAAATGTAATGACGGACTATAAAATTCTTATACATGTATATCAATATAAAGTATAAAAATTCTAAAAAAACCCACACCATTTATAAGTTGTAAACTTATTTTTCAAATATCGGGCAATGTGTCAAACTCAACTATATAGTTAGGATTAGAAAAAAAAAGAAGACAACAATTAAGAGATTTGAAGTTTTCATGCATCTCGGATGGTTATATCCCCTCACAAGTTAAAAGTTATGCCGTGTAGAGTGACCATCTGGTTTATTAGGCATAGGAAATAGTTAGATACAGGGAGGAAAGCATATATACAGCTCACAAGACATGAATATATGAGAAAATCAACTTAAACAAACGTTTTCGTGTAAGCAATTTATACCTAAACCATATAGAGATAATCATGGGGGGAAGCTTACAGACACAGTCAAACCTGCTATACCCTTAGGAGCTGGTAATGAGAATGAGGTCGCATGTACTAAAGAAGGAAAATGATTATTAGGAAGTAAAATCCCATGATAGTTTTACTATTCAGAGTTCAATAATAGTTCCTGATCAAGCAATCAATAATAACTACAACAAACTTTATTTCATTAAGTGAAATTGGCTACATGAATCATCTATCAGACAGTCTACCATTTTCGTTTCACAAGCCTTACAAAAAGGATTCTAAAACAAGAATAGCTGTCTTAAATCTATGCATAATAGCTTGTAACTCTTGTCAGTATGAACTTCCAAGGGCATTCAATTCTTCAAAATCTTCCTCAGATGAAGCGAGATCCTCATTAGGTACATAACCGGCATCTTTCATTAGTTCATTCAATCCATTCATCAAGGGGTAAATCTCAGAAGCATGAGGGTTGGAAGTATCCCCAACCAAAAAGGGTGAAAACTCGTTGCCAACAGCAACCCAAGTACAACCAGGAGCCTTTCTCACACCTAAGTCCCTCATACAAGTCCTCACATATGCTAGTTCGCTCCAACGGCCAGCAGCAGCATACATGTTGGCGATCAACACATAGTAACCTGAATGATCAGGCTTCATGTCCAGCAATTTCCCTGCAGCCCATTCCCCCATCCCTGTATTTCCATGGTTTTTACAGGCGCCTAAAAGAGTTGCCCACATGGCAGCAGTTGGCTTGTATGGCATCCCAGTTATAATTTGCTTCGCTTTGTTTAGAAGTCCGGCTCTCCCAAATAGATCAACCATGCAGGCATAGTGCTCCAGGCAAGGACTTACCCCAAAGACAACTGTCATCTTATTAAACAGTAATTCTCCTTGGGCTAGAAGGCCTGAGTGACTACAAGCTGATAAAACTGCAATCATTGTTATCTTATCAGGTTTAATCCCAACCCTGCACATCTCTTCAAATAGTTTTAGAGCAATTTCTCCATCTCCCTTCATGCCATATCCAGCAATCATAGAAGTATATGTGATTTCATCTCTTGCATTCAATGAATCAAACAGCCGTCTAGCTTCTAAGACTTTGCCAGACCTTGCATACATGTCCACAAGAGCATTCCACAATAACAGAAGGTCCTTAAAGTCCTCACGTTTCATGATGTAGCAATGAAATTCTTTCCCATGCTGTAGATTTGCTATGCGAGCACAAATAGGAAGAATGCTAGCAATGGTCACATAATTAGGTTCAACCCCCTCACAGAGCATCTCTCTGAAAAGGAAGGACACGTCTTCATATCGATCCACGTAGGCATATCCAGAAAGCATGGCATTCCAAGTAATCAAACCCTTTTCTTCTATTTTATGGAAGACCATATATGCATGCCTCAGGTCTCTACACCTAGAATACATAGTAATTAATGCATTGTTTATGTTATCAAACACATCAGAGCAAGTTCGGACTGCATGTCCATGAATCTCCTTTCCTAATTTAAGGGCTCCAATGTGGGAGCATGCATTTAATCCAATGACCATCGACACAGAGTCCAAATGATGAATAGATATTCTCATCTGAGAAATCAAAAGCAGTGCTCTCCTGAAATTGGCTGCTCGCAAGCACGCCCCTGCAATGGTGTTCCATGTGATTATACCCCCTTCAATACCCTCCTTGCACATGCTTTCAAAGAGCTGAATTGCTTCCTCCCACATATTCCAAGAGGCATAAATACCTATCATAGTGTTCCATGAAACAAAATCTCTTTCAGGCATACGATTAAACAAACCACGAGCAGCCTGAACTTTCCCAAACCTACCATACATGGAGACCAATGCATTGTGCACAACCAAACTCCACTCCAGAGAGCTAGCTTCGATAGACTTGTGAATCTCCATGCCAGTAACAGAATCCGATGCTTCACCACAAGCCTTGAGAACAGATGGATAAGTGAAATTGTCCGGTTTAATCTGCTTATTCATCATTTTCTTATAGACAGAAATAGCCTCTGAAAAAAGCCCATTTCTAACATAGGACGAGATGAGCAAATTCCAAGGTAAAGGATCCAAACAACTAGTGTTTTTTGTGGCAATGTGAGCATCAGCGAGAAGATTGACATTTGCATAAAAAGTAATAAGCCTATGAACCACAATGGGGTGTTGATCGAAACCGAGTGAAATAATCTGGGCATGAATTTGCTTACCCTGTGGCAATGATTTAAGGTGGATGCAAGATAAAAGAAGAGAGCTAATGGGATGTAATAGAAGGTCGAAATAACCAGAAGAAGATGCATGGCTCTGGAGTTGATAAAATACTCTGAATGCATTTGCTAACTGATTCTGCCTTACAAACTCTCTGAGAGATGCATGAAGAGATTCAATCATAGATGTACGACCAGGCACGGTTTGTGTATCAACTTGGCAAGTGGGTAGCTTCCATGATTTTGGTATGAACTTTTGAACTTGAGACAAGAATTGATTTCTCGATACTGAAGAAAACAACGTTGAAGACAGCATAAAATAAGAACCGACCACATGGCTTCATTAAGAGTATATTGATATAGTTTGGAAACGCAGCCTCCAGTCCAGATTGCAACATGAGGGATCAGAACAGTCCAAGGCAAGAAATGAAGGGAAGAAATTGGGTTGCGGAGTGATTATCGATTAATTAAGGTTGGGTTTCGAGCTGAGAGTTCAAACCTTATGAACGAGAAAAACGTGAACAGATGACGGTTGCGGCCACCCCACCACATGCAACCTTTAATGAGGGGAGACGGAGATAGGCGCCGTTGCTGCAGAGGGAGGCCGGGACATGTGAAGAAGAAAGGGGAAGCTTCGCCGATTCAACTGGAATTAGGATTTTTAGGGATATATATATATATATATATATATATATATATATATATATATGTTTTTTTTACATGCAATGGGAGCAATAATTTGTTTTTGACATAAATGGCCCAAAAATCGGGATCCTTGGGCTGGATCTAATTTGGGACCAAATACAATAATTTGTAATTAATTAAAATAGTGATTTATAAGAATTGAATTCTTTTTTTTTATTATCTAATGGCTAAAAAAATATAGGTATGATATGAGAATTTAAATTGGATCAACGTACATTTGATTTGTTTAATATCGTTTAAATCAACATTCGATTGGAAATTTGAGTAGATTTAGATAAGAATCACAAGATTCAGTTTTTTATAATTTAAGTTTGGGATGAAATCAAAATGAAAAATTAATCTTAATCAAATTTAAGAAGGAAAAAAAAAAAACTTAGAATAGATTTGTAAACATATAAAACAAACGAATCTCAATCAACCATAAACAAAAAGAAGTAAAATATACTTCACCACTTGCCTTTTCTTCTTCTGATAAGCACCTTTTATTACCATCCTTTATTATATTGGGTACAAGTTATTTTTAAGAAAATGGATGAAAAATCTTATTTAAAAATTTTATTATTCATAAAGACTTGAGTTTAAGTAATATTACTCTATATAAATTTTTTAAAATATTATTACTTTTTGTATATAAAACATATCAGGTCATTTTATCTAATAAAATGTTTAAAAATAGACTTTTCATTAATTTTCCTATTATTTTCCCTCTTATTTTATAAATACAAAAATTTATAATTTTACTCAACATTCTCGATCATATCACTTCTGTCAAGGGATACGAGGTTGTATCCACCCATCATCAACTTTTGTCTAACACACAGAGTTCAGTGAGATTGTTAACAAATTTCAATTAATTCGACCCCAAAAAAATGAAGAATTTTTCCTAGCATATTGCTCAAAAGCTTCTTATATTACAGTAATTAAATTTGATTTCCACTGAAATTCAAAACTCCACAGTATTTTTGTTTCGGACACAACTTTCGTACTTATGGAGAAGGCTGATAACTAGTAATCTCACTCATAAAATCTGTATGCAATTGACTGAATATTAATCTCAATGTAGATTCAAACTAGTGCAGAACATCTGCATTATAATATTATTTATACATCAAAGTTTTACATACTCCCTGTTGTTAATTTATGATACCATGAAATGTTGTCAAACATAACACTCAATAGTTTTGAGATCCAACGGCATATTCTGGTGCCTGTCACGTATAGCAATTAAGTCTCGATCATCAGCAAGAAGGTAAGCTTTCAAGAAAGCAACTATAGCCCCACCAACGAACCTTCTCATAGGTTTCCTGGACTCTCCATTCTTGCAAAGACAATATGAAAGTTTGCCTCTAAATCCCTCTGTATCATCGTTCAGCATGTCAAGATGACCATAGCCCTTTGCAACAAGGTGCCAAGAAGGTTTGGGACATTCATCAAAGAAGTCCTTATGGTTCACACCTTTAGGTGCACAAGGTGGGAACAAAGGGTTTTTCTTGAATTCACCTAACTCAGATCCAATAACCATGGTAGCCATATCAAAGTCAAAAGAATGAGGTATGTAAGTGAGAACTGGTGGTGGGGTTTGTTTGCCTTTGTCCATTCCATCAACTGGGTCTATGCCTATTAAGGCTGAGAACTTGAGATTTGTGGTGGAGTTTAGTTTCTTAAGAGCCACAGCAAAAGCAGTTTTACCTCCACGACTGTGGCCTCCAAGTGCTAACTTGCTGCAATTTGGTTTTACATTTGGAGGAAGATATTTTGAGAGCCCTTCACCTAGCCAATTTGTTAGTGCAGCCGTAGAGTGAATCTCATCGCTTATATCCGGTCCAGCCACTGTGTATAACTGTCATAACAGAATAAGATACAACTATGTACGTTAACGGATTCCACCACCAAATGTACCTGAACAGTCAACACTACAATATTTTGGGTTTTACTGTAATGTAACATGTCTGGTGTTGTAATAAATGAAATGCAGATAATCTGCATTCTGTTAATCATGCATTGTTAGTTACTTTGTGTGACATGCCTCTAATAAAAGAAGCCAGATCAAGTGACATATAGACAATTTATAATGCCTCGCGTATCAGTGATTCAACTCACGCAACAGACAAGAAGGACCGCATGTAGCATAAGAAATTTGAAGGAAGTAATCCAGTAAAACCTTATGCATCAAGGATGGAAGGCAATGGTGATACGTCCATCCAAAATACCAGAGCTATGAATTGAAAAGTTCAAAATTAATCACACATTAAAACTGTATAATATAGGACCAAATAGAGTAAAGGCCTAGCCTCGTTGGCCGCAACTTTTCACAACTTGGTTACTGGTATATTCAATGGATTCAATCTGGAATTCTAATCCTCACTACAATGGCTATCAAACAGGATCCTCTGCAATCAATTTATCATTTAAAGAGAGCTCAATTTTCACCTTTGACTTATCTTCTCTTGTTTCTCTGATTCACTCCGATTATACTATTATATAATATACTTTCAAGTATGCTGTCTCTCTCCGATTAGAATAATATATAATGAACTTAAAACATAACCTGGGCTCCTGTTTGTACGATTTGATTACTAAAATTCTCTCCAAAATCACACACCAAATAAATTATTCGTTAGTCAACAAAAACTGCTAATAAATTTCCCAAAAGCGCATCAAGCGGTATCAAAACAGGATACAAGCACACAATCTGTGAAAAAAATATCACACACAAGATAGGGCTTTGATAGGTATCAGTAGTTCACAGACAAGGACTAACCTGAGGAGCAATGACAATGAAGCCATGAGAAGCGACGTGGAGGATAAGCTGGGAGTAAAAGGAGTTGTAAAGAAGGTAGCCATGGAGGAACAAGAGGAGAGGGAAATCTCCTGCTTCGACAGGCGTTGCAATCAAAAGTGGTTTCGGAGGCGGAACTGCAAAAACGACAAAAAAGACGAAACGTAATCGAGCATTTCACAAACATAACGCTTCTAGTGGAACAAACAAATGAGCAATAAATAATACAATTTACGGCTGAATCGACCGTTTGGACTTGGGTGGTGAATTTTCCAGTGGCGAAGACATCGGGAAGCATGGAAGCGGACGAATGAAAGGAATACATGAAGCACACTCTCAGAAGCTTGCTTAGGAACCAAGTTGTGTGGCTTGCAGAATCAGATTACAGACTTGTGTGGCACTTGAATCTTCCACGGGTCTTTTCGCATTTGGTCATCAGCTTATATCTTCGAGAAACGAGCTAGATATTTTTGCTGGGCTTCACTGGTGGGCTCGTGGCAGTGAGTTTTGACTCTTTTGCTAGTTTAAATGATAAATAATTTAATATCATTTATCTGATATTTTAAATTTAAATTTTGACATATATAAAAAAATTTTGTTAAGAGACTTACCTATTATAACTAAGTACGTAACGCTAGTTAAATCTAGATATAGTCGGGATAAAATTTTAGTAAACTAGATAGATAACTAAAAAAATAAAACTATTTTTTTAAAAAAAAATAAAAGATGGTATGAATTTATTAGATGCATTTATTTAAAGTGATGGAGGAAACCATAAAGCCATTTTTAATAATAAAATCTGGAATTTATGAGATTGCTTATGCTTCTTTTTCTTATTTAATTAAAAAAATTGATAAAAATATATATTTAGTTCTTTAATTTTATAAAATATATTTTTAATCTTCCAATTCTAATATTATTAGGAGAAATCTGTGCCATTATTTCTCAATATTTTTATTTGATTTTAGGTTCTCTACTCGTTATAGAATAATGAAAGAGGAGAAAAGGATTGAAATCTCCAACCATATACCAAAGATGATGTTGATCTCAATACCCAAAATGACTATCTTTATTATCTTATTCTTCTCTTTTGTTTTGGCCTTTTTTTAAGAATATCTGGAACAATCAATGACAAATTCTTTGAAGACACAAATGGTATATTCTGCTTTATTTATTTCTTGTATTTTTATTCAAATAAATTGACTAATTTAAAAACGCAAGGAAGATTTTTTTTATCATTTTTGTAATAAAATGCCTTGATAATTAAATGCCGCACTCCCGTTTCAGACTAGTTGGTTGCCTAGATACTTGACAAAAGAAGGCTAAGGTCCATAAAAGGTACTAGATACCATGTGGTGGGATTTTCCCTTGTACAAAAAAAAAAAGGAAAATATACATATGCATAATGACAAAATTAAAATTATGTAATAAATTTTATTTATTTTTTTCTTTTTTAAATCACTTGTTTGAAAACAAAAAAAAATATTAAAAATAATTTCCTTATCACAACACCAGACAGACCGCGAACACATGTTGATGTGAAATAAACAGACAAGTACATGTTAATAGTATTATTTGTTTGGTCGAAAATGATCATTCTTAAAAGACAATGTTATTTTCTGCCGAAACATGTTCGAATTAAATCATGCTTTTAAGGTTTAAAATTGTCAATTACGTTTTCTTCCGCCGCCCCCCCCCCTCCCTCCCCCACACCACCAAATTTTATTGTAAGTAAAAAAATCGGATAATAAAAACAAAGTGGGAATTTAGTTAGTGTAATAAACTAATTAAGTGATGATTAAGGCATTAAGTTTTTTTTTGTCAACGATTAAAGAATCAATTAAGCTGAAGACTAGAGAAGCACATGTTCCTTCAAACACCCTATCAAATTGGAAGCCTATGAACATAACATGTGACTGCTATCGATATTCTATGTATAAAAATTTATCATATTTTTTTTATTGAAAAAATTTATAATGGATTTTTTTTTTAATTTTTCTTGAAGGAAAATATAATTAACTTTCACAATAGAACTAGAATTTGATTTGGTTTGAGTACCACGCAGGTTACTCCACACTGAGTTGTCCTATTTTAAGGTACAGGGTCCTTAAATAGGAGGGCTCTACAGGACAACTGATGGAGGCAACAAATACAAGTCTTGTACACGAATGCTTCTGCATGTGATGGATCCATGCACATGGTTTCTGATCTACCCCCACTCTGAAATTACCATTATAACCTTTGATCACAACCTTACAGTGAGCCATAGGGGCACCTCTCGTGGAATCTCCCTTCCTTCTTCTATTCTCACAAACCCCTTTTCCTTAATTACACTTCTGCACCTATGACCACCACCACAACATCCTCTGCAAATAAATGCCACTTGGTAAAAAAATTTGTATATATATAGATAAGCAGATTATGTTGTTCATAAACACTAAGCCATTTCTATCAAGTGGACCAGTATTTATAGTACTATATCACATGACAGAGGAAACAAGTTGATATATATAGACAATAAGAATAGATCTGATTTATCTTTCTTATGAGTGATTGGGTGAGATGGGGAAGACCAGGAAATGGCTCAGAAACTTGTTGATGTCCCGGAAGAAACACAAGGACAAAGACAAGGGACAATGTGGAGCTTATGGTGATGATCAGATTTCTTCAAGTGCCTCTGAAATTCCAACCCAAAAAGACAAACGAAGATGGAGTTTCCGTAGGCCGCCATCAGATTCCAAGCAACTCAATAATTCTGCATTAACCAATGTAACTGCAGCCTCAGCCGCCATTGATGCTCATCAGAATTTGCAGAACAATATCACATATCCAATCACTGAAGAAGATACTTCTGCTGCTGCCATTAAAATTCAATCTGTTTTCCGGTCTTACTTGGTATGTCATCTTCTGTTATAAGCTATATAATTCTGAGATTCTCCAGCACTGTATATTTTTGTCTGTGGTGTGATGATTTCTGAATTCTGAGATGAATGAGTAACATAACAGGCAAGAAAAGCATTAAGTGGTCTAAGAGGAATAGTGAAGTTGCAGGCATTAGTGAGGGGACAATTGGTGAGAAAACAGGTTTCGGCTACTCTAAGATGCATGCAAGCTTTGTTAACAGCACAAGCCAGAGCTTGCGCTCACAGGATCATGATCGCATCAGAAGCCAAGTTTAATCAGAAACACTCAAATCACACCAGAAGAACGCAAGATATCAGCTTGATGATAAGCCATGTGTATGAATCTGATGTGAGTTCCAAAATCTCTTTCTCTGCTTTGTCTCTTGAATCTGATGAACAAGAATCTGTAGTAGTGACCAAATTGGTAACTTTGCATCTGGGTTTTTTGTGTAACTAGGAAACTGACATGGAATCGGAAGAGAACATCAGAATTGTGAAGGTGGATGTTTCTGGATCAAAAGAAAACGCCAGAAGCAGAAACAACACATCAGAACAGAGTAGCCCTGCATCAGAAAAGAAGCCTCCTTTTACTTCTCCAGTATCAGTTCCAAATTACATGGCCAACACAGAATCATCAAGGGCCAAATTCCGATCACACAGTGCACCTAAGCAAAGACCAGAAACCTTTGAGAGACAATTAAGCCGTCCCAGAGCTTCAGTGGAAGCAAGAAATTCTGGGCACAGACCAGTAATGAAGATGATGCGAAGGTCATCTTCACATGCTCAACAACATTACCAATATCCAGGCTCAATTAAACTTGACAGATCCTCTGTTTCACTGATACCAAGTGAATGTGGTTCTACCAGCACGGTTCTCACAAATACTCAGTATTGCAGATCTCTTGTTTCATATGATGTGAGTAGTTAAGTTAGTTAGTTAGTCACATTCTCATCTCACAACTTTGAGATCATGGGATTTAGCTTAAAACCAGTCACTTTGATCTGATCAGGTTTTTATCTATGCTTTGTTGTGTGAATGCAGCCTCATGAGGATAGGTACTACTGACAACAAAGTGTTGCTGCATTTTAGCTCTGGAGTTGAACTGTGTTCTTACAAATCCATGGAAGTTGTTGTGAAGTTTAAATTGTATAGACCTGTTTATTCTGTTCTATCACTTGCAACTTGGATAGCAAGCGGTGTTTAGCTTTTGAAATTGTGTAATTAACTATTAAATTTCTTCTTTATGATAAATAAAGCTAGTAAATATTGTTGAAGATATCAAAGTGTCATTAGTTGATTAAGATCTTAACTTTGTTAGTTAAGATGACGAGTTAGTTTAAGCTTTATATAAAGAGTATATTGCAAATGTGTTTAGGTCAATAGGTGTGTGGTATTATTTAATTGTCACTAAAGAGAAAGGTTAACTTAGGTCCTCACCTCATGTGTAATCTCAAGAGTTTAGGGTCTAGTTACTTAGGGTTTGTTGCCAATTTGTTTGGTTGATTAATAAAGATTATTATTTTTTTGGTTTATGCATACTTTTTTCTTATTATTGAGCTTATGATGAATATATATATGTACTTGAGCAAATTCTTTAAATTTAAGCATTTTACTTTATCAAAATACTTTTAGTCAATACTACTTCCAGTCTTAATTATAAGAGATAGACAAAATATTTATTTATATTTTAAATATAAGATCTAGATCCATTTTGTCACCTAAATTTATAATCTTCTCTCGAAAGTATCTCTATATAATTGCACATATATTAAAGAGTCTCTGTCAAGAGGTAATTTATTACACATGATTATAAAAGGTATTTTAGAAAAACTATTACACAATTATTACAAATAACTAATTTAAATATTTTTTTTAATCTAACCAATTAGTTAGGTGGATCTTATATTTTAGACAAGAGGTTCACTTTGGTCCTAAATATAAAATCTGCCTAAATTTATAATCTTCCCCCCGAAAATATCCATATATGATTGCAAATATATTAAGGAGTCTCCATCAAGAGGTAGTGCCAATACACATGATAGTAGAGGGTATTTTAGAAAAATTAATACATAATTATTATAACTAACTAATTTAACTAATTTTTTAATTTATCTAAATTAGTGGATACCATATTAAAGACTAAAGGAGTATGTTTTTTTATCTCATGAAAAAAGTTTGTGTTGGCCACCATAATTGTTGTAAAATTTTATTTTTGTATAAATATTTTTTTCAAAATTGAATTATACACTGATATCACAAATTTTATGTTATGCTAATTATCACTCCATGCATCATACTTCCATAAATAAAATAATAAATTAACTGTTTACCCAAAAAATAAAAATAACTAAAAAATTAATAATACAATTCAGCCATATCTATATAAAATATCCTGAACAATATATGGCAAAATTTTTTAGACTTCCTATAATACTGATACACAAAATTCATTTTTATAAAATAAAAGAGACCCAAGGCTCTTTTTTTTCTTTTTAGTAAATTTTTTTTTGGAAGGAGTTATGCTTACTTATAATTTAAGGGTAGGATAAAGTCTTCCTTCTTCTTAAGCGATCCCAATATTAGGTAGGACGAGCCATCAATTACCTTAAGGCGTAAATTCAGATATTTAGGAGTTAAGTTATTTCTCTAAGTGCTATTATTAGAACCACAATAAAATAGTATTGGCATATATTGACCCAAGGCTTAATTTTTTATTTTTGGTACATCCCAAGGCTTAAATTAAATGGCTTGGTGATATTGTAAATTTTGACAATACGCATAGTTTTTTTTTTATAAATATTTTTTAAAAAAAGAGTTGAGCTCATTTACGATAGGGTGAAGTTTTTTTTTAGATGATACCAATATCGATCAAAATAAGTCATCTATTATCTTTAGTCTTAAATTTAGATATTTAGCAGTTAGTATGTCTCCCTAAAATTACGAATAGATATCCACAAAGTTTTTGTTTTATTCAAGTCAGCAACTTTAGGCCCAATCTTCACAAAAATATAAAGATGGATAAAGTCAAGTGAGCCCAAAAAGAAATTTCCGAATTTATTTATTTATTTCTCCCCAGTCAATTAGGATTTAGGAGATTTATTTCCTACTTTAACTATTTACGTTTAAATTAACAGAATAAATGAATAATACTTTAAAAAGCATAAAATTCATAATTTCGACGTGGGAATTGCCGCTTTACTTAAAATGATATTGTTTTTAATTTTTGAATAAATTTGTTTTCAAATAAGTTAGTATATTGCTTTGCATCAGGCTGATTAATTTCAATCATTTAATCTTTGTCTTTCAGTTCAAAGCTTAATATATAAATAGAATTATATATTTTTTTAAATTTTTTGCAGTGACTCAAGAAGCATGCTTTTTAGCTTCAGATGTCGTATGCATCATTTCCAAATTATTTGGCATGACAACCACGAGCAAGTACAATAGTATATGTTAACAAAATTAATATATTAATATGTTTATGTATAGTAAAATTCACATCTATCTCGGTTTAATTACTGTTAAACCAATTAATTAGCTTATTCGTAAGACGTTTTTACTTTATATAAACAACTTTTAAAAAAAAAATCTGACGTGAGAGAAATAGTGGAAAGAAAAATAAAAGTAACTAGCTAGTATGAAACTGTATCAATTATTTACCCTTTTTTTTAATTCAATATTCCTTATTTAATCTGTAGTTACCAACTTGAGCTAATCGATCTAAAAAAGATTACTATTAAGTAATTATCTTCATTAAATATGACAAGGAATAATCTTCATTTTTCATATAAAATAATAAAAAAAGGGTAAATACGAAAATATCACTTTAAAAAATCTAAATTATTTTTTCCCAGTGCTCTCGTTTCCCCGTAAAAACAAAACAAAGGACTTGTAATGAATTATTGTAGTTAGTTGGTCCACGGAACATCATCAACGCTCGGGCCATAATGATGTGCTAATATTTTTCAATGACCAATATATTAAGTATTAACCTTATTTTCTCAGCAATAATAATATTATGAAGCTGCGTGAGATTCAGCCATTTTTAGTATTTGTTCAAACCCTGAAGCATGATCTTGGATGCTCATTGACTAACCATATTAAATTATTAATTAAATAATAATCATTTAAAAATATTCTTTTAATAATACTCTATTACAAACTAATTTGAGATCTTAGGTGGTTAAAACAGTTAAAAAAAATTTACTTGGACGAATGGTTGTGGGTAATTTGTTGACACTTTTCACGTTGTCTTAATGCGTATTTAGTTTAATATTGCAATTCATTATTTAAAACACGGCCTATTTTCACTAAAATCATGATTTTATGTAATAAAATAAATTATCGGTTAACGAATTTTAATAGGAAACTAAATATATACTTAAAAACTGTAGACTGTAATTACACTGACACATTATTTTAAATTTTAATAAATTTGGGATAAAAAAGTCTATTAAGCTTAACTAAGAAAGTTTGTTGGAAAAGTCAAGTTGCAGGCCAAAGGAATGTCATGCCTATTTATTTATTTTTTTCCCCTTCCTGTTGGACAAACTGCATGTTTATTTCATCTGAGGGAGTACATACCTCAACTTCTTACCAATTAAATAATTAATTACGTTTTTTGTCTCCGGCCGGCATTCATATAATTTTCCGTCGTTTTCATGTCTTTAATTAATTGACATCAGTATAATTAATTGATAGATGGCGACCTCTATTTCGATATTTAAGGTGGCGGTGTGAGTGGGGCAACTCTTGAACCATGGGCTTCATTAAACTAAAATAAAACAAAAATTACTTAGACTTAGAAAAACTGGGATGTCGGGAGTATTTCAAAATATTTATAAATATAAATTTATCATTTTCTTTTTTTGCCAATTATTGCTGTTGGGACTACTCCTTCCAGGGATAAAAAAGAGGAGATTAAGAAGAAAGTTGCGCATATACTTTTCAAGATGCGAGGATCACTTTTTTTTTTAATTTAATTTGTCCTACTTATTTTTATTTTATAAGATGTAAATTGAATTGATCGACAAATTTTTTATAGGATATAATAAAAAACTTTAAATATAGATCGCACTCTCAATAGGTAAGCTAAGACAACAAGAGCCTTCACGAAAGTGATAATTTAACTCTGTGTGAAGTTAAAAATAAATATAATGAGGTCAATCTTATTATATGTCTCAAATGAGAGATAATTATGTGTATTTAGGAAAGCTATAATTAATAATTATTTTATGTGAAGAGTAACAAATCCTGCCCGATCATTCACGCAGACACCTTAATTCATAAGGATATAATTTTTCAAAAAATATTTTTTTTATTTTAAAATATTCTAACAATTATAAATATAATTCATCTCATCAAAATATTTAAAACAAAATACATATCACTCCCTCTAATCTATAATATAAATCACTTCAACCAATTCATTATAATAAAAAATTATCAATTCAACTCATTAAATATGTATTATATTGAATTTATTTTTCAATTTTATCCAATGAGGTTTTGAATTAGAGAAAAAAATATAAGAAGTAAAATTTAAATATTAATTATAAAAAAAATATAAATAAATATTAATTATTATCTAATACATAGAAGAAATAGACGGAAGGGAGCACTGTGCAAAAACGTATGGTGAGTTAACACTACTAGTGTAATCGTTATAAATGTTTAGCCAAAAGCAAAAACCGTTACAAATGTTACCTCATCAATTTTTGTGATGAAAATGATGGATAAGAAATACGTTTGTTCTTGTTTTCATTATTTTTTTCCACTAAAGAAGCTTTTATTTATTTATTTATTTATTTATTTATTGAGGCATACACTACGGCTTAAAATTATCAAATTGCATCCAATCCGTGAGTGGAACTTTCGTATCTTTTTCTTTGGTCAACGGCGGAACTTTCATGTCACTAGAAGGCCAGATTTTTTATACATGAATTGATTAAAGAAAGATCTTGTCTGCCAACCAGATAAATATTTACATACTCTAATAATATTATTATGTTATTTAAATTTTATCTAATTAATATATAATAATTTAACTAATAATTTATTTATAAAAATTTATAGTTTATTTTATTTTTTAGACTAAATTAAATAATTTATTTTTTAAAAAATAAAATAAAATATAAATTATTTTATATAATTTATTAACTAACTAAAATTAAAATATGTCAAATTATTATATTTTAATTATATAAAATTCAGATAACCATCGCTGTTAGAGTAAGACATAAACACCACTCATATTCTTCTTTTCTAGAGGGTGATGATAGACTTTTACAAGTGTGAACTATAAATATTATTTTTTTGAAAGAGATATGTTAATGTTCAACTCTATGATATTTTTATATCTTTTAAAGGTGATTTATTTTACTTAATGATTATACTTATTTGTTTTGGCCAAAAAATTGCTATACTTTAATTTTGCTATGAAAAAGAATACTAAAACCAAAAATGAAATTAATCGTACAAGATAAAATTTAAATGAATGATATATTACTTGAAAAGAACTAAGTTATATTTCTTTATTGTTAGACTTAAATTGATTTTAAAGTTCATATTAGTAAATTGGAATCGGATTATTTATTGTTAATAAATTACATATTAAGGCGAAAAGGCTTGCTTTTTATAAGAAGCTTCGGTTCAGAAGGAAATGGTATGTTCTAGGCGGATACTACTAGAAAGCTTTTCGTGTGGGGTCGTGCCTTGGTTGATGGACGGGAGTTCGGATTCGGATCCTAGGTCGCCGCTGCTGCGTAAGGATGATCGAAGTCCGAAGGCTAACGGCGGAGGAGGGCGGCGCGGGAGGCTCCATCGCCGGAACTCCGTCAACTCTCTGAGGAATGAATTTGTGTCCAAGTTGCCTGATAAAGTCCGGTCCGGCATCGACTCTGAGTCATTCGATATTGATTTCTCCAGAACTGAAGGCTTAGGCAAAGGTTTAATTCTTTTTTATCCTTTATGCCTGGTTGTGATTTGTTTGATGGCTCATAAAGTGAGGCATTTCAGGGAATGCATGATAAAACTTCTCTTTGCACAGGAAAAATGTTACGTACTGCCCAAGGTTGTGGTTCTTTTCATTTATGCTTCCTAATTTTAATGTTTGATTGACAGAAATTTATTTGTTTTGTCTCTGTTGATTTTATTTGTTGTCAGTCGTTACTCGTTATCACTTTCCGTAAGTTTTTCCCCCTTAAATTAATCTCTATCTTCACTTGGAGCTGGAATACAGAGTTCGATTGCCTTTAAGTTTCTTCGTTGCATTTAGCGAAGATAATTGACATGAACGTGGAAGCGATGACATCGACAAGACAAAAAGGAAGCAATCATTACTAGGGTAGTTACTAATGAATTTTTTATCCTACAGATCTTTCACATATTTTCCTTGATATTATGTATTTTCCTCTTTATTTTAATCTATGTATTCCTGGATCCTGTTTTCTCACTCTTCTCCTGATGCAATGGAAGTCATATAATTCTAACAGGATATCAGAAATTTCCTTTTTCTTCCTATTGGCCCTGAATAATAAGCTGCCGACAGGAGTGTCAGGTCTTCTTCCATATTTAAATATCTGGGCTGAGTAACATCAAATTAATATCTCTGTTTTTTTGGCTTAGAGAGCTAGAGTAGATGCGACAGAGAAGTTTGGTGCAATTTCAAATTTTTCATTTGATTTGGGAAAAGTTCGAGCTACTCTGCCTCCATACACATCCCAATACATAGTATATTGTATACAATACTATTTATTTCCTTCAACAATCTACTATAATGAAACTAGATTACTCTTCTTTTTTTATAGTGGAAGGCTCAATATGATTTTATTTTATTTACGCTCCGGAACAACTTATTCTGTTTCAGAATCATGCGTTGTACTTTAAAGACAAAATTTCCATGTTTTTCTTCGAAGTGACATGTTACAATTTTTTTTATAGATGAGAAGGAATACTATGAAAGACAGTTTGCTACTCTGAAGTCATTTGAGGAAGTTGACACCATAGTGATGTCTGATGGCATAGGCGAGGTAGACAGTGAGGATCAGGCTCAACATGAAAAAGCAATGAAGATCTCCAACTATGCAAATGTAGTTTTATTGGCATTAAAGGTGATAGCTGATAATTCCATATATTTTTCAATACTTCCATTTATGAGCAAAATTTCAAGCATCTGTTCTCATCAGAAGGCTCGTTTTTAGTACCTTTGAAATAGTCATTGAGTCCAGGTTTCATTATTAAGATTTATTAATCATGTCTAGGTAGGATTTTTCAACAAACTAATTTTAATGCTTTTGTAGTTCTTGATACTCCACTGATTTATGACAATGCATATCTATATGTAGATTTATGCGACAGTTAGGAGTGGGTCAATAGCTATTGCAGCATCAACCTTAGATTCTTTGCTTGATCTTATGGCTGGTGGAATACTCTGGTTCACTCACCTCTCAATGAAAAACATAAACATCTACAGATACCCGATTGGAAAGTTGAGAGTGCAGCCAGTGGGCATAATTATCTTTGCAGCTATCATGGCAACACTAGGTGTGTAAGACTAACTTTAATCATTTTCCAGCTTCCAGATTGTTTATTTGTTGTTTCTCACTCAAATTCAATAATTAAAAGTGTTTCTTCCTTCGGAAGGTACAAGCAACAGAAGCAATTTCATTTTGACAGTATTTATAACTTCTTATCATATTTTATTGTCTTTTGCACTTTGAGTTGGCAGATAGCTGATACAGTTGGCAATGTTAGAGTTCCTTCATATACAAAACCCGTTAATGCCGTTAATTAAGTTCTACTTTCAATATGTAACTGTATCTTATATTTAATGCAAACCCATAATTAGGATCGTTATATACCTCAGGTTTATCAGCTTTTTTTCCTATCTACATTTACTAGTGAAAAAAGCCTCATATCCTTTTGAACCAAATAACAAATGAAAAAGTAAGCGAGATCTTAAATTTGCTATATTCAAGGACGACATTCAACTCTTGGTTAAAAACGATAATTTGGCTTAGATTCAGTGTCTCATGCCTTAACTTCATGTATTTTTAGAAGAACAAGATCATATATTCTTCATCTCACCTATTTAATGAAAGATATGTTTAAAAGGCATAGAATAATTTTGGGAGAGGAAATAGAAACATTACATAGTTTCATCATTTTGCTACAGGCTTTCAGGTGTTTGTTCAAGCTGCAGAACAATTAATAGAAAATAAGCCTTCTGAAAAGATGTCTTCTGATCAGTTAGTCTGGCTGTACTCTATTATGATATTTGCAACAGTGGTGAAACTAGCACTGTGGCTTTACTGTAGAAGTTCGGGAAACAAGATTGTTCGCGCCTACGCAAAGGTATGGGCCCTTCTCTTCTTAATGAGCTGCTTTATCCATGGAATCACGACTTTGCTGCGTCAGCTCACAAATGCCAATATGCAGGATCACTATTTTGATGTTGTGACGAATGTGGTTGGATTAGTCGCAGCTGTTCTTGGTGATGAATACTACTGGTGGCTTGACCCAGCTGGGGCTATTTTGCTTGCAATTTATACAATAACAAATTGGTCTGGCACTGTCATGGAAAATGCGAGTAATAATCTCTTTCGTATTTTGTATAATTTCCAATTAGTAAAACTATGAAATAAGCATGGACTAGAGAAATAATTAAACTACAAAATGTCACTTGGCTACTCGAGATCTACTTACTCAGGGATTAAGTTGGGATGGTTGGTTAGAGATTTCTATTAAGCACAAGCTACCCCATTCGTACCAAGTACATTTGTTTTGACTTCTTATCTATTCTTTTATCGGTTCAAATGTCAATAAAAAAGAAGAGTTGCTTTTCTCTTTAATTCATTATATATTTATTTTTTTATGGCTCAAAAAGGAAAATAGAAAGCAAAAAAGGAATCAGTAAAATACTTATTTTTGTTCATATTTGTGGTGCAAAATTGTTCAGGACAGTAATCAGTTTCAATATTGGAAAAAGTAGAATAGTGATATTTGCAATGATTCAAAATGACGTGAGCGTCAGATCATATAGAAAGTGATATAACTTATGACTAATTTCCTGTACAGTTTCACTAGTGGGACAATCTGCACCACCTGAAGTTCTGCAGAAGCTAACATATCTTGTTTTAAGGCACCCTGAAGTTAAGCGTGTTGACACCGTTCGTGCATACACATTTGGCGTTCTATATTTTGTAGAGGTATGTTGTATTATACCAAATATTTCTCTCGGACCTAAATATAAGATTCCATTTACATGGCAAATGAGATCATATATTTATTACCGTAGGGAGTAGCATCGTAGGTATATTCAGGGATGGCATAGGCTTGATTGGAGTGTATTTTCGAAAATTTCTTTAAAACCATGTTTGTAGTGCTGGTTTTTAAGGGCATTTTTAAGTTTGGCCAACAGAAGGGCATATGTTGAAAATAATCACCTTAACTGTTAGTTTTCAGGATAGAAAAATGTGAATGCCCACATCTTTACAAAGGCACTGTCCTGAGAATGCTGTTTTAAAAACAGTTTAATGAACTTTTAGTTTGCGTCTGCCTTATAAAATGGATTGAATTTGAAACAGGTTGACATTGAACTGCCAGAGGATCTGCCTTTAAAAGAAGCACATGCCATTGGAGAGACCCTACAAATAAAGATCGAGAAACTTCCAGAAGTTGAGCGGGCATTTGTTCATCTGGACTTCGAATGTGATCACAAACCGGAACACTCAGTTCGAAGCTCACTGCCAAACAGTGACCCTTAAGGTTATACAGCTTCGTTCATTGGTCAACAAGAAAATATACACGTATTCGTGGAACCGTTAGACCTTTCGTAACGTTCAATTCCTTTAAGGATAATAGTGCAGTATTCGGCTGTATGGTATCAAACATGGTTTCCTTGCCTACGAGGAAATTTTAACTTTTCGTTTTCCTGGCCAAATGTTTTTAAGGGCAACGGTTATGTCACTCCCTTGGTTTGAAATCTCATATCTATCGTAGTTGCTTTATCTTAAGTATGTCGGCTCAATTTTAGAAAGTGGATATGTCATTAGAATCAATTTGGCAAATTATATTCTATGTTTGTAATGGAGGCAAATTCTTGTCCCCATATATGATGCTGCATCAAATACATGTATTTTTAATATTCTCCAATAGATCAATTCAAGCTCGTTCCATATTTTTCAAAACTTCTATATGCTTCAAAACTAAACTAATAATCAAAGGCATACACTGCATTCTCGAAGGCACAAATCCCGCATATATATGCTCACATTTGTTACAGAACCTGGAAAGTCATAAAGTAAAACCAATTGTTGTTGCTACCCTGTAATACTTCTACTCCAAAGAATACAAGACAATCTTCTGTTTGCTATGCCTGCCACTGGCTCTGTTTAACTAAATGGACCACATGCCAGAGATGTACCAAAGAGTAGAATTATCAAACACCTGCTATGCTCATCAAATGGGGGCAGATATATGTTGCAGTAGAATATCTGTAACAAAATATTAATGCCATGTAAACACACTATTGAAGACAACAGTATTTAATGATAGGATAGTTTGGGAGATTCTCCAGTAAAATAAAAGCAAAAGAAGATCAACAAAAGAACAAAGAGGAGGTACCTTATGAATTTGGAAGTAGCCTTCCATTATACATTTTATCAAGCAGCTTCCTTGCCTCTGGCCTCCTTAGGAGACCTTTATTGTTTGGCAAGCCAGTTCCTAAACAAACAGGACACACAAGCTTTCCTCGACCTATTCACAAGATAAAATAATGATCACTTGCTAAAGTCAATTTCATATGATAACTAGTAGGAACGAAAACAAGTAACCAAAAACAAGTGTGAAAATTTAAAAAATAACCACAAGATGCATAACTGAATGTTGAAAAGCGACATGTGTAAGAGAAAAACAGAACTATGACATTACATTTGGGCCTCCTTAAGTAACCGTGTATAGAAGGAGAAGGGAATCAGACAAACTATCTTTCAACTAATCTGTAACACAACTTTAGACCAATCATTCCATGATCGGCCATTACACAACAGATCAACTTAAAACTAGATTCGCTATCAATAGATAATACATTAGAGGAGTTAAGTGCAAAACTGAAAGTTCATACCATAACAATTTGGACATTCTGTAAACTCATAAACATCTTTCGCTCGCTTCCTGTTTAGAGCTTTCCATTTTCCTGTACCACCACACATATCGCCTAAATAAAAAGTAAATATCTTATGGACCGGAAAATGTAAACAACAAGAGGTATTCATTCTTTTCCTAAAATAGACAGAAGAGAAGTCAATCACATCCACTGGGTTTAAATTGATAAAATGCATGCATATAGTGCCATGACTACGGTATCTATCTAATGGTCAAAAACATTATACATGAATCTTGGTTTGGTTTACTTTTTTGTAACGTAAGATAGTACATTTACAATTCAGTGAACTTTCAGGTTTCTTCTCACAAGAGTCTGAGTTAATATAAATATTTTTTTTTGCCAAGAGTTAATATAAATATTTAAAGCCTATAAAGTTGTGACATGCTGTTATGAATATTTGCTCCACATGTAAATCTTGCAATTATCCACATTGTGAAATGAAGAACGGAGAGTAAATAGAACAGCAGTTTCATCTTTACTTACATATCACAGCACCAGTTCCCCCACAATTCCTACAAACAGGTTTTTCCTTGCCATCCAAAGCAATTGCATTTGTTGCAGAAGTAGGTCTTCCAAAACCACTTATCAAAGGTACAGTTGAACATAAACAAGTGAGACAATGCCGCCTGGAGATTGTTACTGGAATTTCCTGCAACATGAATCATTTTATATTAGCTCTAAAGCCACACAAACATTCAACTATTTGGCAGGAACAGCCAATGCACAGTGTATGAGCTCTTAAAAAAACATGGGCAATGCGTGATCTTTCACCTTGGATGGTTCTAATGACTCCTTTCTGCCTCCTGGAACCGAGTTCTCAGTTTCATGACTCGCTTTAACGTGCATCTTTCCTGAGAAGATAACTACCACTCATAAAATAACCATAGAGGAAATCTTCGGGGTGCATTAGGTGACAGTTAAATATGGCAATGAAACTCACATCTGTAAAAGCATGTAGAAAAATCTAAATAAAGCCGCTTTTCTCTAATCCACCACCAAGAACAAAGCCAAAAGCGTAACAAACAGTATTATAAAGACACAGCCAGGTGAATTTACTCGCAAAAGGAAGAATATGGGTGTCGGTGCTCATTCCGGCGAAAATTTGAAGCAGCGAATGAACCCAATAAAACCAAAATTTCATATTGAGCAATGAAATTGTAGGAATCGTCGAAAGAAAGGAGGAGAAGACGGAGAAATAGAAAGAGGGAACTCACGTTGGTTTAGAGAGAATTGAGGAGTTGAAGAAAGGCAAGAAGAGAAAGACGAGAGTGAAGTAGAACCCATCGCGTCCCTATCCCTCCTCGCAGTCTCTGGGCGAGTGGCTTGCTCGCGTATTTTGCAGTAGAGAGGGAAACAGATAGATAGGAGTTAGGCGCAAGCAACATCCACCATGTTTTGTTTTCCTTCAGAAGCAAAAGGCTAAGTCCACGTCAACGTCCTCCGTGGCTCCTTGTAATCAATAAAATCATATCTATCTTCTTTGCCAAGTGTGCGTGTGTAATATGGTATTGGTATATGTATACTTTTTATTTAATATATAATATTTATTAATATTTTATTGTATACTTTTATTATTATTTTTAACATAGAATAAAATTCATAGAAACTCATTATAATTTGTGCATCTCATTTTTAAAATTTTGTGTATATAAAAAAGCTTTCCTAGTTATAAATTAGCTATACGATGGAATTTAAAATTAGGAAATAAATTATAAATTATAAAAATTGATTATAACTGTTTAAATGATAAGAGCCTAACTTCAAATTAAGGTTGTTGGGGGGAAAAACCTTCAAATTAAGATTAGATTGCGTTACCCTCACATTCAAAAGAGATGCAACTCAACAAATCTTTCTAAAGGGGCACATTGTCTTAAAATTAACTTAATTAGTACAGATAAATTAAGGAGAAATCCAGTATAATTTTAAGAATTACAGGAGCATAAAGTATGATTCAATCAAATTTTACAAATATAATTTAAGGGAATGCAGTGAATATTATAAGACTTTGGATTTAAACTCTCTTCTCATCCCTTCTCTCTTTTTTCTCTTCATCTCATCCTTACCTTTGAATTAAAAATTCAACAGAACGAACTTGTATCCCACAATGACGTAAGTTCGATTATCGCTGATATTATAAAAGCTCTTTAATAGGTAATATCATAAATCCCCTGTAAGAATTCTCTGAGTCCTAGAATTATACTCTGACATTAATAAGAGACTGGTGTTGAACTCACCTAAATTTTATTGTATAAAAAAAAATTGAACAACTTTATCCTACGATGATTTGTATTTGTTAAACTATATGACTCAGAAAACAACTTATTAAAAGTATATGATACCGAGGTGAGTTTAATCCCTTTGATATAATGTGTCTTATCCTAACCCTTCCACACCTTTTAAAGGGGGTGTAGGATGCTACTTGAGTAAAAAGCTATTGGCTGTGACACTATCTATAATCATGAATTGTGAGTTAAATTTTAACATTTTAAATTAAAATTTGTATTTTTAATGTAATATAATAATAATAATAATAATAATAATTTTATAAGATTTAAATTTTTAATCCGAGAGTGGAGATGGAACAAGGAAAGGATAAGGAGAAGATGCGAAATATGAGGTTATCCTTGTGCCGAGGGAACATGTACATGGGGATCCATTGCACACAAGAAAATTGGAGCAATCAATGCCAGCAGAGTATTGTCAACCACAAGAAGAATTTTCCATTTGTCCCGGAAAGTGAGGAAAAAGCGTACATCCAAACAGTTTATATATGCTGAACTGAAATGTATATCGGCAACCAAGAGAGCCATGATTGAGAATCATCATCATTGAATTTAACCACATCACAATATAAAATCCAAGAGTTGTTACAGATTCTTCAGTTATTGATTCTCTCCCCTTTCATCTAATTTTGCTTCACTAGATAATATTTCCTTATTGCAGCAAAAGACACTCAGCTCCTCATATATATCTCTCTTCTCTACCACACCAGTTGGAGTCAAATCCACAACTTCAACGAAAGAATTATCACCAACTTACAACAGTTCCTTGGCTGCAGCAATTACGGCTTCCTTCGTGATGCCGTACTCCTTGTAAATTTTTCCTGCTGGAGCGCTTGCTCCGAATCGATCAATTCCGATTGCTTTTCCCTTGCTTCCAAGGATTTTCTGCCATCCAAATGTTGATCCTGCCTCAATGCTAACTCTTGCAGATACTGAAGCTGGGAGAACACTCTCCTTGTAGGCATCTGACTGTTCCTCAAAAAGTTCCCAGCTAACAAAGGAAACAACTCTCACTGCTTTCCCTTCGCCCCTCAAATCATCAGCAGCTTTGGCGGCGATTTCCAACTCAGAACCAGTTCCGATCAAGATAACATCAGGCTTGTTACCCAAGGAGTTGTCGGAAATGATGTAGCCACCCTTCTCAACTCCCTCAATAGAAGTTCCTGCAAGTTGGGGCAGCTTTTGCCGAGAAAGGGCGAGGACTGAGGGTCTTTTCCTGTTGAGTACTGCAACTTTGTATGCACCAGCGGTTTCATTTCCATCAGCTGGACGGAGCATCAAAATGTTCGGCATAGCACGGAAGCTCGCCAAGTGCTCAATTGGCTGATGGGTTGGCCCATCCTCCCCAAGTCCGATTGAATCGTGGGTCATAACATAAATAACACCAGCTTCGGACAGGGCAGAAATTCTCATGGCAGCTCTCATATAGTCAGTGAAGACAAAGAAAGTAGCACAATATGGGATAAGCCCAGGGCTATGAAGTGCAATGCCATTGCAAATTGCTCCCATTCCATGTTCACGGACACCAAATCTGACATTGCGTTCCTCGGGAGTGTTCTTTTGAAAATCTCCAAACATTTTCAGTAATGTCATGTTAGAAGAGGCAAGATCTGCGCTGCCACCAAGCAGACCAGGAAGAACCTTTGCAAGGGCATTCAAGTTCTGCTGGGACAGATTCCTGGTAGCATCAGCGGGGCTCTCAGTAGTGTATGCCTGAAATTTGAAATCAAATTGGAAGGTTGATCAATATTCCAGAAACAGGTTTTATGTAGTGTAAAATTTCATGATGAAGATGAAAACATGCATGCTATATAATACGAATTACAACACTCAATGAATGCAGATTGATCAAATTTTAGATTGTACAAGAAATTTGAATATTTACTCACAGGAAGTAATTTCTCCCAACCCGCAGGTAATTCACCAGTAATAATAGACTTCAACTCTGCAGCTTCCTCCTTGTATTTCTTCTCATATCCAGCAAACTTAGCATTCCACTCAGCTTCAAGTGCGGCACCATCAGGGGTGTGGCGGCTCCAGTGGCTGAGAATAAGAAAGTCCCATTCAGGATCATATAAATCTTAAGAGACTAATAGAAAACAATTGGTGCACAAGCTTACAAACACACGCATGCACATAAATATATATATCTTGGCAAATGTGTCATAAACTCATAATCAAATATAAATTGTTAAGCATCCCATATAATGAACTTCGTCCAAAGAAAGACACAATAGGCATCATCCAATCTTCTACAGATTTTCAAATATGTATCAGCATTGTGTCAGGCAGAGTCTAACGTGTGTGGATATCCAGCACATATCATACACAGTTATACACCGAAAAATTAGAAGATATGCATATCAGTGCTAAATAGGCCATCAAAGAAATCTCAAATCCCATCATCCATACCTCTTAACATCTTCAGGCACATGGAAAGGCTCATATGGCCACCCAAGATTCTTCCTTGTCGCATCCACTTCTTTGGACCCCAATGCACTTCCATGCACACTGTATGAGTTAGCCTTATTAGGAGAACCATATCCAATAGTAGTGGTCACCTGTTAAAAAGAATCGTTCAGAAAAACATAACTCCACCAAAGCAGAATAAAACTGAAAATGTTTTAAGGGATTTTTTTCCCTTTTCGCTTTTAGCTTCTAAAAATCTGTTTGCTTCAATATGGCTTTGAAGAAACTAACTTTAATTAAAGTGGGCTTGTCTTTGACAGCTTTGGCTTCCTTAATGGCAGCACGGATATCATCATAGCCAGTATTTCCATTCTTTACCCAAATAACATGCCATCCAAGTCCTTCAAAACGCTTATCAACACTCTCAGTAAATGCAATCTCAGTGTCACCATCAATGGAAATGTGGTTGTCATCATAGAAAGCAATAAGCTTCCCAAGGCCCCAGTGCCCAGCAATTGAGCAAGCTTCATTTGAAATTCCCTCCATTTGACAACCATCACCCAGAATCACATACCTGTGGAAATCAAATGTAATTGGTAAAATGCTGAACAAAGAAGGCATTACATGTTCAAAGATCGTAATAAAAGTGGCGACTTAGGGCCCTTGGGAGATAAGATGTGGATGTGGGCATCTCACGTGTAATGGTCAACAATCTCATTATCAGGCTTGTTGTATCGGGCAGCCAAGTGCTTCTCTGCAAGGGCCAATCCCACGGCATTGGCAACGCCCTGGCCAAGAGGGCCTAAAGAAAATAAGCGAATAAATGAGAGAACAGAACAAACAAAAGAATGCAATAAAAGGTTAAAAATTCATATAAACAAGGGAGATATCCGACCTGTTGTCACTTCAACTCCAGGTGTCTCAAAGTTCTCAGGGTGTCCAGGAGTTCTGCTTCCCCATTGGCGAAATTCCTTCAAGTCTTCTTCCTGGATTTGATGTGAACACCGTGAATTTAGTTTGATGAAGATCTTATGGTTTATGTGTTCACAATTATAATTTCACCAATCGTCCTGTGAACTTTGCTCGGGTGTATATTGTGTGACCAATAAAAGACTAAAACAAAACGTCTCCAACCAAAGAAACTATGAAACCATTTCACAAATTAACGTAAATGAATTTGCAGAAATGCCACGTAAAAAATATACGGACTCGCAACTTAACGAAAACTTAACGAATACAGTTTATCATCCATTTTCCAATCCTTAATCCACCTAATCCCTGGAAACCATTTCCTCATCAGACAGGTTAATGTTAAACACAGATAGATTTTCGACTGGAATGCATTTAAACAAAATACAAACATCATAGATCCAAGTCCAAGCCAGTTCCTCCAAACACACATGCACACACAAGCTGAAAGAAACTCACCTTAACGCTGTCATATCCAGCAAGGTGAAGCAAAGCATACTGGAGCATGCACCCATGGCCAGCGGACAAAATAAACCGGTCCCGGTTGAACCAGTACGGGTTCTTCGGGTTATACCTCATCACCTCATCGTAGAGAATGTGACCCATCGGAGCACAGCCCATAGGTAAACCCGGGTGACCCGAGTTGGCCTTCTCGACGGCATCAATGGATAGGAACCGAATAGTGTTAATGGATTTCTCAACCAAAGACGCTTCGGTGGTCTTATCCAAGGTCTCAACAGCCGTAGCTCGAACTACACTTCCGGACCCAACCCCACGACGACGAGAAACGGAAGCCGGCTTGGAGGAAGAAGAATTGGAAGAATGTGACTTGAGGCCAGAGAAGGAAGGCAATGAGACTCCGGAAAGAGAGATGCGGTCAGAAGAAGGGTTGAAGGCGTGAATGGAAGTGGCTCGGGCCAAAAGGGCTTGGGATAGATGCAAGGAAGAAGAGGAAGCCATAGATGAAAGCTTGGTTTCAGAGGCCCGAGAGAAGAAATGGGGTGGCACAAAATCGGAGCTTTCAGGTGAGGAAAGAAATTGGAGAGCCAAGAGGGGCAGGTAGAGGAGTGAACTGATCTTTAGAATAAAGCAACGAGCATTCTCCACCTATGCTTGTGGGTAGGTGATTCTCTGCCTCTCAATCCTTTTCTCTTCATTTTGGTAACAAACGCAATAGATATTTAATTTTTATTTTTTTTAATTCTGAATAATTATGGCCTTCTCTCAATTTGTGGGCTTTAGCATATATTTATATTTGGACTTTGGTGGGGTATGCACTCTCTAATACATATATCACAATTCTATTAACCGTCTGAATGTTTGGTAAAATTTTTGTCACTGCGTAAAAAATTTAACTAATAACCCACTAATATAATACCTATACGTTTAAATTTTAAGCTGAGGCATGATTAGTATATAAATTTTAATAATAAATCTATCATTTTTATGGAAAAATATATTTTCTCATCGTATCGCTAAGTTTCAAATTGTGACTTTAAAAAAATAACTAATTTTTAAGATAAAATTTTAAAAAAGACGTGCTTATTACAATAGTGCTCTCAGTTGAATGGATAGACGGAAAAGTTTTAATCAATAGGAGGCTAAATAAAGTACTATAGTGTAGAGTCGAGTTGCATAATAAAATTGGTGAATGATTTTTTTATGTATTTAAATTTAAGAGAAAAATGTAAAGTAAAATGGAGGTTAGGAAGAGAGAATAATTAAAAACAGAAAGAGAGAGAGAGGCCCATATTTGAAAGTGAGATATGTTTTGTCATAGGGGGAGAATGAATATACTAGAGTTTATCCTGTTTTTCCAGATAAGGTAGGTCAAAAACTTGCTGCCACCAACCCACCACAAATTCTACACCTTCAAGTTTGAGTGGCGACCATGTTTTGTGAAGATCACGCCCATAGTTATTAACGCATTCCACTTTTATATTTTTTTTAATTAAAAATATGTCTTTTTCAAGTCTGCAGCGGCATCATCCTCGTCAAAGATACATTTGATAAAATAGAGGAGTTTTTAATAAAAGTAAAAATAAGAATAAAAAATTAAATTTAAATACAAATATAATTAGTCTAAAAATTTATTTTAAAATTTATTTAGTAGGATAAAAATCAGTATATAATTGATATATTTTTTTTTATTATTTAGGATAAAATAGTTTAAAATATTTTTTTTATAATTTGAGAAAGGTTAAAATTATCTATAAAATTTTATAATTAAAATAAAATAGTCTAAAAAATTTTACTTATACTTCTGTCATCTTAATTCTTAATTTTTTTTAAAAATTAAAATAACTCAAAATATTAAAAATAAAAATAATTTCTATCGTATCAAACGAGAGAAATGATAAATTTCACTCTCACTTCTCACTTTCCAAATATACCCTAAAATGAAATATGTAGGGCATTAGATTTTTGTCCTCTTACTTCTTTTTCATAACCAATAATTTTATTTTAATTCTAAATATAATATTTTAATATATTAGACAAATTAAAGAACTTTATACTATGTGATAGTTTCTGTTAAAAAAATTAACACATTTTTTATAAATAATTATTGTAGTTAATTTTTAAATTTGTATTAATTAATTATTTAACTCCTAACTTGGGAGTATTTTTTATTCTTTCAAGTGTTAAGGCAATGAGAAATATGTAAAACTAAATAATGAGATGTCAGTTAAAAAACATAAATAGTAGTTATTAATTAAGACTGTAAGGTATAATTTAATAATGAATATTTGATTCCTGGTATTTTTTTTGTTTTTTTTGACCTTTTATTACCGGTAAGTTAGCACTTAGCACATTTAGGAAGTTTGTTATAACATTTGATAACATGTCAGAAAACCACAAACGATAAAGCTTTTGGACCCCATGAAGGGGCATCTAAACTCAGTGGAGAGTCGGAGAATAAGATGGATAGGACATTGATTATTTTGACTTTCATTTTTTAATTAAAAACCTCATAATCATTTTTTAATGAAAACTAGGGCGGGCTTGCTATGACGTCCTTCCAACGGCATATTTTCCTTTTACCTGTTTCTGTCTAGGACTCCTAAAGTTGATTTAATTTCGATTGCATGATAAAATAATTTATATCAACGGTACTTTATCACATTTTTTTTTATAAAGGAGTTTGACTCACCTACGATCTAAAAGCATAACGAAATCTCCCTTCTTCCTAAGTGATACCAATGTCGGGCAGGGCTAACCGCATATTACTATCAAACGTAAACTTAAGAACTCAAGAGTGAGGATATTTTCCTAAACGCTGCGGCTGGAACCATAACAAAGTAGTACTTCCTAGGGATTGAACACGCTCCAAATAGTCACATGTCTCATCCCTTTCTCAGTTAAACCCACGAACGATAGGTGTACTTTATCACATTTGCTGAATACTTTATTTTTTAACCCACAAAAGGCCTATTTTTTTTGCACAAAAATTTTTAAAAAAGGGGTTGGGCTCACCCACGATCTAAGGGCAAGGTGAAATCTTCCTTCTTCCTAAACGATACTAATGTCTGGTAGGGCGAGCCGTCTATTACCTTCAGGCATAAATATAGGCATCTAGGAACTATAATGCTTCCCTAAGTACCGCGACTAGAATCACAATAAAGTGATACTTCTTAGAGTTCGAACACGCTCTAAATAGTCGTATGTCTCATCCATTCGTCAGTTGAACCCACGAACGATGGGTACCACAAAAGGCCTTAAAAATAAAGCAACCAGATCATCAAGACGGGCCACCAGTAGCAGCACAAGCCCACTGGCTACCACCAGCGACCCAAGAAGGTTCGCCCAGGACCAGGCCCAAGATCGCCCAACCCCTTCATATGAAGTTTACAAGGTTCCAAGCCTCGTTCTTACAGAATTAAATTGATACGCATATTTTCCAAAAAAAAAAAAAAAATTGATACGCATAGTTTTAGTGGAAGGAAGAAAATACGTCACTTGTGAATACATGACATAGATAAAGCAGCAAAATAAGAAAACACATCACTCGTGAATACATGACATAGATAAAGCAGCAAAATACATGCTCTCACAAGAAGCACGAGACACTTTGTTTATTTACGCTAATATACTTTAACGTGTCCCAAAACACTGATCATAGAATAACTTAGATTGAACTAACCAAACCGTCCTGCGATTCTTCAGAAGTGACACCGGTCATCAATCCCGAAGCTCCATTAACAAGATTACATTGGGTTCGTATTTCGCCTTGTGAACCAGTCAAAGGGTTGATATTACCCATCTTGATCATGGAAGCAGCAAAAGCTTCAAAGAAAGCGGTCTGGTTGGCGCTGAAATTGTTGACAATGGGGATGGTATCAGCATCTTGAGTAGAGAACAAGACCTGGTCACTGTTAAGGAGGCCATTGTTTTGCTGAAGGTTGGAGAAGTATTTGCTGTCAAAGGTATCAGGTGTCGTCAGGTCCAGATTTGTGAGGTTAGTGCTACTCCCTACTGTGCTCTGTGGACATATCTGACGTAACGTGGCTAAGTAGGTTGTGTTGAGGTCCGGGTCCGGGTTGCCGCCGCTAAAATTGTAGAGCCGGTTATCGAAGAACCGACACTGAGATCTTCCAAACGTGTGAGCACCTGAAAATACGTATACACGTACATAAAGAGATGTGAGAATTAGAAGGAATATATATAATTGAGAGAGTTTAATGAACGAACGAACGAGGTGATATATATAGAGAGAGAGAGTAGTACCAGAGAGGGCAACAAGATCAGTGGTGTCGAGGCCTTGGAAAGTGAAGTTTTGCTTGAGTTGGGTGAGGTTGAAGAAGGGTGAAGGAAGGTTAGAAGTAGCCAGGCTTAGGTTTGCTGTTAGGCTGTCCCTTCTTCCCAACTGAACTGTCCATGACTGCCCTCTTGCCTGCTCATCATCAACTTCATCTTTACTAGTCCAAGGATTTACAGTTTGCTTTCGTCCTAAATATAACTCTTCATCCATTTTGTCTATTATATCAAATTCATAACTTCTCTCTCTCTTCCGACCGTGTGGATAATGCATGATTAAATGATGTGTTTTAAAAAAATAAATAAATATTTATCATAAATAACTAACTTAATTAATATCTATAATATTTTAAATTAATTATTTAATTTTTACATTTAAGATCAGAGTATAATACCATTCAGTAGATGGATATAGTTGGGTTGGAGAAAAGGTATATGTACGTACCAAGACGACAGAAACTTGAGCAGCAATGGCGAGGATATCGGCGCAAGAAACGATGTTAGGGCAAGAGGACTCGAGGGCGGATTTGATATTATTGACAACATCCAATCCTCTGATGGAGTTATTATTGCCCGGAGCTGCTTGTTCGCTAACAATGGTGGCACTGTTGTTCAGCAAAAGCGAAGCATCACATCCCTGCCACCACATCAACAAAAAAATGTGTACTCAATCATTCAACAACTTAACTTCCTTCGTCTTTCCTCACCAACTATAAATTATCTCTCAACTGTCCAACTTATTTATTTTAAATCAATTTAATATAAAATTTATTTAACTAATATAATTATATTAAAAAAATTAATTAAATTAATTAATATAACATATTTTTTTAAAAATATCCTTAATCATCTTCTTTAATTTTATCACTCTCTTATTTTATTATTATTTATATTATTTGATTATTGTTCATAAATAAGTATCGATATGAATAATTTAAAAAAATTAATAAATATAAAAAATATCTCTTATATTTAAAATTATAAGAGTATATTTTTATCAATCTCTCCCTTTAATTAATTGTGTTCCATAATCTATACTCTATAAAGTGAAGCCTGGACCATAGTTAGTAACTAAAATATTCATCCAATCAAAATTTATCTTTATTTTAATTAGAATCGCTTTATTATTTGGATCCAAATTATTAAAAAATATAATATTAAATACTTTCTTTAATTTCAAAAGCAGAAGAGGCAAAGTCCAACTTATATATGCTCCTGGCTACCAAACTTTAATTTCTCCACACGCAATTACCACTTTTCCTTTCCCCCCCCCCCCCCCAAAATATCCAAGGGTACGGATGTTCAATTTCCAGCACAATTAAAGGAACAAGTACCCTCTTTTAATGATTTTAATTTGACTAAAATTGATGATACTGAAGGTGTAAGTGTCCCACAACCAAAAGTTTCTGTTCTAAATTTCCCAGAATCAAGAGTTCCATAGATATAAACTTAAATAATAAGTCAAATTTCACTCATATTACAATAATATAATTGTTAGACGGTATATATATATATATATGTAGAAGGCGAAAGAGAAGAAGAGTGCATATATGGCAAAAAAAAAATATTATGTAAGAAATAAATAATACTCTATTAACTACTTTAACGTGTGTCTATAAATGTGTGTGCCCGCATGTGAGCTTTTTTCTAAAAGCAAATATAAGTATAAAAACCACTTAACACCAAATATATACAATAAACTACAATTATAACCGACGGTTACAAAACGCAGTTAAAAAATTGATATATAACAGCGGTATGATTTATGCCACTTATAAAATCACTATTAAATGTCACCGCTGTTAAAAGTTTTTTTTAGTAGTGGGAGTTTTGTTTGTAATTGAGTATAGTGTATAAAATATAAAAATATATGTAGTATTTGTCGTTTTGTGTTTTATAGTAGCCAGTCAGCCAAGACCCTCATGTCAAACTAATTGATGTGTATCAGATGTAGAAACTTGAAAGTGAGCTTCTCAGTTAAGGGAGTGATATTCTTAGTTATAATTATAAGAGTTTAACAGCTTGTAATAATTATAAGATGTACGTAGCTTAACAACGATAACATTGATTATAGTTTTGAAGATTAATTTATTCTAATTCAAGCATACATACATATACATATAGCTTTGTTCATATCCTCTTTCGGATCCCAACTCCTCCCCAGAATTTAATTAACAAGTTCATAATAACTAAGACTTGTAAAATCAGGTGCTGAGTTATAGTCTAGTAGCACAAAACTACCTGTAAATGGAAGGCTGTGAGCTTGATTCGGTTTGAAACTTTAGTAGGCCAAAAACAAAAAAAACAAAAGAAAAAACAAGAGATGAGTATGAGCCACACACTGAGAGAGTCCGTACTTGTTTCATCTTTCGAAATCCAGAATTTACAGAAAGCTCTCAAGCACATCCACTTTTAATTTGAAGTCGGAAACTAATTAATCAAAGCCAGGAATATATGATGCGAAATTAGTGAATAAGCCAGAAATATATATATGAAAGTGCGATAAGATATATGGAATGATATGAACATAGAATAGACAGCGAAGGGAAGAACAAGTGGTGAAGAAGATGAAGGGAAAGCACATACTTGAACAAAGCAGTCATGGAAGTGAAGCCTGATGAGACTGGCTCCGATACGAGGATCGCTCTGCGAAGCATTCTGGATTACCCCGGATACGATGTCGGTGACGTTAGGGCATGTTTGGTCGTAGAAGGTCGGACTCAGCTGAGCATGAGCCCCACATATCGCTCCCAGAACCAAAAGTATGGCGCCCCAAACAGTTCCCACCATTCTCATTCCCACAAAACCCATTCTTCTCCTACTCTTTCTGAGGGTTAAGGGTTATAGGGGAGCTTTATTTATAGACGGACAGAATGAGTTACAGTGCCAAATAATGGGGAATAAGAAATTTACAGTAATTTACTCTCCTTTAATTTTCTGTGTACGTGGTCGGTGGTCCCCAACGAAAAGCCAAGTTTTTGGACAAAATGAAAAGGAAAAGTCCATCACGGGACCATGGGACTTTAGAGTACCTCTGAAATGCGTGATTTTTGCAAGTATGTGCTGAATAATAATAGTGAGTGTCTTGGATTTAAAGTAATTAACGGGTGTGTTTGGTTTATTTTTTGAATAGATTCAAAAGAAAAATAATTTTAAAATAATTATAAATAATAGATTTTATACAAAAATAACTTTTAAAAAAATACGTGTTTGTATTATTGTTATTAAAATAATTTTTTTATAGATAAATTATTAAAAAATACATGAGATAAATCAGGATAGAGAGATAGGAAGATGATAAAAATTATAAAATTAAAATAGTTATTTTTATATTTAATGTCTAAAAATTATTTTAAAAGTTAGTAGATCTTACTTATATAAAATTATAATTTATAATTACTTAAACTATAATTTTATCTAAAAATAATTATACCATTATGATTAATATTTGGGTGCTTTTAAATTTAAAAAAGAAAACACTTTTTTTCCCGAAACACACAGGGGTATACCTAATTCGACTTTAGATAGGGGAGTAGGGTCACGTATCCTAAAAACCAAGATTAAATTAAAAGAATTTATACCATATCGTTGTCAGCTTTAGGGTATGCTTTCCCTTCAGGTACTCGCCATTCTTATTCTTTTTATGTTTGTCTTCTCTCAACTTTTGAATCTACCCCCATTTTATATGCTTAATTAGGCTCAAATTCTTATTATAAAACACATCTACTCATTTCATCAAAAAAAAAAATTCCAATTTACTCGTATTTAATATCATTAATTATATCTAAAGAGTCTTAAAAATGTATATTAATAATTTTTTTATGATAAAAAATTTATGTGAGTTAGGTTTAAGAGACTTATAAAAATTAAAATATATCTTTAAGTTTAAATAACACTTATAGAAACATTTATATTCACTCACTAATAAATCTTTACGCGATGATAACTATATTTGAACTTATGACTTTGTGGTTATAAAATAATTTCTTATCAACTGAAACAATATTTTTGACATAATTAATGGGATTTTAAATAAGAGTAATTTTAAAATATGTAATTACTAATACTCCACTTAGTAACTTATTAAAAAAGGATAATCTTTTTTTAAAAAAAATGAAAAAGGTATTCATATGATATTTAATATATGACTTAATTGAAAAGTTACTATTAGTTCTAAATATAAGATATATTTTTTCATATTTATCCATTTTTTTTCTAATTATTCCTATTGATACTTCCTCAATAATAATCAATTAATAGAGTAGGCGGAATAATTAAAAAAATAATTAAAATATTTTAGAAAATAAAAGTTATATTAATTAATTTAACTAAATTCTATAATCTAATTAAATTAATTAAATAGATTTTATATTAAAAATTAAAAAAGTATCTTATAAGAAAGACTAATAAAATCATATGAAAGTATATATAATAAGTGACTCAATCCACAGAAGCCACCCGCCAATCCTTGATGGGGGCATGAACGATATGAGTTATATTATTCGTTGTGATAGAAACATGATGCAATTTTGTATATTGTATAACTTATATTTAATTATATGTAAATTATTTATATTTTGAAAACTTTTAAATTTATACCTAACTAAAAATATATTATACACGTTAGATAAACCACATGTTTAAAATTAAGTTATTCTAATTAATAAAATTATTAAATAAGTACTTATTTGATCTTTAATATAATTTTTTGTTTAGATTACACATATTGATACTCTTTTAATAATAATTAAGTAAGAGAGAAAAAGAAAGTTAAGAAAGATGATTAGGATATTTTAGATAAAATATATTATATTAATTAATTTAATTAATTTTTTAATTTAATAAAATCAATTTGATATATTTTATATTAAGGATAAGAGAAAGATGAGTACTTCTATAACCAATTTTCGCTAATAATAAAGTTTAAAAAGGGAATGAGAATTATGTTGAAACTACGTATACTGATAGTAATTGAAACAGAATCAAACAATAACTCGATGTTCTTCAGGAAGTGCTTCGTTGAAGCGCTATTCTTCTTCTCGGCTCGTATGGATTGCATTGAAACATGTTTGAGAGGTGAGCAAGAGATAGAATGCAGAATGGCTCTAGATGCATTATTCTGCGAAAGGATAATCGACGCCGTCGCGAAAGAAGGCAAAGAAAGGAGACGGAGGCATATGAAGGTGGATGTTCGGAGTACTCAAAAGGTAGGAGGAAATCGAACCAACAATGACATTGGTGAGTGTCTCAAAAATAAATGAGTGTTTGTGGTCGTTATAGAAGAAGTTAAACGGTAATTGAGTGAAGATGGAAGTCATCAAAATTCTAACGAGTTTCGATCACTCAAAGAAAGACATGCTCCTTATAGAATAAGGATAATTTTATCTAAAAATTATATTTCCAAAATGTTTTTATCTTAATAAAATTTAATCCTAAAATTAAGATTATAATATTATTTAATTTCACTTCTATGATATTAATCAATCTTAACATTTTTCTAATACGACACATCAAATAATCTAATTTAACCTATTGTCTTTACACTAATCCTAAGCCCTCGATATTACATATAAGGTGTAGGGGGGAGAGTCAAACAGGGTAGGTGGACTGTGGGGCCACATCAAATCAAGTTTCATTAAGGTGCGTGGCCCCTTTCACATTAATATATACGTTCACTGAGGGCCCCACAGACAGATCGTTTTATTATTCACCTAATCTCACTGCCCCCTCGTCTTCTCTCCCTTCCTTCCCCCTTTTTTTAAATATAAATTATCTAATATTTATATTTAAATAATTGAATTAAATAAAATAAAATTTTCGTTAATATTATAAATATTATATGTATATATGAATTTTCATAACTTTTAACTTTTGAGATTACTCTTAGAATTTTATCTTCTCTTAATATCATAATTCCATAACCTCCCTAATAAATAATTTGAGAGGAATATCTTATTATTAATACTATTATATTTATTTTTATTTTTTTATAACCTTAAATTTAATTTTTAATAGTTATAACATATAAATAGAGGTCATATGTAAAACATTTGTATAAGGATAAATATACAAGTGAATGAAGAATACTCTTTTATTTTCTCTCTTAATATCTTGTCTTATTATTTATTTTTTCTCTAATTTTTTATTTTTTTCTCAGTTAAAATTAATTAATTTTTATCAAAATTATTTGAAAATAATAAATATATAAAATATATATTTTATTTTTTAAAAACACATTTATTTATGGAGGATAAGAGGGTAAAGAGTGTGTGAGATAATTAATACAATAATATAACATATTATTGATGATGACAAAAATGAAAGGTGGTCACATATACACATACAGATCAACGTAACACTGGTGTTTAATTCCCACGTCATTATTAATTGATTATTCCTTTCATCTTATTTATAAATTATTTTTATATATTTTTTACAGATCAATAAAAACTATAAACTCTATTAATTTATCATAAAATTTAATAATTTTTTAATTTTTATCCCTATTTAATATGTATTATATCTAATAATAGAAACAAAGTTAATATAAATAAATAGTAAAATTATATATTTATATAAAAAAATTATATTTAATCATATGAGCAGTTAATTATTTATACGAAATTCCAGTGTTTTGCATCTTCCAACTTTGAATATGATACAAAACCAATTTAGTGGCTTCACGTGATTATCTTGTTTCGGTCGTAATCCATCTGCTCTCACAGATTACAGTCTTGTCTTGAGAGAGACTTGTATACCCTAAAATGAACTGCCCTAGCTGATGAATATATGACGTCGAAATTGGATTAATTACACTCTCATTCAGTCTGAATAGTTTAACGAACTGTGTTAAATCAGTTCTTCATAATTTATAATGCAATTAAAAAATTAGTTAAATAATACTTAAGGCTTTGAATGAAAGATTAGATAGTAGGATAAGGATAGGGTGGGAAGATCACTATAGAGTGGAATAATATATAGGGGGGAGCAAGTAAGAAGAATATTAAAAGTATGATCAGGGAATGGATAGACAACTTTTTTTTATTGTTTAGCCGATAAGTTATAATTGTCTCCATGTGGTTTGATTATATGAAAATAAAGGATTTGATTACGGGGGAGGGGGCAGTTAACCCATTTTAAATAAGCAATAGGATGTAAGAGAGGCCATTGGGATAGACAAAGTTGATCTAACGATGGATGTAAGAGAGGCCCTTGGGAGGGTCTGAAAAATTGAAGTTTAAATCACACCTTAGGAAAAATTACCTCATAAGTATCTTGATCACAAAATTTATCGGATCAATCAGTTATTTAAATATTAAATAATAAAATTTTTAAAAAATAGCATTGTGATGAGTTGTAACCTGTGTGTGTGTGTGTGTGTGTATGATACTTAACCTAATTCTCTTTAATTAAAACATCTCAAATTGGTTAATGAACATAATCACCTTACCCCATGCCACCTACTCTCAACATGCTTCGAAGTTATTAAGAAAATATGGATAAAGCCACGTGAGTGTGGCTTAAGTAGTAGACCAAGACATGTTACAAATAGAAGTCTAGGATTCAAACTCTCCACTGTTATTATTCATTTTTAAGTAGCTATAATTTTTAGGGTTTTTATGAATCTTTAATTGTTTTCTTATTTTTTTTATTTTGGAATATTTATTTTATTTTTATCGACGAAATTAATGTTAGGGGCAGTTTAATTAAGTGTAATACTTCCCCAGTTCCATAAATAAAAAAAAGTTTTTTTTCAGAGTGTTATTATTTATAAAAGAAACTAATAGCAGCATGTCTAAAATTTGTAATATAATTTTCTATTTTTTTACCTCTATTGATTATTAGTCTCACTACATCAATTATTTCACTGTCTCTTTCTATAAATAGAATGTTTTTTGAAAAATAAGTTATATTTTTTATATATTTATTATCTTTAACTAATTTTAATTATTTTTTTACATAATTTAATTATTCATATCTTATAAAAAGGAAGAGAATGAGTGATATTTTAATAAAATACAATTACATTTCCTATTACAAACTAGTACTTTTCCGTAAGTCATTTCTAATATTTTTTTAACCAAAAAAAATCTTAAAATTTATTATATTAAATTTTTAACTCTGTCTCAGTTGAATATACATACATTAGCCCTATTTTAATAACATACACACACTAACATTTAAATGAGAAAAATTATAAAAGTTAATGACTTATTTTATAATTATGATGAGAACAAAATAAATAATTTCCTCTATATTTTATAAATAGAATAAGAAGAATACAGTTTAGCCGTCAGATGAAAATAAAGAGTGGGATGGGGGATCAACGAATGAGTTGAAAGTTGGTGTAGGTGACTCTGCCCCCGGGACAGATGGCAAACTCTCCGTAAGCTTACATGAATACCCAGAGAAAACCCAGTCTAATTTGAAGTGCCTGAATAATACTCCTCCGCTTAATATAATTATAAAGATTAACTGAATAATTATGTAAATTTCTCGACTAGTTTCACCTCTTCTGAACTGTGGCCTCACGAGGGGGTGAATATCCACCGCATACGGCAATATCTTCTTGAAGTCTAATTTTAATTATGAATACGGATAAATATGTAGGACCCATGTGTTTTTTAAGTTATTAATTAATAATTAATTTTTTTAGATATATTAAAAAAATTAATAAATTAATTAATTATAATTAATATAAGAATTAATTAACTAATTTAAATAAATTAGTTTGTATATTATATAAATTATTCTTAAAAAATTAGATTTAATAATAATTAAATAATTTTTTTTAATTTTTTAATTTATTTTAAAAATTAATTAGATTTTATATTGATAATTGTAAGTTTTATACTGTATACACTTTATTATTTTTCTTTTACGTCATTTCAATAACCACCATTGCTAGAAGCTCAACGATAAGATGTTGACGGAGACTACAATATCTAAGATAAGATACGATAACGAGGCTTAATTTATTGTTTATTGTCTTTTTTTTTTCTGGTATAATATTTGTTGATTTTATTTATTGATGCATTGCATGTATTTTGTTCGTATCGCATTCATTACCTGGAACATTGTAAATTAATATTAAGTAAAGTGCAAGAAGAATAAAATTTATTTAAAATAATAAAAATGATATCGAGGCTTAATTTATTGTTTATTGTCTTTTTTTTTTCTGGTATAATATTTGTTGATTTTATTTATTGATGCATTGCATGTATTTTGTTCGTATCGCATTCATTACCTGGAACATTGTAAATTAATATTAAGTAAAGTGCAAGAAGAATAAAATTTATTTAAAATAATAAAAATTATTTTTATTTTTAATATTTTAAGTCATTTTAATTTTATAAAAAAAATAAAAAATAATATGATAAAAATAAAAATAAAATATTTTAAATTATTTTATCCTAAATTATAAAATTTCTAAATATTTTTAACCTTTTCTCATGTTATAAAAATATTTTAGATTATTTTATTTTAAATTATAAAAAATATATATTAATTATATATTTATTTTAATTCAACTAAATAAATTTTTAAAATTTATTTATAATTTAATTTTATTTTCATTTTTACTTTTATCAAAACTTTTCTATCACATCAAGAGTACGTTTCGAGTTTCTTCTGTCATGAGTCATGACATTCTTTATCATCAACTACTACAGCTATAAAATACTACCAATTTATCTCCTTTAATTTTCAACACGTGAAAGGAAACGAATATTTAATTTTTTTTTACACATTCGCTTCATAATTATCTTCTTTTTCTTTCATAATTAAAGTTAGCAAAAAATAATAATATAATTGAAAAATTAGTATAATAAATATTATCTTAAGCTTTTAAAATGACACGTATAAATATAAAAATATTTTTCAAAGTGACAGTTGGAATGAAAGGAAAAGGATATGTATCCTATAATATTTAAAAAGTCAAGCAAGAGTCATTACACGACATGCGACAACATAGAATAGTCCAATATCTTACAAAATAAAAACTAACCTATATATGAATTTGGAAATTTGCTTGCTGACTTTTCCCCCCGTAAAAGCTACGTTATTTAGTCAAGGACGTGTGCTTTCAACCAAATAACGAATAAACAAATTAATTAAGGCTAAGGAGTGTGCTATACATGCATGATCCACCTAGCACCTCGTATTTCTAGCTACCCGGTATCAGAAAAATGCTAAAATCAATATTCAATATGTTCAATATTAATTTCAATTACTTTAGTTGTCACCAATAAAAATGTTCTTTTTAAGAAAAAAAGGTCCCATGCATTCTTCATAACATATATAAATTTATAATAAATTATATTGTTTACATATAGTGAATAATACACACGCCACAAAATATGTTCTTTCTCAGAATTATATTTCTAAGAAATTTTCCCATCATCTACCAACATAAAATTAGTCTAGTAATATAAGGCCCTATTAGATCATTTTAGATTTTGAGTTTGATTTCTAGAAAAAATATATATAATATAAAAGATAACCACATATTTTAAAATTAAATACGAGATAATAAGATCCAGTAAACAATATAAAAAATTTTCTCCATCAACTATTTCATATAAACATTTGTTTTAAAATTGTACACATTGATTTGGTTATTTTTATTTGTATAGAATATGCCGACACTCTTCGACCGTTGAAAGAAAATAAATGTGAAAAAATGCAGAGCCACGTGCCGGGGGTTATAGATGATATTTGAAAGAAGGCATGATGATGCATGTAGATAACGTGGTAAAAAAGGGCATGTGGATAAAACACGCGCTTGACAAGTGAGCGCAATTAGGTATTTGTTACATCTAGATGACTGAAATTAAGTGGGATGAAAACGACACATGGTCGAATGATTCTTACATTTGTCATATATCTATATATCTATAACACCAAAAGCTAACTATATAAAAATTAATTATACATTCTGTTATTTTTTCACCATCAATTATTGTGTTCACTATATATGTATAATCGAGTTAACAAGATATATAAGTGCAAAAAATACAAAAATAAATTAATTGTTTAAGAAGAAAAAGACTAATTTTAGTATAATTTAGTTACTACTATCGTCCATAATTCGAAAGTTGGATTATTTGAAGTTTGCTACACTATCGTAAACTGGATATTTTGTTCATAGTACTTTGCAATGTCTTTTTAAATTATTAATATCATTTTGACTCTCACTTGGTTGCTGTTTATGAGGAGACCCTTCCTCGAACTTGCTGGGAGTAGTTAGGTATGGATTAATCTCGCATGTACCCATTCATTCGTTAATTCACCCAATCTTTTAATCTTTTAATTAGATGCTATATTCCATGTCAAAATGATAGAAGAAGACTTTAAAAAATAATAAATTATAAATCAGGTCTATTATTAATATTCGGTATAACATTACCAATACAAAGTTCTACTTTAATATTTATTATTTTTTACAATCTTTTTCTGGTATTTTTTAATTTTAAATAAACATATCTATGTAATATATAATTCACTTTTTCAAACTCCTTTTCCAACACCCAATTCTTGTCGAAATCGAATTATCATTCACTATATATACCATAGTTTCCTTTTCTTCAATATGAAAGGCAAGTGAAAAATATTTAAAACACGGCTATAAGGAAACAGGCGTTAGTTTAACTAAAAAAGATTTTGACCACTTAAACACTAAGTATCGAGTTTGAATTTGTGTGAATGTAGATAACGTATTTAGATTAGACGATAGTCAAATCAAATATAGTCATATAGCGATAAGAAAGAAAAACAAACATGAAAGTTGATATTATTATTAGTGGCACGCATAATAATAAATTATCAGAGCCACAACAAAGTACAGGTACAAGGCACACAACACCAACACCTACATAGATATATAAATCGACCCAGGCATGATCATGTTATTCAGATAGAGGTAACAAGAGCATCATCATGAGATTGTTTGGTATTAGTGAATGGATCAGAGGAGCGTGAGTTGATAAAATTACAGTGAGATCGAATTTGGCCACCAGAGGCAGTCAAGGGGCTGATATTACCCATTTTGATCATGGAAGCTGCGAACTGAGAGAAGAACAGTTCTTGGTTGAAAGCGAAGCTGTGCACAATGGGGATAGTGTCAGCACCAGAAGTGGAGAACAAGACTTGGTCACTGTTAAGCAGGCCACTGTGAAATTGAAGGTTGTTGTAATAGTTCTTGTCGAACTTGTCAGGAGTGGTCGGGTCAAAATTGGCCAAGTTGGAGCCGTCTCCATCCTTAGGGCATCTCAGTCGAAGCATTTGAAGGTACAATGGGTTGAGAGTCGGGTCGGGTCGACCAGTGCCAGTGAAATTGTATAATCTGTCCACGAAATTGCTGCAGTGTGATCTTCCGAAGGTGTGAGCACCAGAGAGAGCAACGAGATCAATGGTGTTGAGGCCCTGAGCAGCGAAGGAGGCTTTGAGTTGAGTCAAGTTGAAGAATGGAGGAGGAAGGTTTGTGTTGGCCAGTGATCTGTTGGCGGTTGTGCTGTCCCTTCTTCCCAGTGGAACACTCCATCCCGGACCACCCGCCTGTCATATTCATTTTATGATATAACATCTTTTGTCTAAAATATTAACTTTTTTCTATCTACTATTTCTAATTAACTATATAAAACTTCCTAACTAATTAATTAATCAAACTCTTCTACCAACTGATGAGGACTTTTATTGAGGATAATTTTGATATTTTATGAGAAATAATTAATTTTTAACTAAGTTATTAATTTATATAAAATTATTATTAAGTGCTTATAATAAGCACTGAACTTTCTTTTCTCACGTGCAAAGTTGGTACAAGCACTTATACGTGAAACCAGTTTCAGTCAGCGCTAATCTCTACAGTGAGATATGCACAGCCCAAATACAATTTTAATGGTACAGATTTTAAATTTTCAATAAAAAAAATCTCTTTGTTTTAAAAAATTAATAGTTAAGAGAGATTATTTTTATTTTAAATTATGTACACATCATAATAATTTTTTAAAAAGAATTAAATCTAAACCGTTCATATTAGATCTAGATGGTGATCACCCTTGATTAGCGCTGAAACAAATTCCACACATGTAGGGAGCAGGCAGGCCTGTGTGTTAGAAGAGTAAGGTGTAATACTGTAGGTATAGCTATATGAGGGAAGTGGATAGAAGTACCAAAACGACAGAAACTTGAGAGGCGAGGGCGAGAATATCAGCACAAGACACGGTGGCCGGACAAGCAGCTTCCACCGCAGACTTGATGTTGTTCACCACATCCAATCCTCTGATTGAGTTCACATTTGGAAGCGCGTCTTGTTCGCTGTCTATTGTCTTGGTCTTGTTTAACAATATCGATGCATCGCAACCCTGTCCCACCAACACACAAATTCAATATTCACATTTTTAATCTCATATATAATACATATCCTACCTGCTTCCCATTTTGTTATTATTATTAATGTCGTCACTGAGATCTGCGCATGTTTTTTTACCCTTTCAACTTCCACTTTCTTTTTCTCGGTATGCGTCAGCAAATTTAATTATTCCTGCAAATTAGTTAGTACACTAGCTTTGTATATTTTAAGGGCCTGTATCGTCCATAAGCCCTACTCTCCAAATAATAACTGTAATATTCAAATGCCTTCGTCATGATGACAAAAACAAGTACGAATTATTATTATTATTATTATTATTATTATTATTATGTATACTCCATTTATTTATAATAATTATTAGAACTAAATAAAAAATTTATTTTAATTCTAAATATAATGCCCTAATATATTTTATCTTTTAAAATTATATTTTTTTTCTCAAAATACCTTATATGATTGTACATATTAAAAAGATTTCTATTAAGAGTAGTTTAAAAATACAAGACTAAAGAGGATATTTTAAGGAACCAACACACAATAATTTCAATTAACTAATTCTCTTAATCTACTTAAATTAGTTAAGTGTATCTTATAGTATGGACCATAGTTAATATTACTTTTTGAAGAATAAAATGATGTATAAAGAAAAGTGAAGGAGATAAAGAAGCACAGACTTGGACGAAGCAATCGTGGAAGTGAAGCCTGATGAGACTGGCAGCAATACGAGAATCAGATCTTAAAGCATTAAGAACAACCTCTGTTACAATGGAATGCACTTTTGGACATGACTTGTCGTAAAACGAAGGATCTAACTGACCATATGAAACTGATATTGTTCCTGCGAACACCACCAATGCACGGCATAGAGCTGCCACTGAGACCCCAAGACAACTTATTGTTGTCAGTGTTAATGTCAAGTTCTTGTGTGTTCTGAGAGCTCTTAGTGAGCATTTATTTATAGAGGAACACATACATGGGTTAGTTTGCCGTGAAGATATTGATAATTGATGATGATTATGGGTTAATTACTAAGAAAATATATATCGTGGTCCCTACATGAAACAAAGCAGAGAAACCCTTATTTTTTTTTGTTGCCCACCCGGTTCACCGGAGCTTTGCCCCAACTACATCCGGATCCGACCTGCGTCGCGCACCTGGCTATGATGGGTGAGTCTCCCAATGGGGATTTTCTGCATTCGCCAAGGTTCGAACTCGAGACCTCGCTTAAGCGATACCAAACCACTTAACACTCGGACAAACCTCCGTTAGTGAGAAACCCTTGTTTTATATTTACAGTCTTGCATGCGTTGTGGGCGGCCACATATATATATATATATATATTGCAATGTGGTTCAGTTGAGATTAGGATGATCGATGTTTGTTAAAGGTGATTACTAATATATAACAAAAGTGATTAGTTTTGATTTTTTTTCCTTTGACTTATGTTCTTGGGAATATACCATAAAAAGTACCTTTGAAATGTCAAAAACCCAAATGAGTGCCCCAAATTGATAAAATGACAAACAAGTCCAAAGGCACTCATTAAAACATTGCATATAACTTTTGGTCAATGGTCTTCTATATTATTATATAATATAACATGTGCTATACTGCTATTATTACTTTCTTTACAGTTTCTGCGAATCAAAAGTTGGATTATATTATAAACACAATTTCGTACAATAGAATAGAATACAACTTTGGACATGTTTTTCTGTAAAACGAAGGATGTAACTGAGCATAAGAAACTGATAATATTCCTGCCACCGAGAGACCAAGAGAACTCTTTTTTTTTTTTTTTCCCTTTCCTTTTTTCCAGTGTAGTGGGCAGCCATACGTTGTACAGTAATTATATAGGGATTAGTTGAGAAAAGCGTCATCCATGTTTGTTCAATGTGATTACTAATATATAACAATAAGTGATTAGTTTTGATCCTCAGCCTCCTTACACTCCTTTTTGGTCATTAGTCTATATATCAATATATATTACTCCTTCAATCCTTAATATATGATCTATTTAACTAATTTGATTAGATTTAAGTAGTTAAGTTAGTTAATATAGTATATTTTTCTAAAATATTCTAACTATCTTCCTTAATTTTTTTTCTCAGTTTCTTACTTAATTATTATTTAAAGAGTATCTATATGACTAATTTAAAAAAAAATAGATAAATATATAAAAGAGGCTTATATTTATGATCAAAATTAACTTCATAATTAAACCTTATATTAAGGATTGGAGGAGTATATAATCCTATAAAGAGTACCTTACCTCATAATTGTTCTATTATTACTTCCACTACAGTTTTCCCTTTAAAAAATTCACCCCTAATTATGAGTGAAAGATTAAAACTGACATTATTTACTTAACTTTGAAACTATAGTATATTTTTTATCTTAATTACCTCAACTACTTTGTGATTCAAAAATTCTGTTAGATTAAGTATTATTAGTTTAAGGTTGCTCTATTGGTGTAATTAAACCCAGATGGAGTTAAATATATATTAACTAAAAATTCTCATACCCTATCAAGCATGGCATGTTTTTTCTTATGTTCAATTTGGTTAAGGTATCGCTTTTCAACTTCATCCTCAAAATCAACAAATCATGAGATCCCAACTTGGTGACAATGCATCCAAGTACACACACACACACACACACATATTTCCAGTACTACTATAGACTTTGTCAAGATCTATTATTAAAAAAAAAAAAAAAAAGACAAATGTTGAGAAATTTTACCTTGCCTTTCATATCTAACGAAATTAAATTGTTTGAATTATACGGATACATAGTCAATGTGATAGGTCTAATAGATAGCCTTTTGTTTTAAAACCTTATCCTCTGCGTATATATACAAGGGGGCATAGTTTTAATTTTCAGACCAGCTTGTCGACAACGTAACTGTCATGCATTTCTGTATTATCATGCGATTTTAATTTTTTAGGGATTAAATTATTCAAATCATCCTTAAATTAATTAGCTACGATTCTTAATATTTTAAAAAAAATATTAATATATTGAAATAAAAGTATGACAATAATGCCTTAAGAGCCACTAATTTTGAAGCTAAAATGAGTCCTCAAGTTGAGTTTAAAATACGGAATCCTTATTTACTACGCTCTCAAACTCTTTTATATGTAGTACTGCGCTGTTAAAAATACTCAATATTTCTTGTATCAAAAAGTAAGTTAAAGCAAAAAAAGAAAAGAAAAGGAAATTATTAGTAATTCATTTCTGGTATTGTTCAATAAGAAAATAGACAAGAACACACACACATAAAAGAAACACTAATGTCATTATTATTAGCAGTGGCATAATATAAAAGTTTTATGACCTACGAAAGACAGTACACAGGCACATGGCAAACACAATTCTACACAGTACAGATGATTAAATCGACCCATGAATCAACGTAACTCAATTAGATTGAGCTGACAAGAACATCACGATCAGATTCTTTGGAGGAAGCGACAGCACGCAAACGAGAGAATCAGAGTTAACAAAATTACAGTGAGATCGAATTTCACCCTTACTATGACCCACAAAAGACAGTACACAGGCACATGGCAAACACAATTCTACACAATACAGATGATTAAATCGAGCCATGGATCAATGTAACTCAATTAGATTGAGCTGACAAGAACATCACGATCAGATTCTTTGGAGGAAGCGACAGCACGCAAACGAGAGGAATCAGAGTTAACAAAATTACAGTGAGATCGAATTTCACCCTGAGAACCAGTCAAGGGTTTGAGATTACCCATTTTGATCATGGAATTAGCGAACTGAGTGAAGAAAAGGGCTTGGTCGCTAGCAAAGCTATTGACAATGGCGATGGTGTCAGCACCAGAAGTGGAGAACAAGACTTGGTCACTGTTAAGTAGGCCCTTGTGAATTTGAAGGTTGTCGTAATAGTTCTTGTCGAACTTGTCGGGAGTGGTCGGGTCGAAATTGGTCAAGTTGGATCCGTCTCCATTTTGAGGGCAGATTCCTCGTAGGGTTTGAAGGTATGTTGTGTTGAGAGTTGGATCGGGTTGACCAGTGCCACTGAAATTGTATAATCTGTCCACAAAATTGCTGCAGTGTGACCTCCCAAATGTGTGTGCACCTGAAAGTAAAAGCATATATTAAAACTCGAGTAATAAAAGGAGCTTTATTAGCTTAATCACGAGTCTCGAGTCTGTGCACATATAAAGATAAAAAAAAATTTAGAAGAGTTAGTCACCTCCAAGTGTGACCCATAATATTCGAATATAATCTAATTAGATAAACGTATTAAAAAAATGAAGAAAAGAAAAGACAGAAAGAAAGCATATATGTATGTACCAGAGAGAGCAACCAGATCGGTGGAGTTGAGGCCCTGAGCAGCGAAGGAGTCTTTGAGGAGAGTTAAGTTGAAGAAGGGAGCTGGAAGGTTTGCATCGGCCAGTGTTCGATTGGCTGTTGTGCTGTCCCTTCGTCCCAGGGGAACTTTCCACCCGTTTCCATTAGTCTGTGTTATTTATTCAATATTATTACTCACTTTTACTAACTTTTTTTTTTAATAAAAAAAAGAGAGAAATGGAAAACTCCATCCATATTGAAACATGTTTCACAATCATGGCCGACAACTTCCACTTTTAATTTCCCCACATCCAATGTATTTGCATATGTATGTATGTCCTTTTTAGAAAGAATGAAAGATAATTAAAGTGCATGTACCCCTAACACAAAATATGCTAAGAATTGACACATCCATTACGTACTCTATTATATATGAAGGACCACTTAAATTTACTCGCGTGCATAGTAAAAGCCTATTCATACGGGGCATGTCCTTTTTAACATCGATGGGAATTGGATGGAGTATGTATCTCAGAATTAGAGGGGCGGAGATTAAAAGGAACATATATTATAAAAAATTGACATAATTCTGAGGTCAGATATGCATAACATCTATATATATACTCCCTCCGGTTCAAAGGCACCTTTTAGAAAAAATTATTAGTCCATAATATAAATCATAGAGACTTAATTTTATCCCTTGTTTGATTACAGAGAGAAGAGATCTAAGACAGAATGCACATTCTTTGGGTAAGGTTGAATTTGTTTTTTAAATTTAATGAATTAACCATTCTTCCTTATTCTGGTGAGGTGGTTGAAAGCAGACTTATAAAAATAGGGAATACTACCAGAATAACTGAAACTTCAGCAGCGATGGCGAGAATATCAGCACAAGAGACGGTGGAGGGGCAGACGGCTTCCACCGCAGACTTGATGTTGTTGACGACATCCAATCCTCTGATTGAGTTCACATTTGGGAAAGCATCTTGCTCGCTGTCTATTGTGTCCGTCTTGTTCAATAATATTGATGCATCACAACCCTGAATACCCCACAGACACCAACACACCGAAAGTACACCCACTTGTTATATATATAATCAACTTTACTCTCAAAAAAATCAATTCACTCAAATTTATTTGATTCATTTTAACTATGCCTTTTCCCTTCAAACCACTTCATTAATCCATTTTAAGGTTCACAAACTGTAGTATATTTTTTTTGCTCCGTTACATGTTCAAAACAAGTGAATAGACTGTTGACATGTTTAAGCCTCCAAGGACGATACATGGTAGCCACTTTTGTGGAACTTCCACTGACCGTACGTGAAGAGACATTAAGAGTACGACTTCTAACAATATACGAAACTGCAGAGAAATTCATCCAACTCTTCATTATTGTCCATACTTTCCATTTTAATTAATATTCTAAATTAAACTTAGATCTACGCACATATATCTCAGCTTTTTTAAAATATTTTCTTTTTCTCATCGGTACACTAGACAGTTGTTTGAAGTATCATCTTGCAATATCCCTGTTATGATCTTGTCCACAGTGTATATTTAATTAATTTATAAATGGCTTTTTTCATACAGATTAAGCTCAAAACAAAACATGAAAAATTGACTAAAATAGTAACACTTTAATTCCTGTCATAATAATCAAGTCTACTTATTAAGACTTCTCACCATCGCCATCAAAATAATCACATTAACAGAAAAGTTCATAAACTCGATCAACATCAATACCAAAACAACGATAATTTTTAGATTGAGCTTTAAGTAACCACTAATCACCACAAGACTCGTGATTAGAAAAACACGTTAATTAGAAGACTATGTAGAGAAAGCGAAGGAAGGAGATGAAAAATGAAGAGCGTACTTGGACAAAGCAATCGTGGAAGTGAAGCCTGATGAGACTGGCACCAATACGAGGATCAGATTTTAAAGCATTATTAACAACCTCTCGTACTATCGCATGAAGCGTAGCGCATGTGGTTTTGTAAAAGGAAGGATCTAACTGAGCGTAGGAAACTGATATTGTTCCTGCGAACACCACGAATGCACAGCACAGAGCTGCCACAGAGAGACGAAGAGAAGTCATGATGATACTTAGCTTAATTTCTCTCTGTCAAGTGTGAGAGCTCTTCATATTGAGAGTTTATTTATAGACGACAAATGGGTCGGCGTTGGCATCAAGATATTGATAATTGATAATCATGGTGATGGGTTAATTCTATGGTAATCTTGTGGACCCCACGTATGAAAATAACAAACCCCATGCCTTATATTTATGGTCATCTATAGTGGGCGGCCATATATAGATTGATTGTACAGGGTTTTAGTTGAGACTTGAGAATAACGTGATGTTTGTTAACTCTGCATAATTAATAAATGATTAGTTTTCATTATTTTTCTCAATATTTCAATAAATGATTATAAATATAAACATCTAATAATATCGAATACAAATTTATATCGCAGTTTATAATTTAAATAACCTGTATTAGGTTTTTAATCAGACACTTAAATCGTGGGGCAAGTTTTATAGGACAGGTACACAACAATTGCCACTATTAGCAGCTGTAAACACACCTTAATACATTATAGTGTATTCTGAAAGAACCCAGATGCGTTTTTTGCTTGTAAAAGTTTATAATTACAATTTTACCCTGGTTTGGGGGACTAGGTCAATTCAACGAGGGACATGGTTTTGAATAGATGAAGCTTTATTCCATACTTTTGCATCAACTTGTGCATATATAAGAACATTGAACACTGTGAAGAGGCTTCTTTTAAGGTCACTGCACGTTCATTTTCAGCCTATTGTCACGTGGTCATTACCCTCTCCCCATAAAACCGGTTCGTACAGGGTGTGCAGCGCCATGCTTATATAGCCCAGGACCCCTCCACACTTATCCGATGTGGGACTCCAACAGTCACCCATGACATTCTCCCCCACCCAATCCTGTGACGCCCTCGTCACAGTGGGGCCCCCTGCCTACCCCACACCTTCGAGGGTCCCCACACCTCGAGGGGCGCTTGGCGGGACATCGGAGTCGGAGCGGGTCGGCTTTGATACCACTTGTCACGTGGCCATTACCCTCTCCCCATAAAACCGGTTCGTACAGGGTGTGCAGCGCCACGCTTATATAGCCCAGGACCCCTCCACACCTATCCGATGTGGGACTCCAACAGTCACCCATGACACTATGCTTCCTTTTGGTCAATAATGTATCGATATATATATATATATATATATATATATATATATTATTGTTTGAAGTGTACTATTGTTACTTTTTTCACGATTTTCACTTTAAAAAAAAAAAATCACCGTGATGCGTGCTAGACTGACCCATATTATGTTTTATTATTTTATATTTAATTTAAAGCGAATCCGCACATTTTTCAAAAATATTTTGTAGAAGGAAGAGCCATAAAACAAGGTTTGATAATTTTTTTCCAGAAAATTCAAAAAAATAAATCATATTGTTTCATAATTTATTAATAGTATTATGTATATTATAATTTTTTATATATTGATATTGATAATTGACATATTGAATTTTTCATGATAAATTTTCCTTACTTTTCTAATACAGAAAAATACATTTAAAGATTCAAATTTTAAGAAATTGAAAGAATCCTAGGAATATTATTTCAAAATATTGGAAAAAAATCAGGTGAATTATTTTTTATAGTTGGTTCATTAGGATTAGAATACGTCTTAATTAGTATCTTACCGCTCTTATCTCCTCATCATCTTTTTGTTATATTGCTTCAGTAAATTTCTTTTTTGGAGGGGGAACTCTTGAAGAGATTTCAAAAGCCATATTTTTTAATATTACCTAAAAGAAAATTAGTGCGAGATGTAAAATTTATATATAATTAAATGACTTGATACAATAATATTCCACGGCATAACTTGATAACTATACTATACAATAATATCGATTATCGAATACTAAATAATTATATATTAAAATAAAATAGTAAAAAGTTATAGAAGACGTCAACAATTTAAACTCTCTTAATTATCAAAAAATAGGAGAAATTAAACCACATTTTTTCTTGCCTTCTTAAATGAAATAAAATAAAAAGTCATGTCATGCGTCATTAATCATGAGTTTTGAATATTTAGCTTCTGTATAAGTTTAAGATGGTTAAATTACTTGGTTTAGAGGAATAAAGTTAATTTTTTAAAAGTATAAATATTAAATTATAAAGATTAACTAGATAATTAAATAAATTTCTCGACTAGTCTTACCTCTTCTGAACTGTGGCCTCACGAGGGGGTGAATATCCACCGCATACGGCAATATCTTCTTGAAGTCTAATTTTCATTATGAATACGGATAAATATGTAGGACCCATGTGTTTTTTAAGCTATTAATTATTAATTAATAATTAAAAGAAGGAAAGATACTAAAGCAGGAAAGGATGGTAAAAATAGAAGAAGCAAATCTTACCATATATTTACTCTTATTCACTGTGTAGTTATGTGGAAGATGCCAAATTTGAGATGATCAAAACGAGGTCCAATAAGTAAATTCAAATTATAGAGACGAGAACCACCTAAATTTCTGACTTTTTTGGCTCTGCAAATTACATATCTTACGGTTTCATACAACATTTCTTAGGTAAGATGTGAATGCGGAAACAGACACACCGACGACCTAGATTTTCCATATTTATATTATATTATGAATTTGATGTGATGTTTTATGTTGTCAAGTAATTATCTAAAAAAAGTTAAATCTTAATTTATTATATTAAAAATAATTAATTATTTTTGCTAGATACAACCTCAGTAATTTGATGTGATATTCAACTACTATAGAAACTCCATAAACCCTCCCTTCTATAAAACAAATAATGGCCTTATTAGTAAGGTCTAAATAATATAAAATATTAAATTAATGGTCTTATAATTTAGTAGTATAAAGAGTTTTGTAGTTAAAAATCACGAATTTCATTAATCTTATAATATTAAATTGTTAGTGTCTATCTCCTTAATTTTTTTTTAAAATTACCATAAAACGTCAACACAGATTTAACTTATTCCCACTTTGTAATGTATATGAAGCTCTTTAATTTCAATTTGGGAGTGGTTTAATTTTATTGTTGGGAGTGCTTTAATTTATTCAATATAAAAATATCTTTTTAAGTTAAAAAAACAATAATATACGTACTACCTATTGATGCGACTTAAAATACTAGTAGATTTTGTAATAAGCTTTAATTGTTTCATTTTTCCACAAACACCAAGTTGATATATTCCTTATGAAAAGGACCTCCAAAACAAATAAATAATATTAAAAAAATCATAAACTTGTGAAATGACACAAACTGACCAAGATTTTTTTTAAAACATGCTAGTAAATAGTAAATAGCTATATCAAAAATACTATTATATAATGGGCAAACATAGATTAGTTGTAAATTTTGAAAGATTAATTGCAAACAAAATGTAAATTTTAAAAAAAATTATAAATCCCAAAACTTAAAGTAAATTTTAAAAATATTTTACAATTTATAAATTAATTACAATTAATCTTCATACTTTTGTAATTAAGCTTCCATAATAATCTACAAATTTTTTTACAATTTATAGTCCATTTCCAAATAATTATCCAATATTTTACAACAAAGCTTTAGAGAGTTGCAACTAATTAAGCTTTTGAGTTTGCAGTTAATTAAACTGTGTTATCAACTAAACCAACTATATATATAAGTAAGATCATTTCAACCTATTAATTTTAATTTTTAACCTTAATACTTATCAGACATTTCACAAATCTATAGGACTTGTGTTTTTTTTTTTTGTGATCTCCCTCTACATGATTCTTTCTTATTTATTTATTTTTATCTTTAGTTTAAACAAGAACAGAGTATTAAAATTAAGAGGCACACTTTTCCCACACGTTAATATCTTTTGTCAATCAGTTAACACTTCTCCAGTAACATGCAATGAGACCAAGAGACATTATTGCAGCTATCGATCGCCACATGACATTTAAGTTTAAATAATATTTAATTAATTAATTAATTTTCTTGAATTGTAAGTTAATTATATGTTTTTATCTAGGGTACCTAGATCTAGGGATCTCGTTGATTGTTCAAGTCAGTATAAGTATATGGTTTTGTTAATCAAAGTAATCTTTACTAGTACACCTACCAAGATTTTTTTGTCTCTAGATCTCAAGTTCTAAACTTCTTATTCAAGCGTTGGACTTTTGTATGTAATTAAGTGTAAACTTCGCTTTAGTTTTCCTTAAAACATGGAGCTCCTTTTAAACAAATACTCCTTCTTATCTTAATTGTAGGATAAAGTTTTAAAGCCCTAGCTACTTGATCTATCCTAAATAACTAAAGAGCAAAGATGTGGTAATTAAATTTTCTTTCCAATCTTGACCATCCTTAATTACACAAAGTTGTCAACCTACTTTTAATCCCTAGACTAGACAACATTTCATTGTGATCATTAATTTTATTAAATTAAGGTTAAGGACAAAATTAAAAAAATACACGTTTTTCGATGAGTTTAAGGATATCATCTAACTACTCTTCACATACTGCTTTTTAACAACTGTGAAATTAATTACTACTATTTTTAAATGTTATATAAATCCTCTGTAAATTAAAATTTTAAAATTCATGTCAATTTTAAATTTTAATATTGATATGGCCAATATTGACTTTGGATATTGAAAAGTAAACAAACCTCCTTTCTTTGGGGTGTGTTTGTCGGCGTATTTGTGGACTAATATTGAGGCAAATGGCGTGTGTTCGTCACACATGTAACCCCAGCTACTTCACCATCACACCTACACGTACAAGATCATCTAGAACCATTTAACTTAATTTATTTAAAATAACGATGACACTCACATAATTAAAGTCATAGTACCTTAAAATTTATACAATTAAACTTCTACTACGTCGTTTTAATTTTTGTTTTATATTTGTTATTCTCACGTAAGAGAGAGAGAGAGAGTACGGGTGAAGTAATCATCAGCTACGAGTTAACAAAATGATGGCATACAATTTAGATATTAATAAAATATGGTAGGTTATATTTGAATGGAAAGAAAAATAAAGAAAAAATAGGAAAAGGAAATACTGCAATTTTTTTTTTAAAATCGAAAAAATATTTATTATTTTTAAAATTTTTCTCTCCTAATATTCTTTCCTTCCTAATTTTATCCCATCCAGACATAGGGTAGTATATGATTAGTACACACACATCTCATGGATTTAATAAAACAAAGGGTAGTATATAATTAATTCTTTAACTTAATCAAGTACAAGAACTGAGTTTTATTGAGTAAAATTAAACTCATCGAAGAGAAGGGTTTGTCAAAATTTTAAATGCGCATTTAATAAAACAACGAGTAAAAATCTAACGCATATCAAATTAAAGTAGCTTCTGAGTTAACGTGGGTTAGCCTATAAACGTGGTTAAATAAAAAAAAAAATCCAAACCGGCAATAAATAATTTCAACTAGCTTTTGAGCCTCAAATTTAAATTTCTAAACCTCTCGTTATGATGGAAGGAAAAAGATTCCTTGGTTTTGATACTTAACAAGACTATCGATCCTGTGCGTTGTACGGATAATTAATTTTACATTAGATAGATTATTTAATGGTTGATCATATAATTAGTACTTAGTTCATGAAAGCAGACGCGTTTACATAGCGTAATCAGGACAGCACATACATATTTAGAAGCAAACCAAGAAAACTTATATGTTGACATAATAATCATTTATAATAAATATAATTACACCACCCAAGCGGCTAACTAATTCATAAGTACTGTATATGTTGCTGGCCTGCGTACTCAAGGAAGGAAAGAAAGGATCTTCTTTGTTCTTGTAGATTTCAAAAAGTTGATTTGAGTAATTAAACGCCATTGTTCTGCATTCTTCAACTCCTCTGGCATCATATTCCTCCAACTCCTTCGCAGACTTTCACATCACCGAAGGGATCTCCATCGGTGAGGAACTCAGCCAAAGTACTGCCTCTGCACAAGTGAAGGTATAGAATTAGAATTATCACAACTATAAAACACCTAGGGTCCATAATTGAACTGGGAATAAAGACTTCACCCAACACCATGGCAGGAGGAAGTGGAATCTCAAATCAAAATAACAATATTGCCTGGGAAAGGTGAAGGAACCAATATAACATGAAGAAGGACGAGATGGAAGAGCATCTGGGGAATTTATTCTCCACTGGAAAATGTCAAAATTGGTACACAGTGGCCATACTAACCAATGGAGTAATGCTTATGGAGCAGTTGTTATATGGCCATAGAGAGCTTGGGAACATAAATTCTGTTGGGCACCGAATGGATTCATAAATGCATTAATGAACATAGGCAGTTGGACTGCCATCGCAAGGGGCACTATTATTGAGAAACTGAAATTTGAACTTAAATTTTCATCCTCAAAATGAAGGAGCAATGTGAACGGTATTACACAAACAAATGGCCCAAAGTTTCTAGAGGCCATTAACCAATAGTGTTAGGGAGAGATAATCACTTAATTAGTACAAATGTCCCAATAATTAAGCAGCTAGTACATTTTAAGGGATATATTCATTGCCTTTATAATGAATGCAACTTTTGAGAATATATTATTAAACAAGTTGGTGTGTCCTCTCCAACGCACAAAGTGGAAAGTGCAACTATCCCAGTCCCACCCTTCTTTATATTATTGATTTATTTCAAAACTAATAAAGAGCAAAGCAAGTATACATCTCAAGTCATTTTCTCGTTATCTTCCTCAAGTTCATCAATCCAAACCCTTCATTTTATCATCGGCAAGGATACTGCCACGTCACTTACCCCTAACCAAACTAATGATGATTCAACAGTCCAATTAAAACTTAACAGTGCATATTATTCATGCAACAACATTTCCTTCTTGAACAATTACATCAACTTTGACATTGGTACAAAATTCTAAAATTCCAATAAAATTTAAATCAACAGAGACGTTCTTCTCTCTTTTTATTTAGCTTGGACAACTTTTCCAATTTCTAATTACACTTGTGGAAATCAAGAATTAAAAACCATAGAGTCTCATATTTCAATTTTATTAATTAACCCTCCTGCAATTCGTTCTGATTTGACCATTGCTTCCTGTCAAGGGACTAATGTTACCCATCTTGATCATGGACTGAGCGAAGCTAGTGAAGAACTCGCTTTGACTACCCGCAAACCTATTGACGACGGCGACGGTGTCCGATCCGACGGTGGAGAACAATTGTTGATCGGATTGAAGAAGACCTCGTCCACTTTGAAGGTTTGTGAAGTAGTTGTTGTCAAAGGTATCAGGAGTGGTTGGATCTAGGTTGTTTAAGGTACCATCGTTTCCACCTTGAGGACATGCCTGACGAAGTATTTCCAGATAAGTAGAGTCTAGAGATGGATCTGAACTGTTGCTATTCTCAAAGTTAAATAAACGATCACTGAACACCACACACTTTGCCCTCCCAAACGTATGTGCACCTGCGAAATTAGTCATCAACACTTCAGATTAATTACTTAATATGTACATTATCAGTGCCAGCTAAAACAAACTTTTACACTAGTTGTGACATTAATCAGTGTAAAAAGTCTCTTTTCTAGGTCGATTGTTGCACGTGACAACCAGTTTATAATAGTTCCTTCTGTACTGGTTGTATCTATACTGGCTTAAGAACTGGTGTAAAAAGACCTTTTCTGTACTAGTGTAAATTACCTGATAGAGCAACGACATCGGTGGTATCAAGTCCGAGAGCAGAAAACTTGGAAGTGATATTAGGGAGGCCATCTCTAGGGCCTGGTAGGAGCTGAGCTGCATCTTGATTTGCTGTTGTACTGTCTCTTCTTCCCAATTCAACTGCCCATGTTGGACCTCCACCCTATTATTGTAACATGCATGTTATTTCCATCAGGCCTAAGTTCATTATTTTATAATACTTCCTACTGTCCTTAATATAACATTAGTTTGTAATACAAATTACATTACAACCTAGATCTTATATTATGGATGTTAGGTAGTAGTTTTGTCTGTTAATTATTGAATTCATATTTGCAAGTTAAAAATCTTTAATACCAAGGAAACTGAGGCTTCTGCAGCAATGGCGAGAATGTCGGAACAAGAGACAACGCCAGGACAGACATTCTCCAAAGCTGTTTTAATGTCATCAACCACAGGATATCCGTCCGCTGAATTGATGTTGGGACGGGCGTCCTTTTCGGATAAGATTCCGTCGGCATTGTCCAACAATATCGATCCATCGCAGCCCTTCATAAAATGAAATACACAATATCATATAAAACTAGCACTCAGCATGCACGCATGCAAAAGCAAGAAATATATTGCCACCAGCTTCTTGTAAAACTCACATCAACAAAGCAATCATGGAAGTGAAGACGGACGAGCTTGGCTCCGATTCTGACGTCACTTCGAGCGGCCTGCTCGATGACGCCGCGAACAATGGATGAAGCATTAGGGCAAGTGGTATCATAGAATGAGGAACTAAGCTGAGCATTAGAAGCTCCGAAAATGGTAGCAAGCAAACAAAGGCTCAACAACGAGACCAAAAACGACGACATTTTTTCTTAATTTAAGCAAAAACCTAAAGCTTGTTACGAGAGGATGAGTTTGAGAGTTATGAAGCACTGGTTTTATAGATGCATGGAACGACGTCCATGATTAGTGGCGGGCTGTGAGGTGGTTGGCAAAGGAGAATCTTTCTTATTTTGTTGGCGGGTTTGAATCTTCAAACGGCAAAGGGTGTCTGAAATTTTCCACTTGCGTACTAAGCGACAGTAGTTTCAGAGAAGAAAAATAGCCTAACGATTTGGAGGCGAAAAATTCACTTAACGGGCATCTGTACGGATGAACAAATATATAGTTTGTCAATATTAAGGTTTAACTGTTCTCAATTCTTTGCATAGTTAAAGGGTCTACCGCTGCTTCAAAGTTCAAACGAAGTGGAAATCCTATGGAATACGGTATAATCACTTAATTAAGGGAGAGGAAAAATTAGTGTAAAAAGTACCGACACGACAGATGAAATAGTGCATGTCTCAAAAAAAACATTCATTGATTTTTCTTCTGTAAAATATGTTGGAGAGTGGAAATCTCATGTCTGAGTAACATGGTAAAAATTATAAAATTTTTAATAAAGTAAGTTAAGCTATTTTGGTGATATGAATAAGCGCAAATACAAAACTATACAACAAAAATTTCGTTGTTCCCACAATATTAAAAAAGTACTTATCCTCTAATTCTTAATATAAGATTTATTTAACTAATTTGATTAGATTAAAAAAATTAGTTACGTTAATTAATATCTTATATCTTTTTTTAAAATACTCTAATTATTTTTCTTAACTCCTTCACTCATTCTCTTATTTGATTATTATGGATGTTGTATCAATAAGAGTAATTTAAAAAAATTAATAAATATAAAAAATATATTTATATTTATGATTAAAATTTAATTTTCTAGTTAAGTCTTATATTAAATACAGGAGGAGGATGAGTAACAAACTATATTTTGATCATAACGAGGACAACTCTATGCCGTGGTTTGTGATGTCTCACAAACTAAAATCAACGTTTTGAGTGGAGATAACTTTACTAATTAAAATCTTACAACTCTTGCAATATTTGTAAGAAAAATATAAATTAAAATTTCTCTCACTTACAATTACTTATTTTGAATAATTATAATTTATAACAATTATTTGTGAACTCTCATCTCTTTCCTTGAACAATTAATATAGATATTCGACAATACAGCAATTCAATAATTTCGGCTCCATTTTACGTTAAATTCATGGCGGAACTGAACTTTTCAGTCTCTCAACGTTCAAAAACACATGTACACAGAAGATGCTGTTGCATAAGAAGAAAATTCAATAAACAATAAATGTGTTATCTTTATTCCAAGGTTTGATTTGGTATAAACGATAAATGCGTTATCTCTATTTCAACTATGCATGCTTCTAAACAGACTAGTGTATAATATATATATATGGGCCGTCGATAATTATTCAGTGCTAGAACATTTTGGATGCTTAATTAAAAATATCTCAAGTAAATTTAGTCTTCGGAAATCATTAACTATGAAATACCTAATATCAGTATGTCATATTCTTGCATTTATTTATGAATATAGCAGAGGACATGGTTTCCATCTATCCACAAAGAACAAAGTTGAAAGTTCAGCCAATTGAAAACATGGATAAGTTTAAAAAGAGAAATTAAATCTAATTAACAATAATTATGCCCTTTTTTGGTTTGAGGCGAAAGCAAACTAGCTATTATGTCTCAATCGGTTTGGACGATATGGTTCAATATTAATGGCAAATCACACATCAAGGTGCAATGCTTTGTATATATGAAGTTACATATAAATGAGAAAATATTGCATTAATCTAATTCTTAAAGTTTGAAAAATTAAAAAAAAAATCTTAGAACAATAAATTTCACATAATTTTTTTTGGTACAAAAATTTCAGATAATTCGTATAACTATATGATGCTCAACTTGTCCAACACATGGGCTAATTAAGCCTGAATATTGATACAAATGGTTACCCCAAAGATCATCAACAACAATAATATTTGTTCAGTCTATATAATCCATCTTTTAATCAATTTGTTGTAATTATTTGAAAGTCAAGAAATTCTACTCATCCAAACACTATTTAAATTTAAAATGCTATTAAAAAATTGATTAATTATCCCCTTATGTGAAAAAAAAATGTTAAAACTAACACAGAGTTAGTCTAACTGTATAAGGTCTTACTAGATCCCTTTATGTCTCGATTTTAAATCTCAGATAAGATATTTGTGTAGGAAGAGGTAGCCACAAACCCTAAAACTAGAACAGTCAGTTACTTAGATATCTGATAATAGGATTAAGAAAAAGTGACGGATACCAGTTGATAATATGAAAAAAAAATAATGATAAAGATTTGGCTCACCACATGATTGCCAAATTCGGACCACATATATATAAAGTGAGATAATTTCGCTTGTAAACCGATCCAAGGAGATCAACGAAAGCAAGAGTGTAGGAATGCGTAAGATGGTGTGTTGAGGGGCGTCTGGATTCAGTGTGCAAGATAAAGTATCCTTTCACTCAATACATGTAGGAACGCAGTAGATTCATGGTAAAAAAAACACACACACACACTCACACACATTGAGCTGATTACTACTATCGTTGGAATGATACCAGAAAACACAGTACACATGCACACGCCTACATAGATAATTAAATCGACCCATGGATCAACTTATTCAGATTGAGCTGACCAGAACATGATCATCAGAGTCTTTGGTGGGAGTGATTTCAGCACTGAATCGTCGAGAGGACTCAGAGTTGACAAAATTACAGTGTGATCGAATTTCACCGTGAGAGGCAGTCAAGGGTCTGATATTACCCATTTTGATCATGGAAGCTGCGAACTGAGCGAAGAACAGTGATTGATTGCTTGCAAAGCTGTTGACAATGGCGCGACGCTGTCAGCACCAGAAGTGGAGAACAACTCTTCGTCACTGTTAATAAGGAGGCCATTGTGAAGCTGAAGGTTGGTGTAATATTTATTGTCGAAGGTGTTGGGAGGGGTTAGGTCAAGATTGGTGAAGTTGGTGGCGTCCCCATTGAGAGGACAAATGAGTTTCAGTTGTTGAAGGTATTTGAGTTGAGATTTGGATCAGGTTGGCCTGTGCCACTGAAATTGTATAACCTGTCCATAAATGTGATGCAGTGTGCTCTTCCAAATGTGTGAGCTCCTGAAAAGTACAAGCCCAAGATCATAAGAAGAATTCATAATTATGAAATAAAAGATGGGATGAATATACCAGAGAGAGCAACGAGATCAGTGGGATCGAGGCCCTGAGCAGCGTAGCCAGATTTGAGTTCATCCAAAGAGAGTGAAGGACCCGCCAGTTTGCGAGCGTTCGATTGGCTGTGGTGCTGTCCCTTCGTCCCAGCACTACTTTCCACCCTTTTCCTTTTGCCTGTCATTGTTCACTTTTCCTTTTTTTTTAACTTCGAATTATTACATTTTCTTTATTATTTACTAAAAATAAAGTGCATGTCCTATATCACTTCTAAATGATTGGCTAATTTTGATCAACCACACTTTACTAATTATGAAAAAAAGATCGGAGGAAGTCCATATTCATAATTAATCAAGTACGTACTCCGCAAATTTACTAGCTTGCATATTTAAAGACAGTTTAATAGTATATATATATAGGCTTGTACTTTATAGATCATTTATTTATAATTTTATGCGCAAAGTTGGTGCCCACACACAAAAGATTGATGACAAGTGTATTAGTGTGTGTGTGTGTGAATATATAGAAGGAGAAAGTACCAAGACAACAGAAACTTCAGCAGAAAGGGAGGGCGAGGATATCAGCACAAGAGACGGTAGCAGGTCAAGCAGCTTCTACCGCAGACTTGATGTTGTTGACAACATCCAATCCTCTGATTGAATTGGCATTAGGAAAAGCATCTAACTCCTCACCGTATGAAACTGTTATTATCGTTCCTGCCACTACCACCAATGCACAACATAGAGCTTCCACTGGGACCCCAAGACAACTCATTCTTCTTTTCTCTCTCTAGTTCTTGAGTGTTCTGAGAGAGACCCCTTCACGAGCCTTTATTTATAGATCACAAATACGTTGGTTTCAAATCAATATACTGATAATCATGATGATGAGTTAGTTGATGGGCTTTTGTCATAAGTCTCGTGTAGGGAGGATGACCTTGAAAGAGAAGATATATGAAGTTTGGATTCCAAACTTTAATAACTAAGACTTATGCTCGTTATAGCTTCTTTTTAGTATTAAGTGGGGTACATTTTTTCTGTTTCTTTAATTGTTAAATCAACTTGCGATGGAATATATGGTGGTACTTCAATATATCTCGAATTCTCCATTAAAGGCGGCATTCTCTTTTGAAATGATCGATGTTGGTTAAGTTATTAAAGTGGTTTTAATTTCTTGATTTGTTTTTTCTGTTCTGTTTTGTTCTTGTTGATGGTGCGTTTCGAACTTATTTGGTTGGTGACTTTATTTCTTGTTGGCTAAAGTAAAAATGTAGGACCCCCCCTGTGTTTATTCATAAATTTTTATTAGGATATATGGGAAGATGATGGTATCGGATCAATGCATCCCAAGAAAAAAAGATTTTTTTTTTTTGAATCCAAGACAAAATGAACTCTTCCCCAAACACGAACTTGCTTTTATTTCTTTCAATCTTTATCTTTAAGTATTCTTAATAAAACTGCAATCTATTCATTCACATAGAGGAAAATTACGCGCAAAAACCAGAAGAATCTTTGGCTTTAGACTGTCGTAGATACAGGACGCAAACTCACTGGCTTTGGTCTCTTTATGAAGTGTTATTCCGGGCTACTCCTCCCTTCGGTCGCCTCTATCACGGGTGTGAAAGCAAAACCCTGGCTTAAACAAAGCTACCCTGCTTTACCTCACCTATTTCTTCTCTCCTTCCTTTTAAAGACAGGACATTACCTCCTCTCTGCTGACACTAGTGGCTACGCGGGAAAAAGTTCCTAAGTATCTTTATACATTTTTTTTAGTGTGAGATATATGTGCCCTTCTCTCAATGAGAATTCTTACTACGAGGCCCTCGCCTTCCACGTGTTCACATGATTGGTCAATGTTTGAACAGTTCTCCACCAACATACAATGAGCCTAAGCCCAATATTGCAACTGTCATCAAAATTTGTTCCCTAATGAATGTATTGGGCCTAGAATTCAATTTGGGCCAAGGAAAACCACTTGGGCCAAGGAAAACCACTTGGGCCAGGCAAAATATTCATTAGGAAAGTTTAAAGCAGCCCAATTAGAGTGGAGGACAAAAAGATGAGAACGAAGCAACTAAAAAAAAAATGAAAAATGAGCTCACACTTTTCAGGCTTGGTCTGCTGGTCGATTCCTCGTCATTTTCTTCCGCTTGCTGGGCGCGATGCGGAGTTCTCTCCGCTTCTATTCCAAGCTTCTCCACTATTCCTCTCAGAACCTTAATCCTCCCTCTTTCTCCACTGATGGCGTTCTTCGTCTTTGTCATCTCTCTCACTCTCATCATCTCCACTCGTCGTCCTCTGTTCCTGATTCCAATTCCTCCCTAGATTCCTTGAAACTTGGATTTACTAAATCCGATGGCGTTCCAGCTGTCTCTGCTTCCCCCTCTTCTACCGGTTTAGTGGATCTCACATCTCTATCCTCAGCTTCGGCGTCTAAAGCTAGGGAATTTGTGGACTTGACTCGCCACTATAGTCGATGCTATTGGGAGCTTTCTAAAGCTCGTCTCAGGTCAGGATTTTTAAAATTTATATTCTTATTGTTTTGACCACCTTTCGTCTGATACCTGACTATCTTGTAGTTCCATGTGTTCCATCTAGTATTACCCTTTTTGTGTTGACCTATGTTTTAGTAGCACCGCCTTTCTATCTTAGCGTTCTCATCTAATATGATTTTGGAGATTGAATGAGTTAAATGAACAGTTTGTGGCAATTGGTATACCTAAATTACTCGAAATTCAAATTCGATCAGCAAACTCTTGAGGCTGGAACATCGTCACATTCTCAAGTTGTTTTCTTAGGATGGTTCTGCTTTGTTAACAAAGTGGTCTTAGCTTGTAGTACGTCTGAAGGAAATGTCTGTTTGATATTAACTTGTTTGTTGATGTTGGATTCTTGGAGGATGTTTTATTTAATTGAGTGGCAAATTTTCTGTTTTCTTTTATCTTATTTTCTTTTTATAAGATCAATATGTCCCTTCTGTTTCAGACTCCTTGGAATTTTCAACAATTCTGCATTTTTGCATCTCTGTATCCACTCAGTATCATTGTTTGGTTGCGGTTATGATGATGGGTCAATTTTTTGTAATTCAACTTAGCCCCTTCTAATTGGTTTCAGCATGCTTGTGGTGGCGACATCTGGGACGGGATTTGTCTTAGGCAGTAGCAATGCTGTTGACTTTCCTACACTATGTTGGACTTGCATGGGTACCATGATGGTTGCTGCATCTGCTAGCTCGTTAAATCAGGTTGGTTTGTTGGGATAATTGTCACTCTAGAGTGCATTCAGTAGCGTTCTTGTTTGTTTCTCTTTCTGTACCACTTCTTGAGACTATGTGACATGGTTTGCTTTCCATCAAGATTTGAGGATCACGAAGATTAATATGATGAAATATACAATCAGCGTAGGATATGTAGACTTCAATAGGCGCAAGAATGCAGGAGAAGACCTACTCAAATTCATCATAATATCATAATAATATGTAAAACGGGGATGATGGTAATTGAAGAAGGAAAGAAGGCTTGTACAAGCCATCAGGATTCAAATGAATTGCATGCAGTGATATAATGTTACTCTTCTGACATAGATATGGTAAAGAAGGGTATTGATAGCAGATATACACACACACACACACATATATACACGCACACGATGGCAGAATATCTGTCTATAGTAAACTAAACCTCGTTAGACTCATTATCTTTCCAGCAGGAATATTTAATATTACTGTGATCTTTTTACTTTGGTCTGAAGTACTTGTTTTTTGGTTGCCCCACCTTTTGCCTTTGGTACTTTGTTGACATTGAATCTATGTGATGATTTTGCTGTGTTAGGTGTTTGAGATAAATAATGATGCCAAAATGAAGAGAACAAGTAAAAGGCCGCTACCATCAGGACGCATTACAGTACCACATGCAATCAACTGGGCTTCATCTGTTGGTTTAGCAGGCACAGCTTTAATAGCAACAAAGGTAGCAAAATCAAATTATTCATTATTTTTTATTGTTTAGTCTTAGGATAACCCTTTTGAATGCTGTTAGCTGAGCAACTAATGATGCAGCTTTATGACAAGGTTGTTCCAGGCTAATATGTTGGCTGCTGGGCTTGCAGCTTCCAACCTCGTTTTGTATGCATTTGTATATACTCCATTGAAGCAGATTCATCCCATGAATACTTGGGTGGGGGCTGTTGTTGGTGCTGTTCCACCACTTTTGGGGTAAATTCTCTGCAAGACTTCTTTTGTTTCTCTAATGCATGGCAATTGTCAATTGGTAACCGCATGGTTGCAGCTACTTCTAAACATGATTGAGAAAATGAAGTCAAGGCAGTTGTTTATTGAAGAAATGAAGTTAGAGTAGTTGTTGAGTTGGCTCTTTGTTGGAAATGTCTTTACATCTCCATTTAATCATTAAATGTAGTATAAAACTTCACCAATTGAATGTTTTCCCTTCCTCCTTTTCACCTTCTTTCATCCTGTTCTAGTTTGGAAATTTTTGTGTGGTTTCTTCTGCCCCTCACCATGTGTTTCTGTGGTTTCCTTTTCAGATGGGCCGCAGCTGCTGGTGATATTTCACTAAATGCGTTAATTCTTCCAGCGGCTTTGTATTTTTGGCAGATACCTCATTTTATGGCCCTTGCATACATGTGCCGCAGTGATTATGCTGCTGGAGGGTAAGTTCAAATATGGTTATTTATGTCAATAAATTATTGTTTATGGAACTTTTTCGGTGCCTCCCTCGATCAATCTTTGTTCATGTGCTTACTTCCTTTGTTCAAAGAGACTTGTCTTGAGAGGGAGATCTATGTTTTTTACATCAACTAACTTTCTGTTCCTAAGGCTTATTCCATAATGGGGCTTAGTAATTCATACGTGGCTATGACTATCTTAGCTGATACCATATAGATTCTTAAATTTTAGAGTGAATTACTCCTCTTCCTCTGAGAGAAGCTCAAAGTACACAGCCCTCCCATTTTTTGGAAAAATATACACAAACTTCCATTTATGTCTTACATCAAAATTTTCCCCCTTTTCAAGCATTTGTTAGGAGAGAATTGTAACTTGTCCTTAATTTTATGTGCTCAAATAGTGAACAATTATATTAATATGCAAATTTCTTTTAATATCAGACATAGATGGATTTCATTCTGATGCTCTTATACGCTTTGTTGGCGATCTATACACTATATAATATCATCTATCTACTTATTAGTTAATGTGTTGTAAATTCAGGTTTAATATGTACTCACTTGCCGACCCTTCTGGTCAGAGAACTGCATCTGTGGCTTTGAGAAACTCTATTTATCTAATCCCTTTGGGATTCTTGGCCTATGATTGTGAGTAGCTATTTCCAACTTCTAGCAATATTTTGTATTTATTCGAATTTATCTGCTCTGATTATGCGCTGCAAGTGTTGATAGCATACTTTCATGGGAGACCTTGTTAATTTCCCTAGAGTTCAGTTGAAATTTCAAAAATAGTTCCTCTATTTTCAAACTATATACTTCCTCCCCTGAACTAAAAGTTGCTTTATGCTTGGGTCCAATTTTAAATTTTTAAAAATACCTTCTAGTTACTGAAACGCATATTTTTAAGTAAAGAACCCTTTTGAATCTAATGATTCAGAGGAGTGGTCTAGTGATGAAACAATCTGTTACTTACGGCCAAAATTATTCTTAATGCTATTCTTCTAGGTCCTGGTTCACTGATAAATTACGTAATTCTTATGGGCAACATAAAATAGAAAATAGAGCTTCAGATTCTGAATCAATTTGATTAGAAACAGCATACTACGCTTAGTAAACACAATTCTTTTTTTTTTTTGCCAGCAACAGAGAAGCCTTGAATTTATATCTGGAAAATTGCTCTTCAAAAGTTGTCTCGGAAGAAATCCAGTGATATATTTTTTAACTTGCTCATAAGTTTGCTGCATTGCATTTATTATGAACGTGATCTGTAGAAGAATCCTAACACTTACTATTTCTGAACTTGTCTACAGGGGGTGTGACTTCTGGGTGGTTTTGTCTTGAGTCGTTGTTCCTTACTGCTGTAATAACGGCTTCAGCATTTTCATTCTATAGAGATCGTACAAGAGAAAAAGCCAGGAGAATGTTCTATGCCAGTCTTATTTATCTCCCCGTGTTCATGTCGGGGCTTCTAATTCACCGTGTTTCCGATAACCCGCTCATGGCAGACAATGCTGCCAAGTCTGTAAAGTCTTCATCTTGCATGGAAACGTCAGTTGAGAATGACGAATATGTTCCCCAAAAGAAAAAGGAGAGGCACATGAAAGGAACATCAGCACGTCCACCTGTTGCCTATGCCTCTATTGCACCTTTTCCCTTCCTGCCTGCTCCTCTATATGATAATTCTCCTTGACATTTATTATTGAGCTTTCATATAACTGAATTTAGCCAAAAGCTTTTCTAATTTTGGTTCACCTATTGAATTTAATTTTTGGCTATGGCTGCTCAATTCATTCCGATTTTCCTTTGCATTATGCCTGCAGTAAGAATTCCATGAATAATTATGAATAGTTGTTTATTGTATCATATCCAGAGATCAGATGCTCGGCTCATTTTCTTGTCATCCCCTTTGCTTTTTTGCCTTCCATTGTCCCTTTTACAACTTCATTAGAATGTTTAATCTGAGTGAATGGTGCCGAAATTGACGCCATGATGTACCATCAGGACAAATGCTCACATTGTAAATAATTATTATGGCCAACATAACTAATTTAAACCGTAAATTTTATGAACAACGACAACAAAGAAGTTAGTGAAAGGTCACTTATAGATCCTTGGTGATTCACTCATTCTGAATTGTTTATGGGAATGTGGTCCTTTTTCCTGAGCTCACTGTTTATTACGGTATCTTCGGAGTTAAGACGAGAAAGGAACCAAACAACTTTGTGGAAAAGGTACCGAAATTTTTTAACCGCCATTGAGACAGTTCAATGAATCAACTAACTGTAACCCAGCAACAATTCATAATAACCAGCCACTTTCCCTGTCTTGTAAAGTTAACATAAACGGTTAGCATCTACTTCCGTATGTGCTCGAGAGAGTTAGTTAAGTTATTAAATTTATTTAAAAATAATTTTTTAAAAATTTATCTATATTCAAAAGATTGTATTAAATTTTAAATAAGAGTAAAACTGCAAAAATGTAATTAATAAAAACTATTCATTCCTTCTAGAAATTGTCTTATAATAATAAGGACTATAGGAGTATAGTTGGAAGTTTTTCTTTTATCTTCTTTACTATAAAAAATTTATTTAATGAAAATAAAAATATAATGTGTCAATATTTTGCATGTGTGAGCGTCATCCTTTTAAAAGGGGGAAAAAGGGGGGACAAACAAATTTTGTTAAGAAATTTAAGAATAATAAGTAGCTAATAATGAAGTCTTTCCATGACTGAATAAGCATGCAATGTAAAGAGCTACAAATTATTATTTTTTTTATACAAAATTTGGTTGAAAGAGGTTGAGTTTATATAAAGTCTCCATTCATCCTAGACAATATTAATATTAGACAGGATGGACTGTCTATTACCTTCAGGCGTAACCCTATGTACGCAGAAGTTAAGATACTTTTCTAAATACTACGATTAAAACTATAATAAAATAATACTCCCTAAGATCTAACACATGCCGTATATCTCACCTCTTTTTATTGATTAAACTCACCCAACCATGGGTAAGAATATAAATTATGATAGAACATGAAATCCGATGGAAACAAGCTCTGCCCCACTACCCACCTTCCTTCCTTCTAATTCATAAATCGCAGTGCGATTAGTTACAATACCAACTCCCTCCCTCCCTCCCTCCCTCCCTCCCTCTCTTACTGTAGCTTTGGTCCATCCCGAGCACAAGGTATAAAACACACACGCCACAGAGCATATTTTCCTGGAGAGTGTTTCCCAATCAACGCTGAAACTAGCGCATTATCTTCGTCTTCACTCTCAGAATGCCTTTAAGTAGGAGCATAATCCGTTATATGAGATCCAGGTCCCACCGGCTGGTCCAGGACGGTTCGGTGGAGCCCGTCGTCACCGATGGCCTGACGCAGAGCTGCTGGGCCAACATGCCACAGGAGCTTCTCAGAGAGGTGTTGGCCAGAATTGAAGAATCCGAAAGCTCTTGGCCTGCTCGCCGGAGCGTGGTGGCTTGCGCCGGTGTGTGCCGCACTTGGAGGCTCATCACGAAGGCCATCGTCAACACGCCTCAAGTTTCCTCTAACATCACCTTCCCCATCTCTGTTAAGCAGGTTTGTGCTCAATGCCCTTGAGGACTGAAGGCTGTCTGAAGAAAATTTTCCCTCTTTTTCAGTATGCATGATTTCAACAACTCCTTGATTTTCGGTTTCTCTTGAAACAATCCCATGGTTGACGGGTGAGAGTGAATTATATTTATTGATAACCAAGATTTTTTATGTTGAATATAGTTTTGTTAAGAAATATAGATTTTTGTTGGTAAAAAAATATAAAAATAAATTAAGATTGTTCATATCTGATCTTTTGCCCCCATTGGGACATGAAATATTTGGTAAGCAAGGTTTTAGCATTTCTTTTCTTGTTTGTTAGCATATTTTTAGATTTTTTTTTTAATTTTGTTTGGGAATTCGTTAACACTCTGTTCTTATTCGTCTCTCTCTGTTTTCTTAAATATTTTTCCTTTTCTTTAATTATTAAATAATTTCGGACACCAGCAGTTAATTCCTGTTTCATCAGTAAATTCACATCCACATGCTCTTTTCTTCTTCATATTTAATATATATATATATATATGTACTTTTGGCTAATTTATCATCATAAACGTTATAGATAACATCGATGCTTGAAAAAATTCTGAAAATATACACTCAAACCCACAATCCTTCGCGCACGCGTGCAGAGAGAAAGAACAGTCGATCTGAGTAATATTTCAGCACAGAAAATATTTAGTGATGTAATTTGGATTCTTTACATTTATACACTCACGAATTCGGAGAAATATATAGAAAAGAGTGTGATCATGCATAAAATTCATATCTTTTCTTTAACCTCGGTTTTTTCTTTTAAAAAAAAAATCCTTCTACCATATATGGCCATTTATATGATTTTTTTTAGACATTTATCATCTCTTTTTCTTTACCTCTCTCCCAACAACACTATTTGCAGTCATTTTTACGATAGTAGAAAATCTGAATTACATTCTAGTTTGGCAAGGATAATATAATATGATTTTGCTCGGTTTCTGTCAACGAAACACCTTCATTGCCTCATTGGGACGCATCTAATTATTCAGACCAAGAATCAAAATGATAATTACCTCTAACTAAGGAGCAATTTGAGTGGCTACCAGAAGATGACTCCTTTTGTATTGAATGTTTTAATTTATTGTTTGCCTGCCCTCCAAGGCATTACTATAAAAGATTCCCCTGGTTTTAGGTGACAATGATTGGATGTGACTATTGTGCTTGTCTTTTTGCTGATGAAGACATCAATTCAATTTATTTTTTCCCTGCCCTCCAAGATATTTAACATGTTGGTTACACTTTATGATAATTTTTTACAGAATGGCCCGAGGGAAAATCCCATCCAGTGCTTCATAAAGCGCGACAGATCAATCCAGACATATTATTTGTTTCTCAGTTTAACTAACGGTGAGAATATTTTCCCTTTTATAAAGGTTGAATATTATGTTTTGCAGGAGATGTAGTTAGAAGATTATTTCTTTCTGTTAAATTTTGGAGGATACTGTTTTTCCTTCTTCATCCTTTGGTGTTCTTTTCAAGTTATAAAGCTTCTAATCCTAACCTTGTCTACTTCAATTTGCAGCATTAGTCGATAATGGAAAGTTTCTTCTGGCAGCACGCAAGTGTAGACATGCCACCTGCACGGATTATGTCATATCTCTTGATGCTGATGATATGTCAAAGGGAAGCAACACTTATGTTGGGAAACTGAGGTAACTGAGCAATGTGACTTATTTTTTTCATTCATTTCTGAGCCAAGACTTACACCTTTGAGTTCTTGGATAAGATCAAATTTTCTGGGAACGAAGTTCACAATTTATGATGGCCAGCCACCTCACAAAGGGGCAAAGACTACAAAAAGCCGCTCTGTTAAACTGGGGAACCTAAATCAAGTTTCACCCAAGGTTTCTACTGGTAACTATCCAGTGGCATACATCTTATATGAATTAAATGTGCTAGGCTCCAGGTAAGCATCAACTATAACAAGTTCATACAGAGTTTTTCTTCGGCTTGAAAGGAACACTATAATTGTCTTTGCATATATATTTACCCGCATCCTTAGGTTAAAAATAATACTTTTTGAGTAGAATTCATGCTTGATTGTGTAGTTTTTTAAGACAATTTAATACTTACACAGTACTTGTAATGTAACCAGCAGGGGTCCCAGGAGAATGAAAGTTGTCATGGACAACATTCCTGCCTCTGCAATTCAACCAGGAGGGGTGAGACAACATGTGCAGACGGAGTTTTCTCCGAGCAATGTAGAAAAGGTTCCGTTATTCCCATTTTTTAGGTCAAAATCAAATAGAATTGAAAACTCTATATCTAGATCCCTGGGCAATGATGAGGTGCTGGTGTTAAAAAGTAAGCCTCCAAGGAGGCATGAACAGCTCCAATGTTGGTGTTTGAACTTCAAAGGACGAGTGACAGTTGCTTCAGTGAAGAACTTTCAGCTGGTGGCTTCCCCAGAAAATGGACCTTCTGGAGCAGAACATGAGAAGACCATCCTCCAATTTGGAAAAGTAGGGAAGGATTTGTTTACAATGGATTACCAGTACCCCATCTCAGCATTTCAGGCTTTTGCAATCTGCCTTAGCAGCTTTGAAACCAAAATTGCTCGTGAATGATGCATGTTTCAACAAATATTCTTCAGAAAGAAGACCAATAACACAGTGGCCATTATGTTCATTTGGCAGAGCCATGCTGCCTGCTAAAAGCTGTGCCTGGGAAGTGTTTTAAGACTGAATGAATTAGCTTTGTCTGGAGAACTTATAGAAGAGATGATACTGATAACTGATAGCAAAAGTTCCTTGATCAAGGGTCTACTTTTTCTGGGCAGTGTTTACTTCCTTGTACAGTTTTGCAGGTTGCCAATTGATGATGGTTAGTTGTTACTTGTTGTTCATGCATCTGGTGCAGTAGGGTTTAGGGTTATTTGGTAGGAAGTGATTTGATAGATCTGTTGTAGATTAAGTAATTGGAACCAGTAAGAGGGGTGGAGGTTAATTAAAACCAGGATTTCAGTTTGGTTTTTCTGGATAGGGATTTATGAGATCGGGAAAGATCTCATAAAATTAGAATGACGTTTTGGAACTTCCCTTATCCTATAAAATTAGAATGACGTTTTGGAACTTCCCATGTGTATCCTGTTCACTTTGTACATAGATTTATATGTTTGTTGTCTATCGTCCTAGTAAATAAAAAGCATATATTTTCATGATTGCATATTTCAAAGGGTTATTTTACTAGTTCTGACTAATTTTGTAAATTCCTAGCATACAATTAAAATATTATACTAATTTTTAATTTCTGTCTCTTCACAAATCCTGGATGACACCCACTTCACACTTGAGCACGCTTTCAAAATCACATATTTAATTGTTCAAGTCTGAAAAAAGTATCGCATGTATTAATTAATTAGAAGGAAAGAGCAAAAAGAGACAAAATCTTCAGCAAAACACAGAACATCCAAGCAGTTCATTCAACAGTTTTGTCAGTTACAACAGCAGTTGCCATCCATTACGATACCCGATAAGGAAAGAAACAGAGTTCATAAAGAAATGTAGCATACTACCGTGTCTTTTTAAGCATTTGAATCATACTACCGTAAGTTATCCTTTATTCCAAATCTTCATGCGAGATTAAATTATTACTCATCAGCATGTTTTCAGAATAGCGAATTCAAAAGCCAACAAATTAAACCCTTAATGCACGTAACCAAGACATGGATTTCAATTCGATAAATTCTCCCATTTATGTATAACCAGCGTGATACGCCATGTACCTAGCCCTTTCCCTCAGTAAGAAAAATTAAAAAAAAAACACAGAAGAAAAGAAAAACTGCCATAATGTGTATGTAACAATGACTACGTAATCCAGGATGTAAGTATGCATCCTGTTTGCATTTTAATGATAATCTGTTCTCAAACCATTTCACCACAAATTGTTATATACATGATTATCATATGTACTAATTGATCACTTTCAGGCTGCTTGCAACTGGTTGCTTGATTCTGAGCTTTTCACTAAGGATTCAGCGGCTTCTTCATCTTCTGCAGGTAGATCATCCGTATGCAATTCTAGCTGATTAAGGCTCTGAACAAACTTGGTGAAGGAAGGAAAATGTTCAGGGGAAAAGAAGTAAGCCCCCATTCTATTATATGTGAACAAGTCCAACACATCATCTCCTGATAGATTCTTCTTGATCTGTTCAAAATTCCCTGGAGCTCCAACACTCGAAGAATTTTGCCCGGAAACCCTGACCCCGTGCTCCCGGCAAGCTACTATAATCTGAGCAAGCAGCGACTCAGGACTAGATAGGATTTCGTTTGGCTGATTTGCATCTGACAGGTCCATTCCAGGACATATCATCTTACACGAATTCTTAGCAAAGATCTTTGCAACTGATTCATAACCATCTCTGTTAGCTGTGTTATAGAATCCTGCAGTTAGCTCAGAAGGATGAGATCGGGTTCTGTACCAAGAGTGCATTAGGGGAATTTTGCCATATACTGAAACTCCACTGTCAAAAGTTGTAGCTGCCATCGAAAGGAGACGATCGCCATGAGCTACAAGCATATCAGAATACCAGGAAAGGAAGAACTCCCCATAAGGAGACTCCCATGAGCCACCATTGGCGAAAAACCCACCGGAGTTTGGTGATTGGCCATAGTTAGGAGCATCATGTGGACCACCAAGCCCCCACATAGGATTTCCTGATGCTTCGGCATGTTCTTTAAGAATGCGAAGCATTTTATGGTCATAACACTGAAATTCCCCGACTCCATGGATATTTGGTAGCTTGTGGTGAGATGGATAGCGTAGCTCCTCATCAGGTCCTAAACCCATAGAAATTCCCTACAAGACATGAAGAATTTATCAGTCATGTACATCAATAAGCTGTATGTTGAGAGTGTAAACTAAAAATTGGCTCCAGAACTAAATTTTTTTACCGTAATAGTAGAGCCCATGAAATGAGAAAACGAAGATTTGAAGCTCTCACAGAAACTCTGGTAGACCTGCACCGCGGTCTTCCCATTGAAAACTGGGAGTTTATCAACTGCGAATGATAAACATTCCTTGTACTGCTGTCCTGATCGATCTGTAAAGAAAATACCTGGCTCCGAATCACCAATCCGAGACACCCATTTGGGTAGTGGGATGCTTGGTGTTTTAGATCCATTAAAGCAAAGCGTTGCATGGAGCTTGAGACCTGCACTCTGAACCATCTCAGCAATAGCAAGATAACCTGACCATTCATATTCTCCCATGCAGTGTTTCTCAACAATGCCCCACCAAATTGGGAGCTCAACACCTTCAACTCCTAATAGCTTCAAAGCTTTCAGACCAGCTGCAATTGCTTTAGCATGGTTTACTGAATTGCAGTCATAAGAAACTGCATCGAGGGGCAAACCCACAAATAATCTGACACCATTCAGCTACACCACCACATTTCAAGCATGTTAGTTTCTTTTTATTGTCTTTGAGCTTGACATTGGGTATTGAATTATTTCATTTAGACAAAACTTTGTCTTATCTGATACAGAGCGGCAAAAGTTTTAAAGAAGCAGTATTTAAGTTTTACAGATATTTTATTAACTGGTGTTTATAATCAATAGAGAATCCGATTAACTCTGAGAGTGAAATACCAGCAACTCCAACTATGCAAACTTCCTTCAGCCATTAATATCTGATTCGTAAGAGCACAATTTTATCTTTGTCCATTTATGAACTTTCCCTGACAGTAATGCATTATAAATGAAACTCAATGACGAATGAGTGTCAAAACCGCAATTATTCAAAAATGAAAGTTTGCTTTCTCCAATAAAATTCACCATACACTATCTAAAGGAACATAAGTACTCAGAAGAACCGCAAAACAGGGGACAAATGAAGATGAAATACATATGTAAGCCTTTTTTTGTCAAATGTTACATTTGAAATATTCTAACTCAACCAGATATACAGTTCAATGCTTCAAGCTAGGCCATAAACCAGAACAACTCAAATCAAGTAAAGAAGATCAAGATTCCATTAATTTCCCAATACTTTGTCAGCAACAAAACGCAGCACGCAATGAAGAAGAAATTTTCGTGAAAGAAAACTCACCGATTTAGATGTTTTGGGAGAAGGAGAGCGATTCTCCTCGCGAACGGCAACAAATTGAAGTGCGCTCACAGTTAAGCGCAGCCCGGCCTTCTTCCATGTGGGACTCCGACCAAAAGAAATCCTAGAATTCGAGAGGCCAAAAGTATCCTTTAGATTACAGAAGCGAACTTCCCTGCAAGCGAATTCAGATTTCCCGAGCTTGACTTGAGAGCTTGCAAAGACCGAAACCTCCATAGCCAGAAACAAAATTCTTCACCAACCAAATGGGAATTCTCAGTTATCCAGTAAATTCCTCGCAACCGAAATTCAAGCACAGGATAACGAAAGAAAGTAGTGTGGAAGGATCAGAGAGAGAGTAAAAGGGATAAAGAATAAAATTAGGTAATGAAGAGAGATTCTAGGCTGAGGGAAAATTGGAAGTGGGGAAGGGCGGTATATATAAAGGAGGAGCATGAGACGCGATATTTCTCTCGGACCAGGAAGAAGGAAGGAAAAGAGAAAAGGCACGCCAAAGGGAACGCCACGTGGCGGAACGAGAGGAGGCCAAAGTGGAGCCGCATATAATTATGAAATACTACAGACCAGACAAACCTGGGATTCAGCACCCAAATCATGTTGTGGATCGCGCTAGTTGAATTGTCCCAATTTTATTTATTTATTTATTATTATTCCCATAATGAGTTGGAATGGATACATCATAATATTTGTCCACAGTGTAATTACGAGAATTGAATGAGTATGATGTAATTAAGAACTGAAATAAATTAATGTAAGCAAATGCATGTTCATGCAAAAAGATTAAGTTGCATGTATGCAGAGAATTTAAGTTGAGAATTGAGGAGCTAAAGATTTAATTGAATGTTTGATTGTTTAAGGTTGCGTTAATTAATTGAATGGATAAGATGGGTGAAATTGGGGATTTGCCATTTTTTTTTGAGAGATGTGTGGTAGGATTAGAAAGCTGACGTGGGAACATGGCAAAAAGAGTGGTATGGTCTGGATAAGATAATAGTGCAATAGTAGTAATAATGATGAAACTAAAATATACAAAACTCTATATCACATCCTACTTACTATATTTTATATAAGTTGATAATTTTATACTTTATTTTAGGCCAACTGTATATAACTCCCAAACGGTTAATAAAATTTAAAATATGAAGCAAATTATATGCTATTAATACGAATTTACGGAAAAATTCTTGTGTGCACCCAGCGCATCATGTCATATGTGTGAAAATGCTCTAACTCAAATGCTTTTAATCTTGTTGTTGGCCAACCATTTTTTATTATTTATTGTTTTAAAATTTTAAAATGATTAGAATTCGGTAAATCCCTCAAACTATCACTCCCTTCTCTCTTTCTCTTCCTTCTTTATAATGTATCATATTATTATTAATATATCCATTAAAAACTAGTTAAATCGACGCAACTAAAATAATATTTTAATTAAAAAATTAATATATATTTATTATAAATAATTTATTTAATTAATTATTTTAGTATTTATAAATTAGTTATATATGTTAAAGTTAATAAGGAGTAATAATGATAAAAGAGGGGAAGGGAAAAAGTGAGAGGAGGGAGAGGGAATGGAGTGTGGGAGCCACAAGGGGAAAGAAGAGGCTAAGGATGGGTGGGGAGAGAAGACGTGTATGCGGTGCATTTGGGCGAATGGGCTGACTCATTTCCACATCACTCCTGACACTCTGACACCCCCTCGTTAGCCTTTCCCAGGTCGGTCCCTTCTCTACCCCACACGCTTTTCCTTGGATAAGAGTAGGGGTGTTCATAGTGCCCGGTGGCCCGGTCCGCCCGCCCGAGCCCGGTAAAAAATCGCCCGGCCCGGCCCTAAAAAAAGTGCCCAAAATATATTTGGGCAGGGCCGGGCCGGGCCAGTTGTCGGGCCGGGCCGGGCACCGGGCAGGGCATGCTGCCCTGCCCATTTGGCCCGGCCCTATATATATATATATTTATTATTTTTTTAATTTTTTTCTTAACTTATTTTATTTGTAATTTTACACTTTTCACTTTAACTGGCAACTCTCCTTGCTCATTTTTAAAATATTAAACATAACTTTTATATTTATGTAGATACCAAAGTTGCTCCTCTGCTTTACTTGCTAAGTATTCAATTTTTTGTGTTGCAATAATGCTACAAATATCCGACCTCTATATATTTTAATATTTCTTTTTTATATATGTAATAGACTTTGAGACTTTAATTACTATTTTTTTGATACCTTATTCTTAGTAAATTATATATATTATTTAACTCTTAAAAATATAAATATGATATTATTTTATAAGTTCATGATAGCAGATTTTTTTCTCACAATATGAGCAGGACATCACTATTTGGGCATGCCCAGCCCGCCCATGCCCAGCCCGCATATGCCCAGCCCGAATTGGTTAGGGCTTTTACCGGGCAGGGCCGGGCATCGGGCTGCAAAATGCAGCCCATGGTTTTTCCGGGCAGGGCACCGGGCAGGGGGGCTGCCCTGCCCAACCCGGCCCATGCACACCCCTAGATAAGAGTCCCTTGGATATTTTTATTATGTTATTTTTTATTTTAATAATATTAAAACGTTGAAGATATTTCACCGACCATCTTTACATGATAACATATTTTAAGTGTAGCCCTGTAGCTCAAACTTATTTAATTTATTTATAAAATAATGTTGACGGAAGGTTATTAAACCTAAGCCACATGAGCTCTCCGAGAATTCTCTGGTTTTTAGTCCTCTTTAACTATTTTTTTTATGGAAACAAAATTTAAATAGATTCGATATCAATCTTATTAAAATCAAGTGCAACCTCCCTTAAATCAACTCGAGTTAACTTTAGTCATAAAAATTCTCATCACATAAGAAAATAGTTAAGATTTTGAATCCAAGTCGTCTAATTGGAATGAATCCATCTTTACCCTTAATATCTTGAAGGAGACTAGTATCTACTGTAGGCTGCCCATTATATATGCTCTACTGTAGGCTGCCCATTATATATGCATGTGTGTGAAGAAAACAATATTGACTCCCATATATCTCATATTTATTGCTTATGTATGGCTTGTGAGGGATCATTAGACCAGTAGACCACTACTCATCTTTGGCGGCAAGTCAACAGAGAGCCCATCCCCTTTTGCCACCCGGGCTCCTATTCCATTGGGCTATTAATCCCATTTGAGTTGTAGTTTCAGTTTATTTAAGGTCCATAAATTGTTTTTTTTTTCAAATAGTCAAGAAATATATATATATATACATACATACCAACTAAGGGTTTAATATGTGGGTAGGTTCCTCAAAATATAGCGGATCAATTTTTAAATTTTTATTAAGAGATATATTTATATTTGTTATCTGATAGTACCTCAAACAAAATACTTATATTTAACAATAAATATAAATATAAATATATAATGATCACCTCCAATAACTATTGATTAACAGCATATTATTCAAACTAAAGTAGCAATGCGCTGTACCTCACATTCTCAAAACGCTCTCAACACTTGCTGCCGTTTTCTTGTTAGTCGTCTAATTGGGATGAGTCCATCTTTACCCTTAATATCTTGAAGGAGTCTAGTATCTACTGTAGGCTGGCGAGTATATATATGCATGTGTGTGAAGAAAATAATATTTTTTTTAGTTTAAAAAAATTTAAGTGAGTTCCAGTCTCCTACTAAAATTAAGGTATAACTCCAGAGTTCAGAGAGCACTTACAGAAAACTTACAAGATTGCTTATTAAAAGAACCATCATAAGGGTAACGGGAATTCAACTTGTATTTTATTTATTATTATCTTTGTTAACTCTTGTTAACTTGGTTGAAGAAAACAATATTGACTCCCATATATCTCATATTTATTGCTTTTTTTTTAGTTGTCTACCCGATTCACCGGAACTTTTTCCCGACTATATTCGGATCCGACCCGCGTCGTTCACCTTGCTATGGTGGGTGAGTCTCCCAACAAGAATTTTCTATATACGCTAAGGCTCAAATTCAAGACATCGTTTAAACGATACCGAGTTACTTATCACTCGGATCAACTTCTGTTTGTCATATTTATTGCATATTTATTGCTTATGTATAGCTTGTGAGGGATCATTAGACCAGTAGACCATTATTCATCTTTGGCGGCAAGTCAACGGAGAGAGCCCATCCCCTTTTGCCGCCCGTCTCCTATTCGAATGGGCTATTAATCCCATTTGACTTGCAGTTCCAGTTTATTTAAGGTCCATAAATTGTTGTGTCAGACCAATTTTTAAATTTTTATTGAGTGAGATATATATAATTAATATTCGAAAATACTTTTAACAAAATACTTGTGTTTAGCAATAAATATAAATAATGATCACCTCCAATAACTGTTGATTAACAGCATATTATTCAAACTACAGCAGCAATGCAATGTCCCTCACATCCTCAAAACGCTCTCAACATTTTCTGCCGTTTTCTTGTTAGCTCAATTAGGAACAATCCTCCCCTCAGGATTAAATACAGAAATCTCAAGTCAAATGATGCATCTCAGAGACTTCCTAAATGTATAGGACATGCAGAACAAATCCAAACCCTTCACAAGCACACGCATACCTAATTCCGCCCAAGAATTTCTCGACAAAATTAGTACAGCATTATTCACCAGTCAATAAGGCGGGGGTCCTCCTGGTGGGCCAGGCGGACCGCCTGGTGGTCCCCCTGGAGGCCCTGGGGGGCCGAAGGGGCCAGGACCAGGCGGTGGTGGAGGTGGTGCATAGAAAGGCACGGGTGGAGGAGAAGCCGGTGCTGGTGGTGGTGGTGGTGAAGCATAGAAAGGCGCAGGTGGAGGAGGAACTGGTGCTGGTGGTGATGGTGCAGGAGGTGGAGCAGGACCAGGCCCGGGTGTTGGTGGAGGATTGAAACAATCTTGTATCAACCAGCAGCAACATATAACATATAAACTGTGCCAAAACGCATAGAGTGGGGGAATTAAGGAGAGCGAGTGATCATTCGAATGGAATAAAGATTAGATTCAGGAACATGAAGAAAACGGGGAATGGGGTTAAAGTAATGATAAGGAAACTAACCAAGAAGAAATGGTGTTGCAGAGTCCATCGAAGAAGCCACCAAGCGGTCCAAGGAAGGGGGGAGGGCCGGGCGGTCCTGGAGGACCCGGAGGCCCAGGCCCAGGACCTCCGGGAGGTGCCGGCGGTCTCATTTACGCTCTTCCGATCGACGGACGATGAACAAACAAATTAAACAGGAATCCAACTGATATCAAAGAGGTTTGAGAAGAGGAGGAAGCTGGGGTGTGATATATGGAGGTGTCCGAAGTAAGGTTTGATGACACGTGTTGGTTGTTACCAGGTTTGGTAACTACCTGTCAACTGCTGTTCTCCTATCTACCCTTCTCCCTCGTTGGTTTCTCAGTATGCAATTCTGCTGCTGATTCAGCAAAGTCAGTATGAGAGAGAGAGATGGTGCTCAAAAAGTGAGAACAAGTTGTAAAATCATGTTTGAAATGTTTTATTGAGAACAAGGAAAGGCGAAAATTAAACGGTTTATTTAAATTCACGCGTATGTATGTATATATATCAACCATATATGCAGATGGATGTTAGATTAAAAGGGTGCATGTTCAATTTTCAGATGGCGAATTGAACCAACCAAATGGAGAATGATTATTTGACCCAACCAACCCCGCCTAATGAAAGGAAGGTAGAAGAGCTAGCTAGCATGCCAAGACAAAAACGCAACTCATCACGATATAGCACAGGGAAAAATTATTGTCGTTTAAGATGTGCAAACGTAAGTTTTATCACTTAAAAGATGAAATGATTAATTAATCAATACACATGTTTCATTATTTTTCTTAGAATTTTGTTGGAAGATGAGAAGCATATATAGTGAAAATTAAAGACTAAATAATATGAAAGTCTTTTGGCTTTGGAAGGTTTATTAAAAATGGGAATTTCGTACGTTGGACATTTGTGGATGTTATTAATACGGTTCTATAGAATGCTTCCATAGCATCAACTCCACTCAACCAGCAAAGATGAAAAAAACTTTGGAAACCAAACCAAAAGTATTCCTCAGACCATTTTAGATTACCGATTCTAACTCGTATTATAATGATATTTATACACGTGTTGGGCAAAAAACATGTTTATGTATTTATTCCCTCTATTGAGCACATTTAGGAAATAAGTACAGTTCTTTATATAAATCGTTTTCTTAATTAGAATGGCATATAATAATTGCCTGAAGTTATAAACGAGATCAAACTTATAATTCTTTATTTATACGAGAGTTTTTATACCACTAGATTATAAGACCGTTGACACCTTTATACAAGTAATTCCTATTATTTTGTGCAGTTTTTAACGAGTTATTCCAAAAATATCCTTCTGTCATATTTTAATATAATTAAATCTTAAGAAAATTTGTCATTTCAATTTATCTTGGTTAAATGAGTTAGTTAGAATAGATTTACATATTGAACCAGAGGAAGAAATTTAAAATTTGAAACCATTGGATGAATGTTAATATTTCGCAATTCATTCCAACTAAATTAGGTTTTTTTTTTTTGATAAATTCCAACTAAATTAGTAATACAAAAAAAAAATAAACAAAGCCTTTTTCTGTCTGAAAAAAAAATATAAAACTAAAGCCTCGACACAAACAATTGGCCCAGGAAAAACCTCAAGAAGCCCAACCGAAACACACTGTTCATCCTACCTGCGGATTTTGTGGACAGTGATGCCGAAGGTTGTGCCAAGGAAGTTATCGTATGTGAAGAGATTGGGTATTTCTCTAACCGTCCAAAACGAGAAGTAGGGACCTGTCGTCGAGGAGCCCAATCCTTTTCATGGCAGCCACTGTCCATTTCCCAAAGCTTCTCTTCTTCAATCCTGCTGGATTCTTCAGTTCCAAGTCTCCAAAATCTCTCTCAGTATCAGGAATCAGGCTCAAGTCAACGCCTTCATCTTCATCCTCCATGGCCACTCATTTTCATGTTTCCGAAGGTGCACCCAGTGAAGATTTGGAGCGTTCATCTTCTCGCACAATCGGAGAACATGATCTTCTCATTGTGGGTCCCGGGGTTCTTGGTCGTTTGGTGGCTGAAAAATGGCGGGAGGTACGGTATTCTGATTATTTGTCTCTATCTCTATCGAGTGCTTCTTCAAGAGATTTCCATGCGATACTTCGTAGTTTTATGATCAATTCAGTAGTAGAGTTTGGGATCGGGAATTTTGTTATACACTAATGCACACTGCTGCCACCACGTTTCTTGGCACTATTATTATATTTTATTTTGAAGCAGGAACATCCCGGTTGTCAAATTTTTGGACAAACAGTGACCACTAATCATCACGATGAGTTGATTCAATTGGGTATTAATCCGTCTTTGAAGTGGACGGAGGCCACGCACAAATATCCTTATGTCTTTTTGTGTGCTCCACCTTACCAGTCCGCAGACTACCCTGGTGATCTTAGGTGAGCATCAGAGTTCATCCTTTGACTATTTTGAACAGAAATTGTGTTTGATGACATGTTTATATTTGTGTCCAAAGTCATTGCTGTTCTCGTATTAGTCGTGTTGAGCTGCTGAGCACTTCTGTATCAGTTAACGATTAGGAATTAAATTTTACCTCCGTACAATCTGCTTCAAGGAAGCTATCTTGACACTCCTTGGTTCGACCTTATGAGTAACTATTTATTGTGCGTGTAATATATAACATAAATTTATTGATTATTGCTATGGACCGAGGATGTTAATCTTCACATTGTGATGGTAGCACTGTCTTATTAGGTTGCTGGAATAAATATTCTGCTTTTGCTTTCCATTTGTTTGCATCTTCATCTTCACAATTTTGACCTGTATGATATCTATGATTTGAATGTTCTGCCCATGAGTGATCGCATTGTTTTCGTGTTGTGATATCAGAGTTGTTGACCAAATGAACCTCAGTGGTGTAGTGCCACCTCCTTTAATCAGCTTCATTTTTAGCTGCTAGAAAAGGAAAATTGAGATGTACTTGGAAAAAAAGGATAACTCAGTTTGTTGAGTATTGTACTTATGTGTTGTTTTGGATTTGTAACCTATCAGGCGTGCTGCTTTAAGCTGGGATGGTGAAGGTTCTTTCCTGTTTACATCAAGTTCTGCTCCATATGATTGTAATGATAATGGAGAATGCAATGAGGTAACTTTTAGTACAAACTTCTTTTTTTCAAACTTGAACTGCAAATTATTAAATGCTTACTTTTTACATTGTAGGATCTTCTTTAGATATATTACTTCTGATCCTTAATATAAGAGCTAGTTGGAGGTTAGATTTAGTTCTAAATATAAGATCTCAACTCACTTTGTCTCCCAAATTTATAATTTTTCCCTCGAGTATCCCTATTGATTACACATGTTATTCCAAGGGTAGTCATGATGAAAGATGATATTTTAGAAAAACTAAATCATATTTGTTATAAATAATTAACATAACTAACTTTCTTAATTTACCCAAATTAGTTATATAGCTCTTATATTAAGGATTGGAGGGAGTATTATGAAATGGTTAAACTTTTCGTGCAAAATACCACATGAAGCATGTGTTCCATATTATTCAGATCTATGAACTTTGTATAGGGTTTTGTTTCTCACTTTTTGGTGGGCATATATATGTGAGTTTATCTATTAATCAGATTTGATGTACTTCTTTCCAGGATAGTCCAGTTGTGCCAATTGGTAGAAGCCCCAGGACTGATGTCCTTCTTAAAGCTGAAAATGTGGTATTGGAGTTTGGTGGCTGTGTTCTGAGACTGTCAGCACTTTATATATCCTTTTCATGGTTAATTTTATAAACATTATAAGAGTTTTCTCATCCAGGTGGTTTTTGCAATTATTTTCACATCTTATATCAACCTTGACATTTATAAACAAAGATGGCAAAGGTGCACATGCTTATTGGTTAGAGAAGGGGGCTGTTGACGCCCGTCCTGATCACATCCTGAATTTTATTCATTATGAGGTAAGAATGTCAGTTCATCTCCAGTTATATCCTGTAATTTTGTAAACCATGGTCGAAATGGTAGTAATCTCGTATGTATTTTTAAAAATAATATACCTCTTTACAATATTGAGATATTGAATTGTATATTCTATGGCTTTGTCAGAAGAGGTTTCAGGTTTCTCGCCTTTGTATTTTCCTTTCATGTGACTTGCGAATTGTGTTTCATGCTAGTTTCTATACCATGAGACTTCTTTACTATAGATGGTTGGTCTATTACATTCCATTATTCAATCTACTTATAATCATATATTTATGGTTATCATGATGAGTTAAACTAATTAGGTGACACTTTTCTAACCAGGATGCGGCTTCCCTCTCAATTGCAATCTTGAAGAAGAAATTAAGAGGAAGGATTTTTTTGGGTTGTGATAATCATCCTTTGTCCAGGTCACATACTTCTTGAATTAAATTCCTATGCTACCTTTCTGACTTTTTTTTTGTCTAATTTCTTTTGCTACTTATTGGTTTTATGTACTGTTGCCACCGTCCGTTTTTCTCTGACGGGAAAAAACCCTCATAGATAACAGTCACTCCATCTACATTTATGCAGGCAAGAAGTGATGGATCTGGTCAATCAAAGCGGAAAATTTGAGAAAAAGTTTGAGAAATTTACTAGTAAGTACAGCTCTTGTTTTTGTCTATATTACTGCTTAATATGCAGTATGGGAAAAGATCCGGATTGGTTCTTTATTTTGTTAGCATTATTTTGCTTCTGAATCTCAGAACATCACTTGTTTATATCTTGTCTTTATAGGTTCTGATGGTCCCCTAGGTAAGAGATTGAACAACTCCAAAACACGCCAAGAAATAGGCTGGGAGCCAAAGTACTCCAGCTTTGCTTATTATCTGGAGACCCTATGATTAACTCCTAAACATAATCCTTGGTGTTGAAATCAAGTCTAAACTCAGTCATGGCTTTCCTTCCATAGATATGGTTTGTACGTATGTACAAATTGCTTATTTTTTTGACATTTTCTCCCTATTTATGCTGTACATAAAGGATCATCGTTCATCAATGGTTGACCTATAATACCAATAATCCACAATCAGTTTTTTACCTCCTTGTGCTTGTTATTTTTTAGGACTTATGCCAATAATTCATCAATGCCTGTTATTTATTCGGAATTTGAGTCCCAAATGGAAGGTATGGGATTCCGACTTGAGTGTTGAGTCTCACATCAAAAATGGGATTCTGATGTGGGGTTTCCAGGTGAACCTTGGTCTCTTCAAGTTCATGAACTAGCTTTTGATGATCGCTCTCAATGATGTCAGAACTTTTCCACCACCCTCCATTCCCCTCCTCTCATCTTCTTCCTCTTTCATCAACCATTATTGATGACATTGGGTTACAATGTTTTCTCTGCTCTCCCTTGTGGATGGACGTGCGGTTATGCAGGTTGGTGAAATGTTGCGAGGGAGGGGACTTAGTGCTTGTTTGGCTATCCATTAAAAAAAGCACTTTTTAAGCATGGTTTTGCTTAATTTCATCCAAACACACAAAAAAAAGTGATTAATGAACTAGAAAAGAGGTGAAACCGTGGATTAATTGGCTGAGAAAATCTATTCTCTCAAATCACTTTTTTTCCAACGCGAACATGCTTGCTCTTAGGCTCATCATAGGCTATGCCTAATTTTAGAGACGTGTTGCAAATATCTTATATGAACTTGCTATTGTTGGCCAAAGATGATCTTCGTGTAGGATTCACACAGTGAAATATAAAATTATTAATTATTTTTATTATTAGTCTCATAAAGCTTAAAGGATCGAAGCAAGGCTATATAACTTGGGTTGGTGGGGTGCGCAAGGCCCATGCAAGTGTGCAAGACATAGGTGACACGCAGGCCCTTATAGCAAGCTATCAATTGAACCCACCCCCTAAAAAAATAAATTTAATATGATGTGGACCGATGGCCCACGTATCAGATATTAAGATGATAAGAACAGATACTACACTTGATCTTAGCCAAAAGGCCGAGAAAGGTACGAGCTTTCAAGCTGCATTGCTTGTCTACTTATATGATACCTGATCTCATGGTGCGAGTGAGTTTTTTCAATGTGGGACTTAGATTATCGGTTCTTATCAACAAAATTAAAAATTTATTTTTAAAAGAGATCCAAGAATGAAAGAAAATATCACGCAATACAATAGACATGATGTTCTCGTCTCTCGTCTCTCGTCTCGTCTCGTCTCTCGTGTTTCTCTTTTTTCTCTTTTAGAAGAATGGGAATAGAGAACTCCAAATCAAGTGTGTATCAGTGTTATGAGAATAGCACCGGCTAGTTCAATACATGTTTGGGTCTCAAACAATGAGAACATTTTGGGAGAGAAGAAAACTAACGAAGAACTTGGAAAATTAGCAATAATAAATAAATAGACAAGAAACATGTGGATATATATATTATAAAATTATAAATCATAAAATAAATATATACTTTTTAATGAATACTAGGGGGTATTGATTGATATTCCTTTTTTTTTACTATATATTATTTTTATTTGGATCTAATAATTATTTTTATAATTATTTGTGTTTTATTTTAAGAATATAATATTTTAAATATATTAAGTTATTAATAATCTATCCAACTATTGAACCATGAATCACTATTTAGGACTTGAAAGATTGCATGGATTTGGGAAAAAATTTTGATGCCTAAAACTTATTTTTGGCAAACTAAAAAAAAAGAATAAATATAAAGTATAGAATCAAATATTAAAAAAGCGTGGCTTCCAGATCAGATATTATACCGAGCTCCATCCAATTGTATTCATCGTTACGTTATCCACCAGTCATTTGGTTTCTGCTCCTTCCGCATTACGAAGTTAACGACCATGGAAAACCTGTGTCCCTCCTTATCCTCCTCTGATTCCCCTGATTTCACTTTGTCATCATTTTCGTTTTTCTCATTCTAACAGTGAGCACTCTGTCAGTTCCACCAAGATCAACCTCCCTGCACTTTCAAGCATATCGTATTGACCTGGAAAATGTCCTTGTGTTTTTCTTTCAATTTACTCACACCTCATTCCCCTAAGCATCAAAGGTATTCGATAAGTCTGTCTTCTGAGTCTTCTCAGCTCATCAAGTTCTTTCGGGTAAGTTCAGTTCCTTATGCTTTACCCTCCCGCCGACGAGAATTATACGAACCACTTAAAGTTAGCAGAGAAAGACCGAAACTTTTAGCATCTTTAACTCCATCTGAAGCATTAGAAACCGCCCCATCTGCATTTAGAAACAAAGCCCCAAAAGACATCAACGTCTTGGTAGTGGGTTCCACTGGGTACATTGGGAAATTTGTGGTTCAGGAATTGATAAGCAGAGGCTTCAATGTTACAGCCATTGCCAGAGAGAAAAGTGGAATTAGGGGCAGAAATGACAAGGAAGTGACCTTGTCTGAGTTGAAAGGAGCTGATGTGTGCTTCTCAGATGTGACCAATTTGGACGTTTTGGAGAAATCTTTGGACAATTTAGGGATTTCAGTTGATGTCGTCGTATCATGCCTTGCTAGTCGATCTGGCGGGGTAAAGGATTCGTGGAAGATTGATTATGAGGCAACAAAGAGTAGCCTGCTAGCTGGTAAGAAATTTGGGGCATCTCATTTTGTGTTGCTTTCAGCAATATGTGTGCAGAAACCCCTTCTAGAATTTCAGCGAGCAAAGCTGAAATTCGAGGCTGAGCTGATGAAGGAAGCTGAAGAGAATGATGGGTTCACTTACAGTATTGTGAGGCCTACTGCATTCTTCAAAAGCCTGGGTGGTCAAGTTGAGTTGGTGAAAGATGGGAAGCCTTATGTTATGTTTGGAGATGGAAAGCTGTGTGCTTGCAAACCAATAAGTGAACCAGACTTGGCTTCTTTTATTTCGGATTGTGTGTTGAGTGAGGACAAAATCAACAAGATATTACCAATTGGAGGGCCAGGTAAGGCATTGACACCATTGGAACAAGGGGAGATGCTGTTTCAACTATTGGGCAAGGAGCCTAAGTTCTTGAAGGTTCCTATAGGAATAATGGATTTTGCTATTGGGGTTCTTGATTACCTGGTTAAAATCTTCCCTTCATTGGAAGATGCTGCTGAGTTTGGAAAAATTGGAAGGTATTATGCAGCTGAAAGCATGCTAATTTTAGATCCTGAGACCGGGGAATATAGTGCTGAGAAGACACCTAGCTACGGGAATGATACATTGGAAGAGTTCTTTGCCAGAGTACTGAGGGAAGGGATGACTGGTCAGGAATTAGGTGAGCAGACAATATTTTAAGATTATGATGGGCTCTATGGCTCTCGTGAGGCAACCAATTTTGTATCTGTTTTCATGTTTGTATTCAAACCAAACATTGCTGTAATTTTTACAAGTTTCAAGTAATGGTTGTTGAGAGGAAGTCCCGGTCTCTGAAGGTACTTTCTTGATTCTTCAGTTACAAACACTACCATTCCCCTGTCCATATATAGCTATTATTATAACCTGAAGTTACATTGAATGTCCTGAAGTCAAGTTCACTTTTGTTCTGATAATTGGTATGAATCTTTGTACAAATGTAATATGCAGATTTCCAATTGTACTACTTCATGAATTACCATGTAATCATGTGTTCTTCAAATTTTCAAAAGTTAATGTAATCCATGAGAATCAGCTGCAATGAAATTAATTGAATTTGATGAACTCACAATGTGCTTGTTTATATGTATCCTGTTACCACTTCTTTTTTTGATAGTATCAAACAGTATTTAGTGGTTTTTTTGGATCATATTACCAGGTATCTGAGCAACTTACTACTCGGTTTTTGGGTCGTGGCTACTTTTCCTAGTACAAGTGTTTCCTTTAGGATTTAAATTCGAGACCCAGAGGGATCTAGCGTTGCTTATAATTTAGAGCATCTTCTTTCATCTCACATTTAAGCTTTATGTTTCAATTTAAGATTGCCAAACTGATTCTTAGCTGCACCTTATAGCTTAGAACTGGGTATTACCTTCTCCAATATAGACGAAGGTCTGGATTCTGTTGACATATTTAGTAGTGTTCCTGGTTAAGTTAAATCACGGTTATTTTGTTGGGCAGAATAATTCCAAATCATTTACAACACAGGATAATGATAATTACAACCGGGTCCCTGAAGGATACTATCATTATCATACACAGATAACCAACACATCTGAAACAATACATACAGCCACAGAAGTTTTTGACACATGGGAATGCTTAATTATCATGCACAATAACTTTGTGAACAATGTCACCCTGTAACTGAGAGCATACATAATAGGCTGAATTAATGATTATTTAGATACTACTTGGGGACACGGCTATGAAGGCTGCAAGCCGAAAGCCAGATAAGCATGACGGTGACAACGCTTCCAAACAAAGCCACTGCAAGAGAACCAGAAATGTGTTTGCAGAACTTGTCGTAGGCATTGCAAATCTTACCCCAACGGACATGACTGTTTCCCTTTAAACCGACGTATGCCACGCCTCCGGCTGTTCCTGTTGCTGATGCTATGATCCCCAGTATCACCTGCATAGTACCAAGGAAAACTGTCATATTCTAGGAACATAGATACTGAATGATCTGGATAGATAATAGATACTAACATGACAGAATATATATGTGTATGTGCAATTTGAAGTGTCACTTTTTGTTTGATGCTATGATGAGTGTAATACTCCTTAGTCCTTAATATAGAACTTAATTAATTAATTTGATTAGATTAAGAAGATTAGTTAAGTAGTTAACATAGCATATTTTTTCTAAAACATTCTAATCTTAACTCCCTTTCTCCCTCTTACTTGATTATGTTGAGGGAGTATCGATGGGGATAATTTAAAAAAAAGTTGATAAATATAGGAAATATGTTTTATATTTAGAATCTAGACCAACTCCCTAATTAGATCATATATTATGGACCGGAGGAGTACTTTGATATCAAGGCTTCCCAAGTCAGTTTGATTTGTTAAACTGATTGTAGAAATTAGGGAAAATCGGTAAAAAATTCTTATTTAGAAAGTTCATTGATAAGAAAGACATGATATATTTTTAGACACATAAAGTATTGGTACTCAAACTCAAATTATTTTAACTAATAAAATTTTTAAATGAGGACTTTTTATTGATTTTTTCTAAAGTTAGTGGATGTTAAAAAGTCAAATAAATAGGTCGATATGTAGAGAAAGCCTGTCCAGGGTTTAATTACCGCATCCCAGAATATAAAGTAGAGGAGGAACTTCAATTTGAGGTCTGGCTTCTTGAGGAGAGAAATTGATGCTAGAAATGTAACGATGCTGTAGAGGCCAGAAACACAGAATGCAACCAGAAAATATCTGCATACAAAATTATATGGTACGTCAAATTGCAAGTAATTTTTATCAAACTTGAATTGAAAAATTCTCCTGCATGAATCAAGCATTGAAAGCTTTAAACTTAAACATGCATAATTGCATATCAAAAGATACCTAAAGGGTTGCTAAGCTTATGATTTGAATTGGTTCCATCATCATTATTACTTTTTTTGGGTTGATAATGAGATATTTGAAAACTGAAAACACTAGGGACAGTTTTCTGGTAAGAATAACAGACAAATAATATAGCATAGATAGTAGTAATTCTGCAGAGAGGCTAACTGGTCTTACATCAAAGCTGGTGAATTCTTGAAATTGGCTTCCTGTTCTACACCAGGCGCTATCATCTCTGTTTCATTACTGGTGGCTATGACCACAACCGCCACCAACGACGATGCAAACAAAAGAAATCTCAGGATAACATCGAATGTAAAGTAATCCTTGCGAGCCGGAGCAGCGGAACCATATGCAGATTCAGGCTTATCTGTAGAAGACATGGTGCTCTTCAAGAGGCAACTAGCAAGATAAATTGAAGGAATGATATGTGCTTATATAACGATAAGTTTTAGGAGCTAAGGAGGTGGCCAATGTGTAAAAGGGATAAAGATAAATTAAGTTGGAGTTTCCAGCACGCTATTCTGAGAGCTGGTTTGAACAATCCCTGCATGTTGTTGTCAACTCAAGAAGTAATGATTTGTTTATAGCATATAAAGGTTGGTGCAAAATGATATTATGTGTTGTCAGCTCAAGAACTCGGATATTCAAATCTTTGATTCTGATTTTGGGTTGATTGTGAATAGGATTACTACAAGTTTTCTTCTGTAATTTTTTATGTGCACTTGAAAACTTGGTCATTGATAAATCGATGATTCCAAGCTGCGTCTATGTCACGGGGACCATATAAGGCAGACTCGCAAGTTATTGACATACAAACATATTTGTAAACGATTCAAAAAATTCAATTTCATTTTAGGTGGCTGGAGATAAAAAAAAAGAGAGTCAAACAAGTGTACTCCTGGATATAGTTGTGTGTGTGTGTCTCATCTTGATATTTGTGAATAATTGTTAATTTTTTATATTAGAGTTCATCAATTCCTGGGCTTTTATGATGTTAACATTTCAATGACTTGATTATCAAGAACAAAGGCATGATATTATCTATTTAGATTTGTACCAGATTTTGATCCAACTCGATTTTAGAAAATTTTTGAAAACGAGAGCTTGAAATTCGTGCTCAACTAAACTTGGTCTAGAATGGTGTTATCTTTTAGAAGCGTTTTTAGGTCAGTCGAATAATAGTAGTATAATTTTAAAAATGTGTTATTGGAATTCAGAACTAGGGATTGTTTGGGAAACTAAAACTTTAAAATACTTTTATTTAAATCACTTCCAAAAAAGTTACTCTAAACACCCCATTAATCTTACTTTGGTTAGAAATGGAATCATGTGGACATCTCATGTTAGTCTTTTATTTTCTTAAACTTATTTACGTAAATTATAAAAGTAAGAGTTGGTAAAAACTTCCAATTTAAAAATTTTATTAGTCATAAAAATTTTAATATATAAAGATTGAGTACCAGTACCCGAACTTAAATTCTTCTGGTATATGTTGATGTTGGCACTTGTAAATAGAGAGCAAACAATTCGAATAGCGTCTCTTTAAGATTTATTCTGCAACAATCGACAAGATGAAGCAACACTCCTTATGATTAAGTATATTCCTCTTGTATAGCAAAAGAATAGAATCCGGTAGAAGCAAATGAACACAAAAAGAAATGAGTAAGAGAGGATTAGTTTTTCAAGTATATTAAGCAATTCCTGTACGATACTTTTATAGGTATGGGTTAAGTCCGAAAGATAAAACCCTTCATTCATCTCAAAATAGTGCGGCTTGGAGGACGCATGTCTCCCCATTGACAACGGTCCCACCCAACTCAAAACATTAATGGTCCCACCCAATGGTAAAAAAAATGTTAACCCTCCAGATTCTATATTGATTGTAGGGATTTGAGAAATTTCTGTTTAAGCATATTTAGAAAAATATTTTTTAGCAAAATTAAAAATATTTTTTATAAAAAGTGTCTAATACCACGCTTTAACTCGCGCACAGAGAAAAATTGCTAGATTTCAACTGAATTTCTCATTGTTATCATGCGCGTGAGCCCACATCTCTTCTAGACCCTAGCCCATGATTATATCTTATTACATATACATTTGAGCCTTCACTTTCCTAAATAATGTAGAACTTTAGTTTATTTGACCCACCCACAAAACACATAGATTCACAATAATATATGTACAGAAAATATTACTACTCAAATATAGGTCTTTCTAATTAATAAAATTTTTTAATATAGATTTTTCAGCGATGTTCTCGTTATAAAATAATGTTAGCAACTAATATGTCAATAATTTATATACGAGAACCTATTTTTATTTAGAATGGTAGGAATATGCGTGTATGGATGGATATAAGAAGCGTATTGCGTGCAGCAGCTAAACATTATGCAAAGTCTAATACTTTCTTTATTTTTGTTGTCATGTTACTTACTTACAGAAGGGTTATTGGCTACCTCATTAAATAGCTGGATCAAATAATACATACACTACTTTTCAATCAATTTTTTCTTAACAAGTTTCTTTTAATTCTTTTATTATTTGAGTTAAACGAGCTAACCCTTCAAGGATTATGAGTTAATTCATTTAAATATCTTAAGCCATTCTAATGTCTTATTAAGAGATTTGGTAAAAAGATTATTTAATTTTAATAATAAAAAGCTGCCTAAGTTAATAATCTTAATTGACACCCAAATCATATGGTTTTGGTCATATCCACATGATATATAACATAACCACTTACGTATTTATGAAGACTGAAGACAGACAAGAAACTTGACAATGAACTAATCCATTTTTAATATTTTATTTGGTTTAAAAAATTATCGTTAATTGAAGGAAGATTCACAATCTCTTCTGTCAAATTCCCATAATTGAGCATGACTTTCTATTAAATTAATTAATTTTCATATAGTCAAAAACGTAATTAACTCTTACATGGATAATAAATTAAGTTGGCCACACCGTAACATCCTTCGCAAGAAATAAATATTAATCAATCTCAGAAGGCTAATAAGATTTTTTATATAGTATTGAAGTTCTATGAGTAATTTGAATTAAGAAAATAGAAGCACTAAAGTAAAATATGCGTGTTTATTTATTTTATTTTTTATATAATATTGATATTGATCAGAAGTTTACAAGTATTCATCAATAACGAAGATTGGTTTAGTCATCAAATATTTAAACCGAGTCAATAGTTTAAAGATTAGTAGTTCAATTATAGTTTAATCGAGTTCAACTCAATTATGATTAAAAAAATAGAATTTAATTAAAATATATAAAAATATTTATATATAACCCTAAAAAATTAATATTTAAACAAAAATATACTAATTCATAAATAAATAGAATATTTATATATAACACATACATAATTTATCAAAAGACTGCTATTTTTTCTTTTCTCTCTCCACAAAATGATGTCAAATGACTCAATCACTTCCTTCCATGTAGGAAGAATAACATAAGAATTTTCTTGTTCTTTTTAATAATTAGCCTCCTAAGAAGAGTTTCTGGAGAATACTACAACACTATGAATCTTGATGCTGTATGAGTTCAATAATAAGAACAATCTACAGCAGAAGAATGTGGTCATTGAGGAAGAACAGGTGGAGCAATTTCACGAGTGTTATATGATCCGCAGTGCCCACATTTTTGCCCAACTATGTGGAAGTTTACTTCTGTTGTGTCATTGCAGTCATTACACAGTATCCAAACCTGTGATCATGATGGAGTTCAGAAATGAACATATGCAACAGGGTTTTCTGTGACTTCAAATAATCTTTTTAATATGGCATATTCAACAATCAGATACTAAGATTCCTCTTTATGCATATTCTTCAGAGCATAGTGTTCTTATTCAAGGACAAGTACTTTTCATGACCAATCTGTTTAACTCAAACGTGAAACTTCTAAGGTATTTGTGATTAGATTTTCCAATGAAAACAAAAGAAATGGAGTTTTTTTTTTAATTAGGAACTTTCAAAAGATCTTCTTCAGCAGTTCAGAAAGAGAAAAATGGAGGGAGGCGTTCGGATGGAACTGAGGTTACCTTCCTGTGCCGATAATCTTCAAGCATGAGAGTTGCTTCAGTCTGAAGATAACATGAAAGTAAGTAAATCAGGGATTATAGAAAACTACAAATCAAGTATAAGCATCTATGTGCCTTAAATCTAATGAGATACCTCTTCGTCAATCATCTTCCAGATCATGGACATGTCAATCGCTGACTTGAAGCATATGGGGCAACAATACCTGCCTCATCATGACATCAAAACAAGTTCTTTTTTAAGCAGAGTTTAAAGTAGACCAAATAAGTTGGAAAAAGCCAGTGAGATTTCGACTCAGTGACATTGAGTCGTGTCTGGGATTAAAGAATTGGCTTAATGTCCAATTTTGCCCTGAAAGTTCTTCTTTTTTAACTCTCTCTCAGCAATATTAATCTAAGAAAAAATTTCAAATCCCCAAGACTTCTATACGAAACTTCTAGGAATTTGAGTTTAATGAATCCAAAATAAGTGGGAAGATGGAAAATAAATTTCATATGACTCACTTTTGACGTTTTATCATCTCTTGGAAACATTCATGATGCATTGTGTGACCACATTTCATAACGGCAGTGTCCTTCACTGAATCAAAAAGGTACTGTTGTTCAATGAAGTCCAATCAGTATATTATGTGATTGGAGATCTCAAATCTGAATTAGTTAGTAGTTCCTAGATACCAAATCCAAATGGTTTATTGCCAAAAACAAAAACGTAGTATGCAACAAAAAATGGAAGTAATAAAGCACAAACAAACCTCATAACATATCGGACAGTGATGCCTCATGGAGTCCTCTACACATAAATGATTATCAAGTAGACCAAGTGAATAGCAAGACCCTGCAGCTTAGAAAAAGCTTCTCACTACAGATATCCATGCCGGTGAAATAAAAAGAACTCTTGCAGAAAGAGGTATGAATCTGTAACTATATGTAGTGCTAAAATAAACTAGAACACATTAACCTGCTAAAATCACAGATTCCAAATATATAAATTAATCTTGGTATTTGTAGGTGAAGCAGACAAAAAGGTATACAGCAACGTTTACGCACACTGCTCAAATACTACTAATCTTGTAACTTCAGATCACCAAATGCACAATCAACATGTAAGTTCTATAATGGTTTTCATTTGACTCTATCAAATACTATAACTCAAGTCCTTTTTAGAAGAAATTATAGTAACAAACATACAGAACCGAGTTTCAGTACATATGTAATTAAAAAGTTACACATTAGCCTGCTGCAAACAAATAATATTTATACCGAAGAAAAGTCAGAAATGGCAGTATGGTGATGGATACATACCGCACTTGTTGCAGTGGAAAAAGTTATCACGACCACCAATTCTGTTTCCAGTTTCATAAATTACATCACCAAAATTAGTTGCAGAGAAAGTCATATATTCAGGTGACATAAGTGAGAACGTAATGGAAGATAGAAATCTACTCAAACATGTCAAGTACGTACCTGCAGATTCCACAATCATCACAATGAAACGGCTGTTTCCCTGTCTGCATGCATCAGTTTGTGAAGAAGTTAAGATTAATAATCACAATCCAGGTCTTCATAACCATTGTCAATTCTCAGCCTAGTTCATCTCTAAGAGATAATAACATAAACAAACAGAGTATAGCCAACATGTTCAAGAATAAGTTCAAGGACTGATTACATCATCATCGAAGAATTTGCATGTGTTGCAGAAATATTCTCCCATTTTGACGCCACAGTTTGTGCAGACTTGAGCAACCTTGAAAAGACACAGAAAGGGATAAGCCAAGAGCAGAGTTAAAACTTGAACATTACAATCTAAAAAAGAAGCATAGAATCTTTAAGGGGAAAAATCATACTGGCTGCTCTGTGTCACAAACTGAACAAACAACCTGAAATGGAAACGACAGGTGCAAACAGCATAAGACTTCTTATCATCTACCTGACATAGCTTATTTAGTTATTTATATTAATCGGAAAACCAGACACGGTAAATATAATCAGTTCAGGGGTTATCCTACTTGTTTCACATCTTGGCGAACCATTTCGTGTCGATCAAAGAGGTTCCTCAACATGCTCTAATAAAAACACACAGGAAATAGCATAAACTAAACCACATCAGTTCAAGGCACAAACGCATATATTCTGAGCTGCAATTAAGGGAAAACGAAGGAATACCGTTGCCTCGTCATGACAATGACGGCAGGAGTACAGTTCGTTGCAACAGGGTGCCCGAATCTTGCATCTTCTCCTGTAGTGCTTGCACCTATTGAACGCCCACATGAAAGTAAACAAAGTAGTTATTAAGCGATTTATTCAGTGAAAATAAAAGCCAAAGCATGGTGGGAGAAGAAGAAGAAGTACCCGTATCCCATCTTCCCAAATCCAAGACGTTCATTGTCATAGCCTTCCATGGATTTTGAAAGAGAGGAAGGGGCACAAACAAAGCTCTCTGCCTTCTTTCTCGGAAGAGAGGGAAAGGCCACGAATGGAATTTCCTAAAATGGAAATATTTGGTGCTCTGGCTTGTCTAGATCCTCAAAGTAGAAGCCAGCAGTCACTGTACTCAATAAGTATCCTCTTCTCTTTAAGTTATATCCCAATATTTTAATGCAAAGAATCCAACGATTCAATGAATATAATGCAACGAAAAACTTGACGAGTACATCGATTGTGAATGAATATTTTAATATACCAACTTGTTGGGAGAGAGAGGATGAGGATAATCTTTCTGTAAGGTGATGGTGGCGGCATGGCAGTGACTTCAGCAGTAGGAGAGAGAGAGGGTGGTATCGCCGAACGATCAGCCAATGGGATTTCAGAGATGGGAAAATCTTCATTTGCAATGCAGAATCATAATATCGAAGTTCCACCCTTGCTTCCGCGTGAATCCATAACTGTAGGAGTTCTACTATAATCAAGAGGGGCATGATAAAGAAATTGACATTTGCTGTATCAACTTGGGTGAGGAAATGGCTTATTGAATAAGGATTCACGATTAAATGCTAGACATTACCATCACTTTAAATCAAAGTTATCAAGAGTTTCAAGCAATGATGAGGATTCAAATATATAGACAAAGGTTTAGAAAGCGAGAGAAATAAGGCGACCATGTGCAGGAACCAGAAGATGAAGATTGCTCCTAGGGAATATCCATCAATTAGGATCTTATTTTGATCATTAACTTCCCTTGCCTCTTTGGAAATCGCCATCCATGTTTAGTCTCCTTTCAAGTTGCTTTCAATTTTATTTTTCAGAATTTTAACACTATTACACAAACAAAAGTTGGTGAAATTGATAAGAATTTAACCCATAACCTAATACAGGTTTAAAATTCAAGTTTTGATGTAGCTTGAAGAATTTATTGATAGATAATTTATAAGTATTTTTATGAGGCATGTCCTAACTTTATAAATTCCTGCAACTCAATCGATTTAAACATTTTGATTGAAAAAATGGTAGCCATAACCCTTCACAAATTGTGAATTAATAAGGGTAAAACATTTGTAAGTAGGGAAAATTATTTTTGAGATACTTATAATTTTTTTTAATTTTTAATTTGCATTTATGTATTTTTTTCTCCTTAATAAATTCTTTAATTATCATTGTTAGCAACATCAACCCTAACTTTGCTTTGTTAGCATTCATAACCCATATATATAAGCTAATTATACTAATAGAGTAAAATTAAATAATTTATTAAATATAGAAAAATAAACAAGTACTAAATTAAAAATTAAAGAAAATTATAGGTACTCAAAAATGTTTTCCCTTTTATGGTTTTAATTTTTTTATCAACTTCTATGTTTTAATTAGCGTTTGTTTTTGTTTTAGTGGGTGTTTGGTTATACCAAAAATCATAATTTTAAAAAGACTTTTAGCATAAACTATAATTTTAGGGAAGTTATAACTAAACACCCACTTTTTTCTGTAAGTGTTTTTTTTCCATAAACTGGTTCAAACTTAGGTTTTGGATAAGCTGATAGGAACTAGCTTCTACTGGGGAAAAGAGTTTATGGACTAGTTTGGATAGACTTTTAGAAAATGGTTTATAGAAAAAAAAAGGGTTTTTGGATAGCTTTTGTATAAGCTCTCCTGGAGAAGAGCTTATGAAAAAAAATGGTTCTGAATAAATGAGTGTTTGGATTATTATTACTAGAAAGACTTTTGTTATGGGTAAATTACCAGAAAGGGTATAATTTTATAAAAAAGAAATTTCAAATTCTTCTCTTTTTTGCCCTTTTCTCTCATGTTCTCTCCCACCACCGACAGTCGACGTTGCTCTTACCCCACAACTATGATGATAACGCCGACGCTGGTGAGCCCCGACGACGATGCCGCTGCCAACGTCGACTCCTATCATTCGTCTTCCTCCTCTCCTTCTTCCTCTTCCTCCATCATCCACTTCTCCTCATTCCAGATCTGCGAACCACGACAACGATGACGACTTCCAGATCTAAACAGAGGAGCGCGACCCACGATGACTTCGTCCTCTCCGACAGCGAAAGAGGTGACAGAGGAGCTTATCTGATGACAGCGACAGAGAAGAAGTCCGAAGATGGAAGAAGAGGCACGCGACAGAGAAGAGAGAAGAGAGGAGAGAATGGAAAAGAATTGGGTACAAAATAGTAATTGGGCAATCCATAAACTCTTTTCCTGTTCTATAAGTTATTCATAGGAGCTTATCCAAAACCATGATTTTAAACCATAATTTGGTCATAAGTCATTTTGGACAAATATGACTATTTGTTTTAAAAAATTTTCAAACCAAAGTTTAGGCCAAAAACCCTTTTAAAACTTCGGTTGAGATAATTCAAACACACACTATGGGCTGCTCAATTATCATTTTGCCCCTATCTTTTTTCCACTCTATCTCCTCCCTTTGCCAACACCCCTCTTATCCTCCATCTTCTCTTGTCGTCCGTCTGTCTATCCTCTGCCTACAGTCACCAGTCTCCATCCGTGTGTCCTCTACCGATAGTCATCGGTCGTCTTTTTCTTCTCCGTCTTCTACGTCTCATCTTCTGGTCTTCCATCGTCTTGCGTCTGGTCTTCTTCTTCTCCTTTTTTTGCTTCTCGTCATCTGGGTTTCCATAGTCTCGCATCTGGTCTTCTTCTTCTCCGTCTACCGTCGAGTCTGATCTTCTTCTTCTCCGTCTTCTTCTGTGGTGACGATAGTTCAGATCTCGCATCTGGTCTTCGTCTTCTTTCAGATCTCACAGTACGACCGTAGAAGAGGTATATGGAAGAGGGACGAGGGAACCGTGATTGTAGCTTTTAAATTTTTTTTTTCACCTCACCCTTTCTAATAATTTACTAAACACAAAAATCATTCTGGTAATAACCATCCAAACACTCATTTACTCAAAATCACTTTTTTTCTATAAGAAGGGCTTATCCAAAATTACTTTTTTTTTCCATAATCTCTTCTAAAAAAACTAATACAAATTGCCCTTAAATGGTTTCTTTTGATTTTACATCTACCTCATTATTAAAAAAAAAGAGTACAACAGTTTTCCTAGCAATTTTATTCAACAATTCATCAATAATTTTCTTATCAATATCAATTCTACCAAAATGTTTAATTAATTGACTAAAAATGAAAATAATTAAAAAATTAAAAGGCCAAAAAAGCAAAAGAAGTAAACTAACCCTAATTTTGATGCCAGTTAGGTATTCAAATATTAGCCGTTAATTTTACAAATACAGTTCTACGGTTGTAACCACCCAACCTGTGTAATTGCCCAAAATTATTTTTTCCATTGACAAAAATTAGTTGTTCATCGTCTCATCTCCAATCAAATTAAACCCAAAAGAGGTCGGTTCTGCGCCCCAAAATCCTCAAACCAAATTGCAACCATGAATGCCAAATTCTTTTACTAAAACCATAACAACGTAAACGTATCAACAATCGTTCTCCTCTTCATGTTATTATAAAATCCAGAGAGATTCTGCACCAAAATATCCCTCACCACTTTCCCTCTTCTTCTTCTTCCTTCGATTTGTGCCTGTGTTTCCTGCAATCAATCAAAAATGGGTTGTGGGAAATCCAAGCACGACGTCGTTGCTTCAGGAAATACTGTCCTCAAGCGCAAGAAATCCAGTGTCAAAGGCAACAAGGACCAAGAAATTGGGGCACAAACAAAAGACGACAACAACAATAACAGTAAGGTTAATGTTAATAATGTGAATGTGAATTCAGGGGTGGTGGAAAAACAGAAAGATGGTGACAACAACGTTGTCAAAGAGGTTGTTGTTGGAGGAAAAGTTGACGATATTGTTGACTCTAATAATGGGGTGAAAAGGAGCAAAACTGAAAACGCGGGCATGGTAGAAGAGACAGCAATACAGAAGAACAATGATATTGTTGCAGGGGAGATTAATGCAAATGGGGGAGAAGAAAAGGTGTTAGAGAAGAGTGAAAAAGTTGTTGTTTCTGGTGGTGATAATAAGGTTGAGAGAAGCAATGGTGAGTATGCAAATGAGGGAGATGAAATGGTGGTAGAGAAGAGGGAGGAACAAGTTGTTGGTGTTGTTGCTGATAAGTTTGAGACCAAAAATGAGGAAACAGATGTTAAGGAAGAAGAAGTTAAGGAAGAGGAGAAAAAGGACAAGGAAGTTGATAGGGAAGAGGGACTTGTTCCAATGGAAGTTTCTGAGAAGTCTCAAGTTGAGGAAGATGATGATGCCTTGCAGTTGAATGAGAATGATCAGAAAGTGAATGATGCTCCTGTTGCAGAAGAGAACAAAAATGGGGATGCAAAAGGTATGCCAATTTGGTGCTCTGCAAAATTCTGATAATCAGATTGAAATCTTACATGACAATATCACATGGTATTGTTAATTTTAATGCCTTTTTATGTTTATTTTTAATTAGAAAAAAGTATCAGACGTGAAGGGGTTATTTTTATATAACTTTTGATTATTCTCTGGAGGATATTTGGATCCATTAATCACACTTGATCTTCATCGGAGTCTATTTCTGAAACATCCTTAAAGATGTCAGTCATAAGTTGTTTTGTCTCTTAATTTGCTCTGGCATGGTCAACAGATGATGTGAGCGTAAAGGAAGAAGCCCCCAAAGACATAATAAATGTTGCAGCCTCTGAAGGTGAAGAAGAGAAGAAGAAATTCAAAGCTGAGGAGCAAAAAGAAAATCATTTGAGCAACGAAGGTGTGAAGGCAAACTGAGATGTTGACATTCATTGACTTGGATTCTTTCGTTTGTTTGCGTTGTACCTGATGCATTGTACCATTTCCATTGGTTCACTTTAAATTGTAATGCTCTACAAAAAATGTGCAACTGTTCAAGTTCTTCCTCTATTTCTTCTCTTCTGGGGATTTGAACATAGCTTTCATCATACCAACAATACGCATGGGGATAAAGAAAGTGAAGCTTCCAACTAAACATTTGAAAGAATGAGAATAAACTAGTCAATATCATAACTAAAGCCACCATAATTGTTATATAAATAACATGAATTAAAATTTTTCCTTTCCCTTGCTGTTCAATAATGGTTTTTGGGTAAAATAGTTCTAATTTGGCCTGTTTGTACTTATGGTTGAAAACTTGTGTATAAATAACTTTTGAGATGGAGAATTTTATTAATTAAAGAATTTGTATCTTTGAATTGGATGAAGATATATACAAGATTACATAATTATATACATAAACTCCCTCAAGTCCCAAGCCATCTTTGAGGCTCATGCCTTTTGGGACCCTGCCACAGAGAATAAATTAGAAGAATAATTCCTCCATAATTGATTCATTCAACACTAATCCTCTTCTCAAACTCAGAACGCAATTCTTGAAGGGGAGAAACAGGGTCTCTAGAAAAGAAGATGTTTCCATTTAGATCTCTGATGCTATTATCTGAAGCTTGAGGACCCATCACAATCCTGCATGTCCCCGGCTCTCCAGAACCCATTTGAATACCATAATATAATAAGTGGTCCGAGATACTATTCCCACTCACTGACCTGCACAAGATAACAATAATTTTGAGCAGCTTTTTTAAAATAGAAAGAAAAGCATGATTTTATTGGCTTTATATCATCCACTGATCCTACGTGGAAGCAAAACTTTTAATCAAAAAACGAAACAATTTACCTGCTACAAGATGGATCCTCTCCAGATCCATCACACATCTCCTCGATTCTGTAAACAAGACTTCCTAATCCAATGTTATGAAGCCACACCTGCAGTCCAAACTAATTTCTTAATTTCATGACCAACTATAAAGTAAGTTACAGTTTGCCCACCCCCACCAAGAGAAGATAGACATAGCCAAGACAATGTGGCCTTTGAAGCGGCCAAAATACCAATTGAGAAAGCATACAAGAGCTTGGTGTCACAAATAAGTCACACCAAATACAAGTACTAACTCAAGTATGTCATCACAATTTAACACAACACTGTTTTCAATGTCATATCACTTGCTAACTGTTAGATAAACGCTACTTGGAGCTCTTGGGGTATGTTTAGAAAAGTGGAGAAGGGAGAGAAGGTTTAGATTAAACATTCCCCTTGTTTGGGAGTTTAAATTGAGAGGAGGAGAATGAAGGATTGTTCACCAATCCTACAAGTCTAATACATCCTCCATTTTTCATATTCAAAAGTTCCTCCAGTTTGGTAATATTGGAGGTGAAACCAGCCAATATTTGTATTGGACAGGGAGAGAGCATGACATGCGAGACAGATTCACAATACAGCTTATAACACAGTAGTCAATCATTTCCGCAATGGTGCAGACCACTTTAATTTCAGGATATTATGACAAGATTAATATAGAAATTTCATCAATTCAATTAGCCAATCTTTACCTCTCTAGGGAAGTGGTGATACGTCTTCCTGGGGAAATAATAATAGTATGGAGGCAGGTGTGGAACCATATCATGGCCATTTGTGACTCGGACTGTATTGGGTACAAGTTTGCTATAGTAAGATGCAAAAGCAGCATTGCCAACACGAGGTTGTCCAAATGTCATAACCTGTACGTCCTGAGCATTTAGATTGACCTGTAGACATATAAAGTAAAGCAAGTGACTATGTCTCCCTTACATAGTAGGAAAGTCATGAGGTGAGAACTGAGAAGTATGATAATGTTCCTCATGACAATACAATAAGTCAGGAAATTAACCATCATAAGTTATCAATTCATTTCAGTCGCAAGCCATGGTTCATTCTTTTATCAATGCATAATTTATAGGTATACTTAAATACTCGCACGCATGCGAACAAAATATTAAAGATAATAATTATGGGCTGTTTATGAAGTACCTCAATGCACATAACATAAAAATTCAGGACAAGACTTTATATCATCGAGTTAAAATGTTTAAACAGACCAGCCTCAGCCCGGGCCCATTATCAAAGTTTTGGAATTCCCCTAAAAGCAACAGCTAAACTGACCAAAATCATGAATAAAACTGAATCAATCTGACAGTTTGGTTTTTGACTAATTTGATTGGTTCTATTCCATGAACACTTACAAGCTTCAATAACTTAGTATAGGAACAAAATTTCTCTCTTCAAATTGAATTTTACAACTAACAACTCCACAGGAATTTAAATATCCCTGGCCTCAAGCAAACTTAGCTATGAAAACTAGTCAAAAAGAATATGTCCATAAAAACTGCATTAATTAAGATTCAAGAAAGCTAGATTACAATTACCACTAAATCAAGTCCACAAAAGGAAGCCATTGCTCCACCCATTGAATGCCCCGTAACTATAATTTTAGTATCTCCATACACCCTTGTTGCCCTTTCTAGAGCATTTAAAATTGCAGGTCGCAATGTTGTATTATAGTACGCATAATAGAATCCACGATGTACCTGAAGCAAATGATGATATATCAAAACTGGCATCCTCTACTACAGAGCATAAATTAAGACTAGAAATTTAGCAGCCCACACCATTGCATCAGATATGCCAGGATAATTTATATCAAGCTGCTTCCAAAATAAATCTTCAATCCAGTTCTGTATGCTGTACACAAATATTGAGTGTACCCATAAGCTCAGAATATAAATTTAATTGTCCCAAAAGTAACGCAAACCTAGCAACAGGACTGAACTAACTTGAATGGACACAAGCTCTTAATGACAAAATCTTTTCATTCCCAATGAAAAAAGTTTTTTGCTCTCTGACTCTCTTAAAGGATGAATAAATGAGAACATATGCTTCGTTAACAAGGAAACAAAGCAATCACCACTGTTCGAAGTCTAAAACATGAAAAACGATAAAATAATCATTTACACTATTTCAAGAACTGTAATAAATACAGATGACAAGTTTATGACTGTTGCTATCTGAATCACAAATTGCAAGCGAAGTTAATCCAACTAAATACATTTTCTAAGCCTCCATACTCATGCATGGTAAAAGCTGTTCATGGGCAACTGATACAAGTTGATAAAAATTTTTCTCTAAACAGCTGAACACAAAAAAGGAAATTCTTTCTCGCTCCTAAATTTTCCCCACATCTATGCATAACGGTCACTGTATATATATAAGCGCTACAACGCAGTAGCTCAACTTTACAGTTTCTCGAGAAACATGATGAGCCTATAACGCCACAAGAAAAGAAATTTAACCAGGAACAAAATCTACCTGCTTTCCTGTGTTCCTCTGAAAGCAATGATAATGGCATCAGGATCCTTTGCCATGCCAACGAACCCCTGAATCAGATAGTCATAATTAATTAAGAACAAAAATAGCTATATCCTTTAGAACAAATTTCATGAATGAAAAGGGAAATTGAAGAGAATGAACAAATTCTAGAAGTTAAAGTCACATGTTAATTGTGATGAGAGTCCACCTGTAAGCAATGTTGAACATCAACAACCAACTCTATAATTTCAAATCCCTGTTTCCATCAAAAGATCTATAGATCAGGTGATCAAATACAGAATCATCAAAACACTTCAAAATTAATTTGGATACTAAGTTTAACAAGTAAAGTTAACATTCATAGTGATATTTTCAACACCTTGGTCAAACCATCGCATCTAGAGCATGTCCAAGTAAAAAGTTCTGTTAAATCTGACAAGTATACCTGCAAGAAGGAAACCTACTTCAGTCCTTAAAATCAAGCTTTTTTCATACAGAATTACTGGACAGTTTGCTTAAAAAGGAGTTTGACCAATGCATGCAAAGCAGGTATAGATCGATTACATCAAGCGAGTGGCAAGTGATGTGACTCAAAATCAAGTTATGTGTAAGCAAACCCTAGGTTAACTAATCATGACCCCTGGCCCAGCCAAGTTTGGGAATCTCTGAATCAGGAGACACATGAGATAGTCCCTCCGTTATTAAATCATAGCATGCTAGAGATAATAACTTTCTATATTAGTGTTCATAACAATCCAAATTGACCCTACATAATACGATTGGCAGGGTAATGATGTGTTCTCTGACATATATTGCTCAAGGTGAATATATAATACCTACATAGAACTCACCGCAGAAGCATATTGCACTAATATTGTGGCAAGTGTATGGTTGTAGAAGGAATAGGGATTTAAGTGCTTCGCCTTGAGTTCTGCAGATTGAAAAATAAAGTATTGCAGTAAGAAGAACAGGTTCACAAGTAAATCAAGTGAATATTAACAATTTCTTGAGAGGGAAAAATTACAGACGCTGTCCTCTGTTTCCATCCGTAAATCAAACGATCATTCGAAAAATTCATGTGAATGATAAAAGACCGATGAAAAATTTTGAACTGTTTCAAAATGCACCCAATCTGAGTGGTTCATAACGTACTCCCCTCCCAAAACCTAAGCTTTTAAGATGGACATTGGACTTTTCATTTAAAAATGGATCATTTCGTTGCTCACCCATTCAGAGTCCCAAAGAAAGGGAATCACTAAACTGGAAAGAAATTTAATATGATGCCAAGTTAGGTTAATCCAACAACACCTACCCAACTAATCTGAATTTCAAACCAAAAGTAGAGTTACCTGAAAATATAAACCCTAAGTAGACTCTCCAAATTACATGACCACTAAGTAAAATTCTCCTTTAGAAAACCCCATCGTTGAAAGATGGAGAAAGACTTGATAATCCAATTAATTGAAAAATAAAAACCAGAGAGCAGAAAGACAGAGAGAGTATATTGCAAGAATGTTCGTGTACAAGCTCCACTCGCACCTCTCCCATCCGAAAAGGCTATCAGACATAAACAAGTAGCCAACATTAACCATCTCCTCTTCTCCATGCTCTGTGTAATACACGGGAAAAATTGATCAGCAACGCAACCAAATTAAAACCACAATCCAAATGCTACAGCCAAATATGGTAATTCAGCAACCAGACCGAGTCCTTATCAATCTTTTTTTTTTTAAAAAGAAGTAAAAAGTAAAGCAATAAAATTTATGTACGTCTCTGTTTTGTTTTTCTTTTCTTGGTCTGATGTTTATTTCTAAAATAAGCCTACATTAGGGCAAACCAGCTAGCATAGTTCAACAAAAAAGTAGAAGGCAACATGGAAAACCAACTCGCACGGTGTAACTGAACTCCGACGATGATTAGAGTCTGCCTCGGCCGTCTCAAACGTCCATCTATGAGAACCCCAACAAAGGTAGTTAGACGTACGAAATGTACGCTTCTGGACGAAGGGAAGTCCGATAGGGACAATTTGGATCGGACCAGTTGGTAGACCTGACTGACAGAGGGAGAAGAAGAAATAACACAGGACGTCACGTTACTACCTTCTGATTACCGATTATGCTGGACGTTCCGTGACGTGAGGAACCGTACAACCGGAACACCGTTCTCTCGCATCCATGTATCATGGATAAGGACGGGTTAAATACTGAAATCTATGTCATGAGCCGTAATCTACTTTTGCTTTCACTTTTTTTTTATATATATAATTGAGAAAGTCAATTATAATTATTATAAAAGTTAAATAATTAATTTAGATAAATTAAATAATATATAATATATTTATTTAAAAAAATTAAATTAATTTATTTAATATTTTTAATTTAAATAATTTTTATAATTAGGCATATCATATGCACTAAATTTAAGTTGTTCATAAGGCACTTAGGTCATAATTGTATTATACATATTTGTATGTGCATTCATATTCATCATTATGTATTCCAAAGTCTAAGCACTAGCAATCAACGCCGGTATTTAAATATAAATAATAAAAATTTATAATATATTCTTTAATTTTTAATATAAAAATTATTTTTTAATTTAAATACATAAAATAAATTAAATATATTATTTAGTATAATAAATATGATATAATATCTTTTAAATATTTATACGTAACCGTATATTTTATATTAATTTATAAATTAAATAAATTAATTTAAATATATATAATAGATAAAATAGATAAAAATTTTATATTTAAAATTAAAATTTATTAAAAAAAGTCATACATTTATACATTTAGTCGGAGGAGTATTACTTTTCATAAATTACATGTCCTAAGTTAATTTTGTTGCCCCGATTGAGCTGCATTAACAATAAACTTAATTCAGGTCGACAATTTTTTGTCGTCCGAAAATAAACTTCCTCATTCACAAAACAGTTTCACGTAAGAGAGAGGGAGACATTAATTAAAACACTACCTGGATTGGAACTAGGAAAGCGCGCCACCGAGTCAAGTCCATATAAGCGGGAAAAGCTTCCTTCACGCAACTACGGCTAATCTTAAATATAGATATATTTAGATAGATTTTTAAAAAATATTTATAAAAAAAAAAATTAGATAATTTTTAGGAAAAAAATTTTGGAGAAGAGTTTATAAAAAAAAAATTCTGAATAAATTATTGTTTGGATAATTATTAACAAAAAGACTTTTGTAAAAATTACTAAAAAGGGTATGATTTTATTAAAAATAGAAGAGAGGAGAGAGGGTGAAGAAGAGAGAGTAGGGGGAAGAGATGAAAGATGAAAGAGAAGAGAGAGTGAAAAAGAGAGATGAGAGAGAAGAGATAGTATAAAAAAATAAAAAAAAAATAGTAATTGGATAATCCATCAATTCTTTTACTATTTTAAAAGTTAATTTTAATAGCTTATCAAAAACTTTAGTTTTAAACTATAATTTAGTCCAAAAACTCTTTTAAATAAATGTGACTATTTATTTTTTAAAAAAATTAAATTAAAATTTAGACTATAAGTTATTTTAAAATCTTATTTTAGAGTTCTCAAACATGTACATACAACTCTTAGATTCTCTAGATCTGTAGCGGGATCCCTCTCTCTCTCTCTCTCTACATATATAAAGCAAAATAAAGTTAAAATAGAGAAATGGAGGGGCAAATTTCAACCGTGTGACATCATATATAATTGGTATGAAAATATGTTAAGTTTTTATTTTTTTTGTTATAATAAAAATTTAGATAGATTTTATATCAATTTTTTACTAAGATCAACGTACGATTTTAAAGTTTAAAGAGCGTTTATAGGGATTTACGAAATCGTTTACTAAAGAAACTCTCATAATAATAGCAGGAATTAAACTCACATCTTTATAGGATATAATACAAGCTAATTTTTTATCATTTGTGTTACTTTATTTATTTTATTAATACTAAAGACTCCGATTGGTTGGTAAGAATTTCTATGCCTACACTTAAGTAATAGGTTTTCATTCCTTTTATCTAAATTAACTGATCTACTTCGTAAAGAATGAGTCACATACACCAACTTCAAACATCATCAAGGCAATAACCAAAATATATAACTTAGCAGGGTTACTTTCTATTCTCCGTGACTATTTAGCCTTTAAAAAAGTTGTCCTTCTCTTTTACTTTACTATCATGTAGTCTCATTTTTTTCCCTCGCCATTGAACCAAAATGAAGAGTTGATCAAATCTTCCCTTGTAGAATTGAACTCGAATCTGAGCAAGGGGATAAATTCGACTTTTACTAATTTCAAAAGAGCATATGCCTCATAAAAGATAGAAAAGGAACAAAACACCATCATAATTTATGTGTGTTTGAAAAAAAAATACAAAACTAAGATTTTAAAAGGATTTTTAGCTCAAATTTTAGTTTGAAAAATTTTTAAAACTAACAGTCATATTTGTCCAAAATGATTTTTTGACAAAATCATGGTTTAAAGCCAAGGTTTTGGATAAGCTATTGAGACTAACTTTTTGAACAGTAAATAAATGTATGAACTATTAAATTACTATTTTACCTTTTTTTTACTCTCTTTCTCCTCTCCCCCTCTCTCTTCTCTATTCTCCACCATATCTCCTCTCTTATCTCTTCTCCACCCTCTCTCCTCTCTTATCTCTTCTCTACCCTCACTCCTCTCTCATCTCCCTTCTTCACCCTCTCTCATATTTTTAATAAAATAATACCGTTTCTGATAATTTTCTAATTATAAAAATTTTTCTGGTAATAACTATCTAAACACTCATTTATTCAGAACTAATTTTTTTCATAAATTCTTCTCCAAAAGCCTCTTTTCTAAAAATTTTCCAAAAAATTTTTTCATAAGCAATTTTTTAAACTCTTATCCAAACGGATTGTATATCTTATTGATAACTGGTCCGATCTAGCTAGCTGCCTCATCAAAACCAAGAAATCCATCTCTAGCTTTCCTGTAACATGGTCAATGTCGACGATGACGAAGGTGACAGAGTTGGCGGCATCGCCGGCGGCAAAACCAGTGGTGATCTTCAGCAAGAGCTCTTGCTGCATGAGCCACAACATGAAGGCGCTCTTCGCAAGCTTGAGTGTGAACCCTATGGTTCATGAGGTCGACCAGATGCCTAGAGGCAGGGAAATCCAGCAAGCCCTCTCAGGGCTAGGCTTCAGCCCTACCGTGCCGGCGGTACGGTGTTCATCAGCGGCCACCTTCTAGGTGGAGCCAACCAAGTCATGAGCCTTCACCTTACCAAATCCTTGATCCCCATGCTTCAGCGAGCAGGTTCTCTTTGCTTTCATGTGTGTCTCTGCGTGTGAGAGAGGGAGATTATGTGATAAGAGTGTACATCGTATCAGGTTATTAAGTAAATATTATTATATTGGGTTTAAGTGCACTATATATTACTAAATGCACGCACACCAAATATCATAAAATTTTCTTAGGTTAAAAAGTACACGTAATGGTACAAAAATACTATTGCCTTAAAATAACCTAATGTATGTTACTTTCACACTAAACAGAGCCTAATGGTCAACGTTGCTGACTTAACAATCGTGGTATATTTGTATCGTTTTATAAACTTTATATGTTCTCTTGTATTTAACAAAAATTTATTGTATTTGGTGCGTATGGATAATACTTCATAATTAGGTTTACACTTTAACTCTATTATGTTTAACCCATTTTTAGTGAATATGTTTTAGAATATATAGTATGTGGACACCACGGTGCACGTGTGCCATGGTTACAACTTACAAGGTTCCACATCCTCAGTTAGCTGTGTGTACGTGGATAATTTAATGGACAGTGTTTTAAAACGCAAAAGATTCCATATCATATAAATAAGTTGTATTTAGATAAAACAATATCAAATAATATTCATTTTAAAAAAAAATGAAAAAATAATTTTAAAGAATAATAAATTCAAAAAACACAATAAATAAATGAATAAAATAATTTCAACTAATAATAAAATAAAAAATTCTATAAACAAATAAAATAAAAAATTTCTGAAAAAAAATTCACAGTTAAATTTAAATTCTAATCTTAAAATGCAGAGTATTCTGTAGATCTAGATCCGGATCTAATGTGCACAGAGAATTTGGCAAATTTTCACCTCACAACAAGCAAAAATAGTGGAAATAGTGGTAGTACTGTATATATATAGGGTAACATTTTATAAAGGTTGTCTGAAACCGTTGGAAAATATAACCTTAGGGCAAACTACCTTTTTATCACATGTCCTCACCCCTTGATGACTGCTCACATTTTCTAACAGATCTGGTGAAGCCGCTATAAATTCTTTGCAATGTTTTTAGCGAGTTTCCCCTAACAAGTATAAATTGACGTAAAACCATTAGAAAATATAATCCTATAGCATTATCAAGCGGTTTTTCTAGCGGTTCATCTTGAATCACTAGAAATATGGTCAATGTGGTTAGAAATTCTAATGATTTTGCTTAGAAACACTAGTAATTACATGTATTTCTAATTATTAATGTTAATAGCTAGAAATTAACTATTACTAAAATAAGTATTTTTTGTAGTGTAATATTATTGTCTCTTATTATTAAAAATGCTAACAGTGAATGTTAATTTTTAACGGCTAAGAACAATTTACTTAACTTTTAGTATTTTTAGGATGAGGTTGATTTAAGAAAAAAATTTAGATGCGCACAGCTAGTTCTGTGTTGCACCTCAACCTAAAGTAAAAGGAGCAACGTGTTTATTCTTTATTTCTGTATAACACACAAGAGGCGCATAGTATATAGTAGAATACAAAGAAATTAAAAGAACAGCTTTTGCTCCCGAAAAAAGAGAGAGAGATAAAAGAAGAATTGTCCAGCTGTGTCTCCTTCATAAACTCACAAGCCACAAAACTTGCGAGGCCAGGGTTTGTGAATGAATTGATTTTGATTTTTGACATCTCATAGCTCTCCTTTTCATTCGAATCTTATCCCAATCCCAATGCATATTAAGTAATTAGGCCCCACATTGACATTGGCATGCTTGTGAGATGCCCCTTCATTATGCAACTAGAGCTAAGGGTCGGACCCTATAAGAACAGCTCCTTGATTAAATTATGTTTAATATTGATTAAATTATTCTTACTAACTTTTTAATATTCTAAATTTATCCATTCTCACTAAAAAACCCTTAAGATACAAACAACAGAGAAAATTTCTCAATTAGCAATAACCACGCACATAATTTAATCAAACAACAAACAACAAGAAAAGGAAGAAAAGAAATTCAATTTAATTCTACATACATCAAAAAAATCATCCTATACAAAAGAAACACAGAAAAGAGCAAAAGAGCTAACAGGGGAGGCCCTATGGTTCGGATTTATAGATGTCGACGACAGCAATTGGGTCGAACAAGAAGGATTTGTCGCACACCTTGAGCCTGAGGTAGAAGTGAATGAGATCTTAATCCAGGGGAGATAGAAGTCACAGAATCAATATCCATTCGTGGATCTACTAGAGGCAAATTGTAGAAATTGAAATTCGGGTATGAAATAGAAAAATGGAGAGAGAGCGAGCGAGAGAGTTTGGGAATTTGGTTTGAGCAACGAAGTTCGCCGGAGACGAGAGCGGGAAGGGGTTATTTGTTGATTTATATATTATATTAATATATATAATAATTATAAAATTAATGAGATACAATTTTAAACTTTTATTATATTTCTAATTTTCTTAATTTTATAGATATAGATTAGGTAAAAAGTTTTGAGATTCATAAATCAAGAAATAATAATTCTGATATAAATATTATAAATAAAGAGTAAATAAATTTAAATAAAGAGATAATAATATATTTATTAATTTTTAATTAACTCCTCTCCCCTATTTTTCAGAACTAAATGAGAAACCTCATCTCTTATCCTTTACTTTCACACCCATAATCTCCTCTTCTCTTTTCTACCATCCTTTAAATTAATTTTAACCTCCTTTCCCTTCCGTTAAACCAAACATAACTTAGAGGGACAAATATTTTTGGGGGAAAACCTAAGGTCACTTTTATCTTGAAATATGGAGGAAGTAATATGAACATGTATTTTCCTTAATTCAAAAATTACCTGTGTAAACATTAACTCTTATTTTTCTTATGTTTGGATGTGAACAAAAAATAAGAAAGAAACAATAAGAAGGAAAATTTTTAAAAATAATAATTTTATTATTATTTCAGAAAGTTTTTTAATAGTATTTTATCCCCTATTTTTTTTCCAATTTTCTTTTTATCCAAACGTGGGGGGTAAAGATGCGCATGGACAACTAGCTTTTGATTTGATTCGGTTCTTCTAGAAATCATAGCAGGGCAAAATCCAATTCATACATGCATGCAAGAACTTGACCTTTCAAGGATCTTTTTTTCTCCCTTTCATCATGATAATTAGAAAATTTAATTGACAGATTAAATTAAAATCTTAAGTAATATATTGTTAGATTATTTCACTTAGAAAACAAGGAGTGATTCCAGGCCTTTTTATAATATAAATATTTCTTAGGACTAAATTGAATTTTGCTGTGTAAAATCTGTTATCATATATATATGATTTGAAATCATAGTTAACCTGGTGTTCATCATAAGTAATAAATCGACACAAATTAAAAAATTAATAAAGAGGCTTTAATAATATTTCCCTTTCTGGAATTAGATGCCAAAATCTCTCAGCAATTGGATAAATAATTCAACTTTAAATTTATATTGCAAAGCATAAGCAGATGCCTCAAAGTTAGAGATATGGTACAAACCAGAAACCGCACCACATAAAACATGATGATATCTCGCAGCACAAAAAGAATCACAGACATGAAACATAAAGTGATCGAACATTGATTGTGAAAGGACATATACATGCATGTTTGTATCTGTATGGAATGGATCGAATTCGTTACTGTTGATTAATCCCTTTCAACAAATGATCTCAAGCAAAAAAAAACAAAAAAAACAAATCCAAAAACCGATGGATATATCTTTAAATATCTAAACAGAACATTCTCTCTGATTGATCGATCTCCACCTCAAACCTCATATCTTCTTTTTCTTCTTCTTCTTCTTCTTCTTCAATCTCCCCCAAGCTCCAAAACCCTACCCCTCTCTATATAAACCTCTTCCACTTACTCCATCCATCATCGATCTCCATCACACCCAAAACCCTAACAAGAACCTTTTGTTACTTCATGCTTTAATTTTGGTTCAGACTCGGCCGGATTCATCAGCAGCTCGATCTGCATTGAACCAACCCAACTCGGCGTTGTTCCATCTTCAAACCTAGAGATCACTGTAAGTTGCGGAGATGGAGAGGGTGACGAACATGGCGTCAGAGAGACCAGTGGTGATCTTCAGTAAGAGTTCATGTTGCATGTGTCACACCATCAGGACCCTCTTTGCTGAGTTCGGTGTGAACCCTGCAGTTCATGAGCTCGACCAGATACCAAGAGGGAGCGAGCTTGAGCAAGCCCTTTCAAGACTCGGTTGCAGCCCCGCCGTGCCGGCCGTGTTCATCGGCGGCGAGCTTGTGGGTGGAGCCAATGAAGTCATGAGCCTTCACCTTAACCGATCCTTGATCCCAATGCTCAAGCGAGCAGGAGCTATTTGGGTTTGATATCATGCAAAAACCATATATATATATATATATATGCAACGTACTATATTTTATATAGAGCTTGTCTTCTAATGTGATAATAATAATAATAATTAAGGCTAACTTGACTGTGAGCCTGAGCCTTTTTTTTGGCGTTGTATCTATGTGTTGAAATATTTTGAGATATCAAGTTAAAAATACATTATTTTTTAAATAAAATAATATATAATAAAAAATATAAAAATTATAGCATGATGAAAACAGTTAACTTTAACATCAGCGTGTTGATAATCAAAATATCAAATATAAAAATTTTTAATTTAAAATTTAAAAAAGTAAAAGAGTAAAACATGAAGTTCAGGGATTTTATTTTTGTATAGTTTAGCCTTAAATTAAATAGTAGACAGTTTTTCCTTAAATGCTGGTTTGGTTTAAATATTTATTAATTTAATTTTAATGGTGATGAGCCTATTTTTTTTTTTAAAATTGTTGTACTAAAAAAAAATTTAATTCTAACGGTCGTTTCCTTCGCGCTTTCCCACTCCCCCGCGCAATCTAGAATCGTTTCCTTCTGTTAAGCGCTAACATGCGCATCCTCGCCTCGTGCCTGTACTATGCTGTGTGCCTGTTGTCTCTTTCTCTCTCCCTCCCTCGCCGTTTTACTACTTCCAGCCTCATGCCAATAATAATATCTCATCGTAAAGGGAGACTTTTCCACTGCCATACTTGTTTTTCCCCCAGGCCTAAGCCAAGTGCTTTCGATTCGGCGTCGTTTAATGTTTCCTTTTTCTTTTTCCTTAGCTTTCTCTGCTATCAAACAAGTGTAATATCTTTGTTTCTCTTTCTCTTGGATTCATAGGTGCTTCAGGTATAGCTTTCTCCACACATTCAGACTTTATTTCCTTTTTCGTACTTGGTCCACTTTACGCTTGCTTCATCATTGTTGCTTTTTTCAACCATAAAAATCTTCCAGGATAACATGGATTACCTTTGTGGAGTTTAATTATTACCGTTTTTTTTGGCCCCTCATTTTGTTTCTTGTTCACTCACTCAGTTTTTTGGCTGATTCTCTCGTCGGCGTATGAAACTTGGGAGGTGAATCATTCATCTCCATTTTCACTGTATTTTAAACTTCGTTTTCCTATGCGCAAATGAAAGAGGCATCTCAGCTATTAGATTTTCATATTGTACACAAATTTGAACTTGAGACGAAAGCATAGCAAGTTGGTGAGGTTATATTGTTGTTTTTTCTTGACATTGTTGCCACAGATTGAAGGTTCAGGTTTCCGACACTCCTCAGGGTACTAGAAGTCCTATAAGGCAGCCCAAGCGAAACGGCAACTCCAATGTAAGCTTCACGTCCTCATTTCTTGAAGGTTTACTCCATTATGTGCACTTATAAAGCACCAATGCAATACTGGAGAAAAGAAAGGAATCATCAATGTCCAATATGTATTTGGGACTAATTAACAGGAGACAACACTTCTTTTTCAGGCTGAAGGAGTTTCTGAGACAGATGTTCATTCTGATGAACCTGATGACCAACGTTCATCTGCTGTGCCTGAGATTAGTACTTGTACGTCAGGCAACTCGGAAAATTGGGTGGTGTTGTCGATTGCAGGGGATAAGCCCACTCCTAGATCCAATGTAGATAATTTCATGACTTCTGTTCCATTTTATGTTTGTTCCTAGGTTCTTTTGCCAAGATTAGTAGTGTAAAAATTCTCCCAGAATAGCAGTGATGGTGAAAGTCTGAGTTTGTTATTCGTTATGAACAGCATGCAGCAGTTGTCATTGGGAATAAGATGATAGGGGTTGGTGGTGAGTCTGGAAATGGATTTTTGGATGACGTGCAGGTGAGGAAACATTTTTTGGACGGAGAAAACATAAGTATAGTTTGTAAGTGTTGGCTAACAAGTACCAAGTACTCCTATAAACACCTTGTGGATATTTTTTGTGTGCCGTTCAGCACCAATCAATTGGGTCTTGAAAGCTTACCTTCTCAAGTCATGTTTTTATTTGAAAACTCGATAGCAAACATTTTAAAAGCCTTTGCTTGATTAATATTAACTGTTTATCTTGATCAAGAGATTGATGTTTTTTATCTTTAAATGAGAATGAAAATTAGTAGTAACTGTTTATTTTGTTTGTTCATCTTGTAAACTTTGATTTGGATTCTTTTGTTTGTGATACAAGTACTAAGTTTTGATAGATTTTCCTGGACCACAGCATCATCAAAGTTTTACCTGTCACCTAGCAGTCTACCACTAAAGATTCCAGCATGCAAGGGTCACAGCTTGGTTCTACAATATATCCTATTAGCATAAGAAATTCAGCATACTGGTTTGCGTGAGTTGTTATGTCCTATTTAGCAATCCTGTTTGTGCTATCATCTCAGTTTCACAATCGGTATTGCTAAGAATGTGCTGTTGTTGGAACTATAAATATTAGGTAGAACTCATTGCATGACTGCCAAGATAGCATGAAGCCAGGTCCAGAAGTTAAAAAGAATTGAGTGGCCAATACCAAATTATTGAGCAACATATTCGAAACACACAATTTTTAAGGTTGTTAAGTTTGTATTTATAAAATCTTGGCTTTAACAGGTTTCCTGGGGGAAAAAGGCGCGCTCCTGATCGGAGGGAAAACAGAATCAGGAAGTGACAGAATTTCAGGTTTATCCGCATGTCCTTCACACATGTAATATCTTTTTCTAGTTTATGCTGTCAAATTGATTTAATTGTTTTTCTTGTTTTTTTAGTGTGGGCCTTTGATACAGAGACAGAGTGCTGGTCACTTATTGAAGCAAAGAGAGACATACCGGTAGGAATTTTCACTTCACAAAAGCGAAAACATCCCTTGTGGTATAACAAGATCAGTGGCATTTTCTTTTATAATGATCCAGCTTATTGGGAGTGTGATTCTGGATTACATGATTTTCCCAAATATATTAACATATGATGTCAATAATCCATGTCAATGGTGCAATTCTCATATTATATCTGATAAGGTCCATTGTCAGGAAGTCATTAGCACAGACGACTGAACAGAAAGAGTATAAGGATAAAATCTGTTAACGATGCACTGACAAAACTAATTTATCGTCCTTTGTTTTCTTCAATTAAAGCTCCTATGTTTAAGTTGGCACACGGAGCTCTATATAATAGAATTAGGCTGTAATGACCAAATATTTTGTTCTATTTATAGGTTGCTCGCAGTGGGCACACCATTCTTAGGGCAAGCTCAGTGTTGATATTGTTTGGAGGTGAAGATGCCAAAAGGAGGAAACTGAATGACCTACATATGTTTGATCTCAAGTCCTTAACGTGGCTACCACTTCACTGCACGTAAGAAGATGAAATATCGAAAAGACTGAACACCGATGTGTTTATCTAATGAGAATGACGTTATAAATTTTAACATGCTTGTGAAATTTGGGATCTCAGTATTTCCTCATCCCTGCTGAATTATTTGTTACTTTTAGGGGAACAGGACCTTCTCCAAGATCAAACCATGTGGCAGCACTTCATGATGATAAGATTCTTTTTATATTTGGAGGAGTATCAAAATCCAGGACCTTAAATGATTTATACTCGCTTGACTTTGAAAAGGTGCATAACCTTTTGGTTTTACTAAATCCTTACTGCAATTTTATTTGATGAAACTGATTAATTTCTCATTGGAATAATTCAAATCTTCATTGACTACATAATTTATGAAAGGATCTGTTCCTCAGATGGCATGGTCAAGAATGAAGATACAAGGATTCCATCCATCACCAGGGCCGGCTGCTGCGGTGTTCTGTGGTACTAAATGGTACATTACAGGGGGCGGAAATAGGAAAAAGAGTATGGTTTTACAACCAAATTTGTTTAACTTTGGAAAAGCAAATTTTGCATGAACATTAGCTTTTTTTTATTTATATTAACATTTTTTTTAAGTCAGTGTATTAGATTGCAGCTATTAATCTTACTGTTCCTTTCAAACTTTTGAATAGTCGACCGCTACAAGTTGCTTTGGAAGTATAGACTTTGAGACTTGGAGTCTTAAAACTTCAGGCAACATTTGAAATTAGCGCGTGCCATTTAATCCTTGGCAGCTAGAACATGAAGAAGCTTTACTTGAGCACTGGAGTAAGGATGCTTATTTTGGGAGGAAACAGAAACGGACAAAAATGAAATATGGAATGAGAAATTTGAAAAACGTATAGAAACCATAAACGAACTTTCCATAGTTCCCTGAATTTGCAAATAGAACTTGGTGAAAACGTTCTTTAAACTAATTTAATGTCTATGAGGTAGATTTTAAGTTCACTGAAGGTTCTTGCTTATTTATGGATTGAGCTGTAGCATGTCCTAATACTATTAATGTAAACGAGGTTTACATCATGTTTACTTCCTATTCAACAATCAGTTCAAAAATTTTATTCTTTGAAAAGAGCAATCTCAGTTCCTTGCTTCATTTTACAGGACATACAGAGACTCTGATATTTGATATTCTCCAAGGTGAATGGTCTCTGCAAACACATCACCTCAGTCTTCAATCACTACCAATAAGGTGAGTTATTTCCTTTTTCTTCATTTACTGTAATTAATTAAAAGTTACTTTCCTCAACATGATCCATTTAGTCTTCTGCAATTAAAACTTTTGGGATAAGCACAAGTGTTTTTCTATTGGAAGCAATCCTATTCAAGATACTGTCGGATACTAAATGGTCTAAGTAAGAATTCGAACCTTAGTTTATTGCGTTATGAGGGATTAGCACCTCCGCTAGACCCAACTCCCGTTGGTAGAACCTATAGTTCTTTACTAATAACTAGATGTTATATTATACCTTGCATCTGCAATGAGTCCAACTTATAAATAAATCATTTTTTTCATTTTGAAACCTAACCTCCTTTGCTCACAAGACGTGGTAAGCATGCTTGACAATACATGCTTTATTGTAACTAAATTACCCAAGCATGTTTGTAATATCTTTTGTATTGCCAGGGTTTTAGCCTGGTGCTTGTGCAGCATAAGGAAAAGGACTTTCTTGTTGCATTTGGAGGATCCAAAAAGGAGCCATCACATCAGGTTTGGCAAGAAGACTTAAAAAAGTCGTTGCATGAGTTGGTTATTGTTAAAACTTCCAACTTTTTTCCTTTTGAACTTGGACAGGTGGAAGTGTTGATAATTGAAAAAAATGAAGCAGGCCTTGGAAGACATGTCACTCCCACTAAAGGTCCAGGTTTCTATAATATTTGACAAGCATTCATCAGCTGCTGCATTGACCACTCAACCTAACGATCCTTCGCAGCGATTAGTTAACTCTGTTGCTAGATAAAATCTTAGCTTCCGTTATTGAACATGGTTGTGGAAGGAAATCTCTGTCAGAGTCTCTACTTGCAGATTCCAATTCTCTCTCTTGCAACGTGTCTCTTCGGAGGCAATTTGATAATGAAGAAGATTACAAAACAGATGTCAGGATAGATAAGACTACAGAAGTGGATGGTTGTTTCCCGAAGGTAAGACAAGAGAAGTCTCAATTTTATTCATAATCATTTATTTTAACATACAACACTTATTGGACACCTAGTAGACCTCACTTTAGATACTTTTTCAAAGCAACATTATAGAAATTTGCAAACTTTTATATATAATGCTGACATTTATGATAAAAAGTTCATGAAATTTGCAAACTTTTATGTAAGGCAACAGATTACAGAATCAATCAAAATGATACTGGAAATCAGATGAACACAAGCGGAGCCAAGATCATTGTGGCGGAGTCACAGTTGATGGTATCTGGAACTTCAAATCAACAACAAAACCAAGGATTTGGAAATCTAGTAATTGAAAGTGACGACGCGTCGTTCCCAGAAAACAGGAAATCAGAGGCATCGTCCACTTCAAATATCTGTCATTACTATGAAACTAAAGTGGCTACTCTGATAAGGAAAAATGGGATTGTTGAGGAACAATTGGCGGCTACACTGGCAAGCCGAGAAGCTGCAGAGAAAAGCTTAGCATCTGTTCTTAAAAGTAAGCAGGAGATGGAGAAAAAAATGGCTGACACAGCAAAGGAGATGGAATTGCTTAGGGAGAAACTAGCTAGTGTAGAGTTAGCCCAAGAAGAGGCTAATAGCCTATCAAACATTATCCATTCTGACAATGTAAGGCTTGAACATGATGTGGCTTTCCTCAAGGCTGTTTTGGATGACACACAGCAGGTATATGCTGCATCATTTGACTTCAATTTGCATATTTGATATACAAGTTACAATTGGCTGATTCGAAAAAATTGCTGTAGGAGTTGCATTCAACAAGAGGAGTTCTTGCAAGAGAAAGAACCAGGGCATTCCAATTACAGGTAAGTATATGTGATGGAAAAATGGAGAATTATTTGAAGATTCTGTGTTTATTCTATGCTCGGTTTGGCAATATTATGGGTTTGTACCCGGGAAAAAGGGGGAAAATAAGCTTAAAATATCTTCTCTTAATGTTATTTTTTGACAAATGATTTACTATACACGTCCCTACAATTTGCATAATAGATACGACTATTCATGTACTTTCTTTCTTACCTGCTCAAGATGCCACTTCTTGTCTGCCTTGCAGGTTGAAGGCTTTCACCTCAAACAGAGATTGCAATCAATGGAAAATCGAGCACCTACCCCTATGAAGCCTTTTCATGTATAGTGAAGTGTTTTGAGTGGTCAATGATGTCAATGAATTTCAGAAAGTGTAAGAAAGCTCACCTTTTACATATTTGAATTTGTGAATTCATCAGCCAGAGGTAGACAATGAATTTCATTCTTATCTATAAAAGAATTTTGTTGATGACAGAGATGGTAACACAACATCTGATACAACTAGATTTTCTAGAAAATAAATTTAATTTGATTAAAATATATATTATAAAAATGAAGTAACTTTCAACATCATTCAAAGCGAGATCTATAGAATAGCACACCCATTAAATAGATGAGCAATGACCTTCAACACTCTTCAATCAGATATCATTAACATAACCATTAGGCCACTCCTGAAGCATAAGCAAGGACAAATGTTTTGCAAGTGAACTTTACTGATACAGGAAGCGAAGGTGGCTGTCAAGTGTCAGGAAATTTTTAACTAAAGCACAACCCTTACAAGCAAGAAAGCGTGAACAAAGAAAATGTACAATGGAGATTGCAAAAGCTACCAGCTAGGAGTCATCTAAGGCATGCCCAGTTGGAACTTGATCCTCTTCCCGAGTCTGATTCCTTCTGGACAAGGAATTTCATCCGCAATGCCCCTCATTCCAAATTCATAATGTGCATGACCATTAGGTGGCCCAATTGGTAGTGAAAGCAAGTCATAGTTTCCTAATGTGAACTCTTGCTGCACAAAGACATAAACAGAGCTTCTTGACCACCGTGGTAATTTTCACCCTACTGCTAAGGCCATAGTCATGATAAACTACCAGCAGGAGAACTTCATATATTGTCAGACGTTATTTTGTCACCAATACTCATAAAAGTTCGGTTTCTTCTTGCTCTCCATCAGCATCTTCAACATCATTGTCATCATCTTCTTCAGGTGCATCTGGATCCACTCCCTGCCATAACCCAGAAGGTTAAAAAGTGCATGAAGAGGAGAACGGTGAGAGATGTAGTCAGTCTGTTAGAGATTGATGATAAAGAGCAAACCTTCATCTGCTTCTCTAAACGCTCTAACCCCCGTTTTGCTGCTGCATTCTGTGGGTTTAACCTGCAATGCTTGCTAATGGTTAGAAGTAGAATAAATTCATGAACACGTTATAACATCAAGTTCCGCAAATAGGGAAACATTTTTATAATACCAATTCTAACTACATGACAAGAACTTAGTCTTAACCTGATGAGCCTAAACACAAACCATGTTCTCCATTATTTGCCCGTAACTGTTAATAGTTATCAGAAATCAAGTGGTGCCCAACATATGAAGCTCGGACAAACCTATTCCTGAATAAATAGCAATAGCCAATGATATTGCACCCAATACTCTACCTGTTTCTAACCCAGCCCATGAAAAATATCAGAAAAATCTCCCCTAATATTTACTTCCTGTCAGTAAAGTCAATTCTCAGCATAAGATTTGTTCCCTCCAAACATGAAATTACTTAGTTTCTCTAATTGTCATAATAAAATCACAATTTCATGTGGGAGCTTCACATAACAACTAGGCACCACTTTGGCTTCGTCATCTTAACAGACAAGCAGCATGCATCATAAATACAATAAAGACAATAAATAATGCAAAAGAAAAGTATCAACATGTGGAGATTTGAAGGATTGAAAGTAGAGGGAAAAAGCATCAAAATATTATTAATCCTCGAATGAATGTGCTAGGGTAACCTCTCCTACTTACTCTCTTTATAAGAATCTCATAAGGAAAGTAGAATAGAAACCAAGAGAATCTCTGAATAATTTCTTTATTTTTCATCTCTGCCTAAACACGAGTAAACTAGAGATATAAATAGATGTAGAATTACATATGACTCTCCTACATTTTTGGCAAACATGCCCATGACTAAAGAAAGTGGACTGACTCAACTAACTCCCCACTAACATAGTGGGGTAAACAAAATAATTACTAATTAAATAAATCATTAACTGCTTAGACTTAGTCATAGAACCCTATCAATACTTCCCCCTTCAAAATCCGCCTTGTCCTCAAGGTGGAAGTCAGAATCTAACTCCACAAATTAAAAGAGAAATCTTCATTAGAATATGAGTAAGAATCTTAACTCATATAACTAATAAAACCTAAGGAGAATCTCCTAATGATAAAATAAATGGTAAATTAATTTCTGTTGAAATCCCCATTCTTCGTCGGCGCCTCTGTCATGGGAGCTTAACCATCGATGACTTCCAGAAGTGAGAGGGAGGCGGAGGTGCAGCGGTGGCCTGGTCGGAAGGAGTCGCCACACCTGAAGCATAGCCCCTTGTCCCGGCGTTGCTGTCTGATTGAGTCCCATCCATCTGTCGTGAAGGCTCCGACGATGATGGAGGGAGGGATGCCGGCGATGACATTGATAAGCTCGTGTGCCACCCATTCTGCTTCGAAGGTCCAATTGCCTAGGGAAGGACGAGAGTCGAGGAAGGTGCCGACGAGTCGGCAATTGGGTTATCGATATTGGATCTACAGAAGGCTGGGTTGCTGGAATGGGTTTGGCCCATAGTTGAGCCTGCTTTGAATCCATGACCCGACCCGGAAGCTTTTTCTAACTCCAGTGCAAGGCTCGACGCACGATAGACGGTGCTGGGTTTGTGAAGACGAACCTCTGTCCGCAGCTCCTCCATCAAACCGTTCAAGAACACTCCGAGAAGGCAATGATCTGGCCAATTAGTCACACGAGCTACTCTCCTAGCCCACTCCTGTCTGTATTCTGCCACAATACCTATCTGTTTGATGTTGCAAAGATGTTCGTCGGGGTTCAGAAACTCCGGGGGTCCGTAGTGCTCGTTCAATGTCTTCACCAGTTCCTCCCAATAGAGTAAGGTCCTCTCTGAGTTCATCCAAGAGAATAGATCGAGTGCATCCCCTTCCAGATACATCGCTGCTATCTCTACTTTGTCATCTTCCAGTGTTTGGTAATACCGGAAAAATTTTTCAGCTTTCAGCACCCAACCACGCGAGTCACCGCCACAGAATCTAGGAAAGTCAATCTTTGCATAGGGAGTTCTATTTCGCTGGTATATCTCCCCTTCCTCTTTGGGTTCATCTCCCCAGTGCCTTATCTTCTTTTTTGCTGAGTTCTGTGATTGTACTTCTAGATAAGCCATCTTGTCATGTAACTCATCCAGCATGTTGAGTTTAGCGGCAATAACCGTCAATGGATCACCACCCTGAACCTGACTGCCCTACTGGATTTGTATGGATTTTTGGGTTCACAGCAGTAGAAGAGCGTGTCTCCACCATAGCTCTGAGGCCAAATTACTAGGGTAACCTCTCCTACTTACTCTCTTTATAAGAATCTCATAAGGAAAGCAGAATAGAAGCCAAGAGAATCTCTGAATAATTCCTTCATTTTTCATCTCTGCCTAAACATGAGTAAGCTACGGATATAAATAGATGTAGAATTACATATGACTCTCCTACATTTTTGGCAAACATGCCCATGACTAAAGAAAGTGGACTGACTTAACTAACTCCCCACTAACATAGTAGGGTAAACAAAATAATTACTAATTAAATAAATAATTAACTGCTTAGACTTAGTCATAGAACCTTATCAGAATGAGAATACAAATGGGCCTTTATATAAGCAAAAATATAAGATAATAGACTAAACCTAGAATACATCATAATCCTAATATCTTAAATTTATTCTTCTAAGATATGCTAATTTAATATTCAAATCTAATCCTAAATAATATTCAAACTTAATTTTTAGATAATTAATTAAATAACTAACAAAATATAATATTAATTAATAATTAATTCTAAACTAGTGCATCTCAACACTCCCCTCAAGCTGGATTTACAGCTTGAATATTTGTGTTTCTCAACACTCCCCTCAAGCTGAGAGGCAACTTGAATGTGAGCAGCATCATTATAGAAGAATCAGAACTTTGAATCCTTAAACCAGTAGTGACCACTGAATTGAAGTTGATTGAATCTTGAATCTGGATCTTAAGACAAAGTTGCGAACTTGAAGAAAAACATCATTGTTGGATGCCTGGCAAGAACATTTATAAGAGAAGAACTTGATGAAGAATCATATGTATTATTCAAGAGCAATACACTAATCCTATCATGGTAACTCACTTGGGTTTACACAGTAATCTAACCTCACTTGAGGGAGATGAACTAATCTCATAACCTATGAGAATTTGTGAGAAGAGACCCAAGTTATCCTCTTCTATATAAAGCAACTTGCCCATACAATCATGGTAACCCACTTGGGTTTACACACTAATCTAACCTCACTTGAGGTAGATAAACTAATATCATAACCTATGAGATTTTGTAGAAAAACCCAAGTTATCATCTTCTATCATAGAGTAACTTGCTCATACAATCATGGTAATCTACTTGAGTTTACACACTAATCTAACCTCACTTGAGGCAAATGAACAAATCCCATAACCTATGAGATTTTGTGGAAAGAGACCCAAGTTATCCTCTTCCATCATATGTAACTAATTTTCACTTGAAGGCGTGCCTTCTCTTCAGGCTTGACCTCTTTCTTCTTCTTCTTCTTCATCATCAAAACCTTAACCAAGATTTAATATTTTTACTTTGATACCATGTGGAGATTTGAATGATTGAAAGTAGAGGGAAAAAACTTCAAAATATAATTAATCCTTGAATGAATGAGAATACAAATAGGCCTTTATATAGGCAAAAATATAAGCTAATAGGCTAAACCTAGAATCTATTATAATCCTAACATCTCAGATTTATTCTTCTAAGATATGATAATTTAATATTCAAATCTAATATTAAATAATATCCAAACTTAATTTTTAGATAATTAATTAAATAACTAACAAAATATAATATTAATTAATAATTAATTTTAAATTAGTGCATCTTAACACTCCCCTCAAGTTGGATCTACAGCTTAAATATTTGTGTTTCTCAACACGACACTTGGAAAATGAAAGGAAATAATGCTTTCATGTTCTGAAACGAATGTGTCTAGTGCAAGCAAATAGCAAGGTTCTTTCAATATATCAAATGCCAGGTGGTGGGAATCATACTCCTGAAATAAAGGGAAGTCAATAAAATTTACTCTACATGACTTGCAAAAAAGAGGCCTAAAATTGTGCAGAAATTGAGGCAGATAGAGATCAACCTTAAAGCAGCCTGATAATGTAACAAAGCATCCTGCAGCATGTTAGTAGCAGCAAAAACTTGGGCCAGTTTTACGTGAAGAGAGTCATCAGCCCAGTCTTTCAGATATCGCTCAAGTAGAGACACAGCATCTCCATTCCGGCCTTCAATAACGTGGAGCTCAGCTAAAGCTAGGACAGCTCCCAGGTAACCTGGTTCCAGCCTCAATGCGGACTCATAGAACTTTTTTGCCTTTTTGAAGTACGCATTTTATTTTTTGTTAAAAAAAGTATGCATTATATTTAACACAGGAAAACTTTACAAACAAAAGTATTCAGCAGATACTTATCCCCACATGTTTACCTTTTCTCTGCCACCAGAATTACTTGCGTGTACATCACCAACTAGTTTTAAAGCCTTTGCAGATTGTGGCATTGCTTTCATTGCTTCTCTTGAAGCATATAAAGCCTCTTTAATTTTAGAGAGAGCCAAATAAGTATGAACCAAACCTGAAAATTTAAATTCATGACAGAATTGGTAAGTTCAGGATTTCCATTATCTTGCAGATATGAGATGCAGATATGAGATACAGATCAAGCAACTATCTATACTTTCAAAATAAAATAAACCTTGATATGAGCGAATGTCAGGTCTCAATTCTTGCGCACACCTAAAGGCAACTACAGCTGCTTCAGGCCGTTTCATTGTCAATAATAAATTTCCCTGAATAAATTAATCATGTCAGATCAAGTTGCAAAATAATGTAATAAGCTGCTACAAACACATTAATCAGATAGATGCACATTTCATTCAATACAATGGTTATATTTATACCTTCATTATATATCCTGGTATGTGCCTTTCATTGATTCGAATACTCTGCAAAATAATCATTCATGTTCTAATCAATACTGTAAAATAAAGGAATTCGGTCCACCCTGCTTCAGATTTTTTTTTTTTAAATATAACCTGCTCAGCATAGGATAGTGCTCTTCTCTCGTCTTTCCTTTCCCATAGAACAGATAGAGCTACAAAAACCTCTGGTCTTGCAGGATCAATATTTAACAAATCATGCACTAACTTGTTCAGCTTTGAATGATCAAACTTTAACTTCAAAAGCATTGCATACTCATCCATATATGTTATAATGTATGGATCAATTGACCGAGCCTGTTATCACCAAATTATCATGTGAGAATTGAATGAGTTATAGCGTAGGTTGATCAGAAGAGGAAGTTCCATAATGATGTTTTAACATCATGAACAACTTCACATACCTTCTCAAAATTCATAATGGCTTCCTCATTCTTCCCGATGATAGCTTCAACCTTCACTTGCAAGTTTACAATATACATCAGAATGCCAAGCGATCAATTCAAGGAACTAGATGTACACCAGAAATAATAAGGGGGATATACAGCGCAGTCAGACAACTTGCTAAAAGGTTTGCCCATATTCTAAAGACATATATAGAAGAGTTTCCCCAGAAACAAGTAGAAAGATAAGATGACATGCAACCAGCAGTCTAAAGAAACCAGGTAATTAGACCATCCAGAACAAGATTATAAAAAAGATAGAATTGTCTACAGATATATTTAAGTAAAGAAATTCCACTTGTCAACTTAACAAGTAAAAAAAATCTTTCATTCCTGAAAGACAGATATTTGCAACTAAGCAGCCAATGCACATGAAGCAACAACCATAATTTTTAGGAATTTTTCACAGGCTTTAACCTAGTGTAGTAATTATAACCTTTGCAATCTCAAGTAGCAAGTGTATATTATTAGGGAAACGTTGCAAGAGATCTTCAAAGAGTTCCAAGCCGCCTGCCAAAATTGAGAACAGACAAACTGTGTATCAAACACATATCAGAAGATAGTGTAAACAAATTTAAATATCAGCATCTTTCTTCGGTTCAGCTTTTTTACAGGATTGAAATATATAAGCAGGTCACATAAATAATATAGCACATCAATTTACAACAGCATTTGTTTATTTATTTATTTTTTCATCAAAACCATATCCCGCCTATTTTTTGTCTTACCCTAAAGTAGGATTAGGAGTGACTCTTTTCAATGCCACAATGAAAATTTGCATGAAGAATATCTAATCTACAAAGATGTACTCATTTCAAGCTTTACTCTAAAGTAGGAAGAAAAGAAAGCATTTACATTGACATCAACAAAGAGCAAATTGTGGTGGAAGACTATAAATCTCTCTGTGCAAACAAACCCATTATGCCCTTAGATCACACAAATTTCACCAATTATTAGATCCTTTTAGCTTCTTGGGGGGTAAAGCACAGAATTAAGAGACTCCGTATAAAATATAATAACTCACCTTTGTAGTCGTTTGAAGCCATGCAACACTGAGCCTCAACATAGCGCTACAAGGAAAGAGGAAACTCTGTCAGATTTACAGATGATGTTGCATTCAAGAGAAAAACAAATGTGACCGCACCATCAAACTAGAAGTTTGTTTTATTAGCCTATTTTTATGGTCATTCATTATCTTTAGACATTAAGACTGTTATATAGGTTCACATTCCCATGGGCCTACAGCTGGCAGCCATATTAAAACTTACAGAAGGAGGAGCATGATGAAATGAAAGAAAAAGGATGGATCTGAAAACAAAGATTATATTCTAAAAGAGTTAAGAAAGGTGGAAGCAGGAGCACGGAAGAGAGAAATTCATGATAATGGCTGCCTCGTTAAGTGGATGTGGCGTATTTTTTTTGGGAAGGGGAAGGTGGTTGAAAGTTACTGCAGAATGGCAATCAGAGGAATTAGAGAAGACGGGAAGTAACCACAGGGAAGAGAGGGAAACAAAATTAGAGGAGTCTGTGGGAGTCTACTGGCTTCCAATGTTAGTGTCTGTCTAGTGTCTACCGGGTTCAATTTCTTCAACGTTCTATGCAGGCTGTAGCTGATTTGGGATCTGTGTTAGTGTTGTTTGTTCATCTTGATGTGCTGTTTGTGGCATTAACGTCTTCAGCTCAATACATTCTTGATATATAGTTTAACCACCAAATGTTCCTATAAACATTGATCTATATTAATTCAGTCTTGTATGAATTCAGCTAGAGTTACTTCTGGAGGATTTCATGGAATGTATTAACCATGCAAATTAGGATTGGTGTAGAGGACTTGTAATAAAATGGTAGAAAACTTAAAAACTATTTCTAAGTGACAATGTTTAATCAGGGGCAAAATGGCAACAGAGAATTTTTACTATCTTAATTACAACTTACCTGAAGCCAACGGTATGATTCAAAATGATCGTATTGAGCTCTCCCACTTCTATTCGGATTCTGACATCAAATGATTAGACATCAATTACATTACAACATGGGATATTATTTGAACTATAATTTGTTTATTAAAAGAGATAAGGTTGACCAAGACAATAGATAAGGTTAACAAATCCATAAAGCTGAACGAGACATGAAGCAGGAACAATATCCCACTGATGATAAAGCACCGCTGAAACAGAAAATACAATGGATTCAAAACATTCTCAAGCTTATATTATCAGCCTGCTTTATTCTCTTTCCACCAGGAAAACTTAGTGGAATAAAAGGAAGCTTGAATTCCTCAAAACAAAGTAAAGAATTACTTTCATTATTATACCAGGGGCTTATGTCTTATATCTTCCCCCTTTCCTTTCTAGGCAATACAGGATAAACCCTACACTTGTAAAGATAGTTCTCTGTTGCTGAATACCTAATTGACTTAAGAAGAGGAAGAGATACAGTTATTAAATGAATCCTTAGCTCCCTGGAGGGCCAAGCTACATTAAATTTGGTTCTGATTTTATCAACGAACCTGAGAAAACAATGAAATAATATCCTTTGCAGTCGATCCCAGTTCAGCTAAAGCTGTGATAGCCTCAATTATGAAAGGACAATGTCTGTCAGAAACAAATCCATTCAGAATTAAGAAGTTTGACTCTAAAAGCCAATAATATCATACCATGTTTATAAAAAAAAAAATCATGTGCAAGTAGGAAGAACTCAAAAACTATACGTCAGTTCCATGAGTTCATGATGTATTTGGTACTAAAACAGCAATCAATTTGGTTTAGAGAATTTAGTTTGACAAACCTTAGACATTCTTTGTAAATTGCAACAGCAGCTCGATTATGTCTAGAATTTCGATAAAGCTTTGCCAATAATAAATTCATCTGCAAATTTCTGGCTTTGCTTGGAATTCCTTCCATCTGTAACGTTCAAGTGACAAATAATTAGTGAAATATGAATGAAACGGTAACAAAATAAGAATGTATTAAAAATTATAACTCATAATGGCATAACATCTTTCCCATCATAACATGCGCCTTACCAGTGAAAAGATATGCAAAGCAAAACCATTTATAGCATTTCGTCGTCATCTTGAATCCCTCCCCAAATAGAATGGAAGATAGGAAGAGAACATACAAACCTCGACAAGAGCTGCCTTATTTTCATTCAGGGAATACTGACATGATGCGATTTTGAACTTCATCTATTACATGATAAAGAAGAAAAAATAACTTGGACATGCGATATTTTCAAAGTTTTTATAAATGCACTCCAACTAAGATCAACTAAAAACAAAGGGAAGTAAATTACTCCACCTCATTTTCATTGATTGCCGATACATTGTAAGAATTTGGAGAAGAAGACCGGTTTGATGAAAGTGAACTCCGGGATGAGGTAGTGTTTTGTTTGGGAATCATCTTATAGTATTGCAAGGCTTGCTTGTAGTTGTGCTGCTCATCAACAGAAGAGATTAGAAGACTTCAATACTCAAATACACACACACCCATTTTAGGAGAGAGGGATCACTTACAATGGCTCTGCGATACTCCCTTTCGCGGAACAACGAATCACCAAGAAGCGCCTGAAAAGAAGAAAAGAACCAACTTCAACAAACTCTTGCAGAGGGGAAATTTCAGCGCAATCCAATTAAAATAAAATAAACAGAAAGGAAAATAGTGGAAATTGAAATTTCCAGAGACCTGGCTCTCGGCTTTGAGGTGTAGGTTGGTTTCAGCATTAACAGTGGGCGACGAAACAAGAAAACAACCCTGTCCAGATGCAACTTGAGCATTAGACTATCACCGAAATGAAAAGCAACGATTCTTTATTTCATAACACAATTTCAGATGCGGAATTGGAAATTACGAGCATTTGAGCAGAGTCGTAGAGGCCATTCTCGAGAAGGGTAGCGATTTGATCCTTCGGAACTTCCATGATTAACAGCTGTGAGCAGACAGATTGAGTGCTTCCACTTGACTGATATAAAAGCCAAAGGTGCCCTGATGCGCTCCTTTTTGAAAACCTCACTTCGTTACTTTTCCGTTCGCCCTACATACTGATGGAAATTATTATTATTATTAGTAGTAGTAGTAGTAGTAGTAGTAATTAGTAATTAGTAATTAGTAATTGCTGAAAGGGCGGGTTTGGTTTGCAGCAAGCCATGGTAATGACTCAGGCTTGTACCTCATGTTATGTCCCGATAATTAACTCTTTCAATTTTTGAAACTTTATGATGAACTTTCGTAAACTTTTATATATATGCATTTCTTTTTGACAACGCATTTAAACTTTAATTAATTCTTCAAATTTAGAGGATTATTTATATATAACCTAAAATTTAAAAGTGTTACATATATACAAAAATAAAATTATATTTAAATATTTACTAAAAAATTAAGATTAGGATAGACCTCTCAATAGAGTCTTTGTATAAGAAATATAATTTAAATTTATCAATTTGTGACTTAATTTTTTTAAATATAATTTTTTAGGTTATAAAATAAATGGAGATCTAATATTTAAATTTAAATTTAACTTTTTTAATTAGCCATTGTATTATTAAATAACTGATAGAGTATTTATAAGGATGAGAGTTTTATCGGTGGATTCAGATATAATTTTCATAAATATATAAATATTAATTATAACATATAATTGTTTTTCACCAGGTTCACTGAATTTTTTTTTTTAACTACATTCAGATTTGATCCGCGTCGCGTACCTAACTATAGTAGGTGAATCTTCCAACTAAATTTTCTATATACGCTAAAACTCAAACTCGATACCTCGTTTAAGTAATACCGAGTCATTTATCACTCGAATCAATCCCCTTAATTAACACGTAATTTTCTGCCTATTAGGTTATAGACTTAGAGTGTGTTTGGCACGTGGGTTAGAAAATTAATTTTCCCCTCATACCTTAATTTTGTCCTCTTTCACCCAAACACCTATTTTTCTACTAAAATCGATTTTCTATCTAAACAATAGCTTTATCCTATAAAATCATGGTTTTACACAATCTGATGCCCAGGAGATTTTGGCCAAAAATCTACTCACGTTTAACCTTTACCGTATATAAATTAATCTGCTAATGTTTATATAAATATTTAAATTATTCATATAAATTAAAAAAATACTATTTAAATAGAAAAAAAATTAAAATTAAGGGGAATATTATAAATTTTGATCTTACTCATATATATATTATTTTTTAATCAATTAAATAAAAAAATTTAAATAAAATTTATACCTTATATAATTATTATATTTATTTTTGTCCTTTTTAGTAAATTGTCAATAAAAAAGTTATTCTATTATTAATTATTTAAATATTTTTAATTTTTAAAATAATTTTTTTTTAAAATTTATTTTCTAAAATCTATTTTTCTGTAAAATCTATTCTAAAAAATTATAGTAGTGGAGTAAACGGACGTAGACATCGTTAGAGCGAGCCCAACCGCCATCTCCAGTCCACCTTTTTCAGATTTTTGGGCCACGGAACCGCCTCTGATTTCGGAGATCGAAGTTCTATCGGCGAACGGTGATTGAATTGAATTATGGTTCTGTCATGGAATCGAAGTTCTATTGGTGAACGGTAATTGAATTGAACTATTGTTCTGTCATGAAATCGAATCGCCAGCGAACGACACGGCGGAGGAGGGAGCAGGAGGATCTGGTGAGGAAAGTAATCTGGCCTTCAATTCGGGGGCATTCTTGCCCGATATGTTTCAGAAACCTCGAAGATCATTATAACGAAGCTGCAATTCTCTCCGTGTGCATGCACGCCTACTGCATCGAATGTATTCGCAAATGGAGTGGCTTGAAAAGAAAGTGTCCTCTCTGTAATGCAAACTTCAGCTCCTGGTTCTGTAAACTCAGTCTTTCCTCTAGAGAGTTACAGAAAGAGGTGTTTCCCTTTGAGGGTTTGACTAGAAATTCTCATCAAGAAATTAGCTCAAGCCGTCTAGATGCTCGTAGGTGAGTTCATTCTTCTTACCCTTACTTTATTTTTCATGATTCTTCTGGCTGGTATTTTCCTCCCCGTTTGGCTGTCGAGAAAGTTAATAAGAGCGACGGAAAGAAGTTTTTTTTGGTCAATTTTTATTTCTGATCTTTTGGATGGTCTATTCAGGAAAACAAGGTCCTTTTATAGAGGTTAATCATTGAATTTGGTAGCTAGCATGTTCTACATTTTTTGCTTTTATCTTTCATTGAATAGAATCAATGAATACGCTGTTTGAGATTATTTGTATGGTGACATCAATGAACAAACTGAAGCTGATGAAACTGTTTGGTGGTACTAGTTATATTGTTTCTGAGACTTTTTTCCTGGTGAATTTTTTTGGACTTTAAGCATAGAACGCGCGTTTCAATATGTTTTTTATGCGATCATGTTCAGACTTCTTCGTAGAACAAGAGCTGCTTTGGATGAAAGCCGAACTAGAGCACTGCCATGGCGGCGATCATTCGGACGTCCTGAACATGCAAGTCCAGAAGTTATCGCTCAAAGGAAACTTGATTGGCGTTCAAGGTACAAACTTAGACCTGCGCATTATAAATCTATGATTCTGTAAGCCTAACTATATTTTCAGTTACTGTCTCCTTTTTGCTTCTGTCAATAACTTGACTCCAAAGTTTTGCTAATGTAATTCTTTTCATCCATTAATTGTTTTTACTTGTAGCATATACAAGAAGCAGCTGAAGGCAGTTCCTTTGGCCTCTAGCTATCTTGAGCAGGTATGTTTAGTGGAAATATAATGAAAGAGTGAGTTGTTCTTTCATTTTGATATTCACCACTATTGATCTAGTATTTACATACAACTTTATGAATGCATCTCTTTCGTCAGTTACAGAAACTCTTTTGGCAGTTTAATTTTACATGTTGAAGTGTCTTTCTATGGTGTAATCAGAATATCATATTTTTCTTTTTATGAATTTGTTCATTTTGCTGGCTTTTTTTCTCTTCATCTCTTGCTCCTTATATTTCTGCTTTTGCCCCCACATGAAATATGATTTGTCCCTTAGTTAAAAGAGTTTGTCTTGGGCCAAGGCTTAACTTTTGTGTTATTAAAATAAAGGTGCTCAATTACTTCTCTTCTCTTTTACATTAATGTTTTACTCTTTATTATTGAAATTTTCAGATTAATCCAAGAAATAGTTTTTTAAGAGAAAAAACACTACAGAAGATTGAGCCATGGATAAGGAGGGAGCTACAAGCCGTGCTTGGGGACCCAGATCCAACTGTCATCGTTCATGTGGCAACCTCACAGTACTTTGCATGGCTGGAAGAGAAAGTTAGTTCTGGACAGTTTGATGCTGAAGAGAGGTTTATATCACCCCTGCGTCCTTTCCTGCAAGATAAAGCTAGGATATTTTGGCATGAACTAAGGTGCCTACTGCTTGATTCTATTATAAATCTATAATATAATCCTATTAAGATATTATTGCTGTTGTGAATCTATGAAGCCTTCCATTTTGATTGCTTTTTCAAGATCGTTCCATTTTTACTACAGTGGGCATTTTTACCAGTTTTCCCCCCAATAATAGTAGCCTTAGGTATCAGAGGTGTATCAAAGAGCATTTCATGTTATGTAGTGACAGAATATTATGTTTCCCATGAGTGAAGATGACTGAAAAAGACAACATTTTGCTACTTGAGGAACTCTTTACTTTCAGGGAACATTTTAAATGACTGGACAGCTTCTCCATTGGGGGCTATCTAGATGAGGCAATTTTTCTTCATACAGATTGAATGGAATAAATATGTATTATAAGTAAGTTTAAGATCACTCTTCAAGAAGTAGTAAGAAGGTGGCAGATTCCACCTAATCATTTTGCCTTCTCTTGTTTGTTTCAAATAACTCTTAATTCTGTGTGTTATTTGGCTGATGGTGGAAATGCTGAAGTTAATACCACATATTATTGTCTTTTTCTGACTTTTTTTTAAAAACTTTTTGCCCACCAGGTGTTATGCTGAGAGTGGTTACAATATTGAAACATATGATGCTGTAGTTGAATGCAAAAACCTAGAGTGAGGGAAGAGAAAATACTTTTACTACTACTCATCTATCAATGTGGGAGTATGGAGATTGTGATGGCAATTTCTTCCAGAGCCCATGCCATAATAGGAACTGCTTTTTAAGATGCATTTATTTGGCATTTGGCTGAGCATTCCGGTTAGATGGAAATTTGAGGGGGTGGTTCCTTTTTGCCTTAGCTACTCCCAAGTTGGCTTCTAGTCTTATCAAGACTGACCGTGTTTTCAGCTCTTCCTGGGCGTTGAATGTTCTTGGGCTGCCTATTTTCTGCTTCCCTCAAGCTTGATTTGTGCACTTTGCAGCATGAGATAAGAGATATTTGATCATTTATGCATCAGCCGAGTCAGATCAGCGGCATGAACTAATACGTATCATAGATTGATAACTATTGCTGTGTCGATTTTTGTCATTTAAAGATGAACTATGCCTTCAACAATTGTACATGATCAATGGATTTGTCGCACCATCTGTATTATAATTTAATGAATCGTTTTCATTTTCTCGTGTCAGTTTCGTTGATAGTTGTATCTTCTATCTTATGATTGTAATGATGCTTAGCACTTAGAAGTTCTCGTTTCTTTTCTTTTTTCCTTTTTTAAAGAAATAAAATTTCTAATTAAATTAATTATTTATAATAGTAGAAATTTTCACTAAAAATAAAAATAATCAAATGTGTAAAGACCAAATTGGTTAAAATATGATGACTGAAATTTTAATTTTCACTTAAAATAAAAATAATCAAATGTGTAAAGACCAATATGCCCAAAACCATCTTTTTATGCTGACGGCAGAGTCTACTTCTTCTCTTCACTCTTCGGCCGCCGTCGCACCCGGCAGATTCCATAGCCAAGATTCCACGAGGGGAATCTGTGTTGGTAGAGTTCCTGGTATCTCTATCTCTCTTTCCTGTCTCTCATTTCTTAGATTACTTTCGTATGCTTCGTGTTTTCCTTCCTTTGCCTCTTTCTTTCTCTCCTTTGTAAAAAAATTATCGGGTATGAAGTAGATATAAGGGATTAGATTTTGGAGACACAAGGACCAGTCAAATGCTCGAGGCGTTTCAAGTAAAATTTAATAACTTCGAATTTTTTTTCTTCTTTCCATTGGATAATGTCTTTTCATTAGGAAATATTCCAGAAATGATAGGCCCAAAAATATTTTCAATTTGTCGTCTAGCCGAATAGGACTCTGAGGCGGGTAAATGCTCATGTTGATCTGCAATGCATTCGTGTATATGTATGAAATCGAAAATATGGTAGCGCTGGTTAACTATTAAGATCACTTCTATGATATGAAGTTAGCCATACTCTTTCTGGTGAAAAATACAGGTAGTCAACAAAATGAGATCAACAGTTTAAATTTCGATAAAGAATAGACTGATAATCATACGTGAATATGTGAACATTAATTTCTTCAATCTTCTCATTAACATGGATTCATGCTTTGTGTAATGCCATTGCATATGTGCATAGGCTTAAAAAAAAGTGCAGGAAGAACTGGGAAGCTTGTGAGGTAACAAGTGTAGCTCAATGGCGATGTCTGAAATAGAATCTGGGGCATTAATTTCTCTGCAAGAGCTACACCCATCATCTCCATTTTTCAAGGAAGGAGCTTCACTAAGAATTGTTGGGAAGTAAGACTGCTGCCATCTAATAACAAATACTTTTTCACTTAAAGATCATGTGTGCTTTTGACTTTTCTTATGGTTGCGAGTTTCTTTTACCAATATATTGATTATGCTTGATATTCAAATCCTGCTAATATTCCCTGTGTTTATCTAATACTGGTAGAATACCCAAGTACATATCCTCTTTGGTCTTCCTTGTTGTCAAAAGTGTAAAGGAATCCTTATGCTTCTTTGTCTTTTCTTCTTTTATTTCTATGGCTGAGTAGTTGAAAAATGCATATAATATGACCATCAGGAGTGGAAGCACAAAATTACTTACCATTATATCAACATATAGGATACCTTGTAACAGAAAGCCTATTATCTCTAAGTGGCAGCATGAGATGAGATGGGGGTGTAATGTCAACATATATAAGAGTGAGTCGCAACGTAATGATAAGGTTGTTATCATGTGACTTGAAGGTCACAAGTTCAAATCTTGAAAATAATCTTTTCGCTTGCAGGATAAAGCTGCGTGTGGGAGCTTCTGTGCTAAACCGCCCAATATATATATTCTGATCATACCAGTTGCTGTATATTGCATTGCATATGGTGTTAATATAATCTTATATTGCTGTATAATGAAATTATTGATAGCTTACTGTCTCTTCGCTCTCAGGCTTCATGAATATTCTGTAGAGACTGCCCTAGCTACGGTTATTGATGGCGATGCTACTCTAAAAGTTAATACTCAGCACCTGAGGGACCTTAGCTTCCGAGTTGGCTCTGTCTACCAATTCATTGGTGAGCTCCTCATCCAACCTGATAACAAGGTATGCTCTTTGTCAAGAGCTGGTTGAATTTCTGCTTCATCTTGCTCTTGCATTCGCACGTGTGTGCAAACGAGAAGATGATTGACTTTGTTCTTATTTGTTCCTTATTAGGGAGTCTTGCAGGCACGTGTTGGTAGAAATGTTGATGGAATTGATCTCAATCTCTATCATCAGTCCATACTGCTCGTAAGACAGTTTCAAGCTGATCACCTAAAATAATCGAACAGATTAACTTTACATGAAGATCACGCAGAGACAAGTTATGATAGTAGATTCTTGGTTGCACAATTTTCTCAGAATTTCAAACCGATGGAAGCTTAGTTCTTAGACTATTCTTAAACTAGTATATATCTTTAAGCATTTGCACTCTTAATGCGCTCTTTTTTTTGGGGATAAAGTCTGAAATATATTACTCGAGAAATTTCAACAGAAACTAACAAGATCAATTCACTTTTCAGTTATGTATCTAAAATCCTTAACCCTTCAACGCCACAATCCTAGTTTACGCATGTTTTTTCCTGTTCTTGTTTCTCCCTTATGTTGTCAAATAGGGTGTGAGGACATAAAGGAATGGCTGTTTCATGGGAGCTAGAAATGGCCGTGTTAGCTCCAGGGTTCCAGTGAAACTATAGGATAAACTGAAAACCACGCTGGTTTTGCAATCTGAGATATTTGCTTGTGATGGCAGCGACCAAAAAGATGTAGAATGGAAGTTTAGAGAATGGTAGCCTTAATTATGAGATATTTCAGTTACAATATGCTATTTTGACCTCTCGGCCCTTCGTAACAACACGTGACACATTTACTGCAGTCAGTTCCTTAAAGCCTTCATACTACTTGCTATGTATGCTCCCTCCATTCAGAATTATATGGCATTTTCCCACTCTTTCCATATTTAAAAATATAAGGCATTGGTGGTTTTTTAGAACTAACCAGAGATATCCTTAATAAATATTTGAAATTAAAAGATTTTAATATTTACTTTTGATTAAGCTACTCGGTTAAAATGTGATATTTATAAACACTGAGAACAAAATCCTTTACTGCTAGCCGTAAGGACCAATTATTATCACTTTCAAGTTTCAAAGGTTGAGCTGTTGTGTTTTGGTGGTGATTATAGAGTAGAATTACTTCGGTTTCTTCTTGTGTTGCTGTGGGCGGATAAGGAGAGTCCATTTTAACAAGTACCTACAAAGGGCTATCGTAAAATTCCTTCACGCCTCATAAGACCCTCACAAAGTCAAACCATTGTGCGATTATCAATAATCATCTTGATAACCTTAAGATTTAAATTATAAAGCATGAAACGGCTTAGGGCATTATTAGATTAGTTTTTAGAAAATAAATTTTGAGAATAATAAATTTTAAAGAATAGATTTAAAAAAATGATTTTAAGAAAATAAATATTTAGATAGTTATTTTTAAAATAATTTTTTATATTAATAAATTATTAAAAAATATATAATTTTATCAAAAGGAAAGAGGAGAGAAAAAAGAGTGAGTAGATGAGAGAGAAAATAGTAAAAAAAAATGAGAGATAATAAAAAAAATATAAAAAAAATAAAATTAAAATAATAATTAAATAGTTCATAAATTTTTATTATTTTAAAAATTATTCTGATTAATTTATTTAAAATTATAATTTAGTCTCAACTAAAATTTTAAATAAAAATAAAAATAACTATTTATTTCTAAATTTTTTCGGTGGTTTGGAGGTTTTCAAACCCACATTTTTAGTCTTCAAATTTACATACTGTAGAGTGCTAGATGATGACGATGCTGTGCTCATCAACCAACTCCTTGGGGCCCTGCAACTCGAACACTCAAACAACTAAGATAGAATCACTGAAACTTACCTCTAAGGCATGTGAGACTTTTCGTCCATAGAAAAAACAGTTTGAATCTCATCAATAAACTCCAAGCATCACTGATAGATGCAAATGAAATATTTAAGAATGTCAAACATATGATTTTTAATCAATTTTAACAAGATTTCGTGTATCCTATTTCGCATCTGCTCTATGAAGGCCTCCAGGAACAGAGAAAAGAGATAGTATCAGTAGAGTAAATATCCATGGCTATAAGAAACTAACAATTTAAGATCCATATCATCAAATGAAACAAGCGATCTAAAATAACTTGAAACCTGAAATTTCAGGCTAGCTTCAATTCATCGAGAGCATAAACCTTGAATTCAACCAGTTTACTTGGAGCTGTTCATCGTAAATTTAGAAAGAAAGGAATAAGAAACAAAAGAATGGCCTTTAAGGCTGAACGCTTTGCAAATGCCTGTATGAATTGCATCATCAGACCAACACCACCTCTTAATCCGATCATCGACGAGGAAATTCAGCAGAAGCAAATAGAGCAACGAGATCTTAGTGATGTTCGATAAGAGGTGGGGTTGGTCTGACGAAGCAATTCCCACAGCACGACGAACTCAACAAGATTGCTGGCTTGTGTCAGTTTGGTGAATCCTCTTTGTATTTATAGCCTCAAAATTAACCAACCCTAGCAAAGAGTGCGGGATCGCTACTCCAACTCAAAATCAACCTTTACCTTTTACATATTTTATGTAATTTTTTTTACACTAAAATATATTATCACTTTAATATAGAAAATATATTATCAATTAAATATTATGTATATTTATATGTGTCAATGCGTTTATTTACTTTAATGCATGACAAAAAAAAAAGATCAATTTTTTCATGAATTTCAATTTAAAATAAAAATTACACACATTAATAAAAGACTTGATCATCCAAAACTCTTTTGAACTTTAGATTGGTCATGTATTAATTACTTAATAATTTTATAAAACTCATACAAACTTTAAGCCAATTGCATATAACCCCTTAAAACTTTTTGGTTTTATAATTTCATAGCTTAATTTATTGTAATGCTTTTCGCCAAGAAAACAATGGTAATGTCAAATTTATCAACTAGGTAACAACAGTAAATTAAACCCAGAAATGATTAAAGAGGAGATCCATCATTGCTTGGCATGGATGAACAAGATATTTCCACATTATATCATCACAAAATGTTGGCCAAACAAAGAAGTTTAGTTTCAATACATGGCTAAATACCCTACTATTGATGTTTTGAAATCAACATAAGATACAAGATAAACTACACACAACTTTAACTAATCGCAGATCTAGGAGATGATGCATCTTGTGAGAATCACACATCCAAAGAAAATTATCAGGCCACATTTTTGTGTTAGCAAGTCCTGAACAGATACAATGTTGTTATTCTTCTTCTGGTTCTTCTTCCTCCTGGAGAAGATTTTCTCTATTGTCATGAGCCCAGAAGCCACGCACATCTATGAGCATACTGGCTACAGTTCCACCCTGTTTGCAAGCCAGAAGATCAGCCAATGTGATCTTAAGAGGATCCACTGGCTTGACCATGTCCCATATTTCATCTCTTACATCTTCAATACAGAGTTCATAGTTGCCACCCTCTATCCATTTCTGGTGTACATCTCTGCGTTTACAGGATAGAAAAGATGAATATACCCATTAGCTAAAATTTAAGATGATGAAGTCTTCGGCCGGTAACTAAAATTTTGTCCCTGTCTATCGGAGACTTGTAGGACATTCTCATGCACTACGAGCAGGAAATGACAGTTCTTTTCTATAGGAAGATTGTATCAGGTAACATCCTGACTTTTGAATGTTACCCTTCTTTTACTTCCATAATTGGATTACACATTCATTTTTATGCGTAGAAGTTTGTAACTACTGAATATAGAAATTGACTAACAAGAATAATTGAAGGAAAAAAGAAAGAAAGAGGCAGAGAGCATAGGATAAAGTAAACAGACATTATTCTTAGACAAGACAATGATGCTGTGACAGTATGTACCTGAAAAGAGAGTGAATATCGGCAGTAGTAAGGTGACCCCGACCCTGAAGATCAAGACATCGAAACAAATAAGTCAAGCCTTCAGGGGTGTCTTTGTTCTCTAAAGCCAGGACAAAATCCAAGAAACTCTCGAAGTCCATCTCCCGGGTATTACCACCACCACTCTTTCCACGACGAACATGTTCATCAAATACTACAAGAAGCAAATTCATTAATTTTCTTCCTTAAAAAACGACGAATAACTATAATTAAGACCAGTGAGTTCCAGTTTTAATTTGGGTCTGATAGAATGAGTATGTCAATGCTATTTAATGAGGAACATGTAAATAGAATGCTCCTCAATATCCATAACACAACGTGCTAATTTCTACCTCTCTCAACAAAGATTTCAGTCAAAGTCCCATCAGCATATTCTCGAATCTCCTGCTTGCTCAATGTCCCATTTGCATCTTTATCAAGGGCAAGAAACATATCTGCAGAAATATTGATGATACAGATGATTACAAGTCCACGGACAGTTGTTTAAACTATTATTATATTTATCAGAATTTCAATTCATGATGCGATTCACCCATTCAATGTAAACACATAATTCTCAAAGGAAAAAAAGTCAGGTTATATAGGGCAAATATAATCTGTAATTTAAGCCTCACTAGTTAATGGGAAATTAGAAAAGATTTGATCGGCAATTTGGAAAGATTTGCTCTAGACGTAAGAGTCATTATCGGATTTAGGTTCTTAGTCATTTTTATGCTTTTAGCAACTTCCTTTACTTTGAGTTTTTGTGCTAGGGGCTCTCTAAGAATAGCCTTAAGATATTCTCTTTTGTTGAAAATAATAAATTAAGCATTCAAAATTATTATATCCATTTCTCCCTCCTCCCTCTCCCTTTTCCTCCCTTGTTCTACATCAGTAGTACTCATACAAATGCCTTACAAACAGGCAAAATCATCTGAATCTGAATAAGAGGTAATCCTGGATCCTAAAGCAATGAGAGAAACCAACCACATATTCGTTGAGCAGATGTCAAAGAGAACCAGTTTTCAGCTTGTTCTGTGTCTGTGACTTCTTCTTCACTTTCCTGAAATATATAATAGCAAATTTAAAATATAGATTTTCAAATTAATGCTTATAGAATTTAGAACCAAATACAGCTCAAAGATCTTTATACAGAACATAATCGTATTAATACCAGAACAAAAGGAAGCACATGGAAATAAAGAACTAAGGTTTAGTTCTAAGAATAATAAAAAAAAAAATTATACACTTTACCTGGTGAAGCTCCATCAGTTCTTGGAGACAATTACTAAGCAATACTTTCTTAATGCAGGCTTTTCCTGTAAAAGATAGTCATTCAAATATGTTTTGAATGAAAGGACACAGTAAATCCCAAGAAATTGGAAACTGAACAGTCAAATGTGTACACATGAGCATGCATATGTGATCTAATGAAGTATAAAAAAGTATAGGACTGACTGCATAGGCAGCATTTACTTCAGGACATTTACAGGACAGAAAACACCCCTTCCTGGCACAACCCACGTCATTTACTTTCCATCTTATCTACTTAAACCCATGAAACACCATTTCATAGACCTTGTATCATAGAATGCAACAGCTTACCATCTTTCCTTCCTCATGTTTAAAGCTTGATAAGTAGTAAATTTAACATTGCCGCAATATTAAACAGAGAATGGATTAAAGGAAATCATCAATCTATGAAAATACAGTCCAAAATAATTTTCTATTCATTTTTTATTTGCTACTAAATTACTTTCCTAGAAGCCGCCATTACCATACACTCTGTTGGTTAATATTTAGTTAAACTTCCATTTACATTTTTCAAAAGTGAAACCAGGATGTCTTATTTATTTTTCTTTTAAGATGTCCATGTCAAGCAAAAATGACCATCAACTATCAACAAGCCTTAGTAACAAAGATATCATCCATACAAACCTCGTCTATGAGGATCACAAAAGAAGAAGAATTTGTGTGCGGCTATGCGACAATACATTTGCACAAATGCTGCAGGCATATCACGTAACTGTGCCAAGTTTGGAATAAGACCTCGTATGTAGGATTCCATTTCCTGAAGTGAAAAGCAAAAGTTTAGCAAGGTTAACCTAATTATTATGGTATTATGTATGAAAAAGTTTTAGACCAAATTAGGTCTCTCAACTACATAACATTGAGCACTCTAACCATTGCAAAACTGAGAGGCTTAGGGTTCTCAAACTTCTGAAATAAAAGAAAAGGAAGAGCATAAAAACAAAAAAGGGCAAAATAGAGGAGACTCCTTACACTCAATTGTTTCTTGAAGTTGGAACATAATTTCAAAACATATTAGATAATCATAAACAAAAAGCCACTTTTAACAGGTAGCTGGTTCAGTGAAAGTTCAAACATTAGTTGTATAGATGCACACAACAAAGAAAATACATATCGTTCAATTTCAAAAATTGAAGGCATATTAACAATAAGAAACCATACAGGTGGCTGAAGGAAGCCATCAGAATCCTCATCAAGCTCACTCATGTCAATTCTCGCCTGTGTAAGTGAAACCTGCATAACAATAACCCATAAGTTGCAATCATAAATTAGAGATGGATTCTTCTAAGTAGAAGAAAAATGGTATAAAACTTTAACGCAAATAGTTATGGAATAAGAAACACACGGTCAAATATATGCTTGGAAAACTTTAATCTCAGGAGAATTAAACAATAATCCCAGTGAACGAACTAGCACAAGTTGACAATGACTTACTGTTCGCATCACATAAAGGTAGAAGGGTAGGATGGCAATTCTTCCTTGCTCATCTTTCTCAAACTTCATGAAGTTTGAAGGACTGAAAAAGCGTCTGCACTTGGGACCTATTTGTTCTGTGCATACAGAGGCTATGTGGCAAAAGTCTTCATAATTCATCTATAAGAAACAAATTAAAGTATGCATCAATCATCATGTTATTCCAACAGGTAACAAAATGAAGAGCTTGAGGATTGCTAAGGAGTTGTTCTTGGAAAATCATGATCCAACATATACAACATGGAGGATAACGTAAGATTCACTAGATGAATAACTGAGCAAAACCGTGTTTTATATTTCAATTATGTGATCACCAAGAACAGATATCACCGCTTAAGAAAACAATAATTTTTTGCAGACAACATAAGAACTCTTGAGGTTAGGGTATGCCAGAAAAATCTCCTTGTTCCTTTTGATGAAAAACATAAGAACATAAGACAAACATACATTTTGATGAAAAGAGTCAATTTTTCAACAAGTTCCTTGTGATATATAGCATGAGGATCTCATGCTACAAATGCCAAAATAAAGGCAAGTCCTTTCTTTTTCATCTTTCAGATGGGGCAGGAGAATTTGGTTCAATCTCTCCAGCTCTAATGACTGCTGTTTGGATTTAAGTATTTATCATATTACCAAGAAGACAAGATACGGTTGAACTTGCATGCATCATAGAAATTTGCAAAAACAATATTAGACAGTGGTAAAGAAAAAAGAGGAAAAAGAGGCAGACCTTTTCCGCACCAGTGGCATCATCAATCACACAATTTTCTCTCAAACAGACCCACATTGCATCCAAGTCATCGGCATTAAGCAAAAGATCTGATTGTTTCTGTACAAAGCATGGGAAATGTAATCTACGGATAAAAGTTACATACATAAGCAGATGCAACCAAAAAATATAAGATGATGAGAAGATGATACCTTTAGAAACCGATACTTTGCCAATCTCTGGACCCTATGACTGATTGATCCCTCTTCAGGTTTCTGGATGAAGACAAGGCATATCAGTATTTACGTTACAGACAGCTGCTTTATATGCATGCAGAAGAGATCAAATTGAAAACATAAAATAAACCATGGGTGTACATGCACTCATGAATGATGCCTTGCAAGTTTTATAGGGTAAAGGCTTTACTCAGAAAGAATAAACTTTTTTTTTTAATGGCTAAGAGCTTGAGGAAGCAAAATAAAAGAAGATAACAACTGTAACCACTTCATGTATGAGTATGAAGCAATAAACTGTGAATTAACAATGCTGACACATGCCTTCTTGTAGAAACTTGGAATTGAACCAGCGTCAGCGTTTTTCTTCTGCTTTTCTTTAAAAATGTCAAGCAAAATCCTTTTTGTTTCAAGCTCTGCAAATAAGGTCATATTGTCAGTCTCCAACAGTTTCAAATTTGTAGCGTAATTAGGAAATCTATGCTGTGTGAAGTAACTAAAATCACTTTAAGGCATCATCAAGCAAGTAAGTAAGTCAGAAATCAAGAAAGAAATTTAAACAGGTTCGGCCACAACCATTTTATCCGCAAAGCAAAATACAGAAAATTATTCACACACATTGCTAAAAATGTCTTCATCAAGTAAAAATACATGATTTTCCCAGACTTCTTAATGGAGCCCTGAGGTGCATGGAACATCACTGAAGCATTCTGATCAACACAAACAACGCATCAAACGCCAAATAGGCCCCCTTTATCCAGGGTATTAGTAATCTTTTACTCTCACAGCCATAGCTTCAGTCCCAAAATGTTTCTGTCACAGCCACTTGAGCATCAACATCTCACTTACTATCTATTGCAGCACTGTAGGAAGCACTCATGGTTTATGTTAAATTCCTGTTCTGCCTCTCTTTCTTCATTGCCGTTTGTCTTTTCCTTCTTTCATCTCCCTTAGAGTGAGGCATTACAAGCAATTTACAATCTCTAGACTACGCTAGCATCTTGGCAGTCACCAGCACCAGCTAATGTTTCACCATCGCACCAATGCTTCTAATAATTGATAACCTGCTCAAACTCCTCGCGGTATGCATTTCTTCTCTCAAAGCCCGAAGAAAAAGAACTGAAAGAGAATGCTCACAAGCGACTACTAATCAAGGGTTTGAAACGGTACGTACCCATCAATGCTTCGGATCCAAGACCGGCACCGGATCCGATAAATCGACGTAAATTTCTCACCCACAGCATGGACGAGGCCGGCGGAATTTTTCTCTGCGCGGCCTCATGGGTCTCGCCGTCACTTGAGCCGCTATACATGACGGAGGCACCTCCCTCTCCGCGCGATGCCGAGTCGACACGTTGGATCTCAAAGTTCAAAATTTTCAGAGTCTGATGAAAACCCCAGGAGAAGTAAAAGAATAACTCGAAAAAGAATGTAGTATGGAGTTCTGATCTCTCGCAGTGGAGACTCAGGCCATTTTGAAAAAGGCTCATGGACAACTTATGAAAAAGAATTTTTAGAAAAGAGTTTATAGAAAAAAAATAATTTTGAATAAATAGGTGTTTAGATAGTTATTTTTAGAATGACTTTTTATGGTGGTAAATTACCAAAAAGGGTATGATTTGATTTAAAGTAAGAGAGAGGAGGGAGTTAGAGAAAAGAGAAGGGAGAGGAGAGAGGAGAAAGGAGAGATGGTGTAAGAAAAAGTAGGAGAGAGGAGAGATGGTGTAAGAAAAAGTAGGAGAGAGGAGAGAGAGTATAAGAAAAAGTAGGGGTAAGATAGTAATTGGATAATCCATAAGTGTTTTTACTGTTGAAAAAGCTATTTTAAATAGCTTATTCAAAACCATGGTTTTAAACCATAGTTTTGTCCAAAATCACTTATGGACAAATAAGCCTGTTTGTTTTGAAATTTCCCCAAATCGAGGTTTGGGCTAAAAGCCCTTTTAAAACCGCGGTTTGTTAACTTACCAAACAGGCTCTAAAATTGGAAGCAGGAGAGTACGGATGGGTGCTGTAAACAAAATAGGTAAGTCCCAGGGCTTGTGTTAGGTAAATAAAGACAATATATAGGAGAGATGCGCAAATAAAGAGAATATGTATATCCATATATAACCGCTAGTTCCGGGATCATAGATAAATTGGAGGAGAGTATAAGCCCTCAATATACCGTTATTTAGAGGATATATATAAATAATTTAATTATTGAAAAGTTCTACTAATAAATAAGTAAATATATTATCATTTTTATAAAAAAAAAAAATTATCGTGACATGTTTTGTTCTTCAACTAAAAAGATTAGAGACTAAACCCAGTTTAATTTTCTATCAAGATTTCTCTTAAACTAAATTAGATCTCAGGTTAAAAATAAATTTAATGCGGTCTGATCTTTGTGTAACCTTACTAATATTTTTATATTTAATCACTTTTAAGCAATTATTTTTTTTTTTCAAATCTCATAGTAATTTGTATTCTCTTTTCTCATGTTAAATTAGGCAATTTCACCCTCACACAACAAAAGTATACTTATTTAAATATCTTATAAAATTAAATGTTAAGAGAGTGGAAGTAAGATACCAGATGAATCATGCTTTTGTCATAAAATTAGGATGCAAGATGATATGTCAAAGAAATAAATTTTGGGTGTATTGAAAGGGAAGTACAGTTGTGGTGGAAGTGTCAAAGGCAAAACTCTCATATAAGGATTAAAAGATATTATTGGGATTAAGTGTGAGAGAATACCTTATAAAAGTACGAGAGGTAGAACAGCCATATGTGTGTGGGATTGATAGGATATATTTGAGTTGGGGGGTATTTGGTTTTGTTTATTTTAATTGATTTTGTGCAATAAAGATAAAACATAAAAGTGATTTTTTGAGGAATTGTCAAACAGCACTAGGTGTGTGTTTGGAAATATGTTAGATTTGGTTAAAATTACGTTTAGAATGTGTTCCTAAGTGACGAAATAAATAACTTTGGATGATGAACATGTATTTTAGCTCAAACTGATCGAGAGGGGTGACTTATAAGGGATGTAAGAAAGCTCCTGGTGAAAGTTGTTTTGTTTATGTTTTTGCCTGTCTCAACCTCTCCAACTTTGTGTATTCTATCAGCTTGTCGTGTTTAAAAAACTGGATCAAATCAAATTTGGATAATTAGAGTGTGAAGGAAACCAATTAAGTAATGTTGAGCGGATGAATGTTAATGCTGATGAAATCCTAGGAACAACGAAGATTGCATTGCATGCTGGAATCATTTCAAAACCCAGGGATATATGTATGTAAAGAGCGATTGAATTGAAAACAAGCTATTCATGCTATGAAAATTAAGGGAGAATATGGCAATGAAAAGCACATGATTGTGAGATCGTAGTTCAACCGAACAGAGGATGATCTCTATCTCTAGCTTATATCCCAATTAGTAGTCCTGCAAAAATATCTCCCCTTTTCATATCCCATCATCATAAACGGCAGATAATAGTGAAGCAAACGACACGTCTCGTTTCCCTGGGGTCCAACGGCAATAGCCATTGGGGTTAACGACATGACACGTGGCGCCTTATCCAGTTGAACTTTTGCCGCTATTTTCCTCGCTTCGTGTTTTCCCGTTAGGTGTTCTCTTCACAAGCCGCGCTGTCCAACATTGCTTCTCCAGAGTGACACAGAAATGGCTTCTTCAATGTCGGTGTGCTTCTCCTCCAAAGCTTTAGCTCGACCTAATACTCAGAATCCTCGTAGAAGCACTGACAAAAAGCAATTCCGGAACCCTAAGCTTAACCCTAAATTTAAAAAGCATATCGGCAGATACAGACCACCGCCTGACCCGGTGGTGCTTCCCGGAGGCGAAGCCACCACCTATACTCGTCTTCCTCCTAAGGATGACTATGAATACTCCGCTCCCTCATTGGAAGTCAAGCTTTCTGAGTCAGGCCCGGCAACATTTAAGGAAGAAGCTGATGAACTGCTCGACGGAGAGGAAGAAGATGAACTCATTGATGAAGATGTCGTTCGCGGTAATTTGGGAGGAAACTATAAAAATTTCGAAATTTTTGAAGTCAGTGATGATTCTGAATATGAATTTGGTGATGGAGAAGAACTGGAAGAAGAAATAGATGATGATGAAAAGTTGGACTTTATGGATAGCACAAATGCGAGCATTTCTAGCAACGACGATGGGGTTGATTTATCGGAGTTTGAAAATGGTGACTACGTCGCTTTATCCGACGATAGCGAGGACATCTTTGAGGGGGGAGTTATAAAGGAGAAGGGCGTGCCAGCTGTTATGCGATGTTTCGACCGTACCAAAATATATGTGAAGGCTGGGGATGGCGGAAATGGAGTTGTAGCTTTCCGTCGTGAGAAGTACGTGCCACTGGGTGGCCCATCGGGTGGCGATGGAGGGAGAGGAGGAAATGTCTATATTGAAGTTGATGGGTCTATGAATTCACTTTTGCCATTTCGGAATAGTGTGCATTTTCGGGCGGGACGAGGAAGTCATGGACAGGGAAGGATGCAAAGTGGGGCTAAAGGAGAAGATGTCGTAGTGAAGGTGGCTCCAGGAACAGTGATAAGAGAGGCAGGACAAGATGAAGTGTTATTAGAATTGCTATATCCAGGGCAGAGAGCATTATTATTGCCAGGGGGCAGAGGTGGTAGAGGAAATGCATCGTTTAAGACTGGGACGAATAAGGTACCCAGGATTGCTGAGAATGGCGAAGAGGGTCCAGAGAAGTGAGTTCTCCTCCGGCCTAAATTGTGTTTTCTTTCCCTCTGCTGTTTTGGCTCTCATTAAATTGTGTTTTATCTGATAGTTGTTGTCTGCATTCTGCTTCTGTTAATTCTGCTAATCAAGATTATTTGGATCAATCAAATGGTATTCGTTCAATTGCAGGCCAAAATAGAAGTCCTTCAACTGTGAAATATGCTATATGATTTGTGAACAAATATACCTAAGATTATATGTGAAATTGCTACAAGAAGAGTGTTGTCATTTATTTATTTGAATGGGGTGAGAGACTTCTATATAGTGTGGGTGAGTTGGCTAGATTCATGTTAACGGTTCTCTTATGACTACGAGAACTGGCTACTATCTTGCTGGCTCTTTTCACAAATCTTTGTAATATGAAAAGGAGGCTTGACCGCATTCAAAAGCATTGTTGTTATCAACTGAAACGAAAAAGTGTGTAGTTGTGCTATTAGAAAAACGTGTATAGTTGTCAGTGCTCGTTGTAATGATAAGATGTATTTGTTTATTTATTTTCCTGCATCTCAGCTCATTTGTTTGTTTATTAAGAATAACTTTCCCCTCATTTTTTGGGTCAGGTGGTTTGAGTTAGAGCTGAAGCTGGTTGCAGATGTTGGTATAGTTGGTGTTCCAAATGCAGGGAAAAGTACACTTTTGAGTGTGATCAGTGCTGCCAAGCCAACAGTGGCAAATTACCCCTTTACAACACTGCTTCCTAATCTAGGCGTTGTTTCCTTTGACTATGATTCAACAATGGTTGTGGCAGACCTCCCTGGTCTACTTGAAGGAGCACACCGAGGTTTTGGATTAGGTCATGAATTTCTAAGACACACTGAAAGGTGTTCTGCCCTGGTAAGTATACGTGGTCGTGATGACCACATGTATGTTCTCTTCTGCTTCCTGTGGTTCAACTGACACACAAGTCTTAAAGCATGGAACTATGTTCACCATAGACCCTGCATCCTTTCTCCCTTGAAACTTACAAATTGTGAAACTTTTCTGCGTTCCTGGTGACACTTGCCTCCCACAATGAGACTTTAAGTTGTTATACTGATTCATTGACAAACTTTGAAACTAAATAGTAAATATTGAAACGACTTCTGTTTTTCTGTTCTACTTGTCTTTCAAAGGCTGACATATTTGATATGTTTGGGCTTCTTTTTCTCATTTTCCCTTCTTTCTTCTATTCTATTTTTTTCCTTTTTTCTTTTTTTACAAATATGCCTCTGTATTGTATTTTAGGTGCATGTTGTTGACGGCTCTTCACCTCAGCCAGATCTAGAGTTTGACGCAGTTCGTCTAGAACTAGAACTATTTAGTCCTGAACTTGCTGAGAAACCTTATGTGGTTGCTTATAACAAAATGGATCTTCCTGAAGCATATGAGAAGTGGCCATCCTTTAGGGAAAAGCTACAATCTTGTGGTATCAGACCTTTTGCCATGAGTGCTGTGAAAAGAGAAGGTACTTATGAAGTTATTTGTGCGGCTTATGAGCTTTTATACCAAACTAAAGAGGCCAAGGAGGAATATCAAGGTCTGCATTTGATTCATTTTTGTTCTTAAGATTCTTGTCCTATTTTCAGTTAATTCTGATTACTTAATTTGCCATACATATTCATGCATGTGAATTTTCTCTCTGTTTCAGATGGAAGAGAGAACGTAAATTTAAACCATGTAGCCCAAGTTGTAGAAAAACAGCGAAGCGCCCCCATAGGTGATTTTGAGGTTTTTCATGACAGCAGTACAAATACTTGGCATGTAGTAGGATCTGGATTGCAACGTTTTTCTCAGATGACAAATTGGCGGTAGGTTAAAGAGTATTCCATGTGAACAGCATGCGATTTGCTATCATGACTACCCTTCATTCTCCAATGTCTTGTACATCTTAAACATAATATAATTTTTAGGGTCTGACTTCTAATGTCATTTAACATAATAATGTGTAGAAAATGTGTATTACATACTTGTTCTTAAAACCATATGACTTATGATTAAGCTGAGACATTATTACTCCATCCTTCCCTAGAGCTTCTTGCATGGATTTTTGAAGTCTTCAAGTAATGTACCATAAACATGAAGACTCAGAATCAAGTGATCTGTGTTATGAAATTATGAGGATGAGCTAGCATTTTCTGTAGAGGATCATCATTCTCTGCACTTATTATTCTCTGTAAGGAAAGTTAATCCGTTAAGTGGATATAATGTTATTTTTCAATGCACATTGAACCTTAATTATATATGCACATTTAATATTGTGAGTTGTGACAATATGAAGAAAGGAAACTCCACCTACTCTGTCATGGTTGATATTTGGGTACTAAAGATGTGCTTAGAAACAAGCATTTATTACGAATTGTAATGTGCCTGAAATTGCAGTTCCTGTTCATGGCCAACCTTATGATAACTGTCATGCATGTTTGATAGGTATATTGACTCAGAGAGAAGATTTCAACATGTCCTTGAGGCTTGTGGTGTGTACAAGTCTCTCATGAAACGTGGCGTAAAGGAAGGAGACACGGTGATTGTTGGGGAGGTATGTCCTTTGTTTCTTGTCCTCTTTTTTGTATTGTTATCCTTACTAGCACAATCATCTAATACATGAACATATAGTTATTGTACTAATTGAAATTCAATCATCATGACTTGGTTTAAATTTATTCACAGAGATTTCTTAGAAGAAATAACAGTTTCAACCCCTGCCATTTTCCGTTCCCACAATTAACTTGGAAAGAATATATACAAAGCAATAAAATATTGCAGTTTAGTTTTCAAAAAAATAAAATAAATTGCAGTATAAATTTTTTGTTAGCTCTTGGACAATGTTTTGTATGTTGTGTACCAATGACCATATGATTCTTTATGCTATTTATCAGATTGAGATGGTTTGGCATGACTCTGATGGCAAGTCTAGTGCGTCAAGAATGAAGAGAAGATCCACAGACTCAGCTAAATGGGCCGAATGGAAGTAGTTCTGCTTTATCTGGATGCTGCTTGAATCTGAGTACTGCAATTTTATAATAGGTATGGTTAACCATTATCTCATCATTTTTCTTGTATGTATATCATCATGCGACATGGTTATACTGTAATTTAGTATACCGGTTTCCCCCGTTTCTCCTGTTATTGAGAGGATGATATCTTTTTCTGCTACATTTGTACGTAACCAAAACACCATCCCATGTGTTGCATGAAAAGGTATATCTGTAACAAAATTACTTAGTTGGACCCTCTAATTTTGAAAATTAAAAAAAAAAATCAAATATTATGCTACAAAACAACAAAACTTTTAGCCTATTGCAAATCAAATATCTCAATTTATGACACTTTTTACATGTCAAATACATCATGCAACTTGGCATACCACCTCCTTTTTTTTTTTCACAAAACTCAAGTTCTGCATTTAGGTGTAAGCTGTAAGGTTAAGTAAAAACATAGTGGTTTTACGTTTTTCATAGCTTGATATCCGTGATGGGGTACTCTAAAAAAATTTCTCCACGTGTCGTGTTTATAAAGAATCTAAATAGCAAACACTTGAGAAATTTTACCTCAGTTTCGTCCTTTTTTTTTTCAGGAGACAAAGTCATATAATGTTTCTAATTGGTAGTTTACTGCTAATTTAGGTCTCTATGAAATCTTTACCAACGGAGCAGAGATATCCCTGAAATATGTTCATTGATTGTGATCAGCAGTTTGTGTAGAGAGAGGCAAAAAAGCTATGGAAGATAATGAGATCATGGCAGATCTGATTTAAGAAGCAAAGCTTAATGGGCTGTTTGGCGCAACCACAATTTCAAATGATTTATAGTTCAAAAGGAAGCTAAGTTCTTTCTCAGAAGCTCATAAGTGAGGCAGATAAGATCATAAGATACTGTTGTACGTGTCAGTTTTTGGGTTAAATTGGTTCTATACAGTCATAGGATCAACGTAGCTGTAGTTGATGATGTAATTTTATGACTAGATATTGTATGTCAAAAATCTGACATATACTGAAATAAATCACTACCACTCATTCATTCATTTCCTGACAGCTGGAGTAAAATGATTTGGTGAAAACTAGAGTGGACCTTGGATATGAAGTTTCACATGAAGTCATCATAGTAGTGACAGGATTGAGATGCAACATTACTATGTATCTTCACTGTTCTTAGATTTTACATTAAAAGTAAAAATTGAGAAGGTAACAGGATATTTGTTGGTTTGAATCTTGTGGATGTGATATGGTGTTTCTAATTCTTAACTACTACGATGTCATAATAGAGACAACACTGGTTATGAAGATCTGCAGGGCTTACCTCTGCTCTGCTCTACTTGCTACCTACACAACCTATCTCCTCTTCCTCGGGGCTTACCTCGTTTTGATCTTCTCAATCGTACGAATCAGAGGTGGGTCCCACAGATCCTGTTTGCTTCCATACTAGGTATGGACATTCACCTTACCTTTCCATCCCTTCTCTCTCCATTTTTTTATCTTTTTCATTTAACGGTTTATATACCTCCATAAACACACATTATGTGTGTGTGGATAGTTTATTTTATAAGCTATGAATAATATAATTCTTGTAATAATTATGGTGCAGCAGTGCAGCTCATTTAATCTAAAGAATTTACAGCTACAATAGAAAATAAAAATAAAAATTCAATGAATTATAAGATGAGAAGTAAATGATTTAATTATAAAAAAACTCTAATGTTATTTGGCTTTTAGATAATTAAATCCTTATTTGGGATTTTATAATATTTTCATAGTGACCTATTCACTTTGGAATATTTAGATTAAGTTTTAATAATTTAAATTCCATATAACTACATACGAAGTTAGGGGGTTCATTCAGAGAGATCTCTCACATATTTGCATTTTTTCTTTTTAAAAAAATAAATTTTATTTGATGCATACTATTTTAAAAAGACAAAAACAATGCTTAATTTGTTTATTGCGGACAGAAATCTTGGTGTGAGCCAATACATGCTGTGCCTTTATTGTGTCCAAAAGCGAAGGCAAGCAGCCGAAACGAAGGTCTATTATCTTTCTATCATGCTATCACTCAATTATTTTAAACTATTGTTTTGGCCAAAAAAAATAATGTTAAAATATTCAATTAAATGTATGTGAACAAAAACAGAGTATGACTCACACAAATGAGTAATAATGACTTGCCCTTGATTTGAGAGAGCAAAAATTTCGGCAACTCTTGGCCTTTTCTTTTCAAACTTTTCTTCTAAATTTCAAAGTGTAGTTAAGTAATTACATTAAACGAATCAAAAAGGCATGCTAGAATTAGACCATCCCATGTTACAACCAAAAAGGTACAAAGTGCATGCAAGTACACAAACACAGATAGAAGTATGACAATAAAATTCCAATGTTCATCTTTTTTCCAATATCTTTTAAAGATCGATTTTTTATATCATAATTTACACTTGAAAGTGTGATACTATATGATCCTTACAACAAGAGCTAATGTATATATCTTAAACGTCCAAGTAGTAAACTGATACAACTGATAACTGAGACCATATATTGGCCAAAACAAGGTTGTTTTATTACTTCCAACATGAAAAGATGAACCAGAGCTGAATCAGAAGAGTGGGTAAGCTAAATCAACATCAAATGAAGGAAGTGATGGAGCATAAGTGGTTGATGAAGAAGTTTCAGCAGCCTGAGAAATTATCCCACAGCTTAAAATGTCTGTATCTTCGTCAACCTTTAATGGACTGTTGAATATAGCAGCAAGTTCACTGCAGCTCCAATCCCAGATTGTTTCTTGACCAATAAGTTCATTTATTGGATAAGTGAAATCTTCAGAGCTTGATGAGGCCATGTTCTTCACAGCTTCTTGAGATATCTTTTGGTCCCTTGTATCAGCACAGGGAATTAAGGCACTGTTGCTATCATTGGAAGAAGAGGAAGAAGGTCTGAAACAGACGTCAGGAACTATGCATTCCAAGTAACCTGATTTAGAAACATCATTGGAGAAGAAGAATAAGTTATCAGCTTCCTGCGCTGAAGCAGTCTTAAACTGGGAAGTCTCAGAAGAAAGCTCAGGTGAGCTGTTCTGATTGGTGGACTGCTTCATCTGAGAAGTGTTAAAGAGTGACTGATGAAGCTGAACATCAAAGGGACAAAGAAGATTATTGTCAAACGTTGTATTGATGTCAGTGTATACGAAGTTGGTTCTTGCTTGGCTTCCTTTGATGGACAAAGCAGCTCTGTCATAAGCTAAAGCAGCTTCTTGAGCAGTATCAAAAGTTCCAAGCCAGTGTCTTTCTTTAGTTGTGGGGTCTCTTATTTCTGCAGCATATCTTCCCCAAGGTCTTCTTCTCACACCCAGAAACCTGCCTGCTTCTCCTTGCTTTCTTCTTCCTCTTCTCTCACCAAAACAAGATGAGTTGGTTTGAAGAAGAGACAAACCCATCATTTGGGTTTTGTTCTCTGAGGCTGCTGATCTAGAGCTTGGCATGGCGGCAAAAATGGCAGAGGAAAAGATATGAAATAGGTAAGATAATGTAAGGGAGAGAGTCAAATAATTAAGGGCTGAAATCTGCAAGAGATTGGGAGTGCACAAGTGAGGAGGAGCAGTGAATGGGATGAATGTGGGAGAAGAAGAAGCTACGGCAAGTCTTTATAAAGAGTGTGTTAAGTATTTTTTTTTTTTTTTGCAGAATGTCTTTCTAGGGCCTTCCACCTACTTCTTGGGATTTGTATCTTTATAATTTTTTCTTTTGAATAAATTGACATTCACACGTACTATGTACAAATGAGAGATTGTGTAGTGTAACTTAAAAGACAATTTAATTATTAAAAAAATTTATAAATGAGTACTATATAATTTATTATTATTTTTTATATTTATTATACTTACTTATTATAAAAAATTTTAATAATTAAATTATTTATATGATACTACAAAATAATTCTCCCATAATATATACTATTTTTTATACAATTGTTTAGTGTTTAAGAACATAATTTTTTTTCTATTCATAAAGTTCAAACTCTTAATTTTATTTAAGTAGAATTTAAATAATAGAATATAGTAGAGCTTTTGCATAGAGAAAATATCAATATATACTTAACCAATACTACCAAATATATATTTATACACAAAAAATACTAATGTTCTAAAAAATTTGATATTAAAAAAAGTAGCAACACTCGAATTTAGGTAACACTAGGTAATTAATTTTCAAAACTAGTATTTATGGATAGTGTTCCTTTTTACATATATACATATATACTCAAGACACTCTAAGATGGATCAACTCACTATAGCTGTTGGCGTAATTCGAATCTTAATAAATTCTTCCTAAGTAACTTCATCAATGAATTGATACTTATTGCATGGAGAAAGATGAGGCTGACATTCTTTGTCATAGCCATGCACATAATGGCGAGCTAGTTATGTCTTGAATGCCCTCCAACTCTCAGCGCAATAAGACAATTTCTTCTTCTTCAAGACTTCATTGTTGGGAATATTATAAGTGAGCTGCAATAATTGCCATTGAAAGTAAACTTATCAACAAACAGTTATATTTTTTAGTATTGCTCTACATAAACTATAAAATAGTTAATTTTTATACCTGGATAGTATTCCAAATTTAATTCTTCACGCGATCATCAATAACATCATAAGTCTATATGGTGATGTTAGGCTTGTTGCGTGCTAGGAGGCTAACATAACTTATATATTTAGTCATGTGTTCACCAATTGGGTTCCAATGTCTATCAAACTCAATCAGTAGCATTTTTCCTTCCTTCCTGTCTTTCGGAATATCTTTCAATCGCGTCGCACTTCTACCCTTCCTTTGCGTAGAGTCGCTTGGAGCATCGCTAGCCTCATTCTGATTAACACTACCCCCATATGCATATATACACAATAAAAAATCAAATATAGTAAACAAACTTAACCGTTTTTCTTTCACCCCGTCAGAATACATAAAATTTATTCCTTTACCATTTATCCATGGAAAGATGTGCAAGTATTTATCATAGGAAAACTAAAAACTCTAGATTAAACGAATACATAAACGGCGAAGCACATACACGAGAAAAGAAGTGCCGAGAACACATACATGGCAAAGCACAACAAGGGTAAGAATACAAAAGAACGACTAAGTATTGCGAAGCCTCGCAAAAATTACAGAGCACAACGAGCGGAGTAATGATAGAAGTAAGAAGGAAGACTGAAGAAAACCTGAGAAATGAGAAATTAGAGAAGCGCCAAGGGGCGGTCTTCGAAAATATATTTTCAGTAGTCATTCTATACCGAATATACATGACATCCAGTGTAGTAAATCATATTTCTAAACTTGACTAACACAATAACCGGTTTAAAAGGTTATCTACTTATTTTTATAAATGCCACGACTCATTTTTTGAATTTCAGAAGACTTTTTACATCGGATAACATATAAATCCAGTGTAAAAAGGTTTTAAATTTATTTATAAAAATGACACCTTCAATTTTTACACCGGATAATATGTACATTAGGTTTAAATATTGTAGTTATTTTTTCTCACCCTATTTTATTACCCCATCTATACAAGATATAATGGACATTCGATGTAGAAAAGTATATTTCTAAACCTGACTAACATAATAATCAGTTTAAAAAGTTATTAACTTATTTTCAAAAATATCACCGATCATTTTTTATTTTCATATCACTTTTACACTAGATAACATTTACATTTAGTGTAAAAAAGGTTTTTAATTTATTTAAAAAAATGTCACAACAAAATTTTTACACCTAATAACATGTACGTCTGATTTAAATATTATAGTTATTTTTTCTACCCACTCTTTTATTACCCCATCCCCTAAAATTACAATATATATATGTAATTAGAATAAGAAACTTACATTATTATTGCATCAAAAATATATATACAATCAGAATAAGAAACTTACATTATTATTATATCAAAAATATATATGCAATCAGAACAAGAAACTTACATTATTATATTACACCAAAAATATAAAATACTCACATACAAATCAATCAAAATCCACTTCTTCATTCAATTTTGGTAAACCTATTGAAAAAGAAGGGGTCTCACAAATCGAATCATCGTCGTCAACAATCCTTTTTCCCTAGAGAGCGACAGATCATCTTTTATTTGTCAGATCAATGATATAGAACACTTGCTTTGCTTGGTCTACCATAATGAAAAGCTAATTCCAAAAATTTATACTATTCAAATCAACTAATATAAATCATAACCGATCGACCATAATATAATTGTTTACATTAGCCCACTTGCATTTGAACCCGGGAATTATGAATTTAGAATAATTCACCTCCCATATCTCTTCAACAACACCGTAATAAGGGATGCTTGCTAATTTAGGATTGTTATATTTTGAACTAGAGAAGTGTATAAATTCAGCCATTAACATAATACCATTATTTTGCATACTACTTTTATCATCTAGGGATTTCGTATAAAAGGAATATCTGTTGATATCAAATAAATTTTAACATATCACATTCAATTCATGACTATATGACAACCATCTAACTGAATCAGAAACACAATAATCATTTTCAGCCTTCTGTTTGAACCCATGTACAAAAGATTTATTGTGTTATCTAATCAGCTTTTGCTTTGTCATTCTATTATTTTTTTTCCTGACAAGCTCTTTATAAATATCTATATAATCTTAAACTTCATTAATATTATTCAAGATATGTAAGTGTATTTGCTGCAATTCATTATGATTAACGTTCTTCATCGATATTCCGTGTTAACCCCCTGTTTGGAACAAGGTTTAAAGAGATCGGTAAGTCTTACTTTAGACAGGTAGTATTGACAAAAATTCATAGCTTCTTCGAAAACATATTTTTAATAAATGGATGCTTCTGGATGATTCGGATTCTTCATATACCCTTTAAAGATTTTCATGTATCTTTCAATTGGGTACATCCATCGTAATTATATAGGGCCATATAGTTTTATCTCTCGCACTAGATGAACAATGAGGTGTACTATGATGTCAAAAAAGGTAAGAAGAAATAGTTTTTCAAGATGGTACAAAATAACATAACCCCCGTGCTCCAATTCATCTAATTTTTCAGTCTCAATGACTTTGTCACTATAGCATTGAAGAAGAAGCAAAGTCGGGTTATAATGTGTCTTAAATCATCTTGAAGGATTCCTTGAACAGCCACTGGGAGTAATTGTTGTATCAAGACATGACAATCATGATACTTTTGGCATACTAATTTTAAATCTTTCATCGACACAATCTTCTTAAGATTAGATGAGTACCCAGAGGAAACTTTGATTCCTTGCAAACACTCGCAAATACTTCTTCTCTTATCCTTGAACAAAATATTAATTTCTTCAATACAATAACTCCCCTCACCATCTGATCTTTGATATAAATCCTCTCGTATTCTCATTTCTTGCAAATCTAATATTGCCTTCAAATTTTCCTTGGAACTACCCTGTATGTTGAGAAGTGTTCCAACAATGATGTCACATATATTTTTCTCCATATACATGACATTAATACAGTGTCTTACATGAAGATGTTACCAATACAGAAGCTCAAAAAAGACAAATCTTTTTTCCATATATTTTTCTCACTTCTCTTGGTAGTCTTACCGAAAGTAACATTGATATTTTTTATCTTTTCATAAATTTGCTCTCCAGTCAATGGCTCCAGAGTATTTTCAAATTCTTGACAGCAAAAAAAATTTTCTCCAGTCAACGATATGGGTGGCCTTATCTTAGAAATCTTCTATAACCTAAGTAGACTGTCTTTCTTTCATGACGAAGTTGATAGTAGCAAGAACAAGAACACCATGTCGTCAGAACAAGAAACTTCATTCATTCAAAATTTACGAATAACTTTACATCAAAAGTTTAAAATTTAAAAAAATATATATATCAACCTATATATAATATATTCTCTCCTTTTTGTCATTATATAAAAAAATAAAATTGGAGGAGCAGATAAAGGTTGTAGGCTTTCACTCCTCAGAGTCGGAGGTTTGGGATTTAGAGTGGGGATGATCAACAAAATTATAGAAGCTATCATTTTGTTGATGGCAGCAAACTTCAGAGCGAAAATCTCTGAAATGGTCTTTCAGTCTATCAACTTTCAGAGTCAGTTCTTCCACAGAGTCCTCCAGACCATTGAAGTGCACGATGAGTTCCTCAAGGCGCTCTATCAGAGTGATAACCAGGGGAGGAGGAGCATAAACTGAAGGGTGAGGGTCAGGATGTCTGTCTTCAAAATTGTCTCTGTTTCTTTTGTGCGGTGGAGAATGAGGTGGGTGTGAGGAAGAAGCCGTTGGAGAGTTTAAATAAAAGAAAAGAAAAGAAAACAGAGATAAAGTGATGAGACGAAAAGTACTGATTATATGAAGGATATACATATAAAGTTGAGGAATAAGAACGGTTTCAGAAAAGAATATAGAAGAATGCAATTGGTCTTCTATCATAATAACTACAAACATTGGGAATCGAAGAAATGAAATGAATGGTCTGAAGAAGTTACAGAAAAGAAGCGGGAAAGTATAGATAAAAAGCTGAATAGTCAGAATAAGATGAAACTAATCTACACCTATTGAAATTAAATCCGGTGTAGAAAGAAAATATCTCAATCGTACCTAAAGGCAACTGGTGTATAAAGAACTTTTTCTAAACCCGGCATATATGCAACCAATGTAGAAAATATATTTAACATCGATTATGAAAGTATCTGGTGTAGTAATTATCTTCTACACCGGTTACATGTATATCCGGTGTAAATATTTTATCTTATTTATAAAAATACCACCGGTCATTTTTTTTAAACCATCTCCATAATGACCGGTTTAAAAATTGGGTTTTAAAAAATATATTTTGTAATAGTGGTAGGAAAATTTAAACCATAATTTTTACTCAAACTTCATCTTACTTTTATTCCATGAACTAACTTGCTCTTTTGATTTTTAAGAGCCTTTTCCTAATATTCTTTCTGCTTCCAATGAGGATGAAAAGAGTTGTTTTCTTGAAATAGTAAAGAGCACAAGGAGAGATTGAATAAGAGGGAAAGCTATTAGAAGTTTAGAACCACAGTGAACAACTTTTACAAGTGACTGTGGCCAATAGTTACAAGATTGATGAATCTTGGTGCTTATTATCATCGATTCACGTGCAAAAGGACAAGTCAAATTAGCAAAGTACCTGAAACTTTGATTTGTTAAACTCTATATACATAGGTTTCTCCACTCGGACAAAGGCAGTTATTGAAATAAAAGTTTAAAATATAACACTCAAGTTGACCCTATGAATTCACTTTCTCAACAAAAAAAAAATGAATGAATAAATATTTTGATCTTATGATGCTATGCAAATGAATAGAACAGTGAAATTGGAACAATATTGAACTCTTGCGCATGAGGTTTTGCGTTTCACTCGTTTCGTAGTTTTTTATGAATCTTATGTTGTGGAAGAGTTTGGTCTAAATAGAGCTGATAATTAAGTTTAGGATTTCTTTTGCTGAATCTTAGTTTAGATTTATACTCATAATATAGATATCTTTATTAAAAATTTAATGTTATAAAGAGAACTAGTTATCTTCATAAGGTTTTGATTAATAAAAGATTTTGATAAGAAAAAAATGTTAATACAATACTTAATATCTTAATTTTATATAAATTTTAGTTTTAACTCCTCAAGTTTAAAGTATAAGTTCTGATCTTTTAAAAGGCAAAATGATCAATTTTTATTAAATTATAGGGACTAATATTTTAAATAGAAAAAATTTTAAAGAATTAAAATTAAAATGATAATATATTTAAAAGACTAAAAATTACTTTTAATTGGTCCAAAATTTTTACGCTAATCCTCAACCTCAAATATGATATGAAGCTTTTGGAAGAATATTATACTCTCGAATGTTTAATTATGAAACATGACAAAAGTGGAAGCAACAACATAATCTGACTACAAAAACCAGAGAAGCAATGGGAAACAAAACAACTGCAAAGTTTGTCTTTACATACATACATACATACATATATATATATATATATATATATATATATATTAGACACAGTTATAGGTTGTCTCAAAAACATTTGAATCTGGATGTATTGGCTTGTCTTCACTAGCTGTGTGCGTAATAAGCACATGTGAATCCTTGTTTTATGCAAAACAAATCAATCATGACGTTGGGAATTCTTGTTTGCTTCATAATTTTCAATGGGGGCAGTTAAACTCATCATCTCTAATTAATCACACCTTAATTTTGTCCAACAATTTCATATAGGAAAAATTGGAAAAAAAAAATAAAAATAACCTAAGTCAAAGTACCGATATCCTGTATATATAAAACTTATAAAATATCAGTATTTCATGTTATAAAAATTTATTAGCTTTTTCTTGCCAGTTACATTTTTAATAGAAGACTTTTTCTTAATTTTCCTTTTCCTATACTAGTAAAATTATTAATATTGTTAATTTGTCACACATATGCTTCATTGAAACTAAAGAATAACAAAGTTTATGATTTTTTTTTTCTGCAACATGTAATTTAAGGGAAGAAACTCACGCATTCACCATATCTATAAAAAGTCAAATTCACAACTTCACATTTAAGAAAAACTTAAGGAAAGCACTTGGGGCCATTGTGCCAAACAAGTTCCAACTTATGGTCATATTTTCTCTACATAACACACTTTGGCACAAAGTCTAAAACATAACTCAGATTATTTATCATTTATGTATTAATAAAGTATGAGAATAATAGCTTTCATAAATGTAATGCTTAATATTACGAGTTAATTATTTATTATTTCATGCATCACATGAATATCCCAGCAGAGCCCATTCAGTCAAAAGGCTAATTAAAAAAGCTTAAACCGAACCACCCCAAACGAGGGACATATATATATATATATATATATATATATATATATATATATCACAATGATTCAATTCGACCATATATATGTTTGAGATTAATTTATAGATTTAATTATTAAGAATTTAAATAATGGATTACTTTTGAATCCAAGACCCTTGACTCTTCCGCTAAACACTTCCCCAAGCAGAAAGATAGCGATGTGTCAGCTCCATAAATCTTTATCTACAAGTCTGATTCACTCATAAAAAAAATATTTATACGTGCTAGTTGATGTAATTGATAAAAAATTAATTTATAATTTATAAAGTTATAAATTTAAATTTTATTATTATAAATATTTTTTAAACTTAGAAATATACTTTGACTATACCCTGATACTTTTTGTTATAAAAAAACATTTATATCTTAATATCTTAATGGTACCATGTTGTTTTACAAGAATACATCAAGATTGTTTAATTTTAACTTTAGCAAACTAAATTTTATATTTTAATTTTAGTTTTTTTTAAAAAAAATATTTCTTAAAATTATTTTCATTCTATCATTTGCTTTTTTAAAAAAAATAATTTTATAAAAAATATTTTTGATAAAGTTTAGATTGTGCCGAATGCTGATGTTTCAAAGACTGTATTTTTCATTCATATCCAATCAACTATCACTATTTTTTTAGTCACTTATACTTTAATTCGATGCTGATTCAGTGAACAGTGATATTCAATTTTTTAATATCATAGAAATAATAAATATTTAACCCAAAAAGCAAATCTAAGAGATGTCCCATCCTTAGCATGGAAGGGTTGCAAAGAAAAGGATGAATATGTGACAACATCTGCCATTTATTTGATTGGTGTAGGATTATTAGACTTTAATTAACAAAATACTTTAGAAATTGAAGTGAGATCCAATTAATTCCTATTATTTATAATATATAAATAATATGTCTTCTGATAAATTATACTCTCTCCTATTATTATCATAAGGACCTTTTCATGGTTCTTAATATAAAGTTCTTCCCCTAAACTATAATAATTGTTTCCTAAATATTATTTGATTTGATATTTCTTAACTAATTGAATAACCTTCTAACTCTTTTCTTACCTCATAACTGATTAAATAATTTTTTATGACTAATCAATAATGTCTAACACAGTTAATAGACTACTATTTAATTATCGGTTAGAAGATATTGTTTAGATTCTAAAAAATTAACCTCTTATGATTAAAACTCGATTAAAGGTAATTTTAAGAGTTTAAAAGTATTAATTAATTAATTTAATTTTTTTAATTTATGTAAAATTATTAATAAATCTTATAATAAGTAATAGAGGAAGCATATATTGATTTCCTCAACTAACGATAGTTTTTCTTCCACTATAAGACAACTTAGGAGGAAGCTGTTTTTTTTTTTTTAACAAAGAAATTGAAAATAAGGGACACACGCAGTGGAATTATGTAAATTAAAATTAAAGGTGGTCCGGAATTTATGGGAAAAGATAATAATGTTTTTCATAGGAGCTTGAAAGAACATAAGCCAAACCACGTTGGACAAATTTGTTTAGTGTTAATCAATTAGTTGCACTTTTTGGTTCAATTCAAACTTTGTCCATTTTCAATTCTCTCTTCTTTTCCCAAACCCCAAGCTCCCTCCTCACATGATCCCAACTAACAATTGCTCTTCCCACAACCAACTTGGTCTTTTCTAATATATTTTTTCAACACTTTAATATAATACTTTTTTCTCTTTACTAGATAATTAATTTATAAATATTAAAAAAATTAATTAAATTAATTATTTATAAAAATTGTATGTTAGTTTTTATAAAATACTATCTTTAATCATTTATATTAAAACTCCCTAATATTATAATTAATAAGGATAATTTAGAAAAAATATAAATTTAAGAGCTAAACTGAATTAAAGTATTATATTTAGAATTAAAATAAACCTCATAACTAACTTTTATATTTATGACCGGGGAGAGAGTATAAAATTAGATGGGTCTATCCTGTGTCATATAAAATTAAAAAAAAAATATGAAATGTTGTTTTATGATTTGTAAGCATTTTAATTTGCTACAAATTTGATAGATATTTATTTAGATTAGATAAGATAGCTAGAGTAATAAATGTTTTGTTCATTTGCTTGGTTTTATTAATATAAGTAAAAAACTTAAGTCTACTTCAAAATAGTGTTAGAACAAAATAATGATGATGATGATATATACCATTTTAAGACTGTTAAAAACATATTTGTGTGTTTGTTAAAAATATTTTTCAATTATTATATATAAAATATATACTGTTGATTATTTGATTATGATAATTTAATGAATTCACCCCATTCTCGCTCACAAGTCACAACAACTTAATCATCGATATAATTTGCTCAAACGGAAACAAAAAAAAAAAAAGTAAAAGCATGCTCCATTTGTATTCTCTGAATGTGCTTTCAAAATTATTGTTTACATTTGGCGAAAGGACTTTGAAAACCGTTTGAACAAAACCAAACAACCTTGGCGTCGCTTTTGGGTTTGCAAAAGGACTTTTGGTATTCTTTTTTTTCTTTTCTTTTTTTGGTAAAAAGGACTTTTGGTATTCTGAAAGTTGAAACCAAAAACACTAATCTTATGTATAACAGATAAAACTCAAATACGCTCAAGTATTATGATCGCCTAGTCATGTGTGTTTATTTTCCTTCAAGGACATGCCCTTAATTATATACTCCAAATCTGATTATAAGCTCTGAAAAGTAAAAGGGGGGGGGGGGGGTGATGAACAATTCCCCTAAAAGAAATAAATAACCTAAACTCATTAATGCTTGATCAAGTACACTGACATCAAAGGGAGAGCAAAATTTATTACAGATTCAAACTTGTCAGTTCAAGTGCGTTTTCTTACTTTCCCCTTATATCTGTATTTTGTAATAATTTAAATCCCAAGTGAAGCATTTCACCTTTCATCACATCACTGTGTATCTCTATAAAATAGCAACGTGAAGCCTCATTTCCTGATTATTTTTCTTCACCAAAACCCTAGACAAAAGAGATGGGATCATGGGAACAATACTGAATAAAGCCTTCCACTTCCAAGAAGAATTGTAAGAAGAAGAAAAAGTTCCCAAAGTGAAAAACAGTTGGTGTTTTGAAAGAAGGGTTGTGGGGAAGAAACATAAACACATGATAATCAATGAGAGTGTGGGCAGAATTCTCTCATATCAAAGACAACTGAAGCATAAATAAACTCAAAAAACTCCAGAAAACTGGAGATGTGAATGCAGTTTCTCAAGATTGAAAGCAAGGTGTCTATATGGGATGCTCCTAAAATTCTCAAGGTTGGCCATGGTTTATTCAAGATCAATTGGATGGCCATGAAAAAGACTATAAGATTATCAACCCAAAGATAAAAAGGCCCTGATGTGTTCTAGACCTGTGGAACAGGGGTATCTGAAAAACAAAACCTATTTTGAGGAATCCCTTGAATAATGATGTCCCCTTTAAGAATTGGGATAAAAAAGGAGTAAAAATGAGGTGTGCATTCACATGGCTTAGCTTGAGGTATGAGAGACAGCGCTGCTTGTCGTGATTGTGGGAGTCACCACCGGAACAGAACTTTGGGTGGATATTTGAGTATTTGACTCTGAAACGGTTCCACTAGATGACAACGCCAAGCCAACTGACCCAGTAGATGTGCTCATGGACGAAGACATGCTGAATGATCCGTGCTCCTTGCTTGAACAAGGGCTAAGTTCAGGCTGCAACTCCAATGATGAGGACGATGGTGCAAGAGTACTTATGGATGAACCCACAGGAATGGAAACAACTGGCATATTAACAAGGGAAGAAGCAGATAGACTGTAAGCCAATGCTCCCATAGGATGATCAAACTTGCATGCAGGACCGAACTTACATACTCCCTGCTGCGCATAATGAATGCAAGGCGGTGCACCCTGATTATCAAGCACTGACATGAGATGAAGGGCTAACCAAGTAAAAACAACCAAATGAATAAATTATACGCATGTAACTTACGTCACAAACCTTGAGGGCATTTCATGATATAACTTTCTATTATACACACATAAAAAGAATTTTCTATTATATACCACATGAGAGCAGACTCCAACACAAGTAAAAACGATTAAACAGAAGTAAAGCACCTGTGCAATTTGAGACAAAATCAGCTTAGACTTTGACAGTCTGCAAGGGAAAATGAAACAGCTGAGTCTAGACTGTTAAGTATATTAAGACTTATATCTCATCCTATAGCCTCCAGAAAAGTAAAACAAGGTACAGTTTTTTGTTCGATTAATCAACTATGTTTGCATTTCAACAGGCTCGGATTCAGCCTGGTAAAATTTTATTTATCAGCATTTACTCACAGATGGAAATAAAAAAGTCCAAGTTATTAAATCCTTCATAAACTTACAGCTGCTTAAGCTTCTTTCACTCAACTAAATGCATCTCAATTACTGGCTCCTAGATATATCTTTTCTCGTTAGTATAATTCTACCAATCGTCGAGGAAAAGTTGTCGGTAAAACATATTATCTGAAATCTAATAAAGACTTGTCCTTGATTCACAACACTCTTAAACTTACAAAAATGAACAAAAGAGTTAAAAACATAGTGAGCATAATCCAAGTGTGAGGAATCCAAAAGCTTGTCTGAGACATTTGAAGATAAACAAGTCCCAAGCAAAATGAGAGGACTTAGAAGAAGACGTTCATAAGAAAGAATCAAACAAATTTCAGAATAGAATTATCATCATAATGTTCTTAGACACATTCTTAAAGCCAACGCCAGTCAACATATCAATAGTCAAGTAAGCAGTTTGCTAAAAGGCCAAACTGACGCTACTAAAGAACAAGAAACAAAGAAAAAGCCAAACAAATCTACATATTGAAATGTTGACAAACAATGCTCAAGACAACCCTATTTTCGGTCCAGGACACTGAAAAATCTAACCCTTTGGCAATAGAAAATTATTCAATTCAGATCCCCTACAATTTTGAGAACTCTTGAATAGAAATGAGAAGACAATTACAATTTACAACAACACAGTATATTATACTGTAAACAATAATTAACTCTTGGTTTTGGCATTCTTTGAATTAATGCAGACGATAATGTGCTAGACCTCAATGAAACCAAGAGCAGAGAACACAAAATTTCAGTAAAACTTTTTATAACCAGCTATACACTCATGTTAGTGATAACTATATCTAAAAGCAGATATTCTATTTGTTGAGTTTAGGCTCATCATCATATAAATATTTCTGACAATCAGCATGCAAGATCTTGACCTATGCATGACATTTATAGTCTATAGTTTAGTGACACATCAGCATAAAAACATCAGAAGTATGATTTGATCATACAAATTCAAAAAACAGAAGAGGTGGTATAAGATTGCAACCCTATTATCAACACCATGCATATATACAGAGCTTGATGAAATTTTATGAAGGCAAGCAGCTGAGAGGAACTATATTTTATTTGAACAAATAGAGAAATTGTTTGATCTTTTAATTATCTTATCAAATGTCACCCACCTACACTTTTATTCTCTTTAATGCACTTTGCACTTTAGAGGAGCTAAATCCCTTCAATAAATATCGGAAATAATCTCTATAGTTTAGCAGATGTTGACAAAACAAAAAATGCAAAGACTTGTAATTCGTCAAAGGTCAACAATAAAAAGACATAATTAATTGACACAAAAAGAATAAGAAATATGTAAGAAATGACTGTCAGAAGTTTTTTGACAAGGTATATACATTAATGGAGGAATTCCCCATTTAGCCGAAAGAGTTGTTGATAGAGCACAATGGCAGCGAACGACCCATGTAGCCGAACCCAATTAGTGGGATAAGGCTAGTTGTTGTAATGGAGGAATTCCCCAACAATGTTATAAAAGAACTTAATTGAAACATAGTGTGGCAACAAAATATAAAAGAGCATCATTCAACAATGGAGGATTTTAAAGAGGCGTATACTAGTAGAACTTGCTCATGTGCGCAGATCAGAACTTGGATTCTAAGAAAATACACTTGAACATTGAAAAAAAAAACACACCTGAAGCTAAAAGGAAAGCACAAGAACAAGGAATAACAACCAAGTGGAATCCTACTGTAATTTGTTTTCTATGACTAGAGTTAAAAAAAAAAAACTAAAAATAGTATACATGTGAAGCAAGCTTCAAATCTTACAACAAACAACCATATATTAAAAAAAAAACTAAAAAAATGTTGCAACAAAATGAAGTCAATTTTGTACATATGAAAATTGCATATAAATATTAATAACTGGTTATTGGATAGTAATAATAAAGTTGATGGAATATTATTCATAATCCAACATAAGGCATCATGAAAAGGGGGTTGAGGGATGGTAGTTACCAGGCACATAGGAAGACCCACAGGACTAAGGACCACGTTCGGTACAATCAATTCAGGTGGATGATGATATCTACAGGACGGACCAAATCTACACTCCCCTGTTCTCAAGTAATGCCGACATTCTGGTTGACCAGGTCTTTCTGGGAATGAATGTTGTTCTCTCTGACTAGTGCTTAAAGGACCAAATGAAGAACCTGTAGGTTGATAAGGTGCAGTATAGGCAGGTCCTGGTGAAGGTAGCTGGGTATTCCCATAAAGGTGTGTTGAGCCAACATTAGATGGAGTACTAGAAGGAACTGCAGGGCTTGTAGGAGCCTGTGTAAAGTGTCAAAAGACATCAACAAATGCACTCACAATTTGTTGAAACTGTCAAAGGAAAAGCTTGACCTACCTGATAAGGATTCCAACCTGAAAAGGGGACAGGAGACATTACCATAGGCCCATAAGGATTTCGGACTAAAGACCCTGGTAGTAGAGGCGATCTTGCAACCATTACACCATATTGTTGTGATGAAGGACCAGATGGAGGCTGCATAGTTGGATAGAATGGTGAAGGTACTCGTACAGGTAGAGTTGAAGCTTGGAGAACTGGTAGTGGGGCAGGAACTTGAACACCAGAAGGCTGTGGATGATGAAACTTACAAGTTGTGCCAAACTTGCATTGTCCTGTTTTCACATAATACGAACACTCTTTCTCATCCTGTATTTGTAAAATGTAAGTTTGGGACAAACTCTTGCCATGGTTAGAAAATACAGATCCAATATTTAAAGCGGACGCATAAGTATGGGCTAAACATAATGTTATACAAACCGGTCGCAATGGGTATCCATAATAATTAAGTGACACAGGAGCAACGCCTCCTCCCTGCCGAGGATGGTGGTACTTACATGAAGCACCAAATTTGCAAGATCCTGTCCTAATATAATACTGCAGTTTAAGTAAATAGATTTAATTAATACTAAAGGCCAGCCATCAATTTTGAAGACAGCCGAAGCAAAGAGTAAGAATTACAATGGCAAAAGCAATATCATTTATAATGTTCTCCCAGAGCATATAGCAGATAGCAAAACCAGATCAAGTACCTGACATATAGGCTGGCCTACTCGCTTTGGATACTCCGCACCAGTCCTCGAAGCTCCTATAACCTAAACAGCATATATATGTCACCAAATTATGAAAGGTCCAATCAGACTATCAAATGAAAACATTTTAGTCTCAGTTGAGTTAATTTAATTGATTTTGAAATGATCCTAACACAAACTTGAAAAGCCACAGCCTGAAGGCAATCCCAGCAATGAAAAGCTTTATGATGTTGTGGGCTCAAATATTATGCACCGCTCATGAGTCATAACAAAGATCAAACCAAACTGAAGCGAACGATCACATCAAAAACCAAACGATGTCCTTTAATATTAAAAACCGTCCAGTAATCAACCACAACAAACTTACCGCGCCTTGGTCACGGGGATGATTGAACCGACACCGCGAGCCATACCCACAAAACCCTGTCTTCAAATAGTAGATACAATCCGCCTCATCGGGCCGTTGTGGATACGATTCCCCACCAACCAATCCCAGTTGCCGAATAGATTCTGCATTTGCGAAATCAAGATCAAATTCATCATATCACACTCCACATTCTGCTAAAACCACAAATCACCAACCCAGAACTCGAAAGTCTATCAAACAAGGAACGGAATTCAGAATGCAGAGGCTTACACACCCACCTTCAAGCCCCGTTTCGCCTCCGGTTCCAGTCCATTCCGGTGACGGATCGGACTGCGACTCGTCACTTGCCCGGCCGTATCGCTCCATTGTACGGACCAGACCAAAACGGGACGAGACCCAACTACACAGTAATCCGGCACAGAGAATGAGGGTCTCCGATCAAATGGGGGTGTCTGAATAGAGAAACTGGTTAGATCGTCTGGGACTCTGGGTGTTTTGGAGTCATACACACACAGTCACGAGCACGCAGAAAGAGAGAGAGAACGACAGCGTCTCTGCTCCTAGTTTAGCCTCTCTCCTCTCTCCTCTCTCCTCTCTCCTCTCTCCTCTCTCCTCTCTCCTCTCATCGTGAGCCTTGCCTCCTTGGTCTGACAGTTTATTGGTTTGCTCATGTACGCGCCAAACATCGCTGATATCCACGAAAAATAATCTCTTAAAAATAATTGAAGGCGGAAAATTTTAATATTACGTTTATTTATTTATTTGAACTTATTATAAGATGTTAAATAAGTAAGTTAAGGCAGGCCAAAATAAATAAGCGAGTTAAATAACAAGTTTAGTGAGATCTAGCTAGGTCTATCTAGCGTCTTGCCTTATGAAAAAACAAAATTACTATATAAAAAGACCAAAATAACCTTTTTGGCGCATGTGGTAATTAGGGGTGTTCATGGGCAGGGCTGGGCAGGGCGACCCCCCTGCCCGGTGCCCTGCCCAGAAAAAGTATGGGCTGTATTTTGCAGCCCGATGCCCGGCCCTACCCGGTAAAAGCCCTAACCATTTTGGGCTGGGCATAGGCGGGCTGGGCGTGGGCGGGTTGGGCATGCCCAAGTTGTGATGCCATGCTCATGTTGTGAAAAAAATCTGCAATTATAAACTTCTAAAATAATATCATATTCATATATCTTCAAGAGTTAAATAATATCTATAATCCACTAAAAATAAGGTAACAAAAATATAATAATTAAAGTTTTGAAATTCATTGCATATAAAAAAACCTTGAAGTCTAAGTAGTTTATAATTACAACTTTACATCAATTTCTCAAATGTTGACAAGTATGAAGTATCTAAAAAAATAAAATAAATAATTATAATTTGTAATGTAATCATATTATGATTAATAAAGTTAAAAAAATTAATGTAGTTATAAATATTAAAAGATGCAACTTACGTACTTAACTACTTATATTTCTAAAATGACCCTTTAGTCACCAGTAACTATCATATTCTCCTTTCTAAGTGTAGCATCTACAGAGAAAATAAAAAAAATAAAAAAAAGGTGCTCATGGGCAGGGCAGGGCAGGGCAACCCCCCTGCCCGGTGCCCAGCCCGAAAAAAGCATGGGCTGCATTTTACAGCCCGATGCCCAGCCCTGCCTTATATTTATCGGGCTGGGCAGGGCCATTTTTTCGCGGGCTCAGGTGGGCATACCGGGCCGCGGGCTTTATGAACACCCCTAGTGGTAATAAAGGTCCATCAACACTAGATTATAGGATTTTACAGATTTCTCCTTTTGTATTAGAGTTAATATAAAAAAGTGATTATGAGATTAATTAATCTGGCTTCCATCCAGGAACATCAGATAGATAGATGCTGTTGCTACCACGTGGCATCATAGAGATCTTCCGTGAAAATTGTAAAAAACTGATATAATAGTTAGTGCGAGGTATTATTTACACACCCTCGCATTAGGAATGATATAATATAAAACTTGTGGGAATATTCAATTGTTAAGAATTTAATTTATAAAATTATGAGTTTAAATTTTATTGTCGATATAAATATCTTATTTATAAATAATCTATAAATATTTTTATAAGTAATTTATAAATATTTTTTAAATTTAAAAATATATTTTAATTTTAACAAGTTACATGCAATTCAATTTATTTAAATCTTTTTTATAAAAAAATAGATGATATATAACTTCCAATCTACGTATATTTTAAATAAGTTATTATCTTTACTATTTTATTTTGTCCTAACTTATTTTCAAGGGAAGACGGTTTGGTTGGATGGTGTTATAATATTATAAACGGTAAAAAGCTTAGACTCATTTAATATATTACTCATCGTGTCATTAACATAAAAGTTAATTTAAGAATTGATATTGATATTAAATATAAGATATATTTTTTTATATTTATTATTTTTTTAAATTATCTTCGTTGATATAACTTCAATATTAATCAAATAACAGAGATGATAAAATTAAAAAATATAGTTAGAGTATTTTTAAATAAAATATGTTATATTAATTAATTTTTTTAATATAATTAAATTAATTAAATATATTTTATATTAAAATCGGATGAGGAGTAATATATAAGATTAAAACTTGAAGGTCAACCGAAGATTGATTAATTTAACGGCTAATCTTTAGTACTATTTACTTATTTTGCACTAGGATGCATAAAACATATGGGAAGGCATTAATCTAGTAATAGTAAAAAGAGTGAGTTACAACTTCCCATTCAAAATTTTATGTTACACCAACAAATTTAGTTTTTCTAATTTAGAGGTCCAAAATTTGAAAGAAAAAAATATGTTTGAAACAGGGGCCTTACGTTTTGTTATTGAAAACTTAAAAGTCTCTTCCTTTGACTAATTTAAGCCAATTTATTTTTTTTATTAAAAATTAAGAGTAGAAACAGGTCAACATACCTATCAAGAGTCTACCGTTGTTTAACTTGGTCCAACACGTCTAACCAAAAGGTTAGAGAAGTTTTTCAATAAAGCATGATTTTTTTTTTGGGACCTGTTTCAATCAGGCATGTTTAAGCAAGTAGATTTAACTTACTTAAAGTTTGGCATCTAAGCCTAATAAGCAAGCATTTTTATGTACTCACGTGCATAAATATATATATTACTATATAATTTAAATTAATTATTTATATTAATATCTATTATTTATTCAACTATCATAAATTAGGTTAAATTATTAGTAAACTTTTAAATATGTCTTTTATAACCTTCTGGCTTTCTGGGCCACTCGGGGTTCAACAGTCTTTTTTATTAAGGCCGGAGCTTTTAGATATGTTTTAACTTTTAATCTAATAAGATTGATTAAGTAGTAAATAGTTAGGTATCGCTTAAACGGGATCTCAAATTCAAATCTTAGCGTATGTAAAAAATTTTCGTTAGAAGACTCACCTACCATAACTAGACGCGTGATGTAGGTCAGATTCGTATGTAGTCAGGGTAAAACTCTGATAAATTGGGTAAAAAAAATGTTTTAACTTTTAAAATATGCCAACTTTTAATAGGCTCAAAAATCCGAATATATAATAAAAAAAGCTTTATATAGATCTATTGGCAGCATTAGGCTTACATTTCATATATTATATCTAATTGTTTATATAAATTGTACTCTACACGTTTTAAATGCTATTACCTTTCATTAAATTATTAAGTGTAAAATATAGTTTTATTTCAGAAAATCAGGAAAGAATTAAAATAAAATAAAAATAAAAACTTGTGAAAAAACCGCTCGGAATCTCGGATATTTTAATAAACCGATAGAAAGCGGTTCACGGAAACCCTTTACATTTTTTACTTTTTTGGGCTATTATGCAACTGGCCCGGCTACCAGACCCTCAATCCCTTCCCCGCCGTCGACGATAAGGTGAAGCTCTATCCGCCTTAGACCCGACGAACTTCCGTCGCCCATCTCGTTGTCAGGATCGGCCCGTTGAATCATCGGGTTGAGCTGCTTTCGCCTATCGATCGAAGAGAGGTACATGAACCGTGAGACTTTTGCGATTTAAACGAAGAAGACTGCCTTTAACTTTCTCTTTCTGGTTTACTTCCTGAACAACAATCCGTAGTAGACCCAAGAACACTAAAACAAAGATCATTAATGGGAAAGTCTAGTGTAAGGTACGTGACCTCCTGAACTTCCCTTCTATTTTCTTTCCAATTTGAACTTTTCTATTTTTCTCTGTACGATGTGTTTTCTCATTCTGCTTCATCTCGTCCCTCTTAATGAATGCAGACCAGGATCAAAAGCTGACCGCAAGTTTGATAAGAAGCTCGAATTTTATGGCAGTAAGTTTTTTTTTTATAAAAAAAATTGAAAGCAGTTCTTATTCTAGCAGTAATTTTGTACTTGTTTAAAAGTTTAGTCTGCCTTTCCATTCTTCCTATTCTATAAAGCACGGGATTTTTTATGGCATGTGGGTGATAGGAATAGGGGTATAGGTCGTTAGGGCAATAATTATGGCTACTAGAAGTAGTTACAGGGTTAGCATGTAAGTAAAGCTAGAAGGGGATTGTAGAGGATGTCTTTGATCATTTTGAGTGGAGTATCCTTTCGTGTTTGTAGAGTTTCCTCGTGAATGTGTGTGTTTGAGACTTGGTTGTTTCAGTGGGTGCTTTTATTGACCCTGCTATTATGAATATGAAAGATGGATCAATTGGTGCTTTCATTCATCCTCCTATCATGTCAACGATTAGGGAGATGAGTGAAGGTGATGCTGCAATCAATAAGTTTCAGAGATCAATGAACAATTATTTGACCTAGTTGGTGCAGGATATTAGGGTTTGGAGACTATGATGCTATGGTCACTTAAGCAATATGGTATCCTTTATTTTCTCGACAATTGAGAAAATACGTGGAGAGAAGTGCAGAAATTTCGTGATCCAGAAGTATTGCAAAACTAACATATCAATGGTTTTAGATAATCAATGCAATAAAACGTACAAGGATGAATCCTGTAAATTAACGGTACGTTTGGTAGGATGGAAGAGTTTTTTATGGAAGTGGAATTAGCTGGAAATGGGCTTTAAAAGTTTGTTTTAGGAAAATGAAATGAGTATAGAATTGATGTATATTTTTTTTATAACTTGGGGATAAAATGGTTCAAAATATTTTTTTATGACTTATGAAGGATTAAAGTTGTCTAGGAATTTTATAACTGGGTAAAATGGTCCAAAAAACTTCACTTCCAGATCATCTCAATTCCTAATTTTTCTGATGGAACTGAAATGACTCAAAATGTTAGAAGTGGAAGTGGAAATGATTTTTATCGTACCAAACGAGGGAAGTGGAAGATTTCACTTCCACTTTTCCACTCCCACTTCCCTCCGACCAAACATGACTTAATGGTTGAAACTGGATATACTGTTCCAGTCAATTGTGAACATGGCGCTGACTCTGTAACAATTGTTAATTCCAGTTATAGCTTCAATTTTTTCAGTCCTTGACTCAAAAACCTTTGCTTTCAAGAAGTATTCTCTTGCTTTGGTTGAAGATGCCAAAGAGTTTTGTGATTTGTTGGGTTCTGGGCTTCTGAGAAGCAGAATACAGTGATGGAACGCTGTCCATAAATGTCCACATATATAGATATGTCATAATGTGTGTGTGTGTTCCTTTGGCTCAATCGCATGTAAAACATTTTTTTTTTGTAGAAACTAGGTGGTATCCCTAGGCAATAGCTTAGACACTAATCTTCCCGAGACATAGAGATCATCGAAGTGAGTTTTGGCTCTCCCAACAAAGCCTTTTTCTATACACACGGCCTGATTCGAACCTAGTATATCATGTTTAAGGGACCCAACCATCTACTAATTATGCCAAGCTTTGTTAGCGCATGTCAAACATTTATTGAACTCCATTTTGACATGACTGGCCCAAGAAGTAGTAAACCACCGAGGAGAGACGCAAAACCCATCTTGATGAGATGATAAAAGTTGGCCCGATTCTTTGTTGTTGTAAAAATATAGTTCAACGTTTTTTTATTGAGGTGATTTTTTGGAATATAGTAGTGTAAAATATTTAGAATTTAGGATCATGGAAGTTGTGTTTCTCTGTGGAAGTAGATGACTAATTATAGGTAGTTATTAGGTGTCTTCATTGCATTAGTGAGGTACAATGTGTTTCCTCTCACCTCTTGCAACAAAGTGTACACATTGTGTTAGATATATCCCCTTTATGCGCCCGTGCATATACCGTAATGTGTTGTTATTTATGATTTTTGCAGTTTAAAGTGTCATCAATGTTTGTGTTGGGCTCCTTTTTTGATAAGTTGAAAATTCTATATTTTGTTCACACCACATGGTGCTATTGAGAGAGAAGAATAAAATGCATTGCTTTGGTATTAGTTGTATGAATTATGTATATATGTTTTGTATGGATTGCGCATTCTTTGTATTTGATGCATTTCACATGTCAAATCTGGTCATACGTTAACAATTCGCCTTATCCCAATCCTTGATTAATGCAGAGGTTAGAGCTTCTGTTGCTTCCTTGAGTGCTCAAAAGTCTATTACGAAGGTAAGAATTTTATATCAACAGCATTGTTCTTAGTTGTCTTGAAGACATTTATCAATATTTTAATATATGGCGTTGAAGACCAGTACCCATATAGAACCATCAAAGAACAAAGTAACAGTTCGATTAATTCAAGAAATAGAGAGCTAAAATGTGTTATGCTGTAAACTTCAATCCTTTGCTGATAAATAGTTCTAGCTTTTTGGATTATAAGATTTCGGTGTACTTTTCTTTCTTTCTTTTTTGGTGACATTTCTTTATTTTTGATTTGGGCTGTTAAGGTGTTTTTTGGGCCAATTATTCCATGCATAAGTACATTCTTTCGAACTGTTCTCTTCCTATGCTTAACTGATTGACGTTAGAGAATCTAATTTGCAAGTATTGGCTTGTTATAGTTGCCTTGATTAATTTCAGTAATCATAACACGCGACTTGAATTTTTCTTCTAGCAAAAGAGCAGAAATCAACGAAGACGCGAGAAGAAATTAAAGGCATATGACCTCTCTGCACTCTGCAATTCCCTTCCCGAGTTTAAGGCACCACGACAACCTGCGGATAACATAAAACTAAATTGCAAATCTAGAAAAAAGATTCTGTGAGTTCTTCTGTCATAGTTCAAACATTATATGATGGTCACATTTGACGTGTAACAATGTATTCATTAGTTTGTGTCTGTTTTTCAGAGTGAAGGAACAAGCGCGGTTTTTACAAAATCTCAGTGATGCTTCTTTCCAAATGGATCCTCTGTCTGCCATTCATAAGCACTTGCTGAGTACTCAACCAGTAGTAGAGGAGCAACCAAAGAAAAAAGAGAACAAAAATGGATCCTTGAAGAGGAAAGAGAAGAAATTGAAGGCGTTAGTTAGGTCAGCGAATATGGATATGTCATTTTGAAACCCTTTATTGTCAAGGTATCGTAGTGATTTGCTTTTGGTCAGACCAATAGTTTAAGAAACACATTTTTGGGGGAAAAAGATAAGCTTTTACTAAACAAAATTACTCAATCTCATAGTTTAAGTTTTAGCGTCTTAATGTGAATGCAACTAACCCATGGTAACAACCTTTTTATTGGATGCAACTAATATGTGGCCGAACTAGCAAATAGTAAGAGAGAACATTATCTTATAGGCTAAGATTCAATTTTGTTATGGAAGTTGTTGTGTAGGAATTGTGGACATCTAAAATTTTTTGTTGGATCAATTTTATCTTGGAAGTATAAAAAAATGAGTAATAATGTTTATGGCTTAGTCAATGTTAATTTTTCAAGTTAGATTTTTAACAATTAGGGCGACTTAGTTTCTTTTTTAATACTTGAGTAAAATTAGTCTTAAAAAAAATTCAAATATCTACCGAGCAAAATTAGATCTTAATCCTGATCTTATTTATTGACATTAAACATGCACACCCACATAAAAATTAGAATGACATTTGCTATATCTTATTATTAATTATCAGGGACAATTTATTTTTATAAAAAAATTACAAGATTAATTTTTATTCTCTTAAAGTTAACCGAACAAATTGACCCAAATTCTTTTAGAGATATGCCCACTTGCTTTTTATTTTTAATCCGAATCATGTATTACTTGGATTAGGTGCTGTTTAATCGTGTTTTTGCGTTGGGACTTCAAAGGGGATTTTCTTTAAGACAAAAAAAAAAAAAAAAGACTCCCAAATACGTACTATATTAACATAATTGGTACAAAAAAAGTTTTTTTATAAGAAAAAAATGAAAAGGGGCATTTATTATTTTCTTTTCAAAAAACACTTTTTATGTATCAAAACATAGCAGAAGTGTCGGTTAGCTTGACGCCAAAATTTAAGATGTAAACCTTTTTGGAGTTGATTCTCTCACACATGGACCCAATTCCTCGTCACTTTTCAAGCTCCTCGCGGAAAACGATCGTCCATCCAACAAATATTGCTGAGACCAAAAAAATACTTGAGATAGATATCCGACAAAGAACTTCTTTTCTATTTTTAAAACTATTACTTTATTATAATTTTTAACACCTTTGAAATTCAATAAGCAAATGAGATCTTTATAAGGAGATCTAATTTTTTATACGTGTCAATTGTTAAATACTTATGACCAGATCATTTTCTTCCCCTTGCTTTTGGTAGCTCAAGTGTCTTAACTATAACTATATTGCATATATTTATAAACTTTTCTTCAGCTTGAAGATGCACTAATTTTCTTTTTACAGCTTGAAGTTGGCACTTCTCTCTCAACAGAAGGCTCGAGACAGCACTGAAGAACAAAAGATGACAAGTCAATATCATGACACAGCATTAGTTCAACATTTGTCCTCCCATCAATTTGTTTGCCTTTTTTTTTTTTCAAACTTAGTATCTTAACAGCACAGAAAGATTACAGAGATCTTGGTGCTCCCTACTACTTCTGCCCGTATCTATACCAGATGGCACAGCATATTTGAAGATAATATGAATGGAGGGAGATGAATAAATTTAGGACAATCAAGTACTCTCAATTACAGGCCTCTCTCTCTCTAGCCTAAAATCTTGAAAGGAGGCAATGAAGCAAGAGGCCAATCAAATTGTATTTTCAATGAAATGAGATCAAATCACCCTTTAAAAAGCATTGCAATGATGGCTGGGCAGGTGATGCAGCCTAACAAATATATGCAGACGAGTCATAACCGCTGGGCAAGATATCGCGATTCTTCAGACTCTGACCCAAACTAACCGAGCAAGAACTTGAATATGTCAGTCAGTGAAACAATGCCTTCTACACGCTTGCTGCCAACTTCCACGATGACTAGCCGCCTGACACCTGATATCCACAAGTGAACAGCAGATAATTTACTGGATAACCATAACCAAGGTCAAGTACATTTCTTCACCAATTTGGTGAAAAGCATTACAGTAACTAAACATTGCAGTTGTAACCTCTAATGTCACAACTTGGAGTCAGCCACAGGCAAAACGTTGGAACGAAAGAAAGAAAACCTGAAGAATGAGAATTCATATGATTGTAACGGTAAAGAAGCTTCTGAGCTTAGCAGAAACCATCAGAAATTGGGAGTCACGAGAAAGTTAATAGGAGAATCAATGGGCACCCAAGTGGTTTACAGCCTACCCAAATGAGTACCTATCATTATGGTATCAAAGCTAGCAGTCAGTGGTTCTAGAAATAATAGTATAGAGGATTCCAACAAGAGTTGGCTCACCAAAAACTAGTGATTGATGAAGACCAATATGCCTAGTTTCACATCAAATATTGTGGATTATTCAAAAGGATACTTGAATGTTACAACTATGGAACATTTATCCTCACAAAGATCAAGACAACTGAAGGCTACAACACGAAGACAACACAAAGAAAAAAGGCAACTTCAGCTGAATAGCCTATTACATCATTAATGTAGACCAAAAAAAGTCATATTTCACCAAAAAAGAGCAAATAAAAATCTACCTGGATTAGCCAGCCGTTCCATCACTTTATGCAGAGAATCAGATCGCAAGCACATCTGACATCTTTGACTTCTCATTTCATAAGGCTGATAAGAATCCTGACCCAATTGCAATGCCTAGAGATATGAAGCATGTAAGAGAGTAAGAACTCAAGAACACAAGATGACATGTTCTAATATTACTCTAGAATTTCAATAGACCTATAAATCATAATTTATAAAAACACTTTACAACAACAAATTGCATAAATCCTGATCTTGGGGCATTTAAATTGCAATTTTCAAAAACAAAAATGAAGAGAAAAGTGACTCTGAAATCATTTACTAGCAAACTGAAAACAGGACTACAAAATGTCACTGATGTTCTAGACATGATGCATAAAAACAAAAACCAGGAATCAAGGCTCTCATCCACAGAATAAGGCATTTGTCATAATTCCTCTAAATAGAGGTCTTTGCAATTATTATCATTAATACTTAGCTATTGCAATGATGGTAGGATTTCCTATGAGTACTATATAAGGCCAAGAAGAACTGAGATCCCTTGGATTTAACAAAACACAACTGGGAAAAGAAATTTTGAATTCTCAATAGTATGGCATTAGGGTCTTGCTAAAGGTGCTAGAAAACTTAGGCTGCCTTTACTAAAGTTCATAATATGAATTCATGACTTAACTTCAGAGTTGGCACTAGCTTCAACCCTCATGCTCAACAGAATGGCCAGACTAATGAGAAAAAAATGTCGCTATTGATTCTAAAAAAATTTGTGAGAAGAACTAGGTTTATAAACAAACATAACTTGCCTGATGAACAGTCATTTCATCAAGATTGATATGTGTATAAGCTCTGTCCTTTGCCAAAGCTGTTATATCACTATCAACAAAAGATGAGAGAAAAGGTGAGAAACATGACAAGCCACTGTAAAGAACGAATAGCTAAGACAATTTACGATTGAATCCTAGATTAATTCCAGTACCTCAAAAAATGGATGAAGTATAAAAATGATTTTTGAACACAACTAACCTCCGGCAATATATATCCAATAATGAGTCATTATCGTCTACTATTGGTATTGAACTTACTTGGGCTGCAAAAGCAGAAACAAGATGAAACATAAGAAAGACCAAGTCAGTTTTCAAATATACACAATGGAATCACCCCCATTTCCTTTCCGCTAAAACATTCAGCCTCTCTTTTTGACTGTTAATCACACAGAGATATCACCCTTCTCAATGCGGGAGAAAGTGACATCTACCACTAGCACAGAATACGAGATAAATATTAAGATATCAATCTCTTTGTTGTTATCTGTTTCTATTTGATACAAAATTTTCAAGGTCAAGCAGAGAAATGGCACCTTGAACTAACAAATTTAGGGCTGAAGAAAGAGAAGAACTTGGTCTCAACATTGCCAGGGGCTGCCGATTTGACTCCCCAATTTTGGGCACCCATGTGCCCACTGGAATTGCACAAATGGGTAGTTGAAGAATAGGCAATGTATTGGTACAATGCCTAAAATACCTGCAAATGCCTGAAAAATCAATCTGGTGAGAATCAAGGATACCAATTAACAGTATAAAAAATGCTATTTTAATAACTTACATTTAAGTATTCCAGAAAGTGAAGCAAGATGTAATAATTGTGGAAATGAACCATCCTCAGAAGATGAATGCACAATAGGAACAGTTGAAACTACGTTTTGCAGGATCTTCAAGGAAATATCCTTTAAATTATCATACGGCCCAGCCTGCAAGATAACCATAACATCACTGACAATAAGTAGTTCTGTTTTTTTGGGCGCTAAACTGGCAACAATTTATTACATAACACAAGCATCTTCCTGAACACAAGGGCACATTAGATAGAAAAATTTTAACTAGTGGAATTATTAAGTTAGGTATCATAAATAACCCAAGGAGCAGCTTCATACATCCTTAAATTAAAAAAATGAGTTTACACAATCGATGATGCGAAAGAGAGCAACTAATGACTAATTATAAAATGACAAATTTACAACAGTCAAATTACTCTGATATTTATTCCGAGATTAAGAATAAATCTATAAAACCCAGGCTTGTAATAAAGTAACAGCTCATTAACTAGCAATATTTCAAGACTAAGGAACAAGATCGTCTTCCTTAGCTTTATGAAAGACATCTTTTAGTTTGGAACATGCCTGAATTCCCATAATCACTTATATGCAAACTCAATTTAATTTAAATGGTATTTTCTTCTCCTCCCTGTTTGCTAAGGTCAACAAAATAGTTGACATGCAAAATGGATAATTGTGAACTTGTGGATATCATTTGAAGATGCATAGAACATAGACACAAATTGCAACTGCTAAGTTATAATTTTATTCCTGAAATAAATGCTGTTAAGTTATTGACTTGAACTACCTTGCTTCTTAAAAGAAGAAAGCAAAGCTGCCTTGCATATATTATGCTTTCCAATCAAATAAGTGAGTGATTCTTAAACAAAATAAGTTATTAGCAGGCAAAACCTATCTTCTGCACAAAATTTTTTTCATGCAATCCTGCAAGCCTCATGACTGCTACAGATACACCTCATTCAGATACATCAAGCTAGCATTAGAAGCATTCCCAAAACTACAATGAACTCATGCTGTCCATTCACCACCACATAAAAGATACTATTAAATCTCATAGCATCTCTACATGTTAATAACTACACATTGAACCTCAAAACTGCAGGTAGTCAAAATTGTGAGCAATATCACGTATTAAAGACTACAAAAGGCACATAATTTGCTTACACTAACAAAACGTCTTGAAAATGCTGTTCCTGGTCCATTGTTTTGTCTACTAAGATATGATTTTCCTTCTTTCCAAGCAGATATGGTATGTGTCTCAAGCTCCTCTTCTGTCAGATTGGACCCACGATTTCCAAGCTGAGAATGAAACAATAGCACGTTTTAATAGGCATAACAGATCATACAAACACTGGCATACATGCAATTTACAAAACTCGTGCCAAATAAACTTTACAACCATCCTTGTAATAGGTAGACTGGCGAATAATACCATGTCATTGTTTTTCCAGCTTCTCCAGCATATCATTAGGTGTCAAAAACATTTTCATAAGAATAAATATGAGATGAACTAAAAGAAAACGGAGATCAGGAAAAAAGAAATGATTTATAGTAGATATCAAAACGAAGGAATTGGAAATAATCTACCAGTTTAATATTTTATGGTGTCTGGTATGAAAAGCAAATAGAAAATATGTATGATTTAGTTTGTTGAAGGTGCATATGAGCATATCAACAAATGCATACCTCTCTCAAAATTAAAATAAAATCCAAAGCACTGAGAACACCAACAAACTGCTCTTTGCTGAAGTCCCAAAGAGGAGCCATAGGGATTCCCTATAAATAACCCAATTTAGAAATGATGCTTGAAAGCTTAAAATCAGCTTTATATAATAAACACAAGGAAGACTGCAACTAAGACAGGTAAATCATATGAGGATAAAGCAAAAAATTTAATCATAGTCCAGGGAAAAGCTTCAGATACTGTTGCTCGAATTCCAAAAAAAAAAAATAAAAATAAAAGCAGCACATGAATCCTTTCCCACATATTGTTTCTGCCAAATCCAAAATATCCAGAATGCCCTAAAAGCAGATACCAGTCTCAGAAAAAAGAAAGGATACCTGCTCATGCAAAACATGAAATGCTTGTTTCACTGGCAGATCAATGTCCAAGGCAACAACCTATGCCAGGTGTCTGAGTCAGCAATGAGATTATGCAATTTTTGGTAGGAAAGTTTGACCAGAAGCAAAATGTAAAAGCCAAAATAAAAGGTTAATGTTTAGACGTCCAAACCTTGCCTGACTCGGGAAGTAATTCATAAGCTGTGTGCATGGTCAAGAATGCAGTAATACGCTGACGGGATATCTGGACATCAGCATCAGATATTCTCGGCAATACTTCTGTTAATGTACCATCTGTCAAGCGGACCTACATCATAAGTCAGCAACAGGTTCTGCTTATAAAATGAGCAATGGAAATTTGAAATGAAAATAAACAGCAATTTGAGGCATTAGAACAAAACAGAGCTTTAAAATGCAACAGGATAGATATGAACCAAAGCATATTGTATGTGAACAGGTTAAGAGAAATATGCCAGTCCATGAATAAATACTTAAATCTTATTCCAAATGGAAGACTTAGCATACCGAGATAGATAAATCTTATTCTTACCACACGCCGAAAAGCCTCATTATCCACGTCCATGTTTGATCCGGAAGTTAGGTCTGGTGTTACAACAGGCATGTAATTAGGATCAGTAGCCAACAAGACAGTGTTAACTATCCCATATTCTCCAGGTACATAAGGTTGGTGTTCATCGTGTCGCCATTCTCCATCAACAAAAAACTTGTACTGCATTAAAGTAATTTATAAGTAATCAACCACAATAAATCAAGGCTCATTTATCTCAAATTGGCATAACTCTAATCCATTAGTGCATATGCATATCACTATATCAGATACTTGCAATGTCAAACACAATAGCATTATTTCACTGTCTTTGCACAACCAACAATAACGGAAAGCTTCAAAATTTTATAGGAAATTGAAAAGGCAATAATGTGACATATCTTGTACTCTAAACCTCAGTAAAAAAAAAAACCTAAATCATCCCTCCACCATCACATATCCATTAAATATGGCTTTATTATTATATAAAGCTCAATACAAGCTAATATTTGCCTCAGGCTTTGATTATACTATTTTGCCTCAACATGTTTTTACATGGCTTTGCTGCCAATGGAGCTAACGAAGTCCAACAAATCAGACCTTTGATACCTAAAAATCGACATGAAACTTTAACAGTATCATAATCAAATACAAGAACAAAATAATTAATTTCCTCAACTTTGTAGCATCCACAAAATCACCATGCCGCGTGCGTGACGAAAAATAAAGAGTTTTAACTCCAGTACTGTCAAGAATAAACTAACCTGATGGTAACCAGGGGTCAAGCTATAAATAACTTGAAATACAGTTGGGCAACCCTCGACCGGCGACATTGGTAGAAACTCAGACCACCTTTGGAACAAAATTTAGAGAAGATAAAAGGCAAGCGCGAAATAGCGTAAATCCAAGAAAAAAGCAATAATCAATAAATTAGATTAAATAAAAGTACGGCATTTTTCCCAAGAAAATAGGCAGAAGGCAGGAAAAAAACTAACAATAAATTTAACGCACCGTGTAAAAGAACCACTGAGATACACATTTCTTCCTCCGTATGGCCACACAAACCGCATGGGGATTAGCACCGTCCCTGCAACAACTGCCGTGTCCCTCGTAGAATCCATGCTAGGACTGAACATTCAACCTCGAATTAGACTGTCACCCTGAGAATACCCTCCAAGTACTCCACTTAATTGCAGCATGCCAACTTCTTCAACTTGCATGTAACAAATTCGAGCAAATGCCGCACCAATTGAATGCACTATAAAGCCAAAAATTATACCAAATCAAAAAGGAAACCAACATAAAAATACCAAATTTTGATGCTCACTGCTAGGGAATCAAAGAACATTTCCACAGGGTAACAAAATAACACTACCAATTCACATGCAACCCACCCATTTGACTTGTAGAAACAAACCCTAACCCTAAAATCGAGAAATCAGAAGAAACGAACCAAATCAACCCCAAGCAAGCGCGAGTTTGAAAATATCCTCCGAAAGCATGACAGAGACTCTTGAGGGAAAAAAATCCAAACCCTATTGAGAATCAGCAGACAGGTTGAGAAAATCGAGGTACGAATCCAACCCTAAAAAAGGCGAAACCTTGATGAAGATGTTAAAATTTTATCCCTGATGGAAACAAAAGGAAATAAAATACTAGTAGAACAGAATTGGGTCAATGAGATGAAGCTCTGATAAATTATCAGTGATACTTGTTTATGAAAACAAAAACGATGTATGAAAAAATAAAATGATAATAATAATGAAATGACCATAATGATAAAGTGACGATGTCTCAAACTGTAAAAAGCATCGCTGAGACTGCACGTGCGACTATCGACTATTTTCTTCTTTTGGTTATATAAAATATGTGTGTGTATTATTCGACGGCTCTTAAGTTGTTTTGGGCAAAGTGGGACAAAAACCTTAATTTTCCTTCACTCTAAAAAATATTTAAGCAAATAACTTAATTTTGTCAAAAAAATTTAGTTGAATGAAATGCAATGTTGAATTTTCATTATATTATTTAAAATGGGTATTGAATTATTGATCATTTTCGGCTGAAAAAAAGTATTGATCATCTACTATTTATTAAAATAAAATGAGTGTTAATTTTATTGAAGCTTCATGATTTTAAATGAATTTTGAATCGAGTGGAGGTGCATCATGCATGGGATTGCAGCCTGTTTCATTTTATATATAGATCTCAATTGCATTATCAAAATTAATACAAACATCATTTAAATATTGTTAAATTTATATAAATTCTCTGTTATTTTTTTAAAATAAATATAAGTATTTTTTAATTTAATAAAAGCACGTAGGTTTTTTCAAGAATTTAAAAATGAACCTTTTTTAAATAGAGTATAAATTGCACAATTTCTCTTATTCTTTTAATCAAGACTCTCACCTAATTTTAAAATACACAAAATTTATTTTTTTTAATCAAGAGCTAAGAAAAATATGTGCAAGTTCCTTTTTCTTTAGAAGGAAAGTTCGTGTCTTGGTTCTGTTTGCAGTTTTGAGCCATTTAGGTCGGGGTTCAACGTACGTATCCTGTAATACTCTACTTCATTGATCATGCAATTAGCAATAATTATGGAAATAAATACAAAAATTGTTTGAATGGATAAAATTGTAAAAAAAGTGTCAAACATAGTTCGGTTACATGCAAAATAGAGGAACCCTTTGGAGTTAAATTGTTATCAGAAGCGTTGGTGACAAATTCATGCCGTTACGATAGAAATAACTGCCAAGGGAGATCCTCTCTCGATAGGGCATGACATCACGGAGGGATTCAGTTGCCGTGCTTCTTTGGCTAATAAGTCTACACATTTATCTCAAGGTTCAATATATGATTAGATATTATACTAATTTTTTTTATTTTAAATATAAGACTCTAATTTATTTTATCTCTTAAAATTATAATTATATATATTATGAGATTTTTATTAAAAGTAATTTAAATACACATTATTAAATAGTATTTTAAGAAAACTAACACATAATTATTATAAATAATTAATTTAATTAATTTTTTAATTTATTTAAATTAATTAAGTAAATATTGTATTAAGGATTAAAGATAATATTCATTATCAATTGGTAGACTTCTAAAGAATTAGTATGACCAAGTATCTTAGTGAAGCTCTGCTGTATACGTATTTGGAGACTAGTCCGAAGAGCAAGAAGTTCTGCAGAAGTGGGGGGAAATATATATTTATAATATTTAAATATAATGATCAAAATACCTTTTTTATGGAAAAAAAAACTACACCACGCCGAAAATTAGAACCAAGTTCCTCCGTAACCATTCTCAAACAAGAACACCAATCAAAGAAGAGCAATTGAGGGGGGGAAAAGAAGAAAGAAATCATTGTGTGTGTTTAGTTTGAAAAAAAAAATGTTTTTAGACCCTAAGTTTAAAAGTACCCAAACATCTTTCTTATGTGGCAAAATTGATTATAAAAAAAGCTATAGTTTTAAATAAGTTAATCCCATCAACTTTTACATACATTATCATGAGAAATGATGCTTTTATCCTTCTAATTTTGTATCATTTGTTGTCTCTCATTTATATATTTTTACTGTTGCATCTCGTTTGACCATCTCTCTTATTAAATTATATTATATTTTTACTTTTTATATATATCTTAACTAATTTTACTTCTATTTTTAATTTCTTATATTAAACAAAATATATAAAATATTAATTTCTAATTATATATAGGGAAATAAAAATAAAAATATAATTTTTAATTACTCTAATAACATATATATATACCTATATGTATATTATTTATTATTTTAATATCAAATAAAAAATATAAATTTAAAATTTTATTTTATGTAATTATCATTTTACTTCATATATTTTTTGATAATTTATCTATAAAAAAAGTTATTATGATAACAACTATTCAGAATCTTATTTCTTTAAAATTACTTTTTATATAAAATATATTTTTTAAAATTAATTTTTTTAAAATTTATTCTCTAAAATCTAAACCGCAGAGCTCCATGGGAGTCAAAAGTGGAAAGTGAAAATAATTAAAGGGTAAGATTGTCCAAAAGTAACTATAAGTAAGGACATAATGGTTATTTCGTTCTCAGTCCCATGAATTTATGCGCTTCAACTCATGGGGATCCTTTACAAATCTATTTAAAGACCCCAGCATCTCGGCATGGAGTGGATTAGATAGACTAAAAAGATTGAAAACACAAAAAATGTGATCAGTTAATTAAAATATTGGAAAACTTGTTTCCTTAGCTAAAACGCACTACATAACCTATAAGTATTCCTTAAAAAACACAAGATAATTATCTGTATTTTTTAAAAAAAATCCTCATTCATAACTTTAAAATAACTAAATATATTTAGTTTTTAAAAATAGATGAAATTTCCAATTCTAAATAACTCTAAGGATTACAAATTATAGAGTTAAGTAACATTATGCATCTTAAAGTATTTTTTAATATTAATCAGCGTCTTACACTAATTTTTAGTGAATATAATTCTTCAAAGTATTTTTTTAATAATATCAAATATCCTAAAATATTTTGTAATATAATTTTACCTTTAAAGTATATTTTTTAAGAGTAATGATTACCCAAAACTTTGGTGAAAAATGTTTTAAGGGGGCTAGATACATAAAAATTAATTAGAAATTAGGATATTGAAAAAAATACTTTAACAACATTCAACAAAAAAGATAGGGGTGTGTATAGGCAGGACTGGGTAAGGAAACCCTCCTGCCTGACGCCTTACCCAAAAAAAACACGAGCTGCATTTTGCAACCCGATGCTCGGCCCTGCCTAGTAAAAACTCTAACTACATCGGGCTGGGTATGGGCAGGTTTGTATACCCAAGTCGTGATGTCATGTTCATATTATGGGAAAAAAATTATAATTATAAATTTTTAAAATAATAACATATTCATATGTCTTCAAGAGTTAAATAATATCTATAATCTACTAAGAATAAGGCAATAAAAATATACTAATTAAAGTCTTAAAATCTATTACAAATAAAAAAAATTTTGAAGATTAAGTAGTTTGTAATTATAAATTTACATCAATCTCCCTAAGATTAACAAGGATGAAGTATTTGAAAAAAATAAAATAAATAATTATGATTTGTAATGTAATTATATGATTATTAGTAAAGTTAAAAAATAAGAAGAAAAAATCAATATAGTTATAAATTTTAAAAGATGTAATTTATCTACTTAACTAATCATATTTCTAAAATTAACATTTAGTCACTAGTAGACATCATATTTTCCATTATAAGTGTAGCACCTAAGGAAAAAAGTAACAAATATAAAAGAATGAGTGCTCATGGGTAGGGCAACTCCTTTGCTCGGTGCCCAGCCTAACAAAAATGTGTGTTGTATTTTATAACCTGATACCTAACTGACTCTATATTTTTTAGGTTGGGCAGAACTTTTTTATCGCGGGTTCAAATAAATATATCGGCCCGTAGATTTTGTAACCATCCCTACAAAAAGATATATTCCAAAAGTATGTAAGATAAGATGTTAGCTATCTAGATGAAATAAAATATACTGCACTATAATAATAAAATATTAAATAATATTACTGAGATCACATTTGACAACTCATATATTTAATAAAGTTTGTAAAATAAAGACATTTTAATAAGTAGTCCAAATGATTTAAAGGAAAATCCTCCGAATATGAAATTTTCTAAACAAATAAACCAAAAATAAAGGCATTGGTGAGGAGTGACCCTTAATTATTTTAGTTTTTTGTAAGCTCTTTTTAGCTATTAAACTTCCTACTTGTTCATATTCTTAAGCGCCACTTAAAATCTACACGTCACATGCAATAACACAAGCGATAGGATAGTAGTCTAAAATAGTCATTTAATTTTTAATCTAAATTAATCTGGGATTATTATTGTATTTAAAAGATAATTTGTTTTAAAATATTAAAGAAAAATTTAAAAAAAAACTACATTGTACACATACGACGCCTCTCCCTACATACTAGTGTCGCGTAGGATATCAAGCTAAAAAATATGATTTAAGGGAGAAAAAAGCCACTTAACATTCAAAGAAAGATGTGGGGAGATTAAGGAAGTCAACCTTGACTTTATAAAACCACCCAACAACCAAACAGTAAATGTCTGAGGAAAATGGATTCCAATAGACATATGCACGTATATTTTGGCTGTTATGGTGTCACTGTATCAGAGCTCATATATATGCATCTTCCATGTGTATGTACACGTGTATCCATACGCTTACTTCATGCAATTACTCCCCAATCACTTTAGTTTGTTTTTTTCCACCCCGAAGATAACAAATTTAAAAAAGTTTTAGCAAACAAGGTTAATTTTATTATTTTACACACTATCAAATATACGTACTAATCCTCCGCTACTTTAACATCAACTAACAATAATATAATATAATAAGTGATCATAAAATAAAATGAGGTTAATTTACAATCAAAGGAATATAAAGACAGCCATGAAAAATAAAGATAATTACATATACAGTAAAAATACTAAAATAAATAATGTATTTGTGAATTTATAAATTACCGTTGAAATAATGCGGGACACATTTTAGTCATATTTATATTATTTTGGACTTAATAGTAAGGGTAAAGTAATATCTAATTGATTCTATTTTTTATATGTGACCAGTATCTTAATCTTATTTGTGGTGTAATTTTATCCATAATTTTTTTAATTTTGTGCAATTCTTGATACTTGAGTAATAAGCTTATAGGTAAAATTATATTAAATTAAATAGATTGTGGGTGAAATTGTACCACACATAAGATTATGATATTAGTCGTACATGAGAAATAAGATCAAGATATTGAGTGCTATTTTACCTTAATAATAATCAATATATACTCTTTTAGTCCTATTTATAGGGTAAAGAAAAAATATTTTCATATAAATATATAATTTTATCCTTTATTTATATTGACACTAGATGTAATATATATTAAATAAAGATAAAATTAAAAAACTATTAAATTTTATAATATAATTAATGAGATTTTAATTTTTTTAATATATATAAAATATGTTAGAAAAAACTTATGAATAGACAAGGGGTACATATTTAAGCTGAATTAGGAGATTTTTGTATAATGTACTAGAAGGTAGAAACAGAAAAAACAAACGGATAAGTGAAGAGGGTTTGGAATCCGTTTTAAAAATAAAAAGGAGTTATGAACAAATAATTAAAAATGACTAAACAACTTAAAATTATGAGACAAAAATCCGGCTATTCTCTGCAATGCTCAAGAAAATTGCAGAGCGAAGGGGAAGGATTTGGAATCCGTTTGAACTTTCCGTCAAGTTCATTTGAGGGAATGATATCCCCTAATTATTAAATTAATTTTTATATAATATAGAGATTAACATATGTCGAATTCTTTATATGACTTAACGCGGGATTTAACCGTGTTGCTTAACTTTAAATTAAGTGTGCGTAGAAGGCAAAAAAGATAATTTTATTTTAATTTTAAAAAGAAGAGTAAATAATAAAAATTAAAAATAATATAATATAATGATATCGCCAATATAAAAAATATTTCTAAGGATTGATGTGTAACTCTCATCATTCAAAAATATATTAGAGTTATAACAATTATATATGTTAAGTCTCTAACATACAAAATCATATATAACTGCCATAACCATAATCAAACAATTCACAATTATACCTATATCTAATATATAATTGCATAATAAATAATCAATAAAAATCTACTTAGCATGTGATAAATTAAATAATAAATAATTTATTTATCTAATATAGATATTCAACTAAAAACCTATAACTAAACATGTGATCCCAACATAAATAATTAATTGTAAGAGAAAATATAGGATATAAAAAAAGAACATTAAATCATAAATTAGAATAATAAATCATAGAGACGTTTCAACTGAAAATCTTGATATAGCATATATAAATTTAGAAGCCTAAATCTAAGAAATCATAAATTTGTGTAAAGAAAAAATATTAAAACATAAAATTATTCAACTCTTAATTTTAAAGTATAAGAACTCAAGTTACTATATATTTTATGAATGACTCAGAAGAGAAGTGATAGAATTGTAGAAAAAATAAAGAAGATGATTGTAGAGGTAGTGATTGATGTCTTCTAAATTGCTTCAAGGTTCTCATTTTATAGGCTTACGATGTAGCCTTAGCACTTTTTTTTATAAATATATGACTTTTTATTGATTAGCTCTTAAACATATAGTGATAATATCTATTTATTTATAGTATTCTTATAAACTGTCATCTTTTCTAATATTTATAAAGATAACTTTTTTAATCTAAATATCTTAAAAATAATTTAAATAAAAAATAATAGAATAAAAAAGATAAAATAATTAATAAAAAAATAGAAAAAGATAATAAATTTATCTATTATCCTTTAATTAAATTTAAATATTATATATTTTTAATTTAATAATTTTTTAATTAACTTTTTTCATATAATATAATTTTATAATAATTAATGCGGGTCTTAATAATTATTTGTTTTTTTTAATCTTTTAAAATATATAAAAACAAAATATTTTTAAACAAATTAATTTAATCAAGAGAAATAATAAAATTAATAAAAATATAAGAAGAGTACATTTTTATTAAATTAGTTTATATAATAAATTAAAATATAAAGTGAGCAGAATTACTATAATTATACTTATTAAATATATAATAAATTGTTTGAAATAAATATTAGATAATATGATAAAATATGAATTTATCAGTTAACCGATCTCCACCGTCTGATCTGTTCCCCTGATCCAAAGTTGATTATTATTCGTTATTTGTGTTAATCCGAGTAACGAATTGTGTTTTGCTTCATATGCTGTTACCTCAGTGAAGGTTCGGCATATGGCATGATCACAGTCGGTTTGAGCGTCCCTTCTGGGTTTCGGAGAGTTTTGGGACTGTTCTTGTGGGTCGGCCTTTTTTTTTTTTTTTTTTTGCCTCCGGGTTTTGTTTTTCCACTTTGGGTTGGATTGAAGTGATGCTCGACTTCAGGGAAAGTTCCTCTGTGGTGGGGCTACGGTTAAGTTTATGGAGGTAGGCAATATTGGGTGGGTGGGCAAGACGGAAGAGAACACTGAGCTCGAGGAGGGAGAGGCATGCTATAATAAGGATCGTGACGACAACATTGACCTTGATTCTCTCTCTTACATTGTAAGGGCTATGCTTGAAAATAATTTTAACCAAGTCCAAGTTTTCCCATTTGAATTTGGTTTAGTTTCCTCTTTCCTAGTTTTAAAATTGTAGGTCTTCTTGTGTTGTGGAGAATAAAAACACCAAATAATAGTTCATTCTATTTGAATGAATGCTAACATTTTCATCATCATAAATAGAGTGACCTATGAATGCATCAATTTTTTTGGTTCACGTTGAGATATTGAAAATGGAGGAGATATATAATGCAGTGTTCATAATTGAGCTTCTATTTGCAAGAAACTGATTCAAATTAATAAGCCGAGGGCAACTTACGATTTCTATATGGAAAAGAATTTAGAAACACATTGTGTCATCTAGAACACCTAGTGGTTCAATCCTTTGTCATCAAATTGATTCTGTAGATGCTTTTCTTGCTGCCTCATTTGTGAATAGCATAGTTGATTTGTTGTGAAGCAACTGTAATTGCCACACTTCATGCGTATTATTATGACCAATAAATAATCTTATGTGCTGGAATATTTCTATTTGAGAAAGAATTTTAAATGCAAGTTTATCTTCTGGATTCTTTTGATATTTCTGATGATATATCCAATATGCTTTAAATATTTTGGCCTGAAGTCTAGTTCCTACTACCATTAAAAGAACAAGGATGAAGTTAATTCGCAAATTCTTATTGTTGATCTTCTTGAGGTCTGCCGTAGTGGTACTGGACCTTAGTGATTATTTTTAATTATTAATTAGTGCTGTTTTAAATTTGATGTCAGCTAGTTTAGTTTCGTTGTGAAAATAATATAGCTATGACTTGCTTTCCTTTCTTGAAGGATGAGAGGATTCAGCATGTTCTCGGCCATTTTCAAAAGGATTTTGAAGGTGGTGTTTCTGCTGAGAATCTGGGTGAGTGGCATGTTAGAAATCATAGATTGTAGAGAGGAATTATCCTGTCTTTGCACATACAACAGTGATGGCATTTGACACGAATAATTTTTTCAGGTGCAAAATTTGGTGGCTATGGTTCTTTCTTGCCTGCTTATGAATGTTCTCCTTTTCGCTCTCGTCCAAAGACTTCTCAAAAGAACTACATGTCACCAAAATCTCCTTACAATCACCATGTGGAGGTATTTGATTTTTTTTTTCTCCTGACCATTTGATTGGAAAGTAATATATGTTGCTAACATATTTCAAGTTCAGAACAACTTCTGTTTGCTTGAGTACTGTGGTTACGTTATTATGCAGGCTACATCGGACAATTCAACAGCTCCTTCACACGTGCCTCCTTCTATAAGGCTTGGAACTGCTCCCAATGCAAGAGCATTTTCAGTTGATGATTCAATGAATAAAGATGTAGGAATTTCTTCCAATAGAGGTGCTGAAAGGTGCTCTTTGAACAATGATGGCACTAATAAGTCAGGAAAATCAACTGAACAAAGAACTCTGAAATTTCGAATTAAAATGAAATCTGATAAATTAGCTCAAAAGAATGCAGCAATTTATATCGGTCTTGGGCTTGATATCTCTCCATCTTCATCAATGGACAACAGCCCTATAGAAACTGGGGGCATGCCACCTGTGTCTCAACAGACTGGTGAAGAATCTCCAACTGGCATCCTTCAGGTACAAGTGATTTTTTTTAAAAAATAAATTTATGCATACTCATTTTTTGACAGTATACTTACTAAAATATTTGTATTTTAACTATTTATGCAATGGAGCAGGCTATGACTAGCTTCCGTATCCCAGGGGGTGTGCTAATATCACCTCTACAAGACTGTATGCTTTACCTGACAAGAAGGGAAAAAAATCATAGAGCCAGAAAATCTTTGTCTGCTCTTAATGGTCAAGAACATTGTTCCATGTCTACTGATGAGTCAGATTCTATAATGGGAGAGGAAGATTTGTTGAAGAGGAAAAAAGTGAGAATATTGCGTCCAAAGAAAAGATTAGGAAATAAAACTCCAGAGCGTAAGGATTTTCTCTTTAATGACTTGAAAGGCTGTGATGCTTGTGAAACTGCTGAGGTGATTGATAGGGCTTCAGAAGTCTCTAAGAAGGTCAACAAGGATGGGGCAAATGGTAGAATGGTGTCCACTGAATCAGTGAAGGAGGAGTTGTTGGAGTCAATGTCTGGCCAGGATTTTGACAAGAGTGATAAAAAACATATGGGAAACGGTTCCAGGCAGAGGGTTATAGAACGTACGCTGGAAAATTCACTAAAAAATAACTCTGTTGGTCCTAAGAATAATGGCCTGGGTAAAGGCTCTATCAATTCTCAGAAGGCTGAGGTTGATGTAATAAAGTGTTTTGGTGAAGATTCTCAAAAAGTTGAGACTAATAGGAAAGGAAAGCCATTATCTGATGGCAAGCATAAGTCTAAAGGGGACCAGAGTCCCAGTAAAGCCATGGCTATTGCAAAAAAAGAACGTTTCGAGGCTGCTAATAATGAAATGGTAAACAATAAAAAGAGTTCCGGCCTTGGCAATGATTCTAAAAGTAAAATGGCTAAAACAAAGTCATCAAAGGATAATAATTTTAGAGGCAGTAGCGCACATTCATTGAAACGTGACGAACTGGAATGCATAGGTGATGGACAGATCCAGTAGATGGGAGTACATATGATGATTTTACAGATGTGAGTACATATAAAGTTAAAATAAAGGAAAGGCAAAGAGGTGATAAAACGGAGAAGTTGATATCTGGTGGTCCAGGCATAAAAGATGCTTTAAATGCATGTCATGTTGCTGGAAATAAATCTGCTCCTGAAATGGTTCAAACAGCAGTAGCACCTCAACTTATTGAAGAAAATTGGGTTTGTTGTGATCGTTGCCAGAAATGGCGGCTTCTACCTGTTGGTATAAAGCCAGAGCAGCTTCCAGAGAAATGGCTGTGTAGTATGCTAAACTGGCTGTAAGTTACTTTCTCATTTAGGGATTGTGAGTCTATTATGATGGATATACATTTAATTTAATGTGAATGTTAAAGAACTGAGGACTATTTTTTACACCTTTTTCTTTCCTCATCTGTGCCTATATGTCTGTGCTATATGTGTTATTGCCTTCTCAAATGTTCTTTTGAAATTGCTTCCAGGCCCGGAATGAACCGGTGTGACATCAGCGAGGACATGACAACTAAAGCACTTTGTGCCTCATATCAAATGCCTACTTCTGAAAGACTAAATGACATCCAAAGCAATGCCTCTGGAGCTGCAATTGGAGTGGGCTCTGCTGATGCTCGGCAATTGGGCCTCAGTTACCAGAGCTCCAGTTCTGATGCATTGTCTGATCAAAGGAAAAATAAAATTGGTTTTAAGCAAAAGAAAAAGACAGAAGTCTGTACCAACAATCTTCTGCCCTCCTACTCCAATCAGAACCATGCTGGAGAATCTGGAAAAATTCCAAGTCACCAGCATCCTGCAGAGGGAAACCTAATGAGGAAACCTGTTTCTCAACAACATGGCAAGTTGAATAGCTTGATTGATGTGAAACACATGCCAAAAGGGAAAGAAAAGAAAGTGAATGGAGGTACTGCACTCTTTTCAAAGTTGATATTCATTATCTGATTTATTATTATATTACAAATAGTTCATTATTTAATCGCAAACGTGCAGTCGATGGAAAACAGCGTAAATTGAAACGTAAAATGGAAGTTGATAAATATCAACCTAGAACCCTTAATAAACCGAAGACTGAAGATATTATTGCTGATGCACATCTGAGTCCTGGCATGGACCTAGAGAAGGTGACTCGAAATTCAAGAAACGGTTTTCCAGCAAAGGCTAGTGGGAAGGATATGCAGAAATACGATGAGTATTTCTTGTCTGAGGATGTACAGGACAAGTTAGTAGGTCCTGTAAAGAAACAAGGAGACCGGGCTCAGGTCTTGTCAGATGGTGGGTCCTTGGATCTAAAAAGCCACAGTAAAAAGGGTTCTTCCTTGAAGAAAAGAAAATTGGAGGACTGGCAGGATGGTGATAAGCTTCGGAACACATCCTCGCAGGATGATAAACAGTATGGTAAAGGTAGCGCAAGTGGCTCTAGGAAGGAGAAGAAGTTTAAAGTTTTGAATCCAGAGGCAAAATCATTTACTTAAAGTGAATATAAAATAAATAGAAAAGGTGAGATGAATCAAGTTTGCTTGTCAGGCAGTAAAAATCATGCAGCTGTTGGCACAGAAGTTGGAAACGCTGACAAGGTCTATCCACAAAAAAACCATATTGAAAAGGTTGCGTCTCACAAAGTTTTGGATGATGTTGATCCATTGAGAAGGGATTTGGGCTCTGGGTTGCTATTATTGGCAGCAACATCGAGCTCTTCTAAGGTTTCAGGTTCTCATAAATGTAGAACCAACTATGCGGATATGAAAGGTTCACCAGTAGAATCTGTTACCTCGTCTCCTTTAAGGATCCCCAATGACAGGGAGGGAAATCTATCAGTAAAAGTGAAGGAGGAGAGAGTTTCATGTGACTTGCATTCTGAATCCCTCAAATTTGCTTCAATAGGGTCCCGGGTAGGGGATGCTCAAGACAAAGCTGGGATTCAAGCTAAAACTTCCGAAGTTAGGGGCGACCATTTGCTTAACTTTGATGTTGCTACTGCACAACAACATGGTGATTGTGCTAATTGTGAAAGCAGAGTGAACAAGTGCAACCAGGAAAGTGCAGTTTCTTGGGAAAAATCTAGTAAGGTTACATCAATGAGGGGCAAAGAGGATAAAAGATCTGGTTCTGAGGTTGATAGGAATAAGACTAAGGTTTCTGCTTCAGAGAATGGTTATTTTGAAAATGGTGGGAGGCAAGAATCAGCTGTTGAGCCCAATTATGATGCATTTAGTCAGGGCTCAAAAAATAATGCTAAGTGTAGTTTTGCTAAGTCTAAATGTGAGGGTAAGAAAAATTCTGTTAGACATTGGCCAAGTGAAATTGGCAAGCAAACTGAACTAAGACGAAAAGATTGTGATAAATCAGATCCGAAAATGGATGCCTCATTGAGCGCTAGCAAAGAAATTCTCTCCCTGGAAAATCTAATACTGGATTTAGAGGATGGAAATAAAGCTGATACTGTTTGTACAGAATCACGAGATGGCAAATCAAAAGTTCTATCGTCTTCGGTGGGCAAAGAGAAGAGGGAAACACTATCAGGCTCCAGAACTGCATGTAAGTCTAAAAAAGGAGATACCGGTATTGAGCATCCAATCCATGCATCAACCAATGGTGATGTGGGCAAGTTAACAAAAATTTCTGCTGGTGCCGGCAGCAAGGGTGGGGTTAATTGTAGTTCAGGAACCTCTGGATCTGATCGGCAACTCCCTGCGATGATCCCTGTGAGAACAAATTCTATCCAAACTGCCTATGAAACCCTGAAAGAAGCCACAAACCTAAAAGATAGAGCCGATCATTTTAAGGTTACTTGAGAATTTTAGGATTTATTTTTTCCCTCGCGTGTTTTTCGCTTGTACCTGGAGTCTTTCCTTTTATAACCGGCAGTTTAAATGCTGTTTATTTTGTAGAACTCTGCGTTTGAATTTGAAAGTAACGAGACTTTCTTTGAAGCCGCCTTGAAGTTTCTTCATGGAGCGTCGCTTCTAGAAAATTTTCACAAGGAGAGTAGCAAGCATGGGAATATAAGTCAAATGCAAGCCTATACTACTGCAGCTAAACTTCTCGAGTAAGCATGATTTTGAATCTGTAACTTGAAATTTATTATTTTATGTTAGCTTTTGTTGTCATTTATGAGTCTCTTTGCTTATCTTTGTGTAAGTACAATATTGAAGCTATGGCTAGATGGAATTCCAAAAGGAGTAGAAGTTTATTAGAAGTCTTATAATTCATTATTGCCTCTAGGGTTCTTAGAATTATTTTTATCAATGTCTTTAAGAGTTTACCTTTATTCTCAGACTGTATTATAAATAAGGTGAGGAAGGAAGCGACTAAATATAATACACTGTAATTATTTAACCAATATTTATTCTGAGATATTAGTTAAAGTATATGCTTAGTTCCAGTTGTAAGTACCATTTTTCAACCTCTGGATAACTCTTTTTCATAGTTTTGGATTGCGCTTTAGCATATATCAGGAAAGCAATAGGGGCTATTAAGTTTGGGTTTTCCATTGCCAGATTTGTTGTGTCGCAGTTTATGATTTTTTCCTTTCTAGTGTTTACAGTTATTTAAGGTTAAAAAAAACTAGCTTAACTGGTGTTTTCGTGCTTCTATACCATATTTACTAATAAGTAATATAATTAAGTACCCTATGAAGATGGGTTATAAACACCAGATCAAACATGACCTGAAATAAGACAATATTTTATGCATAAACATGTTTTTTTTTATTTTAATTTTTGTTTTGTTTTAAATTTTTGCTGCCATCCGAATAAGTTATTCCTGGATCTGTCCTTGGGGCTGGGGACATGCCATTTATGGGATACAAATGAACTAAACTGTGAGCAATTTATGGGATACAAATGAACTGTCATCTTTTCCTTGAGCAATTTACTTTAAGCTTGCATTCGGCTTCTAAATGCATTTTGAAATGAATTTCAGAGCCTGTGCCAACGAATATGAAAGAAACCACGAAATAGCTGCAGCTGCTTTGGCATATAAATGCATGGAGGTTGCATATATGAGAGTGATTTATAGTAAACATTCTAGTATAAACAGGGATCGGAATGAATTGCAATCAACTCTACAAATGGTTCCTCAAGGTAACTGAATTAGTTGTGAATATTTTGGAGTGATGCTTCATGTCTTCTAGTTGTTGATGCATGTCGATTTTGCAATTTATTTTACTTGGACATTTCTTCTGACAATGGATTTATAAAAGTGATGCATCTGCTTATCCAAAGCCCTCCCCTCTTACTACAACTGATAATTTTTTGTTTAGGAACTTGACGCGATATATTAAAAAAGCTATGTGTTGTCCTAAATTGCGCAACTAAGTTTTGATATCCCCTCTTTATCATTATTTATTTGATGGATGCATGCATCCAATAGTGATACTGGTCAGTGATGTATCACTGCATTTTTATTCTTGGTTTAGGTGAATCTCCTTCATCTTCTGCATCAGATGTTGATAACTTAAATAATCAGGCAGCAGTGGATAAGTTTACTTTGCTCAGGGGTACTGGCACTCATGTTGCTGGTAACCAGGTTATATCTGCTAGACATCGTTCAAATTTTGTCCGTCTTCTTGACTTTGTAAGTTACAACTTTTATTGATAACACTATGCATTGTTTGAAAGGTTTTGTTAAGTTTCTTTGGTGGTAAAACACCGTGGAGTATTGCAACTTTTATTGGGGATCAAGGGGTTTAGTAATGCAAGATAACATAAAGGAAATGTAGTTCTGTGTGTGATATTAATGTTTGAGAAAAAGTCAGTATGGAAGTTCAAAATATGTTCCTTAGTAACAAGTCTATGTCAGGCAGATCTTAGCTCAAACTTATATTTCTTGGAAGTCATGCACTTCTCTAAATGTAGGCTTTTGTTGGTAAAGATAGAATGATGAGCTGGTTGTTGCTTTTATCATTCTTTCTTATTCTTTTTCTATAATAAGCACTTAATTGCATAGTTATTGAGTTTCACTTATTGACTCCCCGTATGAACATGGGGGTTTATTATGTAGTCCGATAGTAATAACTTCCTACGTGTAGTCACTATGGATCACAATTAGCATGTGATTTTGCAGACTCAGGATGTGAATTATGCAATGGAGGCTTCTAGAAAATGCCAGAGCGCTTTTGCAGCTGCTAACATGATCATGGAAGAGGCACGGAATGGGGACTGCATAACTTCTATGAGGAGGGTTATTGATTTGAGCTTCCAGGATGTAGATGAGCTTATAGGTCTGGTTTGGACTGCAACGAAAGCCATAAGTCGTGCTCATCTCGGTGGTGCTAGAGATTAACCTGATACTGTATATAATGTTAGTTTTTGGTTTTGCTTCTCTACCAATATGGCATCCGGAAAGGAAGGGCAAAAAGAACATCTTCATAGGTTGGCACTTTGAAACCTGTGAAGAGGCGGGTCACCCTTCTGTACATGTGTACAAAATGAGATTGATTAGCAAATTTTGTTATGTATTTTGAATTTGCTCAGGTTCTTGTTGATGTGGAAATGAGCACAATACTCTCACCCTCAAATTTTTATGGGTTATAAAGGGGGATGGGATTCCTGCTGTTTAAGTGACACAGGATGGACATTTTGTTATAGTTCTATGCTATATTCTTTGCTCCACTGAGTTGGAGCCCTGAGAAAATAGAGTCCGGAAATGTTAGGCAACAATTTTTGAGGGCATTGAATACTCATATAGTTATAATTGGCCATCTTATGGAATTTTTTAACAGATAGAATTTCTTGCAGAAAGTTTCCTTTTGTGCGTGTGCGTGTGTGGGAAACCTTTACTTTTTCACGCCAGCTATCGGCTTTGAAGAAAGTTCACATGCAGGTACTTTTTTCCTCTTCATGGCTTCATTTATAAATCTCGGTTTCATGTCTTTGCTTTATGATTTAAGTCCCTGTATCTTTGTAGGTCATACTGTTGATAATTGAATTCTGGTTAACTGTTTAAAAGGAGAGCAGTCAGCAATCCAAGGTGTATGTATTTATGCAGGGCACCTTGTGAAGAATATTGGCTGCTAAAAAGCTTGGTTTGCTATAATTTTATTTTGATCCACTTATTTGTTTTCTGTAATCTTTTCATCTCAACTTATTAACTTTGTTGTTGGCGTCAATTGCAGTAGTTATCTTTTCATCTTATGCTGCAAACTGCATTAAAGCTTTGATGAGGAGGCATTGAAGTTCTCTATCTGTCAGCTTGTGCCTTGTATTGTCACCATTGAATGGGTAAGTGAATCCATTTTGTAATTTTCTTCTTGTGGTTACAGACATCAATGTGCTGTTTTTCTCGATTAACAAAGCTTCTGCAGTCTTGATTATGTGGTTTTCTCAGGTTTCAGCATGTTGATTCTTTTGATTTGTTGAGTCGGTTTCATTGTTCTTCACAACCATGCTTCTAGAAGAATTTTCATCCTGTTGTTATTTTTTTAGACCACTTTACTATTCTGTTTTCTTTCCCTTTGTTTTCAAATTAGTTTGGATGAGAATAATTTTAATTTTTCTTGATTTGCTCTGCTGGGATTTGATTGGACAAGATGTGGCCAGACCTCATTGCACTCTGGTTTCCGCAGTTATATATTTTGCAGTAACTTTTTATTTTGGGAAAACTACATTAAAGGATCCAAATTTGATAAAAGTATTAGTCATTTTTTAATCTTGTAAATATCATGTTCATTTTATTTTCATTGTCTTTAGTACATGTCCGACAACATTGAATCATGAGTGGTCTGGGTATTTTGTTAAATATCCATTCGCATTACATTACTATTAAAGTTCGGATATCTTTTTGAATATTTTAACTATGATTAGAATTTGGCATTCCAATTGCCTACCGGGCATTAGGGTGTGTTTGGTTCAACAGGAAGGAGAGGAGGAAGGAGGGGAGAGATTTTAATATTTACCTCATTTTGGATTGATTAGGAGGAAGGGGAGGGAGGGAAAAATATTTTTATATAAACAACTTTTTCCTTATTTTCCATCCTATATACTTTGACAGTTTCTTCTGTTTACAAGAGTGGAAAGAGTATCTCAAACACATGAGAAATATATACTAACATTAAATGATCATCGCCCATCTTCAATCTCAGATGCCATTTGCCTCTGTATGCTATCATAAGCAGCTAAAGTGTTAGCAGTAGCATTCCCATATCCATCAGCTACATGACCATGCAGCTTTTCACTTTCTTCTGAAATCCAATCCTCTGTATCCTTCACCCATGGATGCTTTTTCATTGCAATCAAACCCTCTAATTCCTTTGCTACTTCTTTCATTGTTGGCCTTTCCTCTGCATTAACTCTGATCCATCTCCTTGCTAAGAAAGCCACTTCCTTTATCTGCTCTGCATTCTTCTGATCCAGCACTCGCTTGTCAAGTATCTCCCACAAGTTGTCTTCTCTCATTGAAGATGCAAAGTACATAGCCAAATTTCTCTGTTCTTCCCTGTTGAATTCAACTGCTTTATTCCCAGTGATTAGCTCCACGAGCACAACCCCAAAGCTGTAAACATCACTTTTCTCATTCAGTTGACCTGTGAGGAGGTACTCTGGATCCAAATATCCTAATGTCCCTTGAACGACCGTAGAAACTTGAGTTTCATCAAGAGGGACAAGTCTTGAAGCTCCAAAGTCAGAAACTTTTGCTTTAAGATTATGATCTAGTAGTATGTTGGCAGACTTAATATCTCGATGAATAATTGGAATAGAAGCAGCATAGTGTAAATATGAAATGGCATTGGCTGTTTCTGCAGCTATCCTTAATCGGGTCTCCCATGAAAGAGAGTGCTCATTCTTTAATGGATCTATATGGTTAAGAAGGCTGCCATTGTCCACAAACTCGTAAACTAACAAAGGAACTTCAGTTTCAAGACAACACCCAAAAAGTTTAACAACATTCCTATGGTTGATTTGGGAAAGCACGGCCACTTCATTGATAAAATCCTTAATTTGTCTGGGATCCCCACCTATTCTGGACTTTTTAACGGCCACATGCGTATTATCTGGTAATACACCCTCGTAAACCGTGCCTTGTCCTCCACGACCTAGGATTCTGCTTTCATCAAAGTTGTTTGTGGCAATTTTGAGCTCGTCTTCAGTAAAGATCTTGGTTCTATCAGTGTATCCTTGTTGTTGGTGAAGTTGCTGCAGCATATTTCCTCCATTTTGCTCAAAATGCTTTCTTCTAAGTCGCTTGAGTTCTCTCTGCTCGTGTCCCCAGCATAATGTGGAGACCAATGTGAAGACAAGAAGCAAGGTTGCAGAAATTCCTGCAAACAATGTTCAACATATATGTTATCATGAGTAGCTAGTAAGCGTTGTTGTTTGTCGATGAACCATTGTTTTGAACACTAAATCCTAGTGCATTGTGTTATGGGGTTAACCATTCACAATATGATGAATCAAAGTACATACCAATCGGCCTGTGTGTACGGGCCCATCATGCTATGGGGATAGATACAATTTGACACGGCTTAAATGATGTATTAACTAACTTTTGCAACATGTACCTACATGTATATTCTTAAAATATAATGCCAACATTGTTCATAATGTTTCCTTTTATTTTTATATTCAAGGAATGGGATGACAGACTACTTTTAAATCCAAACCAATCCTATCAATTAATACTCTTAACTATATATATAATTTCTTTAAAAACTAAGGATATTAAATTAGTTTTTGAAGTATTAACAGGAATTAGATATAGTAGAAGAGGTTAGTCCTTTATAATAAGATAAACTAATATTTGAATTTTCGCTATGAAAGGTATTTATATTTAATACTAAAAAATATCTCTTATAAGAGGTTACTTATGCTTAGCTGAAAAAATTCTTGAAGTATCAATCCATCCGGTGCAGCTCATGAGTCAGGACTTTTGATGTGATTACCTTTTGTAAATGAAAACTTTGCTAAGATAAGTCGAACTTTAAGGGTTAATTAATATTCTTACCCAATGAAATTTCCATGACGGGGAATTTGCAGCCTGATCCGTCGATATAGCCGTCGCCTCTATAACCTGGCGGACAAGAACACGTATAATTTCCATCCACGTTGTGGCATCTCCTACTGCACAGATTCTTTCCGTCGCATTCATTAATATCTGCAAAAGATATTAATCTTTAAGCTGATTATACATATCTCTAAGCAACGGCTGACTTTTTTTGAATAAGACGAGAGACCGTACATTTTTTTTATCTGTATCTACTCCAGTTATAAAACTCGTACAAAATCCTTTTTTTAACAGTTGTCAGAAGGCTTTTCTACACTAGTGAAGAGCTGATTATTACTCCTCCTCCGGTTTTTAATATAAAAATTAATTAAAAAATTAATCTTTCTTAAATATAAGACATATTTTTTTATATTTATCAATTTTTTTTAAATTATCCGTATAAATACTTCCTCAACAATAATAAGTAAGAGGGAGGAAAAGAATTAAAAAAAATAGTTAGATTACTTTAGAAAAATTAATTTAATCAATTTTCTTAGCATACTCAAATTTATTAAATAAATTTTATATTAAAGGTCGGGGAGTATATTTCTTTGGGAATGAAAAGAAAACAAGTGACAACCAGAGGCAAAAAAACTGAATGCTGTGGTCTCACACACACGCATATAACTAGGGATGTGCATGGGCAGGGTTGGGCAGGGCAAGCCCCATGCTCGGTGCCCTGCCCAAAAAAAACATGGGCTGCATTTTGCAGCCCGATGCCCTGCCCTGCCCTGTAAAAGCCCTAACTACTTTGGGCTGGGCATGGGCGAGCTGGGCATGCCCAAGTTTTGATGTCATGCTCATGTTGTGAAATAAATCTGCAATTATGAACTTATAAAATAATACCATATTCATATGTCTTTAAGACTTAAATAATATCCATAATTCACTAAGAATAAAGCAACAAAAAGATAATAATTAAATTTTTTAAATCCATTGTATGTAAAAAAAAAAGTCTTGAAGTCTAAGTAATTTATAATTGTAACTTTGTATCAATCTCCCTAATATTGACAAAGATTAAGTATCTGAAAAAAAATAAACAATTATAATTTATAATGTAATTATATGATGATTAGTAAAGTTAAAAAAAAGAAAAAATTAATATAGTTATAAATATTAAAAGATACAATTTACATACTTAACTACTCATATTTTTAAAATGAACCTCTAGTCACCAGTAACTATCATATTCTCCCTTTTAAGTGTAGCATTTAGGGAAAAAGTAAAAAAAATAAAAGAAGTAGTGCTCATGGGCAGGGCAGGGCAGGGCAACCCCCCTGCCCGGTGCCTAGCCCGGAAAAAGTATGGGCTGAATTTTGTAGCCCGATGCCCAGCCCTGCCCTATATTTATCGGGCTGGGCAGGACTATTTTATTGCGGGCTGGGCTGGGCATACCGGGCCATGTGCATTATGCACAGCCCTACATATAACCTAATTAAACATACAGACAAAAGTTGTTGAGTGTTAGACAAAAAAAAGTGAGATTGTAGCTTCGTTTCGAAAATTGCAGAAGCTGAAGCTTACCTTTGCAGCCTGCATGGGGGTGAGAGAGGTAGGGGTTGCCATGGAAGCCTTGTTCACATACGCAGTAGTACCCAATACCACTTTCTGAATCTAGGCATCTACTGTTGTTCTTGCATGCATAGCTTCTTGCATCTTTCTGGGCTTCACGGCATGTCTTATTGCCAACACCCCAATCCACAACAACAGGAAATTGCGTTGTGTTGCTGAGATCAAGCAAGTCTCGAGATGAGAAGTTGAAGGATCCCTGCCTGGCAACAAATGCATAGCCGCAAGGGTTGAAATCACGCACTTCCGTGTAATTTTCAACACTCCATAAGGTGATATTATAATCCCTGATGGCTTTGGGGAAACTGGTCTGACAACATCCCACACCAGAACATGCCCCGTCCTCAAAGCTCGTCTTGTTACTGCAACTCAACGTGCAGCCGGTTATAAACCCGCTCCTCAGGTCTCTGATGAAAGCGAAGGTGTCACAGCCCACCACTGTGAATCTGTTCTTCGTGTTTGATATAGAAAACTTACTGAACCTCATTGAGTTCCAATAAAAACTAGTTTTTGAATCATAGCAATGCTTGGAAACTTTTGCGGAAACGGTCAATTCAGGAGGATCCAGGGAGATGTTGAGAACTGGTATGTTAGTGCCATAAATCAAACGTGTTGTGGACTCTCCAGATGGGGAGGTGGTGGTTGTGCAGTTGAGGAACAACTTTTCATCTATATAACAGTTCTTGCTAGTTCCAAACGGATAGGGGATGCTCACGTTCCCACACGTGTTGTTGCAGCCCGGTTTCGTTATGGTGGCGGCGGCGGCTGCGGAGGAGGAGGCAGCCACCGCCATTTCGAGCAGCAATAACAGTTTCAAATGCATTGCATTCAAACCCATCTCTCATCGATATTCAGGATGGGGAGCTAGGTATTATATATAGATCAATTCTTCAAATCCTGATGATTCGAGTACGCAAAGCTTCATATGTAATGACGACGCAAAAGCATGAGGGAACCAACTTGGAGATGGACGACCTGATCTTAGTCTCTGTTTTTCCACGCGCGTCCAAATCATTGACGCACCATGATAGTGAGCCATGGAGGACAATGTTAGTTTTGGAACTCTTGCCAAAACTAAGTTTACTTTTTGTTTTATTTTCTATAATATATAATATTTTATTATGAGCATGTGGTTTTTTATAAATAGCTTGTATCTTTAGTTTATAGTTTAGAGATTAATCATCCTCGAAATATAAAAATTATCAAAGTAAATTTTGTCAATCGTAATAAAATATTTTTCTATTCATACTGCCAATTTAAACCCAGGAATGAGCATATGATTTTTACTTTATCTTTCTTAAAAAAAAATAGAGTTCTTACTCTTAGTTCATATATTTTCAACTCGTTTGCAAATATTTTTAATTCGTAGTGGTTCATATATTGATTAGTTTTCTATTTAGTAAGAGATATACTCAATCTCCCGAAAAAAGAATCATTAATTGACCCACTCCAAATATTTGTCTCCGTTTTGCAAGTCTTATATTAATTGGTCAATGGTATAAGTTGATAAATTTCGGGTTAATGGATTTTTATAATATTAACCGGATCCTATTACCATATATTTTAGTTTTAGTGTTTGTGGTTGTATCTCTCAGTATAGACGTCTCTTTTAGAAATCGAACTCGAGACTTAGAAAGATCTTACAAGGCCTTACACCACTAGACGAACTCTATATTATTTGGGTTAAGGAGTTAATACATCCATAAATATTCTACAAAGAGTAACAAATATTTTTAAATTATACTCCTCAAGTTCTTAATGTAAGATGAGTTCGATAATTAATTTGTGGATATTAAAAAAATTAATTAAGTTTATTATTTATAATAAATATGTGTTAGTTTTCCTAATATTTAATCATATGGATTGGAACTCTCTTTGATTAAAGCTCCCTTAATATGTACAATGAATATAGACACTTTCTTGATATGGGGACACTTTCTCTTAAGGACTTAGGCCTTAAGTGGGTACAACTCTTTTTTAATATGATTATCTGACTATGTCAAATTTAAATATTATTAAACAGGATTGGGGGTAACCCTCCTAGAAGCGTTTTCTATATTTACAGACTCGAATTAGAAACTTCATGCTTAAATAGCTAAAATATCTTCAATTTAGACTAACGGCTATTGTTAGGTATAATTCTAACTCACCTATGTGCAATGCATCTTCAATTATATGCAAAATTTTTCTATGTTGTCTTTGAAGCGGGTGCAACTATTTTTCTATTGTGTGAATATATTTTAACTGTTTAAAAGTTTAATTTTGTACATAGTTAAAAAATTGTTACACCCGCCCTGCCCTAAAGATGAGTTGCATGTGCTTAAGATGAATGCCCCTGTTTATTTGTATTTGAAAGTGGAAGCTCTTGTATTTCCCATTGTATGTGTTTGCTTCTGATTCTCAACAACATGCATGCAAGGTATTTTTATCTCACTAATTTTTTTCTGAACCGTTATATCAAGTTTCTTCATCTCAAAATTCTGTATTTAGGATACACACCCCCACACACACACTTGAAGTAATTATTGACAGCAGCTAGTTATGCTTACAATAGTGAAAAGAATAGCTCAAAGACACTTAAAGAGACACCAATATTAAATGATCATCTCCCATCTGCAATCTCAAACGCTATTTCTTTCTGTATGCTATCATAGGCAGCTGAACTACTGCTCGTACCAGCATTCCCAAACCCAGCAGTTACATGACCAAGCAAGTATTCACTTTCTTCTGACATCAAATCCTTACTACCCTTCACCCATGGATGCTTTTTCATTGCAATCAAACCCTCTAACTCCATTGCTACTTCTTTCATTGTCGGCCTTTCCTCTGCATTAACTCTGATACATCTCCTTGCTAAGAAAGCCACTTCCTTTATCTGCTCTGCACTCTTCTGATCCAGCACTCGCTTGTCAAGTATCTCCCACAAGTTGTCTTCTCTCATTGAAGATGCAAAGTACATAGCCAAATTTCTCTGTTCTTCCCTGTTGAATTCAACTGCTTTATTCCCAGTGATTAGCTCCACGAGCACAACCCCAAAGCTGTAAACATCACTTTTCTCATTCAGTTGACCTGTGAGGAGGTACTCTGGATCCAAATATCCTAATGTCCCTTGAACGACCGTAGAAACTTGAGTTTCATCAAGAGGGACAAGTCTTGAAGCTCCAAAGTCAGAAACTTTTGCTTTAAGATTATGATCTAGTAGTATGTTGGCAGACTTAATATCTCGATGAATAATTGGAATAGAAACAGCATAGTGTAAATATGAAATGGCCTCGGCTGTTTCTACAGCTATCCTTAATCGGGTCTCCCATGAAAGAGAGTGCTCATTCTTTAGGGGGTCGATCTGGTCAAGGAGTGTGCCATTGGCCACGAACTCGTAAACTAATAAAGGAACTTCAGTTTCAAGACAACACCCAAAAAGTTTAACCACGTTCCTATGGTTGATTTGGGAAAGTACGGCTACTTCATTGATAAAATCGTTAATTTGTCTGGGATCCCCGCCTATTCTTGACTTTTTAATAGCAACATGCGTATTATCTGGTAATACACCCTTGTAAACCGTGCCTTGTCCTCCGCGTCCAAGGATTCTACTTTCATCAAAGTTGTTTGTGGCAATTTTGAGCTCCTCTTCGGTAAAGATCTTGGTTCTATCAGTGTATCCTTGTTGTTGATGAAGTTGCTGCAGCATATAATTTCCTCCATTTTGCTCAAAATGCTTTCTTCTAAGTCGCTTGAGTTCTCTTTGCTTGTGTCCCCAACATAATGTGGAGACCAATGTGAAGACAACAAGCAAGGTTACAGAAATTCCTGCAATCAATGTTCAACACATTATCCAGAGTAGCTAGTAACTAGTAAGTGGTTTTGAACACTAAATGCTAGTGATGCTTTGTTTACTTCCTATCATCCCCAGGTCAAATAATAGTCTTGATTTTCTCTTCTTGTAGGATATTCTTGTGGGTAGAGAGATAAAGAAGCTGTGTGTTAACCAATGTGACACAACTGAAATAAATTGATTATGTTTGCAATTGACACAGATTAAAAAAGATTTTGCCTGCCAGTATAAAGCTGATGCTGATGTATTAATTAACTGACTTTTTCAACATGCAGCTACATGCATATCTTTAAAATATAATTCCACAAAATTGTTTCATACCGGCCGGCCTGTTACCTTTTATTTTTATTCAAGGAATGGGATGACCAACTATTTTTAAATCCAAATCAGTCGCATCAATTTCACACTGTGGGCTAAGATGAGTGGAACGTTAAGGGTTTGTTAATTACTGTTCTTACCCAATGAAATTTGCATGATAGGGAACTTGCAGCCTGATCCGTCTTTATAGCCGTCGCCTCTATAACCCGGCGGACAAGAACACTCATAATTTCCTTTCACGTTGTGGCATCTCCTACTGCACCGATTCTCTCCCTCACACTCATTAATATCTGCACAATTAATCTTAATTATAATCTGGTTATACATATCTCTAAGCACAACCATATATATAAATATCAAAATCTTGTACTATACACGTCATATATCTCAAACAAACTCAGCCATTTCTTTGTGAACAAGAAGAAAACAATTGAGAACCAGCAGCGAAAAGAGGCAAAGCTGAACCATTATAACCAAATTAAACAGATTTATTTTGGAGGGTTACCTTTGCAGCCTGCATCGGGGTGAGACAGGTAGGGGTTGCCTCTGAAACCATATTCACATACGCAGTAGTACCCAATACCACTTTCTGAGTCTAGGCATCTACTGTTGTTCTTGCATGCATAGCTGCTGCCTGGATCTTTCTGGGCTTCACGGCACGTCTGATTGTCGCCGACAGCCCAATCGACAACGGCGGGAAATTGTGTTGTGTTGCTGAGATCAAAAAGCTCTCGAGATGAGAAGTTGAAGGATCCCTCCTTGGCAACAAATGCATAGCCGCAAGGGTTGAAGTCACTCACGTCCTTGTAGTTGCCAAAACTCGATAAGGTGATATTATAGTCTCTGATGGATTTGGGGAAATTGGTATGACAGCATCCCACACCAGAGCATGCCCCGTCTTCAAAGCTCGTCTCGTTACTGCAACTCAACACGCAGCCCGTAGTAAACCTGCTGCTCAGATCACTGATGAAAGCGAAGGTGTCACAGCCCACCACTGTGAATCTGTTCTTAGTGTTTGATATGGAAAACTTGGTGAACCACATCGCGTTCCAATAAGAATCATAGTTTGAATCATAGCAATGCTTGGAAACGTCGGCCAAGACGGTCAATTCAGGAGGATCCAGGGAGATGTTGAGAACTGGTAAGTTAGTTCCGTAAATCAAACTTGTTCTGGACTCTCCAGATGGGGACGTCGTGGTTGTGCAGTTGAGAATGAAGAACTTTTCATCTATGGAACAGTTCTCGCTGGTGCCAAACGGATAGGGGATGCTCACGTTCCCACACGTGTTGTTGCAGCCCAGTTTCGTTATGGCGGCGGCGGCGGCGGCCACCGCCGTGCCGACCAGCAACGCCAGTTTCAAATGCATTGCATTCATCAAAGCCATCTCTCTCATCGATATATCGACGATTTTTAGTGGATATTATTCAAGATGGGTAGCTAGGTATTATATATAGATCAATTCTTCAAATCGTGATCATTCATTCGAATATGCAAAGCTTCATCTGTGATGACGACCCACAAGGATGAGGAAACCAACTTGTAGATCGACGACCTGATCTTAGTTTCTGTTTTTCCACGCGCGTCCAAATCATTGACGCACCACGATAGGGAGCCATCGAGGACAATGTTAGTTTTGGAACTCTTGCCTTTTATTTTATATAACATATAGTATTTTATTATAAGCATGTGGCTTTTTATAAACTATTCTTAATTGATAACTTAAAGATTAATCGTCTACAGAGATTACGAAAATAACTTTTATTTTTTTTAATAAAATATTTTTTTATAAATACAACTTAATTTTAATTTTTGTTTTTTCAGGCGCGTCCAAATCATTGACGCGGCACGATAGTGAGCCATGGAGGACTTAGGCAAAGCTCCTGCTCTCCTTATACATGTTAGTTTTGGAACTCTTGCCAAAAAATATCATTAATTGACCCACTCCAAATATTGGTCTCCCTAACATGTGCGAGTCTTGTATTAATTGGTCAATGGTATAAGTCTATATATTATAGTGCAAATGTGCAATTTTGCCCATCAATATTAAAAAATAGTAAAAAAATCCCCAATCGGAAAGGGAAATCACACGAGTCCGCATGCCGTGCTCAGCGAATCTAATAGCCCTTCATGCTCATGCCCCAAACGGCAGCGTTTGGGATGAGTAGTACTTAGGAGGTGATTTTTGTTTTTGTTTTTATTTTTATTTTTTCTTATTTATTTGGGTTAAATTGTAAACAAAGCTGCTCCGAATTAGTTTAGTTGAATCCAGTATCTTAAATTAATTAATTTTTTATATATTAAGCACCCTAAAATATTTTCTAGCAACATCCAATATTCTAAATTAATTAATTTTTATACATTTAGTGTTCTAAAGTATTTTTTTTCAGTATTACTTAATATCCTAAATTAATTTTTGGTGCATCTTATTTAGTAGCAATATTTAACTTAGGACATTGTGTACTATTAAAAAAATACTTCAGAGTATTAGATGTATAAAAAATTAATTTAGAATACTAAATCTTATTGAAAAATTAGTTCAGAGTGCTGGATGCATAAAAAATTAAATAATTTAGGATAATATAAAATATTGAAAAATAATTCAAAATACTAGATAAACCAAAAATTAATTAGCTAATGATACCATATTCTAATGAAAAATTAATTCAGGTACTAGATTCAAATTAACTCAAACAAATAAGAAAAAAAAAATCACCTCCTAAGTACTCCACATCCCCTCAGCACAGCACTGCTGTTTGGAGGATGAGCATACCGTACTTATAGATTCGTTGAGCCCGGCATGCGGAGTTGCGGACTCTATCCCTCATATAGAGGGAAAAAAATAGGCCAATTCGTGGGTTGTGGGTTAACTTAGAGAGGGGATGAGTTGTGCAGCTCATCCTCTTGGTAGTGAACCCGTCACATTTTTTTGTTATTTTTTTAATATTTTAAAAATTATTTTTAAATTTTTAAAATATTAATAATTTTTTTAAATATTATATTAATATAATTAAAAAATTATCAATATTATACTTTTAAAAATTCTTAATTTTTATAAAAAATATTAAATTTTATAATTATAAATCTAAATAAATATTAACATAACATTAATCAATTATAATATTTTAACACATATTAATAAATAAGTAATTATTTTTATTAATATTTAATAATAGATATATTTAAAATAATATTTGAGTAAAATAAATAATAATATTAATAATTAAAAAAAAATAAACTTGTGGATTGAGAGAGAATAGGCTATAAAATGAGTTGACCAAATATCAGTTTGAACCCATCCGTTTTACATAAAAAAAAAAACAAGAAGAAGAAAAGGCTCAACCCACTTTTTACCACCTCTGGCCTCATCCATTAAGCAAAGGATGTGGTCCCACGTGTGAATAGATTGGGGACAAATATATCTATAAAGTATTATACGACGCGGGTCGGATCCGGATGTAGTCGGGGCAAAGCTCCGGTGAACCGGGTGGGTAACAAAAAAAAAAGTATTATACTATGGTGTAATTTTACCCACTGACACTCGAAAATAGAGCAAAAGTACTCCTATGGTTTTCGTTAATAGAGAAAATTGCCATAAAAAAAAAAGTTCCCATTGAAATATTTATTACTTAAATATATTTAAAATTTATTTAAAAATCTAAATTCTTGAGTTGATGTAATTCTTTGACAGTTACGATAGATTTTTAACTATATACAACTGTCTTCTATTTTATCTCTAAAATAGGACGTGTACTATTTATCTTTAATATATATAAATTTTTTTTAGTTATATATAATTTATCTTTAACTATATATATATATACACACACGTAAAACTCTTCTATTTTACATACTACTGAAAAATAATTACACTTGCTCAACGACCTAGCTCTTTAATCACATGTAAGATATTTTAATTTCACTATTTTTTTTTCTGAACCGTTATATGAAGTTTCTCCCTCTGAAAGTTCTGTATTTAGGATATACATATATATATATATATGCACACTTAAAGTAGTAATTATTACAGCAGGTTGTTCTGTTTGCAAGAATGAAAAGAATAGCTCAAAGACACATGCATGATAAACACCAACATTAATTAATGATCATCGCCCATCTTCAATCTCAAATGCTATTTGTTTCTGTATGCTATCATAGGCAGCTGAACTGGTCGTACCAGCATTCCCAAATCCATTAGCCACATGACCAAGCAAGTATTCATTTTCTTCTGACATCAATTCCTCAGTACCCTTCACCCATGCATGCTTTTTCATTGCAATCAAACCCTCTAATTCCATTGCCACTTCTTTCATACTTGGCCTTTCCTCTGCACTAACTCTTATACACCTCCTTGCTAAGAAAGCCACTTCCTTTATCATCTGCTCTGCATTCTTCTTATCCAACACTCTCTTGTCAATTATCTCCCACAAGTTGTCTTCTTTCATTGAAGATGCAAAGTACATCGCCAAATTTCTGTGTTCTTCTGCCCTACCAAATTCAACTGCTTTATTCCCTGTGATTAGCTCCACTAGCACAACCCCGAAGCTGTAAACATCACTTTTCTCATTCAATTGACCTGTGAGGAGGTACTCTGGATCCAAATACCCTAATGTCCCTTGAACCACAGTAGTAATTTGAGTTTCATCAAGAGGGACAAGTCTTGAAGCTCCAAAGTCAGAAACTTTTGCTTTAAGATTGTGATCTAAGAGTATGTTGGCAGATTTAATATCTCGATGAACAATTGGAATGGAAGCAGCAGAGTGTAAGTATGAAATGGCATCGGCTGTTTCTGCAGCTATCCTTAATCGGGTCTCCAATGAAAGAGAGTGCTCATTCTTTAATGGATCTATATGGTTAAGAAGGGTGCCATTGTCCACAAACTCATAAACTAACAAAGGAACTTCAGTTTCAAGACAACACCCAAAAAGTTTAACCACATTCCTATGGTTGATTTGGGAAAGTACGGCTACTTCATTGATGAAATCCTTAATTTGTCTGGGATCTCCACCTATTCTTGACTTTTTAATGGCGACAATTGTGTTGTCTGGTAATATACCTTTGTAAACAGTTCCTTGTCCTCCACGACCTAGGATTCTGCTCTCATCAAAGTTGTTTGTGGCAATTTTGAGATCTTTTTCAGTAAAAATCTTGGTTCTATCAGTATATCCTTGGTGTTGATGAAGTTGTTGCAGCATATAATTTCCTCCATTTTGCTCAAAATGCTTTCTTCTAAGTCGCTTTAGTTCTCTTTGCTTGTGTCCCCAACATAACGCGGAGACCAATGTGAAGACAACAAGTAAGGTTATAGTAATGCCTGCAAACAACGTTGTTCAGGATATTATAATACTGATAGTGGCATGTACTTATTATAATGCTGCTTATCTGTTATTGACTTTTGCAAATGTATATTTCTAAAACATATCATGCCAAAATTGTTAATTGTTAATACCTATCACCATTTATTTTTATTTAACAAATGAGATGATGATGATAAGCTATTTTTAAGGACATTAAATTATTTTTCTTTATCCACCCTTTGTTTATTTTATTACTAATCGATGCTCTCCCTTGTATGACGACTGTTTCTTTTCAAACCATGGTCAATATGCTAAAAATTTTATGTATTCTATTAGATGATATTTCATGAAATATTAATCTACCCATGCAATTCACGAGCATCTAGAAGCGATTAAAATCTTTGATTTAGAATTGGTACCTAATGAGATTTCCATGACAAGGAATTTGCAGCCAGATCCGTCTTTATAGCCGTCGCCTTTATATCCCGTCGGACAAGAACATTTATAATTGCCTTCCTCATTGTGACATCTCATACTGCACCCATTCTCTCCCTCGCACTCGTTAATATCTGCAAAACTAATCTTCATCATCAATAGCTGATTATGTTTCTCGGGGAAGAAAGAAAAACGGAGCGAAGAAAGAGGCAAGCTGAATGAGGGGGTTGAGCTATCTAAATGAGACCAGTAACCGTACCTAACAGCTAGCCAGACAGGAAAATCAACCCACTTAAATAACTACCATGTACAAGTGACTTAAAATCACATACTATCTAGTCTATCAATCATACCTCTGCAGCCCGTATCGGGGTATGAGAGGTAGGGGTTGCCTTGGAACCCATTTTTACATCGGCACTCGTAGCCAATACCAGTAACTGAGTCAAGGCATCTGGAGTTTTGCTTGCAGGCATAGCTGCTTTCGTTTTTCTGTGCGTCAACGCATGTATGATCACCGACAGCCCAATCAAGAACCACAGGAAATTGTGTTCTGTTGCTGAGATCACGCAGTTCTCGAGACGAAAACTCGAAGGATCCGTCCTGGGCAAGGAAGGCATAGCCGCAAGGGTTAAAATCTCTGACGTACTTGTAGTTGTCAAAACTAGTTATGTTGATAGTATAATTCCTAATGGCTCCAGGGAAACTCGTCTGGCAACATCCAACACCAGAACATGACCAATCCTCAAAGCTATTGTTATTGCAATTTAACGTGCAACCAGTTTGAAACCTGTTTCCTGTCAAATCCCTAATATAAGCGTTCGTGTCACAGCCCACCACAGTGAATCTGTTCTTTGTGTTTGATATAGAGAACTTTTCGAACCAAATTTCGTTCCATGAAGCAGTAAAACCAGAATCATAGCACTGCTTGGAAACGTTTGCCATGATGGTCAATTCAGCAGGATCCATGGATATGTTGAGAACTGGTATTTCGCCACCCCTCAGGTACGCTATAGGTTGTGGAGATGACGACGACGAAGAAGACGTGGTGGTGGTTGTTGTGCAGTTGATGAAGAACCTTTCGTCGATATAGCAGTTCTTGCTTGTGCCAAAGGGATAGGGGATGCTCAAGTTCCCACACGTGTTGTTGCAACCCGGCTTCGTTTGCGCCGCCGCAGCGGTGAAGACGACCAGCAACGCCAGTTTCAAATGAAAAGCATTATTATTCAGACCCATATCCTCCTCACTGATATATTCAGGTATATAACAGCAGCTTCATGTGCATGTAATGACGCACAAGGATGAAGGAACAAGCTTGTAAATCGTCGACTCTGATCTTAATTTCTGTTTTCCAATATAGCGAGAGAGATGAATTAACCACCTACTAGCTAGGCAAAGATCAAATAATAAACCTTTTCTTTTTGGTTTTTCTGAAAAAGAAAAGGGGCTGTGACTATATATATGGTCATGGCTGCAGGCGTTTACTTGGTCGGGTCTTCTATATGCTGCTCCGTGTTCATATATATATATATATATATTGATCCTAAGATTTTGATAATTTTTTACGGTCTTTTCCTAATGTCATCTCCATTGTGTTTGTTTGGGAAGAAAATTATTGGGACTTTATATATGTAGCTTCAACAATTTGAATATAATTTATGAAGTTATCAATCAAATTAAGCTTTGCAGTTAAATAATTTAACATTCCATGGCGTATATAATTCATTCAGTCTACTTCATGTGCATTTGGCAGACATTATTGACATTATTTGGCAGAAAATTAATGAGTGATCGAGGACTTTTGATTGGGTGGCGATGTGTGGTGAAGGATGGTCCATGTTAGCGCTCCTCTCAAAAGAAGCTTCCGATCGAGCCACGCTTCTTCCAGCAACCAAACAGGGGAAAACGCCCATGGGTATTCTGAATTACATCCTCAAATATATAAATGCGTGTGTTTTGACAGAGGTTTATAAAAAAAAATAATTTTTAAACAGTTTTTAGAAAAAGACATCTGGAGAAGAGTTTATAAAAAAAATAATTTAAAAAATATGAGTTTTTGGATAGTTATTAGTATAAAGATTTTTATGATTAGTAAATTATCAGAAAGGATATGAGATAAAAAAAATCATATTTGTTTCACTTTTCATCCTCATTTCTTTTCTTTCTCTCCTGATGACGGAGGTAGACGGCGAAATGGAGACGACGGGCTTAGGCTAGGACAACGGCGAGGGTGACGACGGAGAGACATTGACCCCAAGTAGAGACGGTGACTAGATCTATCGACAACAGAGGGCGACTATAGTGACTAGAAGGAGGAGAAGGCGGGGACTAAGCAACGATGGCGGAGTTGAAGTTTTTCTAACGAAGCTTTGACGAGCAGTTAGAGAAGAAGGAAAGAGAGGAGAGAAAAAAAAAATAAGGGTAAAATAGTTATTGAATAGTACATAATTTCTTTTACTATTCTAGAAACTACTCCCAGTAACTTATTTAAAACCTTAGTTTTAAATTAAGTTCTTTTGGACAAATATGACTGTTTATTTTAAAATTTTTTTAAACTAAAATTTAGATAAAAAACTTTTTTTAAAACTTTAATTTAAAAAGCTTTTAAATAGATCTTAAGAAATAAAGTTCCCATCAAATAAAGTTTAAAAATAGATAGATATACACCACTTCATTTTTATAAGTAAGATTTTAACCTATGACTATACTCAGACGATATAACATAATAAAAGGATCCTCTATCACGTAGGATAAGATTAGAGGTAAAGAATAATAAAGAGCAAAGATTGAACAACCGGATAGGCATCTTTTGCGTATTACATACGGCTCTACTAGGGAATTGGTTTTTCTCTTTCATCGAAGAAAGAGAAAAATAGAGAGGTTCTATGATAGGTAAATGATCCAATAACCACCCTTCTTTTTTTTTGTTTTAGAGTAGTTAAAAAATACTGTGATGTTCCGTTGCTTTATTATTTTCAGGTCAAATCACCAACTTTGCTATTCCACCTTCACAACGCTCTCAGACATCGGAGAACTGGCCGGACTGAAGAACGAAACCGCCCGAAAGATGGTCAAATAAAGGACTCACCCTAGGGGTGAGAGATTTTATGGTCGATCGATTCATGATTTAACTCACAACATATTTGAATTCAGTACACTATATTTTACACATGATATTTAGTCTATTCCATGGTATTTCTCCAAGTATATTAATCCATCACATCCGGTGCAGCTCATGAGTCTGGACATTTTGATGTGATTACGATTGGTAAATGAAAACTATGGCTACAACTTGTAGGATCGTTGATTCTTACCCAATAAAATTTGCATGTTGGGAATTTGCACCCTAATCCGTTGATATAGCCTCCCCTTTATATTTTCAACTTGTTCTCACTAATTTTTAATTTCCTTCAATTTTTAATTTAATATTTATATATTTTGTTTATTAAATTATTTAATTTTATTCTTATAATACCGTTAACCTATATAATTTTACTCTATTAATATTGTTAGCCCCTATACATGGCTAATTGTGCTGATATAGAGTAAATTTAAATAATTTAATAAAGAAAAAAAAATATATTAGATGTCAAATTAAAAATTGAAAAAAACTTCAAAGACTGGTTTCATATAATTTTAATGAAGTATATTCTTTTTTATTTTTTGTCAATTTTTTAATTCGGGGAGGTTCCATATGTATATATAAAAGAAAATCATTAATTGACCCATTCCAAATATTTGTCTCTCTAAGACTCTTAACTAACTTGTTTTGTGATTCTTGTATTAATTGGTTAATAGTATAAGCCTATAAATTTTGGCTTAATTAGGAGTAAATACGCCCATAAATTAAAGTATTATATGAAAAGTTACATCATATAGTGAGTATTTTTGCACCATTTTTAAGAGTTGACTCGAGAAATTGCACCATTCCCACAAAACTAATATTTTTGCCTCTTAACTCAAAACTTTTATATTAAATACTCTCTTCGTTATTAATTATAAGAGTTAATTAATTTTTTTAATAAATTTAAAAATTTAAATAAATTAATTAATTATGATTAAATATAATCTCTCAATATAAATTTATATTATATAATCTTCATTCTACCCAAATTAATCAATTAATTATTACATTAGTTATAATTAAATGATTTATTTAAATTTTTAGATATATCTAAAAAAATTAATTAATTTTTTTAATTAGGACGAGAGTTAATATATTATAAATGAGCAAAGACTTTGGAGAGCGCCCCCTATGCTTTAATAATGTAATCATTTTAGGCTCTTATAACAATGATAAGATTATTAATCATTTAATAATATTGGAGTCAACCTCAAATTTTCTTTTAAAAAAGACAAAAATAACCAAAGACTCTTCAATTTTTTCTCTAAATTTAAACATTTTTAAAACTTTTAAAACATTAAGTATAACCTAGCTAAAACTCCCATATTTGTAAATAGTATTTTATTTTAAATTTTTTAAAAGTTAAGGTGCACCCAACATCACGAAGTATTTTTTCAAATGCATCTAATATCTTAAAATTATTTGTCGTGCAATTTTAATAATGTAATATCTTAAACACTATTTTTTTTAATTGATAGTTAAAAAATTAAAATAGAATAAAAATGATAAAATTTGAAATCTATTTTAGAATAGTGTGAGATGTGCACAAACCCATTCACCATGCAACATAAGCATGTAACCATGGTTTCTCACGTAGCTTTGGCATGACATAACAAATTGAACTGCATGTTACAATTCAATAAAAAAGATGTTTGACTATACAAAATACATAATTACTTAATTACCAAATCAAAGCATGTGGATTATTAGCAACACAGGTAATTTGAATTCAGCACATTATTTTATTTTAATTAGGAATATTTTACAGTTACAATAAGTTCAAAATATTACTCTCATGGTTAATGTTGGCACTCCTGTCAAAAGAAGCTTTCCAGCCAACTTGTTCTTACAACCAAACAGAGAAACCTATGAATATTCTAAATTATACATCCTCAAGTAAATAAAAAGCAGCTCAGTATACGAATCTCCAATTAAGTGAGGTTTGAGAAAGAACATATCTACGTAGCCTTACTTTATAAGTTGAGAATCTGTTTTCAAAATTTGAATCAATGACCTCCAGGTCACATAACAATAACTTACTGTTGTGCCAAGCTCACTCTCTTACATCCTCAAGCATATGACTCCAGTTTCTTTCCAAGGGCAAACAAAGTACTAATATTTTGCTGTGGAACTTACGAAAATAGCCTTATTGGCCTGTTTCAACAAAGCTTGAAGATGGATTCCTGCCTTCTCACACCTTTTAACCTCATTTAGATTCCACATGAAAATGGTTCAATCTATCTGATTTCCAGATAATAGAAGTAACATGTCTTCCACTTGTGGGTTCAACCTATGTCCTGAGGAGAAAATATGAACTCTTCCCCTCAAGATGATCCAACTACAACCAGGCGTCTTCGTCACTAATTTCAAACTCATTTCTTTCCTCAAATTTGTCCCTTCAATGTGCCTACCACTCGCTGCACAAATATTACAAAGAGTCACATAGCCCGCAGCATTAAAAGGATCCAACTCAAGGAGCCGTTTGGCTGCATGCTTTGCAACATGTGAATCTGTAGTTTTGCTCAACCCACATACCCCAAGCAGAGCCCCCCAAATGGTATGATTCGGTTTGATAGGCAGCTTCAAGACAAACTCCTCAGATTCCTTCAATTTTCCTGCTCTACCCAGAAGATTGATCATACTAATGTAATGCTCCAAACCAGGTTTAAGTTCATAAACATTAGTCATGGTACTAAATAATTCCCACCCTTTGTCAATAAGCCCCGCATTACCACATGCTGTTAGGATTCCCAGAAAAGTTACAGAATCGGGGTAAATCCCAAGCTCAAGCATGGTTTCATACATCTTTAAAGTTTCACTGGCCATCCCATGATCTGAAAGGCCCATGATCATGGAATTCCAAGAGACTACATCCCTGTAAGTCATGTTAGAGAATATGTTATATGCATCACATATCTCCCCACATTTTGAGTACATTGAAATTAAGGAATTCTCAAGAATTAAATCGGATTCATATCCTGTCTTTAACTTCAGACCATGAAGCTGCCGTCCCTGGTCAAGATATGCCATCGCGCCCATCGCTCCAAAAAGAACAGAATATGTAGAATTTAGTGGTGAAACACCCTGAGACCTCATTTCTGCAAATAAGCTGATGGCCTCAGGAATTAGCTCGTTTTGAACATAACCAGAAATCATTGAAGTCCATGCAATGGCGTCTCTGTCAGGCATGGTATCAAATAGATGGTATGCCTTTAATCCTTCTCCTGCATTAAGATATCCAGTAATCATGCAAGTCCATGCAATTCTGTTTCGAACGGGAACTCTATCAAACAGAATTTGAGCCTTGTGTAACTGACCAAGCTTAATATAACCATTGATCATAGAATTGACAGAGTGACTGTCACAGCTAGTCAAGTTCTTGTCAAAGATCTCGTGTGCGAAATCCATAAGACCAAACAGAGAGTACATCTGAATGAGACTTCTACATAGCCTTCCATCAAAATCATCTTGATCATAGCCTTTGATAAGTACCTGAGCATGTAACTGCCTGCCAAGACTCGGAAAACCTAAGCTTGCACATGCATAAGCGAGAGAAATGAAGGTTTCTCCATTTGGTTTTACATCAGAAAATCTCATTCTGAGAAAAAGCAACAAGGCCTCTTCATACAAGCCATTCCAAGTGAACCCACTAATCATGGCTGTCCAAGAAACAACGTTTTTCTCTGGCATTGACCAGAATAAACTATAAGCCTCTCCCACATTGCCCACACGACAATAACCAGCTATCATGCTTGTCCATGTTATCACATTCTTGTACTTCATCTCATCAAATAAAATTCTTGCTTCTTCCATCCTACCGTTTTTGGAGTAACCTGCTATCATAGCATTCCAAGAAACCAGATTTCTATTAGGAATTTGGTCAAACACCTGTCTTGCTTCCTCCAACCTTCCATTACTAATCAACCCCGTAACTAATGAATTCCAGGAAACAACATTCCTCTCAAGCATTACATCAAACAGCTTCCTTGCATCTTCAATCCTCCCTGAATCGGCCAGCCCACTAAACATCGAAGTCCACGAAACAACATTCTTATACGGCATCTGTTCAAAAAACTGACAAGCTTCATTCAACCTCCCGGATTGGATATAACCCGATAACATCGCATTGTAAGTGACAATATTTCTACGAGGTATGATGTCAAACAAGAATCGAGCCTCATCCACATAGCCGTCTCGCGAGTACTTGGAAACCAAGGAAGTCCAAAGAACAAGTCGTTCATGGAGATCTGCCACATGGGTTTTTTCAAGGAAGTTTCGGGCTTCCCGATGCCAGCGTTTAGATAGATAATGGAGGAGTAGAGAGTCATCGAAAATGGGCTTTGGGTCATTGTTCCTGGAATATTCAATCTGAGCTGGGAAAGGCAGAGAATGGTTTTTACGAGAGTGAAGATTAGAAGAGATTCTGGAGAAAGAAGAAAGACGAATCATATAACTGAAATATGATCGTTCCGAACTTCCAATTTAATGGACCCCAAAAAATACGGCAGAAAAATCAGAATAATTACATGCAGTCGTTGCCTTTGAACGTTGAAGACTGTAATTTTGGAGTAGCATATAGGAACGGAAGTCATAACTTTTGAAATCAGTGATTAAAGAGCCAAATTGGATCGGACGATTTTACCGTACTCACGGGCAACTTGGTTTGGACTAAAAAAATGTTGTATGGTTAAGTTAGGTTCAATATTTGTAGTTATATCATGTTATTTAATTGAAAATTACATATACCATGGTGTTATTATACCAATAAATAGATTTATTATGCACTTATTTTATATATATTATTATATATGCATATAATTATTTTTTATTATTTATTGACTGCTAATCTAACTAATTCAACTATAAAAATTGAGACCATATATTATTATATATGCATATAATTATTTTTTATTAATTTATTGACTGCTAATCTAACTAATTTAACCATAAAAATCGAGACGCATTGACCTTTCCGATTTTCAAAACATTGCTTGAAATTGTTGGAAAGTCTGAGGGTAAGAGCTAAGCTGGCTGTTGTGTGAGTGGGATGACTAAAGCAGCGAGAGCTTATATGCTTGTCCACTAATCGTTAGAAAAATGATTGTGCAAACTTCAAAACAACTATTTTCACATTATCTTGGCCATCTTTATTCGATTGAGACGTAAGGCAAACACTAGTGATTTTTCAGAAACCACATTGAGAAAAGTTACGGTTTTGCTTTTTAACGCAGTACAATCACTAGCCAATCATGAGCCAAGCGTTCTAGCTTTCGGTGGCCGAAAAATCAAAACGCCCATAAAAGGGGAACAATTGTAAAATCCTGCAGTTTTGAACAAAAGATATACACCCAAGATAAAACTATGCAACCCAACGGTTCTCTTGGGGGAAACCATTGACATAAGTAGGAGATACAAATCCATGCCCCAAAATTAAAAATATTGCACCAATAACTGCAGGATTTGGATTCAAAAGGCAGACCATTCACTTCAAAGTTTCCGAACCGACAAACAAAATATAATTTCTCTGGAATGGAACTTCAGATACACTCATACACAATTCCTATTTTCTTCTGTGGAGGTAAGAGATCATTAACAAAAGGATCCACTATGTCATGAGATGGAGCTGCGACAAAATATCAAAATAAAAGGTAGCCACAACAAGGTCCCGGTGGCGGGCTTGAGCAGTATTTTCTACAAGAACAGCACCCATCTACAGTAGTCCATACCTGGTTGGGCATGGTGACAAAATGTACAAGCACTTGCATTTCCATCATCAAGCAACTTAAGATGGACCAAATTCATCAATGCCCAAACATGATCCTCTCCCTTTTTGCTAATTCTGGCCAACAGTCATCACTCATTCGGACACTTCATGACCAAAATCATGCCAAGTACTTGAATAAATTTGCATTATCTTTGTCTCTTTCCAAGTAGTCTCGAGAGATCAAATCTTCAATTCGCTTTTTAATTGCCTTCACATCAGGCTGTACAATTACAAAATCAACAACCCCATTAGAGAGAGACAGAGAGGTTGGAGACACTATTTGATACAAGCAACACCATACACACCTTGAACATGCGACCCAACTGCTCAACACACTCCATAACTAACTGTTGGTAACCCAAAACTTTCCGACTTTTCATGATCCGTACAATTGAGGCATCAATGGCGTATCTTCTGTCCTTGTCTACATCCTCAATTACTTTCTTCTTCTCATCCACAGGAGGAAGAGGAATCTGCATGATGATGCATCACCTCATTCAAATTTCAATCACAGGAGATTGCAGAGAAAATACGATAACCAAAGATAAAAATATAGAGAAAATAAAAACAATATGAAATACCTTGATCCTCCTCATTTTGTCAGTAAATTTTGAATTGAATTCAAAATAATCAGTAGGAGATATTGATTTTGTGTTCGGTTCCTTGTTAAGGATCTTGTACTTAGCACAGGATAATGAGTGGAGTAGTCTAGTAACATCATCATCTGACAAGTTCAATTGAGTCATTATCTCCGAATAACTCAATCTATCTGAGGAATTGAAAAGCAGCAATGCAGAAGCCTATTGAAAAACAAGAGACAGCATTGAATCAGCCTACAGAAACACATACAAGAAACTAAAAACCTCATAAAAACACAACATGAAAGAATGGCTAACAAAAGGGATACTGAATAAACCTTTAAAGGTAAAAAAGGATGCTAAATAAACGTTTGAAGGTAAGTATATGGTAAGAAATACAACCTGGTAGGTTGTAACGATCAGTTCCATGGTCTTTGGTTCAAATTTGCCACTGATGTTACAGGTGCCCAATGAGTAAATCCATGTAAGTTTTCGGTGCTTTGTTTTTGTTTGATAAAAGTCCTTAAAAACCTCAACGCATCTTATCTAAAAAAACAAAGAAATAAACAACATATAAGTGGTCTAACACAATCAACTAAATCTAAATTAATATTGAAAACTTAGCTTAGCTCCACTGTTTATATCAATGAGATCTAGTTGTACCATTTCAGCTGGAAGATTGAGATCAAAAGATTTGTAGCTAGGCCAGAAGCCAGTAGTCAGAACTGTAACTGTCAAGTCAATTCCAGGGTCTGCATTTGGATTATTGCTCAAATACTCTTCAAAGCTAGCTTGATTTTCCTTTGCTAGTGTCAAATCTGTAACCTAGTGGGATGGGAACAAGCATTTGGATCATCTCATTCAACATCCTACAGACGCACTAGAATTCAAGATATGAATTAAAAAATAAGTTGAGAACACTGACCATTCCTTCCATCTTTGATGTGAACTGACCACCACATTGTTGCTTCAACTTTGTCAAAATGCTTCTCTCATGATCATCATTGGCACTTTTGTCAAAAAGAAGCCTCCGTGCGAGCTTCTTCCTGCAAGGAATAAGAAGAGAACCTTATGAGTATTAATTTCAAAATATCTCATCAAGAAAAAAAAGGGTGATTCTTATTCCAAAAGACACCACTGGACACTGCTGTGAGACTAGCATTTGAAACAATGTTGAAACCAACGTTTGGAAACAATTTGCTTCTGGTACTAGTTTACAAAGCTCTTTGGTATACAAATAATAATTAAAAAAATTGACAAATCGTCATATCAATCTGGGGAAAACAGCAGCAATTTTTGAAAACTCGTTGCCAAAGAGCTTGGAGAGACCTAAAACATTGCTAGCACAAAATTAGAAGCAAACCCTAAGAAGCAGACCACTCAGCCAAATCACCCCTTAAAATGTTATTTTCTCTTTTGTTTTACCTATAGAATTCTGCAAACAAGTCTTTGTCACTGATATAGGCCAGCAGCTTGACTACCTGCAAAAGGAGAGAAATGGAAAACAATTACAAAGTCAAAAACCAAGTTAGTTCCTTTGTAAGTGTCTATAACTAAAAGAGTGGAGCAGACCTTTTCAAGTGTTTCTTCAATCGCTTCATTGCTCAATTTCTCACTTCCACCTTTCTTGAGAATATTATCACAAAATGTGGCAAGCAGTTCTGCACTTGAACCTCCAGCAACACCCTTGTTACAGAACACCTCAAAAGCTTCCTTAAGTGCCTGCGGAAACAAAAATTCATATTTTCAGATGCACAAATAATTTGAAGTAGAAATATAACAACTTAAAAGCCATCCTCTGATCAAAACCTTGTGGAAAAGAGTATGGTTCTGGAAACACTCGTTCACATATGCCAGGTATTTGTCATGCAGCTCAATCACTTTCCGAACAAACACCTGAAAAGAACATTTTCAATTTCTACAACTGAATGAAAATAGAGTAAAATTTAAAAAATAATTAATGTACCTGTTCCTGCAAACCTACAGTATCCCTTTTCTCTGCCTGCAAATATTCCAAGATCAAAAAGAAAAAAGGAACAAACCCAAGGTCAGCTGAAAAAATAAATAAATAAAGCTGCTAGATTATAGTGTAGCACACAACTTGATCAGGTTTCAATTGCTTTGCTGCATATAAAATATGGAAGAGACATCATTTCAATTCCATTTTCATTATCTTGATATGTTAGCAAAAACATTTTCAGAAATTGTTCGAGGAAAACATCTCCATGTAACGATAAAAAAATTAGCAAAAAAGATATTCACACCCAAGATCTAAACTTTCATTTCATCTTTTTTCCTTCTGTAAACAGGCCTCTTTGGGTAAACGGTTTAAAACACCTAAGAAAATGCATACTAGCGCATACTAGCCTTTCCCCAATTACTGAGGATAACAAACTTTCCAACAAAAAATGAGAAGAAAAATCACTAACGCAGACCCAGACCTTCTTGTTACTAGCCGCATCTTCAGCTAGCTTTACTAATGCCATGCCTTCAGTAGTAACATGCTGCATTAAAGGAGAGAAAGTAATTAATAAGCAAGCTGGCAAAAATTAAACAAGATTTAAACTATAAGAAAAATATGAAAATGGCACCAACCTGCTTAAATATACTAGAAACAGGATCTAAGCCTCGAGGAATTTTAGAGAAAAGTCTAAACATCCTTGACAAGTCCTCAACCTGAGCAATTCAAGTAAGATATGAGAATATGGCATCACATCCATGTCCAAAGCATCATGAGAGTTTAAACACGTACTTTGTCATCTCTAAGTAATGCATGACATCCAGAGTGTTCCTTCTCAAGGAGTTGGTTTGCATACACAGATAACAGCTCATGTTGAACTTTCTAAAGGAGAAAAATGTCCAGAATAACAATAAGAAAACAGAAGTGGTGGAGAAAGGAAGAGAACGTTAGGAGAAATGAAATTATGGAAGACTTACTCTATGCATAGGAAATTCTAGATTATTTAAAAATTGTGGGTTCTAGGTTTACGTATCTTCTAATTTTTTTATTTCTTTTCCTATATTTTGGACTCCAAATAAATAGCCTTATAGTAGCGTAAGTTGACAGTCATTTAAATCACATCATCATTTTTCTGTGTTTTTCTCTCCCACTTCCTCACTCTTTCACTCTCTCTTTTTTTCTTCCCTCTTTCTCAGTACTCTTTCCCCTTTTCATTAACATGAACGATACGAAATATATTCCATCCTTGATATTATAACACATTTGATATGAAACTAGAAGTCGAGAACAAACCTCAAGTAACTTTGGCTCACTACTAGAGTGCAAGTAATGAGCAACCCTATCTTTCTCCCGTTTCAAGCACTCCTCAGCCTATAATAGAAGGCACAAGATCAAATGGTAATTATAATTATCCAGTAACAAAAACAAAATAACCAAGACACATCATGCATAACTGAGAATCCACACCTTCAGCATATAATCAGGGCAAGAATCTTCTAAGATCCAGTTTGAAGCCTTCCGGGAATAATAGGAAGAAGTGTCTTTGAGCATAGCTGCTTCAAAATCATTCTCATAGCAATCCATTTGCCCCATACCAATTTCAACAAATATATCCAAGACATTCTTTAACAGAGCTCTATCAATCTGTTCTCCCTCACGTTCTTGATCAATCTTTACGTTTCAAATAATTGGGTTAATATCAATCTAATTTTGAAACATTCAAAACCATGGTTGTTAAAGCAGAAAAACATACAAGAGAAATTACTGCATCCCTCACTTTCCCATTTATTTCCCTGTAGACCTGGAAATAATACAGCGCATACGATTATCTTGATATGAAGCAGTACTAAACTGAAACAAAGACAACGCAATAGAAAATAGATAGAAGTACAAGGCTAGTATGAAGTTATGAAATGAAATCATTACAAAAGTAGATCCAAAGAATAGCCAAAACACTGTCAGGTTTAGTAGTAACAATACCAGCTCACGGAAGCAAGTCAATCCAACTACATTAAGACCTGGAAGTGACCTCCGAGCAATGAAATACCGATCTAGATAATGGAAGAAACGAGACAGCCACCTAACCATAATTTTGTGGTTTGCCCACCTCTTTACAAGTTCTCTCAACATAAATTCGTCATGTTTTTCTCTCAAAGCAGGTAGAACCTAAACCAAAAAAATAAATAAATGAGAAAGTTCATTAGATGAAATCATGAAATTTAGAGATGAAATTTGTATCAAATATATCGATCAAAATAATTAACTACTAATAAACATAACATATTCCAGAGCTTAATTGTGCAAGAAATCAAGAAATTGCCAACCACGTATTATTCAATAATCATATACGACTGATAAATCCCAACATTGCTATCCTATATCCCAGTATTAAACTTATTCCCTATCAATACGCATATGATGATGGCATTACTTACCGTTGACAGTATATACTCTTCAAAAGACTCCCTGTACTTGTCATAGAGTTGTTGGGAATAATCGTGGGGAGGCTTTTGAGTGCACATATTATAGATAGTCCTGTGACACAATTTAAGGAAAACTAGTTCCTGATAAGAAATATAATATCACCTCCAGTAAATTTAATTCAAGCATGTAAGGAATCGTAACAAATACGAGAGGGATACGTGTAGAGCATCATGTAGTCCTCAGAGCTGAATTGTTGCTCGGGAAGCCCTTCTAGAATGTTCTTCAGCTTCGTGATGCCTTTCTGCATAAAGTCCCATCCCTGTTCTAGGTCGATGGTCTTGCGCTCACTCATCGACATATTAGCAAACTACGTTTACAGCCCAGATACCAAAATCTGCAAGGTAGACCTCGAAATGTTTAAATGCCAACGAAAATTCCAAACTTCAATCAAACAGATGACAACTTCAAAACATCCACGCACAAATCGAAATCACCAAAACAAAATGTCACTAAACCCCAAAAAATATAACTACAAATTTGTCCCCAAATTTTCCTGTCCATCAAGAAACCACAGAACGAGTAACTTAATCTCTAGCATCACACCGCCATCAGATACGAAACGAGAAGCTTAACCAGAACATAGCCGTTACACGAGATCACCAAGAAAGGGCAAGAAATAAAAAAGATACATATTATAAAACGACGAAACTGTTGGTACCCTGACGAAGCAGACAACCCCAATCGGAGCACTAAGTCAAAACAAAAACCCTAGAAATAATCGGTAAAGGAGGGAATATTCCAAAAGGACGACGAAGAAGACAGTTATGAGAAAGGGGAATTCCTGAGCACGAAAACTTGACAGAGACTTGGGCATTATGGACGTGTTCCTCCGGATTCAGATGCTTTTATATAACTGCTTCGGAACTTGGAAGTTGGGGGCGGAAATGAAAAGTATTGGGCCGAAATTTATTGTTCTGAATCTCGAAGGAAGAATCCCGACCATGAATGCAAGGAATTCCCCCGTGTAAAATATTGTGACTTCTCACTCACCTTTTAATTAATTCATTCATATATGAATTGGTAAAAAAAAAAATTAACTCATATATGAATCAAGGTAATTAATAATTAGTATAAAAATTATTTATTTAATTTAAAAAAATTAAAAAATTGTTTACTTATAATACATGCCATATAATCTTTTTAAAATATTCTTCTGTATTAATTTAAAAAAATATAAAAAATAAATTAAATTAAAATTTTATATTTATAATTAGAATGTACTATTAATTAAATTTTATATTTAGGAATAGAAGAATGCTATAGTTTTAAAATATTTTTAATAAAATGAAGTAAATTCTAATTCAGTATTACTCATTTTTATTGATTACTTTTATACCATAATTCTCAACAATGCATAGAAAAAATATTAATTAATTGCTTTTATAAAGTTTGTAATGCTTATAAAGCATCATGAATGATAAAAATTATCTTGTATATGTAAGCAAATTGAGAAAAGGCACAAAAAAACGAGCACCATATTTCACTTGAATTTTACTGATTGCCGTATTTTTCAGTGGTTGAGAAATTATATATCTTTCATTTAAAGAAGAAAAGAAAGCAATTCATAGTTGAAGAAAACACAACAATATGAATAATAAAAATAGTAACAATTAATTTTGATTAATATAATACTCTCTTATATCTTAATTATAAGAGTCAGTTAATTTTTTTTAATAGATATAGAAAGCTAAATAAATCAATTAGTTATGATCAGACATAATCTCTTAAAATAAATTTATATTATATACTATTTAATTTAGTAAAATTAATTATTTTTTATATTAATTATAACTAACTAATTAATTATTAATCATCTATTATATTAATTATAACTAGCTAACTGATTAATTTAACTTCACATGCCTGTCTAAAAAAATCATATGGCTCTACCTAAATGCTTTCAACAGCTCTTCTTCATACCATCCCCAATTCTTATAGGCTTCAACCTTGGCTTCCCATTTGGATTTGCTTAAACCCACTTTGGCCATCAATGCTGCACTGAATGATGTGGTCGAAGGATTAAATTGCAGACTCTTAAGTTCCTCTACCGGTCTTTCAAGTGCATTTGTAAAGTTTAGCATACGAGGCATTTCAAGTAGCATGATGGAAATGTTCGCCCCTGAAACTCCCATCTTAAGCAGCATGTTAATACTATATATGCATCACTCGAGAACCATAGAGCACATCTGGGTAGCGTTTTATGCAGTAAATGGTGGTCTTATCATTTCGAAGTAACACTTTTAACAATCCATATGATGGAATTATGTGATTCACCAAGCTTCTCTCCAAGAATCTCGCACTACTACGCACCATGTAGACAATTTCGGACGTAGAAGCACCTTTTGAGAGGAAAAATTCAAACTTGGGCAAGATCGTGTTTTGGGGATCGCAAACAAGAAGCCATGGATTCTTTGTAAAGACGTCTTTTATCAGACTTAGCGAAACCGTGGCTTTAAAGAACAGTGAATCTGGCTTTTGTGAGGTATCAAATCGAACTCACTTGGAAGCATTCAAAGCTGCTTCTTGGGAAAAACCTAACTTGTTAACGAGGTATGATACAGTAAACGAGTGATCACCTCCTGGAGAAGCAATTGTGCTGAATTTGAGAGAGAAGACTGGTGATGGGTAGTGTTGCGAAAGACGAAAGCATCGTGAGGTTAGTGATTTTCTAACAGTTCCGTTCAGACGTAAAAGGGATTTGAAGCGTTGGAAACTATAAATGAGCTTAGGATTTGAACGGTGAGAGGAGGGATCTTGCAGTGATAATTGATGAGTCTGAATTGCTGAAAGAGACGATGCAAGATTTGAACCTCTTGAAATGCCCAATGTGGTCCCTTGTGAGCGCCCCCACCTGAGTTTTGTTGAAGTTCATTTAAACTTTTAATTTTTTTTTTAATATAAAAGAATTTAGGTAGAATTAACATCTGTTTCTATTAAAATTAAATTTAGATAATACTTATAAAATCGCTAACTCATTCAAACTTCTGATGATTGAATTGTTGATGACGATTCTTTTTTATCCTTTGTTTTTTGGTTGAAATCGATAACGTAGCTTTTGTAAATCATCCGTTAATCAGTGGCATGGGAGGGTACCACATTATACTTAATTTGGATTTTAGATGAGAATGGGCTCTCTGTTTTTCACTCTTATCCAGTCCAATTCTCCATAACCATAATGACGACGTTGAATTTCTGCTTCTTCATCTTCCTTTTTTTCCCCCGTACTGGTTTCAATTATTGGCCTCATTGGGATGGGGTTAGATGTAGCCGCATAAACTCTCTTATATTATGACGAATATAGATTTAAACCATTGTTATTAAAATATATATTTATATTTAGTACTCAAAAAATATATTATAATCAATTTGATAATATATGGGTCCTAGCAAAAAAAAAATAGATTTTAATTTTTTATTTAGAGAAAATTAATCCTCTACTCTTTATATTTTTATTTAATTTTAAATCAAGTATTTATAATTTTTTTTATAATCAACCCCTCATACGATCTCCGTATGTCCCTGCACTTTCTAAAGATCAATAGAGTCTCAATCCCGTACGGATTTAACAACATAACGTATAATGGGTTGATTACAAAAATAGATAAATTATAGAGGGTCGATTTAAAATTAAATAAAATTATAAAAATTAAATAAAATATTTATGATAAGAATTAACATTTATAATTTGCTATATCCCTACGTGAATTTGTTAACAAAATTCTAAATAGATGAGTTTAAACCTAGAAATATGCAAATATCATATATCATATAACCAAACAAACTGTTAAAATCTATATACGGGGATATTAACGTGTTAACCTAAGAAATGTTTATAGATTATGTGAATAGAGTACGTACAATTTAAATTTGAATTTGACGTGCCTCAGGTATAGCACGAAAATAACCATATCCCTTTATTCATACAAATAAGTATTTTAAACATTAAAAAAAATATTTACGTGCAAAGACGTTACAACAACATTAATTTCTACTGACGTAAACAAAAACTAGTATTGATCCCGCAGTAAATATACAATTGTCAATTAGGTGGAGTAAGATGAACTCAACACCATTTCAACAATGTTTCATATTCAAATTTTATAGATGTAAGAAAATACTCCTTCAGTTAACTACATAATTAATTTAGATAAATTAAAAAATTAATTATATTAATTATTTATAATAAATATAATTTAATTTTTTTAAAATCTTTTTTTTATCATAATTATCTTGAGGTGAAATTCTCTTAATCTGACTTTTTTCTATTTCTCTTTTCAACAAAAATATGTGCATCATGTTTTGATGTTGACTATGAGGGCTAATTAAATTCTTTTACTAAATTCTTTCACACTGATAAGTGCCTGATTAGCAAGTTAAGGTAAATCATATATAATGTATGTTTGGTTTAATTTAAAATTATGATTTAAAAAGTATTTTTAGATCAATCTATATTTTGAATAAAATATTAAGCAAATAGACATCAAATATTTAGAACAGTTTATGAAGCAAATCATAGTTTTAGGAATCTAAAATTATAGTTTTAGATAAACTTATGGGATTAGTTTTTAGGTTGAAAAATAGCTTTTGAGCTATAAAATAACAATTTTGTCATTGTCTTTTTTTTTATCATTTTACCACATACCCTTTTCAATAATTTATCTATAAAAAAATATTATTATACTAATAACTATTTAAATATATTTTTTTTAAATTATTTTTTTAAAAAAATTATTCTCCATAATCTATTTTTTAAAATATATTTTTTATAAGTTATTCTCTATAAGCTCAACAAACCTGCCCATAACTTGCAATGATATTACTAATTGATCATTAGTCAAAATGGATAAACTTTTTTATTAAATAAAACCGTGGTACTAATTATTTCACATTATTAACAGTCACTCGTTTACAAATATTTTAAGGACAAAACTACTTTATAACTAGGTATCAATATAAAGTTAAGGGTGAATGTCAATTTTTGTAAGTCAAAGGGTGGCATTACAGTTATACTGACACTTAAGGGGAAATATTACTTTTAAGAATTAGTTTTAAGATAATCAATGTTTATCATAAAATACTTTATGGACAAAATACCCATTAATTTGAAATTAAAATACTACTGTGCCCAGTAATGTGTTTATTTTGATACTTTTTATGAAAAAGAAAAAGGAAATATTGGTGTTTTAAGCAAATCAATGGCTGTTTATTAATATATTTTAGAGGTAAAAGTATATTCAATACCCCAAATTAATTTTAAAAAATTAATTAGCATATTAAAGATTTAAAAGTATAATTAATACTCCAAACTAATTTTAGAAATACGACCAGCGCTTTAAAATATTTAAATTAGTATAATTTTACCCTTTCATTGATAAAAGCATAAATTTATGTCTGATATATATCATTTAAATTTTTTATTTTAACACATTATTATTTAAAAGGTCACATGTGTCATATTATTTAAAAAATAGTACTGAATAAACCCTAACATTGACATTATATATAATTTATATGTAAAGATTGAAAATTTTTATAATTTATTTGATATAATTTATTAAAATAATATTACATATGTAGTCTTTTAAATAATAATATGTCAAAATAAAAATTTACGTAGTATATATTAAACAAAAATTTATATTTTTATTATTGTAGATAAAATTATAATAATTTAAATATTTTAAGATATTAATTATTTTTTTAAAATTAGTTTAAGATAATAAATATATTTTTACTGTATACTTTATGACTCATTGACGAAGTTTAAAATCCACTTGAATCGGGGTCCACCACCTTTGAACTAACTGATAATATATTATTCTTAAGGCTCCCAATGATTAATATATTAAAATAATATTTTTATATTATTTATTATATATATCTATATAGTATATACGTGTGACCGTTTGGTTCCTCAACAGATCCGCTGGTTAATTTGGTCATTTCCCTAGACAACTTTTACGAGACCGTTGTTCAAACGCGCTACGTGAGAGCGTGGGCCATCCTTTTTCGGCGACGCTGGACCTGGTCTTTTTATTTTCGAATTGTGAAGCCTTTCTATTTTTCCGACGTGGTAATTATAATACTATTCAACATTACTTTTTCTGATTTACCGTTGAATATTACTCTATGGACTTTAATATATTTTTTTTATTTAACATTTTTATATTATTATCATTAATTTCTCTCTTTTTTACTCTATTTTTAAATAATTTTCTTACTATAAAATAATTAATCCATTTTCAATATTCATATATTGCAGTAGACAACATATTCCAGTTTGAACCTTTTTCGTTGAATCCTTATATCTTATTCATATATCACATTCGAGAATCCCAATTTTTAAAATTTATAGTAAATAATAAGTCTTTTAAAAACCTAATTTTTGTGATAAATGGATCTAAAACTTGAGGATAGCCCCCTTATTTCTAGGAGTATGCACAAGTTTATATGTTCAGTCCGCCTGCCGAAGCTCAAAAAAAAAATTATCAATCCCAACTTAAAAAAAAGTTAACCAAAATATATTTAGGTAAGGTCAAATTAGGTTAAGTGTCAAGCAGGATAAAACACTAAGTAAAATATGTCGCCCTATCTATTTAGCCTGACTTTATATATATTTTAAAAATCTTATTTTTTTTAATTTATTCTATTTATAACTCTACACTTCTCACTTTAATTGATAATTCTCTTTATTAATTTTTAAAATATTGAACATAACTCTTATATTATATCTGACCCCTACAGTATTGAACATAACTCACTTCTCACTTTTTAATTTTTATTTGTTATATCTAATAGATTTCAAGATTTTAATTAATATATTTTTATTATTTTATTTTTAATAAATTATAGATATCATTTCCATGAACAACCATACTTATTTCCATAAAAAACGGTGTAGTTTTTGTCAGAAGCCACTTGTAACTTTGAAGCATTTCTTTTATATTATATATTGATATTAATACGATCACTTGGCAAAGTACTTATTATTTCAGTACGTTACCGTACTATAATTTTAGAAAAAGAAAAAAACTTATCCATACTTAAATTCGTATATTTTATATTTCATAAATTAATCAAATCAAAATCCTTTTCAACTGAGCGATTTTTTTTTTATTTGGCAGGGTGTTGTCTTCATATACAATTATTACGTTACTATGTATTTCATTTTTTAAAAAGAAAAATATGTACACAATAAAAATTACCTTACACTTGCAGGAAGTGATTTCTAGGTATAAATAAAAATAAAAGATTACTTACACTTGATAATTTAGTCATAAAAATAGGTTTTCTTATATTTATCATTAGTAGGTGAGAAACTCGAAAGCTTGTTTCTATGAACTAGTAATAAAAAATGAAAAAAAAAAAACTTTGAAAACGAAGGAAATAAATTAAGGATTGGCGTTGCAAATAAATCAATAAATAAAATAGAATGACACTTACGTGCGAGTACGATCGTTTAAAAAGAGTTATCATTAATAGATTATTTATTTTATACTTGTAAGCTCTTCATTTTTTATATACTTTTTTCTATAAAATTTTTAGAAAGGGATTAGACTCACCTACGGTAGGGTGAAATCTCCCTTCCTCTTAGGTGATACTATTGTCAAGCAGAGCGAGCCATCTATTACCCTCAGGCGTAAACTTAGGCACTAAGAAGTTATAATGTCTCCCCAAATATCGCGACTAAAATTATAACAAAGTAGTACTTTTTAGGGATTAAATACGTTCCAAATAGTCGCATGTCTCACCCTTTCGTTAGTTGAATCTACATATAATAAATATTTTTTTTATATACTTGATGTCAATGCATGTTATTGCCGTTGTTGGCCTAAACACAAAAACCAAATTTGGTTCAATGAATGAATCCTTCTTCAACTAAAATATTACCGAAATTTTTTTAGACATATGTATCATCTTATTAAAAATAATTATATTTAAATATTATCAAATAATAAATAAAAATATTTTTTTAATAAAAAAATTAAATATTAATTCGTTATACTATTAATTATTAATCTCTTTTGTGGACCCTAACTTTTTATGGTATCAACATCAATTTTAAAAAAGTTACACTGTATCCTATTAATTGAGTCGGGGCTTTGTGGGAGAAAAATATTGATAGCCTGATTTTTTAAATTATCATTTTATATTAACAGCTATATTTAACTATCTATCATAAATTAGAAACAAAGAACCAATTATTTAGAGTATTGAGCATACCAAGAGATCTTCTCTTTGACAACCTCCCCAATGTGATAGGGTTAAAGTTAACATAGATGATGTTATGACTGCAAATAAGTTAAAGATAAGATGCGATGGAGTTATAAAGGATAACATAGAATATTGGATAGCTGGTTTTGCTCAGACACTTGATGGATGTAGTGTAATTTTGAGGATTAAGATTGGCTTGAGAGTTTAGATTCAGGGAAGTAATTGTTGAATCAGATGAAGTAAACTTATTTAACATATTACTAATGAAAAGTCCAGGAAACAATTGTTCTTCACTGTTCTTACAATTCCAAAACGCGATGGGGTCAAATTGGGAGCACCAACTTCAATATGTCATTAGAGAGGGAAACAAAGTTACAAACGTTTTAGCGAACATGGGAGTAACAAGTTTTGCTCTGTTGGAAGTGTGTTAATCTGATCTCTAGACAATATTTGAGAGAGATTGTATAAAATTAAATTTTTTTCTAATTACTCATCGCTAGATTTAACTAGTGAAGTGTGAAACATACAACTATTTAAAGCGTATTCGATCCATGGAGAGTATTATTTTATTATAGTTATAGTCGTAGCGTTTAGAGAGATACTATAACTCCTAGGTGCCTAAATTTATGTCTGAGAGTAATAGACAGTTTACCCTATCTGATATTGATATCGTCTAAAAGGAATGGAGACTTCGCCCTACTCTTAAATCGTGAGTGAATTCAACCTATTTCTAAAAAAAATTTTAACAAAAAAAAATCCTTCTAATTTAGTTAATTTTTTTTTTTACAGCAAACATTATTATTGGAGAAAAATCCCCTTGAATTGTAACGATGATGAAGAAGGGTCTTAAAAGAAATAGATGTCAGTCGTTGGATCTTATGAACAAACCAGATGCAGCCACGTCGGCACAGTCTATAAAAATGATCCCTTTTTTTTTCTGCTAGAGGAAGCCGAAATATGTATGGTTTTTTTATCTTGTGGGCAGCTAGGCAACGCTATAAATACGTGGCATGATTCGGTTCGTCATCAAATCCAACGGCTATCGTCTAATCTAATAATTCCACAACACGGGAAGATAGCTACAGTACTCTAGGGAATCTAAACTGAAGGATGTGAATGAAGATAATAAAATTATAATGCCCGGGGGGGCATTAAAGCACTCCTAACATGTCCATTTATGTTTAAATGCATCTGTTTTATTGTTACGTTGACACATTTACTTAGTTACACTCACATTCATCATGTGTGCGTGGATATATATTCCATCTCATGGCTACTCTCTGCTATCCTAAATAGGAGTATAGTTATAACTCTAATAGAGAGAGAGTATTTTTTTTGTTTTATTTATAAATTATATAATTAAATTTTTATATAAATTATTAATTTTATTAATTTTTATTTATTATTGTATAAATTTTATTGTCATATAGTGTAATATATATTAAACATGAATAAAAATTAAAAAATTATTTAATTTTAAAATATAGTTAATGATATTTAAGATTTTTCTTAACTTTAATAAAATATGTTAAAAATAAATTATAAGTTGAGTAAGACTACAATTTGAATGGTAGGACTTGGCCTTTTCATAATTTATACTCATCTAATAATATTTATAAGATACTTTTAGCATATTTTATTAAAAAATTTAAAATTTTATTAATTCTGTCTTAAAATTTAATAAATTTTTAACTTTACTCTTATTTAATATGTAGTATACCGTATGAGTACAAAATCAATATAATAATAAATAATGAGTAAAATATATATTTATATAAAAAATTTAAGGATATAACTTATAAATATAACTAAAATAAATATTCTCTTTGTCTTATAAATTGTACTAAAGGAATATTATGTATTTATTTAAATATTTAATTTATTTTTTATTTTTACATTTAATTAATTTTACATCTCTTTTATATATTTTTTCTATTTATTCTCTCTAAACACCCTATACAGTTTGTATATATAAAAATATATTTAAAAAACTCACAACTCTTATATATTTATTATCTTTAATTATTTTTAAATAATTTTTTAATTTATATAATTCAATTATTTATAAGTTATATATAAGATAATGCAAGTCAAAATGAGTCACCACAAACTGACAGAGTGTCATCAGCTTAATTATTTTATTCTTTTTCAATGCCACAGTGTTTTTTGTCTATCTTATTAAACATAATTTTTTTCTCAATAAATATTTATTGTTGCTGCTGCTGTTATGTCAGGATTTCAATACCCCAACCACGTCGTACATAAGTGGAGTCGGCTCTGGTCCATACAGATATGGCCAACTAGAAATAGAGACAAATAGTAACTGCTTGATAGTAAAACACAATTAATCCTTCTTAATGTAATAAATTAATAAGTAAATTTTTATTTTTAAAAATATTTATATTTAATATCCGATAATATTTTAAATAAAATTATTTTTAATCTAAAATATTATAATTTAAAAAATTTCTCCAAATGGACAGTCACATGTTGATTTAACTTAATAAAAATAAAAGTAATAAGCTGAAATTCATAATAGACGGCCAAAACATATTACATACTAATAAAATATTTGTGTTGACAATAAATGCACTACTTTTTTACTTTATAATTTGTACCAACACTTAATTATTTATAGACGCGCCTAAGCACATGCACTTTTAATTGATCTTGGAAATGAATAACACAATATCATATTTTTTGTCCAAAATATAATATTCGTGTCATATTGATACCATAGATTTAAATAAGATTTCATTTTATTTTAATTACAAGCGCATGAAAGCAAAGACGTATCAATGTTGAGTTAAAACGTAGGCAAACAAAAGAAGTCAACGTTGAGTTAAAAACTTGGTAGTATTTCCATGTGAGATTCTTTCCAACGATAGACAATGAGATCTTTAATTTCTAGGTAGTGATTTAAGTGTAAGTGATCTAATCATAATTAGATTAAAATGTTTATATATAATTTTAAAAAAATAATATTAAAATAAGATAATATTAATTCATAACTAAATAGTATACTCATAATGTATAAAACACACAAAATCAAAAAAAATATATAGTTATTAAAGTACAAATTTTAGTAATTGTTATTTTTTCTTTGACTCAAAATTATATTGTTTAAGATGTAATAGAAAAAAAAAATATAAAATTAGTTCGGTCAAACTTTTAAAACGCTTGATTGAATTAGATCAGATTGGACTAAAGATTAATAGTTAATTTTTTTCTTAAATTTTGCCATGGGGCATGTTTTAAATTTTTAAAGAACACTTTATTATGGTAATTAAATTTTTTGCAATAACATTTAGAATTGGAAATTTAGATTTTGATCTATCTAAACTAAGTCTGGTGGAACCCTTGTGAACGACATGTTCTCTCAATTGGAACATTATCACCAGATCTATTATTTAACTAGCACATCCTTATTACTAGCTAAACTACGCGCTAATCTTTTAAATTTTTATCAATACAAATAAAGTTAGGTGAGACCTTTATGAATGATAAACTCTCGTGTCTAGAATACAATCACGAGATCTATGCTTTAACTAGCACATTCTTATTATTAGTTAAGCTACACGTTAATCTTTTAAATTTTTATCAATACAAACAAAGTTAGGTGATACCCTTATGAACGGCAAGCTCTCGTGTCTATAATGCGATCACGAGATCTATATTTTAACTAACACATCTTTATTACTAGCTAAATTACGCGCTAATCTTTTAAATTTTTATCAATACAAAAAAAGTTAGGTGGAATATTTATGAACGACAAGCTCTCGTGTCTAGAATGTGATCACGAGATCTATGTTTTAACTAGTATATCTTTATTATCAGCTAAACTTAGCGCTAATCCTTTAAGTTTTTATAGATTCGAACCAAATTAGGTGCGACCACTGTGAACAACAAGCTCTCATCATATCTAGCACGTGATCATGAAATTTATGCTTTAACTAGCCCATCCTCTTTATTAGCTAAACTACACACTGATTCTTTAGATGCTTATCAATCCAAACTAAATTGGGTGAGACTCTCTTAACGGCAAGTTCTCTTACTTAGAATGTGATCACAAGATTTATACTTCAATCAATACATCCTTCTTACCAGCTAAACTACATGTTGGCTTATTATTGTAATAATTAATTTCAATAAAAAAATAAAATTAGAAAGTCAAACGTTTCTTTAACGAATACAAGCTCATCATCTATCTCAAACAGTGAAAGGCAGCTCGATGCTTACACCGAAATTAATGAAACCAGGACCTCCCAGACTTTTCTCTATGGTATACGAAGAAGATAAAAAAAAAACCATAAGAGAGAATCTCACAAGCCACGTGTAATATGTTCTTACACGCGCCAAATGCGCGTGGGTTGTATTTCACTGACCATGATCGGACCACATCACAATCCTTTTCTCTCTCAAAAAACTTCGCATATATTAAGAGTGAGGATTATGTTGCCTCTCTCTCTCTCTATTATAGCGAGAGAACGACTTTGGTTTTTCACTTTCTATTTTTTCTTTTTTCTCTCTCTCGTTCTCTCGACCCCTTCAATACAGTCTCCTCCAATTCAGCCTTCGTAGCCATGAAAGCTCTCCTTCTTTAAACGCAGGTACCGCTTCCTGTCTGTTTCAATCTATCTCTCTGTGTATTATATGTGTATAGTAGATTCTATGTTTGTGTTTCCCTTCGTCTCAACTCTGTATATTCACTTTTTTTCTTTGTTTTTTAATCTCTTAACTTGCCAATCGGTGTGTAACCATGACGACCCGTTTTCTCAGGTTTGCTTCTTCACGTTCGTCTGGGTTGGTTCTTCTTCTACCATGGAGGTACTGTGAGAATCTGTTTTATTTTCCTCTTCTTTTACCTGCGTTGTGCTTTGCTTAATTCCTGAACGATTTTGTTGTACTCGTCAATGCGTTCTCCTGCTTCGTTTTCCGTTGTGTGGCTTGAATTTTCTTGGATCATATTGGAATTCTCCCTGGGAAACTGTTGGCTGTTCTTGTCTGTTTCTTGGTGCTTGTATTTTCCTTTGTGAATATTTTTTCTCGTAATTTTCCTTATTTTCTTTGTTGTTCTTCTCGGGTCTGACCTTCTTATCGTGCTTCTTTCGTCGAGATTGTATTGCTTCTAGCATTCGAGAGTAATGTGATCGGTGGGTTTCATGCATTTGTGAGAAGTTCGAGACTTTGGATATCGGGTTGCTCTCGTTTTATATATTTCGGGTTAGGAAGTGGATCTGGTTCATTACTTCGTTCTGGGTTTGCTTTTTCTTCTGTCGGCTGTTACTTTCCAGAAATATCTGAACTCGATATATTCGATGTTGTTCTTGTGAGGTTGGTTGGTTAACATGATAAGCTTGAAAAATCTGCTCGAGATGAGTTTATTGAATTTCCCTTTTTCTACCAGTTATTTAGCTTGGGACCTTTGTATTTTCTGGAGTAGGCACACAGTCCTTTTTTTATTTTTTGGCGAAATATAAAAAATCATCATAAGGTGGGTTCGAATTATTCTTATTGATTTTATGGTTTCTGGAAATATCTAACCATTTCTTTCCATTTTATTGTTAGTTTAATTTTCTCTACTGTTATCTGATTGAAACTTGAAATAATTGGGACAAATTAATAATGTGATTGATGTACATCGGATGGTCTTGGAATGTTACTAAACCAAATGCTACTGAACTGTTTTGTTAAAACACCATGGCTAGCTGAAAGCATCGGATCTCTTTTGTGAATTTGTGGCCTTTCTTAGATTGACTGATGGAATTATTTTCCGTTCTCTTTGACTTCGACATGAAGCTTAAAGGAATAAGTGAAAAGTTCTTAGTGTCTTCGAAGCTCTGGGGTTGACATTTGCTTGAGAAAATAACAATATTTACTTAGAACTGGAAAAAATGAGCATAGTTGAGAAGAGCAAACATGTTCAGTCTTAAGTCAAACTTTTCTGGTAATGTCTGGAAAGCAATGAGAAGAATTATATCTTTTTATGATGCTTTCTCTATATTTGTTAATTTTCTTCTAGGTGGACGCAGTTCAAGTTAATGACATTGTGAATGGCATTGAGGAGCACACAGATGAGCAATCACTTTCGCCGGAAGGTTCTGATGTTTATGATTCTTATGTTGATCAAGACATATTTCCTCGGGTGGGTGAACAGTACCAGGTTGAAATCCCACCCTTGATGTCACAATCTGATTATTGCTGGTTACAAAAGAGCATAAAGGATGTGGAGAGCACAGCAGCTACTCCCCATGATTTTTCGGTAGGGTTGCCTATACCGATAACTTGGATTGAGGATGAAGTATGGAATAAAAGGCACAAGCCACTGGAAGATGCTTGCAAATCAGTCGGAATTGCCAATAAATTTGAGTTTTCAAAACTTAAAAACAACAAAAAGAGTCAGAATTCTTCATACTCTAATGAATCGAATTCTAAATATGAGGCCATTGACAATTTGTTGGTCAATAGGACCAACATGGGAGAAACTGCAAATTTTAATGCGCAGAAAGAAACAGTGATTGGGACGCACGAGAACAATAAGGGTAAAGGCTTCTGTCTTGTTCCTGGGTCTTCATGTGACACCTGGAATGAAAAAGAAGAGGCCAGGTTCATTCTCAGCTTGTATATATTTGGGAAGAATCTGGTTCAAGTGAAAAGATTTGTGGGCAATAAGAAGATGAGGGACATACTGTCATTCTATTATGGGAAATTTTACAAGTCTGAGAAATATCGTAGATGGTCAGAATGTAGGAAAATGAGAAGCAGAAAATGCATTTATGGGCAGAAAATTTTTACTGGAGCAAGGCAACAAGAACTGCTATCTCGTTTACAACCCATTTTATCAGAGGAATGCTGCAAAAATTTACTCGAGGTATTGACTTATTCTTTCTAGGTTATGGTTTCTCAATCCATCATTTATGCATCAACTATATCAACACATTTGTGATAAATCCATGCTTTCAGAATGTGTACCATCAAGGATGCATTTCTACTTCAAACTTATCGCATTTCCTCATCAATATCTGATGCAACTCTTGCAGCTTTGCACATATCAATGATTCAGTTCATTATTTTCTACTTCTAACAGTATCCAGCATCTCATTCCTTACTAGAGCTATATGTAAAATCGGTTTGCCTGCAATAAAAGCACTAAAATTGTTGAGATGTTTTCAGGCAATATTTCATTCAATCTTGTTAATGGGCTTGTACACACTCGTAAGCAGACTTGACAAAGCTGATAGTGCGTCAACTTAGTAGAGCAATCCATCTTAGGCGCAAGATAATGAAAGTAGAGTTCATTCTTACACCAATCTTATTGATTAACTACCTTTTTTCTGATAGATAATAGCAGAAAAACCAATACAAATCCAAGTCTTTGAAATAATGGGGATTATTCCAAATGGTTCTAAAAATGGAAAAGCATGTCATCCACTTAACCCTACAAGGCTGCAAAATAATTGGAAGGTGTTCTAAAAATGGAATTGTTACATAGGATTGCAAATGCTCATTCAATTAAACATTGCCATCTCATAAGGATAGTGGTAAATAAGGTTAAGTGATGATGAATTTGGTTGAGGGTGGAAATGGATTTTCAATCTATATAGATCTTTGGAAAGAATTTATACTTGTGCTGATTTTAAAGTGTTCAAGTTAGCTTCACCTTTTTTACAGTTATGCAATCTGAATTCTTGTCTCTACATCATCATGCCACCAAGTCGTTACCTTATGAATAACTTGTAATTCTGTCAGTTTACCTATTGCTTTTCTGTGTGGTTTCTTGTAGAGTGCTAGTCGGAGCTGATTTTCTCAACATGCCATAGTTTTTTGTTAGCTTGAAAGTTTCTGGAACATCTTGAAAAATCTTTGCATATGAAACCTAATTAGTTATCCAGATAAAGGCCATCTTGATCTTCAATTTCTTCTTTTACTAATTAATTTTGCAAATGTAAATTCTTTTACTGGATAGGTGTCGAAGACATTTGCAGAGGGCAAAATGGTTCTAGAAGACTATGTTTTAACTTTGAAGGCTTTAGTTGGGCTTGATGCTCTAGTTGAGGCTGTAGGAATTGGTAAAGGAAAGGAAGATCTCACAGTTTTCTCCACAGATTCTTCAAAGTCCAATCATGCGCTTCCCTTCCGGCCAGAAATACCGGTGGGCAAGGCGTGCTCAATGCTTACACCTGCAGAAATAATAACTTTTCTAACAGGTGATTTCAGATTAAGTAAAGCGCGATCAAGTGATCTCTTCTGGGAAGCTGTTTGGCCTCGTTTACTCGCCAGAGGTTGGCACTCTGAGCAACCTGGTAGTTATAATTATGCTCTCCCATCTAAGAATTCTCTGGTCTTTCTTGTCCCTGGAGTCAAAAAGTATACAAGGAAACTGGTGAAAGGAAATCACTATTTCGATTCTGTCAGTGATGTCCTGGGAAAAGTTGCTTCAGATCCAGAGCTGATAGATCTTGAGTCGGTAACCGACAATAATTGCAAAAGCGTGGAAGGAAATGGGTGGGCAAATGAAATGAAACTGGACCGAGAAAACTCCCCAGACCAGCAACGCCACTGTTATCTCAAGCCAAGGACTCCGAATTGTAGCATGGATGTATTGAAGTTTACTGTCGTGGACACGAGTCTGGCCAGTGAAAAGATGTCAAAGGTGAGAGAAATGAGAAGCTTACCAGTTGGAGTTTTAGCTTCCACATCTGAAAATGAATCCGACAGTGAAGATACCTCAGGGGAGCATACAAACGAATCTGAATCTATCGATACCATGTGCTGTGATAGGGAGAATGCTGATGTGATTAACTCTACCAAAGGTAACATTGGTAGGGAAGTGTCTACTGAAATAAATGATTCTAATTTATATGTTACCTCCAAGGACCGGAAGACAGATTCGTTAAGCAACACACAGAGAAAAAATTCTGTGAAATTCCAATCAAGCTCGAGACAGGTTCCGGATGACAAAAATGTTATTGGCCCTGTTACTAAAAGACGAAGGAGGTTGAGTACCTGTAGCCGTGCAGAGAGAAATTGCAATGTTTCCAACATCTTTGTGGCTCCCAAAGTAAAACAAGAAGAGGCCAGTTGCTGTTGTGAAAGTTCAGATTCTAACAAGATTGTTTTTCCGGGAGAAAAATCAATATTGGAGAATAAAGAGATCACTAATCCTCTGCCCCGGGAGATCAAGAAATTTGCAGATGTCTTTGTGGCTCCCAGAGTAAAACAAGAAGAGGCCAGTTGCTGTTCTGACAGTTCTAAGTCTAACAATATTGTTCTTCTGGGAGAAAATCCGATATTGGAGAATAAAGAGATCACTAATCCTCCGCCTCGGGAGATAAAAAAATTTGCGGATATCTTGAAAGAGTTTGCTAATCCTCCACCCCGGGAGATCAAGAAATTTGCAGATATCTTTAAAGAGATCGCTAATCCTCCACCCAGGGAGTTCAAGAATTTTGCAGATATCTTCGCCACTCAAATCAATAGCAAGGAAGCTGTTCCTGCAGGTAGCTCTTCTTGTCCTGGTGATCAACATGAGAAAACCCAGAAACGGACTATGATTGACCTTAACGTACCTGTTTCACCAGAAGTTGAAGCTGATGAACTTTGCAATGCCAAAACGACTGAGAGACTACAAAATAACACCAGGGAGGATACAGATAATCCCTGTGCAGCCACGACCTCCAACCCCGAGGAAAACTCTGAGCTGCCTAACACAAACACCCGAAGGCAGAGCACAAGAAACCGACCACTGACAGCGAAAGTGCTGGAAGCTTTTGCCTTGGGGTATCTGGACAGAAAGGAGAAGCGTAAAGGCAGGGATTATCCGCCGGACAGTCTGTCCCCTAGACCTTCCCGACGTGCGCGTGGCAAGAAGATGGGTGAGACTTCTAGTAGCAGTGGAGCAGATTTCCAAAAGGAAGAAAGAACAAATGTTGTGTGCAATGGTAATGGAGATGTGACTTTAACAGGCTTCAAGTCTAATAATGAAGGATGAAGGAACTGAACTCAGCATGAGAATATCTCTGTAGTCTTTGCCCTGGAAGAAGAATTATAATCACTTATTTCCAATAACGTCATAGCACAAGACATGAAAGAAGAAGTCTTTTCAGAATTTAATTTGGTACAGAAGAACATACATGACCACAGATACAAACTTGAAAAAAAAGGAAGACGAAAACCATGGATCTCAAATCTATGCCAGAGAGACTGCTTACACAAGAGGTTCCTTCAGCTGCAAGGTACTTGAAAAAGCCGAAACACAGGGAAATGCTTGAAAGCATAATAAAAATAGTCTTCCAAAGTTTTTTAAGCTGTTTCATTTCTTAGTTTCAATTCCTGTCCCAAATCTCAATTCCATGCCCTGTTATAAATAGAATACATAGCAATTCGATGCAGATTTATGACTGTAGTTTTGTCTGTGTTGAGAAAATATGCTGGAGAATGAAGTGTTTTAAGATTATTGAACGCAGTGAATATTGACTTGGGAAATGAGAGAACGATTAATGTTAGTCTAGCGGTATAAGGCTCTGTTAGATTTTTCTAAATCTTAAGTTCAATTTTTAAAAGAGACACTTATGCTGAAAGGAATAGCCACAAACTTCGAAATTAAGATACTTAGTAATAAAATCTGATTAATATTATAAAGAGATAGGATTTTATCTTTCATTCATTATGCATACATGCATAAATTAATAATTGTGTGTGTAAGAAGTCATTTTTCTATTCATAGCTGGCGATAATTTGCATTTGTTCTTGCAATTTTCCTTTGGATTTTTGAAAACAAATATTTATTAAATTAATATATTGCTGATTAGCCATCTAGAGGCAGTTCATGCTGGAAGAGAGTGGGATAGTGTGTTGAGTAGGGCAATAGTTTTGAATCTAAAACTAAAAATATTATATAAACCGACTAATAATTTCTAAGAATTCAATTTTTAATTTTAATTAAATTTTTAAATTATTTTCTTAACTTAATAGTAGAAATAATTTACAATTATTGAGTATTTACAATTTTAGAAAATGTTGCTTTTGATCTTTAATATTATTTTTTAAAAGGTAATTATATTTTTTTTTATCATAAATAAGATTAATTTATTACTTTCTTCTTTAAAAAATTTAATTATTTCTGTGTGGTTATACTATTCCCGACTCGTCTTAGTCCGTACAGTTGTGTCATATTGTGCTCAAGCTTTTCATTCTGTTTGAGTCTAATAGGTTGTATTTTAGGTTTCTTTTTCCTCTCAGGTCTATTTAGTGAGTGCAATATTTTTTTTTAAAGTTAGTAAAATTGACTTTGTTTTCTAAAAGAACATATTTGTAATTTGTAAATTTATTTTCTAAATTTTATATAATTTAGAAGGCTTATCTCTAGTTGCCAAAATAATAAAAAATTAAATATAAAATTTTGTATTGTGAAAAATAAATAAAACTTTGAATGGCAGCCAAATAGTCCTTTTAGCAGCTTCTTACTTTTACTAGAGTTAAATTAAGGGGAAAACATAATCCCCTCTTAGTACCACATAACATTTATTAAAAAATTACTCTCATTTGGCTTTCTGAGTGTCATTAAATATTAGGAAAAAGGTGAATAAAGATATTTTAAAATAAGTTTAAAAAAAGGGCTAGGGCGAGCAAGATGGTGGCGAGAAAGATAATTCGATGCGTAATATTTGATGATTGATGAACAGTGAGAAAAAAAGATGAACAGTAAGGAGGAGGGTATGATGGTAGTCAAAATCATTACTCAAGTCTTGCATGAGTAATAAATGATTAAAATAATTACTTGCAACTCAGTTATTACTAAGAGTAGTAAATGTCTTAGCGAAATTTGTTAAAATTATTGCTCAAGTCTGTAAATTCTATTTCAGGAGTAATAAATGACTAAAAGGTAATTTCCTTTTTTGCCTCTAAATTTTGAAAGGACAAATTGAAACTTAAGCCCAATATGCTATTTTTAAAATTCAGAGGCTCTTTTTATCCTTTTGAATTTAAAAAGTTATTTATTTATCTTTTTCCCTTCAATATTTGGTAAAAGTTCAAAATTGATTGAGACATTTTTACAAAGAAATTACTGCCTTACTACTCATTATAAAAATTAGTTAATTTTTTAATAGATTAAAGAAACTAAATATCACTTATTTAAATAAATTGAATAATATATAATATAAATTTATCTTAAAAAATTAAATTTAATTATAATTAACTGATATATTTAACTTTCTTAATCAACTTAAAAATATCACCTATCTTTTATAATTCTTATAATTAGAATTGATATATTACTACATGACATGTTTATGAATAATAAATTGTAAATGCTTTCAACTATGTCTTTTTATCTTGATAAGTTACTTGTTTATGTTTTATATATAAAATTGAAGGGAGTTCCATATTTTATGTAATGCGAGGCTTAGATCAAATAAAAGAGGCTCAATTGAATTATGTTGTGAGAGAAAAAAAAAGAGAACTGTGCATTATTTATGGCAGCGGGGGCTTGAGTCGCGTGACAGAGCTATAAATAGGGCGTTAGAGGGAGCCGAGCAAGAGCGGGACGTGCAGCATCCCCCGTCGCCACGAAGCATGGGTCAGGCATTTCGTCGAGTATCTGGAAGATTCCAACCTTCATCCGCTGCCGATACGACGTCGTCGAAGCTCAAGAGCGGCTTCGATCGGCGGCCTTCACCTCCCGGCAAGCCGGAGATTACCAAGTCTGGCGAACAAGACGCACTAGAGGCGGGTAAGTAAGTCTATGCCAAGGGATTGTAGAATAGTATGATCCTTTCACTTCATTTCTGTTTTATATGTACAAACATGTAGTAATTTCCGTAGTTGATGGATTATCCTGAGAATTTGATGCTCTGTTTCATTGCTGACGAGAACTTAGACAATGCGAGAGCTCACTGAATTTCGAGAGCTTTTTTTTTAATTGATATATTTGATTCTTTTTTGTCAGAGTTCCCGGTGGCTTACCAAGGATTTTTGACTTAGGTTTTGAAACAAACTGATTTTTGGCGTTTGTCTGAGTTGTCTATTGTTGTTGTTGCCACTTACCATTTCATTGTGGCTGATAGTATTGTTATTGTTCTTGCCTTAAGGTAGTCGTCCTAGGATTAATGTTGACAACATCTTGGAAGGAAGAGATCCTAAATTTGATTCTATGCTCGGTCAAATGGTGGGTAGAATTACATCAAAGCCTGGAGGGAAACCTGAGATGGGCGAGGTGAGTTCATGATTCTTTTCACTCCATACATAAAATATTAATTTGAAACCTCTTCACAATAAATGGGACTAGGAGTTTCTCACTGCTGGGAAAAAGGGAATTGGATATTCAGTACTAGCATATATGTTGAGCTTGGTATGCCGATTGGCCAAAAAGAAAAACTAAAAAGGATCTTGTTATGCTGACTTGGCAAAAAGAATTAAGATAGCTCAGGTCCAAGGGAATCACTTGCCTGTATAATGCTTTATATCTCTCAAGGACATGAAATCTTTCAATAAAATTCAACATTGGCGGTATGTACAGTTTGATCTTTGTCTTAATTTTTTCTTGGCTACTAATAAGCAACTAGATGATGTAAATTGGTTGACAGCTGCACTGTAATTTCTCCATCAACACTTGCAGTTCATGGTATATTTCCTTTGTCTACTAGTGAAACTAGGATATTATCATTGGCATTGAACAGATTTCAGAAATTTATTTCGGGGTACTTCACATTCTAACTGATACAAATTCACAAAATGCTGCAGTCAATTGTGACTAACACAGCCTGAAGTGTTGCATCTGGCATAAGGAAAAGTCTAAGACAACCTGAATCGCAAAACATGTCCTGTTATTAATTGTTTTGCTGAGACGAGCTCATCTCGTGGTTTGATTTTATGGTTACAGGCCTCGGTACAGAAATATAACAGGCCTATGCCAAAATTGCGAAACACAAAACCAGAATCTAGCAGGTACGAGGAAAGGCCTGTTCCTTCAGGCACTTTAAATGTAGCACAGTTAAGGCATGCCATCCTCCTTAATGAAGGCAAGGCTGATGATCACAACGGACAAATGGATGTCCACCAGATTGCTGAAAGATTCCAGGTTGATACTGTTCAGATTCAAAAGATCTTGCAGTTCCTATCACTCCCTCCTGAAGATATGAATAGAGAAAAGAAGAGAGACCGTGAAGCCGAGTGACCTTAAGAGAACTACTAACAAAGAGCCACTACTAAACAGGTTTCAAGACTAAATGGGGTCTTACCCTATGGAAGATGGTCAAAACCTTCCACAGGAATTCGAACGTGATACTGTGAATCTGAGGTGTGTATCGACTATTAGGCGACTCTCTGTTGTTCTGTTGTTATCACGGAGAAGCCCAAGTACTTAAATTTTGTTAGGATATTTCAATGTCCAGAAAAGTTTGTCCTAGTTATGGATATTTCATCCAGGGGTAGTTTTAATGAGCCGCAAACCAATGTTTGATATCATGTTCTTTCATTCTTCAGGCTTATAATGCCAACGAATCCTTGACTCGAGCTGTTTTGTTTATTTGCCATAAATACGGAACTCCAAAAGTGAGTTGTATTTTAAAAAAATAGAAATAAGAACCGTGCTAACCATGTCTATATCCAATTCATATTTGAATATAAATGAAAATAATGTTGAAAATTTGATCATTTTTGTCAATCCTAAATGGGGAAAATGCGGTTCTTTGTTATAACATGTTACCTCTCATTCGAGGATAGAAATGGCGAAATAAAAAAAAAGAATCACACGCACATCATTTTATCATTAAAAATCAAATACGAACGTATGTAATTTTTATTTTTTTTTGTTCTTTTAAAAAGGAGCTATATTTTGAATATAATGTGCTCGCCATTACAAACTTGGTCTTTGCCGTGAATCTCAACCCCCTTAACTAATCAAGAAGAAAAAATAGGCAAGCTGTAGATGCATTATTTTGGGAAAATTTGCTCTTGGATATCGACAAAATCATTATATCAATATTCCATTCAAGTAAACTTACAATTCAGTTTCTCACAAGTCACATTGTCTATAAATCATAAATAATGTGACTCACGCATGGAAAAAAAATATTTAGTTGACATCAATACTATTACCCATTTGAATGGTATGAATCTACCATTGACAGTTTCCACGAGGAAAAGAAAAAACGAAGAAACAGTATACTATGATCAGCTTCGTCCCTGAACTTCCCTCCATCTTAGGAACTAGTTATCTTATCAGCTTTACCTATAAGGCTATGAGTATGACTAGAAAATCAGCTTGTTCATCTTGCTTTTCTTCCTATCCTACGAGGGATTTAATCATCTAAACTTCTAGAGCTTGGCCCAAAAATGATGTGAATAATCATTGGAAAAAAAAAATAGAAGCTCAAAAATCATGTCATTGCGGACTCCAACCAATCTGAAGTCAATTCATACGCAACAAATGTAACAGCACCTGCTGGTGCAGCTTTTATAGTCGAAGGGACAAGCCCCTTGTATAGACCAGCCCAACCCTCCAACAGCAGTATCCGTTGCATGGCATCAAACATGTTTCGGTATGCACGATGCTCAACTCGAGCTCCATATCTCGGATGCCTTTGAAGACCTTCAATCTGCAGAAAACGATGATTAACGATGAGCATCAAAAAGGCCAATAACCTATGCATTGTCTTGTAAATGTCATCATATACTTGTTTCAGATGACACAAAAGGCATCAATTTCGAAGCATAAGGTCAAAACCAGTTGATTCGATGTTCAATTAGATGGTGTTAGTAACAAGGAGTAAAAATGGAAAAGGCCTATATCAGATATGTTAAGTGTTTGCTTCAATATTTTTCAATGAAAATATGGATGTAAATATTTTTATCAATTTGACACTACATTATTAACTCCATCAATAAAGCTCTCCCAGATGTCAAATTTTAATTGAACAGGTTAATACCAAATATCTAAATCGAAGTTTTGTCGTTCAAAAACATGTAGAGATCTACCTGAAATCTTTTCTTCACAACATCAAGTGGATGACAGACGAGTTTGGCACATGTCCCAGCGGCCAGCCCACAAAGAAAAAGCTGAAAGCTAGAGAGGCCATCTTCTGTGGAGGACAAGCTTGTGTTGGAATATTCGTAACGATTCCATGCCTATAATAACACATGATATATGACAAAAAGAATACGTAAGTTTCAAAACAAATTGCTCACAAAGAAAAATAGAGGAATACCCATCAGCATGGGAGATGAATCCAACAACTCAATCCTTCATGAGGTTACCACAAGAGGAAAACTTAATATATTTACAATTCTGCAGTGAGATAATTCCCAATTGACCTTTCTGCCACTATTTAGCACCAATTTTATTTTAAATGAACAAAATGAGGGTCTTATGCAAGGCACAATGCATAATTAATCACACAGATTCACTATCAAACTAGCACAGACTACTGTCTATAGCTTCAGTGAGTGCATATAACTTGTATTGTGTACGCATGACAGGAGTCATGTAAATCATACAGTAATTCATAGATGTAGAAGAATTAAGCATCTCTATCTACAACGGGGGTTCTACATTGAGTGAGAAACCTAAAGGAACACCCAGACAATGATTGGATAAAAAAAGTGCATACGAAGCAAGAATCACCTGCAGTGCAGGGTTAGAGAAAATAACCAAGTCAACTTCACAATGATCTAAATAAGATTAATGCATGCAAGGCATAGTGACAACTAATAGGAAAAAGCAAAAAACATCAGAAGAGACTGGAATTTTACCATGGTCCAACGCTTAAATGTATCATAGGTTCCAAATTGTAGGCCTGCGTAAGGTATAATCTCAACTAGTGTAGGTGATAATCCAGCATACAAACCTTGAAAGCCACGAGTCCCAAATATATCAAGGAATGCTGATCTCATATTTGGATATACCTAAATGGCAGAAAATGTTTACAAAGCATAATTACAAAAATCAGGCGCATAAACACCACGTCAACCTCTAATTGAAAGTAAGAAAAAAATGGAATTTTGTCGAGCAGAAAAGAGCGTGGCAACAGACTTTTGGCATCTCACTAACTTTGTGGCAACAAACAGAAATTAAGTGTGGTGCCACTTTAAGCCTTTGGAGTGGTTTAGAACCCTCGGCACAGCAAGTTATGTGCACTTGAGGAATGTCAAATTATTTAAAGGGATTACAGTTAGACTTTAGGGTATAGACCAATGGAACTAAATGATAGCTTAAAAACTATATTAGGAAATTTAACTAATTAGACAATGCATCTAATCAGAAAATAATGATTATACCTTAGGTTCACCTTGAGAAGCCAATATAGTTCGGAGTAGATCAAAGGGATACGACCCTACAGTAGCTGCACACCCAGCTAATGCCCCACTGACATAGGATAGATATGGGCTCAAATGAATGTGATTCTCTGTAGCAACAGAAGATACATGATAACAACATAAACCCTTAGTTGGAAAAAAATACAGGACACTCAGAACAAAAAATATCTCTAACATGAGCATTGGCATAGGTTTTGACCAGCACATATACTATATGCACACAATTATACTACCAACAGCATTCTTCTCTAAAATACTTAATGCTAGCTAATATGCTGAAGTCCATTGGGCAACAATTGAACTACAAAACATATACCTGTCTTGGAAGAACCAGATGCGAAAGTCTTCAACTTATGTAAGACTGTAAATTGTATGGCCGTATATGGCATAACCATGAGCAATGCTGGCACATTGCCCCGCCAAAAACCCTGAAACAAACAATTTAAGGAAGGTAAGGCATGTCACAGTAAAAATAAATAAATAATATGTATTTTGTCTCCAGACAAAGAAAAAAAGATGTCATCATACTTGAAGGGGGGATTTTGAGATTTTCAAAGCCATCACTAACAACCAAAGCCAATAGGCAAATTTTGTGAGGAGAATAGGAAGGTAAACATTATAACTCATTCTTTTATTGAACGCATGTAAGTGCATATTTCGCATCTCTCAATAAAAAAATGAATGAATAGGGAGGAAATCATTTGATTGGGATTACTAGGTGCATTGCTTGGAAACAAGCACCTCAACTATTTAAAGTTCCCAAAAGGATCATGCTAGAAGTAAACGGACAAGAAGAGTTCATGTTCAATGTGTTTTTTGTATAAAAATATTACTATTGCCGACAAATTGTTGCACATAACTGCATAGATAAACAGGAACATGGGAGGAACAAGCATTAAGAAGCTCTGCTGCTTTCAAGCTGTGTGAGGTATGATACATAAAGGTGATACGTAGGTGCATTTGAACAGACAAGATACATTTTGGTTTACTTATGCAAGTACATCACCTTTATTTACATCATACATTTACTGATATATTAAGGATTTTATTTTTAAAAGCATACAAGTGGAAGAACAATAAATGTACGTATAATTATAATATACAATCATAAGTATGCTCATTTTCCAATACATGTAAGGCATTGATAAAACTACTTGATAAACTTTGGGAAGACAAGATTCGAGGAAAAATTAAACAATGATAAAAGAAGCTGAGCTTCCCTACCTTTATACCTTCCTCTCTAAAAATGTCTTTACTAGCTTGAACTATCCCAGTATATTTTGATGGTACGTACAATTGCTTCCGTAGTGAAGCCCATGAAGATGTCGGCTCTAGTTGAACCTGTAAAGAAATGAGGGGAGACAAAAGAAAAGGCATCTTCAGCTTATTGCTCAACTTGAAGGCAGACATTTGAAAATTGGTGCAAATCTAAAAATCAAAATAAGGCAAAACTGGAACACACAATACATTTATTATCGTAGATATATAGAAAACCCCATTAGTTGTCAAAAGCCATAACGACAATCAACTTTATGTTCATAATGTCCCAATCTCTTGTCAGCAATTCAAACCATACTCTTATTCATGCTATGTTGTCTGGCTTATAAGATACAAGATCTGCCTCAAGCAACATCCAGATGGCCATAAACCATATTATTAGGAAGTTAATCTGTTTGAAGTCCTCAAAATTTCAAAACAAAATTAACTTTCCAAACCAAAACTAAGCCCACATTTTACCCATTCCAACACTAAGGAAATTGATTTAAATCATTTGAAACAAACATGTGACCATTAAAAGTTTTGCCAGGCAATAGCTAAGATTCCCTCTTCCTTCTACCATCCCTCTACCTAAACAGAAGAGGAAAGAAAAGTAGAAGAGGAGGAAATCCAAATCTCCGTGTTACTGAGTCATATTCATCTGTCTTTTCATTTTCCAGCTGCCATGCTACCAGACTACCACTCCCCGTGGAGTTTCTCGCAGCTTTGTTGAACAACAGCGGTTAATAGCAACGGAGGATTCATAGGCATAGAGTTTAGCTTGAAATTACCCAAACGGGTTCACTTACAATTCACGGTCAGAAAGACGCAACGGACCAGAACTGACCTGGAATCGAATCTTAATAACATCAAGCGGCGATGTCACTGTCCGTGATATACCCCCCGAGATTGCCCCAGCAGAAGAATCAATAATAGCCCGCTTCACCTTGTTCGGCTCGTCCATTGCCAGTAACACACTTCCCCTCCTTTAACCCTACAACCTGCCAAAGGACCGCCACAAATTCAAGAAACTTGTACATGCCATGTTAAAAATATACCAGAAATCTCACAGCACCAATGAAAAAAAAGTAACAAAATAAAGGAAGGAAGAAACCAACGTCAACAATGCCAGAGAATAAGAAGTATAAGTGAAGAAAAGAACAATCGTGTCACGAACGATTAGCAACATACAGCCTGTAACAGATGCTCCAGAAAGCTAGGGTTACTCTGAAATTACGCAAGATCACCGAGAATTATAGAACTCAAAAGTTCAGAGACAAAAAAGCGTCCAAGTTTCTGAACAATTGATACGATATCAGCTAATGCTTTTACCTGGAATCAAGGAATAGAGCCCCCATTCATATATTATAGGGATGAAGAAAAAGAAGCAGTGCCTTTTGTTGCCGCCTTATTTGATTGAGAGGACTTAGAAAGAAAACAACAGGAAGGGTCGTCTTCTTCGGGTCGGATGAATTTATTTTGCAGGATTCTGACGAAGAGAGATCGTTGAAAACCGTAGTTGAGTATTGACTGCAGATGAAGAAGAATTTAGGCTGGGCCTATAATCACGTGATTGCAGGACTGAATCTTCCTTTTCTAGGTTAATATGATAATTTATTTTGGGAAAAAAAATCTTAGAATTAATTATAATTAACAAGATTAAGAAGAAAAAGTTGTTCGTTTTTTGTTTCTAAAAGTTGGTTTTAATTTGATATTACTACTGTAGATAATAGATATAGATTATTTTTTTAATATATTTAAAACATGACTAGATAAGTAGGAGTAGTATTAAAATTGATACACGCAAAGTAGGAGTAGTTAGTTATTCATGCAATCTAAAAAAGCCATTAAATAGAATAAATTATGATACAACTTATATTCCTCATCCTTTTTATAAAATATAAATAATAAATTATTAGGTAAAATAGTAAATATCTTGATCTTATTTTTTTAGATGTGTCCAGTATCATAATCTTATTTTTTATACATAACTTTTTAATTTAATACAATTTTACCTATTATCTTTTTAATTTTATATAATTTTTTGTACTTAATAAATAATATTATAGATGGAATTGTAACAGATTAAAAGATTATAGATTAAATTGTACTAAATTAAAAAGATTATGGATGAAATTGTATCACAAATAAGATTAGGATATTTGAATAAGATCAATATATTATGTGGTATTTTACCCTAAATTATTTAGATTAATAAGTTAGTTAAGATTAATTAAAAATAATAAATATATAAAAAGTAATTTAGTTTTTAAAAGTACTTGGACATAGAATGAGTGAGAAGATGAATGAGAAAAATAGATAAAAATAATATGTCATTAATTGGAGATAAAATAAAAAATATATTAAATTAAATTTTTAGAAAAATATGAGGTGTAGCTTATAAAAAAAGAATCGAACTCATTCAAAAAATTGTAATTTATAAAAAGTGTAAAAGAGTATATACCAAAAAAAAAAGCCTAAATAAATATAAAAAAATACTTTTAAAAAGTTATTTTCAATTAGACTTCATAATACTTAAATCATACCCAATCAAATACAAAAAGGTGTAAGAGAGTGTTATTTAAATACTTAATTAGTTAATAAAAATATCAGATATAGATTATTGTTTTTACTCGATGAAACAGAGAGAAAATTAAGATTGAGCTTAGTTTGACCAATTAATCATGACCTTACCTACCCTTAATTAGAACTAAATTGTGTCAGTCTTTTGCAAATGTCAAAGGTTAACAACGTCACATTGTATAATATATAATTAGTTAATTAATTACATAAAGTGTTGTGGTTGCTATTTAAAGGAGGGAAAACTCCTCGAGCAAAATAAAAATATTTGAAGATATTCTTTTCATAACTGGAAATAAAAACTTGAATGAAAAGTTAATTGTTTTGTTATATCTCAATTTTTTTTATTTTTTTCAAAAGGAGATAGTGGAACGAGAGGGTATGTGTCCATCATCTTCTTTATTCCAATCATGGGTTTTTTTAATTTATTTTGATTACATCACAGAGAGTTCTAGAATTTATCGCTACTAGTTAACCTCAAGCAAAATGCAATAATGGAATGAATAGAACTATTATAAAAGTAATTAGTTTACGGTAATTCAAACGGGCCATGATTAAAGTTCAGATATTTATATTTCTGAGTTCAAGGCTCTCCTAAAAAAATCAATATCTTCAAGATTAATTTGATAGTTCAATGTTCATCAGATAAAATGAATAAGCAAGTGGGCCTTTGGAATAAGTGTCCTACTTTGAAGACACTTTCTTCTGTATAGCCACTTAGCCATTTAACTTTGAATTTAATCGATGGACATAGTTTGTCTTATAAAAGTACTCTGGGATATGGAAATTGGAAAGTTTTTGACATAAGAAAATTTTTGTAGCTTTATTTGGAATCTACAAAGTGTTTGACCATAGCCATCTTTTTAAATTTTTGCCATCTTTTGTTTATCATATGAAAGATGAGCAAAAAATGCCACTTGAATTATTTATAAGATTTAAAGGGTATAAATTATATAATTAATATTATCCTTAATATAAAAAATATTTAATTAATTTGATTATATTAAAAAATTTAATTAAATTAATTAATATGATATATTTTTTTTAAAATATCCTAATTATTTTTATGAACTCATTTCCTCCCCTTCTTACTTTATTATTATTGAGTGAGTGTTAATAGGATAATTTTAAAAAAAATGATAAATATAAGAAAGAAGTATTATATTTATGACCGATATCAACTATCTAATTATGTCATATATTAAAGATTGAATTAGCACATAATATCTGCAATTTACTTAACATTATATACTTTTATTACCACATGTTCTTGTAGTTATAACTCATACAATCCTCATAGGTGGTCCCTCAACCGATTAGTTAAAAATGTAATATACACATTTCCATAAAATAATAAATAAGCTGTTAAGTTTATAACTTAATGGCACCCCATCACATGTCTCCTCATACAGAGCAGGTCACGGTTCTATGCAAGGTTATGTTGGGTTTTAATGCTGTCTTAATAAAATAAATAAATAAATAGGCAATATAGTACAAATTAAACCATTCAAAACAAAGCACTATTTATAATCTAGAATATATTATAAATTATATATATATTTTTTAAATCTAGGTGATATCCCATAACAATAGCTAGAAACTAATACTCTTAAAGCGTAGAGATTACAAAAGTGAGTTATATATTTTTTAATAAAATATTTTTTATAAATATGACTTAATTCGAATTTAAGACATCATTTTAAGGAGTCATACTATTTATCAATTATATGGGGTTTTATTAGTAATTACACATCTTTTATATATATATATATATATAGACACGATTTGATATGTCCAAATGTATATATATAGACACGATTTGATATGTCCAAATGTAAGGTCAGGAACATGGCCTACCAAGAAAAAGAGAGAATGTTGTTTCATTTTCACAGCCCAATAATTTAACCAAAAAATGAAGAAGAAGAAGAAATAAAACATAAATTTGATGACACACTCCCTTGTTTGTTTTATTGTGGATGGGTCAATCCCGTATAACACCTCTTCTATACCTCCAAGGGACCCTGCCGCTATCCGTCCGGCCCAGACAAGAAGTGGAATATAACTTAACGAGGATGGATTGTGGCCTTGAATTGATTTACTCTTATTATTTAAAATTAAATAACTAATTTATAAATATTAATAAAACTAATCAAATTAATTATTTACGAAATATTAAATATATACATTATCTTTACGAAATATTTTTAATATATACAATTTATAAAAATAAGCTAAAAAAGGTTTATAAATTAAAAAATAATTAATTAAAATTTTATATTTAAAACTACAACAATCCCATTAACTAGCTATTTGACGATATATTTTTCCTAGTTATAAAGACTTGTTTAAGTAGGGATAGAAATTTGTCAAACACACATGAAAGGCAAGTAATAAAAGGACAAAATCATTGGGCTGTGTCTTGTTTTATGCATGCCTTGTCCCATCGTCCATCAAAATTATTATGTTAGGAGCCATTTGATTCTATTTAGAGCTTAAAAGCTAACACCTCATCCAAGTATGATAGGTGGGGTTGTCGTTGGGATAACTAGTTGTTGACAGCCATCTGATTTTTAATGAATCTCTCCTTAAGAATGAAGTTGTTTCATTCCCCCTTAACATATACTTTTGGCAAAGCAAATAGCAACATAGCACTACAAAATTGCATTTTTCTTAACATGAGAAGGGTTTTGTGACATTTTGAGCTATATATTGTTGGCAAATAATCATCTGCTAGAAGTACTCCACTTATTGTTTTCTCAATGTTTTAATCCAAAAAAAGAAAAGCAAATGGCATTTTAACATGAATCAGCACCCAAATTTCATAAGGATGAATATTTGGGCCTTGACGTCTCCAAAACAATCTCCAATGATAAGAAAGGCCATGTACTAATGGGCTTTGAGCCCATCCAAGTGTCCATTCTCAAAACTGAAAAGCCCACGTATATTGAAACAATGAGTATCGTATAAATATATAGTGCCTTTGTGCCAATATATATATATATATATATATATATGGTGCATGTACCGCCAATTAGAGTTGACATATATGATAAATAATATATTTATATCTTATAAAGACGGAAGTTCGATTCTCACTGCCATTGTGAGGACTCTTTTAGCATGCAATCTCTTAAGTCCCCCTATAAGCGCTCTATGAGCCTTAGGACTATGCTCTGCCCTTAGTAGGGAGACCGATGTCGAACTCACCTAAATTTTTTTATAACAAAAATAATATAGTGTATGTACGCCAGTTCGATTCTCGTTGTCATTCTGTCCAATTAATGCATGTAACAAAATAAATATAGTGCATGCGCATAAACCGTCTAATTACTATTTTACTCCTATCTTTTTCCCACACTATCTTCTCCCTCTTCTCTAGTAATCGTTTTTTCTCTACTCACTTCTATCGTCACTTCCATCGCTGTTGTCACTGGTTGACTTCTATCACTGTTCCGTCCATCATCTCTCCTCCTTACTATTAGTGGTCTCGGTGTAACGATTTGCAGAGATGGTCTCTGTTCTCTGAAAGTCAACGTCGATAGAAGTCACAGAGGTGCTTTCGCGTCTTCTTCTTCTCGTTGTTGGCTTATTCAGATCTTACAAATGGAGGTGGAGGCGGTGGGAACAGCGTCATCGTCAGAGGGGCAAAAGAGGATAATGATGAACAATAATTAATAATAAATAAGTTAAAATAATGCTTTATCTTATAATCATTATTTTATCTCATACCCGTTTTAGTAATTTATCAATCACAAAAATTATTCTGATAATACACATCCAAACACTCATTTATTCTGAATTATTTTTTTCTATAAAATTTTATAGAGAGAATAGCTTATCCAGAATTATTTTTAAATTATTTTTTAAAAACTAATAAAATCGGACTCAATCTTATATTTAGCATTAGGTCTAACGGGACCTAAGGGCTAGTATCTAAATATTATTTAGTACATATTTTTTAAATATAATGATATTTATACTTAAAAAAAATAAAACTACATTTCATATAATAATATACTCCTACTTTTCATTGTAATTTTTTTGGAAAATTTCAAAAAACCCTCATTGAAATTTAAAAATTTCGTTTACTACATTTTATAAACTATTTATAACTCTTGTAAAGTTATTTACAATTTTTTTATAAAAAATCTTGATTTAAAATTTTAAAATTTAAATAGGTATTTTTTGAGTTTTTTTTTTAATTTTTTTAACATAAATACTATAAAATTAATCATGTATAAGAAATTAAACAGGGATATGATACGCGTTACACAAATCAGTAAGTGAAACATTGCCACACTCAAGGGATGAGACGTACATAATTGTATAATCAAAATAACTATTTGGTGAGCTTAACGTATAGTTTAGCCAACAAATTGCTTTGAATAAGTTTCAGAATTTCAATGGAATTGCCAGATATATGTGGATTTTTGTTTCTGTGGGCATTGAACCTAACAAAGTGAAACTACTCAAAATACCAAGCCACTATCTGCACCAAAACCGATTTTCCAACGACGTCATTCACAGCATGCAAACCGAATTCACAATCGCCATGGCAAGGCCACACAACTTGATTACGTCCTCAACCAACACCATCGATAGCTTCGTGTTGACAGTGTTTAAACTGAGGTATTAGCATCAGAAGTATCTACTCACAATTTGTAGCTTATTGAAATGGAATCAATTCTTTGGATTTAGCCCCTCGTGTGTTCACGAGTTCCTCCAGAGCTCGCACAGTAGGTATGCTCTTGTTTTCTAGCTACTTGTGCTTTTCGCGACTGAGAGTTCAATACTTGTTAGGGTTTTGTTGTCAATAGGTTGAAGCTTTTTCAGCCCCTCTCATGAACGGTCTTGGTGAGCGACTGGTATAAGAAATGGGGAATTTGGGGACTCTGAAACTTGGACTGAGTTTGAAGCTGTAATTGAATCTCCGAGTATGATTCACCACTTGAGGAATAACAATTTTGCAGATCAAAATGTGCCATCAGCAGATCTGGCAAAGAAAGTCAGAGAAGTAAAAGGAAGTAAATGTAGGGATAATGAACTTGAAGAAACTGTGGCTAGGGCGAATGACGTAGAATATGAAGTGGGAGATATGGTTTGGGCAAAGATTAAATCATATCCATGGTGGCCGGGTCATATATTCAAGGAAGACTGAGCAGTTCCTTCAGTTTTGAAAACAAAGAAAGAGGGGCAAGTATTGGTTGCATTTTTTGGGGACAATAGCTACGGATGGTTTGACCCTAAGGAACTTAAACCATTTGATCCCCACTACGTTGAGAAATCGAAGCAGTCGAAACTTCCAGCTTTTCTGGATGCTGTTGAGGATGCTGAAGACGAGGTCAGCAGGAGAGCAGCGTTAGGGTTGGCATGCTGGTGTCACAACCTTGTATCGATGCGGCCTATAAATTACTTTGATTGGTTTTATGCTGTTGATATAAAAGGGCACGATTCCTCTGGGGTATATTCAATGAAACAAATAAAAAGAGCTAGAAATGAGTTTCAGCCAGTTGTTGCACTTTCTCTCTTTAGACAGTTGGCATTGATCCCTGGTGGGAAGGTGCAGCGAGATGTGGCTTGGGTTAAGAATGTGCGCAAGGCTGTGTTTGAGGAGATTGATGAAACCCGTGTGCTATCATATGGAGATCAATCAGAGAATTATAACTATTCAACCATTGATTTAGGACAACTACAGAAAGAAATACCATTTCAAGGTTTAAAAATATCACTTTTCTGAGTAGTCTGTGCTGCATTTTATTTATTCCTATTCACTGCATGCAGTTAGGACTATGGCATGGATTTTTTTTTTTTTTTTTATGTATAAAGTAGAATATAATAGATCAAGCCTCTAGGAGCATGAAGACCAGTCAGTCATACCTTGTGTATCTAGTACTTTTTAATGCGTTCCCACTACAGCTTAAACCTGAGTTGAAATTGAAGGGTCGTCAGTTTGTCATGAAATCCAAATCCTACATTTACACTAACTGACAATTTACTTAAAGTCAATTCTCCTTCGAATAAATTTCCTTTGTTTTCTCCTTGTATTTGGAAATTGTAGATGGTATTTGTCTCCCTCATATAGTTCAATGTTCTGCATACCGCAGTTCCGCAGAGTAGGCCCATTGAGGTTTCTGAAGCCGTAGGACAGACAAAGAAATCGGCTAGTTCGGTAGAGCTCACCAACCAGCTTGAAAGAGAAACCTGCACTTCTAAGCAATATGAAAAGGGTGAGTGTACATCATGTGATAGGAAAGTTGAGTCTCAGGGTAGCAAGACACATCAATATGAAATCCTTAAAGATGGAACTGATGAGTCATTCAAGATAAATTCCATAGAAGAGTCTGGTCAAATTATATCATGTGACAAAGGGAATTCATTGACAAGCCAACCGCAGAAAGAAAACAAAGCAAACCACACGTTGTCCTCTGATTCTATGGATGATATGCAAGTTCTTGGTTCAGTAAGGACAGAAGCTGAACTTTTCCCCGTCCGAAGTCCTCTGAGTGCAAGAGCCCTGAGCCTTCCATTGGATTCAATTCCACCCAAAAAACGTATAAAGCTTGATGGCTATCCAATGACTTGTCAGCAAAGCAGTATCCATGATGATAGGGAAGAGATCCCTCAAAGGGTTCAAAGAGGGGTGAATAAGTCAAAGGCAGTGGCTGCAGAGGAAAAGGCTAGAAACCAAGTGGATATAAAGTCACGGAATAGGAACCAAGAAAAAAGGGATTCTGTACATGTGGTTAATGAAGTTAAGCATCTTCCAAAGAAACCTGAAACTTGTGTGAAGATTGAGAAACCTACATTTTTAATTGTTAGATTCCCTTCTAAATCAGCACTTCCGTCCTTTTCAGAGCTTAAAGCAAAGTTTGTACGCTTTGGACCCCTTGATCTTTCAGCAACCCATGTTTCTTGGAAATCTTCAACATGCATTGTTGCCTTCAAATGCAAATCTGATGCTTTGGCTGCCTATGATTATGCAACCCAGAATAAATTTCTCTTTGGCAATGCAAATGTACATTACCAGTTGCAGGCATCAGAAATCCCCCCTTACAATCACAAATATCTGGAGATCAGCTTGTGAATCAAACCTATGGAAAGGATTTACTGTTGCCAACCATGATAACTGGTGCTCCTACGAAACCAACGATTCAGCAAAAGGCACATCAAAAGAAGCCTCTGGTATATGTGACTAGTCACGTTGCAGTTATGCGTAGCCAAACTCCTTCCTTGAAATTTGTTGTGGATGAGAGTGGAAGTGGGAGCAAAGAGCAGCTGGTCATTCGAAACAGTGTTAATTGTTTTAATTACGATGGTCCCTATGTTAATTCATCTCCTTCCTCAACTCTTAGACCCTTACATGCTCTTCCTGTTGATATGTCTAACATTACTGGTGACTGTCTATTTTGTAAATCTGTTGAGCTTTCTAATGATCGATCTTCTCAATCAGCTGGCATGAACACCGTTGCTTCCACTACCACACAAGGCATTGACATCTCCCAACAAATGATGAGCAACCTAATCAGGTGTAACGAAATCATAAATAACTTGAAGTCTAAAGTAGGATATGTTCCTTTACATCTCTGATTACTCCACAGAAATATTGCCATATGGTCACAGAAATATTGTGGAGTGCATAGTTATTGAACAAGTTTGGAATCAGGATTGTTCAGTAGAAGATAGTATTCATACTATGTAGTCGTGGGCAATGGATTTTGTATCATTAACCATGACAGCACGCTGCAGATAGAATACTTGTAGACGTGGTTGCTACATTAATATATCTTTTTTTAATTCTGGTGCAGCTGCTTGGGTTGAAGAAGGAAAGGATTAAGTTGCGTGAAAATTTTTTTTGTAATGACGTAAATCCTTTTGTTTCTGTTTCCTTAATAGTGAAGGCCGAAAAAAGAAAGAGAAACTTGAGGGTGCTCAATACACGGGAAACGCAACGCTGAAGCATTATTTTCAGTTTTTCAGCGTATATACCGCGTTTGGTCAGGCTTCTTCTTCTTCTTCTTCTTTTTTGAATTTTTCTTTATTTTCCCTTATAATAGTGGAGAGAGAATATTCGATTTAATATAAACTCAAATATTGGCTTTTGTGATTTTTTTGTTTGGTTGCCCACCTAATTCATCAGAACTTTGCTCCGACTATATCAGGATCGGTTCACCTTGCTTTTGTGAATTTGCTTGATGACGATTACTCACACGATAAGGCCTGGTCGCTCGGAATCGATCCCCCTCACTACCTATGGCTTTTGTTTTTAGCCTATGGCTTATAATTATTTCCGATATTCTCTACCAAATTACTATATATTACTAGACTGGATTTTTTGGGCCCAATATTAGTTTCGTTTCTTTTTATTTAAATACAACCTGCTCAGTATACCCCAAAAAAAAAATACAACCTGCTCACAATAAGTTAATGTAATTTATTTATTTTCAAATGCCCTGCTGGGAAATAAAATAAATGGTTGTCAACGAAGAAGAATGATTAAGAATTACAAGCTTTCCCCTAAAAAAAGAAAATGTTAAAACTGACGCGTCAATACGGAAGATTATCCAGCGTGAGGAAGATTCCTGATTCCTTCTAGTTTCGTATTAATTAAGAGGACGAGTCCCATCTCCATTAATTGAGAATCAAATTTATAAATACCCTCTCACTTCTCAACCTTTATCAATTATCATCCTCTTCTTCGTTCTTCAAGACGCAGCACACAGCACACAGATATGGAATACTTACCGTTAGAGCTTACGATGATTTCCGCTAAAGATCTTAAAGATGTCAACCTTCTCTCCAAGATGGATGTTTACGCCATCGTTTCGATTTCCGGCGACGCCTACCAGAACCAGAAGGCCAAGACTCCCGTCGCCCGAGACGGTGGTACCAGCCCCACCTGGAATTTCCCCATGAAATTCAACATCAACGAGTCGGCGGCACGCCAGAACCGTCTCTCCATCGAAATCAAGCTCAAATCTGAGCGTCCCATGGCCGGTGACAAGGACATCGGGGTCGTCCACGTCCCAGTCAAAGAGCTCCTGGATAACACCGGCGACGGCAAGTCGGCGCAGTTCGTCAGCTACCAGGTTAGGAAGCCCTCGGGCAAGCCCAAGGGGTCGTTGAATTTCTCTTACAAATTTGGGGAAAAGGTCACCGCTCCGGTTGCTGCGCCGCCGGCCGGGAAGGCACATCACGAGGGAGTTTCAAAGGGTGAGCCAGTGATGGCGTATCCTCCACCAGCGGCGGGATCCAGCTCGATGCCAGCGTATGCCGCCGCGCCATACCCTCCGCCACATGGAGCATATCCTCCTCCGCCGCCTCAATATGCAGGTGGATACGGGTACCCGCCACCGCCATACCAGGGTGGGTATCCCCCGGCATATGGCGGTTACCCGCCAGCTCAACCGGGTTACGGGTATCCGCCAGTTCAGCAACCGGCGAAGAAGAACAAGTTTGGGATGGGTTTGGGAGCCGGATTGTTGGGTGGAGCTCTCGGCGGTTTGCTGATTGGAGACATGGTCTCCGATGCTGCTTCTTACGATGCTGGGTATGATGCTGGCTTGGATGATGCTGGTGGATTTGACTTCTGATCAGTTCTTTTTTTTTTCCCGGGTGGTAGTTTTGAGGTGGTAATATTTTAACTGATAATCTGCATCAAGTTTAGCTCCTTTGAATGTATAAATCATGTTGGATTTTGAAGTGATCGATGCGAATTATATGGATCTTGTTCTTGCTTGTGATGAAGACGATGACAAATATGTGATATACTACTACTACTACTTCTGAGCCTTCGAATCATTCTATCTCCTGCAAATGGATGTGTTCTTCAAGCTTGAACATAATCAATGACTAAAACTAAACCTTTGATGAGAAGGAACTATTTTTTAATCGTTTTAGAAGTAAAGCAGTGATGAATTGTTAAGTTGCGGCATAATTATACGAATGAATGAAAATATAAATGCTTTTGAAATTGAGAGATGGAAAATTGCATCCCCATTAACAAAGAACTGAAGAAGCATCCAAAAGCCTCTGCAAATTATGTATTGGCCTTTACTGTGGTATGAGAGAGTGACGCTGAGGTCGATGTTGATGATTTCACTGAGCTTCACATGCACATAATTAATGAATTATTCGAAATATAATTAATTGTAATGGGCCAGCCACGCTATTGAAATGGTAGGGGAAAGTCAACATTCAAAGGCCTCCGCAAATGGTGTCCTAGCTTGCTGCTTAGTTACGTAGGGTGCTTGTACCAAAAAAAAAAAAGTTACGTAGGGTGCCGACATCAACAATAGCGACGTTCATTTGTTCATTATATATATATAATATGTGTATATTATTTTAATACTTTTAAATTATGAATCATACCTTATATTTAGTAGGAGAGAGGAAAGATATTTTATCTATTTTGTTAGTACAAAAAAATTTAAATAAATTTGACAACACTCCTCCACTAAAATTAGGATATAATTTCAGTTTAAAAAATATTTATAAAAAATTTACGAGATCACCTATAACCTAAACTTTTATCTGTAACATGATAAACACTTCTATCTCTTGATGACTTTTGATCGGCTGATGTCATCACACAGAATTGTATCTTAGTTATTTCACAAGAAATATCAGTTTATATATACTTCTTCCAATGTTAATCATATATAGAGCAAAAATTTAAAGCTCTACTTAATCTTTATATGTTATATGAGGTAGGTAGTTTTTCCCCCAATCTTACCCCTTTCTAATTACAAAAAATTAGCATGCTTTTAATTCTTAAATAATGCTGAAGGTGAAGAGACTTATCCACAACTTTGCTGCCGCTTGTTTGTATAGAATAGAAACATTACTTATTTTAAATTATCTTGTGTTGTATCAGATAAATATATGAAATAAATTGTCTCATAAAATGTAAAAGCATGTGATTACCAAGTTATGCAAACACGCACTAAAACGAATTGGCTAGTTTATACAATAGAGGGTATTTAAACACTATTTTTTTTCCAGTGGATATTTAAACATAATATTCATGCTATAGTTTGATCATTAAAAGGATCGTCAAGGTTAATCTTGAATGGCCCAAGTAAATGCACAAAAGGACCTGGGTTTTACTCCATATGCTACTTCCTTGATATTTTCCATGCAGCCAGAAACGGGTAAATAACCCGTCGCTTAGGTTCACCAATTAAAAAAATAAGATATACGATTATTTAAAATATATTTAATTATTAAAAAATATTACTTTTTTATAGTTCTAATTGCAGTGTTTAGAAAAATATTCTAATTCCTAAATATTTAAATTTATACTTGAGGGTAATAGACGGCTCACCCTGTTCAATATTAATATCGCTTAGGAAGAAGAGAGACTTTATCCTACCTCGTAGGTGAATCAAACTCTTTTTATTTTTTTTTGTAAAAAAAGAAAAGAAAAGAAACCGATAAATAAAGCATAGAGACCTGACAAGAATAATCTCGTTCCCCTTTAAAACTAGTCTTTGAAAACTCCTCAACTCCCCAGTCTTTGGGTTAACGGTTAAGCTGACCCCAAGCTTCCGTTTTGTCCCCTTCCATCTCACATCTGCATCTTGCTCTCCCTCTCACGAGCATTGATCGCTGACCATTTCGAAAGGATATAATCAGCTTGAGAAAAGAATTTAATAACTGCAATGACTTCAGGAAACCCAGTCTGCACAACAAATTAGGATCTACAAGAAAGCAACAAAAAAAAATAAAATCGATTGGTTCAAAATGCGGAAAAAGGGTTTGATAAAGGGAAAAGAATCAGAAGGAGTGTTGAGTGTGCATTTTGTGAAAAGGAACTAACCAGTATTTCTATAATGGAATCAATCAAATCAAAATCAAATCGGAATCACGTTTATAGAAGAAGACGAATAAAGAGAGAGGTGCGAGCTACGGAGTGGGGTAGTTAAAGATTGTGATCGAGAAGGAAAGTGAGAGTGCGAAGAGAATCAGAATGTGTTTGGAGGGATCCCTGCAATAATCTTTCTCTCGTTTCTCTTCATTCTAAGAAGGCGTCGGAAACGAAGCAGAGATGGCCGGAATCGGAGACAGCCGCCCCCAGGCCACTGACTCTGCCGATCATCGGTAAACTTCACTTGTTGGGTAAACTCCCCCACCACGACCTTCAATCCTTGGCCAGAAGATACGGACCCATCATGTCCTTTCGAGTAGGACAGGTACCGGCGGTGATAATTTCCTCGTCGGAAGCTGCCGAATGGTTGCTCAAGACGAACGACGCCGTTTTCGCCTGTCGTCCCAAGTTTCAAGCCAGCGACGTCGCTACTTTTGGATCGAAGGGAATCGTGTTTTGCTAGTATTGGTCTTACCCGAGGAACATGAGGAGATTGTGTACATTGCATCTTCTCAGTGATTCAAAAGTGGAGTCTTTTACTCCTCTGAGGAGGGAAGAGTTGCAGGCGATGGTGAAGTCGCTTGAGGAAGTTGCAGCGGCGCGAGGTTGTGGACCTTAACCAGATTCCACCGCTAGCGTATCTCTACGGCACCCTGGCAGAGGACGAAGCTGATAGGGAGAGCGAGATGTAGATGTGTGATTTTTTTTTTTTTCCTGACCTTCAGATACAATGGATGGGAGAAACCGAAGTTAACCTCCGTTAGCTTAATCAGCAGTCAAAAAATTATTTTAGAGCGTTAATTATATATTTAAATAATTTAAAATATTAATTATACTATTAAAATTGTGTTAGGCAGAGCTTAACCCTAAATTATATTTATATAAACTTGTATGTGTAGATATATTTTAGCAAGTGGCTTCTTCTTTTTGATTATTCCCTTCTTCCTTCCTTTAAAAAAAAAAAAAAAACTGATGTAAGCTCCACATTTTAACATCTTCCGCTATCATGTGCAATTACAATGTTTTACTCTTCCATCTACCTACATGCCACCCCAAGTCTTAGGTTTAAGGAGGTGACAGAACTTGTTCCCCCCCTTAATAATCAATAGAAAAAATTAGGGGGGAATTAACATGATACATTTTTATAAATTTTGATTTAGATCCTCATCAATACAATTTTCAATGGGGTTTCTTTTCCCCAATTTTCCCTCACTAATATCAGAATATTTATTATTTACTTACTATTTATATTTCATAGAGAGAAAAGAAACATATGTTTTTTATTTTTATAAGAATAAACTTTCTTCTAAATTTAAAATATCAGTTTAAAGCTTTTATATATATATATATATATATATGTGCCATATTATATGTTTCATTGCTTTCTAGCCGACCATGAGACGCAGCGCTAGGGTTTGAGTTTGAAGTACTTTGAACTCTGAAGAGCCAAACAGTTCAACAGCTGAAACGATTTTCGGAAGCGGAGATGAGACCGTTGGACGAGACAGAGACGACTGCGGTATTCGAAAAGCTCTTCAAATTCGTCGGAAACAATCTCAAGAACATTGTCGAAAATCCCTCCCATGAAGGTCCCGATTCCAACCCTGGCCGCTATTGCTTCCGCCTAAACAAGAACAAGATCTACTACGTCAGCGAATCCCTCGTCAAGCGAGCCACCAACATAGCCCGACCCAACCTCGTTTCTCTCGGCACTTGCATCGGCAAATACACTCATGGAGGTAATTTTCATCTCACAGTTCAGGCTCTCAACTTGTTGGCCGCCAATGCCAAGCACAAGGTCTGGCTCAAACCCCAGTCTGAGATGTCGTTCATGTATGGGAATCATGTGTTGAAGAGTGCTTTGGGAAGGATTACGGAGAACATTGCGCCTGGTGATGGAGTTGTGGTGTTTTCCATGTCCGATGTGCCGTTAGGTTTTGGCATTGCTTCTAAGTCGACTCAGGATTGCAGGAAATTGGACCCTAATGGTATTGTGGTTCTGCACCAGGCGGATATTGGTGAGTATTTGAGGATGGAGGATGAGCTCTGAAAGTTTTTTTTCCCCAGCAGAGAGGGGCCATATCTGCTATAGTTTTTTGTGAGTGTCGTATCCAATTTGAGTCACCTTGAGTTTTTTATGCAACTAGGAACTGGTGTATTACATTGCGAATTTTTGTTGTTAAATATTGCAGTGACTATAATTATATTTGTCTTCCCCTCGACTACATCAATGCCTACAATGTTGTTTTACTCATTTGAATTTGATTACTTGTTAAGGATTTTTGAATTCATTATACTTTCTACATCTATGTTTAACATTGAAAACCCCTTGAGGTTTCTGATCCACAAGAGTAATGAAGACAATGCATTGCGGATTCCAGCTGATGCACTTTATCTATTTCTTATTTCTCCCTTGGAATGAATACCATATAGAATTCAGAACTCTTATGAAGTTGCATTTGTTAGTCTTTTCTCGTAGTCATGGTCAAGGTAATGTCTGAAATGCGATATGAACATTTATTGGCCGTGGTTAGTCGCTACAGATATATTTTGTTTATCTAGTTTTGGCTTTAAATGTCTCCTAAATTTAGAATATAAGACTTTGTTTATTTGGTTACTCCTGTCCTTCATTTAGTTTTTATCCTTAAGCTATAGGGATTGAGAATTCTCCATTATTTTGGGTTCAGAGGGCTCTCAAGAGTTCTCAACCAGAGAAAAGTTACAAGTTCCCATAAAGAAGAAGAATACGGTGGTAGTGGTGAAAATATAATATAGCAGAAATGCGGTCTGTTCTACTGAATATGAACAGGTTAACTCTAGAAAGTCCTGCAAGTTACATTTTACCACAGTTTGAAGTTTTGGCTAGATTTGAACACTATTTAAGTGGAAAAGAAAAGGGAAGAGCTGAGAAGATGCAGGATTTTTATTTTTTTAATTCCTGGGTCGTATCCAGCAAGAACAAGATATTAACAATTCTTTTTTCTTTTTTCTTTATTCTTTTCAAAAGTTCAATATAAATTGCTTGCAGAGATCTGGGGACAGTTGAAATGTTCAATCAGGGATTTGTCATTCTACGGGCAAAAATATTTTCAGAGAAGCTAAAGGAGAGTTTGTGACAATTACTTATTTTCCCGTTTTGTGGTAAAAGACAGGGTCTATCAGTTCATAACATGGCCACAGCTAAGATGCTTAGAGATGTACAATTAGTTTCCTCATTATATGTTGCGTAGTGATTTAACAATGGGATAATTATTATGAGGTCCACCAGAAGAGATTTAGTCACTAAAAAACCTTAATAACAAGTGAGTAACATAAATATGTTTTTTTTACACTTTAACTTGATATTGAATATTTTTCAATTGTTATAAAAATTTTACGTAATTAAATATCTTCTTTAAGTAATTCTCTCTAACGATTGATGGACCAAAAGTTAGGGTGACCTTTTGTGCCAGGTAAATCCAAGTTTCATGTGTCTCGAGTTCCTACTTCCTAGTTGAGAACAACCACGTAGATATAATAGATATGGGGGTTATGTACTGTTTGATGGACTTGGATGGAGAAAACATTTTAGCTAGTTTGTGTCAATATCTCAGGTGATTTGAGAGTAGTGAGAAGAGATATAGAGATAAGGATGAGACCTACACAAAACTAAGATTGATGGCTTAAATCACGTCTAGGATTGTGTAAATAATTGATTGATGTTGATCTACAACAAAATTAATTGAATATATTACAATAATTTTTCTAGACAACCTATTTTCCTAGGATATTGAATAAGTTAGAATAAAAGTGAAGATGCTAGTTTTCGTACCCTAGTTAAATCTAATAAAAATGAACAACTTTAGTTAATAATTAAATATAAACTAGAGATTTCTCTTTCGTTATAATTGATTAATTATTTATAATTAATTAAAAAACTCAGTTATCTATTAACTTTTGATGTCAAATTTTGTTGGTTTAATTATTTACATTTTTTTTTGTATAAATTTTTTTGAGAAGGGATTAGACTCACCCACGATCTAAGGGTAAAATAAAATTCCCCTTTCTCCTAAGCGATACTAATATCGGACAGAGTAAGCTATCTGTTACCCTCATGTGTATATTTAGTCACCCAGGAGTTTACCTCCCTAAATGCCACGACTGGAACCACAATAAAATAGTACTCCTCAAAGATCAAATACGCTCCAAATAGTCGTATGTCTCACATTTTTACCGGTTTTTTTAGTTACAAAAAATTTTTAGAAAAGGGTTAAGCTTACTCACAATACCCTTTTACTAGTTGAACCTATAAAAATTTCACTTGTGATGATACCAAAAAGTCCATCATGAAGAATGACTACGAAACAACATTTGGGCTGACCCAAAAGAAAGGCCCACATCCAAATCTAATAAGCAAGCATTCATTAGTCTTTACTCTCTTGTCGTTTTGGGCCTTCCCAATAACTTTGCGATTGAAGATGGTGGCAACTTCATACTTTACATTGTACCAAAAAAAAAAAAAGCCTTCATACTTTACAACCCACACAAATTAGTCTAGTAAAAAGTTAACTCATAAACTATAAGGGTATGAGTTTAAATCCCACTACTGAAATGATTCTATTAGTAGGCAATTTATAAATATATCTATAAATACTCTTTAAGCTTTGAAACATACCTTAACCCTAACGTCCAAACCCAACTCACCTGAACTTATTTTTTAATAAAAAACACCTACAAACTTCACAGAACTTTGATTGATTTCGTATTGTAATATCCAAACAAAACAACCAACAACTCTGATTTTATCAGGTTTCGATGTTCCTTATTTAAGGTCTTGTGATTTCAGGCTCACATTTCAATGGCCTTGAAAGACTTGGAGCCTTGTTGTAAGGAAAAAAGTGTAGTGTTTGAGGGCTAAAACAAAGACATTCACGAGGCAATTGCAACATGATAACAGCAACCAACATGGTAACAAAAGACCACGAATGCATGTATTAACAATAGCAACGCAAGTAATTTGGAAGGTTTCTTTTTAATATTTACACGTTAATATTCCAATAAATAAACAATGAATAAAAACAAATTCGACTCTAGTGAATGCAAAAAAAAGAAAAAAAAAATACTGCAATAAGAGACCTTTACTTCTCAGACTCAACCCTGCTCAAATCTAGATGAGTAGTTAGTTAAATGGTTGTCACAAAAGAAAATGACTAAAACAAAATACGCTTCAATGGGGAAGCCAAAATCACTTGGTTCAAAATCAAAACTGTGAAACAAATACTGTAATAACAAAATAAAAAAAAAGAGCAAACTAAAACACGGTAATTTTTTCAGCACATGCTATAATGACATTCTCCTTCCTCTGTTTTAAGAACCTGTAAATACTATAGGATACCAGCCAGCAAAGATGGTAGCAAACCTTTCCTTTTTAGTGGCCAAAATCCCTCTTCGAACCAGATTTTCTTCCCTATTTACTACATTTAGACATCATTATAAAGAACCTATATGTAAACTGAAAGATCATGGGTCATTTGTGCAGTCAAATCCACGGCAAACAGAGAGCCAGATAACAAGGACAAGAAACAACAAAATTCCTAGAACAACCAACTTGATTTTCATGTTCTGATACCACATCTTTCGACGGATCTGTGTTCCTTGCTTTTTGAACCCTTGAGCCTGAAAATAAATACACGTGGCTCTCAGACCTAGTAGAATACATATGGCTTCAAAGGTTAGTTGTCCAACCTTAGTCAACTAACCTGTGACTTCAATGTTTCTGTCTTGTCCGCAAGAATGGTTAGATTTTCTCCTCTGTCAATAGCCTGAAAGGATGTGCCATTAAAATATAGATCACAATGTAATACAAACATGCATCCAGCCATAATTAAACTTCAAATATTGCATCCCAAGAGAAAATGGGGAACATGTGAAAAAATATGGATCCATGCAAAGAAACTTCGTGATGACACAAATATGCAAGAGTGACAGGTACCAAAAGAAGCTTAGTTCATCATCTACAGGAAGAGTTATTGATCAATTCCGTTACAAGTTGTCCCCAATAATACTGGCAGGAAGGGGAAGAATTAAGCTTAGATGTCTAGTGCTTTACCAAGTACTGTCATTGCTATGATGGTAGTAAAATGTGGCAAGCAGAAAGATGAAGTTTTTCTAAAAGCTATGGCGAAGCAGTCCAATGACTAATATAGCAAACTCAAGGAACTAAAGTTTCCCCCACCACCCAACCTTTCTTACAAGAGAGAAAACCATAGAATTGCAATGAATCGTAGGTTAGAGAAGGATGCATAGAGACAATTGCACTAGGAAATGAATGAAATATGGAATTATTCCCATTGGTTTACACCTGAAAGGTTAAGGTACCTTGTCGATGTTCTCTAACATTATACTTTTAACTTCTGAAACTTGAGCCTTCACTTTTATTAGCTTTTCAATCTCCTCAGCATGGTCTATGATATACTTCATATGCTCTTTCATAACTGGCCTGCAATTGTACATTCATTCACGATATTATTCATATTTGGAAACAAACTTTTCTATCAATTCATTAAGATATGGACTGAGGGCTTAGGAAGGAATGAGGATACCCAAACTCCTTGTTGAGACTTTTGGCAATGGCTGTATCTGCTTTTCCTCCACCATATCTTTTCTTAAAGTCTGCTCTGACACGTTCTAGGAAAGCAATAGAGATCTGCTTGCTAACAGATTCCTTTGCAACAACACAGTAAGCTGCAAGAATCCCAGTTCATGAAATAAAGCACAAGCTGTCATTATGTGCAACTTAATGATGAAGTAAATCTTGAGTTTCAGCAGTATGGCAAAATAGTCCAATAAAGTAAAAATAAAACTTGCAGAGGTCATGTAAGTGGCAGCAATAGTTGCTAACAAAAGTAAGCTGCCGACTGTTTGGAGTTGACAATTGTGTTTTTGTCAACATGCAATCATGAAACTGGCCATGCATTTTTATTGCTCTCTAAGGCCAGCCCCAAAAGTATCTCGAGTTCTAGACAGTAAATTTTACAGGATAGCTATCACAACTTCAGTCTCAAGATAAATCTTGTTTGAAGACTTATTGTAGCATGAGTTTCTATACAGGGATTGACAAAATGATCCATGTCCTACCAAGAACTCTGATATCTCAAGATTAAGGGCAGCAAAGGATAACATTGAAGTGAAGCAATACCATGAGTTTTATACAAGGATGTTTGTGAAAGACTAAGTATCTCTTAAACCAGCTATTTCTAGCAATGTTCATCACCTGATGATACAAACGTGTTATCAATCAGGGATGTATGGGTTACATAGTATAAGTAAAACAAAAATATTCAACATCAAAGAGAACCCAATCATTGGAATGAGCTACTTTATCTTCTTTCTATGGAAAGGAAAGGGAACACACACGCACACACATCCAAAATGGTCTCCATAGTTTCCATTGATCAGTGATAAATAGCTCTTCATCTATTATTAAAGCAACAAAAAGCACTCTAAACTTCAAAGCAGAATTCTTTGTCCAGGTAGAGCCATGCAATATAAACTTGTGCATATCCAATGCTACTGAGCAACAAAACTTAGTTCGACTTTCAAAACCCAAATTTTACTTCCCGTTCATTATCTTCTTCAATAGTTGGATGAGCAGGTAACAAAATCTATGACAGAGCACATAAAAGTAAACGAACTTTGGAAAGTTAAAATCAAACAGCTAAACAGAACCGACAACCGGAAATCATTGTGCCAAGTGAACGGCCACATAATAGGTCAAATCCGTTTCAAAACCAGATCCAGTACTTCAAAAAGCAATTCGACTTCCATTCCATTATCTTTGACAAGAGTTGTTACTTGTCACAGACATGCGAGAAGGAGAAAAAGTTGAGTGGAAAAAACAAATGAGAGAGAGAGAGAGACAGATCAGAGTAGTGTAGGATTACCGTAACCATCCTCGATTAGAAAATTGAAGGTGTGGTGGTCACAATTGTAAGTGAACTTGTTGTTGGAGGAAGGTAGTTTCTGAAGACACTGAGCTGCAATCGCCGGGAAGTTGCCAGTGAACTCAGTGTACTCAGCTAATACCATCGTCCCCCGAGCGACGAAGCTATATATAAATGATTCCTGGACCATTGCTCCCTACCTGAGACCGCTCGGGGTCGGAGCTCAGCTGTGTGTATATATACAGAGAGGGAGAGAGAGAGAGAGGCAAGGAGCTTGTTGGATGTGTGGCTGTTCTGCTTTACGTTGGCAATTTTAAGGACCCCACTAAAAAAAAATATATTGAATATATCACGAATAAATAATTTTAAAAATTAATAAATAAAATAATGTCTTCTTACACCTAATAATTACTGCACATAAAACTTCAATTTATTATCACAGAGTTCAAAATTTAGGAGATAAAAAAAAATATAAATATGGGATATTAAATATTTTACAAAAATGAAAGAAGTAGTACTTTTTGAGTGTCACGTATATGAAAAAAGAGTTCGAGAAGGGAAATAAATGACTAGTGAAATGAAATAATTAAGTATGAACTCGATAGATCTGAGAGCGTACCCCGCTTCCTCCATTCAATAAAAGACTCGCTTTCGGCGTGGAACCTTTTAATTATAAAAAAATTCCAACTTGCAAACTATGATCATTAAAAGCAATATAACATGTTGATTGATTTTATTAAAGATTAGGTAGGGAAGCACTATGTCATTTCCCTTTTCCCGTTTTTGCTCATTCTTTCCTTCCTTTTTTAATTATTTCTTAAATAATATTTATTAGATTTAATGATTTATCCCTCTATTTCATTCTTAGTTATGTAGTGTTAAATATCTATTTTAGTTTGGCCCGTCTTTAGAGGTGTAAAAAAATTATGGGTTATATTTTATAACCTGATACTCAATTCTATTCGATAAAAGCTTTAATTATTTTAGGTTAGACATAAGCGAGTTGGGTATGTCTAAGTCATGATGTCCTGCTCATGTTGTTAAAAAAATTGTAATTATAAAATTCTAAAATAATAATATATTCATATGTCTTCAAGAGTTAAATAATATCTATAATTCATTAAGAATAAGACAATAAAAAGATAGCAATTAAAATTTTAAAATATATTGTATATAAAAAAAAGCCTTGAAGTCTAAATAGTTTGTAATTATAACTTTATATCAATCTCTCCAAAATTGACAAAGATGAAGTATCTGAAAAAAATGACTGTTAACACAGTTTAAATAAATAAATAAATAAATTTAGTTATAAATTTTGAAGAATGTCATTACTTACTTGAACACTCATATTTATAAAATTATTTTTTAGTCACCAGTATCTATCATATTCATTCTATGTGAAATATTATAATCTACAAATTTTGATATGTAAAAAGGTAACTAATTGGGCAGGGCCAAATAGGCAGGGCAGTAACCCTTGCCCGAATATTGGCCCTACCTGAAATTGTTTATTTTATATTGGGCTATTTTTTATTGGGCTGAGCAGGATATTTTTAATACGGGCTCGAGTAGACTCATCGGCCCTAGGCTTCTGCACAACCCTATCAGTCTCTAGTGTTGAATATCTTTTTTTTTGTACAATAATTTTTAAAAAGAGGTTGGGTTCACTTACGATATAAGGGCAGGGTAAAATCTCCTTTCACGATACTAATATCGGTCAGGGTGAACCGTCTATTACCCTCAGGTATAAATTTAAATACCCAGGAACTATGATGCCTCCCTAAACTTCGCGACTGGGATTACAATAAAATAGTATTCCTCAGAATTCAAACATACTCTAAATAATTATATATTTTGTCTCTTTACCAGATGAACAACTGATAATAGGTTAGTGTTGAATATCTTGGTTAGGCTATGCAAACATATTCTCATGCCAAATAGAAACAGTCATTTTTCAATATCTCCCTTTCAAGAAAATAACCAAGATTTGGATTTTGTTTGCTTTATAGGATCTTTTTTTGCTACAGTGCTTTAAAGGATATTGTTCAAGACCTCTTGAATTTTTTTTTGCCGGCCCATTTTGATTGGACAATTTTATAATTATGCTGATTTTATAGTGCTATTTTTTCTCATATCATGTCTCATTAACTTACCTTATTTAATATTAATATCGTTTAAAAAAAATTATTCTTAAATTATAAATGAGCCTAACTCTTTTCTAAAAAATTTAGTATAAAAAAAAATATCATGCCTTTCACTAACTTCCTACATGTTTAAAAATATGTTAATTTTTTTTATTTTAATTTCTTATTTTAATTTTTATATTCTAATTTTAAGATTAATGTACAATTTTATCTTGAAAATTGACACACATGAGTAATCTTATCCTAAATTTTTTTTAGTGACTGTTAAAAATATTAACAATAATGTTAATTTTTAAATAACAAATGTTAATTTTTTAATTCTTAAGGTGATTTTATTTATTTTTAAACACTTTTAGACTATACTGAACTTTAAAAAAATTTCTTGACAATGTTGCTCTTATATGATAACTTTTATAACAAAATTAGATTTTAAACCTAATTTTTAAAATATAGGTAATATTGATATAAAATACAATTTAAATTAATTATTTTATTCACAATTAATAAATGACAATGTTTATTCCTCACATTTTAGGTATGGTAAGAAAACTCCATTGGTAGGTTTCGCTGTAAACGGCCATAAATATTTGTGTCCAAACGACGTCGCATGTAGTGGTAGTGCAGAGCGTTTCTGTGTCATGTCTTGAGCCGTTGTTTCCTCCACCGACAACTGCCGAGTCAAATTTTGCCACGTCAGACCTCAAAACCCTACCCTTCGTCGCCAAACTCTCTCTTCTCTCTCTCTCCACAATTTTTTTTATTCTCCTTTTTATCTGATTCCAATGTATGCTATGGTCATTATTCACGGTCACCACCAAAACAAAAAGGACAAGGACAAGCACGATATCACTCCCTCTGTGGTAAGAAAGTAATAGTCATAGTTGTAACATTTTTTCTCTGATTCTGAAAAGAGAGAGAAGGGACAGGAAGGAGATTAAATCCAGAATTCACCGTCATGGTGAATCAAACAAGAAAAAGCTTCCAAATTGTTTGCATTGTTGCTCCCATATAGAGCATCTTCTCTTCTTCATTTCTGTAAAAATCCACATTTCTCCCATGGCTTCCTGCTTTTCCAGTTCCACCCTTGTTTTCATCACCCTCTTTTTATTCTCTTTCTTCTTCTGCTTGACTCTCTCTCAAGCAATTTCCAGTGATGATGAATCCGATGAAGACGGCTGCGACAACCGTTGGATCTACCTCCGGAACCTCCCGCCGCGCTTCAACCTCGATCTGCTCATGAATTGCTCCGAATACCCGCTTCTCGACAACTTTTGCCCTTACTTAACCAATCATGGCCTTGGCCAGAAAACGCATAACCGTTCTTACAGTTGGTATCGCACCGACCCGTTGATGCTTGAACTCATATTCCATCGCCGCATGTTGGAGTATCCATGTCTCACAGAAGATCCATTTTCTGCAAACACCGTTTATCTGCCCTATTATGCTAGCCTCGATGCCTTGCGTTATCTCTACGGCCCGGAGGTTAACTCTAGCGCCGAGCACGGGCGCGAATTGTTCGAGTTTCTGCAAGAGGACGAGCCCGGAATCTGGAATCGGCACATGGGTCACGACCATTTTCTGGTGATGGCTCGGCCGGCGTGGGATTTCTCGCAACCCTTGGAGAATGATCCGCCCATATGGGGGACATCGTTTCTGGAGCTGCCGCAGTTTTACAATATAACGGCATTGACATTGGAGTCTCGTGCTTGGCCATGGCAAGACCACGCGGTCCCTTATCCGACGTCGTTTCATCCGCCAAATCTCGAGCTGTTGGAGTCTTGGATTCAGAGGGCGAGGCGTTCGAAACGTACCGCTTTGGCGATGTTTGCCGGCGGCGGAGGAGCCTCCGCCACGCCTAATATCCGACGAAGCATTAGGAATGAGTGCGAGAATAATACTGCAAACTCAACCTTATATGTTGGCTATACGAAACTGTGTGACCTTGTTGATTGCTCTAATGGAATTTGTGAGCATGATCCTATAAAGTACATGAGGCCAATGTTGCAGGCGAGTTTCTGCCTGCAACCTCCTGGTGATACTCCGACTCGTAGGTCGACGTTCGATGGATTTTTGGCTGGATGTATCCCGGTTTTCTTCGAGGATCAATCGGCGAAATCGCAGTACGATTGGCACTTGCCGGAGAACGAATTCGAGAGCTTCTCGGTGTTTATACCGAAGGAGGATGTGGTGTTCAAAGGGATTAGGATTTTCGATGTGTTGAGGGGCATTTCAAGAGGCAGAGTTAGGAGGATGAGGGAGAAAGTTTTGGAGATGATTCCCAGAGTTATGTACAGAAGGCATAATAGTTCACCTGGTCTCAGAACTAAGAAAGATGCTTTTGATGTATCAATTGACGGCACATTGCAGAAAATTCAAACCAGACTTCAAGAACTTAATTTGGCTCTGTGACCTGATCTGATCTCTCTTCACCGTAATTATAATTTTGGTTGCTTTACTTCTTCATTCCTTCTTCACTTAATTTATCTTCTATAGGTTCTAGATTAGATTATAGAGCTTTTTCTTATTTTATTGGCAATAATCTATTGGTTTTGAGGCATTTCATGGTACTATTCTTTTTGAACTCTATTTCTACAAGATATATGAAACAGTGAATCAATTCTATCAAGTTGTAGCTCCCCTGCATCTCGTTTGAATCTTATTTTGTGAATTTACCTCGAAAGAGATTATGGAGATCACAAGGTTATGATATGGAAGTAGGGTTTGGACTTTTGACAACTGCACTTGTGATTGTGATTTTTCTGTTATTGTCTCACTGACAGAAATAGGGAAGGCACAGCAATTACTTGGAGCCCTTCCATTCTGCTGTGTTCTTTGGGCTGACCTACAATTATTCAAGGTTTTGATTGTAGAAATCTATCTTTAAATCTTTGTGATTTTCTATTTTTATATATGTTTTCCACAATTACAAGTCTATGGAACCTAGTAATGTAGCAAGAAAAATTGCATCTTTACTTGTGATGAGTGTGACAATGCATTATGTCTTTTTATTTGCTGATTGTCAAATTCATTTCCTAGAGTCATTCACCACTCCATCATCATGTGATTCTTTTGAGTTAAAAAATATGGAGAGATTCATGAAACCGGCAAAATGTGTGGATATGTTTAGGAAAGGTTAAAGTCTTAGATCTTCTACGTTCTACCTTCCTTAGGTACACGTTCGTATAGTATTGTGGATGAAATTTGATTGTCTATGAAATATATTTTAATGCAAATTTCAGAAAGTGGGTAAGGTTTGATCCAAAATACATTTCTTATGCCTCATTTCCTCTTGCTAGGTAACTTATATGGACAAACTTGAATCTATAATTCCCTGAATTTCATTTCGATGATTCTGAGGAATAAAATTATACACCCAGTTTGTCCTAGATATTTATCTTGTGGTTAGATACCTAAACTATAGAAATGAGCAAGAAAGATTGAACTAGATACTGATGTTTCACATGATTTATGGCTGCTGTGTTTTATAAGTGGAACATTAACCTTGATAATTATTACCATACAACATACATGCGTGCTTTAAAACTCATGTAAGCACTAGTTTTGTCCTTTTTACCTGCTGCTCTGGAATGATAGGTTTACGTGAGAAGTACGTTAGTGAGGCTACGTTATTAGTTTGTGTGTTAATATTTATGCTTGTCTCATGATATTAGAATACTATTGAAATAAGAAGATGAAAGATATGCCTTGTTTAGTTAAGCTTTCCTTTATGATGGTAAATCAGGAATCTTATGAGCGTGAACCAGCTTCTGCTTGATTTTGATTATGAATTTGGTGAGAGAACGCTTTGACTATTATTCTTCTTCCCTGCCATTATATGCTTTCTTTGTTCTTTGTTCTTTTTTTGGTTTTTTTACATTCTGAGTAATTATTTATTCATGGTGATTTGGTACCAAATTTGATGGATGGCCGATGGTGGATTAGGTCATAATCTGGATTATCAAGGTGGAGGGCAACATAACTGTGAGATGTTGACCTTTGTTGGGTAGATGTTGAGAATCCTCATAAAAGTTAAAACAAGTTTGACAGTGAAAGTCAATGGTAGGTGTTGTGGATTGATGGATGTCTTGGTTAATCGTTATCATTACATTTACGGTTCACTGATTGAGGCTTTCATGGTGGATGGATTTTCCCTTGTGATTGTTGGTTAGGGAATAGTGAAGAGGGGGAAAGAGACAGCTTATGTTTTCAAATGTACCATCAATGGTTTATATTTAACCCCTGCCTCTTAGAAGACACTTTCTATATCCATCTCCTTATTACAAGTCATTTATTAGAAGCTAATTAATTTTTTTAATATTAGCTTTATATGAAATTATTAACTATAAGAGATAATGTAATATAAATACGAAGATTTTTCATTTAAATATGGATAAAATTAAAAATTTATTTTATTTTTAGATAAAATTAATTATGTAACTATATTTATATTGCTTTCAGTGAGATGGTTAGAGGTGTTTTATCTAAGGCCCTGGAGGGAGTATTTTTTTTATTACATTTTAATAATTCTTCTATAATAATATATCTTATGGTTCAGATCAATAATGGTGAAGTGGCTGGAAAGTGTAGTGAAGAACTGAAGATATAGAGGAGTCTCAACTTCTATCTCATCCTATCATTGGAGAGGATTCAGGGCCAATTTTCATATTTCAAGCAACTTCAGAATTCCTATCTTTGTTTTGGTCTTTCCCTTCAACTAAAACAATGCTTTGATAATCAATAAAACAGGCCAAAGATAGTAGATAATTGAATCCTTTAAATATAATATATTAGATTCGAATTAGGCTGCATGTATATAAAATATTTTGTTGATAGAAATAAAATTTATTTCAATGATCTCTATATTTTGAGAGGAATAATATTTAGTTATTAGTTAGAAGATACTATCTGAGTTGTATTAAAATAAATGTTTTGATATTGGTCAAACTAAATAACTAATTATAAGTAGACATGTTGATACGTGAGAACTAGATTCCATTGAAAAATCCACTAATTTGCAGATGCTGGATGATCTCTCTAACTTCTATTAGGTTTTTGACTAGACGTTATAAATATATATTCTGCACTCTGCATATTGGAAACAATCATGAGTAAATAAATCATACGTTCCATCTGTGTTTTCGCATGGCCACTTCCCGTTTGTTTTTCCCTTTTGTGGGTTGGGTTTTCTTTTTGGTTCTTTATAAGTAGTTCGATATCGATGCTTCTCACCAACATTTGCTTATTTGAATAATAAGAAACTTGATTTATTGTAAATAAAAGGTCGAATTTAAATTTTATGAATGGAGACAATAAAATTGCTAAGAAAAACGCTTTGTCTGTGAGTTCCTTGGGGCCATCATTTTTAGTGAGTCCATTTGACATGATTAAAATTAAGATTCAACAGGTTTTATGAACCTTTTCTAAATAAGATAATGAAGAACTGTTGAAAATAAAATTAAGGGAAAATTATGCGTAGGTCCCACAAATTTGAAAAAAATACAGTCTGAACTTAGCAATATTTTTGTAAATTGATATGATTTATTTTTTCTACTTTACTTGAATTTTTGGAGAGGGATTGGGCTTACCTATAAATCAATGGCAGGATGAAATCTCCTTTTTTTCTAAGCGATATTAATATTGGGCAGGACAAGCCGTCTATTACTTTCAAACGTAAACCTAAACACCTAAGAGTTAAGATATTTTTTCAAACGTCGTGACTGGAACTATAATAAAATGGTACTTTTTAATAATCTAATATGTTCTAAATGATAGTATGTCTCATCTCTTTATTAGTTAAAATTACATACGATAGGTGATATAATTTATTTATTTATTTATTTATTTATTTATAAATAAGTCTATTATTTAATGTTTATACTTTATACGTAATTATATTCTAAAATTAATGTCATATGCATAGCTGGGTCAAGACAAGACAAGAGAGTGGCCTTACCTCCTGGCGAAGAGACATGGAGATATCGCTTTCGCCTGCATCAGCAAGTATCCCATCAAACTTTCGTGACAATTTACTAATAAATAAGGGACGAAGCCATTTATCCAAGTCATTATAATATGGTTACATACACGCAAGGATTTCTTTTAGTTTATTTATTTTATTAAAAAAATCAAAGCATGCTGCTTTTTTTTTTTGAATGATAAAAATTTGCAATGGATACTGCTGACTAATACGTCTATATTTTATACACATCAAACCTGAGGTATCCCACCTTCGCTAACTACATTCACTTCATACTTAAATAGAGAAAACTCATATACAAGTTGATGCCTTTAAAGTCCGATGATTTGTGCCAAGGATGATCACAATTACTGTTACATCGTCATGGTACTTCCTCCTCCTTCCTGCTGGAATATTCATCAACTCTTCCATGCTGAAACCTGCATCATCAACATCACTTTTCATACTAATCAGATGGAATTGCAACGACTACATGGGCAAAATTTGAAGAAAGTTTTACATTATTTATAACTTGTTAGGGCCTGTTTGGAAACAGGCAAAATTGTGATTTTAAAAAGGCTTATGGCCCAAACCTCGGTTTGAAAAAAATTTAAAACAAACAGCCATATTTGTTCAAACGGGTTTCTGGATCAAACCATGATTTCAGATAAGCTGGTCAGAGTAGCTTTTGGAACAGTAAAAGCCCTTTTCAACTACTCAATTACTATTTTACCCTTACTTTTTCCTATACCCTCTCTCCTATCTCTTCTATCTTTTCCACTCTCTCTCCTATCTCCTCCATCTTTTCCACCCTCTTTCCTCTATCTTTTCCACTATCTCTCATCTCTCCTCTATCTTTTTCACCCTCTCTCCTCTATCTTTTTTACCCTTTCTCATCTCTCATCTCTCATACATACCATTTTTAGTAATTTTCCAATTATAAAACCCCTTTTTATAACAACTATCCAAATACTCATTTATCCAAAACTACTTTTTTTCCATAAGCTCTTTTCTAAAAGCCCTTTTTCCATAAGCTGTCTAAAAGTCCGTTTTTTTCACAAGCCTTTTTCTAAAATCTTATCCAAACACACAATAATACTGTTTGTTACAGATTTATATTGATATATTGTTTAGAAACTCTAAAAACTTAATTATTAATAAAGCTTGTAACTTATTCTATTTAGGGTGTGTTTGGAAACATTGCAAACCATGGTTTTAGAAACCCTTTTGGGCAAAACTTTGGTTTGGAAAAATTTTAAAACAAACAGCCATATTTGTCCATAAGTGCTTTTGGGTAAAACCATGGTTTAAAATCATGATTTTAAATAAGCTATTAAAACTAGCTTTTTCAACAGTAAAAGAGCTTATGGACTATCCAATTAATATTTTACCCCTACTTTTTCTTACACCCTCTCTCCTCTCTCCTACTTTTTCTTACACCCTTTCTCCTTTCTCCTCTCTCTTCTCTTTTCTCTACCTCTCTCCTACTTTAAATCAAATCATATCATTTTTGATAATTTACCAATATAAAAAGTCATTCTAAAAATAACTATCCAAACACTTATTTATTTAAAACCACTTTTTTTCCATAAATTTTTCTCTAAAAACCCTTTTTCATAAGTTGTCCATAAACCTTTTTTTTTATAAGTCCTTTTTTAAAATCCTATCTAAGTAGGCCCTTAGTGAGATAAGGTTTGTTATTATTGATTAAAATAACATGCTTGTCTAAATGTGTTGGGATTGAAATTGAAAGGACCGAATCATTTGGATGATTCGCCTCAGACATTGTGGACCAGAATTGTGACGCAAGAAAGAGAACTTGTTTGTTGGGGGTAAAATAAAAGTTTGCAAGGGGTTTTCAAAGTTTACCTGCACAATCAGCTGCCTTTGATACAAGTTGCTCGACGAGAAACTTTGCTGGATCACCAGAAGGATTGGTGTGGATATAAGACTCTACAAGCTCCACTGCCTCGTCATTGTTGAAGAAATCAAATAAACCATCACTCCCCACTATGACGAAATGATCAGAGCTTGAGATCTTATGCACATCTAATGATGGTTCAGCGGAAATATATGGAGGGCTTACAAGATCACGAACCCGAAGAATTCCCATCAATGCGTCATTCAGACTTTTCTGCATGCCAAAAGAAAATTGCTTGGTGCGGTGAAATATTTCTAATTGCAGTGAAGGGGTTGATTAATTATAAGTAAAATCCAGAACACAAGATGACTAAAACATTCACTCCTTCATAAAGACTTCTTGTGAATAATCCCTATTAAAAAGTTTCAGAAACATCTGGGTCAAACATAAAAAAAGGAATTTTAACCTTTTTCAAGTAGCCAACTCCAACTGCGCGAGTAACCTTCAGTTTTCCTTTCACTCTTCCTGATATAATGGTCCTAGGATCATCAGGATGATCAGCCAGAAGCTGAGCTCTTTCAGCTTCATTTTCAACAGTGTGACTATCTGTAAGCTGGATAGCTTTGAGTTTTCCACCCCCATTTGATTCACGACTGCTCATTGCCAATACTGCTCTGCTATCACCAATATTAAGTGTATACAGTTCATTCCCATGAAGAAGCACAAGTAAAACACAAGATCCAATTGAAACCAAGTCCGGGCGATCCTCTATTTCTTGCTCAACCATGTGTAAGAAATCATTCTCAACCTGGCTAAGAGAACGCTGCAGGCAATCGAGTACCCCATCTGAAAATGATCGTTCGTCACAATTATGAAGGCTATCATCCAACTTATGTTGGTCTGATCCATCCAAACCCATATTGTTAGAGGTACTGACAGAATCTGTCTCCATTTCTGAATATAACTTACTAAAATAAGATGAAATGGTGTCAAACAGAGTACCGGCCAGAAAGTCAGCTGCATCTCTCCCATTAAAGCCATCGTAAATAGCACAAAAAAGCCACCCATTTTCTTCAGAACAAACTGCTTGAACTCTATCTTCACCAGCAGCTCCTCCTGCTACTTGTACTTCCATAGCATTAAGAAAACCTTCACTTCTGGAAGGAGCGATCGGGGATTTTATTTCATGTTCAAGCATATTACTCGGGGTGGATGGACTGCAACTTAAATTTGACAAAGTGCTTGGGAGAGAAGATGACAGCATATCAAACCTTGAAAGGCTTGAAGAAGAAGCTACTTTACGAAACATATTAGGGGAGTCCCAGCTTGGAAGAATTTCTTCTCCTATCACACCATCGCAGATGTTGGTGTTGGCTAATGTAGCATTGGCACTTAAGGCTGCACCAGACAAGCAAGAGAAGCTGCTTGTTTTACGGAGTGCGGGAAGGATTTTATAGTTATCGATTAAATTAGAAGAGGAAACTCTGTTACTATTGCATTGATAGCCAAAACTTATTTCAAGTTCTCCTTCAGAACTAGCCATGCTTTTCTGCTGTAATAAGAAACCTGTTGTCAAAACTAACACCACCAAATGTATAAATATAAATGGAAGAAGACTTATGCAGCGAGCAGCCAATTTCTCAAACTACAGCCAATGAATTATTCAGCAACCTAGTAAGAGATTCTTAAAAAATTTGTCTGCCGTTTTAAATAATACAGCTAGAATATAAGATATCTTCCACCGCAAATCCCGCGTTGTAGGACCTCATGCATTCAGACTTCAGGGAAGAAATTATAAAAATCAAGAACAAGGAAACAAAATATCAGTCCGATCATTATAATCTCTGAAATACGATGGCAAGTAATTGCTACGATTGACACCAGGATTATTTTTTCAGCGCAGCCCTTCCCCCAAAAAGATCGACATAAAATAGATTCGGTTACGAATTAAGCAAAAGCTCCCTCTCTCTCTCTCTGTGTCTGCGTAATACAGCCACAAATGAAATGGACAGATAGCACGCCATTCTTTAAAAAGAACGAAAGAAAGAAAAAAGCGGCGACAGCAGCAACCTTACGAGCATTAAACTCCAGGAGCTGATTTCCGCGCTAAGAAACAAATATCTCAGTAGACCTATAGGCAGACACTTAGAATCCAATTAACTAAAACTAGACCTTACGAAACATGAGGTCAAATTGTAGCAAATTCAATCTACGTAAGTATGCTCTCATTCAGTATTAATCCTTCAAGATTCTTAACCTGAACAAGAACTTCTACTAGGAATGCTTCCTTACCGCGTACTATATTCTTTAAAAAAAGAAAAGAAAAGAGACTTTCCATTCCTTGCGTTCTCATGCCCAATCGAGCAATATACAGTCGAAAGCATTAAATACAAAGCAGGGAAGAGAAACTCATAACTACATATTCAGAATACATACCAGTAGATTCCGAAGAAAACAATCCAGTGAGAGAGAAGAAAAAGAGCGAGTTGGGAATGAAGCGAGATAAGATCTAACGAGGGGAATTCGGCGGAAAAGTGGAGATCGAAGAGGAGAATCTGTAAGAGAGCGAGACGCAGAAATCGGGGTTCGCTTTCAGGGGAATTGGATGGTATAGAGTTGAGAAGGGTAGGCGCTTGGCCATATTTAAAGGAATTTTTTCGTTGGCTGACGTTTATTTGCGTAGTAACGGACAGCGACCACAAGCCACGCTTATACTTATATTCCTCCCACTTCCAACTCCCAAATTTAAACCCTCTTCTGAGTTTACTTTCTTGTAATTTGGGTTTAAACCCTCTTCTGTAATAATAATAAAAAAAAAACTCCCAAATTATTTTATATTATATTTCTACTACGTTAATAACCCAAGTGGTGTTTTTATAATAAATCACTCGTTCATAAATAATTTAATTCATTATCAGGTGAGATTTAGATTTACTTCTATTATTATCCCTATTCATATATATGCTCCAACGCATCAGACACTGCCCTCACCTATGACTCGTTTTTCATACGACACTTACCATCTTTGATTGAATTAAAAATTTTACGAGAGATTCAGACTAATTTGGATCGAGTTGAATGGAATCACAAAGGACAACAAAACTCTATCAACAAAACTCTATTCTGGGTTGGAGATCATGGTCCTCTAAAACATTTTTCATTTTGCCCTCTCTCGGAAGCTGATCTTGCCAAACCAATCTCAGCTTTTATTGATATTGATGGTACCTGGAAAAGAAGTCTTTCTGAGCATTTGCTGCGGCAAGCAACAATTAACGACATTTTGGGCATGACAGTCTCTCAAAATCCAGAGGAACCCACTTGTTTCTGGAATTTTTCAACCGATGGTGCATTCTCAGTTGAATATGCTTACCAACCAATAGAATCCATTAATTGGGAAAATGCTGATAAAATATGGGGCCATGCATGGCTTACTAAAGGGAAAGCTGCTTACTAATACAGAAAGATGCAGAAGGGGAATGAAGAATGAATGTTGCTGCTCGATCTGTGATAATGATACTGAAGACATTAATCATGTTTTTAGGGACTGTTCTATAGCCTCTTCTAGTTTGGAAAAAAATTCTCCCACAAGATATGTGTGCCGATTTCTTTGGGAAGGATTTCATCTCTTGGCTAAGTAATCATCTGAGGAACCCAAGGTTAGATAACTCCTGGAAGATTGGTTTTTGTGTTACCTGTTGGAAGCTATGGGAAACCCGTAACAAGATTCTACTGATAGAATTTTAGTTAGTATTCGCACAGTAGTTGTTCATACTATAAAGAATTTTTGCCTTCTAGATTCTCTATGTAAATTTTGATTCTGTGCCCCTGGCATTTGTACAGTTTCTTCATTAAATGATATTCCCTTTTTCACTAAAAAAAATTCACATATAAAGCTGACCTAATAAATATAAATAATTTATCTGAATTTTTATTCGAGTTATCATCATATTAGCTAATAAAAAAACTTTGATGAACTAAATGACACTTGGTGGAATCTAGTTATTTCTAAAAGTGTTATCATCAATTTGTGCTAAGGTGATTGCAAGAAACTCCAGATTCAGTCAACTTGTAAAGTGACAAAGCAAATCTCTATCCATATTAGGGATACAGTTCAAAACTAAATACTTTTTCGCAGCATTTGAAGTAAATAGATTAGCATAACAATTTGTTAAGCATCAACTTGAGATTCTATTCACTTTTTTCATTGAACATACATAAACTAGAATTCTAGCTCCTTTTTTTCTTAAAAAAATAAAATAAAAGTTAACCTCGAACCTAATACACAAAGCAACGGCTGAGTGACATAAAAATAAAGCTCATGATTCAAGAACTTCAATCCTTCCATTGATGCCGCTTAAGCAGGGACTACTAAGCTAGATGGATTTTGATAGAGTTTAGATTATGAAGTATAATTTAAAAAATTGAATTAGTTTGATTTTATATTATTAATATTTATTTTAAGAGTTTTAGTAGTGATTTTAAGGGTTAGTTTAAATGTATAACAAGTTTAGAATGGGTGAAGTTTGTTAAAATTATTGACTGAGTCAAATATTTTATTTTATATAATTTATTAAATAGGTTCAGATCAGTCATAGATTAGTGAGCCTAAATTTTAGGTAGTCTCTATTGAGTCTTATCATATGTAAAAGGCAACTAGAAATTAATTCAATTTTTTATTTATTATTAGAGATTCTCCTTAAGCTTTGTTAGTTATATGAATTAAGATTCTTATTCATATTCTGATGAAAACTTCTCTTTTTATTTATTAATTTGTAGAATTAGATTATGACTTCATAATTTTATAGAGATTTTTTTCATATTTCTCCCTACTTATCTAGGATTTTATCAAATGGCATCAAAGCCGTGCGATCCTTTCTGCATAAACTCTATTTGTAAACCGTCAATCACTAGTTATTTTAGCATGCAATTCCCATCTAATCATTATTCTCCTTATGAAACGCACCAATTACTTTTCATAATAGCTCGCCTTGATATCATTAATTCTAAACTTGCATCACCCTAGGTTTAAAGTAATGCTTCTCATCCGGTACCACCTAACAAAAGAACTCTAGCTCACCAATTTCATTTGAAGGTCAAAGACAAGCAAATTCAGAAACGAAATGGCAATGCAGCTAAATAAAACAGTCACAAAGCCATAAATTTAGCCTTAGGGTTTGAATTGGTACATGGGCCTAAGCCCAATTCAAATGCTGTCCAAACATGCCCTAGCCTATCTAGTTTCTAGAATTATTTTTGTGCCTGACCCCTCCTCTACCAGCAAGCACAAGACTCACAAGAAAAAGGAACTCTATTTTGGCTGTGATAAAGTTTTCAATCTAATCTATTGTTGTCCTGGTTCGTTTTCTTCCATTGAAGTCGATAAAGAAGAGAACTCAACCCCAAAAGCGCTTTAACACATTGAAATGATAAAAGTTATTAAGCTAAAGTAATTCAATCTCATGAAAACTGTCAAACAAACTAGGTTACCTGTTGTTAGTAAAAATGCAATTGTTTCTGCCCAAATTACATTCGACAATCTCCTCTAACACCTCGAGTACAATAGCAGCAACAATTTTAACACTATAGAGGCCCCTCTAAGGATACAAGTTGCTCAAAAGCAATTTCTATATTATCTTCCTATCACCCCTACCCAAACCTCTAGACATACTTGACAATGTACAACAAGAGAATAATGAGAGCTCTTATGAAGTCTAATTTAAAATTTTAAATTAATAGTGATTTTAAGAGTTAATTTAAATGTAATACAAATTTAAGAAAAATAGAATATGTTAAGATTATTAACTGAGTTAAATATTTTATTTTATATAATTTATTAAATAAAAATTTTCTTTTCATATTTCTCTCTCTATTCATATTTCTCCCTATCTAGGATTCTATCATATTTTCTCAAACTTCTTTTATTCAACTAGCTATTTTCTTCCTAACTAATTAATATTGTATTTCAAGCATAAAAATAAAAATACTGAGGGAAATTAAGAATTAGAGGATGCGCACAAAAATCGGTCAATAATTATTAAGTCAAAAGGCAACTTTTCTTAAAAGGTACCGTACCGTAGGAACAAAAGAAGTGCCACAACATTCATAGCTAAAAAATATAAACTCTCAATTTTAGTTCTGCAGCTTTCATAGCAATACAAGAAGATGAGGATAAAACTAGCTTCCTCTTCTACTGTTGCTTGGCTTCGACTTTCTTCTTCTGCCACAATCGATCTAGTGCACTGTCAGCATCTCCCTGGAAATGCAAAATGAAGATAATAAATTAAAAGCAAGAACACCTTATGATTCAGATTAAATATCAGAAACATATAGTATCATGCTAAACAACAAGCATTTCTTAAGTAATATAGCCAAGGTAGAACATTAAGATATTCGGTATAGATCACATTTAACTATCATGGCCTAATGGCAAGATTAAATAAAAAATAAAGCAACAAGACACGTGGAATTAAAGAGATATCATAACCTTCCTACAAAACCTAAAACAACTCCATATGCTCGTCCTTCCTCCATGTCTTCTTTGATAGATCATTCAATATACTATTATGCCGCAAAAGAATGCAGCAACGAAAGCGACATACCGATATAATTGTATAGATGCAGCAGCAAATTTAATAGAATGGTGGAATGCGGCATAGATAGCAACTATGACTTCAATTCAAAATATAGTCAATTTCTTTGAAAAACACATTACTTTTGCCGAGGACAGAGACTAATAACTGCTATAGACAGCACTATGACTTGCAATTCAAAATATAGATAACACACTGTAATACAATAACAGATAATTAAACAAGTGATCAAATAGAGCACACAGACCTGTGCACGAATGAAACCACAGAGGGCAAATGTAGAAAATTGGCTATTATAGATGCCGTTCTCATCCAAATGCCCAATGTTAATCTGAACAGAAGCATGATCCTTGGCAGTGATCAGTCTGTTTGTCGCGGAGCTGCATCATGCAGTACATTAGTTCAAACTCCACCAAGAACAATCAAGCCACAAAATCCAAAAATATGGAGCAAATTTTGATGCATACCATTTTCTCGGAATGTAAAGTTCAGTGATCTGTCCCTCCTCGTTCTGCATCTTTTATGAATTTGTATAACCTTCTCTGTTGAAAATCTAGAAAAGTGACCACATTCAGATGAAAATAAATTGACTACGTAATGCACAAGTAAGAACCACAGGGTTAACAAAAAGCAAATTTCCACCCTCAGACTCCCAAGAGAAAATCAATCCCGAACTTTAAACATTAACTGTATTACAGGAGGTCCAATATACACACACATCACAACATATTGATGACTCGAACATAACACATCGAATTTGCTCAAACAGGTTATTCACACATCCCAACTATAGATATACATAAAGCAAAAATATTTAGGGAAAGATTCACCCACCACCAATAAAGTGAGTAAAGTACAATTAAGGGGGAAACGGCTTACTTCCTAGTTTGACTATAGTCACAGATCGTTTCCCCAACCGGAGATTCCCCCATAAGAACAAGAGAAATTGCGACAGCAAAGCGACTTCGACAATCAAAACAAAACAGACATATGAACAAGAAAATGCAACAACGAACGGATGAAATAGGCGGGGAGGGAGAGGCAGAGAGAGCGTACCGAAGGAAGCGACGAACTCGAAAGCTAGTAATCAGGGTGGAGGCCGGAGAAGAAGAAGACTCGTAATAAAAGAAGAAAACCTAATTTCATTCATAACGGGCCGGGTATGTAGCCCAAATGATTTATACCTGTTGTCTGGACCTTGGCAACCAAAGCCCATATTAGGCCCAAAAGTAGTCAATAAGGCCCCTAACTGACTTTTCTGGACCTTGGTCAGGGGAAGTTTTTTTATCAAGGTCCTTCAAATTAATTTTCAAAAAGTGGATGTCCTGTTAATAATTGACTTGTCAATAAGGCCCCAAACTATAATTATTGGAATTTTCCTTTTTTTTATATATATATTTTTTAAGTGGGTGGGAACAACACGGGTGAAGCCCAGTAAAAATATTATATTTATGATATCCACAAACAGTTAAGATGAAGGGAGTATGCTGGATATAACGTTGATTACTAATCGAGGTTAGTCTGAGTGATAAGCGGCTCGGTATCGCTTAAACGAAGTCTCGAGTTCGAATTTTGGCGAATACAGCAAATTCTCGTTAGGAGACTCACCTACTATAACTAGGTGCGTGACGCGGGTCGGATCAGGATATAGCCAGGGTAAAATTCCGGTGAACCGGATGGGTAATAAAAAAACGTTGATTCCTACCAGAATTTAGATAAGATAATAATAAAAGAGGTAGATGCAAAAGTAAAGGGCACTATAACCCAAGCTTGTCTGCAAAATTAATTAGGCGCCTTTGCCCTCACCCCACTCATTTAGGTTTAATTCCCATGGTTGCTCTCCAAAAGAATTAAAAAAACTAATGAAGGACATTTCCCAAGATACTTCTATATTGGATATTGTTTGTTGTGTTAGCTCCATTTGTCACCCTAAGGATATATTTAGTATAATAGAAGTAGAATTAAAAATAAAAATAAATTTTTTTATTTTTTGTGTTTGGTATAATGGGAGTCACTTTTACTTATAATATTTTAAAATAATTTCTGTTATATAAAAAAATTGAGAATGAGATGATAGAAGTATAAATAAAATATTTTAGATTATTTTATTCTACATTATAAAATTTTTGGATAACTTTAATTATTTATAAATTATAAAAAATATTTTAGACAATTATACCATAAGTTATAAAAAAGTATAAATCAATTTCATACTCATTTCTATCCTACCAAACAAAATTTTAAAACATATTTTTAGTTTAATTCTATTTTCACTTTCACTTCTATAAAAAACTCTTCCATCCTACTAAACATATTTTAAGATATTTTGATTCATCCAGCACCCGCCTTGAAGTATTCTTTTCACATGCGTTAAAATATTTCGTGGTGCAATTCTTATCTTGATAATTTAGGGTGTTAAACATATTTAAAAAACATTTTAAAATAATTGACGAGCCATAAATAATGTAGTATGATCTATGTTACTAATCTCATATAATGGGATAAAGTTTTTTAAACCTTATTGTTTTGTTAGGTGAAAAATATTGATGCGACTAGAGTTGCCAGAGACTTGGATCTTGGAATTGGCTTAATTGTTGTATAATGGGAATATAATGAAGCTTTTGTGAGACCCACTCGTAATAAATGGAATCCATTTAGAAAAAACCAAACTCAGAAGTTGGTTGTCGTTTTCAGGGCCATTGAAAATTGTTGCTGCCATTGTGGCCATGGCATTGAAATTCTTATCTTCACATTCAAGTCCCTTCCCTCCTCTGCTCTCTTCTGTCAGCAACCTAATCATGCATAGCCATAGCTTTCACATTTATCTCTCTAATTTTTCACTTACACAATTTATTTTATATAATTTTTAAAAAAAAAATTAAACTCACTCCCAATATGAAATCTTTTTTTAGACGATATCAATATTAAGTAAAATGAGCTATCTATTACTCTCAGACATAAACCTAAATACCTAAAAATTATGATGTCTCCTCAAACGCTATGACTATAAATATAATAAAATAGTACTCTCTAAAGATCAAATATACTATAAATAGTCGTATATCTTACTTATTTACTAGTTAAACCTATGAACGATAGGTTTCCATCATAAAATTGATTTAATGTAGATTGTTACTTTCATAAACTCAATTAAATAACTTATTTTAATTTTAAATATAAAATTTATTATGTTTTTAATTTTTTTTAAACTATGTTAATGGCATCTTTTTATTAAAGAAGCAGGTTCCTATGCAAAATAGTTAAAATATTTTTTTTTTAAATTAATACACATTTTTTATAAATAATTAAATAAATTAATTTTTTTCTTAATTTCTATGAGCTACTCGAGTTTAAGGGTACTCCAATCTAATCCAATAATTTTATATTAGATAATTATAACTAAAACAAAAAAAGACATAGGTTCTTTTATATAAAAATTATAAAATTACCTCGAAAATTATCTATGTAACATTATAGTGATGGTTCGCATTTGAGGATGTGAAACGCATCATATAGTTTCCCTTAAAAACGTCAAATAAAGAAAAAAGAATAGTTTAAAATATTGACCAATTAAAATAACTTTGTCTTACATTCTTTACCTTTTTAGATGGTTAGGCAAAGCATTGGACAAGCAAATATAATGGAAATATGCTTTGTCTCTTTAAAATGAAACTATTCTTCAATTTTATGCAAGAAAAAAAAAAGCAAATCTTCTTCAAAGGAACATCTAAGAAAACTCTTTTCTCAGATAAAACATTTTTTAAAAAAGGGTTTATTAGCATCTAATTTTTGTACGAGATATTTAAATTATATCTTCTATTTTAAGCAAATTAATACGCGATGACTGTCCCACAAACTAATTTGTAATAAAAATGTTATAATTATTGAATTACATTTATTTTTTTTTCTATTAAAAACCTCATTCTAATTTTAATTATTAATAAAATTAGTGAGGCTAATATATTGTCCACTAAAAATCATTGTCACTCACTGGTTGGCTCCCAACTGGCTTCATGGTGATACCGATCCCTTAGCCGTCACGTTCTACTTAATATTCTTTTCGGTGCTTTTTATAAATTTTAATTATTTATTTATTATCAAATTTTAAAATTTGTTTCTATCAAAATTATTAATTAGAAAAATCTGAGTGATTAGTTAGAAAGTTTGATAATAAGTTAAAAATATTAAATGTAAAAAATTAATGTTTTCAAACAAAATATACCATACTATAAAATATATAGAGATTTTTATAATAATGACTAGATGTAGTATATTTTTTAATTTTTTTTTGTCAGGGTAAAATTTCTAAACTTGGTCCAATAATTTATCTATGATTTTGAGTAACAAAATTAAATAAATTATCGTGACAACATATATAAATTGAATAAACATGGATAAGATTTAATCTCCCAAATCAATTCAAACATTATTTTTTAGTGGGTGCTGTCTGTAAAAGATAGGGACATCCTTAAATCACAAGCAAAGCAAACATAACGTTAAAGAAAGAGATAATTATACCGAGATACCCATTTATTAAAAGAATTAAATAAAAATCATAGTTAGTTTATAATAATTAAATTATTAAAACTTATATAAAATGTATGCTAAAATTTAAGCAAAACATATTTTATGTAATTTCAGTATTTTTAGAAATATTGTAGATCTTAGGAAACTTGTACAAAATTTCAGAGCAAATCATTGTTGTAATTTGAAATTTAAATGGGATAACATTTTGGTCCTTAGATCTAATTTCTCGGAAAGACGGTGGCATAACTCGTAAATACTGTGAAAAGTAGGGGTATGTTTACATCAAGGGTCTCTTATAGTCTGGAAGACCCCAAACTCCATTCTACTGTTGCCGAACTGAAGAAGCAGAGCAGAAAATGGGGAGCTCATCAAGCTTCTATTGTTTCCTTGTGCTGTGCGCGATCTTAGCCGTCCACGTGTCTCTCTCGTCATCAACTACCGTAGATTTCATCGGCGACAATGAAATCGGCTTCTTGCCGATGAAATCGGAGTGTAGCGGTTCCATCGGGGAGTGTCTGCTCGCTGAGGACGGGTTGTTCGGGTCGGAGTTCGAGATGGACTCGGAGACAAACCGGCGCATTCTAGCAGGGCGTAGGTACATAAGCTACGGTGCGCTGAGGAGGAACACTGTACCCTGCTCGAGACGTGGTGCTTCCTACTACAATTGCCGGCCCGGTGCTCAGGCGAATCCCTACCGCCGTGGATGCAGCCGAATCACTCGATGCAGGGGTTGAAATTCTTTATCTGTTTTCCTAATTTTTCTTTTTTCTTTTATTTTTAAAATTTTTACCTGATGAGTTTATTGGGAAGAAAGTCTGCTGCTATATACAAGTAGGAGAGGGAAGTAGAGAGAGAGAGATTGAATAAAATCTGGTGATGGATGTATTGTAATTTAGCTACACATTCTTGTTTTCTAGGTAAAATTATGGTTATATGTTCAAATTGTTTGTATTATTCTGATAAATTATCATATCTCATGGTTTGCTTGCGTTTATTCTGTTTCTTCTTCCCTATTATCTCTTCATTAATTATTTTTTTTCTAGTTCTTTCTTGCCCTAACGAGATTCATATGATTTAGATTTTTGTCGTGTTTCTTCTTCCTCCTGTCGTTTTTCTTGCGTTTTCTGGGAAAATTATTAGAGGGTTATGTCTCCATTGTGATGGTTGTTTCAAAAATCAAAAGACTTTTTTTGATTTTTTGTTTGGGGGAAAGGCAATGAATGGAGTGAGAAACGATCGGTTGCTTTTCTGGAGGTTTGGATGGTGATTTAATTGGGAATGGAGGAAAAAAAATGTAACTCTTTTTGGTTTTTGCTTTTCACTGTTACGTTTTCTTCTCTCAACAGTCAAGGACGGTCCTTTTGCTCTTTCGTTGAAATTGAGGAGCTACCAGAAACAAAGGCGTGATATGAGGCCCCTCTAGTAATTTCAAGTTTTCAATATTCTTTTGAAGCTGGCCAAAGGAAGTACTTTTTTATTTTTAATTTTTAAAAGCAAGTCACTTTAATTGGAGAAAGAAAATAATTTTGGTACGAATAATAACCCATAGACGTATTTGTTTCTTCACGCGTCTGTCTATTATTGTTCCAGGTAAAAAAAAACGAATATAATAAAAACATAACTACTATCAATTAGTTAGTCTTACAATTAATTATTTATATTTTTAATCTTATGAATAGTCTTGATGATGTAAGAAAAAAGGGATAAAATAATTATTATGGCAACAAAAATTAAAAAAAAATCAAATACTATTCCCAGCTACAAAAGTACACCTGCCTGTCTCAATATTCCCCATTATTAAAAAAAATTAATTACGTAAATCTTTCGTCGGTAGTTAAGTCATCATCATCATATACAAATATGCAACAATAAGGTTGAGTTAGGGATCACATAATTACATGTCAAGTCACGCAAATCCTATACTAAAATTAAGCAAACCTTTTTTTTAAAAAAAAAAAACTTTTTTTGTTTGGGAGTCACAGAAAGAACCTCTTTTTATAAGCATCACTTTCATGAGTTTTCTTTTTGATAAATGCTATTCTTATCTTCCTTTAAAAGGCAGCCTCACATGCATGATTATGTGCATCAATCAAAATCAGTGAACGCGCTCCTCCTCCTCCTCCTATTATTATTATTATGGCATCTTCAATTTTTTTTTTGTGCCCACTAAAATCCACCTCATAGCCCTTTGTCCTCTTGTCTTCCCATACAATTATCATTTTCTCCACCACCACCACCAAATTGCCCTAGCAAAAAAAAACCTTCCTCTTTCTTCTTCTACATTCACACCTTCACGTATTTCAATTTCAAATTTATAACATATTACTTACTTGGCTGGCACTATCATGCCTTGCTGAGGCTGGATCCACAGATAATAACATACCCCAAGAGAACTGCCTCATTTTTTTATGCAATGGGTCCACAAATCAGAATATTGATACAAAAATAGTTCAAGAGACCCTTCCCAGCTGTGAAAGATTATACTAATTAAAAATGTCAACAATATGGATGATGAGAGGAAATCTCAGTTTCTAGGAAGGAAGTTTTGAATTTTTCAAGTTCTGTTTGGTGCAGATAGTTTATATGGTATGGTGAGATTCCAGCAGTTTAGTTTCTCCATGAATAAGGAAAAAAGCACGGTAAAGATAATATATGGACTAATCTAATCCTCAAGGGGGAACAACAAAAACAGGTCATGATTTGATGTGAACCACTACCAAACGCTACCACCAACCTCTCTGTCACGTTCAGTTGTTGTCTTCCTTGAGATTCAACTCTTTCAAGGGGAACTTGTCCCTCGTAGGAACTGAAGGAGATGGTGAGCCTTCCATTCCCATTTCACCTCTTCTCTAATTCGTTTATCCTGCTCCCCATCTCGTCAAGTGCATCAGAGTTAAGGAAACCAGTGCTCAAAACTATATATATTTTATTAATTTCCATAGAAGCAATGATATTTGTTTAATTATCATAGTGAACCTTGGTAATAAAAATTCCAGGCCCACCCCCCTAAAACCCAGGAAAATACTACAGTTGGAAAGGGGTAGAACTTAGAAAGTTATGCCAGGCACAACCAGGATTAAACAATTATGACATGGAGTCCAACTGTAGACGTAGCAAAGCTAGACAGTGAGATGAAATAATTGCCTCTCATGAAAGACAAATTATGGAATCTGACTGACGCAACCCCCCCCCCCCCCAATCCCCAAGAAGAAAACCAAATAAAGGGAAATATAACAAACTCGTATTGGAATTATAGGCTAAAGGATATTCTTTGAGATGATGGAGTTTGACATCGTCTGGAACCTGTTTTGCGGCAATACAAGTAATGGAACGCATTAATAACCTTAAAATCTAGTCTCAAATATGAAAAAATGACAACTTTTACATTTGCTTTCAGCTACATATTTACCATCTGCTGAAGAAGATTTTGAACCAGAAAGAAGCAGCAACTCAATTAAGAAAGATACTAGAATAACTTCCTCAAAAGATATAAAACGCAGTTTATCTATATATAGTTAGACCATGGAAAAATTTTAGACACTAAAGTAGAAGAGGCTTCCTTCTTCTTTCAGTGGACACAGATTTAAAAAGAATAACGCTTGGAGTTTTTTCGCTGCTTGCAACTCTTTATTTCTTTATCTATTCTAAAGAAAATAAAAATTGTCAGAAAAGTTTTTTTGTTATTTACAAAAGCTGTCATATAAGCAGGGCTCTGTCTTGTGTCTTCAGTATCATCTCCATCCTCCCAAAAAAACGTAACAGGGAGATACTGAAGTATAATGGCATATAACAACAGCACACACGTCACTAGATGCTTCACACGCTCAAAAACAATGACAGAGAAGTAATTTCCTCTAGTTCATTGAAATGCATGCTAGCGGATTGGCTACTATTTGCTACAGAACAAAAATAGTCTTAATCTTTTTTTCTTTTTTTTTTTAAACAATCTGAAGTGGGTTAAGAACAAACAAATCTGCTTTGAACATAAAAAGCCTCAGCCGTTTGCTAATTTACTTGTTTGATGATTTCACTGTTCAGATGATCACTATCCCAACGAATATAATATGCTTGCCATGCACCGATAAGAAAATGAAATACATCTTTGTCTAATATTTGCTAGTCTATCCCATCTAGCAAAGAAGCAGCCAGATACACGTTAATTAACCACAACATGCTTTTATGGGAATCCTGGCTCCAAAATAAAGGATCCCAACGTTAATCTTATATCTTAATGAGTCATAAGCAAGTCTTCGTGCATAATGAGGGGGAAGAGGACAAAATAGACATTACAAGGATTGATTTCAAACAACAATGGATGTCCATGAGAAATTTTCCAGCACCTGCGAAATTTTGAACAAAGGTTTTGAAGCATACCCTGCTGCAAAGATGATCCTTACCCTTCTTCTGACAACAATTTTCTAGCTGTTTTCCACGGAAAAGGTCCTTAAAAGGGTAGGTAGTCGTTACTTAGAATAAATAGTTAGTAGTCAGTACATATCTAGAATAAGCAACTACTCTGGCTCCCTCCGCCTTTTCTAGCTATGATTATTAGAACAGCTATAAACATAAATGAACAAGCATCTTCTACTTGCATTTTACTAATCTATTAATCTAGTTCTTAATTTTTTTAAAATCTTGTTTATTTAATAATATAATAAAAATAAACAAGATTAAATGGACTTGTTCACAAGCTGTTCAAAAAGTACATTAGTTTGATTAAATGCCTATGAATATAAGGGGGGAAAATGAAATATCTCTTCAGTCTTCACATAGATCATAAGACAGAGAAAATCTAAATGTTCAGAACTACCACTCAGCAATACAATCAAATAGATTATAGAAAAAGCCTCAACGTCGCACTCTAACAATTTACTTTTTAGTTTTTCCTGTAAGATCCAATCAAAATATACTGGCTGAGATCCCCAATTTTAAGCAGGAGTATCTGATAACTTACAAAAATTACGAATACTTCTCATATATCTATATATCAAGTCCAGTGTAGGCTGAGCAACAACAGCAATACCTTTAGAAGAGGCCCTTGTTTCTGAATATCCACATAACAATGATCTTTACCAGAATACCATGAAACAATAACTTTAGATATCTATATTATCGACCCATCAACTGGTTCTGATTTTCCAAAGTAAATCAAATTCATTTTCACGTCAAAACTGTATAAGGATGAAAGACGCTCGCATTACAAGCACTAATTATATAATTGGTCGCTATTCACAACGGTACCCGATTTGCAGCACTCGGATTAGAAGGTGGGGAAATTATGAAAGGGACACACGAAAAACAAACTCAACTAACATGATAAATTTATTATGTAGGGTTCTCATATCTGAACTTAATCAATCTCCTATGCTTTGATACCGATCGTACAAAATTTAGATGACAGATATAACTACAAATACCGAAGCAATAAGCAAATAAGTGCAGCAAGCAGTTGATTTTCACAGTACTTAGTAACTATTCGGATGAAACAGTGAAACTCAATGTTTGGTATCAAAGATCAAAATCAAACAAATGAAGTGGTTTTTCCATGTACAGTGATCTCACCATTTGCGCGGGAAAAAGAGAGCCGAGTGCTTGTGTTTGTCGAGTCCCAAGGTATGTGACGAATCTGCAAAGTGAAGTCCTCCTTTTAACAAAACTCTTCCTGCCGCTCAGAGTTTCCGCCACTTTTTTCTTTTTAATTTTTTTAAAATTTTATATCTTTATTTTTACTAGTAGTGACTTTAATTATAGATCAAGTCACATGATTATGGGGACAATAGAAAAATGGATTAGCATATTAAAAAATTCTAGCATATTTATAATATTTCTTAATCTATATGTTAAAATCTTGAACAAAAAATCAAATACAGGAAAAACGAATTAGACACATTTCGTTTTTTGTATTTCCATTTAATAATTAATATTATTTATATTAAAAATTCAGATTCTATAAAATATTTTAATGGATGAAATTGAAAGATATAAAATGAGAGGAATCGGAGAAGATCATGCACTTTATAAGAGATCAAGAGATTGAGAATTGTTACTGTGATGCTGCTCATTGTGATTGGAGTGCGGTTTAGTGGGTAGGCACAGTGATTTTACCTTTGCTCAATATCTCGCTTGAGTTTTACTTATGCAGTGATTTGATTTTTTTTTTTTGGTTGCCCACCTGGTTCACCGGAGCTTTGCCCCGACTACATCCGGATCCGACCCGCGTCGCGCACCTGGCTATGGTGGGTGAGTCTCCCAACGGGGATTTTCTGCATTCGCCAAGGCTCGAACTCGAGACCTCGTTTAAGCGATACCGAGCCGCTTACCACTCGGACCAACCCCTGTTGGTTGCAGTGATTTGATTTTTGTAACTCATTAGGTGATTATGTTGGAGTTATGTATTTTGTTAGATATATAGAGTGTGTCTTGAAACAATGGTAAAATTGTTGCTATGTATAAGTCACAGAATAAATCACTAGTTTAAAGCCTGGGAATAAACTTTCCCGAGTAAAATTGTATACATTTATCCTTCCCTAACTTCCATCTTGGAACCTGTGAGATTAAGTTTAGTTTATTAATTATAATTAATTAATTTATTCAGTATTTTTAATTTACTTAAATTAATCAACTAACTCTTATATTAAAGAAAGGAAGTAGCTTTTTAAGAATTAACTTTGCACATAGTAAATTACATTAGTAATGTCCAATCCAACTTCAATTCAAAACAGATTCATTGCCAAACAGATCAGTACAATACAATAGAACAGCTTATTACAATAATAGCCAAGTTCATATTTGAACCCTGAACAGACTTCAATCACATAACATTACAAATTGTCGAGACCTCTGAAACAGTCCTGCACATGGATAGCTTACAGCAAAAAGTTCACCCAATTAAACCTAAAGAGAATCCAACCAAAATCCTAGAGAACAACTATTCAGTTTTCCACCACATCAATACGGCCCATTTGAATAAGTTTTTAGAAATTTGCTTATATAAAAAAATAGTTTTTAAACAGCTTTTAAAAAAAATACTTATAGAAAAAAGTGGTTATGAATAAATGAGTATTTGGATAGTTATTTCTAGAAAAATTTTTGTAATTGATAAATTACTAAAAAGGATATGAAATAAAAAAAAAAATATTACCCATTGCTAGCCTCACATCCCATCCTCACTGTTCATCTTTTTTTCTCTTCTTACGCGACAGTTTCATCTTCTTCCAACGGCGAGAGCAACTCCAAAACAGGATGATGGCGAGAGCAACTTCTAGTGGTAGAGCGATAACGGGGGCTGTCAGGGAGTAGGATGCCGACGGCAGCTGAACCATAACTAGCGACGACGGCACAACGAGAACGACGAAAAAGAGACGGAGAGCTAAGAAGAAAGAAGAGGGAGAACAGGAGAGAGTGTTAGAAAAATTAGGGACAAAATAGTAATTTGGTAGTTTATAAACTCTTTTATTGTTTTAGAAGCTATTTCCATTAGTTTATCAAAAACTATGGTTTGGTCCAAAAATCCCTTTAGACAAATATAACTGTTTGTTTCAACAAAATTTTAAACTAAGATTTAGGTCAGAAACTCTTTTAAAACCTCAGTTTTGTGGCTATCAAATCAGGCACTAGAACAAAAATGAACAGAAAACAGAAACTACTATTAGCTTCTTGCTTCTCTCCTTTATGGTATTCCGATTCTTGTTCCAATTTCTTTATATGCTTCACTGTGTGCTTGAGGATGGTGTTGTCAATCCAAATAAAGAACTCACACTCCCATGGGTCCTTCAACCACAAACACCAAGAAAAAAACCAATTAATCATACTAGAGCAGTGATACGTGGGCAAACTAGTTACAGTAATTCAAAGTATGTAGATTCTTTAGATGATATTTCTTTTCATCTAATTAACTTGCCACATATAGTTTTTGAACACTTTATAAAAATTCATGTTAAAATGAATTATACAAATCTTGTCACCACAATATGCAATATTTTTCGGTGGATGTATATAAAGTTCCCATTACTATCAAAAGGACCTAGATATGCCATAAATACTTATCATATATCAAATCATCTTCTTCCTGTGTTCTTCACATCAACCCAACTAAATCCTGGATCCTTCTTAACATTGGTCCTTTTCATCATAACTCTAGCACTTGTCACATTGTCCCATTGGTTAGCAGCGGCATAGATATGGGATAAGAGAACATAAGCTGCTGAATCAGATGGCTCCAACAAGAAAAGTTTTTCAGCCACACGTTCTCCGGTCGCTTTGTCCCCTTGCACCCTACAAGCATTAAGCAGTGTTCTATACATTGAAGTAGACACTTCAGAGTGCATTGATAGTATCACCTTTTCAGCTTCTTGAATATGCCCTGCACGGCTAAGGGCATCAACAAGACAAAAATAATGTTCAACCTCAGGCTCAATGCCATAGTCATGTCGCATTGAATAAAAATTTTCACAGGCTTCAGATACTAAGCCAGAATGACTACAAGCAGAAAGGACTCCAACGAAAGTAACTCTATCTGGTGTTACCCCCGTAGATTTCATTTCTTTGAAGAGGCAGAGGGCTTCTTCAGCATTTCCATGTTGAGCTAATCCTACCAACATTGCATTCCATAAGGCAATACTCCTCATCTTCATTCTTTTAAATAAGCCATATGCATCCTCTATGTTCCCACACTTGGCATACATGTCAACAATTGCAGTCATGACATAAGGATCTGAAGCACAATTCAACTTTATCACATTTCCATGGATCTGTTTCCCCTGTTCCAGTGCAGTCAAAAGTGAACTAGCCTTGACGAGCTTGGCAAACATATACTCATCAGGTTGCACCCCAGCAAGCCTCATCTGATGGTATATAAAAGTAGCATGTTCCTCATCTCCATTATCCACACATCCTGAAATCATAGTAGTCCATGCAACATCATCAGGCGTAGGGATCTCATTGAAGGTTCTCTGGGCACATTCCAATTCCCCACACTTTAGATACATGCCCAGAATACCACTAATGACATATAAATCTAAATTGAAGCCCTTTTTTATAACAACGGCATGAATTTGCTTCCCTTGTTCAAGCCCCGCCAAGCATGCAGAGGCTTTGACTACATTTGCCAAGGTAATTTCATCTGTCCTCTCTCCACTGTTATGGAGCAGACTGAAGAGCATCAAAGCTTTGTGATTGTTGTTGCTCATTATGTACCCGGACATCATGGCATTCCAAGTTGCCAAATCAAATTCATCTTGGTTTTCAAAAAGTAACTCAGCATCCTCCATCATTCCACTCTTAGAATAGACATCAATTAGCGATGTTGAAACAAAGGAATCGATGTTAATACCGGTTTTAACTGAATGAACATGAATCTGTTTGCCAAGATAGGATCCCTCTTTAAGATAGGAGCAAGCCCTCAAAACACTTGCAATCGTGAATTGATCTGGCATTAGACCCCTGCGTAAGAAATCAATAAACATACCTACAGACTCCTCCTCTGCACCACTCACAGCACAACCCGATATCATTGTGTTCCATGATATTAAATCAACTTCTTTCATTTGATTGAACATTCTTTTTGCATTGTACAAAGAATATGATTTTATGTACATATTGAGAAGACTATTTGCAACAGTTACAACTTGATCCAACCCCGATTTTACAACTATGCCATGAATCTGTTTTCCTAATTCAAGATGGTTTATACTTGCAACAGCAGAAAGAATCACAACGAATGTCAGGCTATCACATGCTACTTTTGATCTAATCATATCTATAAAGCAATCAATAGCCAACCAAGCTTCACCTTCTTGGTGATAGCCGGACAATTCCTTGTTCCACATGATAACATCAGAATCATCATCACAAAGAAACAATTTTGTCATATAAGCCTGAAGCTGACTTAGCTGCCTTTCAGATTTAGTTTTTCTTATTCCCACAAGAAGAGTGCGGACATTGACACTATCAAGATGCAGCCCACCTCTATGAAACAAGGAGAAGAGATGCAGCGCCTCATCCACAAGACCCATTTCCACATATGCCTTCAGCATGACTTTCCACAACACAACATCCCTTATGGGCATTCCGTCAAACAAGACACGGGCCTCTCTGATTTGTTGAAATTTTGAGTATATATTCACCAAAGCCCCAGCAACAAACACATCCCATTCTAGTCCAATCTTGATGGCATACCCATGCACAGCCTCTGAAGCCCAGGAATAACCTGAGAGCAGACACATCTTAAACACAGGGGCCAGAGTATGACGACTAGTTGTGACAACAGAATTGCGGAGAAGGCGGAAAAGGTAAAACCCCTCTTGAATATTCTCTGGCTCAGCATGTGCAGCATCCGCATGTGCAGCGAGAATGGCATTCCAGGTAACAAGGTCTCTTTCAGGCGATATATCAAACAGCCGACGTGCTAACAGTAGTGACCCACATTTGTTGTACATGGTGATGAGATTGTTGATTAAAAAGCGATCCCAGCATTGTGTTGATTTGAGTATATGTGCATGGGCACACTTTCCAAGAAGCAAGTTGGAGGTGGCAATGGCCTCACGAAGTATGGAAAACCATACAGAAGAGGATGAAGAACATGTCAAGTATGGCAAAGACCTATGAAGGCTAGAATTGCAACTGGGTAGGAAGGGATTGCTGATGGTGATAACAATGGAAGCTGCTCTACGAGTGGGTGGCAGATGCATTTGAAATTCATTCTCAGTGTTCCCGTAGTATTAAACATCAACTTTTGCTACAGTCCACTCTTGCTGTTTTTAATTCCCCTTCTGACTTGGAGAAGAGTGAGTATTGAATGTCCTTCACCTTCATTCAACCTTCTTGCTGAGTTTGGCATCACTTCTTCTTCAGATGAATCAGCAGTATCTTTTGAAAAACATCATCAGTGTCAATTTCCAACAACTGAATGTGGAAGAGTGGCGAAGAAAACTAAGAGCTTGGTTGGTTACCAGATTTTGGTCCTGTGGAAAGGGAACAATGATTCCATTATTGCGTTTGGTCCGTTTGGAAGAACCCTCCATCCCCTAAAGCATTCCTTGACAGAAAGTTGATTGCCTCATCTACAGGAAAGGCAACACCCTCTACTAATGAAGGAAGTTATGATTCAGGTGATGGAATGGGTTTAAGAATGACGAAAATGCCTCCTTAACTCGCTGATAAACTCAATCTCGTCTGAACCCATTACACTTGCTACTCCACTGGTGATCATCAGGGTATGAGAGAGACAAATATTAAGTGATCAGCAGTTCAGCACCAAAGCCAGAAATTTAATGCTTCTTCTTCTCGAGTTTCAGAGCCCTGATCAAGCAGAAAAGTAAGGAAAGGCAATAGTGATAATAAATTGCAGAAGCTGAAACCTAAAAGCACTAGCTCTTCTGCCACTCAATGACAGGCAAAGAAGCTCTTAAAGATTCATAGTATAAGTGCCAAGTTGGTTATTGAAGTTATATTATCTAACATGATACATTCACACCATGCATACAGGATACAATAAGCAAGAACAAGAAAAGAAAATTAAGCCTGGCAACTTACCCAACATAAAGTCGGTCTTTGGCAACATCACAGGTCAACAATGACAAACCTCTGTAAAATCTGAAATAAAGAAGTTGCACTGTAATTATTGACAAATCTAACATCTAACAATTTATTAAAATTAGTTCAGCTAAAGACATGAATGATCATTCATAAGCAAACTAATTCTAAGATTTAGACAGATTTTTCATGTCCAGCTATAAAACTTGATGCAAGAGACAATGATTAGTGGTGCTATATTTCTCTCTTACTTTAAGCCCTATCACTATTTCAATGGATTTTCCCTCATATAATAAGTCACCCTCTTTTGATCTGAAAATACCTTTCCAGTTTACTAAATAAAAATACAGTCAAACAAATGTATTGGCATTAGTTAGCTGGTCTTGACAAAACAAGCGGCATTACAAAGAAACATAAAAATTGAATGTCTGACCAAGATTTACAATAACTAACCTGAAATATTTTGAAAAATTGGTAACTTTTATAATTCGCTTGAATGTATTTTCAAGCTGGAATAGCGCATGCTAATCAATCCTGGGAAGTTCATAGTATAATGATATTATGATCTATCAATGATTTAAGGAGGCTGCAAATTTTCTTTAGCTTTTAGTAACTTTGTTTTTGTAGGAAAAGACAAAATGATCATTAAATAAAACATAGTCTTATACGGAACAGAATGAAATGGAACTAGGCTGTAAAGTTACAACAAGTAAAAACATTGCAATGAGTTTTCTGAAACCAAACTACAGAAATTCTGCTACGGAGGCTGTAGATGTCTTTGAAAATAGTGCAGCTGGCATTCTGATCGCCACTAAGGTCCTGCAGAAAAAGCTTATCAATACACCAAATATGAGAAGTATTGGATTCTTCAAACATAGAGTTCCTTCGTTCTTTGATCCATAGAAGTGAAAGCCGAAGATATTTGTAATAGAAGTGGGGATCAGAATATTCAACCTTTGCAGAAGAAGTTGCTGCAGCACTCTTCTATTAAAAAGGATGAAAACATGACATGATTTGGACTTGTTAGAGCCTTTGCACTTTCGAAGAAAAATAGACCATCCATTACACAAGGGGGAAAGGTTGTCCACAGCACTTGTGTTTATGGGGTCCAAGAAAACCCGGTTGGAAGGAACAGAAGAGAAAGAAAGATTAGAGAACAAATTGCACCCAGGATTTCATTAACCGTGTCATCGATTTTTGGTGTTTTCCTTGATGAAAGGCTAAATTCCTCTTTCTCCATAATGCATTTAGGAGAATTATGATAAGTTTTACAAGGGAGAGCTCGCCATCTTTGTGCAGTTGAGATAAAGTAGCCTTGATCCAAAATCTGAACCTATCAAAATCACTGAAATTGGTATGAATTGAGAAGCAACTAAACCATATTGATCGAGCAAAAGGGCATGAAGCAATAGATGCAAAAGAGATTCGCTTTGCTGACATCCAAAGAGACAATCTCCATACATTAATATAATGATGACGCAAGACCTCAAAAGCAGGGATAGCTTTGTGAAGTAGTTTCCAAACAAATAGCAGAGATTTGCTAGGAAGTGAGATTGACCAGAGAAATTTCCAGAAGGGATCAAAAGAAACTGCGGACATTGATGATTGGAAAGCCAGAGCGTTGTAGTCATCTTTTACTTTATAAGGTCCAGAAGCATTACCATTCCAAATCAAAGAATCCATCTGAGAAGTTGCCGAAAGATTTGTGCTAGCAATTGTATAGACAGTTGAGGTAGGATAAAGGCAATGTAAAAGGTCAAAATTCCAAGAAAATGGAAGGAGAGAGCCAAGTGTATGCATTAAAAGATCTGATACAGACCTCAAATGAGGGAAGTGATCAAAACTAACTTGCATCAGCCACCACTTAGATGGACTAAGGGGATCAAAGAACCATTGCCGATTTCCCATTTAAGCTTGTCAGTGATCAAACCAGCACATTCATTCAACAATACCTTTCCATAGCCAAGAGGCATTACAAGGTATCAAGATTAGATTCCTGGAAGTATCATCTATGTATTTAGTTGGCTGAGTTGTATACAACAAGAAGTTGGGTGGCTTCAATGGTGAATTGGTCTGGCATTATACCACTGCGTAATAAATCAATAAACATACCTACAGACTCCTCCTCTGCACCACTCACAGCACAACCCTATATCATCCCACAATACAACATCCCTTATGGGCATTCCGTCAAACAAGACACGGGCCTCTCTGATTTGTTGAAATTTTGAGTATATATTCACCAAAGCCCCAGCAACAAACACATCCCATTCTAGTCCAATCTTGATGGCATACCCATGCACAGCCTCTGAAGCCCAGGAATAACCTGAGAGCAGACACATCTTAAACACAGGGGCCAGAGTATGACGACTAGTTGTGACAACAGAATTGCGGAGAAGGCGGAAAAGGTAAAACCCCTCTTGAATATTCTCTGGCTCAGCATGTGCAGCATCCGCATGTGCAGCGAGAATGGCATTCCAGGTAACAAGGTCTCTTTCAGGCGATATATCAAACAGCCGACGTGCTAACAGTAGTGACCCACATTTGTTGTACATGGTGATGAGATTGTTGATTAAAAAGCGATCCCAGCATTGTGTTGATTTGAGTATATGTGCATGGGCACACTTTCCAAGAAGCAAGTTGGAGGTGGCAATGGCCTCACGAAGTATGGAAAACCATACAGAATATGACGAAGAACAAGACGAAAATGGTAAGGACCTAAGAAGGCCAGAGTTATAAGTAGGTAGGAAGGGAACGGGAACTGCAGGAGGAATGGGTGGTAGATGCATTGTTGAAATTCATTCTCACTTTCTCAGTCTTCTCTTAGCATGAAAATCCATCTGTATTGAATGTCTTTCAACTTCATTCAACATTGTTGCAGGATCTGGCATCACTTTCTTCTTGATATGAATTGTTAGTAGCGTTCGAAACTGATTGCAGAAGTGTGGCTATGAAACTGATTTACCTTACCCCAAAACAAATTCGACTTCGAATCGAAGCAAGTGAGGAGAGAGGACTTGCTTTTACCCCGAAAAAGCATATTTGGAGGCATTGAATTTCTCAACAACCACTTTTCCTTGGAATCAGGATTCTGTCGCGTGTGTTTGGATAAGAGCTTCCGTGAGTTTGGTTTAGATCCACACCTTAGTTTTATGGACAAAACTATAATTTGGGAAAAAAACTACCAAAATACTTTCAAAAGTCAAATATATTAACTTTTTCAATAATCAATTCTTTAAAATTTATTCTAATTAAAATTTATTTTTAATAATTTAATATAAATACACCTTATATATTACTATTAACTTTGGCTAACATTTGATTCTATTAAAAATATGTTTGTATGTATTTAATGAAAAACAATTTCATGTGACCCATAAGTTGAGTTATTCAATCAATAAAAAAATATATAAATATGCCTAAATAAAATATAAAAAATCAATATTAAAATTGAAAAATATAAAAATTGATAATATTACATTATTGATTTTAATTAATAATAAAATGGATAGTTCTGAAAATTGAATTAATTTTTGAATTGGGCCATGATCGAAGACAATTAAATTAAAATACTTTTAAAATTAATTAATTAATTAATATATTTTAATGTTGTAGAGAAGTATTATTTCCTCATTGCTTTTTTTAATAGTCATCGAGTATTTTTTAGTGGAAAGTTTACACAAAATTAAAAAGAATTTGTCTTAAAAAAATAGATAAAAGATTGGAAGAACATTGATAAAAAATTATGCACATTACTATAAATAAATAATTAAATAATAACATAAAGTTAATATAACTGTATAAGACTATGTTAGATCCCTGAAACTAGGACACAGATCTAGTTATTATTTTAAAATAAATAAATAATTAATTAAGTTTAAAAATAAAAAAAAAGGTTAAAAATATTTTTAAAAAAAAATAAACGTGCATGTTGGTCTTCATAGTTTTGGCTGATAACAAAAACAACTATCTTTTGTATTTTATATTTGTTTTTGATTAAACCTTCCATTCCCAGCAGTTCTCTTCTCTTACTCTTCTTCCACATAACGCATGACGACAAATCTTCTATATCAACATAAGTGTTTCATAATCAAATCATGTTTAAAAGTAAAGCAAGAATTAAGTTAGAAAGTTTCATCTCAGAATCGAGATAAATTAACCACAACAAATCAGCCCATAACACATGAAAAAAACCGCATCGAAAACCCAAGAGGTAAAATCTAGAAGTGTGTTAGAGTCACAAAGCACAGAGCAAGATAGATGCTAGCTGCTCCAAGCTTTCTCATGGAATCATTGGTTGTAGTAGCCAATCACCACTGTGTAATATACTCACGACGTTTATATTTAACGTCGGTTATATGTTAAACCGACGTTAAAAAATGTGGTGGTATTTTTTTAATATTGTGAAGGGTTTTGACGTTGTTCCACTAAAAAATCGACTTTGTATGTCTTCCCAAGAACAAAATCGATAAAAAAACACACACGATATAGTCAAAGTTGACGGCCACTATCAAACAGAGTTCTCTCTCTCTCGTCAGGAGGAACTCTCAACCTCACAGGCAAGAGTTATCCACTATATTCATTAACTTTTACTTCTGTACTGTCAGACTCACTAAGCAACGTGATTGTAAAATCACCAAACCTATGAAATCAAAGACAAAGCTAAGAAGACTGAAAAGCCTTACCATCGGCAGTAGGAAGGACGGTGGGGGGAAGGGAGCAAGACACGGCGGAAGAGGGAGGACGTTCATGCAAGGGACGTACGGCGGCGGCGGCTGGGAAGGGAAGAACTGAGAGTCTGTCAATGGTCTGGGTGATGAGACACGCGCGTTAATATATATCCGTTGAGTTACTCGATTCGAACTCGAGAGTGAGCAAAACCCAAGTTCGATAGTTCTCACTCATCAGCTTGTTGTTCTGTTAATAGAGGAGACTCGGGCTATTGTGTCTTGATGTGTGTGTCCTTATGTGTGTGTGTGTGGATGCGTGGGTAAGAGCGGATCAATGGACAGATTTTGTCGAAAAGGGTCGGCCAGGATTTGATGGAAGTTCCGATGACATGGTACGTTATAGACGGACGGATACATCTGATGGTTGTTATTTAGAGATGAGAATGAGAGATTACCAAACACCATTATTTTCTCAACCTTAAGATCATTTGCAATTCTCCCAGTAGATTCAGGAATGATTATGATGTGAAATTCATATTTTCAATAATCAAAAGCTATTTTCTCACAACCTTAGGCTTGCTGAAAATAATATTATGGCATGTTTTGATTATTTAAAAAAAACGATTGTAAAAAAATAATTTTAAAATACTTTTAGATAAACTTTTATCAAAATAGTTTATAAAAAAAATAATTATGAGTAAATTAGTATTTAGATAGTTATTATTAAAATTATTTTTATGATTGATAAATTATTATAAAAAGTATGAGATAAAAAAAATAAATTAATAAATAAAATTTATTCACTGTTCATCGCCATAATCACCTATCATCCTATTCTCCCAAGATGCTGCTCTTCCTTGACAATGATGTCAATGACGTTGACGCCTATCCTTCATCCTCCTCCTCCTCCATCGTCTATTTCTCCTCATTCCAGATCTGTGACTTCCTCCTCTTTGTGACTTCCTTAGCTACAGATCTAAAGGGAGGAGAAAGAAGACGGAAGTTCTCTCCGCGATCCACGACGACTTTCTCCTCTCTAATAGCTAGAGAAGTGACAGAGAGCTTATATGATGATGACGATGGAGAAGAAGACCGAAGATGTCGACAACGGCAGAAGAGGAAAGTGACGTAGAAGATAGGAGAGAGAGTGTAAAAAAAAAAAGGATAAAATAGTCTTTTGATACCCATAAATTATTTTTTCTATTTATAAATTATTCCTAGGAGTTTATATGAAACTATGATTTTAAACTATTGTTTAGCCTATAAGCACTTATAAATTAAAAGGGCTGTTTGTTTAAAATTTTTGTAAAACTATAGTTTGGGCTAAAAGCCCTTATAAAACTATATTTTCGTTTGAATCCAAACACACACTATATAAATTTTTAAATTAAACTTTTTTAAGTAAAATCATAGGGTGTGTTTGGTTTAACTTTTAAAGAATATATTCGGGAGAAAATTAATTTTAAAATAATTTTGGAGAATAAATTTTGTAATAAATTTTAAAATTTGTTTAAAAAATAGATTTTGTATGAAAAGTGATTTTGAAGAAATAAATATTTAGACAATTGTTATTAGAATAATTTTGTTATAGGTAAATTATCTGAAAATATATAAGATAAAATAATAATTACATAAAAAGATAGGAGAGATAAAGAGATGACAAAACTGTTGACTCTTACTTATCTAAAATTATAATTTTAACTAAAAATACTTTTGCTATTAAGATAGATGTTAAAACATTTTTTTTTAAACCAAAAAAACAACGTAATGTTGACAACAAAGTACTTTGCTCATGTGATTAACTTGAAATTTGGAATTATTAGTTCTAAATAAAGAGATTTGATGATTTAAAAGTCTTAATAATAACTAATAAGCTAATAACAATTTATTGATTGATGATATTAACGCGCTGATGCCAAAGTCTTAAAAAGTTTTTTTTTTAAAAAGAAATTGTCTCGAATCCTTTAATTGAGTATTCCCCTTAAATTCATGGAATTGAACTCCATATGTTTGATTACTGTCCTATTCCTACCGTTCAACGATAACATCCAACGCATGACAGTTGGTGTTCGATCTAGACGTTTAAAAACGCATTCAAAACGAGTTAATGAATTAAACATACCAAGTACAGATTTTGTCCTTGAATGTATTACCTAATTGTTAACAATATTTGATGAACAACTAATGATTTGCTTATTTTAATTGATCATATCTCTCAACTTCTTTTCCATAAAATTTAATCATGTTTCATCTATTCTTTAATCTCTTTCACGACCAGAATAGAGAAAAGGAGAAACCAAACAACGATGAGAGAGAAGGTAACCGCAGACAGTGGTAATCAGAGACGAGAGAAAAATGACGCTTAATTGTTAAAGGGAGATAGTGTTTTGATTTGAGAAAGGTTTAATCTTAAGATTAAATTTTCACTACAACCTCTCTTTGTAATTTCGCTAGTTATCAAACACTCTATTGGCAAGATTTCTCAATTTCAATTCCAACCCTAATCCCCAATACCTCATAACAAACAAGGCCTTACGTTTTATTGGCATTTTAAATCAGGTTAAAGTTTAATTTTATATCAGAAGTAAACTCAATCTATGGGTTTATCAATTTGTTCACGTTATGAATCGCTTTTATTGGACTATTGATTTTGATTCATTTACAATTAAAAAAAAAGTGTGCATTAAATGAGGACGCTTTAAGAAAATTAATTATGGCAAAAGAAGTGAATAAGATCTTGTATTAAATATCAAATCAAAATCTTTAATAAAGTTCTATATTTAGAATTAAAATAAAAGGAAGTAGTTAGCTAGTAATTTGTTCAAGAAATACCAAAATAAAAGATATTTAGAAAAAAAATTAATGTTCTTGGCAGATCAAACTTTGATTTGGATGCTGTCTTTATCATTTTTCTTATTTTCTTCTCCTCATTTATTTCTATTTTTGGATCAAAAATTTAATAGTTGAAAATTAATATCTTATAAATTTTTTATTATAGTCTTACCCAAATAAATGTAAATTATTAAAATTTGACTTGAACAATTCACGATAGATTAATAACAATTTTTAATCTAAAAATAGAGATAGAATGAGAAAAGTGGAAATAAAAGCGAACATCCCTTATATGCATGCAGCATGCTATCTTAAATTATACCACAAGGGAACTAAATCTTCTCAGTATCCATTTTCTCAGCGTCCCTCAATATCTTTAAATCCTAGCCGTTCATATAATCTAAAAGTTGACAATACTCTACGTCATCAGGCTTAATGAATCTTCACTTACTCAGCACATCCTCTTCCTCCTCCGACTGTGAATATTCTTCAACCTTCGACTTCTCTCACCTCTCCCACCGACAGCTAGTGCAGAGTAATGAGTTTTATAGGCTCTCAAGGTTCATCATACCAAAATACGAATCCTATGGCTTTTATAGTAAGGTTTCTTACTATGTCACCTTGTTGCAATTACTGAGCGGCTTCATCCTTTAAATGTTGTTGATGCAGCTACAAACAACATCGACTCCAAAAACTGCTGATTAGGTTTCATATCTATTTCTCACTTTGTCTTTAGAATTAAATTGTATCACTTCACATAGATTTTCTATTTGAGTATTAATTGATACGAAGGAATTCCATGAAACAAGGTCATTTTAACCTATGCGGTCAAATATTTTAATATCTGAGTCTTCATACGGTGAGAGAAGTAAGAAGGTTAAGGAATATTCGTAGTTAGAGAAGGAAGAAGATGTTATGAGTGAGTGAAAGATTCATTGAGCCTAATGACGTAGAGTATTATAAGCTTTTAGATCATATCAACGGCTGTGATTTAAAAATACTGAGGGACGCAATGGATAATGAGAAGATTCAGTTTCCTACCACAAGGAAAAGGAGAATGACGAATAAGGAGACCTCTTGTGGGAGCCATTCAGGAACGAGCACGTGGCCGGATACAAGAGTTCGCGAAACACCAGATTCGACCACAATCAGAACGCGCGAGAGTGAGAGTAAGCCCATGTTGTGTAGTGGCGTGTGGTGGTGCGAGCCCTGTTTGGCTATGTGATGTTCCATTTCAAGATCTTTGCTGCCCCTAAAATCAAATTAAATGGTTAATCACTCATCACTCCAACTGAACGTTGAAAGCAACACGCACACTATAAAACCTCAATCTCGCAACACCTCTCGCTCTCTCTGGCGGCTCTTGATTTTCTCCCTACGACCCTTCTCCAAAACCCAAACCCTAGTTTACTCCTTTCTTCTTCCTTTATCTCTCTTTCTTCATTTATTTTTGTTCCTTTTTTAAGGAATACTCATTTCATATAGGTACGCACATATATATCTTTTATTGTTTAGATATTTTTTCCTGGGAAAAAATAAGAGAAAAAGGTAGCTCTGCCTGGATTGAGCTTGCTGGTGAGCGCAGTAATGGAGGATTCCGTAGGGCAAAAGAACAAGAGCCGTGAGTTTACTTTGGTATCAGTTGCTGAGCTCTCTTCGCCTGCTTCGTCTGCTTCTCCGGGTATTGCTCGCTTCACTTCCGACTGTCCCGTGGCGCAGCTGCAAATTCATCAAGATTCTCACAAGATTGATATCGATGTTGATCTTCGAACTGCTCAGGTTCGTTTCCGTTTTTTATTTTTGTGCATATATTCTGTTTTTTTAGTCCGCTTTGTCGATTAGTCCCTACCTGAACGCGGGAAAAGGGTAATTTTTTAAAGTTTTAATAAACTGATCATTTCTTATTTCGGCTGTTCCTTCAATGCTGAAAGCATGCACAGAAAATATTTAATCTCTCTCGAGTAATGTTGAATTATACAGTGAATGAGACATGTATGTTGAACGTCTAATCTCTTGATGATTGTGCATTGCTGGTTTGCAGATATTCAAATTAGGCCCTGTTCAATCAGTTTGCATGGTCGAAGGGTCTGTTGTCGATGACCAGGTATAGAGGATCATCTTACTGTAGAAAATCTGGTATCGTAGCTTTGCGGAATTACTTAATTTTGTTTCATTTTGTTAAAACTTCGGAAGAGCTAGGATTTTTCTTTGCTTTTCGAAGATTTGAGCTTGTAGATAATTTGATGATATATTTTTACTTAATTCAATGTGAAATGCGGTCCTCTGTTGTCTTGCTTCTTTATTCATAATCTAATGCTTATGCTCTGGCGAGATTTGATTAATTTAATGTTGCAATATCACAGTTGTATCAGCTGTAGAAGTAATGTTTAATTGTTTAGTTGTTTAGTCTTTATGAATCTGAAGAATGCTGCATTTGGACCAGACATCATTCTCAAGGGGAATATCTATCCAGTTTAGAAATGAGGAGGAAAGTGGGGCCTTTGATAGTGTATTCCAGCAATGGAAGAAGGGAGCGAGTGCTCAAGGTGCTGCTTTGGAAGCTCTTATTCTCATGTTTGATTGCATAGTCATGTTACTCTGCTAGTAAGTCCTGATCTTCATTTGTTTCTTAGATTCCGGTAGAAGCTTACCAAATGGAATTATACCAAGTTCTACAAGTAAATTTGATGAGAAGATAGAGCCATCTTCTGCAAAAATGTATTTCCATTACTATGGGCAGCTTCTGCATCAGCAAAATATGTTGCAAGACTATGTTAGAACAGGTAATACCATTTTGTTTTTAATGGCTTGTTGGTTTTAATTTACATTTGAGTGAAGGTAACGACTTATTTTTACCTTTTTAACAGGTTACGATTAGATTTTAACTGGGACACTTAAGCTTCCGATATTTTCCTTATCTGACAAATTCACTCATGATCTTGTTTCAGGAACCTATTATGCCGCAGTTATTGAGAACCGTGCCGATTTCATGGGCCGTGTAGTAGTTGATGTTGGTGCTGGTAGTGGTATTTTGTCATTATTTGCTGCTCAGGTATTCAATACTTAAATTGGTTGAATCTTGTCTCTGCTTCTGATTAAATGAGAATTTATGCCATCTTCCCTGCCTCCCATATCCAAAGCTTTGAATTAGGTCTTTAATGTTCTTCCGTTTTCTCTCAGGCTGGTGCAAAACATGTTTATGCTGTGGAGGCATCTGAAATGACAGAATATGCACGGAAACTTATAGCTGGAAACCCAATGCTCAGTCAACGAATTACAGTATGCTTTTCTTTCTCCAAGCTTTTATTTGATGTTCTTTATTCATTTTCTGTCTCATTAATTAAGGAAACTTCTGTTTAAAAACTACAGGTGATAAAGGGCAAGGTTGAGGATGTAGAATTGCCGGAGAAAGCGGATATTTTGATCTCTGAGCCCATGGGTAACCTTATATTCTACTTGCTTCAGTAAATATGGAAAATGATGCTACTATTCCATGTATAAGTTATGTAATCTATCTTGTCCATGTATTTTTGTTTGCCATTTTGCATGTTTAAATGCTTCAAGTTTGTTCAAGTGTTTATTAGAAAGTTAAGTTGTGGCTCGAAAGATTGATAACTTTTTTCCCGCCAAGTGTTTCTAATTTGTAATATTTCTTAACTGGTATGCAGGAACCTTGTTAGTAAATGAAAGGATGTTGGAGTCTTATGTCATTGCTAGAGATAGGTTTCTCACTCCTGAAGGGAAAATGTTTCCCATGGTGGGAAGGTAAATTTGAATGCGGACAACCTTCTCTACTTCTCTGGGTCCTTTTTTGTATGCAACCCTATTATATATTACCATGAGGATATGGAACCACTAAGCATAATTATTGTCAAATAATTGTCTTTTTCTTAAAAGTGGCTTGTCTTCATCATAGTATTTTATGCTACCATTTATTACAGTTTCAGTGGCAATTCCTAGTATCAAACCACTAAAAGTTTGATTTCAAATGCGCACACACATGCCTATAGATCTGTTTTTGACACGAACAGCCGAATATGATTTTCAAGGTTTAGGCTATTGCTGGATTTACAGACTTGCAGTTAAGTTTATGATTTGTGTTGCTTATAATGTTTATATTGTATTCTCATGACCATGAATTGATTGTTGGTGTAGGATTCACATGGCACCTTTCACTGATGAATATCTGTTTATCGAAATTGCCAATAAGGTTTGTCATTATGATCTGTATTTTTTTAACTATCTCATACTTCTTACCAGTCCTTAAAATAAAACTTTTTTGACACTTGGAATTGGGAGAAAGATTTTGTGAGAGGCTTGACTTTGTAAAAAGCTTCTGCTCAATTAAATTTTCACTGGTGAACACAATGTGTGATCAGATAATTCTGTGACTGACCTTTGCTTCATCTGTCCAGTTAAAACTATTTTAGTGATATTCAATTAGATATAAACAATTTCTTAAGAGGGTTAAAATCCCAAAAAGAAGAAAGTATTTTTTTTATTTTATTTTGCAGAATCCATGACCTCAGCTGTTGCTTTTGTAGTTCTATGCCTCCATTGTGTTGTGGTCTAGCATTCTCTTCTGAATTAGTAATAAGGAAACTTTTTCTAGGTTTCTTTGAGTATATTTCTTAAAGCTGAATCTAAATGCTGGTTATTGTTCTATCTGTTCAGGCCTTGTTTTGGCAGCAACAAAACTATTATGGTGTTGATTTGACTCCCTTGTATGGCACTGCATTTCAAGGATACTTTTCTCAGGTATCATGCTTGGTTTTGCTAACTTACTAAAATCCCATATTTTGTCCTACAAGTGTAGATTAGATGTAGGTATCGGGTTTTGAAATTGTTGTTTGAGGTTTGCTTCCTTGCCAAAAGGTCATATATAATATGTTCACATGCATTTGTTGTGGTGAGGACGGTGCAGACATGTTTGATGTTGCTTTGTTAAGGATCAAATTGGGAATTACATCTGTTTGTTCCCACAATTTATGGCATTTATCAAATAAGTTGGAATATTAAATTTGTTGTGACGTAGCAAACAGGAGAATTATATGCGTTGTGCACTTTACAATTGGTCTATTAAGAGCTATTTTCCCCTTCATAATGCAGCTTCTATTTGTAGAATTCTTCCTTGTTCCCTCTAGCTGCGATATAGGGCTTTCTGCATTTTCTTCTAGGTCTGTTCCTGTTGCATGCTTTGTTTTTTTATTTCAGTCAGTAGTTTCTAATTGGCTTATAAGATAAATGGAGAATTTGTCTCATGTCATTCTTTCAAATAATTCCAAGGACAAAAACTGAGGTAGAGATGATGAAGTATGCAGATTAGTTACTGTTAATTTCCTTCAGCATCCAGGGACAATCTTTGGGTGTTTTGTGCCATTCTGATGATGATATATTTTATTATTTTTGTTGCAGTAGAATTTGACATTGTTACTAAAAATTCTTGTGTTTTCTCCATTTTTTCCATACAGCCTGTGGTGGATGCTTTTGATCCAAGAGTGTTAATAGCTCCTCCTATGTTCCATGTGTTAGACTTCACAAAAATAAAGGTAAGAGCTAACTTTTTGGGGGAAGCTAATGTATTTTGGATGCCATTCTAATTTTCTGTCTTGGATTTCCTCTAATTACTCCATCCCTAAAATGTTTTGTAGGTGCGCCTCTTAGAAATAGATAATAGTATATTTAATGTTCCTATCTTATAGCAAAATAATATTACGTATCTGGTATTGTCGAAAAGAAAAAAAAAAGGATCTATCTGAGCTGTTCCTTATTCTTGGTTTACTGGAAGTAAAAAGAACCGCTTCTGAAACGTTCTGACAGCCTTCCATTTACGAGTTTATAACTGAACCATTATTCCACTTCAGGTTTATGAAGTATTTTCATGGTTAAAGTTTTATTGTTTTTAATTGTGCCGATACTTGAAATGAAGTTACTTTTGAACAACGGAGGAACACAACTTACATGCTGATTTTCTGTAGGAAGAAGAGCTGTATGAAATAGATATACCTATAAGATTCGTAGCCTCTGTGGGTGCACGAGTACATGGGCTGGCTTGTTGGTTTGATGTACTCTTTAATGGAAGGTAAAAATCGCATTTTAGATATTTTTATTATTCATTTTTATCCACACATAGTCCTGCCTTATTGATTTGCCAACATTTGTTCCAAATCCTCAGTACTGTGCAAAGGTGGCTTACGACTGCCCCAGGGTCGCCAACAACTCACTGGTACCAGTTGCGCTGTGTTCTTTCTCAGCCAATTTATGTCATGGCGGGACAAGAAATTACTGGCAAGCTCCACATGGTTGCTCACAATGCCCAGAGCTATACGCTATATTTAACATTGTCAGGTCAGTGTTTGTCCTTCTTATTGCTGTTCTGACTCTTGTAACTTTGCACTGTTCTGCTAAAAAGCCATGTTCCATTTCTTTTTAGCTAAAATGTGGGGCCCTGGTGCTGAACAAGGAGGGATTCTTCAAACCTCATCGTGCAAACTTGATTTGAAAGAACCATACTATAGAATGTCTCAACCGCAAGCTTACACATTAGCCCAAGACCACCAACAACCACCACTTCTACACACACAGGTATTGAATTTATCTTCTTGAGATAAAGATTCTACGGAAAACTTGAAACCTGAATTATTTTAAACCATCTGATTTTTTTCTTTAATGAAAATCGATGCTGAGGGGCCAACTAAAATGACATCACGTAATATCCTTACGTGAGAGGATCCTAGTTCTTTTTAATTTAAAGGGGCGTGCACTAACGGCCTGAAGTTACGAGCGTGATCAATCCCACAACCTCCTACTAACAAGAGAATCTTCATATCACTAGGCCACAAGACTATTAGCAGGATTCCAGTCCTTTGAAACTGCTTAATTAACTTTTTTGCCTTTTTCTTAAACTGTATGGTTATACGTACATTGTTTTTTGTTAAACAGGACATACCAATTCAGTCACAAGATTTAGATGAACCTGAGATGATGCAACAACAGTCGCCTAATTCATGTGCTCAGGTTAATTCATTGATGCAGAATATTTAACATCATGATGAATGCTAACATTGACTTGTTTCTGTTTGTAAGATGAATCTGCCTGCTGGCACAAGTAGGCAGATTCTGTATCATTATTTGGACGTTCCCCTTCCCTTGTAAATTCATCTACATTGTGCTTGCTATCTATTGGGTGGTTTGTGATGCAGATCGTTACACGATTAGCAATTTTTTCTGATATTTATGCCTTCCAAAATGGAGCACGTGTACGATCACTTGATAAACTCGTTGATTTTGAATGTCTTTTATTTTTTATGGTTTTAACGCTAGATTTTTGTTTAAGCAACTTGTTATGCCCGCCACATCCATAGACGGCTTATTAAAGAGAGGTGACTTCCAAATAATGCTCAAGAAGGTTGTGCGGTGATTTAAAATTCTTCATGTGATCAGATTCATAAGTGTGAATTTCATTTACGGAACACATCTCTAGTACCAGTGAAGATTCAAAAGATGAAATTTGGTCAAGTTTAAGACTTTTTTAACAAACTTTGTTTTTTTGGGGCCAACGTAAGAGAGCTTCGTTAAGGTTAGGTGAGAAAATCTGATATATTTTTTTATAAAAAAGTTTAAGTAGGTTTTATATTAATTTTTTATAAAGTTAAGATATAGTTTTAAGATTTAGAGAGTATTTATAAAAAATTTATAATATCGTTTATTACATTTTTTTTTTACGAATATAAGTTTATTTTTTACATGGCAAAATATCGATACTTAACTTGGAACAGTTCAATTATGGCATTCTCAAGTGAGATTCGTTTTATTTCATCATTCCATCGGCAATTTATGATTCCTAGAAATATGGTAGTCGCCTCACCTTCCATGGACTTCTTGATTCATCCGTGACTCCTAAAGTTGCATTTCCAAAAATGCCCTCTTTTGGTTTATTCCCATTCGTCATTGACCACACCATCTTGGCTATGGCACGTTTCATTTGCGGCAAATCTAGTTCAAACTTGAGTTACTGTGATATGAATTTGGTTTGTGTGACCTATTAGTATTATGGATTCTAAATTCGAATTTACGCATGTGATTGTGATCTGACTTTGATTTGCTTGCATCTGTTCGAATTCGTTCTGAATCTTGTTTGAGGAAGTAGTAATGAAGTGAAACTTTTTTCCCCCACCTAAGGCCATTTTAGTCTCTTTATTTTTATTTTTTGAATCAAATCTTAAAAAATTTTCTCTCCATCCCTTTCTAATAACATCCTAAACAGATAATTAGCATTCCGTTATAATCCATCTCATTCCAATCAAATATGTCCCAAATGGCTAAATGTCTCAGAACTATATTAAAATATCTGCTTTTATCTTTCAATGATAATATTGCGATCATAAATATCTTCACTTTGTTAGAACAAAGTCTCTAGTTCAAAATATTGTTCCAGTAGAGGTGCTGTATATTGACGTGATATATAACTGATGTGATAGGGAAAAGGAATATCGGCGTCACTAATGATTAAAGAAATCAAGTAAATTTTTGTTTGTTTTGATGTCAGCTGACTGCAACTACTTCACGGGGCAGGTGATCGGCGACGACATTATGGCAGCGACTGCAGAGGGTTGGGTGGTCGAATAAGGAGCCAACAAGGGGTGAATAGTTCCAGCATCTTTCACACTTGGAACCCTCAGCACGAGATACGCCAACCCACACTTTACTATTCCCTTGAATAAGGCACTCACCGTTATATGGGATATTTGCAATCAGTTGATCCTCCAACGAGGGAAGAATCTCAGCCTGCAAAACATCAAACACGTAAGAAAAATTAAGTATCATTAAAAATCGCTACGGTATGAAATATCCAGCTAACAAATGGTTTCAAGCTTTAAAATCATGGATGAAAAACCCTAGTTCCTTCCCTTTCCTTTTGATGGCCTTTGGATATAACTAGGGTGGGAATGTTGAGTTTTGAGAATGGTATTATTAACCAAAGGAATCATATATGTATTTGCAGAAACACAATATCTGGTTCTTATACCATGTGATGGCATTGCAGAAATGAACAATGGAAACCGTGTTTAGAGATAAATAACAGGATTTTTTTTATATATATAACTATTTAACTGAGTTAAATTCGAGTAGTATCGGCCTAATTAGAAGTGGATCTCTTAAGAACGTTTTTTGTATTCACACGGTATACAAACTAGCTCTTATATTAAAAACTAGATGGAGTATTAAGGATTGAGGGAAGTTTGTAAGTTAGGTAAATCTTTACTTGTGATGTGTCCAAAGGAAAAAATTAGTAGTGTTCTAGTGTGACTGGTGTTATTCCAAGTAGAAGTTGACACTTAAGTATTACACTCTGTCCTTAAATCTTTGAAAAGATAAATTTTCTCTCTTTGTTTCTTCCTAACTTATGCATATTTTCTCCCTATTCCCTATCTACTCAACAGATGACATGGATAGAGACATACCTGAGATGTTATGAATAGACGATGCAGTGCATCGGCATCATTTTTGACGGTACATAGTTCAGATAATTGAGATGCCAGGGTGGCATCTGCAGTATAAATATGAACCTTTGCATCTAAACTGGCTCCAATTAGTTTGCCAGTTCGTGCTATCTCCAAGATTCTATTCACCTCTGTCCTCAGCTGGCCAAAAATGATTTTATTCAGTAATAGATACACTATCACATTAAATATAGTTGATGTAAATTCACTATTTTAGAGCTCAGAAAAATAATGAAAAATTACATTAAGAGAAGTTAGAAAAAAATGACATGCAAGGGAACTCAAGGAAACAGCAAGAGTCACATAAAAAATTTATAAGAAAAATTAAATCATTCTGCCTGATGAGTTTTCCCATACTATAACAGTATAATCATGTAACTTTTATTTTCAGCCCATCATCTTTTATGAATATACTTAACTTCTTTATACATCTGAAATATCTGAGAAAACAGGACGATAAACGACGGGAATTGGATTGTAGAATGAAAACTTTCAATTAATAGGAATTTTCAAACTACATAATAATTATTTATGGATTTGTACCGTATTCTATCAAGAATGAACTAAATCGTATCTTTGGATGATATCAGCTAGAGAGAAATTACCTCAAGAATCTTTTCCCAGAAATCAATTTCTTCAGCAGGGAGGGCAAGCCATCTTTCATTCAAGGAGGGCCATCTTGATTCAAATACATATTCAGCAACAGAACCATATTCCGTTGTATACCGAAAAGGAAGGTTCTGCCATACATCTTCAGCTAAATGGGGCAATATTGGTGCTATTACTCTCACGATGGAAAGCAGATGAGCTGCAAGAACTGTTTGACAACTTCTCCTCGTATAACTTGTTGATCCACTGCAAAATTAACAAGAAAAATCGTTTGGGGACTATACATAATATAAAGAAATCATGCAGAAAAGTCTACATCTAAATCTTTTGTTGCAGATTCCTAGTATAAGTGCCAAGTTGGTTATTGAAGTTATACGATCTGACATGATATAATAAGCGAGAACAAGAAAAGAAAATTAAGCCTGGCAACTTACCCAACATAAAGTCGGTCTTTGGCCACATCAAAATAGAAATTTGACAAGTCAACAATGACGAACCTCTGTAAAATCTGAAATAAAAAAGTTGCATTGTAATTATTGGCAAATCTAACATCTAACCATTTATTAAAAATAGTTCAGCTAAAGACATCAATGATCATTCATAAGCAAACTAAGAAGATTTATACAGATTTTTCATGTCCAACTATAATACTTGATGCAAGAAACAATGATTAGTGATGCTATAATTCCTTTTTGTCTCTTACTTCAAGCCCTATAACTAGTTCAATGGAATTTCCCTGATATAATAAGTCCCCCCTGTTTTGACCTGAAAATAACTTTTCCATTTTACAAAATAAAAATACAGTCAAAGAAATGTATTGGCATTAGTTAGCTGTGGGTCTCAGACAAAAATCCAGCAGCATCACAATGAAACATAAAAATTGAATGTCTGACCAAGATTTACAATAACGAACCTGAAATATTTTGAAAAATTGGTAACTTTCATAATTCCCTTGAACGTTATTTACAATATTTTCAAGCTGGAATAGCGCATGCTGATCAATCCTGGGAAGTTCATTGTGTGGTACAGCATAATCTTCCTGTCAATAAGATAAAGTGTGAGGAACAAGTGGAAAGAAAACTGCAGAGGGGGATAGAAAAATAGACGTTATTTTAACCAACAAAGAGACAATAGGCAGTACAGGATTTTACTTTTTAGGCAAGGAGATAAGAAAACTTCTATCCCGTAAAATGGAATGAACTTAAAGTCCTCTGCTAGATGTTTAAAATATAGGGTTTCCAGGAAAAAGAGAAGAAAATCCTATCCCGTAAGAGAGAATTTAGGGCCTCTGAAAATAATTGAACGTACTTTCCAATCATGAAGATTTGCCAAAAGGTATCTCAAAGTTCCTCGCAACTTCCTGTAGATCTCAGACATTTGACGTAGAATCTGAGGGCCAATCATCACGTCACCCGTATAATCTACACTAGAAACCCAGAGTCGGAGGACATCAGCTCCATAAGCAGGTGTTTCCTAAGTTAAAGTGGGAAAAAAGAGTCCATTAGTCCATGGTTTTTGATAAATAGAAGCCATGCATCTAGATACAGTTTCAATACTGATTTTTTTATGTATGTAACTGACCTTCTGATTTTTGCCTCCTTCAATAACAATTCGTGGATCCACAACATTACCCAAAGACTTGCTCATCTTTAAACCCTTCTCATCCAATACAAATCCATGTGTTACAACACTTGAATATGGAGCCTTCCCTGTATTAAACAATAATGACAGAATTACATGGTATATTGTTTTTTTTTTTTTAAATACAATAAGATATGCGCATCATGGCAGTGTTTGACCATCCGTAAGAACACACGTATATTTGTATATCCAAATGCATTATCCTTGTCAACTTATCATATGGGGGAAAACATACTCCAGCAAACAAAAGGCTATGCATGCGCTCGTGTTATGAATCCTCACAGTTGTTTAGTATAACTGAGGAAGTGTATTATTTTGAAAACTGAAACATTCATAGCAAAATTGAAACTGAAAGGGTAGAGTTAAAGTTCATAATACAAAATGGGGCAGCAAAGTTGGAGAAAAAAATGAATGGAACAAAACAAAAATATTATTAAAAGCCTCAATTATCGTCTTAAGCTTTAATCTTTTTATATATATGAATACTATAAGCACAAAAGCATGCATACCATTTACTTTGAGTACGCCGCAAATAATTATTTCTTTAACCTACAATACTTTCCTAAAGTCTTAATTCCTAATACTTGGGTGATTGTTTTACTAGCTTACAAGACCTTTTGCAATTTAAGATATCCCCGAACACAATACCTCTTGTAGCTACACTTGTCAGCAATGAACTCTGAAACCAGCCCCTATGCTGATCTGTTCCTTCAAGATACACGTCTGCTGGAAGACTTAAGCCACTTCTTTTTCCCAAGACCGCAGCCCAGGAGGAACCTGGGGTCAAAAGTAAACAGCTAAGAAAAACACGATTCATGAGAAAGAGAATTATAAATTATCAATAGTACAGGCTGGAATAGGTGTAGAAGGTCCTAGGTCATGCCATTGTGTCAAGTAATAATATGAGAATAACAAAATACAATTTTTAAATAAATCTAAATAATATCTCAATTGTAAGAAAAGGTGCAACAGTTATCACTCATTAATACGTGTCTATAAATTATATTATATTATCGAGCTGTCCCTAAGCCATAACAGGAAACTGGAGTGTGGGGTTGAGGAAATCAATACGAATCAATATATTTATAAAAGTTCTAGGAAAAGCTACACTATGTACGAGCCATGAACAATGAGGCTTATCTCAAGCTCTATGTAATGCATGTGACCCACTCTAGTTATTAGTGTAAAGTTTTATACCTGAATCAAACCACACATCCATTGTGTCAGTTCCCTTGTCATATTCTGCAGCTTTATCACGGTACTTAACTGGTAGAAGATCCTCTACTGACATATACCACCATGCATCACTGCCCATTTGGGCTATAATAGCTGTGCGGATCACAAAAACAAAAATATAAAAAATATTAATGTTAGGTTGTTCAGTTAAAGTGGACCAACAAATGTTTTAAAAGGGCATTGGGAGTTAAGCAACATGAGGATATCCACAAGTCCATGTCCTCAGATATAAACTTTATTGGTCAATTTTTGTAGTCTATTAACAATTGAGATGTCACATACTCTTGAGCAAGGAGAACACAGTAATATGTTATGTTTTGGGTCCTTACATCGGATATGTTCAATAGTTTCCTCATTCATAAGGGGTTCTCTAGACTGCAAATGATAAAAAACTGGAATTGGAACGCCCCACGTCCTTTGTCGTGATATACACCAGTCACTGCGGCTAGAAGTCATTGCTGAGATTCTGTTTTCTGCCTAAGCAATAATACACATATCTGTGTAAGCTAGCACCAAATATGATAAGTGACGCATTTGTGAGAGAATAACTTCACAAATAGACAGAAAAGTACTGCAAAAGGAAGTCTAAAATTAATTACCTGAGGAGGAAACCATTTTACATGGCCAATAGCACTCATAGCAGCATGGCGAAATCCCTCAACTGATGCAAACCATTGCTCTGTTGCTCTAAAAATAGTTGGTTTCTTTGTTCTCCAGTCATAGGGATACTTGTGCTCTGCATCAGAAAACATTGAAAACATCAATGACAATACATTCTATATTTATTGGTAGAATAGAATGAGATTTTCAAGACAAACAATTCTGGAAGGAATCCAACAAGACCCCAAAAAGAGAAAATAAAGAGAACTGACCATATGATTCTTCCATGACAAGTGACAGATGTTCATCCAAGTATTTCACAATAGCAGCGTTACCTTCCCCAAGAACATCAAGTCCACTAAATTGCCCAGCTTCTTCAGTGAACTTTCCTCCATCATCTACAGGAGAAAATATTGGCAGTCCATACTTCTGGCCAGTCACATAGTCTTCCTGACCATGCCCTGGAGCTGTATGGACCAGTCCTGTTCCAGTTTCTGTTGTAATATAATCTCCTCCAATCACAACTGGACATTCCTTATTATCTATTGGATGGTTATACCTGAGAGACAGAATAATGAATAGTGTCCTGAGCGCAAGATTCATCCCATTTATCAGAAAGGTAAGTAAGAATGTAAACACAAATTACAGAAAGAAGCAATGAAAAGAATATACAAAGATTAAAGCAATTCTTCAAATTTGAATGCCCAACAACCTGCAGTTTTCCAGGTCTGAACCCAAGAGTCTTTTCTTAACAGCAAGCTTTACGCTCCATTTTGCCTCCAACTTTGGCACAAGATCTGACGCTACAATAAGGAAAGGCTTCTCCTCCTCCTCTAAAATATTTCCAAGCTTTCTTTTCTTGGCTCCTTCACCAAGTGAAACTTCTTCAGGTAATGGTTCCACTTCAACAACAGCATATTCAAGTTTGGGATTTACCGCAACAGCTGTGTTTAGAATAAAATGAAGTAACCACAAAGAAAAGAGTAAGTGACATGCAGACTTGGAACATATAAAATGACTACAAAATCAAAAAGTAGTAAGTAGTTGGTGTTATGGACATCAATTAAGCAAAGCTTTTAGTGGAATGATTAACTAGCCTATAGTCTCTATCATCAACACCTGCAGAAATGGTTCTGAAGAACAAAGATGCGCAAAGCTACTCAGGAAAAGTCTCGAGGCTCTCGACTATAGAAATGATGAATTCCATCTTGAACCAAATAGTTATGATATGAAGGATATAAACTGAAATATGGCAGAAAAGAGTCTGATACTGTAATGAATTGAAGTTGGAAGGTAAAGCATCATATTAAATGTGTTTTAAAGCATAATTACTGATTCATTGCATACTGATTTGGTATTCAAGACACATGTTAATTAAAGAGAAATATGTATAAATACAAGTATATGACGTAGAAATTAAAACCATTACGACATGCAGAAGTAATATTAAAGATATCCATGAGTCATACAACAGCAAGGCATATGCAAAGAAACCAACCGGCATTGGCAGGAACAGTCCAGGGAGTTGTGGTCCATATGGCCAAGCACAAATTTGGAAATTCTTGCAGCAGGACACCTACTGCTGGAGGAACATTCACTAATCTGAATATGGCATATATACTTCTAGAAACATGACCTTCAGGATACTACATATAAATCAAATAAGGAGCAATGTAAATACTCTTAGATCCACCAAATCAAACTTTTGAAGAAAAATGTACTCATCATATATAGAGACATAGAAAGTAGAAACTCAAACAGACATGTTTTACATGATAAGAGATAAGCAAATCCAATGCTGTATAACATGACATCATTGGCCTTTATGTTCTATAAAAAATATTAAAAATAACAAAAAACGCACAAGAGGTTAATTTACCTCTAACTCAGCCTCAGCAAGTGCTGTTCTTGATGAGGGGCTCCAGTGAACGGGTTTTCTGCCCCTGTAGATATAGCCTTTCAAAGCCATCTGGCCAAATACTTCGATCTAGCATAACATAGGATATGAATTATGAAATCAAGCGCCCAAGAAAAATTTCATAACTAAAGTTCAATGGTCTGATATCTGCAGTATTATTTGGCTGGCTCTTCCGTAATGGTAATATCACCTTAATAGTAAAATCACTTCATTAAAGTTAAAAATCATAAATCTGAAAGTATAGGTATTCCATGATAATTTTCATAAAATTCTACTTAATAAATGTAGCGTCCCAAGTGCTTAATTTTATTTTTAAATTTAAGCATTTCTAAGGTTAATGAGATAGGGTGTACCAGCTACCTGGGCAGCTTCATATTCTGGATCTAGAGTAAGATAAGGACTATTCCAGTCTGCCCAAACTCCAAAGCGCTGCAAACATTTAATAACACACTTAATATGCCAAAATTTCCCAGCAATTAAGATCAAAACTTGGTGAGATATTTCAATTATAAGATTGTAAGTTAAGAACCACAGCAATCTTTGGCAATTGACACATTTAAATCAAGACACCAAGTGCAAAACAGAGATGGACCTTAAAAGATGACATCTGATTTTTAACTGTGTCCTTGGCAAATTTAGCAGCCTTAGCTCTCAACTTTAATGGTGTGAGGTCATTTCTAGCCTCCTTATCCAGTGACTGCAAAACTGTAATAACTCAAAACAGTCATACTATTCTCGAACACAGCATAGCAAACATGACAGTACTGAGGGGAAAAAATAAAAATTGCCTTTTAATTCAATAGGTAGGCCATGACAATCCCATCCAGGCACAAAATGAACTTTATAATTCTGGAGAATCTGCAAATTAACAGGAAATATAAGTCTTAAAAGAATATTAGTGCTTGCATGTAAGTGCAAGTAACATATATTGTTAAAGCATGCACGTGTTTGACAGACTTTAAAATATATATGATTCAGATTAAATATAAAAATAAGCAGGAAGTCTAACTACAAAGGAAGGGAAGAATACCTTGTAACGATTTATAATATCCTTCAAAATTTTGTTTAACGCGTGGCCAATATGAAGGTCACCATTGGCATATGGAGGACCATCATGAAGAATGAAACTCTCCTGAACAAGTTGTTTGAAGTAGGTTAAGAAATTTGTATGAATATAAATGTAGCTAAGGGAAACTCTACAACCTACCCCATTATTTTTGTCAGCAACTCTTTTAAATACTTGATTATCCTCCCATATTTTCTGAATTTCAGGCTCCCTTGTTGAAGAATTTGCTCTCATACCAAATGATGTCTTTGGAAGATCAACAGTGTGCTTGTATTTACCATCTTCTTGCTTAGTCCCTGAAATTAACACAAGAATTGTAACTAAGCCTAGAGCCACATGCTTCAGATCTTTAGCTAACATGGCAGGCATCCAATCATCCGTAAACCCAATAAAATAAAATAAAAAGGAACAGATAGCAAAATAGTACTATGAAATTCAGAAATAGCAACACGCTACCTTCAGCAGCTTTCTTTCCTGCCCTAACAGGTCCTTGAGCTCTTCGATTTGAAGAACAGAGTGGGTTTGCTGCATGAGTACAGTAGTTTGACATGTTTAAGACAGATGTTACTTTAACTGATGAGATTCCATTTGAATACAACAAGCGAAGAGAATTGGTTTTCCTGGAGATTGCATAGGATGCTCGCGAGAAAACCTAAGCACATATTAAACAGCAAATCAATCATGAGTACAATAGTACTATTTTCTTTTCAGTTGGGATGATGAGAAGCAAGAGACAGAGCGCTAAATCCCATAAAGCCAAACCATCAGATATAAAGAAAAAGTTCAATAACAAAATTTAGAAAGCCATGTGAGCCCACACATCCAAGACATTAGGTTTTAAAGTAAAATTTATAAGCGGCACCTATTTTACATAGCTATCAGAACAGAAGAAGATGAAGAAAATGTAGACGAGCATGATATGATGAATATGTTGTCAAATACCAGACTTCCATATTTCTTCTGCCATAGTGGAGCCAAAAAACCCAAAACCACAATTAAAAAAAAAATTGACCATATCCCAAGACTAGAAGAGTTGAAAAACAATCAAACGTTCGATTTCGGTGGTCAACTTTGATGAATGAATCAAAGTATGTGGTAAAATAAAAATAACACTTGTGCCCAGGAAAAGCAATGACCATTTCAACCTCCCCGTTGAAAATCTACCGAATGAGGCCCATCAAGCACTCAATGCAACAAAACTCAACAGCAAAATTGTGTTGGAGCAACGGCGCATGATCAGACAATCAAATCAAAGCATAAATTCCCTTTACCTCCCAAAATTACAAAACTTTTTACATTAAGAAAAGGTTTGGTCAAACGAATGCTAATTAAATACATGAACGAGCTCAAATTTCATAGTAATATCAATTGAGGGCATTAGCATAGCTCAAAAACACAATGCTCCGTTTTACTCCCGAGAAACAGAGGTGGGAGGGATTTCTTTAACACGAAGACTTCGAATTTAACTCAAATCTTATCCCTTCGGTGCGGTTACAGAACTTGACCATCTTTTTCTAAGTAGTTCTTAATCACAAAAGAAGTGCTGATTGAGTTCAGAATAGATATAAAGGAATGTACCCTGTGAGGTGAAGATTTCATGAAGATGGCCATGGTGGCTTCCTTTGACTTGAGAGCAGTGGAATTTGAAGTGAAGGACTTGAAAACAGACATGGGGGATGGGCCTCCACTGGTTTGCGCAGAAGCATGCTACACCATCTTCGTTGAGCGAGGGAAAGACGTTGTTTGGATAAAAGGACTCAAAACGTCAACATTTTTTTTTTATTTTTTATCTCTATTTTTCTTTTGCTATAATTTTTTCTTTAACAAAGAAGGGCAAGCCGAACAGAATTTGATTGTTTGATTATATTTGATGATAATTTAAGTTGGTATATAACAAATTATTAATGTCATTATATTTAAAATTAAAATAAATTTTTATATGACTTTTATATTTATGATTAGTTGGCATCAATATAAAACTAGTTGATATAATAGATTAAAAAATTAAATAAATTAATTATAATTAATATAAAAATTAATTAATTAATTTGTATAGATTAAATAATATAAAATATAAATTTATTTTAAATATAATTATAATTAATTAATTAATTTAATTTTTTAATATATTTAAAAAATACTATTCCCTTCATCCTATAACTAAACGAGGGCTTGTATTTATTTTTAAAAATAAAATATTAATTTATTTTATTTTTTAAAATTATAATTTATTTTTAAAATATTTATATATGATTATATATATTAAAAAATATCTTAGTTTAAATATATATAATTAAATAAGATATTTAAAAAAAATTAATATATAATTATTATAATTAATTAATTTATTTAATTTTTTAATTTATTTAAATCGATTAAATAGATACGGTAACTCTAAGTTACATTAAAGATGGCAAGAGTAGCTATTTAAGGATGGGAGGAATAATATATAACTCAAGAAAAAGAACAAAGACCTTGGCCTATTTTTGTTTCTAGTTCTAAATTTTTGTTTGGGTTCAACAAAATAATTCCTACCACTTTCAGACTTTGCACGACGGCGGATTATTCGTTTCAGTCTCGGGCCATGGCGTGAGGTGCTTCAAGTCAAGTTGAAATTTTGAACCCAAAAACAGCTCAATCTTTCGTCGCCAATGGCGCTTGCGCATTGCACCGTCTTCTCCCTCCGCTTACCTTCGAACAACCCCATTACTAGACGAACCTGTCATCTACTAGTAGCTTCTTCTATTCCTACTTCAAATCCGTCAAGAGTGAGGCATAGGAGGAAAAACCATTTGAGACCCAAAATTCTGAAAACGCTCACTGAATCCCACCCATCCATGAATCCTCTTCCACCTCAAGAATCTCGTCTCTCACCCCCACATACCACAGAGGTAGACGACAGTCGTGTTGAGGTTCCCGCCGATGGAGTCTCCTCGGGAAGTTCTACCGCTGCTGCCGGAGAAGGTGGTGAGTTGGAACAATTACCGGTCTCAGTCCCCTCGGGAAGTGTTGCCTCCGCTGGCAGAGAAGGTGATGAATTGGAAGAATTGCCAGTCTCTGAGATGACGGGAACCTCGGGAGAATTCAATGGTATTGCTGGCAAGCTTTCCGCCAAGTCTATCCTGAAATACGGTGCCATTTTGTTTGGGGCTTTTATGATACAAACTATTTTTTCCGTTTTTATTATGCTTGATGATGACTCGAAGCAGAAAGCTGGGGATTCGAATGTAATTGCAAGAGAAAAGCGGAGTGTTTTGTTTGATAGGAATGGAAAAACCATGCGGGTTACTAGTGGGAGTGGTGTGATTAATTTGAAGAATCGACTTGAGATGGATAAGAAAATTGAGGAAATTAAGCTAATGGCAAGGGAAGCTCGGAGAATTGAAGGAGAGAAGAAGGAAGAAGAAATTGAAGATCCTGAAAGTGATGATGAAAGCGTTGTTTCTGGTCATAAACTTGGTATTGAGAAAGAGATCGGTGCAGGCTTGTGGAAGTTGCAGGATAGGGTGAATTCTGATAAGGATAAATCAGCATTGTTAAATGTTATTAAGAATTTGGAAACTTCTGCAAAATCTACAGGTGGAGTGGTTAAGGACAATAAGAATGTGAACAAGGGAAATGAGGCATTAATGTTTGAGAAAAAGCTTAAATATAAAAGCCCTTCAACAAAGCCAAGAAAGGTTCCCAAGGGTTTTTCAGGAACTAGAGCCCACAAAGCATCTGATGCAGAAACTAGAGATTCATCAAGTAAGGGCGAGGCTAAAGCGCAAGAAAATAGAAGCACTACTACTGATCGTGTGCAAATATTACATGAAGACAAGCACGTAAATCAACAAGATGTTGAGGCACAGGAAACTGATTCTAGGTTTTCATTGGAAGATGGAGGAAAATTGGTAGATGAAGAGGCCAATACATTGCCGAATACTGGGAAGAACTGATGGTGACACCAAATGAAGGAACTGGAACACGAGTTAAAAATAATGGAAGAAGCAATGGTAATGATCTGTTAAACCATAGATGCACGACTTTGAAATTTATTATTTAAACTCATTAGACTCAATTTCAGCTGTTCTTACATTGTTGTCTGGAGTTGATCAATCTCAACATTTTATCTTCTTCGAGTTTATGTTAGACATACCAGTCATCAGGGTTAAGGAAATAAAAATTTACTATTACTTGCAGTTTCAGTTTTAAAACACATAATGAATACAAGACACTTATTATACTTTTTCTTGGGTAGCTTTTAGTATTTTGCATGTTATAGGAAGAAACCAGTTAAATGTGGGATAGGTTTGCAATAAGTTTAACTCAATTTGAGTTTTGTTATATGCTTAGGTGGCCCGGAGGATAGTTTTGGGAGGTCTTCAGTTGAAGTAAGACAGTCAAGAAAATATAAAGATTTGAGGACACAGAACTCACTGGGTATTCTAGAAGAAAATCAGGATGCTAACCCAAATTTTGAAGAGGGCGATGTGCTGAGTGTTAATGGGAATCTGAAACACGGATTAGCTGACAATGTTTCTGCGGCTAAAAATGTCAAAGTTAAGCGGGCAAACTCTGATACTGATATGTGGTGGCTGAATCTCCATTATGTTCTTGTATGTACAAATTTTTGTTTTCGTGACAATTTTTTATTTTCAGAAGCATAGCTGTAGGGAGCAACATAATTTTTTTCCATAGTGCTACTTCTCTGTTTGATCCACTTGTCTTTTTAGCATTTGTTATGCATGTGTTCTGGGGCAACATTATTATTATTCTAAAATGTCTTAGGCTTCTATATTACATACTCTCTCATCATACAAGTGTATCTCCATGGTTTGCTTTATGAATTCCTTTACTTGAAGCTAGGAAATTAGCATGCGGTTAAATATTATTCGTGTATTTAAATGCATCCATCGATGATACTTCTAACCATTAAGCTGCCATGCTATTATTGTAAAGGTCATAATAATGCGAAGAGGTTTGGACAAAGAAGGACCAAGCGGACTCTAGCTTAAAGATGACTTCTCAAGAAGAGGACCAGAATGATTATTCCTATATTGTTGCTTTTGAGGATCATGCTGATGCCAACAACTTCTGTTTTCTTCTAGAATCATTTTTCGAGGACCTGGGCGATTTTAGTGCTGATGCAGTTCCTATGTCAATACAAGTAAAAATCTCAACTATGCTCTCATACACAGCAGATACATTCTTATACACATTAATAGATCAAAATGTCTTCTTACTAGACTTAAACCACAAAGTTTGATATTGAAACTGGTAGTTTTGGTGTCCAATTGCAGAAACCTCCATTAAGCTGTTGATGGGGGTCAATAGTGTTTGATGCATGCCGTGTGCTAAAGGGAACAAATTTTTTGCAGGAACTTCATCAAGCAGTAAAGTCACACGCCAAGAAAGTTGTTGTTGTAAAGAAGAGACAGTTACGGCTTTATGCTGGGCAACCACTTTCAGATGTTGAGAAGACCTTGGGCTCTTTAGTAGAATGTTAAAATGTCCGTGCGGCTGATTCAAAATAGCTTTGAATTTGGGTTCTGACTTTCTCAACTTCAACAAAATTAGATTCTGCCCCATGTTATAATAAATGGAAAAATCGCCATAAAGTCTCAAGGAAGGAATATAATCATTTAAAAGTTTCAAAACAAATTATTAGTATGCAATGACAGATTCTGGTAAGAAATGACAATAGATTCATACTGCTCACTTGTTATTGGAACTTTTTGATAATCACATTCTTTTTTTAGGACTTTGTAATGATTTTCTCTAATGATTTTGAGATGACTGATGCTTCTGAATCCTACGTAGAATGTCCAGAGTGATAAAATAGCGGTACCATGCTCAACTGGCAGTGATGAAATCTTTGCAATGATTGTTGAAAAGATCCAAACCGTGGCATTCATGGCTGAAGCGTGAAAGTTGAAGGGGAGCATTGAGGTCAAGAGTTATGCGGCTCAATTTAGGATAGAGTTTTTGATCTTTCTAAATTAATTTTGGTTGTACAAACTACAGTGTAAGTTAGTTGATAGAAAACTCCAGTTTAGGAAGTTTTGGCAATCGTCATGAAAAAGTTGTTGATAGAAAGTTCCATTCTTTATGTCGGCGTTGAAGTGAATGCGACAGTCAATAATTTTGGATAATTCTTTTATTTCTATTTGGAACCATAATGTTTGTTATATTCAATATTAATAGATTAATAGGAAAGTCTATTATACTATTTGAGGTTTGCATGTGAGTAATAGTTATTAGCATATTGCAGATGTTCCAAGTTGTTTGAAAGTTATAAATAAGCTCATAAGTTGTGAACTACTTAAAAAAGATGACCAACTTTTAAAATATTTGCATTATTCTTGTATTTGGCTTTAAATCATTTTGAAATATGGTTTTAACGTGACAAACAATTTGGTGGTTTTGATTAGTGGGATGATGAAAGTGTGTATTTAGATAGGATTTTAGAAAAGGGCTTATGAAAAAAAAATTCTTTTAGACAGCTTTTAAAAAAGGGTTTTTGGAGAAGAGCTTATGGGAAAAAAATAATTCTGAATAAATGAGTATTTGAATAATTCTTATTAGAAAATTTTGTGTGATTAGTAAATAACTAAAAAAAATATGAGATAAAAAATATTAATTATCCATCAGATACTATTTATATGTATTGTTCACATCACTGTCACCATTCATTTTCTTATTTCTTCCTCCATCGCACAGGTCACTAAATTTTTTCCTCTACCGACGACCAAACAGCGAGCACAGGGCGAGCAGAGCACACGCACTACCGCTGAAGGTGGAGAAGGCGGAGACGAGTTTGAGGGAGAAGGCAGAGAGGAAGAAGGCGATGCCGTGCTTGATGTGCTCGTCAATTCTGTTGGAGGGTCCGCGCTTGTCGATGTCATTGGAGATGACGCTGGCGACTGAGACAAAAATGACGGAGAAGGAAAGAGAAGAGAGAGGAGAGGGGGGAAAAATAAGGGTAAAATAGTAATTGGATAGTCCATAAGCTCTTTTACTATTCTAAAAGCTAGTCCTACTAATTTATCTGAAACTATAGTTTTGCCCAGAAACCTTTTTAGACAAATATAACTATTTATTTTAAAATTTATTCAAACGAAAATTTTGCTTAAAAAAATCTTTAAAACAATATGGTTTGGATTACATCCGATGAAATATAGTAAAAGTTAGTTTACTTCAAAACCTTCTCAATCTCATTGGTTAGGTATGTCAATTTACTCAAAAATTTGAAGCTATTACCTAGAATTCTTTGTCAAGATCTTAAACTATTACCAACTTTTAAAATATTTATGTTTGATTTTTGTTTTGGGCTGATCAAAATATTAAGGTGTTTTTTAAAGGAAGATCACAAGGTTTCTGTATGTTCTGTAACTTCGAATAATAAGGTCGGACATATCTAATAGATTATTAAATTTTTAAAACATGATATTCTAAATTTAAAGTATCTCGTATTCAAGGAAAAAGATGGTGAGGTGGGCAAAACCCCTTCGATAATTTATACACCTCCCAGAGGTTAATAGTATCTAAACTATTGGCTATTGGCTATTGGCTATTGGCTATTGGCTATTGGCTATTGGCTATGGCTATGGCTAGAGCTAGCTGGTTTCAAAGAATGTTTTGTTTGTGCCGCGAAAGCCCCATGCAGCTAAAACCCTCCCGGTAACGGAAATTTTCGTGGTAAATTTTCTATTTCACAGGTTACTCTACAGATCAAATTCATCGAAAGGCCTATCATTTCAAATCTGGATTCGCATTTGGAATTGAAACTGCTATTTTCCTCTGCGAAATTTCTGTAGCTTTCCCTTCAAGTTCTTTCTCTTTATTGTGGGATCTGTGTTCTTGCGACGCTGACGCTGAGTCTCTGCAACGGTGCGGACTTCTCAAGGCCCCTTATTTAGATGATTTTGCAGCTTCTTCAAAATCATAGGGTTTTATTAAATTGCGTTTTCATCTAGGATTTTGCTAGCTTGTTCATCTCGTCATCCCAAATCCCTAATTTGTGAAATTCTGAGGTTTGTTCTCATTAGATATGCTTGTTCTCGAATGGGCTGTGCATTTGTAGAGTTCTGCAATTCCTGGTTGACCAATGGGTGCCATAACTAGCAATCGTAAGCGCTCTGAAGAATGCCTGAGCTACAATAACGCGTATTCATCCCCTAACACCTCAGATTTTCATAAGTCCAAAAGACTCAAATTGTCGTCCATGCCCCAGAACCCCACCCATTTCCCAGTATCCTCGAAAAGTGTGCCTTCAAGAATTTCTCTGTACCCTGAAGCTAGGACACCGTCCACCAGAGCAGTACTTGGTCCGTGTCCACGTAAAATCCCGTTAAGTAGTTCAAATAAAGCTTTAGAGGGCAGGACTAGTGGGTTTCAGGAGCCTGTCAGTAAGATGGGCAATATATTAAAAGCATTCGCAAAAGCAAAAGATAGCGCACTAAGCTCATTCCGGTACGTGAAGGGCAAGGAGGTGATAGGAGTGGATACTGATAATCGAAAGGGTGATGTATCTGAAGATTCAAGCATAGAAGAGGTTGAGATTATAGAAGACGGGCGTGAAGGGCGCTCAGTGGTAACAGATCGGAGGAGGCAAGGTAGTGCTGGGCTTGTGATTGAGATACAGGATTCAGAAATTAAGGTTGGAGATGGTGGCCTTCAGCAGCAGTCAACTTCTTCAGCGGTTTCAGAGTTGACTAATAGTAATTTGAAGGTGGATGATGCAGGGAAGTTTTTCGGATCCTTATATTTAAGCCCAGAGCATGGTGTTCGTGATGTTAATGCATACAAAAAGTTGCTCCAGGAGACAAACAAGCGAAAACAGAAATTAGAATGGTTGAATTATGAAATCCAACTAAATGAGAAGCGTAGATCGCCAATTGAATCTTTGCGTCCAGAGAAGGGACCAGAACAGGTGAACGCTTCGTACTGTCATCTTCAATATGTGGCTGTTGATCTCTTAATTGTTGATTAGTAGCGGGTTGTTCTATTCTATTCTAGTTCAGTTAAATTTTATTTTGTTCATTTTGTTTTATGACTAATGCTTAGCAATGCATTCATTAATTAATGAAAAGCAGTCTAAATGTTAGTGCAAGTTACTCATGGCCTGCTATGGCTTTCAGGAATTACCACTTGAGCCTTTTGTCCCTCTCACACAAGAGGAAGAAAAAGAAGTTGATGGGGCCTTTTCTGCAAACCGGTAAAGTTTGATGCTTAGTCTACATGCTTCTGAATGAAATAGATCTAGTTGTGTATGTAGCCAATTGAATGCTTGCTTCAACAGGAACAAAGTCTTGGTTGCTCATCAAAATTCTAACATTGAGATAACTGGAGAAATTCTCAGGTGCCTCAAACCTGGTGCATGGTTAAATGATGAGGTGATATTTGCTCGTTAACTATTAATTGTTAAACTTTTACTGAAGTATTCATTTGTCATCCCATTATATCTCGAGCTCGTGGCTTGATACAGGTGTTTCTTGGAGCTTACTGATCCTCCATCTTACTTTTGCAGGTGATCAATCTGTACCTTGAGTTGCTAAAAGAAAGGGAAAAAAGAGAACCAAAGAAGTGTCTAAAATGCCATTTTTTCAATACCTTTTTCTACAAAAAGGTTAGTCTCTTGCTTTTACCATCCTTTCCAACTATTTAACATGCATAAAACACAAGAACATGTTTGCTGAGCTTTTTTAATTTTCGGAATTATAGCTTTTCTGATATCAGGTCTTTATTAGGTTCAACATGTTTTAAGGAAAGTATTATCTAACTAACGTGTTTTGGAAAACATTTTTTATTAAATATGTTTTCTTGGAAAATAATAGATTTCACAATTTTTAAGTCTTTGGTGTGAAGAAATGGATTCCGCCCTAGGATGATCTACATCTTTGGGAGGAAGCCATTCACCTCCTCTTAAAGGATTATGTTCCATTCCTCAGGAATCTATCGCCCACTGACTCTTGTATTAAATAAACAATTTATTTATTATATTGTTTGTTGCTTGATTGCTCAATTGCTCAAATGACACATGCAACACGCACACACGCAGAGGTTCCATGGCCTCTTAAGTCTTATTTGGTTGTTGTATCCATCGTAATAACCTTCGCAGTGGATTTTGTAAATTCTATTATCACTACATTTAATTTTACCTTAATAATCAATTTAGTTTTAGTATGATTGCACCCACAATTGATTTTGCTTTTAAAACTTAGCTTTTCTTTACTTTAGTTGACCAGAAAGTTGGGCAAGTGCTCTGTAATCCAAAATTTGTTTTATCTCCTATTCTTTTGATTAACAATTGTTTCTTCATTGGTTATGGGCTTTCATATGTTCGGCTTACATTAATCTTGTTGTCTTGAGCCACTTGATACCTAATCCAAGCTATAAAGGGGAATAAGTAAAAAAAATATTCATACAATCCCTTTTTTGTGTATATTTGATTTAATTTACTCTTATGGTCAGATGCTGTTGCATTTAATTTTGGATGTTATTGGTCAGCTAATAGGTGGCAAGAGTGGTTATGATTTCAAATCTGTGAGAAGATGGACCACACAGAGGAAGCTGGGATATAGCCTACTTGAATGTGATAAAGTAAATATAATGACTATCAGTTTCCTTTTACTATAATCAAGTAAATTGTTTTTCAACTTTTCATATCTTTTAACTTCACAGATATTTGTGCCAATTCATAAAGAGATTCATTGGTGCTTGGCTATCATCAATAAGAAAGATAAGAAATTCCAGTATCTCGACTCGCTGAGAGGAATAGATAACCAAGTGTTGAAAATGCTGGTAAAGTTCTTTGTCTGTATCAAAATAAGTGTGTGATTGTTCTTTTTATCAGGGTTCTTGAAGGAAGCCATGTTTAAACTACATGTACTAATAAATTTCATTTCACTTTCTTTTTAAGACACTTTACTTTTCTTTTAATCTTCTCTTTTTAATCATTGGAAACATAGTTCAGAGGTCTCCTTAGAGTTAGGAGGGGCTTTTGCTAATCAAAGTCTATGTAAGTTGGTCTTGTACTGGGATCTGTTCAATTTCCAAACTAGCATGCCGAACCTCATTATGATTTGTCAATCTAGTTCTTGAAACATGCTCAACTCTGACACATAACATTCAGTTTGATTTGTTTATGATTTTTTGGTTCATTTGTGAAGCTAATTATTTTAAACTGATGAGGGTGAAAGAAAATAGATGTGTTTATACGGACTCATTTCCCTTATCAGCAATATAATCAGCTGGATTAGGATATTAGACAATTAAATCATGTCAGAAAAGGAAACAGAACAGATCAAACACTATAGAATAGATAGAGTGAATGAGGATATAACCTGATGATGAAAAGGCAAAGAATAGGAGACACAGAAAATTTGTAAATATAATTTGAAGGTTTAATCATGTTACATTAAACTATGCATTGCTTTACATGGTGTTGTTAATTAGTCTTCTTGATTTTTCAAGTGTTGCTTATGCATAACCTTTCTTTTTCTGGGTGGTTATAGACCTGTATTTTGGACATGCCTTGGAGAGCCTTTGGTGCTTGTGGGCTTTGAACTGATTAAATGCTAGAGGTGGCACCATGATTAACGTAATGTTTCCCTGGTTATACTAGAGACAAACATTTTGAAATTTCTAGTCTGTTGTTACTTCCATTATGACATTAAGAACATGGGTTATTATCTCTTTTTCTGTATGGAATAATTAAAAGGGAAGTTGAGTAAAGATATATTTGCATTTTCATTTGCCTGCTGCAACGTTTTGCTAATGTTTATTATTGATGTCCCAGGGTAGATATTTTGTAGATGAAGTGAAGGACAAGAATGGAACAGATTTCGATGTAAGTTCTTGGGAAAAAGAATTTGTTGAGGACCTTCCTGAGCAAGAGAATGGGTATGCATATAAATTTTCGCTCTTAAATATTTGAAAAAATGAGCAAGAATTCTGCACTAGGAAATAAAAATGAAAAAAAATTGTTGAAAGCACACACTCTTTTATAGTAAACAAATGTCAATACATTCCTCTAAGGAAATTGTTCTTAAGCTTATACATTATTCATATTCAGCTCAAACTGCTCTCTTAGTTTAAAGAATAATTTTTAGAAGGAAAAAAATCCTTAAAATTAAAATTTATAACATAAAAATAGAACTGCAGATTACATATAGAGAAAATAGGAATAATTGATGAATGGGAGAAGTTTGAATAAAAAGGAGTGAGAAATTTGCTTTTTGAGCGGGCCGCATACATGTTGTCGTAATATTTATGTGACTATTGGCCCAGGTTTGTACTTTGCATGAAGTTTCCCTCGTACTTGTTTGCTTGTCATTGAGATATGATTTGGACTCAATTTGTATCCGGGATCTCAGTTTATGGAGCTTTAATTTTGCTCTCTCCATGGTAATACCATGATGTTCGTTAGTGATAAATACTATTTAAGCAACACAGTTCTTGGTTGCCGGAACTCAATAACTAAGTACTCTAGAAAATTTGTTTATGCCAATTGGTTATGGGCAAAACTGATGATCAACCATCAAATTATTTGAAATCTACATTATCTTTTTATTGGCATCAATTTTTCCCCTTCTTTTCATATGGGTTTCAAAATTGGCATTTTGCAAGTCATATTCTTCACTTCTCCTTTAAACTCTCGAATATATCTAAGACTTCTGAAGTTGTTGCAGCTCTAAACAGTTCGAGTTTGCAGCAGTTTGTGAGTGAATTATATTCTTAATTTTGAAGATTTTATTTGAAATTCTGAACAGGTACGATTGTGGGATGTTTATGATCAAATATGCCGACTTTTATAGCAGGGGCCTGGGGCTTTGTTTCAACCAGGTAAGAAAATGAAGCATTCAATTTTTACAAGGAAGGTTATGATTTGTTTCCTAAATATTTTCCGTGATGAATCACTTTCCGTTTCAATTCAATGTTTTTGGCAGCCATTCATTGCTGTTCCATAAGCATTACATTACATGCTTTAGTTGTTGCAAGAATATTTGAGGGCAAAAAATATCCTGAAGCGATCTGTTTCTGTTTCTTGATTGCTTGAAAGTTCTTAAATGCTTTACCATTCTTTGTAGGAACACATGCCTTACTTCCGGCGTAGGACAGCGAAGGAGATATTGATGTTGAAAGCTGACTGAGCCGAGGATTGCTATGCCATTTAGCAGTAGTCCAGTTCTTTGTTTTGCGTTGGTGTTTTGGTATGAAAAAGATTCATGAAGTCATTCATATCAAAGTGGCGGGTACATGATGAAAGATCTTCACTTCTGTCAATATCTTGACTTTGGCCATTCTGGAGTCTTGGTATTCGTTTCGGCATGCTGGTAGTGTAGAATGAGGTAGGTTGTAAATTTAGATGAGGCATTTTTTGAAAAGGGCTGATCCAGAGGGGTTATGTGATGTTTAATATGCCTTGTAATCTCTTTTTGCGTTTGGGACTCTGTTTGCGTTTATAAACTGGACTTGCTATATATTCTTCAGTTTTGCACTCATGATTACATTCAGTGTCGAAGTTTCTTGTGTTGGGGAGCCAGTGAAAATTGAAAAAAATAAAATAATATGGAATAAATTTGCTTTTAATTAAATATAATCTGATTTTGCATGATGCGATGTTAGTTAATCATATCATTAGGCAAGTGAACATATTAGTTAATTATAAAAAAAAGTAGTATATAGAACTATATCTCGTAATTATTAGAAAATATACAAGTATGTAATTTCTTAATATAGGATTTCACTTGACATATTGGCGTATATTTTATTATATATTTGATTTTTAAATTGAGATAAACCACACCCATTTTGCATGATTATTAAACTCGAAAGTTAACTGATTTCAAAATCAGAGATAAAATGTGTTTAGATTTAAGTTACAAGCTACTAAAATCATGATTTTATCGGATAAAGTTAATCACATACTTCCACAAAATTAACAAAATCATGCAATTTTAACATAATAAAAAAGTTGCATATTTACTCTTTATATTGAATGAGAATGGTAAACATGGGAAACAATTTTAAAGCCTGCTCTGGTACTCCGATCTAGTCCCAATTTTTTTTTTTGAAGTTTAAACATAAAACTTCTTATACATTCTTATCAAATTCGGAGATTAATCTGATTTCAGAATCAGTGAGACGACCAAATATCATCGGTTAAGATGAGTTTCGTTCACAAATTGTAGTATCAGTTCCACATCATCCGATCATCAACATACCATTGATTCTTTTGCTGTTACCATTAAGGACCACCAACATATTAAACAAGAGACAAATATACATCTTAAGTACATTCAATTTGAATGTCAAACATAAGACTCATTTTATATTTATATATATATATATATATCAATAGACAAAAACCTTACCACTATACGGCTTAAAAGGGAGAAAAATTAGAACGAGCACGTATACATGGTCACTGAATGTGAGAAAGTGAAGGCCGCACTTAACGGGACACTTTCTTTCTACTGAGTATCTCTTGTTCTTTGAGTCGATGTTGGAATCTGGCAAGACGAGCTTGAAGGCCTACGAGACTTGCCGCTTTGCGAGAAAGCACAATACCCAATTGAGTGACATAGTTGTCAATACGGCTTCCTGGTTGATCAACTTCTGCCAAGAGTTTCATTTCCTGAACAACCAAAAGCAATTATCAACTGTATTAGCATTAACAATATTACATCTTTGCAAGTAAAACATTTCCAGATTAAATCTAATGCGATCATACATTTGGACAGAAAATAACACAAGAGTGACAATGTATGAGTCACACTAGTGCTTCTCACACGTCATTACTCTTCTTTTCTGTCCCTCAGAAAACAAAAAAATCCAACCATCTTCCAGGTGCTACTAGTTGAGATTTAAGAATGGTCACAGCCAACAACTATATCAGGAACTGATACTCTTCATACCAAATAAAAAGACGGAAGTTGGTCAAGAGGGCCAAAGAAACAAAATATTAATTAATACACCCCGAGAAAACAACTTTTAGACGCCAACGCACTCAAGGGAGAACAAGAAACACCAAACAAGTAAAGTCTGTCACTACGCTAAGTTGTCATAACAGACCATTTCTTAGTTTAAAAAGCTAGCAAATATGTTGAATGTTGTCCAACAGCTACATGGGCAAACATGAATAGTTGAATACTGATACATTTGCCTTTGCTGACAAGACCTATAAACGGAAGAAACATGGAGAGGGCAAGATTCCTTTTGTGGTGCAGAAGGTTGACCCAAATTGTCATGCTGAAATTGAAAAAGAAACATAGGACTAGGTGGCTATAGGCTTTATGTATAGCTGCTACTTTTGGCTGCCCTACTTTTGACTTTCATTTTAGGGAGTTGTGCCATACACTCTTGATAGTATATAGCAGCAGGTCTCTCGGAGGGGAGGGCAGGGATTATTTTGGAGAAGCCTTTGATTAGGAGAGGCTGGTCTCTCGAATACTAGAGGGATCTTAGTATTGAGTGAGTACAGCCCTGTCTTGCTGTGTTTTCTATGTATTTTGTTTGAAGGGGATTGCTAGGATTGTTGGCCTGACCCTCTACTGTTTCCCCCTCGATTTCTATCAATATAAGCTTACTTTTATCCAGATACACCAGTCTTGGTTGCTAAAATTCTGTTCCCAGGACCGGTTATATCATTTGGTATCAGAGCAAGTTGCATCCTAAGACTCTGTGGGCAGTAATAGAGAGGCGTGTAGCAGAGGAGGTGCAAGAGCTGAAAGAAACAGTGGGAGGATTGAGCCAAGACATGAAGGAAGTAAACGCGAGGATGACCGTTGAAATGAATGGGGTCAAAGAAATGATGCTGAAAATGCAGCAAACCTTGTCTCGATTGGTGGAAAAACAGAGGAGCACAGAGGAAACACGAGCCAATGAAACAGAAATTCCAAACAAGGAGGAGATATCCGAGACACCAGAAAACCCGAGCGGAGAAAAAGGAAAGTTCAGGAAACTGGAATTACCGGTGTTTGAAGGGGAAGATCCACTAGGTTGGTTCTCTCGAGTGGAACGATATTTCAACTTGAACGCAGTAAGTGAATCCGAGAAACTGGGAGCAGTTGTGGTGTGCCTCGAAGGCAAGGCCCTTAACTGGTATCACTGGATTGAAAATAGAGCTCCAGTTCGGAATTGGTTGGAGTTTAAACAAGAGCTACTGTATCGATTTCACCCATCCCAGCTCGGGGATGAATATGAAATGCTACTGGCATTGAGGCAAGAACAAACCGTTTTGGAGTTGGTCGAAGAATTTGAGAGGCTCTCGGCTTCTCTCAAGGATGTTCCCGAGGAGTGTTTGATGGGAGCCTTTAAGAATGCGCTGAAGCCAGAGATCAAGGTAGAACTCCGGCTCGTCAACGTGATGTCGCTACGCGAGCTGATCCGGATCGCCTTGAGGATCGATGAAAGAAATCGGACACTGGAAAGGGCAAGGGAAGGAAGAGGCTTTAAAACCCAGCATCCTGCAACTGGGCCCAAAATGGATTGGACCTATACTCAGCCCATAAGGGCTACTCACAGAACAGAGCCCACGCGAAGTCATTCTGCAGCCACTGCGTATTCAACTCCACTGAAACGAGCAGAGACAAAGACAACCGAGGCAAAGTCAGCTAGTAACTCGTCGAGCAGCGCGATTGTAAGGCCAGGGTGGAAGGCTCAACGGTTGCCGGAAGCTGAGCTTAACCGTAGAAAGGAACTCAAATTATGATACAAGTGTGGCGACAAGTACAATCCCAACCACATATGCAAAAACCGAAGCCTACAAGTGATGATTCTGGAGAAAGAAGACGGGGGAAGTGCAGAAGCAGAAGAGTTAATTGAGGTGGAAGAAGAGGAAATTTCAGGAGACAACGCATATGCCACTCACATGGAGTTATCCTTAAACTCAATGGCTGGTTTTGGGAATAACCATACTATGAAAATCAGAGGAACGATCCAAGGGAAGGAGGTGGTGTTGCTAGTAGACAGTGGGGCGTCCCACAACTTCATATCAGAGGACTTGCGGAAGAGCCTTGAGCTGCCTGTAGACGAGATTTCTGACTAAACAATTACGGTGGGAGACGGTTATTCCCTCCGACGCAAGCAAAGATGTAAAGACCTTCATCTCCAAGTACAAGGATTGGATGTTAATCAAACCTTCTATCCTTTTCCCTTAAATGGAGTAGATGTAGTGTTGGGAATGGAATGGTTAAAATCATTGGGAGAGGTCAAAATGGATTGGAACCAACTCACCATGAAGATTGGCAAGAAGCCTAACCAGATACATCTACAAGGAGATCCCTCCTTAACCAGAGCTCAGGTGACCCTCAAGTCACTGGTTAGATCTGTGCGAAAGCAGGGAGAGGGCTACTTGGTTGAATACAAGGGGATGGTAACTGGGGAAGAGAATCAAGAGAAGTTGGGGAATGATACTCCAGAAATGCTAGAAATCCGAGTGATGCTCGAACAGTTTCCAGAAGTGTCAGGCTTTCACAGGACTACCGCCTTCTAGAATCCGGGACCATGCTATTCCAATTAAGTCGAGAGCGCAACCACCAAATATTAGACCTTACCGTTATCCCCATCTGCAGAAAAATGAGATTGAGAACATGGTCAAGGATATACTGGAAAGTGGATCATTCAGCCGAGCACCAGTCCGTACTCTAGTCCAGTTTTATTAGTCAAGAAAAAAGATGGAAGCTGGAGGTTTTGTATAGACTATAGAGCTCTAAACAAGATTACAGTTCCAGACAGATTTCCAATTCCAGCAATTGACGAGTTGCTGGATGAGTTGAAGGGTGCCACGGTGTTCTCAAAATTGGACCTCAAATCTGGGTACCACCAGATCAGAATCAAAGCTGGAGATGAACATAAGACTGCATTCAGAACGCATGAAGGCCACTATGAGTTCAAGGTTATGCTTTTTGGCTTGACCAATACACCCTCAACCTTTCAGTCCTTGATGAACGAGGTATTCCGACAACATTTACGTAAATTTGTCCTGGTATTTTTTGATGATATACTTGTATACAGCCCTGATTTGAATTCCCATTTGGGACATTTACGGGATGTACTAACTCTCTTGAAAGAACACCAATTGGTGATTAACTTAAAGAAATGTAGCTTTGCTCAACCAAGACTCGAGTATCTTGGCCATATCATATCAGAAGGAGTTCAAGCAGACCCTGAGAAGGTGAACAGCATGCTGAAATGGCCCAAGCCTAAGAATGTGAAATCCTTACAGGGTTTCTTAGGGCTCACCGGGTACTATCGATGTTTTGTGAAGAATTATGGCAAGATAGCTAGCCCGCTTACCGATTTGCTCAAGAAGGATGCCTTCAAATGGACAAATGAAGCTTAGGAGGCCTTCATATTCATAAGACTCAAAACAGCAATGACAACACTGCCCGTACTTGCTGTACCAGATTTTACAATTCCCTTTGAAGTTGAAACTGATGCTTCTGGTACTGGTGTACGTGCTGTATTGATGCAGAATGGCAGACCAGTGGCATACTACAGCCAACAATTATCTAGCAGGGCACAACAGGGTTCGGTGTATGAAAAGGAACTCATGGCTATAGTAATGGCAGTCAAGAAGTGGAGGCATTATCTGTGGGGGCAGAAGTTTATGATCAAGACGGATCAGAAGGCGCTGAAATACTTGCTAGAGCAACGCATCGTTGAGGAAAATCAGCAGAAATGGGTCTCAAAATTGATGGGATTCAAATTTGAAATCTGCTACAAACCAGGGAAGGAAAATCGAGCAGCAGATGCCCTATCAAGGAAGGAAGAATGCCTTGAACTGAAAGGATTTTCTCTGTGGCAGCATGATGAAATCGAAGATTGGGAAAGGGAGCTACAATCTGACACCAAAATTAGCCAGGTCAGGCAACAATTAATTATTCAGCCAGGGAGTGTTGAGGGGTACAATTTGGAAAAAGGAGTCTTGCATTACAAAGGGAGGTTGGTTTTACCTAAGAGTTCAGCCCGAATTCCGTTATTAATAAAGGAATATCATGACTCACCGATGGGAGGACATGCTGGATACCTTCGCACATATAAACGTTTGGCTCAAGTGGTATATTGGGAGGGGATGAATAGTATGATTCAAAGATATGTAGCTCAATGCGACGTGTGTCAGAAGAACAAGTATCAAGCTCTTTCTCCACCAGGGTTACTGCAACCACTTCCAATTCCCCATCAAGTGTGGGAAGATATTAGCAAGGATTTTATCTCCGGACTCCCAAAATCCAAGAAATATGACACAATTCTGGTGATAGTTGACAGGCTTACCAAATATGCTCACTTCTTGCCTCTCTCACCCTTTTACAGCAAAGGATGTTTGCTGACTTATTTATGCGAGAGATTGTTAAATTGCACGGTTTCCCTAAAACTATAGTTTCAGATAGGGATCGAGTCTTTATTAGCCAATTCTGGAAGGAGCTCTTCAATCAAGCTGGAACTAAGCTGTGTCTTAGCTCCGCTTATCATCCGGAGACTGACGGGCATACTGAAGTGATGAACCGTGGGCTAGAAACATATCTTCGTTGTTTTACTAGTGAGAAACCTACACAATGGGCACAATGGCTTTCTTGGGCAGAATATTGGTATAATACTTCTTTCCATAGTGCTGCCAATATAACTCCCTTCAAGGCAGTATATGGAAAGGAACCCCCCTCTTTCCTTAATGTGCAAAATGAACCTTCTGCTATTGAAGAAGTAAACCAGCAGATTTATAACCGCAATGAAATCATCGCCACCTTGAGGGAAAATTTAGCCAAGGCGCAACAGAAAATGAAGTCTCAAGCTGATAGACACCGACGTGACGTTCAGTTTGAGGTTGGGGACAAGGTTTATGTGAAGATCAGACCTTACAGATTACGTACTCTAGCCCGCAGAATCAACGAGAAACTTTGCCCTCGCTTCTATGGTCCTTTTAAGGTTATAAAGAAGGTAGGGCCAGTAGCCTACAGGCTGGAATTACCTCCTACAGCAAGGATTCATTCGGTTTTTCATGTCTCAAACCTTAAAAAAGCTGTCCATTCTGCTGTAGTGACTCCCACCATACCAGCTGCCTTATCTAATGAATTAGAGCTCCAAGTACAACCGGAGGACATCCGTAAGACCCGCAAGCTGTTAAATGGACAATTGGAGGTACTGGTCAAATGGAAAGATATACCAGAATTTGAAAATTCATGGGAAGAAATGTCGACCATTGCATCGCAGTTTCCTTCTTTTCCCCTTGAGGACAACGTGAAACTTTTAGGGGTGGGTAATGATACATTTGCCTTTGCTGACAAGACCTATAAACGGAAGAAACATGGAGAGGGCAAGATTCCTTTTGTGGTGCAGAAGGTTGACCCAAATTGTCATGCTGAAATTGAGAAAGAAACATAGGACTAGGTGGCTATAGGCTTTATATATAGCTGCTACTTTTGGCTGCCCTACTTTTGACTTTCATTTTAGGGAGTTGTGCCATACACTCTTGATAGTATATAGCAGCAGGTCTCTCGGAGGCGAGGGCAGGGATTATTTTGGAGAAGCCTTTGTTTAGGAGAGGCTGGTCTCTCGAATACCAGAGGGATCTTAGTATTGAGTGAGCACAGCCCTGTCTTGCTGTGTTTTCTATGTATTTTGTTTGAAGGGGACTGCCAGGATTGTTGGCCTGACCCTCTACTGTTTCCCCCTCGATTTCTATCAATATAAGCTTACTTTTATCCAGATACACCAGTCTTGGTTGCTAAAATTCTGTTCCCAGGACCGGTTATATCAAATATATAACATTTCACATCTGAACAACGATATGAATCAGTGAAGGTTCAAGAGTCAAATCTAGTATCTACTCAAAAAATAATAAAGCGAGTTTGTAGGTTTCAGCACAACTCAAAGTCCAGAAGTGACAGGAAAAAGCAATGAGAAAATCACAATGCTAACGTAAAGGAAAAAACAATTACTCACCTCACGCACAATCTCCATTGTGTCCTCAATTTCTTTCCTATGAGCAGCAATTAGCGCTTCCTCCTCCTGCCAAAAAAACAGCAAAAAAATTAGACAGGAAGGATAATCAAGTTTTGCATTCAACTGAACAATTTAGCATGTTTACACCTCCAGTATTGCATTGATATTCCCATCAGCAGAGGATTCTTCTTGGTATTGCCTGGTGGCAGTGGTAATTGTCTGCTGATTCCCAGTGCTCTGCTGCTCGGAGTTTGTGGTGGAGAAATCAGATCCATTGGCATGCCTTTTAGGCCAATTTGCATATCTTTCTGACTTCTCCTCCTTAGACCCTTTTCTTCGTGGAGGAGAGGCTTTCTGTACTTTCTCATCTGTGTCAACTGAATTTTGGGAATAAAAGTTCATCTTTTGACTGGTACGATCACTATATGAAATTTTCCCCTCAAACCTCTCCCTGTCTATTGAGGCAGAAGTTGAGCTTTTTCCCTCTGGAGCATTTACTAAGTAACTTGAAGAAAAACTTGATGGGCGTTTGTCAACGTCAGCAGCAGACTTGTACACATAAGTTTCCTTTTCTGCAAGTCTTCCACCCATATCCATTGTTTTCGCCTCCTGACGTTGATCATTAACATCCTCTGCACCAGCACTCGCTAGAAGGGATGATGTGGAAGAAACTTCCTTATTAGTCTGTGATACTGAATTGAGGGTCTGATCCTTTCTAGGGTTTCCACTTTTGGATAGACTTTTAACCCTGTTTATATTATAATAATCTATCAGTTAATATATACAGTAATGTGAAAAAAGAATGAGGTGCCACTTTATGAAAATACAATATATTATTAAGCTCATTATGGGAAAACACATACCGATCTGCATATCTCAAGGTATTGAGAGTGTGTTCACATGAGGAAGCATTTGGAGATATACAGGAGATCATAACTGTCTTTGAATTGCCAACAAAGGAGTCTCGAAGCACTTCTGTAAGTTTACTTCCACGAAATGGTATATGAATCTGGTCATTGTCAAGAGCACGGATGCACTCTTTCAGTGCCAAAAGACTCTTATTAATTTCTGCCCCTTCAATTCTGCAGTAGATACATTTTGCCAAAAGACTCTAAATGAATGTCATGAGTGGTGCTCTATAAAATTCTTAACGTGTGAGACATTCTAGAAGGCACCGTGCAAGTAAAGTAGGAAGAGTTGTAAACATTAACTCAGAATTTAATCTAAATGCATATAAAAGTACCGTGTCTGACGGTCATTGTCAGTGGTATCAGCACCTCTTTCACTCCCAGCAAGATCAATAAAAGAAATCTTCCCCACAACCTTCCCATTTTTTGCCTCATTTCCATCATTGTTGTTTCGCTTGCTCTCTTTCAGCTCACTGTGTTTTTTCACAGCCAATTGTAAAATAGCATGTGACCTAGAGGACTCCTCATTAGCACCAGTTGATCCAGTACTCCTTGCAGCATTCCCCTTCTCAATGAACTCTTTGACAATTTGTACATCAGAAACCTCAAATTCTTGCAGCCCCACAATGCAAACTTGTTGCCGTCCATCTTCCCTCATACAAAGTTTCCTATTCATAGATTACCGAACACAGCCACTCAAGACTACAAGAACAGCACCAGAAGCAAGCACGACAAGCAGATTGGTACATAATATCGCAAGATGACGTCTGTAAATGCGTATCAATAGGCATAGATATATCTACACTCCAATGCAACCAAATATAACAAAAGAAAGATATGCTTTTTGTAGGATGAAATAAAGAAGTTCATCTAGGTATTAGAACACACTTCAATAAATCATTAGACACCTTGACGCAAACATAATGTCATCTTATGATGAGTATCTATAAAATATAATAAAATCATACCAAAAAAAGACAAATTTAATGCTGAAAGAAGGATTGTGATGCAACAAGGTCATCATATAGATACTCTGTACATTGAACCTAATACACCAAGTGAATTGATAATAAAAGTCAAATAAGAACAAAGATATAAAAACTTGATAGAAATACTCACTTTCTGTCGCTAAGAAGATCGAAGAGTTTTCCACCATATATCTCAAAGTAGCTAAGCCACAATTTGAATCTTTGATTTCGGTATATTGGCTTATGCAATAGTCTGACAAGGTCATCTACAGCTCTGAGTGGCAATGGTTGCATTGTGTAAGTTTTACCACTTCCTAAAGACAAAACATCATTAGCATTGCGGTTATAAATGTGGGTGACAGTGTAGCTAAGTTAGGAACAGGTTATATGGTGCCCACAATAACAAATTCTTCATCTCAGAAAGAGGCAGTGTTTTCCAAAGAAATGAGTTTAACACATTTGATACCTTCCACTACTAGTGCAATTGTGTGTATTGTACCGTCATGTTGGAATTATCATCTGAGTTCCAGGGCTAAAGGCCACAGCCACTGGTAGCCTATCCTCTCGACATGTTAGGTACATTACGATAATTTTAAAATAAATCAGCCCCACAAATTACATGATGTCCAAGAATAACATCAGACAATGAAAGTAAACAAAAGACCCATAAAGCGTACTGAAAAGAAAAATGTGTTGAAATACAAAATCAGATATCATTGATAACTTGGTACATGTATGATCTGAACATGAAATAGGTTTTTCCTTACCTGTCTGACCATAAGCAAAACATGTAGCTTTGGTTCGCTCAAAAATTGTGGGAATAATTGGTTCTACTGTAACTCGGTATACCTGTAACAGCAGAGAAAAAGAATAGGTATCACAACTTTGATCAAACAAGACCAGACAGAGATATGCAAATGAACAATAAACCTTATGTTTAAAAAGAGCCGCTTTACCTCATCATTGGTGACATGCTCATCAAGAACAGCATTAAAACAAAACTCATGCTTCTCCACATATGCCGTCAAATCAACCTTTTATTATAGAACAATCAAATAATTGGGGAAAAAATCAATGATCTCAAAACAAGAGTAGAGTCAACCTTCGAATTAAATATATATAAACGGTAAATGCAGCACTTAATAACAAGATACAAAACAAACCTTTAGTTTGGGTTCATGGACAGTCAAATATGCATTGTCATTTACAGTCACAATATCGTCCTCCTTCTTGGCAAGCTCCTTCTTGTTTAAAGGTCTTTTTCGTACCTATAGCATTCATTAAAAACCTTTTTAAAATTGTTTTACAAGAACCATGAACATAAATATCCCTAAAAGTTATGATTCAATAATCACAATTTAATACTTGAATTCAAGAATAACAATGAAAATCCATTTATGAATTACCATGCAAATTGTATTATCAAATATGTATTGTCTTTGTCAGTTTCTCACATATTCCATACCTTATACAAACCCCACAATATATACCCCACTCCCACTCCCTCTCTCACTCTCACACCTCACAACCCATAAGTCAAATTCATACCTCATATCACTCAACATAGAAAAATGACAACTTTCACCAAAAATAAATTAATACATAAAGGTATGCATGTATGTATAAATTACTTGAGCCTCGACATACCACGACTTTAATCTTAGCAACATTATTTTCCCTTGCATTATTCTCTTTTTCCTTCATCGGTAAAGGAATTGACGCATCTGCTTCTCCATCCTGATTGCCGTTTATTTGATTAAAGTCATCTTCAAATGCTCCAGTACCTCCAGGCATGAATGGTGATGGCTCAAAAGGTTCTGAAATAACATGCTGATGAGAAGAAAGCAATCAGAGCTAATACAACAAATTAAAGCACAGGTTCTTGTATTCCCTCACAATTAAGCAAGAGAATCATGCCAAATGCAAGGGATCAATAAAAACAAAAACACACAATCTGACAATAACAAAGAATTAAACCAGAGAAATGCTATAAGGCAGCATGTTCCACATTCAGTGTCTAATTAGCTGCTGATATATTTAAGTTTCTTTTCACCATCACCAGCACAAACAGCTGGATAACATGGCATAAAAAATTGCAAAACTTTTGATGGCACCTATAACACGGTGTGGTAATCTTAAATGATATATAGAAGATGCTGCATGTAGCACAAATTTTACTCTAACAAACTGTAGACAACGTATCAATGGCTTAATTAGATTTAAGTAAACTGCATCAGATGATAATCATACCTCAGATAAAAGTTCTGTATCATCCATAGCATGAAGATCCAAAAGCCCTGCTCCAAAATCCCCCCGGAAATCAGGAGAATAAAACCCATCTGGTACCGCCCCACTGCCTAAAGTTTGGGAAGTGGGTGCATATGGCTCCACACCAGATTCTCCATTAAAATTGAGGTTTCTCATTAACTTAAAAAGCCTCTGCTTTTCTTCAGCAGACTGTGCTCCATAACCCTGTAAAAATATCATGTTCATCTAAGTCTTGTCATAGGTCACAATTACATAGGAAGAAAATTGGTATTTTCAAATTTCAAACCCTAATGCACTCAATGTAAACAAGAAAACCAAAATGTTGCACACGTTTCACTGAAAATGTGAGACTGCCAAACTTAAAAGTATGATATAAGCAAGTACTTCAAAATTAACTTAACATATCCTAAGCTTGATACACATTATGCTACACAACATCTACTAAACAACCTTCCTCTGGCAAAATATCATCACAAAATTCAAAATATACCAATCCTAATCACTAAACAAAGCCTGCTCACAGATACAGTAGCAGAATATACTCCTAATCACTAAACCAGTATTTCCGATGCAGCTGGAAATCCGTCCATAAATTGAATTAACTGGAAAGAGAAAATGAGGGCTGCCGAGGGAGTTATGGGTGTCCATGCGACCGCCCCAATTTCCAGAAGATTTTACACAAATCTTCAAGTAAAAAAATTATCATGTGACCTGTAACGCAACAGACAAGCCGAGAAATTGCAAAAGAAGAAAAGACAACTATCAGAAATTGTCGGACAGTACCTGCATGAGATTGTCGGGAAGGAGGCGATTATCAATACCAGTAGAGGCCAAAGGAGAGGCCAGATGCTGCAAGCCAGCAGACTGCAACCAACGCGCCATCACGGCATCACCGGCATCACCGGCGGGCGCTGCATTGTGCAGAGACCCGCCTGCGGCATGGTCGTACAGGGCAGTGGCCGCAGCATTAGTCTGCTGCATCTGGCCGCCCAAGTGGCGCTGGGAACGTCTTTGGGGCGCCAACTTTTAAGATCTGTGTACAAACGCTTCAAACAAAAACATATATCAAACGACCTAAAAGTCAAAAGAAAAGGAAAAACAAAATCCAGATCAGAGTAAAAACTGAAAAGAGAAATAGATCCAAAACCAATTATCCAAAACACACTCACAATGAGGAGAGAATTCGAATTCGAAGAAGAACATAACAAGTCGAAAGATAGAATCCAAATCCACGAACTCTACAATCGAACTGAAAAAAGATTCAGAATGCCACATAAACTAAATAAAGACACAGGTAAATAATGAATTCACGCCAAATTGATCATTAAGAAACGCACCCGACGTCTGCACGAATTGCAATAATTGAAAATGCTGAATTGGGATCAGATCTGAAACTGCGGGGTAACAAACAAAGACAATCCGAAATCGATCGTATAGCTGAGCAAGAAGAGCGTTCTTAGAATTTCTATTATGGTAAAGAAAATGGCGATGGCGAGGATGGGAGATGATCCGCGACAAAGAGACAGAGCGACGATACCTTCAACAACAATATAGATGAGATACTGCGTCAAAAATCCAAGTATCTATCACTGGAAACTTGGCAGATAATATAATTTTCAAAATTATTAAACGGCTAGGTTTGATGTTAACAGATTGTAATTTTCCAAAATTTCCAAGTGACAAATGAAACTTTCTTCCATATTTGTTATTTGTTATTGTTATACTCTACAGTAGTTAATAAATTGGATATTCAATTTAAATATAAAATATATTTTTATATTTATTAATATTTTTAAATTATTTTTATTAATATTATTTTGATAATAATCATATATAAAAAAGATAGTCAAAGAAAATAATTATAATATTTTTAAAAAAATATCATATTAATTAATTTAATTAAATTAATTAATTAAATTTTATATTAAATATTAGAAAAATAATATATAAAAAAATTTATTTAGCGCTTAAAGCTAGACTTGTATTTATGTTTTTTATAAAGAAAAAAATATATAAAAATTGGTTCCAAGAGCTTATTAGAATTATTGGGTAAGAGAATATCTCCAAGTTAAAAATTATTTATAAAAATATTTACTTACATATAGTTCACATGGGCAATGGGTTTACTACTTCGCAAGTTATTGTATTTATGTTTTTAAAATGGATCTTTCTGAAGGTAGTTAGATCAATAATTTTTCAATTTTTATTAAAAAATGATGGATTAATTTTGAGTGTCGAGGAATTTATTGTTTATTGAGTAAGTAGTAAATCAGTATCAATGTCAATATAAAATATAAAGCTAATATATTTATATAAGAAAAAACTTATCTAATTTGACACGAAGTTTTAAAAATTAAAAAAAAAATAAGACTGTAAGTAAAATTAATTTTGAGAAAATATTTAACACCTTACAAATAATTTTTTACTCATTAAAACATAGTCATATATTACACCAAAAATAAAAAATAAATAAAACATAGTCATAAAAAGTAAAAAATTTAAAAACGAGAAATAATTAAGAAAATATATGCATGGGCATATAATATTCCAGGTTTGTTAAAATGCCAAAAGAACAATCTTCTTTTTCACTATGAAAAAACCATAAAATGGCCGTGACAAACCACTTCAGTTCCTTTCTAAGCAACCACTAATTTGTGTCCTTGTGAAGAGTCAGGAACAGGAGACATATATAAGCCTAGAATCAGCCCAGACTTGTGGTGAAAGAAAAAAGGACGTATATGGGAAAATTTTTCCTATAATATGATAAATTAATATTTAATTTTTTATTAAAAAATTGATTATATTTAATATTTAATAATATTTTTAATAAAATTGTTTTGATAAGAAAATACTCATGCATAGAAAAAAAATAAGAAGCGTTACTTTTCAATTTGAATATTTTGAATTCTTTTATACTCATATCATCAATTTTAAAAAGATAAATAAATATATAAGTAATTTATTCGAGAGGAAATTAGTGAATACTATATATAAGTATCAATATCAATACTTAATAATTATAACGATTAGCAAGCTGCTCATAAATTATTGAGAATATACTCGTAATTAATATAAAAATTAATTAATATTTTTAAATAAATTAAATTAATTAATTATAATTAATATAATAATTAATTAGTTAATATAAATAAAGTATAAAGTATATAATATGAATTTATTTTAATAAATTATATATGATAATAATTAATTTATTTATTTAATTAATTAACTAAATAATTAGTTGAGTTTGGTAGCATTAATAGACAATATCAATCGGTGAATGTATATATACCAAAATTTATAGTAACTCGGGCTCGACAACACCGAGTCCTGAGTGCGCAACAATCTCCGAATATTACTGTCAACAATGTACGTGTAAATAAATCAAACAGCCTTCGTCTTGGATTCATCCGCGAGCATTCCAGGAAAAACCAGAACTTGACTTGAGGATTTGCAGGTTCTGAGAAAGAAGAAGTAATGGAGAAAACGAGGAAGGCATTGATGATGGTGGGGATTGATGAAAGTGAGCATAGCTTCTACGCATTAGAGTGGCACTCACCAATTTCTTCCCTCCTGAAATACCCCATTATTTCCGGCTTATGGTTGTCCATGCCAAACCATCTCCCTCTTCTCTCGTTGAGATCAAAGGTATGTTACATAGAATACAATTAGATAGAACCTGAGATACTAGAAACTTTGTGAAATTAATGGTCGTTTCAGTTTTCAGAATCTGGGAGCACCGAGTTCGTATCGATTCTGGGATGAGATCTCGAGAGCATGACTGATAAAACCATACAAAAAGCCAAGGAGATTTGTAGGAGTAAATCAGTAAATGTCTGTACTCAAAAATGGGATTTGTTTGTTTGAAAAGATCAAGTTATTACCATGAAATGAAAGGTTAATTTCCAGAGCTTTTGTTTTACTGAAGGTGGAGAATGTAATAACAAAAGTGTTGGAGGGTGATGCAAGGAATGTTCTGTGTGAAGCCGCAGAGCAATATGGTGCCATTGTTCTTGTTTTGGGTAGTCATGGTTACGGTGCCGTCAAAAGGTATATATTTAAGTTTGATCATTTTAGTAACATGAAATATGAATAAGGATTGAGGAAGTAAACTTTTGAAACTTGTCCCATCACATGGGACAGAGAAATATCTTCCATTAGTCATTAATATAAGAATTAATTGATTAATTTAGGTAGATTAAAGAAACTAAATAAATCAGTCAATTATAATTAATATAAAAACTGTTTAACCAACTTAAGAATATGAATTTATTTTGAGGAATTATATTTAATTTTAATTAATTTATTTATTTAATTTTTTTAATATATATAAATTAGTCAATTAACTCATATATAAGATAAAAAGGAATAGCATGCTACTAGTGCGCAATACACAGAAAAACGTAATTTAGTTACATAAAAAAACTTGACATTCTCATACTCAAACTTAAGATTGAGTGTCAAAATCATATTTCCTAAATTATGAGTCTCTATAGTTGGAAGGGATTTTGAGTTTAGGTTATTGAGTCCAAAACAAACGACTATATCAACTGAACTAACTGATAATGACAACAATTTTTGACAATTGAAACAAATGATGTTGCAGGGTGGTTCTAGGCAGCGTGAGCGATTATTGCGTGCAACGTGCGCAATGCTCAGTGATGGTCGTCAAGAGGCCTAAGATAAAGCGAATCTCTTCCGCTCCTCGGATCCCCAATCATGTATAGTGATGTAGCAGTCCCAAGTTTTTAAGATTTGGTTCTCTCTTACAGTGATTAGAAAGAAAGAAAGAACGCTTCTGGCTTTTCTATAGGATGGTTGTTTTAGAAGACACTTTAATTATCCAAGAGTTTTGAGTTTAAATATTATTCAGAGCATATATAGAACGGGATAACAACAAAGAATTCATTTTAACATGGGAGCTGCAGAATAATGAATTCCCTCAGAAGCTGAGCTGATGATGTTAAGGATCATAGCTCTATTACTATTGGTTCACGTCAAACTTTGGAAAGCTATAAAGTTACAAGGTGGAGACTAGCACTGTTTGGTACAGGGATTTGGAGGGGAGGGGAGGAAATTTCTTTTAAAAGAATTTAAAGGAGTGGGGTTAAATTTTTTTACTTAATTTCTTACTCCTTTATCTTATCTTTATTAAAATTTTATAACTCAACTTCTCTAATTTTTTTAAATTTAACTGAAAAAAAAATTGTTTCTCCTCTCCTTCCCTCCAAATTCCTCATACCAAACAGCTCGAGAAGTTCAAATTAAACATTTTCTATATGTAAACAAAACAAACCTTTAAAGGCAAATAACTTGAAAAAAAGAGAACAATAGTAACAAATTTAACTGGCACGCCAATTTTAGTGGAATCAAAGCATAAACTGTCCCATAATTTAAATGAGTCAGATTGTTCACTTATAATAACACCGTTAGTCCTGAACACTTCCAGTCACTTGGTACATAATGTAAAGAGAAATCAAATAAATAGAGGGCAGAAACCACAGATTTGAAGGTTAGGTTGCCATTTAGCACTTCACCTCCTTCAAAGCATAAGCGAAGTAAAGAAATGTTGGCTCGGTAACACCATCCTTGTAGTAAGCAAAGACCAAACTACCATCATCGTGCATGCTCTCCCCAACAAAACTGCAAATAAGATTAACACTAAGTACCCTTTCTGAGGAATTTTACCCAGCACTGAACCAAGAGATATTGATAAGTCATGTCAAACATACTAGCACAGAAACACACACAGAAGCACTATTAGCATTGGTGGTAGCGACACTTACAACTGAAGATCCTTGAGTTTCGACAGAAGGAATTTGATAGCTCCCTCAATGTGCTTCTTAAACAACTCTTGCTTCTCCGCATCTAGTTTGGGTGTTAACAACTTAATATACCTCTTCATGAAGACAAGAAATTGTTTCTTCTCAAAGGCAGGTTGCTCCTGCAAGGATTAGGTAACAAAATACTTAAACTCTGAACTTGGAAGAAAAATACTCAGGATATGAAAAGAGGAGTATGGTTGCACGGTTGTCCGAACCTGAAGTCTAAATGTGTCAGAAATGTCAACAACCTTTACAGCTTGGTCATCAACCCCCTCATCATCTCCTCCACCTTCAGCAGAAGGGTTAGCACCAATGTCTACATCTACTGCTCCCTTAACAACCCACTACAGCATGCCAAAAGAAACAGTACTCAACTTGCGATTCATATAAACCAACAAACTGAAAAACTGTTTTACAACCATAGAAAATCAAATAGCCACAAGTATAAACACAAAAATCCAAAAAATCGGAGAAAAACTAACTAACCTTTCCCTCAACTTCCCACAGCATTCCATTCTCAATTTCCTTGTATGGATAGGAGTCCGAGAGTAGCTCATCGCCTGCATGATACATGTTCAGAATTACTCCATGACATTCGATTAATAAATTAATAAATGAGCACTGTCAATTTTCAACATGTGAAAAACGAAAAAAGGAACAGTTGAAAAATAACATGCAAGTCCTCCATAATTTTTTATATCAACATTAAAAGCTTAATGCAGACAATTAACCTAGTTGAAACAGCTTTTGGCCCAAAATAAAAAAAAGGTTAAACAGAAATTGCACCCAAAATAGAATAGAACTATATGTATAACATTTAAAAACAACCTTTCAAAGCAATGCAGTGAATGACCTCTTACTTCAATTCATCCATAGTGCTCAAAACTTTAATTTGCTACTGAATGAATATATTCTAGTTCATTAGAACTGCTCGCCACTATGTTCTATCCATAAATAGATTTACTGACATCGACTAAGGCAGATGAATAAGTAGTATTAAACAATTATCGACCCTGTAAATCAGGGGTCCGCAACCTGATGCAGATTGCAGGCTCATCCATAAAATATCGGCCTTCAAAATTTAGGGCCAAGGAAAACACTCAAAACAGGAGATTTAGGTTACGAATACTCTAAGAAATACCATCCAATTGGCTCTATGCATGTACTGCCCTTTACAGCGAACAAATCAATCCATGGAAAATAATCGATTCCTTAATATAAAAGTTGTCAATGAGAGCACATAATCAAAATTAGCCCAAAAAACATATGCACCTCGACCTTCAATAACATCTAGATCCCAGATCCAAACATTAACAAAAGGAACACAAAAGGTGACCAAGTAAATCTAAAAGTAGCGTACGAAAGAAAACCATCATAACGAAATAGATCTAGGCAAGCTCGTATAGACAAAAGCGACAATTTAATACAGAACCAAACGAATAATTTACTTTTCAAGAGTGGAAAGTATAAAAATATAAAGCAACCAGACGTAAAACGAAAATCACGGATGAGACAACAAATAAAAAAAAAATTCACGAATGTTCAAGGAGAAAGTTGAATCAGAAGATTACCGGTGATAAGATCCTGGTAAACCAACATGATTGAAGACTCTCTCGGATCGCTTCAAGCAGCGTTCAAGTGGTAAAGAGGGAAACGGGGCCAGAGAGAGCGAAGAGGTGTTGAGAATATATAGGCCCAGAGAATTTATCTCTAGGCGGCTTCGGAAGTCGACCCTCTCACCTGACCGTATCAATAATCCATCCAATAATTGAATGATTCTAGGAATGATTCGCATGTAAATCTGGTGGACTCCACTTTATTTATTTACTTTTTCCGTATCCATTACTCTATTTAGAGATATCAGATAAAATTAATACTAATTTAATAATTTTAAGGTTAAACAGCTATCAGATAAAATCCCCTGAATATTGAATATTAGGGAGAGAGAAAAATAAGGGGAAAAAGGGCACATTCCATAATATACTAGAATTATAATAAAATTATATAACATATAATATTTTAATTTTATTTTTTTATATATATCTAATATTATATTCTTATTTATAGTATAATTTTATCTATAATTTTTTTAATTTGGTACAATGCTTGGTATTTGAAAAATAAGATTATGTATAAAATTGTAACAAATTAAAAAGATTATGAATAAAATTATACCACAAATAAGATTATGATACTGAACGTATATGAGAAATAAAATTAAGATATTAGGTATTATATAACTTATAATAGGTGCTATATAACCCATTATAATATTATACATCACAAAAGTTTTGGTCATTGTTAAATTTTTAACTTTTTTTTAAATATATTTTACGGTTTTTACCATTACCAATAACTGAATTATGGGTTGATCAGTGATGTTTTGCATCACATTTGAAATATGTTATTATTTATATTTTATACTAATAAGACTTTTTATAAATTTTATATTATATAAAAGTTAAAAGAAATCACAATGAAAATACATAATTTAAAATTTAAAAACCATCATCCGTATAAAATATTAAAGGCATAGCCATGCAAAAACTAGCTCAAGTGGTATAAAGTCGTTTGTTTTTCTCATCCAATAATTTTGACTATAAAAGTAAAAGCATTCCTAAAAGACCATTGTTCTTTAAGTATTTCTCTTGAATATATATATATAGGATAAAATTTAAGTCAATTTACTTATATCTATTAGATTTATTTCTCCAATTAAATCTCTATATGTGATTTTTATTATTAATGATTATATAACATTATTTTAAAATTCCATGTAGATTTTTATTATTAAAAGAAATCAGCATGCTAAGATTTGATTGGAGAAAGAGATTTAACAGATATAAACGAATAGACTTAAGTTGTATCCACACACACATATATAATATTTGTTATTTTGTTCCTCATAAATGAATTTCATACTTTAGTATTTTGTTTTAAAAAAATATGAGCTCATTCCGGTACTCACTAGTCAGGACATATCTTTGATAATTTTTTTTTAATATATACAATTAATAAAAATAGTTTGTAAAAAAAATTATAAATTTAAAAAACAAAAATGCATTTACGTTCCATTTAGAATAGGACACTTTGTTTTAATTTTTTTTGCGCATATCATTTATGTCAGCAGGGTCGAATTATTATTTTTTTCAAGTACAATTTATCAACAATGTCAACAACCTTTCCCGCTTGATTATCAGCCTCCTCATCTTACAAGATTTCAAAGTAGAAGACTCTAGTCAAATACAAAACAAGACAAACAGAAATAATCCCGTTAACTCAAATATATTTTTAAAAAATTTAAAATTTCAAATGAAGGATACTTTATACTTCCCCAATTCAACAAAATCAAGTACTTCAAATTACAAGATCGATGAGCTATACTAAACTGATAACTATAATAAGCATGGCAAAATTAGAATGGAACACGAACCATTCTCATCTTAGAGTTACAGAGCTGAATAGGAATATTCATATCCAGGCTTTGTGATGCAAAACAAAAACTGTTTAATAAGGTTTAAATTTCCTTGAAGCTCTCAACTGCTGCAGTCGTTTTTTGTCTTCTTCAAATTTGCTTTGCAACATCACGATCTCTGCGAAAAAATAAGTTACAACATAGCATGAGAAAACACAATCCAGTTGTTCGCAAAAAAATATGTAGTATTAAATTTCAGACAAAAATTTTGGGGGGGGGGGAATGGTTAACCATAGAATGAGGAAAAAATCGCATTAGAAGACCTATTTGGGCCAAGAATGTTCGAATTTAGATAATACCATATACAAGATAATCATATAAAAAAATTGAAGGACGAGAAGAAAATAGTTGAACATTTAGTAGGGGTGGGTCGTACCATTTCTCTGGGCTTCTTTTTTCTGAAAACGGTAGAAATTTAGTGCAACTTCTTTATGCTTCTTCTTGGCAGCGTTTTGCTCCACAGCAGCTTGGGCAACGGAACCCACAACAACTCCACTTTCAGAGTCAGTAGTTTTCTTCCTACCCTTATGGTGTACAACAACTGTCCATCCCCCTTCTGCGGCACGGGCTTCTCTTTGTTTTCGTTCCTGCATTAAAAACATGCTAAAATTATAGAAAACTATAATAACTGAAATATAAGTAGGGCTATTCATATTTCATACCATAACAATAAATAAGGTGTTAAATATTTTAATAATCTCAACTGAAAGCGTAAATATAAGTCCATTTCATTTTGTACAGAATGCACTGTATTCTAAGCTTTTGCTCCCATAAATAAGAACTGGATTGGAATTTCTTTGTTGTTTTTGGAGCTCAGAAAGGTTTGAATTGAAATTGCCATGGGCTATAACAGTGTTACTGATCATAGTATCACAGGCATGATTAGAGAGGTCACTAGTAGTGATCACTCAAAGGGCCCAGTGTTTGGAGTGATGTCTCACAAAAATGGCTAGTTGGCCTGCTTCATTACGTCTTATCCCTTTTTTGTCTTCTCTAAGGATACATACAACATCAACAAAAGTTGGAATACAAGGGCTAGAAAACACAACCTCCACTTAAACTCAGTAAACAGAAAAGATAAAGAAGATTCGAGTGGTTAGAAGAAAAGCACCAACGGATGAAACCATACAAAATGGAAGTTCTATATACTCCATATGTTGCATGAACTTCTATCACAAGGCATATAGATCCTCATCATTCAATCTTCTTGATTAAAAGTTAGGTACAAACAAATTATTTACAAACGATGGAAAATAAAGGACTAAAAGATTCAGAAGCATGTACGCTGTGGGAAGGGTTACCTCTTCTAGTTTTTCTTCATGAGCAGTTATAAAGTCATCAATTTGATCTTGCAATGCCTGCAAGCCTGGCCTACTCTGACGGTATTCCATGATCCACTCTGTTGTTTAAGTAGTTCACAATCAGAAATTTTTTCAGAAATGACCATTTAATCTACAGCAAACATTTGCATAGGAATGTGTAGGAAGTTAACTATTAATAAATACAATGCAGATGTGTAGGAATGTGCATAGGGGAGTAAATAGGCGAGGAAACTAAAAGTTAAATATGATACGTGTGTGTGCGTGAGTGTGTGCGCGCCATAACACATGTAAGTAAACCAATAGCGCTGTGTACCGTAAGCAACATGTGAAAATACAAAATATATAGCTGCTTTACATGCATGCATGTATGGTGCAGATAGAAGTTTTAGATGCAGTATGTTTGCAACTTTTAACATGTAAGACGGCGCTTGTAGTTGAACTATTACTTTTCATTCCTTTTGAGCAATCCTCATCTCCAGGAGAAATAGTATAAGTCTCATATTCGTCGGTCACTCCTCCATTTGCTGGTGATTTCAGAACCTCCTTTACAGCTTCCTTCTTTCTCTTTTTCTTTGTTTTCTTTGACTTACCTACAAGATAAGGAAAAAACTTCATGAGAAAGATGAAATCGCTAACATGAGGAGTGTTGTTTCACAACACAACGAAAAATAACCAAGAACTCTCTTATTACGAGCTTGACTTGTTAGTCCAGTATCATTCTCCTTAGGCTCCTTAAAGTCTTCAATCAATTGAGCTTCAGAAGAACTTTCCCCTGCTCCATCTGATGAAAAAGGAATAAAACATGACTAACATCATCATCATGAAGTCATAAACTAGATTACAGTTTACTGAAACATTAAGACTAGTTCTCAACTCACCACTATGCTCCTTCAAATCAACTTGAACATTTGGCCTTTTTTCTTCAACCAAATTTCTGACTTTATTCTTTCGTTTTAGATTTGAAGATTTCTTCTCCGTTTTTTCAACCAGCAAACTACTATCCTCTGAAACAGCATATGCACACAGAAGTAAATCAAATAATTTAGTTATAAATGCAACACCATTCTATTTAGGCAGCAAAATGATAGAAACAAAGACCAACATTAAATGAGAGGCATAGAAACATCTTCACCTTCAATTTTCATTCCGAGAACTTCACCATTAAGAGCAATTGTTCCTCTCTTTCTTTTCTTTTTCTTTTCTTCAGCATGTATACTGGTCTTGCTCGTGCCTTTCATCATACCAATTAAATCTGCAACAAGAGAAGCCAAAAACTAATCTAAAAACTGCTTCGAGTTATGAGTTACAGAAAAAGTTATAGACTGTTAATATAACTCATGGCAACGCAGACAGACAATATTAAAAGGAAAAAACCCCATTTGCATCCTCAATACTTTAGTAACCCAATAAAACTCATGATATAATCATGATTCCAATTGGTCAAATACCCACGAACTTCACATACCATTTTCTAAATGCAAGGGGCTACACAACAATTTTAATAAAATACCAATGAAGCAAATTTAATGAATATGTTCAAATCAAATATAAGACTTCGGGGAGAGCAACGGGAGAGGAGGAGAGCACGACGAAAGGACCAGAAGACAGGCCAACGAGGGAAGCTCACCTGATCGGAGAATGGTAACGACTAGACGCAGCTACGTGACGGCAAGACGAGTTCCCAAGCACACACGCAGACGCCGCAAGCTGGGTGAGAACTGAGGAGCACGACTGGAAAAGGGAGGTTTTAATTTTTTACACGGAGGTATTTTTTGGCAAATTATTGACAGAAATTATAATATTGACAGGTCAATATTTTATCTCATATTATCATTTCCTAGATAATTCGAATAATAGCTAGTTGGAAGGAAGCCTGCTACATGCAGAGAAATGTTTACTTGAAGAGAAATAAAGCAGTCGTTTTCATTCAAAATAACAGTTGAAGGACTCGAACGATGTTTCCTCCACGCTTTCATGCGAGAACGAAGAAGAAGCTCATTCAAAAGAAAAAGAGTTAATCTAAGCTCCTCTTCCTTTCCCCTCATTCATTGTTTTTTACTCCCTCTAATCTTTTATTACTTCTTCCGATTTAAAATATAAAATAAAAATAACTAAATTATATAGATAAAAAATTTAATTAAAATTAATTAAAAATAATAAATATATAAAAATATAATTTATTTTTTTAAAACGTTTTTATTCATATAGATAATGAGTAAGAGATAGAATGAGTAAAAAAATAAATATATGAGACATCTAATTAATTATAAATAAAATTAAAAAAACTCATTACATGATTAGAGTTTTGTGGTCACTAATTCACATAAAAAGGTTATTAAGACAAAAATATAAATAATATTTGAATAATTGGCTTTGAAGCCAACTCTGTCCATATTTGTAGGATTTTGGAGTTGCAGCTTCCATGATCATAAATAGTGCAAGAAGACATGTTTTGGAGTCTCCGCATTTAATATTTTGGGGTCTTTTAATTTGCCAGGAAAAAAAAAACAAATTCTGGGGTCGTAGCGGTAGCAGTACCATTGCAATCAATTAATAAAATATTTTTAATTTATCTAGAATTTTAAAATAATTTTATTAATAATTTTTTATTTTTAAATAGAAAGATCTAAACCACTCGTATGTAAAATCTCGACTGCCATGACTTAAACTTAACCCTAGTCACCTACGCTAATCTAAGTTTTGGCTCCATGTAAGAAACTAATTAGTAATAATAAAATTAAATATTATAAAATTTTAAGAATATAATTAATAATTTAATATTAATTTGAAATTGCATCGTGCTTTTTATTTGAGACTTAGGGGTATTGTTTTTCTAAATATGTAATTTTGAAGATCATAAATTGTCCTTATATTAGGGGTGTTCATAGAGCCCGCGGCCCGGTATGTCCACCCGAGCCCGCAAAAAAATAGCCCTGCCCAGCCCGATAAATATAGGGCAGGGCTGGACACCGGGCTGCAAAATGTAGCCCATGCTTTTTTCGGGCTGGGCACCGGGCAGGGGGGTTGCCCTGCCCTGCCCATGAGCATCCTTTTTTTTATTTTTTTTTATTTTCTCCATAGATGCTACACTTAGAAGGGAGAATATGATAGTTACTGATGACTAAAGAGTCATTTTAGAAATATAAGTAGTTAAGTACGTAAGTTGTATCTTTTAATATTTATAACTATATTAATTATTTTAATTTTATTAATCATAATATGATTACATTACAAATTATAATTATTTATTTTATTTTTTTAGATACTTCATCATTGTCAACATTTGGGAAATTGATGTAAAGTTGTAATTATAAACTACTTAGACTTCAAGATTTTTTTACATGCAATGAATTTCAAGACTTTAATTATTATCTTTTTGTTACCTTATTTTTAGTGGATTATAGATATTATTTAACTCTTGAAGATATATGAATATGATATTATTTTATAAATTTATAATTGTTAATTTTTTCCACAACATGAGCATGACATCACAACTTAGGCATGCCCAGCCCGCCCACGCCCAGCCCGCCCATGCCCAGCCTAAAATGGTTAAGGCTTTTACCGGGCAGGGCCGAGTATCGGAATGTAAAATGCAGCCCATACTTTTTCTGGGCAGGGCACCAGGTAGGGGGATCGCCTTGCCCAGCCCTATCCATGAACACCCCTACCTTATATAATGAAATGAAGATAGATGGAATTGGAAAAGAATATCAGGTCTCATTTCATGAATTGAAACTTGAGAGTGTGTATTCCAAGCTACGCTTTCCATGAAAGTATCACTAGTTGAGAATTTGTAGGTATTTTTGTGAGAATTTTTCAAGCCTGTTTTTGTGAGAATTTTTCGACCTATGAAGCCTATGTAGGCATGGAATTTTCACTTTAGGAGATAATATCGTACGAGACGGACACACACGGCCACGGAGATGGTCTGCTCTCGATCGTTCGATTCAAGTTGCCCGATCTCAACGTGTATATAAATATCGCCCGGAGACTATCTATTGGCCGTCTTGTGCTCCATCCTCATCTGCTCAACTCACCCCTCTTGGGGTTCCTCAGGTACATCTCTAACATTTCTCCTTGTCGGTGATACAAACCCTACTTCTACCTCATTTTTGCTTCTCTAATTTGATCCATTTGTATGCTTACTTTGCTTTTTTTTTTTTTAAATTGAAATTTCACAGAAATCACCTGGCAATTCTTCGGAATTTCATGTTTGCCGTTGTTGTTTCTGATTAGTATTCAATATTTAGTTGTCGTTTCTCATAGTCAGTGATTTTTTTTGGGTAAAGCTGGAGGATGAATTAGGGCGTATTAGGTGGGGGAATTGAGTTGAGTTGTCAAAGTTTGTTTGATCATGGACGGTAATAAGGATGAAGCTTTGAGGTGTGTTCGCATCGCTGAGGAGGCGATTGCAACAGGGAACAAAGAGCGTGCCCTTAAATTTATCAAATTTGCACTGCGGCTGAATAGCAGCCTGTCGGTGGATGAGTTACTTACCATGTGTGAGAGGCTTGGTTCTGAATCATCTACGCCTCATAGGGATGAAAACGTTGTCCATCAGGTTAAGAGGGAGCATGGCTCGAGACGAAGTGATGATGGATTAAATGGAGAGAGAAATTATACAGAAGAAAATGTTCAGTTGATCAGGGAGATCAAGGGGAAGAACGATTATTATGCCATTCTTGGTGTGGAGAAGACTTGTTCTTTTGATGAGATTAGGCGGTCTTATAGGAAATTGTCTTTGAAAGTTCATCCTGACAAGAATAAGGCACCGGGTTCTGAAGAGGCATTCAAGAAGGTATCCAAGGCTTTTAAGTGTTTAAGTGACGATGGTTCGAGGAGGCAGTATGATCAGACAGGGCTGGTCGAGGAGTTTGAATACAACCAGCGGCATAATGTTAGGCGCAGGAGAAGAAGGACAACTACACATGACTTTTTTAATGATGACATTGATCCTGATGAGATATTTAGGGCATTCTTTGGAGAAGCTGGTGTATTTGGGAGAGGTCATGTTTACCAGACAAGGGGAACGGGTGGTCACCAGCGGCAAGAATTTCAGGGTGGAGGGCTCAATGTTATGCTCCTTCTGCAGCTTGTACCGTTCTTGATAGTATTTCTGCTTGCATACTTGCCATTTTCCGAACCAGACTATTCTTTGCATAAAAATCACTCATATTATATTCCCAAGACAACCGAGAAGTATGGGATTGGGTTTTTTGTTAAATCTGAATCATTTGAAGCTAAATATCCACATGGAAGTCCTGCCCGTGTAAACATTGAAGTCAGTGTGATACATGATCACAAAAACTTGCTTCGTCGCTACTGTCAAATAGAACTCCAAAGGCGTAGTTGGAATAGGAATCTACCAACTCCTTACTGTGAAAAGCTTCAGAAGCTTGGCGTAGTAGCTTGAAGGTAACACTTTTCTTTTTTTCTTTTCCCATATGAAGGTTATGTAGTTTTTTGAATGGATTGAAATATTCTTTTCTTTTACTTTCTCTTTCATTATGCATAATTTTTTTTTTTTTTTTGCTATAAGAGCTCATCTTCCCTTCCCTTTTCTGGTTTTGACGCTGTTAGATTTACGTTGCAATAGTCGTACTAAATCCATCCTTTTCCCCCATGTCATGTTACTGCTTTGGTCAATTACTGCTTTTGTATAGTTCATGTGCTTGGAGCTTTGTATGAACTCTTCCTAATTTCTATTTTTGTTAGATTATTCAACATGTATGTTGTCACTTGTCAACCCAGTGGTACTTTGGTTCTCTTCCTTTCTCTACAACTTTTGCGTTTACCCCTTTGAACCCCGCATCCCACACGCACACTCCCCCCAAAAGGTCAAAGCGCTGGTGATGCATCGTTCAGGATGTCATTAGTATTTGGCATAAACAATCATGTACTTGTGCTTTTGCTATGAGTTCTCTTTCTGTTCTTTCCGTGATTTGATTGCCTGGCATGCCAAAATTAATTGTTTACCTTCTAAAGTTCTCTTCTTTGAGTATAGGTATGCTTATGTGCAAGTGGGTAGTTAAATGATTACTTGGATTAGTCTCCACTTGGCTCGATGAAGCTGTCTCAAATGCTGAGCTTTTGCACACATGTAATTCTTCAGGGCATTAAAGATCGCTGTTGTAGCAGCTGTTCCCACGGCTGTATACCTAGGTAGCTGATCAAGTACCTTTTGCTTGATTTAAGAATAGTCTTTAGTAAATATGCTTAAAAGGGTGTTTCTTGTTACGAGGGATAGTAAATGAGGCTGTCTGTTGTGTCATATTCATGAAGCTGAACATGGCTACAAATGAATACTAAGTGGCCTCCAAATCTGTTTGGAGGGAAACAGGATGACTGAGCACGGGACCCAAATGTTAAGGCCTTGTCATTTTGGTGATAAGAGTTCTTGAAGGCAAATGACTCATGTTAAATAGACGAGAAGCTTGTTAAAACATTATAAGATGAGTTGGAAGATGCTTTAGCATCATTGGAGTGAAGATTCCATAGCTTGAGGAAGCTTTGCTAAACCCATCGAAACCTTAAAAATTGCACTTCCTGGATTGCAGGGGGATGTTTCTGAGTCATTGATGTTTAATGACCTTGGGGCCCAAATTAATGTGATCCCATGATAAACAGTGTTTAAAATGTGCTATGAACAGGAAAAGTTTTTTTTTTTCCAGTTAGTCCCATGTGATGCTATATCAGTTACAGAACCTAAAGTTATGCTTAATTGAAAAAATGTGTGGTATTAAAATAATTAACTGTTATAAGATTTATGATTATTTTATAATATCGTGGTAAGCAATGGGGAGAATTTGAGAAGAGGATGAAAACTGAAATTATCTAGTGGTTTTTAAATTTTAATTTCATAGATATGAACAAATTAAAGTACATAATGGTTAGTTATCTTTTTATTATGATAAAATACAACATCTGACGTGTGCTTTTTAAGAATTCTTTTTAATATAAATATATTTATATTGAAAATCTGATGTAAAGGATACGAATAATTGGTGTAATTTTTCCGCAAGTGTTTGGTACAAATGCAGTGAAGTGAATAGACCGGGCGCAAATGTTCGGTAGAGCTGGTAAAACGGGCCTAGCCCGCGGGCTGGGCCCGTTTTACCCTAAGGGAGGGGCGGGTTCGGGCTGGCAAAATGCCAGCCCGTTTTTGGGCGGGCTGCACAGCCCGCCCCGCCCTCAGCCCGCCAATTTGGCGGGCTGGCCCGTTTAGTGGCGGGCTGGCCCGCCAGCCCGCCACTTTTTTTTTTTTTTTTTAAAAAATTTAATATTATTATTTAATATTTATTTTACTTAAATGTTATTTTGAATACTCCTATTATCGAATACTAGTAAAGATAATTACTTATTTGTTAATATATGTTTACATATTATAATTGATTAATATTATGTTAATATTTATTTAGATTTATAATTATAAAATTTGAGATTTTTTTATAAAAAATAAAAATTTTTAAGAGTATAACATGAGTAATTTTTTTATTATACTAATATAACATTAGAAAATTTTTATTAGTATTTTAAAAATGTTAAAAATAATTTTTTTTTTAAATTAAAAAAAAAAAAAAAGTGGCGGGCTGGCGGGCCAGCCTGCCACTAAGGGGGGGCGGGCTCGGGCTGGCGTTTTGCCAGCCCGTTTTGGGGCGGGCTGCACAGCCCGCCCCGTTTGTTGGCGGGCTGGGAGCGGGCTGGCCCGTTTTTGGCGGGCCAGCCCGCATTCCCAGCTCTAATGTTCGGTAGGCAAATTATTATCATTTAATCAATTAAATGATATTACACACACAAGGGCATGTTTGGTACAGTAAAATTAGAAGTAAAATCTTTTATTTTTTTTATTTAATACAATGAAAGCTATTTTCATTTCTAATATTTTTGGTCATTTCAGTTCTATTAAAAAAAACTGAAAAATAAGATGATAGAAGTAGAAATAAAAAATTTTAGACTATTTTACTATAAATTATAAAATTATTAGATAATTTTAATTTTTTTTAAGTTATAAAAAATATTTTAAATTATTTTATTTTAAATTATAAAAAATATATATATTAATTATATATTTATTTTTATCGTATCAAATAAAATTTTAAATTTTATTTTTAATTTAATTTTATTTTTATTTTTATTTTTATTTCTAATTCTATTAAAAACTTAGGAGGGGTATTTATTTGGTATAATAGCCAGGTTTGGTTAGTTTGGGACTGGGACTAATCTAATAGAATTCAAGGGAAACCTGGTTTTTTTTTTCCACCCGATTCACCGGAGCTTTACCCCGACTACATCCGGATTCGACCCGTGTCGCGCACCTGGTTATGGTGGGTGAGTCTCTCAACGGAATTTTTTTGCGTACGCCAAGGTTCAAACTCGAGACCTCGCTTAAACGATACCGAGCCGCTTATTACTCAAACTAACTCCCGTTAGTAAGGGAAACCTAGTTTTTTTTTTTTGCCCACCCGGTTCACCGGAGCTTTGCCCCGACTACATCTGGATCCGACCCGCGTCGCGCACCTGGCTATGATGGGTGAGTCTCCCAACGGAGATTTTTTGCATACGCCAAAGCTCGAACTCGAGATCTCGCTTAAGCGATACCGAGTCGCTTACCATGACCAACCCCCCGTTGGTAAGGGAAACCTAGTTGAGTCCAAAGAACAAATACAAAAAGACAAAGTAGGGCCTAGGCTCAAGATTGGTGGTGGGAGGCTGTGAGCTGTGAATTACTGGACAAAAGCTTAAAATTAGAAGAAGAAAAAATCGAACTGATTAATTAATTTAAATATATTAAAAAAATAAATAAATTAATTATAATTAATATAAAAATTTATTAATTAATTTAAATAAATTAAAGAGTATATAATATAAATTTATTTTTAAAAATTAATTTAATTATAATTAATTATTAGATTTTTTAATCTATTTAAATTAATTAATTTAAATAAGACATTAATTTTACATATGAGTTCTAAAGGTCAAAAGCCTCTTGCCATCTAAAATGAGGCCGAAATATTAAGTGTGAAACCCAATTTAAACCAAATCAAAGAATCAAAGAGCAATGCATTGAATTGAAATCTGAAAAATCAAGTCTTCAACAATAACAACACCACATTTGTTACATTGTTCCAAAACAAAGTTTGAAGTAACACGACAAATGATGAGTCATCACCAAAGGGGGACCACAGTCCACAAGGGATAAGATACTGTGCCCAGAACAAAAGCATCCCCAAACAGTAACACGTCAAAAGGCCAAGAAAGATAGTTCAGCACTTTCTCCCCACTTTATCTAAGAACCTCTTTTATGGTTTTAATATAATATATTTTTTTTAACTATCAGAGATTAGTCTGAGTGATAAATTATTCGATATTATTTAAGTAAAATCTCGAGTTCAAGTCTTAGCATATGCAGAAAAATTCTCTTGGGAGACTCATCTACTATAGTCAGGTGCGCGACGCAAGTCGGATCCGGATGTAGTCAGGGTAAAACTCTAGTGAACCGGGTGGATAACAAAAAAATATTTTATTTAATATTTAAAGTATTAATTTTTTTCCATCTAACCTTTTATAAAATTATTTTTAAATTCTTCAAACTAATTATTTGCAGGTTAATGTATATGTTTAATTTTCTAAATTTATATCAAGTTTGTATTTAATCTCTTAATTATTTTCAATTTTTTAATATTAACAATGTTACCTCATTAACGAAAAATGGTGGTTTTACTATAATATTTTATATTTTGAGTTAGCATTTTTTGTAATGAGATTAACTATGTTAATATTATCAGACTAAAAATATAATTTATAAATTTAAGTGATTAACATGAAATTTAATGTAAATTTAGAGGATCAAATATATACTTTATTCTAATTTTTATAGAAGGAAATTTAAAATATTTTTAAAAAATAACGCTCTTTGTTAAATGAAATGTAAAAGTTGAAAAAAAAATAAAGTGTTTACATATTTAAAAAGGCATCAATTCATAGTAAATAAATAAATATGACAGAGAGTACCATAGATGATTTTGGTTTAAAATGAAAAAAAATATTAATTCATAATAAAAAATCTAAAATGAAAATTATAATAAAAATACAATCTTCATCATATTCTTACTCAAAAATATATTTACTTTTAGTTTTTAATTTTTAAGAGAAGGACAAACCATGTTATCATTATCACTATCATTATTATTATTATTATTTTGTTTTTAATATGAAATAATTATTCCATGAGCATCATCCGCCCGTGAATAAGCAGAAGGAAAAGCAACTACACCAATAAACAATAATAATTATCTGAGCAAATGGTCCATTTTATTCTGATAGGTCAACATGCTCTCTGTTCTGCCACGAGCTCACAGTTGTCGGGGATACCTTTCCCTCTTCCCACTCCACCTTGTGAACGCCATCTGATTTCTGATGTTATATGCGTCTCTCTCCCTGAATATATATATATATATCAGTTTCCAAGACAAAAACCCAGAAAACAATGAGAGAAGTAGGAGAAACCTATCAGATTCAGAACCATAAAAACAACATATCTGAAACTGAGTAGTAGCACTGGCAACGGCCCTTTTCTTCTTCTCAGGGGCTGTGTAAAATATTATTAGAATAATGTTTATATTAAATTATTATTGGAGTTTGTAAAAGGGGTTAAATAATATATATAAAGGCACATACATAAGCTGTGAAAAATCTCGACTTGTTATCTAATAAGAAAGATTGAGTTACCCGTGAAGTTTTTTTCTTTTCTTTTCAAAAGTGGCCAAACGAGTCTCCGGAAACTTGTTGGCACAGTCACGGGACGAAACTGCTACTTTAGAGCTAAACTCCATTTCTTTGGAAGCTTACAAAATAACAATAATAACTCCTTCCTTCTCTCTTCTTCTACAGTCTCAAACAAATTTCTCAACTTTCTGCAACTTCATCATGCGTAATAACTCCAATAACCCTCCTCCTCCTCCGTCTGTGATTTCTTCTTCATCTCGTGATGAAATGCCTGACCTGAAATCCATATGGGTTCTTGTTTCAATCAACAAGTACATTCTTGAAGCCATAGAGAATGCAAGGAATGGGCTTAAACTGAGATGCAGCTCCAGGTTAAGGGTTCATCAAAAGCAAGAGTTCTTTGAATTCTCAGAGCAGCAAGTTCTTTCAAATCTGTACTGGGGAATTGAAGCCATTGAAGCTGCAATTCAGACTCATCAAGAACCGGAAGGAAGGTCCTTTCGGCTCAGTAACACAGAACAAATGCTTCAAGTCCCAGCCATGCTTGATGAAGAAGGAGTCACCGCAACAATTCCAAATCGTTACTTGGTTTGTTGTTCATACTTTTGCCTCTCAGTGGTTCAGAAACTTCAAGGAGATGAATGGCAAGCAGCTCTGCATTTTTTGCAAGCAGTTTTGGTTTATCCGAAGATTGTTTGTTCAGAATTTGCACCAAAGCTTTGTGAAACTCTTTTCCCTCTGGAATCTGATTCTACTGAAGAGGAGATTAATACAGCTATAGGGGAGATGGCAAGGAAGTACAAGGAATCTTTGATGTATTATAGGGTCATGTTTTATGCAGAAACTCCATGGTGGCGAAGGTATTGCAGAGAGCGATCAGTAAATTCGGTGTAAGATTAATCCTTTGATCTTCTTGTACCTTAAAGCAACTTGTCTTTAATGTTTTGTTTTTGCCTTTTTCTCTGACATGCAAGAGATTTACATTTAGCAGAGAAATTAATGTGGCCTCAATCATGAGAACTGTTGTTCTGGCGGTCACATCTCGATTTTTATTCCTAAGATTTAAGTAACATTAGGATGAGATTATTTTATGGTAATTGGCATTTTACCATGTAATTATTTGAGTAAGGACTAAAAGATTCATAAGCAGGGGAAGGGGTTTACCTCTAGTTTTTCTTCATGGGCAATTATAAAGTCGGGCCTGTTTGGATAGGATTTTGAAAAAGGGCTTATGAAAAAAAAGGGCTTATGAACAACTTATGGAAAATGACTTTTGGAGAAGTGTTTATTGGAAAAAAGTGGTTTTGAATAAATAAGTGTTTGGATAGTTATTTTTAGAATGACTTTTTATGGTGGTAAATTACCAAAAAGGGTATGATTTGATTTAAAGTAAGAGAGAGGAGGGAGGTAGAAAAAAGAAAAGAGAGAGGAGGGAGGGAAGATAGGAGAAAGGAGAGAAAGTGTAAGAAAAAGTAGGAAAGAGTAGAGAGGGTGTAAGAAAAAGTAGGAGAGAGGAGAGAGGGTGTAAGAAAAAGTAGGGGTAAGATAGTAATTGGATAGTCCATAAGTGCTTTTACTGTTGAAAAAGCTATTTTAAATAGCTTATTCAAAACCATGGTTTTAAACCATGGTTTTGTCCAAAAGCACTTATGGACAAATAAGCCTGTTTGTTTTAAAATTTTTCCAAACCGAGGTTTGGGCCAAAAGTCCTTTTAAAACCGTGGTTTAGAGCCTTGCCAAACAGGCCCGTCATCAATTTTGTAACATTCTAATTTTTATTTTTAGCATTTAAGTAATATTAGGATGAGATTATTTCATGGTAATTAGAATTTTACTATGTAATTATTCGAGTAAGGAGAATTTACTCAAGCCATCCAATTACAAAGAACTTCAAGCTTTGAAACAAGTAATGGTAAAAGTAAAAAGCCAAGTGATGCACTCACAGACTAGCACTTTAAAGACTAAAAAATGCTGAGTTGAAGAGAAAGAACTAAAATTACAGCTTATCTTAACAAATTTCCCAATTTTTTTTTTTTTTCTGGGGAACATAGGAAGACTCTTCAACTGCATTATGCTTCATGATTACCCATGAGCATTGCAAGTTTTTACGTTGTGCCGCTCAAAAACTAGCATAGCTCCAAAATCCTTGATTTCTATTAATGAACATATTACAGTTCAAGATGTTTGAACCCAATTTTTTGACAGGATTGAGCCAAATATCAACCGCGTATCTTCTTATACAGTTCAAGATGCTTCTGAATTGCGAACTCGCAATATGGTAATAAGCCTTGTACTTATTTCCTTCATTAGCATAAATGAGCGATTTCAATTTTCACAGAGTGTGGTAATTCCAAAGTGTTAGATGCATAATTTTTTTTTTTTTTAATTTTGTGGCATAAATACAATGCAGTATGAGAAGGTTCATCCGCTTGATCTTCAAGAAGACGCCGACGAGGTAAATCGATTCATGGATATTGCTAAAAGTAAAGATCACAGGAAAAAACATGAAAGAATTTCGAGCATTGAATGCTTCAAGGATATGTTGATAGAAGCTCAATCTAGCATCCCAACTTCTGTAGATTCTTGCTATGAGGAGTTTAGAGACAAAAGGGACTTGGTAATTGTTTTTGAAGATTCATAGTTGACAAAGAAAACTAGAAATAATGTTTCTACAGGTGAATACTAACTCATCTTTATTTAAATCAGGTGAATTTTGGTGACAATAAATATCGCATAAGAACCAATATGATAAATGAAGATGATCGACCTCCAGAAACATCTAACTGGTTTGTCCCTCTTACAGATTGGGAGAATTACTATGAAGTCACACATAAATAATTTAATCACTGAAAAGTCCATGAGTTGTTAATATACTATAACCTGTTGTTATTTTCTGTACTTGATATTGTCATCGTCTCATTACTCACTAGTTATGGGACTTTTCAATTATTAAATTACTTATGTGGGACTTCATAATAATTTTCTCTATTTTTTTTTCTCATGATTATCTTTTAGAACTTAATTTACTGAACTTTACACAGGAAGCTATATCAATGCTCCAGTTGGCAGCAAGAACCTCAAAGTCCAGTGCATGAACATTTAGATCAAAGAAAGATGGTTAGCGTCGTTGACTCAAGAAGATTCTCCACTTCCACGAGAGACATTGCTTCAACCATCTCAAAGTACATAGATGGAGAAAGCAATTATAATATTGATGATGAACTCATTGAAGAAGCTTTGCAGCTCCAAAAATCACATCTTTTTGATCCAATAGCATTTATGTCTGAACACAAACGTAGGATCAACCGAAGAAATCATGCAGAACGTTCAGAAGGAAAATTTCTAAGATCATCAGACCTAGGAGGAAGCTTGATGGAAGTAAGTTCACACTCCAGAAGATACTTCATCAGTGAACTTTCAGGACCAATTGAAATTAAAAATTCAGTTTTACATCATTCAGAAGAAGCATTAGGAAATTGCATTGAAGACTATAATAAATCAGATATTGCATCCATTTATGAGAGTTTCTGTAGTTCGTCTTGTAGTACATATGCTTTCTTAAAGGATGTGATTTTGGATGAATTGCTTATGTCTATCTCCACTTCCAAAGAGGAAAGGGAAATACGGGCATCGGTTTCTATGCTGACAACTATTATTTCGAGGAACAAGTCAATCATAGAAGACATCAAAAAGAAAGGTTTGAAGTTGTATGATCTCGCAAGTGCTCTGAAACAAAATGTCCATGAGGCTGCAATTCTCATATATTTAATAAATCCATCTCCCATAGATATTAAAACATTGGAACTTTTACCAACTTTAATGGAGATCGTATGCGCTTCGAGTAGTAGTCACAAGGGTAGCCATAGGACAGAGTCACTTCTTCTAACACCTCATGCAGCATCATTGATGATCATTGAAGAACTGGTAACCTCATTTGATTATGCCACAAATAACATGCATTTGGCTGCTATCAGTTCTCCTCATGTTCTCAGTGGACTCCTTGAAGTTGCAAGAAATGATAATCTGAAAGAGGTTTTCTCTTTGATCATCATTCTTATAAAATGCATGCAGTTTGATCCACAATGCAGAGAGTACATATCAAAGTTCACCCCTCTTGCACCTTTTATTCAACTCCTGAAGACAGACAGCAATCGCGCCAAACACATGGCGCTGGAATTTCTTCACGAAATCCTCTGCATACCTCGGTATAACTACTTAACCATATTCCATTTTGCATTTTATCTTTATTGTGATGTGAAATCTGTGCGATTTATTTTTCTTCTTTCTTCAGGTCTTCAGCTATTAGTCTGTTGCAGAGGATGCAGAAAGAAGGAGGTACCAATGTTATTCAGATACTGATGCTGTGTGTCCATCAATTACAATCTGATCACCAACTCTTAGCTGCAAACATATTGCTTCAGTTAGATGCATTGGTAAGTTCTGAAATGAGGAAAATTTTTGGGTCATAAATTCCATTCGTCTCTTTAGATATATGTGCAACAAAATGTTTCAAGCAAGTTAGCTTGTGAAAACTGATGACTAATTGATTACTTGATAAATAGAAGTGATAGAAAATATGGGAAGACGTATCATAGGAGGAATTGATGTTTTAATTAATTTTAGAATATTTTATTTTGCAAGTAGCTAAGAAGCAAATGGGATTATTTTTCCCAGTTACAAGTGGATAATGCAACTTGTCATTTGCTAGTTGTCGTCTTTTTATTATTATTTTAATTGCAAGTTGTTTCTCTTATTAGTCTATAAATAGGACTAGTTAGCCTGTGTAATCTCACCTTTGATGAATGAATATTTTGAGTATTATGAGATCCCTTCCCCACTTCAGATTCTCACTCCCACCCTCAATTCAGTTCTGCCTCTTCCTCTCCTTTCTCTGTTTCTGTTCTCTCTGTTCTGCCCTTCTCTCCCTAAATCTATGCTGTTTGTGTGAATTCAAGAGTGTGTGAGTACGTGTTACATCAAGAAGTCAGGCAACTGGATTTACAGAACTTCATATTGACTTCAAACAACTAAAGAGAACAAAATAACGTGCAGAACTCTGCTAGCAAAAGTGAGTTCAGGGAGGAAGTAGTGCTGGTCCTGCTCAGGGGATTGGCATCTCAAGAAAGCTCAGAGCAGATATTATCTGCATCAATTCTGTCAAATCTTGCAGGAACATATGCTTGGAACGGCGAACCATATACAGCGGCTTGGTTGCTAAAAAAGACTGGTTTGACCTCTCCGTATCCCCAGAATATGATCCGAAACTTCAACTGGTCGGATCAAAGCCTGCAGGTGAGAGCTGTCAAGAACAGTCATATTTGAGGAAGCTCAAACTACACAAATATTAAGCTAAATTATTCAAAACCTCCCTGAACTTTATGTCAAATGTAAATAACTCTCTAACCTTTGAAACTTTACAACAAACCTCCATAAGCTTTTACATATATGCAGATAACTCCAAACTATCAATTTTATACCCCTTAAACTTTAAACTATTTGCAGATAAATAATGAACAAAACTAATAGCATGGGAGTTATCTGCATAAATGTAAAAGTTCAAGGAGGTTTATTGTAATGTTTCAAAGGTTAGGGAGGTTTACTTACATATGGCATAAAGTTCAAGGGGTTTTGTACAATTTAGCCTAAATATTACAGCTAGTGTGAAGAAAATAATTATGAAAATGAAGGAGTTTCGTATCATGCAGGATACAGGCACAGATTTATGGTGTAGTAAGATTGCCAAGTATATCATAAGCATTGGAGATTCAATTTCTATCTTCCATGCTTTGGAGAAGGGACTAAAAAGTAAAATAAAAAGACTTTCAAGAGACTGCCTTGTAGCAATTGCATGGCTTGGATGTCAGATATCGAAAAGCCAGGATAGCGTAAGATATTCTGCATGTGAGATCTTACTAAGCGAAATTGAGCAATTTTTACATCCTGGGATGGAGCTGGAAGAAAGACTTCTAGCATGTCTCTGCATTTATAACTATACATCTGGTAAAGGTAATAACCCTTGCATGATAATATCAATTAACAATCACCATACATTATTAACTTAACAAAACATAAATATTGAAGATCAATAGGACTTCTGTCACAGCTTTATGTGTTGATTTATTTTATGTTTAAAACCAAAAGCATTAAACTTAGCGAAAACATAATATCATTGATTGTCTTTTTCCTCAACCTCGGTAAACAACGTTGTTTGTAACGATCTTATACTCCATGATCTATAATGATTTACCCTACTAAGTCAGATGGTCTTTTTTCTTATAGGGATGCAAAAACTTATTCATTTCTCAGAAGGTGTTAAGGAATCAATAAGACGCCTTTCAAATGTAACCTGGATGGCTGAGGAATTGCATAGACTAGCTGTTTACTTGCTACCAAACATATCAGTGAGTATTCACATACATAGTTACAAAACTTGCATGCATTTCTGAATAAGAACTTATGAAGTTTTCCACAAGGTATTCGTTAAAATTGATTGAGTAAAAGATCTGCACAATGCACGAGATTATCATATAGTGGCTATATGGCAGAATGAACATAAAGATCTTCTTTTCCCCCCTCTTTTTTCAATAACTGTATAAAAATAAATGATACTCATCCGATCCTTAATATAAGATTTAGTTAGACTTTCTTAAATAGATTAAGAAAACCAAATAAATTAATTAATTATAACTAAAATAAAAGCTAGTTGACTAATTTGGGTAGATTAATAAGTATATAATATGAATTTCTCTTGAGTTGGATTTGGTCATAATTAACTTATTTCTTTGGCTTCCTTAATCTACTTAAAAAAGTCAACTGGCTCTTATATTAAAGATTAGAGGGAGTATTATGATCTATCAATGAACTAAGAAGGTTACCAATTTTCTTTAGTTTTTAGTAACTTCCACTAAACCGGACTAACCAAATTCCATTTGGAATATTGTCATATGATTTTGACAATATGAGCAGCGTATTTCTTGTGTCCACACACAAATCCTTGAGGTCGGCCACAACTTCAGTGCAGCTGTTTGCTCCCTTATATTTTACAAAGGACTGCTGTTCAGTGGATATTCAGATGGATCAATCAAGGCAAGAAACACTATCACATTATCAAATTGGAATAGTTTTCCATTTTTTATGCCCATAGATTATGTGTTTGGTTCGCTAAATCATTTTATAAACAGGTTTGGGATATCAGGGGGCAATCGGCGACTCTCGTATGGGACGTTAAGGACCACAAGAAGTCAGTCACATGCTTTTCACTTCTTGAATCCTCAGACAGCCTCTTAAGTGGATCTGCTGATAAAACCTTAAGGGTATGACTGAAACTGAACTTGGTTCAAAGTAACCACTTTCTATCTTCACTAAGTGCCCATTTGGATTAGTTGTGAAAAAGTGATTTTCCACCGCAGGTGATAAATATGTACGAGGAGTTTTATCTCGTAAAGCGCAAAAGCAATTTTTTACATTAGCTGATCATCTCAATATCACTTAAATCCAATAGGTCTGGAAAATGATCGATCGGAAGTTGCAATGCATTGAAGTGATAGTCTTCAAGGAACCAATTCATCATTTACATGCACATGGACAAATGATTTTTGTGATCACTCAGGTCCAGGGAATCAAGGTGATGGTTCAAAACCTTCCATGATTTGTGAAATACAAAGTCCTTTAATTCAGCTATACAGCAAACAAACTTGGGACAATTACAATCTGTTTCTTTTTTGTTTTGTTCTTCTGCAGTTAGTAAGCGAATCGAGAGAAGTAAAAAATATTTTAAAGGGTAAGCATGTAAAGTGCATGACAGTGACTCAAGGAAGGTTTTATGCTGGGTGCACAGATTCAAGCATACAGGTAAGCTTTCTGTTGTTGGACAGATACTTAGATTTTAATACTCCTTTCGATCTTTAATATAAGAGCTAGTTGATTTGTTTTAGGTAGATTAAAGAAGCTAAATAAATAAGTTAATTATAATTATATCCAACAAGACGAATTGATATTATATAATCTTTAATCTAATAAATTAGTCAACTGGCTCTCATATTAGTTATAATTAACTAATTTATTTGATTTCCTTAATCTATCCAAAAAAGTCAACTAATTTTTATATTAAGTACTAAAGGAGTAGTACACAAGTATGATGACATAATGCCCTATTTTAGGAGTATTCCACAACATACAATCGGGAACTAGAAATCAAAGCACCAACAAAGAGTTGGATGAAACAAAAACCAATTCATTCAGTTGTTGCATATAGAGATTGGCTTTATAGTGCGAGTAGGCACGTGGAAGGCTCGACATTCCAGGTAAGAGTAATAAACATGAACATACAAGATTGTGTTTGTTGCTTTTTTACTGATATAAATGAAATATCCAGGAATGGAAGAGAAATGGGAAACCTCAAATTTCCATTCTTAATGGCAAAGGAGATAGTGTCATTGCCATGGAAATAGTGGAAGACTTCATATACACAGTCACCAGCTCATTAGCAAATAACATTCAGGTGATTAAAAGTACATGAGCCTTAATTATCAGCTTCGGCACTGTATGTGTTAAAAAAATAGCAGTTATGCTTAGGTTCTCAGTTTTGGCAAGACCTGATAGATATCTTGATTGGTACTTAAGTGGGATGGAGAACCCTACCCCAAAAACTAAGTATTAAGGTGGGAGAATCAACCTATTTAAATACCCTAATAAACATCACATCCTACTCAATGAGAGACTTAGTATCTCATATCCCCACAACTTTTCACTTGACCTCTTACCTTTTTGAACCCTCTATGGGTAGCCACCTCCAGGGCTGTCAACAACTTAGCTCTGGTGCCAATTAATAGGTATCTAAGTGTGATAGATAATCCTACCCCAAATGAGGTGGGAGGATAAACTAATTTTGGGTCATTTTCCGCTAATTTTTCCACAGAGAAATTGAGAATTATATAATATGCAATTTTATATGCCCAAATCTAACCAGAAGGCAATGATTGAACTGACTCACAATAAATTCACCTCCCAAACCAGATATGGTTGAGAGGGACCCAGAAAAAAGTAGGAAGAATATCAGCAGGAAGCAAGATAACAAGTCTCCTCTCTGCCAATGACATCATTCTTTGTGGTACTGAGATGGGACTAATCAAGGTACAAGCGATCCACACACACATATATATATATATCCTCTTTCTTTTGCCTCTATATAAAGCTTATAAATGTGAGGTTGACTAGTTCCTCGTTCACAGGGGTGGATCCCTCTGTAAGGAGAGCTTCAATTTACTGTCACTGCATGTTGTTCATCATTCAAACTTCAACTCTTTTGGCAAATACTACAGCAAAATACAGACAGCAGGCACATATTACATAAGGAATTGTTATTGTGAATCTGTAATTAATAGGTTAAAGTGAATACTATATAGGGAACAGAAGAAGAGTATCTTTTTCTACAGGAAATTGTACATTGTGTAATTAGTAGTAGTAAATATTTGTATTCCTTTCTGCTCTCACTTCTCTCTTGCAGTTCTAAAATCAGCTTAAAGATGCTGAATTATGCAAAGATGTGTTTATGTATGTATGTGGACTTAAACATTTATTGAATCAAACTGTGTCTTGTAAAGAAGAAATCAATAGCTTTGAAAGACCATGCAATGCAATATTAGAATAAATAGATGGGTTAAATTTGTCTACCTTCGTCTCAATCTCAAGACAAACATTTTCTCCCCATCAGTAAATCCTTTAATTATTTTTTTGATTTAGAAGGGTTGATACTAACAACTTGAGATTATAAATGGGATTGTACTCGTAGTTTTCTACTTATAAAAAAGCTTTCATTTCACTTGACTATTATTCTATTGGCAAATTTTTTACATCAACATGATTAGAAGTGAGTTATTATCTATTATATATATGATCTAATTAATGAATTGATATTAATTCTAAATATAAGATATATTTTTTATGTTTATCTATTTTTTCTTAAATTATCCCTATTGATACTCTTTCAACAATGATCAAGTAAGAGGGGAGGAAATTAAGAAAAATAGTTAAGGTTTTTAGAAAAAAACTTGCTATATTAATTAATTTAACTAATTTTTTTTAATATAATCAAATTAGTTAAATATATCTATATATTAAAGATTACATGAATATTTTTTTTTCAATTAAACTTTTAAGCCGTGGATTGGATAATCCTCAAGAGTGTGATGGTTTTTTATGGCATTAATGAAGCTTGAAAGTTTTGGACTAATTATGGCGGAAGAATTCGATTCGAAATGACAAAAGCAATATTTCCATAATGGGAGGAAAAAAATGCACCAAATATTAAGGAAAATTAAAAAATTGGATTATTTTTTTTTTCTTCCTTTTCTTTGGGAGGGAACTAATGCAAATTTTCATATCCTGTAATAGATAATAGATATTTTTTTATATAGCTAAAATGCTGATCTATTGCATGGGTAGCCTAGATTGTAGGCTCGTGTAATTACACAAATTTTCTGTAAATTTTAATATTTAAATATTATATAGATAGATTGATTTGATTTTAAAATTGTATATCTGGCCAAAAATATATATATTTTTTAAATATAATAATATATTCATAATTCACACTACACTCGGGTGCCGCCGGCAGCACAAAAAGCCAGTGCATTTTTTCCAGCTTCGCTCAAACCCTCTCATTCCCTCCTTTCTTATGGCTGCTCCTCCATCGACGAAATATTGAGTGAAGCTGTAAGAGTGCTGAAAACCTAACAGCTGAAGACAATCATTGAAGCTCAAAGATGCCGGGTCCCGCCGTAGAATTGGAGCCAGTGGAGCCACAATCACGGAAGAAACTAAGTTTCAAGTCACTCAAGCGTTCTCTCGATCTCTTCTCTCCCATCCATGGCCAGCTTGCTCCACCTGACGCCGAGAGGTATGATTTTTTTCCAATTGTCATCTGGGTACTCTCCGAAGTCTTCATATTTTAGCCTTGTTCGGAGTTATAACTGATTGATTATTCTCATTGATGTCTAATCTTTAAATTGTGACTTTCTTATGTGTTCTTTTGAGTCCCCAGACACCATTATTGACTATTTCCCCCTTTCTTGGGTGTTTTGTTATGCAGCAAGAAAATTCGCATTAGCCACAAGGTTAGTAAGTTGGGGTTTTTTTAATTCTGTGGAGTAGAGTAGTGTTCCTTTTGAATATTCTGCTATTCATTTGAAATTGCTGACCTATCTCAAAAGAGTTATCTGGTTGGCTCTAAAAGCGAATTTGTCGAACTTAAGACATATCTGAGTAGCTTTAAGTTTTTTTTTTTTTTTAATTATTGAAACTTAGGTAAGTTTGGAGTATGCTGGAATCAAAAGCACTACTAATCAACCTCGTCAACAATCAGATCACAGCCAACAGCCAGGGCCCTCTAATGCACTTGCTCTTCCAGGTATTGTAACTGCAGTTATCATTTTAGCCTACAATATGCTTTCTCTAGAAAGAATGCTGGCTTAATTTAATATGGAAAAATTGACTTATAAATGATCATGATATAGTTTCTCAATAGTGATTTTATTTGTAGTTCATTCATGATTTCTTGGTTCTTTGCTATTATTCAGTCGGCAGGAGAGTTATACTATTTAGTTATAAGTTTTACTTACTAAGAGATGTAGTTTTTTTTTTTATTCTGGATAAAACCCTAAGCGATCTAGTCTACGCATCTTGTTGGGAAATACAAACGAAATTTATTGTGATAGAATACAGGATTTCTTCAGCAACAGAAATACTCATATAAGTGTGCTTGTTCTCGGATTTGATTGCGGAGTATGTTGGTTCTATTTTATTAAGGGACTTTAGCAGCCAAGGTTTAGGTTTCCCTGTGGTACCTTTTTTCTTTCAATTTCTTAGTCTTCATCACATTTTGGTTGGTCCTCCTGAAATGCAGTCCTGTTTATGGAACTTTAGATTTTTGTCATTGTTTCTGCTATCTGTTTTCCCCCCTTTTGACTCTGTGAGCTGCTGGTAGTATTTTGCCATGGAATTCTTCTTACATCAATTGTAGAGCTGTTTATTAGGGCTCTAAATTCGGATATTTGTTCCTTATCATTGTTCATAGGTCCAGAAGATTCCAAAGATCCCCAGAAAGTAGCAGCACAAAATGCTTTGGTAGTTGGCCCATCTATGCCAGCTGCAGCACCGTACGTACTCCCTCTTGTCCCACTTTTTTCTGGGGCACTTAGATTACTATTATGGCTGTTGAAAATCATTATCTTTTGCATAGCTTTGTAATTTGCTATACAATCTGATTGTAACTGATACTTAGAATTTTCATTTTTGTGATCTCTGAAACAACAGCCTTTTATAGCTGTTGATAATGATTATCTTTTGCATAGTTGTGGTTTGCTATCTAATCTTGTTGTATATGATATTCCAAAGCATCATATGAAGGGCCTGTTTGATTTACTTAAAGATGGAGAAAGCTATTATTTTAGACTTTTATGTTATGAGGATTTTTTTAAGCAGCTTAAAGATTACATGACTTAACTATGACAAAAGATGTAAGACATTTTATTTTCAAAGCCTGAGAAAGGTACAATTGCTTAGGAAATTCTCTTTTCCATTTGACCTTTCATTTTAATTTTTATCATGTGGAGAGATTTGTGGAAACAAGATATTTTTTTCTTTGTGCGGCAAACAGGATTAAACTCTGTTGAAATATGTGAAGAAATATTGAAACAATAAAAACAAAGTTGTATAGAGCCCAATGAAATGTGTAGAGAAAGTTGAAAGAATAAAAAAATGTTGCACGAAGTTTAAGAAGAGCTATATAGTCATGACTTGTAAATGGTACAGTTCCCTATAGAGTTTTACATTTTATATTGATATTGATATTATTTGTGTTAAAGAGTGGGGATAATAATGTTAATTCATTGATACATACTGGCTCTCCCTTTTGTTGATTGCAACACACTCAGTAGGCATGTCTTTTTATAGAAGATATTATTAAATTCACATCATGCTTATGCTTTTTGTTTCTCAACAGGAACGATCTTGGTTTTCCAAGCAAAAGTACAGCAATTATCTCTGCCTCTGGTTCTTCTGAAAGGTTTTAGCTCTTCCCATTTATTCTATAATTTAGGAGATTTAAGAAGTATTTGCAATTCATAGCTATGGATGCTCATTTTATTCTCTAAGAAGGGTATAATATTTATTCTGTTGGTTTTGTTATTTATATTGTGCTGGTTTCTCAATATTTGTGTTTGCATTTTACATTGTAGGATTTTAATTATATACGACTCATGATTGACATTCAGTGGCGTTATTTTATTTGACTAAATGGTTTTAGTTTGTACATTACAGGAATTTATCAACATCTGCTTTAATGGAAAGAATCTCAAGTAAATGGCCACGCCCTGTATGGCATGCACCATGGAAGAACTACAGGGTAAGTTTCTTACCCCTTTGGTTGAAGAGTAGTATTAGTATTGTGGGCTTTTCTTTGAAATTTATAGAGCAGTTTGACATTTTTTTATGCTTTTTTGTACTTGCATGCTTCTTTTTATTTGTCCAATAATTATCTTTCTGTTGAGAATTTTTTCAAGGCATTGTGGTTAGACATAACGTGTGAATTTCTGATTGAAAAATTTGTATGTACTTTGTTAATTTACAATGGCATGTTGTATGTAGCGAGTTTAAGTTAGAACTATTTTCAAGTTGGGGGTTATAGTGTGTTTCCATTTTACTGGTTTGCCTGGTGAACTATCACATTGAATACAGTCATTTAGAAAATTGTAATTCAATTTCAAGTGTGACTATTCTTACCCTATGTCTTGACTAATTGGTTTCTATTTGTCACTAATGTATTGATTTGTTTATTATGACCATGTCTGACTGCATTGTTTCTTTGTGGATCTTTAATTTGAATTATGAACTTGATAAAATATTTGGTTTTTGTATAGGTCATCAGTGGTCACTTGGGATGGGTGAGATCTATTGCTGTTGATCCCAGCAATACTTGGTTTTGTACTGGTTCCGCTGATCGAACCATCAAGGTATTTAATCTTGAAATGCATGTCATTGTTGCTTTCAAGTATATTGAGATGAAATGAGAAGAAAACCTAGTGAGCCTTGTTAATTTTGTGGACTTGGAAATCAAATTTCTCATTTTCTATGATTCCTCTCTCTCAATTTGTAGTTAAAAAAGTGGACATATTGACGTCTTTTCATGTCTAGAATATTATGTACCCAGTCAAAAGGCAGTATTTTCTTTGCTAAATGTTCAGTTGGGCAGATATGGGATTTGGCAAGTGGAAGGCTAAAGCTCACTTTAACAGGTCACATTGAACAAGTAAGAGGTAAGATTCTAACAAAATATTAATGCCAGTAGGGGCTGCAATTGCAAACCAGGTCAATAGTAACCATGGGTTTTGCATGTAGGCCTTGCTATCAGCCAAAAACATACCTACATGTTTTCTGCTGGTGATGACAAACTAGTCAAATGCTGGGATCTTGAGCAGAATAAGGTAAGTCCCATTTCACCATTTTTCTTTGGTTGGAATTTCAGTAATTCTTAAAAGACTTGTAACTTTTTATGCATATTGATTTTTATTTAGGCTATCAGGTCTTATCATGGTCATCTAAGTGGTGTTTATTGCCTGGCTCTTCATCCCACGATAGACATTTTGCTTACTGGAGGACGTGATTCTGTTTGCCGAGTATGGACTTGTCAATATAGCAATTTATGAAAATTTGTGATGGATGCCATGCTTTCAGTTTGAATGTTATTAAACTAACTTTTCATTTTCTTACTAATGAAAATTAGAACGGTGATAACTATGTTCTGGTGCTTCAAACTTTTCAGGTCTGGGATATACGTAGTAAAATGCAAATTCATGCACTATCTGGTCATGACAACACTGTCTGCTCTGTATTTACCCGCCCAACTGTATGTAGCTTCTCATTCTGTTGTCTATATGTCTATCTGTATTGTGTGTGCCTGAATCCTGATAGTCTACATAATTATATTGGCACGTCACACTGTTCTGTATGATCAATACCTTTGTCAATAGCTTTACCTTTTGTGACTTGCCAATATCCATCAGATGGGCCAGCTGTTGACAAACAGGCTGAATTGGTAGATGGCTAATTTGAAGTTGTTTGAATTAATAATTATGTATGGAATTCAACATGTAATTGCAGCTATTAATATTTATTTATCTTGCCTATCTGTTGATAGTCAGTCTTATAGAGAGGTGCTTTTCTTATCATGTTTACAGGATCCACAAGTTGTTACTGGTTCCCACGACTCTACCATTAAATTCTGGGACCTTAGATATGGTAATTTATGGTCCCTCCACCCCCCCCCCAACAGAACAAAAGAAAAAATATTCTTCTGGTGGTCTCCTTATTTTGCATCTGATTGGTTTTAAGTTGATTTGACGCGATGAATCCTTGCAGGTAAAACAATGGCAACACTTACAAACCATAAAAAATCAGTTCGAGCAATGGCCCAACATCCCAAGGAGTATGTGTCCGTATCTTTTTTTTTTTGGTCCTAAACTATGATGGTGTGGTCGATTTTGTTTAAATCGTTCTTATTTATCTTCTCACCCACTTCCCTTCCTGTATCCTTCAGGCAGTGTTTTGCATCTGCATCAGCCGACAATATTAAGAAATTCAGCCTCCCAAAAGGAGAATTTTTACACAACATGCTGTGAGTGGTTTAACTTGCAATTCGTACATATTATTAATTTCTTATTTTTGTGAGATCTGGGATCACTATGAAAAATCTGATTGACTACTCGGAACTAAAACATAATAACTAGTTGAGAAGTTTCATTGTCAGCTGTCGAAGAGTTGACATGTTATTCTGTAGCTTTGACCTTGCTGCATTCCATTTTTAGAATTTACTTCCTTGGTTACAAGCCTATTTACCTATGATCATTGCCTATTTTTCTCTTAAAAAAGTTGTACTGTATTGTGCATTACAATCCATTTAAGTACTTTTGCGACTGTTCAGAAAGTTAAAGGCCTTCAAATTATAATTGATATAACGGAGCTGATTTCTTGTTAAGTGATTTCTAATTAGGTTCCCCGCTAGTAACATATTTTCACCATTATTATTTTCTGATTTACTTGTATGCAGCTCTCAGCAGAAAACTATCATCAATGCAATGGCTGTCAATGAGGAGGGTGTGATGGTCACTGGAGGTATGGACTCCCAACGGTACTTTTTTAGAGTAGACTTTGATTTAATGAATTTGTTTATTTCAATAAACTTACGTGCAAATTTGATGGCTTATCGTAAGGGTCCAAAAAGAACTAACTTGTGTATAAATACCCATTCATACATCCATTGACTTGAGCTTCTTTCCTTCCCGTTGAAGGTGACAACGGGAGTTTATGGTTTTGGGATTGGAAGAGTGGCCACAATTTTCAGCAGGCGCAAACAATTGTACAACCTGGTATGTATATTTGTACACGTTTGAAATCTATATATCTGTGTATAAATATAAAAACTCTTAACAAGTCACATTATGAGTCATGAATAGTACAGTTTATTTTTCTATGTAATAAATGAATGAGGTGGGGTTAGTTTGGGGGTTTATAGACAGTTATGTTAGTGGGTTAAGAGGCAAGTAATTAGTCATGATAGTCATTAGCCACTGCCTATCCAAGAATAGAATTGTAACATGAAGTATGCTTAAGATCCTCTTTGGGAGAACTTCCAAAACTATATAGTTTTGGCTCAAACTAAGGTTTCAAAAGAAGAGTAGTCAAACACCCATTCAAAGCTTAAAAGTGATTTTTACCCCCAAAACTTTGGTTTTGATGGGGAGAATGTCTTTTAACTATAAAATCATAGTTTTTTCCAAAATCTAATTCAAACAGGTCTGATTGTCAAGTATGGTTCGGTTAAACACTCCCTCGTCCCTCTTCTCTCTTCTTTTGTTATTAAAAGATCAATATTTTGTGATAAGAGACAAATATTGTGTGTTTGGACACAATAGCTGATACTGGGTACCATGAATGAATCCAAATTGGATTACCAGGGTCATTGGACAGTGAAGCTGGTATCTATGCAATAACCTACGATGTCACGGGGTCAAGGATGATTACTTGTGAAGCTGACAAGACAATCAAAATGTGGAAAGAAGACGAAACTGCAACACCAGAAACCCATCCCCTCAATTTTAGGCCTCCCAAAGAAATCCGCCGATTCTAACCGTCTGTTGTTGAGAGGCCATTCATATTGTACTATCATCATGTTTTGTAAAGATTTCTCAACTACTTTCTTTTACTTGTAAGTTTCAGATCCTTGTTTTTATTATTATTATTAATATTATTTGTATCAGAGTTTGTGGTGCACGCTAACATAGTAACATGGTTTACATATGCCGCTTCTTCCACTCACCCTTTTATTTCTCCCATTCACTCAATAAAAATGTGTTTTTTATTACTTGAAGTAAATGTATAAGTTTTACAGATTTAGAATTTTAGAAATACATGCTTCAATTTTTTTTTTTAAAGAAAAAAATGAATTTTATTACAAAGTGGGATGATTGAGGTTTAATTTTTATCTTGTTAAAAAAGACTTTTGGAAATAAGCATTTTGATCATAAAATCTTGATTCTGATTATTTTTTTTTTCTCATTCGGTTTATTGGAGTTTTGTCTTGATTATATTCGGATTTGAACTGCGTTGCGCACCTAGTTATGGTGGATGAGTTTTTTAACTGGGATTTTTTGTAGATTCTGATTAATTGATTATTACTTAATAGTAGTGTTTAGAAAAAATATTAGATATTGGATGGTCCAAAAGTGATAAAAAAGAGAGTACAATATTGTGTGGTACGATGCAGCCCACATTTTCATAACTTTTCAATTTGTTTTGAGCCTGGATGCATGGGAGTATAAAATTTTAGGTCAAAATATAAACTATTTTTGGAATTTCAGGCCAATTATTCAAAACTTTATCTCACTTTCAAAGTAAGCAAAGACAAATTCCTAATATTAGGTAAAATTCCTAATTTGCACACAACAATACAGGAGAAAAGGATGATAATGAATCTTGTCAGGCTTTTTTGTGGCCTAATTTCCTCTGAAGGAGTCTCATCAATAATAAATTGATGTTGAATAATTTGCCCCCAAGTCATAATTATTCAGACCAATCTATCCCCAAAAGTCATTTGCCTGGCTTCTTCTGGAAGAAGGACACGGTGCTTTTTCTTGATAAACTTTTAAAAAATAGTTTATAAAAAAATTTAGACAATTTTTTAAAAAATATTTTTAAAGAGAAATTTATAAAAAAAAATTTAAATAAATAAATATTTAGATAGTTATTACTAAAAGAATTGTTATGATTAGTAAATTATTAAAATAAATAATAATTTTTTAAATTAATATTTAAATTAAATTTTTTTTTAAAACTTAAATTTTATATCTTTCTAAATATACCCTCAAATTTCATTCATCAACTTTTCTGTTAGAATCATATTTCAATGATAAGTTTTCCTTCATAAACTTTTTCCCCCTTTATAATATGTAATTATTGCAAAAACATAGCTACTTCTATATGCAAAATTACTAAATCATCAACAAAAATTATAACAACTATAAAAATAACACTTCTATTTTTAAGATTTCATTTTCATCCACAGACTGTTAAGTCACATGTTTTGGACCGATATACCATTTTTAATATCGATGTTTAAAAATCATTGAGGTTAAAAAATTGTAGTGCATATATTTTTAACGTTTTTAAACATATTTCTATATTTCAATATAAAAAAAATTATAATATAAAAAATATTGCCCAAGTTAATTAGAAGTCTTCCCTCTATCCAACCATACAAAACTATATATATATATATATATATATATAACGAGGGCGCTGATATCAATTTATTATTAAAAAAATTATATAATAGTCATATCAAGTTGAGATAAAACGAAAATAGTCACTTTTCATTCTCTTAAGATTAACGGCAACCATTATTTAATCCTGGTGGAGTCACAATGTTTGGTTTTTATTATTTTGTGGGGGACAAGAATGGTTCTACCCTACCCAGGTGAAGCAGATCTTACATGATAGTTACCACCATAACAGCTCATCCTCTGACTTATAATATGAATGTTATATATATATATATATATATATATATATATATATATATATATATTATTCCTCTTATCCTAAATTATATTACAATACATTATAAAATTTTATATTTAGAAATAAAAAAAAATATTATATATTTAGTATAAAATTTTATATTTAAATTATATTTTAGTGTTGCTTCTGAATTTAAACAATATCTTTTTATTAGAATCAAATTGTGAGTCTCAAGCTGTATATGAAATTTGAGCCATGCTATTTATAAATAGGGAAAATTTGACAAAAATACCATTTGAATTTAAATTTTTTAAATTAGGGGTAAGAAATAAAATTGATTTGGGATTTTGAAATTAAAATGGTATTTTTATGGGTTTTTCCTTTACAAATATTATTTTTTAATATATTATTAATTTCAATTATAATAAATTGATAAAAGAGATTGTTAATAACAATAAATAAATACTTTAATTAATTACAATTTGAAAGTGCTGAGAATAAATTTCCATAATGTAATTAATTAAAAATTAATATCTCAATTAACCTGTTGATTTAAAAGTCTTTCAAAGTTTTATATATATATATATATTATTTCGTATAAATATCTGGGGATCTGTTGTGAAATTTTGACAATAATAATTTTATAAATATTTTCACATCTCCCTCCTCACATTTGGAACAAAAATTCTGTTGACTGATGAGAAGGTGACAAGCACGGGTCTTGGAATCATTGCCCAAAAAAAATGCTTAACCTGCAAAATTAAAGCAAGATGCACCTTCCACGCTCTTGGAGCGATTATATTGCCAATTTTCATGCATGTTAATTCATACCACCTTCTTCTCCCTCCCTCCCACTCTCATCTTCCCCGCGTAAACTAACTTTCTCCTTTTCTCCATTCTTCCTTCTTCTGTCAGTTACGATTACGACGAACTCTTGAACTGCGTGATCATTTACGGAGTTATGCAGTGTTTGTCGCTCTGAGACAGAAAAGGAAACAGAGAAGCATGACTTCTGAGCTCATTTACGGAGCCCAAACAAGCGAGACTGGAGAACCCGCCTTGGATTCACCAAGGTTTTCGGATTTTCGAGGAAGACCCGAGAACCCAGTTTCCCGAATCCTTCGGGCGAGAGTTCCTTTCTTCCTTATCGGCGTTGCCATCGCCACCTTCTTCTTCCAGTTCTTCTTTCATTCCTCATCGCCGATTCCCGGCTCGTCCGTCGATTCCGAGTTGGCTCTGCCGGCTCGGCGAGTGCTGCTGGAGGAAGCTGCGACGAATCTCCGGAGCAAAAGCGGGAAGGTTCCTTTGAGTCTGAGAGGAAAGAGGAAGAGGATTCTGGTGACCGGTGGGGCCGGCTTCGTCGGGAGCCACTTGGTTGACCGTCTGATCGAGCGAGGCGATAGCGTCATCGTCATTGATAATTTCTTCACGGGCCGGAAAGAGAATTTGCTTCACCACTTTGGAAACCCCAACTTCGAGCTCATTCGACACGACGTCGTTCAACCCATCCTCTTGGAGGTTGACCAGATCTACCACTTGGCTTGCCCTGCTTCCCCTGTTCATTACAAGTTCAATCCCGTCAAGACCATCATATCCTTTATCTACAATTCATCACCTCTCCTCCTCCTCCTTCTTCTTCTTCTTATTATTAACATTAACAATCTTAGTTAAACATATCAAGATATGGAAATCATTAGGTTTCTATTTTAACTCTGCCTTTTAGCTTGATTCTGTGCTCGACTGTAATTTTGTTGATTGGGAATTGTTTAGTCCTTGATTCATATCTATTGATTTTGGCGTGTTCTGGAGTTCACAAGACCAATGTGGTGGGCACACTCAATATGTTGGGATTGGCAAAGAGGGTTGGAGCTCGCTTTTTGCTAACCAGCACCAGTGAGGTTTATGGTGATCCTCTTCAACACCCTCAGGCTGAGACCTATTGGGGCAACGTTAATCCTATTGGTATATATATAAGAGATTTAAAATCTCCTGGCACTCTTTTAAGTTTCAAAATCTCAGGTTCATTTATCTTGTTTTGATATTTGTGTAGGTGTGAGAAGCTGTTACGATGAAGGAAAGCGCACAGCAGAAACCCTGACCATGGACTATCACAGAGGAGCTGGCATTGAGGTTTGTTCCCATTACAATTTTCTAAGTCATTTGGTATTGTTATCTCACATTTCCTTTTAGATATTACGATATAGAAAACTAAGTATAAAATACCACTGTTGATTCTCATGCTTGGTGGTATGACCGTTATAGTAAATTTATACCATTAATAATTTAAGAAGTTAAGAGTACCTAGAAGCCTGGGCAGACAAGGATCATATATGTAGTTTTTTGGGTGATATCTCATATTTTCTTGGATGTTGCTTGATATCTGAGATGACAATCAACTAACTTCTTCCAAAATTATGGAAAGTGCGATGATTTTACATGAAAGAGTGGTTGTTGAAATTGTTGTATAGGTGAGGATTGCTCGTATCTTCAATACATACGGACCAAGAATGTGCCTTGACGATGGGCGTGTGGTCAGTAACTTTGTTGCTCAGGTGATGCTTTTTACTGTTCTTGTTAATTTGTTAGTGGGCATTGTTGCTTCAATTCTATATGTAATTTTGTTTCGTATATAAGATTTTCTAAACTGCATACAGGCACTAAGGAAGGAGCCATTGACTGTTTATGGCGATGGAAAACAGACAAGAAGCTTCCAATATGTTTCAGACTTGGTAACTTCTTCTCCCTGTCTTATTCGTTTGATATTTTAACTTAAACATCATAACTACGTACAAGGAAAAGTTGGCACACCAACTAAAAAGTGAAAAGTAAGAAATCTTATTGACTTCTTACACCTATATTAAAGAGTGCGTGTAAGAATTTCTCTAGAATCTGCAAGTGAAAGCGGGTAGATTGAGGTGGGACTGTGGAATATGCTTCCAAGTTCAACATGCACATTATCTAAGGTGACTTTAGAAACTTATATGAAATATTTATTTGACATGCATGAATATTAACAGGTGGAAGGACTAATGAAGCTAATGGAAGGTGAGCATGTTGGTCCTTTCAACCTCGGCAACCCCGGTGAATTCACCATGCTTGAACTTGCTCAGGTAAAATATACATATCACTGCACATCTCTAAAGCAATCAAGTTCTAATTAAAAGAGAATCAAATTCAAATTTGCCATCGTGCTTACTTACAAGTGAAGTTTTGAGCAATATCATGAACATTAAATTTCAAACTTAGTGAGCAATTCAAATCTGTAACAGGTGGTACAAGAGACGATAGATCCAAATGCAAAGATAGAGTATAGGCCAAACACAGAGGATGACCCACATAAGAGAAAACCAGACATTTCAAGGGCAAAGGAGCTTCTTGGGTGGGAGCCACTTGTGCCTCTTCGCAAGGGGCTTCCCCTTATGGTCTCCGACTTCAGACAACGAATATTTGGTGACTCCAATAAAGATGCTGCCTCCTAGATTTACAAACATAATTATTTAGTGAAAGGAATAATTAAGCTTATATATTCAATAAGAGGGGCTCCCCCAATTTTGTTTATTGTTTTCTCAAATGATACTTAGAAATATACTTTTGTGGCAAAATAAGCAGCATATTGGTAGTGCCCTGGAAAATATTATTTTAGGAGTGTGATCTCAGGTGTTCAGTTTCTTAGTATTGAATTACTATATTTAATTGGGGAGTATAGTTATTTCGGAAAATTATAATTAAATTATGAAAACGTTTTTCTTATAATGAAGTTTTCATTTACTTTCTTACATATTTCCTCTATGATATTTAGGGTTATATTATTATTTAATTAAACAAGCTTGACATGCTGGCCAACAAGATGCAAGTCTTCTGAATATAAAATACTAAATATTCTTGAAATCCCAATATGGTTTTTAACTATAATAATAAAAATAATAGTCATGTATGTAAGGAAAACTTTTCTCGTCGCATGAAATACCATGAATATTAAGTAACAAGCGGCTCACCCCATCGTGGAATGAGAGTCCCCTTCCCTTGGATATCCCGTTTCATACCAATTATAAATCCATTCTTTTCTTGTTTCCCCTCTTCGTGTTTCCCCTCAATTTCTGCCATTAATTTCTCCCCTCAATAATGCTTCACATTTTTTTATATTTTAATTAGTTGCATAGGAAATTATTTTTTAATAAAAAAATTAATATAAAATCAATAGAGAGAGAATTTAGGGGAAAATTTATAAATTTAAGAGATAGAATAAATTGAGATTTATTATATTTAGAACTAAATAAATCTCTTCACAATCTCTTACACTTAAAATCAAGGAGTAATACCAACTAGTGTTGATCCTAATAAAAATATTTTTAGCGTCTTTAATATAAGGTTTTAAGTATAAATTCGTGTGAATATAAACATTTTTTTAAGAGAATTATTTTAATTGGGATATATAATATTTGAATTTGACCTGGACAGTGATATAAAAAAAATTAGAGGAGTAATATATATTTGGAATGTTAGGTGATGATGTGAAGCTGAGGTGTGGAGGGGAAGTGGCAGCGTCCTCAAAAACAAAGGGAAATGGGGAGTTTGAGACGTTCATAGGTCCACTTCAGATCCTTCTTCTTTCACTTCTCACAAGATGTGACTTGGCTGTGCCCTCGCCTCAGTACCTGTACGCCACTGTTGGCGACCCCGTCTCGCCCTAGTATCTGTCCTCCTTTTCGTGGTCAATTCTCTCCTCAATGACCTTGTTACCATTCCTAAATGCTTTTTTCCTCTCCTTTTTCTCCACATCATTATATTTTTGATATCTTATGAATAAAAAAGGGTATAGTTTTAAATTTTTTTATAATTTTTTAAAAAAATAAATCAAAATTACCCAATTTTAGAGTATTTTCCTTCAAAAATATAAAAAATAAAATAAAAATAAACTATTTTTTATCTCTAAAATATTAAAATATCACTCATTTTATATAGAATTTAATTATTCATAAAAAAAATATTTAAGAGGGTAACATAATTGAAAAAATATTAAAGAGAGTATTAGAATGCGGACGGTAAGAGTTCTTGCCCCATTTAGCCCTTCCATTAGGCTTGTATTATTCTTGTGGCCACAGAAAAAAAAATATTTTTATATCGTTTGGGATTAAACAGCCAATATTTGTCATGTTACACACACACATATATATATTGTAAAGTATATAAATATAAATTTGAGCATTGGGGAATCCCCATCTATCATGTTACACAAGCTGGACCATTTTGTCTCTCTCTCTTGCAAAGTCAAAATTGAATTGATTGAGATATATCCTGAATTCCTCATGTGCCTTGTCCTATTCCCAACTTACAGGGATTTTGCCTCTTTATAAAATTCAAACTTCGTTTCAAATCATTGAGGATATGGATGGAATTCTTTTTATTGTTTCAATTATGAAAGATTTTTATATTTAATGTTTAGAAAATTTTCAATAGATTCTAATTTTAGTGCATATGATCGGTGATTTTTTTCAGGCCATAGTTACAAAAATATTAAAAACTGCATACGAGTATAATGCAATAATAATAATAATAATAAACACATGATTTTTCAAACCAATAATAATAAATATATCTAGTTTATCAAACACCCATGTGTGCAAACTTTTGTAATGGATGATGATTTTTTTGGAAGATTGAGAAATTTTCAAAAGCTGGTTGGCCTACAAAGTACAGAACCAACGAAGGTGACAAAGCTTGGGTCCTAACTCCAAATTAATTTTGTGTCCTACAGGTTAAATCCAGCATTTGAATTCTTATTAAAAAGAGATATTTATGTGCAAATATTATTATATTGAAGAAGTTACATTATCATTCTAATTTTATATATAAGTTTATTTTAGTTAAAAAAAATTGACTGTAACATTAGTTAAAATTAACATGAGGAAAAGTTGAGGTAAAATTCTGCTGCATCGTCATCACTCACTGCTAAAATACACAAATGACAATGACAATTCACACTATCCGATTCCTGCACTGCTCTGCAGATGCATCACCCTACGAAAGACATCTCCACAAGATTTTAGTGCGTGTATGGAAACTAATCAAATTAAAGTTTGAAGGTTTTTTTTTAACTTAAATCTTAATTTAAACAATTTTAAAATAAATAGGTATATTTATTTTTAAAAAAAATTTAGACTAAACTATAGTTTAAAATTAAGATTTTAGATAAACTATTGAGATTAGTTTCTGAAGCAATAAAATAATTTATAAACTACCCAATTACTATTTTTTTTATTTTTTCTTACACCATCTCTCCTCTCTCTCCTCATCCCCTCTACTCTCTCTTCTCCATCATCTCTCATCTCTCTTTTATGTTCTCTTCCCTTTCTCTTTTCTATTCTCCATCCTCTTTATTCTCTCATTTCTCTTCTTTTTAATAAAATCATATCATTTCTAATAATTTTTTTAATTATAAAAATTTTTCTAGTAATAACTATATAAATATTTATTTATTCAGAATCTCTTTTTTTTCATAAGTTATTCTCCAAAAACTATTTTCTAAAAATTATCTAAATTTTTTTATTATAAACCCTTTTTCAAACAGACCAATAATCATTCCTTTTAATTTATTTCAGAGTTCAGATTATATAAATGTTTTTTATTTTTTAAATTATTTAATTTCATTTTTTAACTAATGTGGTTCCTAGTAATTTTTTTTTTAAAAAGGTGCTCATATTATTCTAATTCATGATTTTATATCATATATATATAGATGTTTTACTTTTTTAGCATGATTTTTTCAACATTCATTTTATTTTAAAAAATGCTTATAATTTGATTTAATTAAAAAACAAGCGACCTGCTATTGGTGCTTTTTCCATTATATATATTTGAATTTTTTATGCATTTATGGCAATCATATTTACAATTTTTTATCTCTCGAGCTATTCTGAGAAGAAACAATTTATCTGCATTAAAATGTATTTAAAAAGAATATTGAGGAGCGTTGTCAGACTCAGATAGATGCAAACATTAGCCACAAATAAAGGCATCCATACACAGTCGTGTTATTAAATCAATATTTTTTTTTCTTATGTTAGAAATAATAAATGAATATATTATAAAAATCAAATATAAAAAATATGTAAGTTGTATAAAATCAAATTTGTTTTTTTTAAAGTTGTATTCATCTTTTCAATATGTAAGTTGTATTATAAAAAATATAAAAATTAAAGATACTTTAGAAAAATCACAATGCCAACAAAATTCATAGGAAGAGCTTATAAATTTTATTGAGAAAATTAATAAAAAATTCTTATTTAAAAATTTTGATTTTATTATCCACAAAAAACATTAGCATTGTAAAAATTTCATACAAAAGAGATACTACTAGAATACTCAAATTCAAGTCCTCCTAGTTATTTTCTGATAGTTCAACTAGTAAAGGAATAAGACATACGATCATTTAGAGTGTGTTCGAAGTCTGAGGAATACCATTTTATTGTGGTTCTAGTCGCGACACTTAGAGAGACATTCTAGCTCCTGGGTGCCTATGTTTAAGCATGAGGATAATAGACGTTTTGCCCTGCTTGACAAATGTATTGTCCAAGAGAAAAAAAAATTTCGCCTTACCTTTAGATTGTAAGTAAATTCAATCTCTCCCTAAAAAATTTTATACCAACAAAAAAAAATCCTCCTTCTAATCAATAAATTTTTAAATAAAAACTTTATCAATTTCCTAGATGCTTAGGAGGCCGGTTAGCTCCGAATAATTTGTATTATATTATATTACAGCAACAAGTTAAAAAATATAATAAACATTTTATTTTTAATGGCCACTAGACTAGACAAATTCTAGCATCACTGGAAAATAATATTGACTTGTAAACAGTGTTGTTTGAGATTTTATAAACATATAAATACCGAATTTGGAAACGCTAAACAAAAAAAAATGGCGAAATTCTTATATGTAGAAGAGACATCATCGTTATTAACACCATGAGGATTGATTCTTCCACATTGGGGATTCATGTTTCCCAGGCACTATTCATCTAATCGTACATGCATTCCACAGTAAACATTAAGCTTCCAAAGAAGCCAACAAAGTAAACCAGCAAAAATCCAACCCCGTCATCCATCGATCACACTGGAACTTATTTTTTTTCTTCTCCCATTTGAATATGAACAAACAGGTAACAGCTATCCCAGAAAATGCATAGAAAATGAGAGTATTACATTACATAAGTAGAGAAAATCAAGAACTTAACATACTGGTTAAGTAATGATTTGATATAATAAGCGTGAATCATGTCTACTCCAAGATGGATTTTGGTTCTTCAGCCTCTTGCAGCGAGCAAGGAAGGAATTGCAGAGAGATTTGGTGTAGCATTGTTCTTGACATCTTTGGGGTTTGAAGGTCTTGTGGTGAAAACTCTCATGGGGCTAGCGAATGCCCAGCCCCAATACCTTCCTCTGCTCTGAGACAGAGCCATAGATTCTGATTTTCTGCCCGTCGTTTGATGATCATCGTTCGAGGATGAGACCAGGTAAGACGAAGATGATGATGATGAAGACGACGAGTTGATCATGAAGCCACTGAATAATCCTCCGCACCTGACCTTTTCCTTCATGGAATGGTGGTGGTCGCCGCCGCTTCCGCTGCTACGGGAGACCTTAGGCTTCCCTTCGCGCTGAGATTCGACCCTCCTGAGAGCGCAATCTCCGAATCCTGTGGATATTCTCTCGAAGAAATCGCCGGAGAAGCTTCTGCTTCCACATCCAACAGATCTGGATCTCGAAACTTTGCGCTCGAAGGAAGAAGCAGAGGTTTGCCGGCTATTACAAGTCTCATCGTCTTCTATGACAATGTCAATCTTTCTTCCTACCAAAGACGACGAACCCTCGTACTTCTCCTTCTGCTTCCCGGAGGGACTGTTATTTCCATCTCTAAAGCTCTTAGCCTCCAATTTCTTACCGGAAAGAGAGGATGACGACTTGGAAGAGAGATGAAGAAAAGACCAGAAACCGTTCCTTTTTCTAGGACTAACCCCAGGGTCATCCAAGAGCTTACCTCTTCTAGGTGTGGCGGTGGATTTACTTCGCTTGAAGGCGACGTCGGAGGAGGCGGCGGCGGTGGAGGAAGAGGAAGAAGAGGGAGTAACAGAGGGTTTATTCTTGTGCTTCTTCTTGGTGGAGGGAAAAAGGAGACGAGGGCGGTGGGAGTGATGATGATATCCATTGTTGGATTGGGACTGAGGTAGGGAGAGGGCAGAAGAAGAGGGGCGAGAGGAGGAGGAGGTCGGCGGAGGAAGGAGGTCGGATCTGAAGGAGGAAGGAGAAGGAGGCGAGGAAGAGGAAGAAGGACGGAGAGGAAGAGGGAGGGAGGAAGAGAGGAGCTTGCCGAGCTTCTCTTGGAGGCAGAGAGCACAGATGCCGTGAGGGTTGGTTCTGTAAGGATGGTCACTGCATTGCATTCCGTCGGCCATGTCGTCGTCGGCGCCACCTTCCATGTCCGCTTCCTGAACCACCTGAAGGAGTAGGAGGAGAAAAGGTACTGAATATGGTGCAGAGTACTTGAGACTTGAGAGAGAGATGAAAGAGATGGAACAGAGTGTCTGAGTGAAGTGAAGAGGGAGAGGGGGAGAGAGGGATAACAAAACAAGGAAGAAAGGGAAGTGAAAAAACAGGGAAGAAAGAGAAGGGAAGGCATTGAAGTGAGGGAGGGAGACTTCAGAGCCGCACGTGCATGACTGACTCGCCTATGCCTTAAAATATCATTATTTCATTATATACAATTAAATTATCAACTTTTTATAGACATCAGTGTCTGTAATTCTCGTGTATTAAATAAGAAAAAATCCCTATAAAATACTATATAAATTGAAATTTTATTTTAATAATTTAAACTTTAATAATCCTATATTAATTGTAAATACTAAATTAAAATTTTGAAATGCTTAATTATTTTATAAAATTACCCTTAAACATTTAAAAAAGAATAAGATCGAGCCCCTCACAAGTCTGTTATCGGAACTCTGCCTGCGTCAGACCTCTGTCGCTGGCCACCATGTCGCCAACCAATTGCTTGCCAGAGCTTGAGTAAGACATTTGGTGCCGTGTTTGAGGTAAAATTTGATCCCCTAACCCTTTAAATTCTAAAATATATGATAACTATTGAGCTATAAATATAACTTAATATATTATTATAAAATAATATATAAGTTAACTCGTTAAGTTTTAACCATATTTATTTTATTATTTTTATAATATTTTTATTAATATTTATTATAAAAATAATACAATTCACAACTACTTTTTATATTTTAAATTTATTAAAATAAATTATTATAATTATTTATTATTTTTATAACGTCGTTGACTATATTTTTATATATATTTATCATAAAAATAATATAATTTGCAGCAATTTTTTACATATCAAACTTGTTAAAATAAATAAATTATTATAGTTATTTATTATTTTTGTAATATTATTTACTACATTTTTATAGATATTTATCATAATAGTAATATAATTAATAACTATTTTTTAAATTTTAAATTTATTAAAATAAATAAATTATTATTACTATTTATTACTTTTATAATGTGATTGAGTATATTTCCATAAAAGTAGTCAATAACATTACAAATTATTTATTATTTTAATAAATTTGATATACAAAAAAATTAGTTGTTAATTGTATTACTATTGTGGTAAAAATTTATAAAAATATAATCAATGTCGTTACAAAAATAATAAATATAATGATTTATTTATTTAAACAAATTTAAGATATAAAAAAATGGTTGTCAATTATATTACTATTATAGTAAATATCTATAAAAATATAATTAATTTTGTTATAAAAATAATAAATGGGCATAAGGATTCATTTATATCAACAAATTTGATATGCAAAAAATAGTCATGAATTATATTATTTTTATAATAAATATCTATATAAATATAATCAATAATATTATAAAAATAATAAATCGAATGTGGTCAAAGTTTAACGCTTAACTTATATGTTGTTTTGTAATATGATATTATGTTGTATTTGTGGCTCAATAGTCACTATGTATTTTTTAATCCAAGGAGTTGAGGGATCAAATATCACCTCCAACACCTTTGGCACAAAATATTGCCGGAGCTCCAGTCGCCCATGGTCTAACGCTGGCAAACTCTGGTGGTCGGGGCGGTGAGGAGATTGGTCTTATTTTTTTAAAATGTGAGGGTAATTTCGTAAAATGATTACACATTTTAAAATTTCAATTTGGTACTTATAATCAATTTGGGATTATTAAAGTTTAAATTATTAAAATAAAATTTTAATATTCAAATATTTTTCATTAAATAAGCGGTTAAGGGTTTAATTAGTAATTCTCATTTTAGTAAAAAGGTTTTTAAGTCGCTCACTCAATATAGTATTTATTTTTTATTTAGACAATGTTTAGTTGTTTTTCTAAAAACAATAATTTGTATTATTTTTCATACATCCAACAAATATTATTGGATTTGTCTTTAGTTATTGAATGAGTAATATCGTCTAAACTCTATAAAAAAATACTCCTTATGATATTCAGTATATAAGTTAAATAATTAATTTATAAATATTAAAAATTAATTAAGTTATTATTTATAAAAAATATATATTAAATTTTTAATATATTTATTTTAATTATTTGTATTGAAAACTAATCAATAAAAAATTCTGGTAATATATTTAATTAATAGGGAGAATTTAATAAAAAATATATAAATTTAAAAAATAAAATATATTAAATTTTTATATTTAAAAAGGAGAAGGAAAAGAAGAATCCTCAGGGGGGAGAAGATGGGAGAAGGGGGCCTCGAGTACGTGACATGTGCAGAGGAATGGCGTCGTTTGTTAGCAGTGAGTCAGACATTATTTGAACCCCAAAACCTTATCTCTTCATTTCCAACGTTACACTTCCAAAACCACTCCCCACAAATGTATTTATCTTTGTCCATCCTAGTTTCTTTTTTTCTTTTTTTTTATTGCCCCAAATATTTTATCTAATTAAAAAAAAGAAGAAGAAAATAGTTAAAAGGAGGGGAAAGGAGTAATGGATAAAGAATAGGAATGAAGCGAAGGAGAAGAGAATAAATAGGAACAAGTAATGAAGTGCATGGAGATCCACGCTCATTGTCTGTCTTGTTCAAATATATTGGCACCATGAGGCCAGCCAAGTGGAACGTGGTTGCACTCTTTATTATTTTGCTTAATCAAATCCTTGTTCTTATCTATTCTTATTCTTATATTATTTTAGGATAGTCCCTACATCATCATTTATTACCCCCCCCTCGTTTGAAGGACGGTCAAAACCTTTTATTGAATGACAAGCCACGAATTAAGGGGAAAAAAAAGAACAACATGATATAATTATTCACATATTTTATATTTAATAATATCTTAAATAAAATTATTTTTAATAAAATTATATATATATTTTAAAAAAAAGTTCGCTTATGCTTGAAGCTCGTAATGGAGTTTAAGAAGATGATAAGTTTTTCTTTTTGCAAGAGAAAATGAGAAATTAAATGTTAAAGAGATTATATAATAAAAAAATGATTAAAATATTTAAAAGAAAATTAAGAGGTAGTTAAAGAGATAGGATGCTTTTATAACAAAACGTAAAATAAAACAAACAACACTTGAAAAAAAATGAAGTGTCTGCTAGACGACAACCGCTTGTTTGGGAGGCAGTCCTACTTTTGATAGACAACCCTATAAAATTTAGCTTACTCTCTTACAGCCGTTGCACGAATTAACACATATAATAAAACATATATTTATATTTAAATTTAATTTTAGTTACTATTATAAGACTTTATTAATCTCATAAATCTTTTATAAATTTTATGAGCTCTAAAATTATGCTTTAACCTCAATAAAAAATTAATATCGAATCTATATAAATTTTTTTAACAAAAAAAAACTTACTCTCTTACATACATATATACATTTATATTCATATAATATAACAAGAAAGTGGAGGAGTATTAGTGATAATCATAAAACTTATCCAACTTATTTCATTCCTTCACAAATAAAAATGAAATGTCAAGTCAAAAAGGTTCCCATGAATGAGCCTAGATCATGTGAGACGTAATATAGAATCATCACATTTAACAACTTGATAGTGGCTTTAAAGCAGAAATTCTTAATTGATGTGAGACACCATCTCTTTCAACGAAGAAATCTTGTTACTTTGATTTTACATACAGAGCAGAGAAGTCGGCCAAAAATATTCCATGTGGTTCTCTCTCAAGTTGTCAGATCTAAATGGAGTTGACCAACAAGCTGGAAATACAGATACGATAAACCCCTAAACTTACTCTAAACAAATACCATATATAAACATCCCAAAAAAAAAGATTTAATTATCTAGAAAGTCTGATAATGACTGAAGAGTATGTGCTAACAAGTTATATTGTAAAGAATGATGAGTTTATACTGCTCACTTATCCCCTTAATAAAATGGCGAGAAATAAGCGTAAAAAAAATTTAGATTCTCCGAAATTAAAATTTTGTGAAATGATTTCAATGTAAGACACAGAGAAAGACAGAGTGAGTAAAAAGGGACAAGTAAATGTCATACACACTCCTATTCAGCGTATCACTTTCTCCCACTTGAGATAAACTTCAAAGGAATTAAATTACATACCCTCGTGAACTTTATTTTAATCCTACAATTCTGCTACACTTCCCTGACCCATATTCTTTTCATTTAACAATAAAAACTAAGGACAGCGGTAATTTAATCAAGTGAACATGTTATGAGCCATCTGTATCTTACAACCGCGACTTCACTTGCTCTATAGGGGCACTCTGCAATACAAAAGTACAAATGCAATTAGGGGACAATACTGATGACTGGCAAAGGGCATTCAATAATACTGGAGGTGTCAAGTGGTTAAGTTTTTATATAAAAGCATGCAGAACTTAGCGCTTGATCCTGCCTTCCTGAAACTTGTCTTATACTGAGAAATCAGAACACCACCAAGATGCAAAAAGTAGGGAAGAATTTCTCTCCAATTGTCCCTTAAAAGACAATACTAAATGAATAGCGCTGCTCAAGTTATATGGAAACTGCATTAGCAAATTTTGAAGATTCCAGAAGGTGATTTTAAGACAAATAAGTCTTGTTGCTCCACAAGGATTTGTTCAAGTGCCTAATTTAAAGCAGTCAAGAGTTTAAAAAGGATTTGACAGTTTTAGCTTTTAGTAGTACATGCACTATGTGTTAAAGAAGAAGTCCATGCAATCTGACTACTAAAAACTTCCTGAAGTTGGTATCCTATTCTTGAGTTATGAATAAGAGTAAAGTAATATTCAAACGAAAAGATCCGTTCTAGGAACCAAGAAATTATAGGCGACCACAGACCGATGCCAATGAGCAAATTGATAAGGTAGCTGAGTAAAAAATCCTAGAATGAGTCTTCACTAATCAAAGATTTAAAGAAAACAAATGAGGCTCAGGTTTCTCACCAGAGGAATGCCCTTGGCAGCTCTTGCAGCCAGGTAAGCACAAGGCTTGAAAAACTCTCCATAAGACTTTGACCATTCCTCTAATCTCGAGCATATGTATTTGGATCCAAGCGAATCAGCCCAGAACATGATACCTCCCCTAATACAGATAATCTCATAAGTCATGACGAGAATTAAAAACTTCCCGAACAGTGTGCCAACTAATTTGAAGTGACAAACCTGTATGGTGGGAAACCCATGCCCATGACAGCTGATATATCAAGATCTGCTGCTTTGACGGCAATACCTTCATCAAGTACCCGACATGCCTCATTCACCACAGGAAAGAAAACCATCTCTATAATGTCCTTCATAGGTAACTTGACAAGCTGTCCAAATCATGATCCACAAAGTCATTTCCAGTAAGGTTTATCCTCCACTAGCCAATATAACATAATTTACAGCTAGGATGGGTAAAAGACCTTAGGATCAACATTGACACCAGAAAAGCTCCTAGCCTTCTCAATGTAATTCTTTAACTCGGGATCAGGACGAGCCTTGCGCTTATCATCATACAAGTAAAAGCCTTTGCGAGCGGCTTCACCTGTTAGAAACGCAGGAATATCAGAAGGTGCACTTGAATCTATTTTCGTATTTATATTTTAGACAAACACTTCCTAACAATTTAACACTAGAAGACATGAAATAAATAAGAATTGATCTTCACCAGTTCTCTTATCCTCTTGCATAAGTGGAATAAGCATTGATTTATAAGTTCGCTCAGGAAAGTTCTCAACGAATTGCATTCCAGTTGCAACCGCCACACCAAAGCCAACCAAGTCAGCCAATCTACATAAAAATATTTGACAAATTAGAGCTTTCAAGAAGCAATCATTAATAGCGTGATTGTGTCCGAGCAGAAGTACCTAAAAGGCCCCATGGGCATTCCAAATTTCATTACTGCCTTGTCAATCTGATAGACATCTGCGCCATGTTCTACAAGCAAGAAAGCTGCTTGTGTATACGGGAAGAACATCCTGTTGACAGCAAAGCCAGTACAGTTTCCAACCACAACTGGAGTTTTCTTTATCTTTTTTCCAATATCTAGCAAGTCAACAATTACTTGGGGAGAGGTCTGCTTAGTACGCACTATTTCCAGAAGTGGCATGACGTGTGCCGGACTACATTAGCACAAGTCAAATTGTTTAATCAGAAAGCTACCACAGAACACAAAGATTAAGAATAATATACACATATGTAATACTACCTAAAGAAATGAGCTCCAACAATACGATCTTGAGACCTGGTCTTCTCTCCAATTAGATTCAAGTCAATCGTGGAAGTGTTACTTGCTAATATACAGTGAGGTGCACAATACTTTTCAAGATCAGCAAAGATCTGTTGCTTTAAAGAAACATTCTCAATAACAGCCTGTTCAGACATCAAATATGCAGATTCTATAATTTGTCCGCTTTTTGGATAAAGTCAAACCATTATCAACAAGGAAGTTAACACTAGAGCGCCTTAAGGTACCTCTATCACCAAGTCTACATCTCGGAAGCTCTCATAATCAAGGACACCTTTAAGCAGAGAGAGAGTCTTCTCAAATTTTTCTTGAGTCATATTCCCTTTTCTGACACGGCTCTGTAAATTTGCTGAACAAAGATGAAAGAATAATACATGAGAAAAACATAGCTTAAAGGAACAAAGAATTTAGTTAAAGTTGAGCAAAGAGAAGAGTGAACCAATTTACAAGAAATATGACTCAACTCTAACCTTTAACCCTGTTAACACCAGCATCCAAGAACTTCTCGTTTACTTCCTTCAAGAAGACAGGATAGTTACTAAGAATTAGTGCTGTTGCTATTCCAGAGCCCATTAATCCTCCACCAAGGATGGCAACCTTTCTCACTTGTCTTGGTACCAGACCACGGTCAGTAATCCCAGGTACCTACCACGCCGAGTATTCAAAATTTATGCTCAGAAATTTACAAGAAAATCTAGAACTCAAAAACCGTCTACCTATATTCTGTATTCACAAACACCAAATTACCTTTACTAAAACGAAATCTCAAGCCAGTGCACAGTACTGAACAAACTTGCAACACTGATTATATGCTTAGGTTCAAGATGAGGCATAATTCATACATTTCATTGTCTACAGTTTCAAGACAAATAACATTGAAAAACTAATTGAAACAGTATTAGTATGAAAAATAACAAGATAAGAAGTTTACAACTAAAATACTTAAATTCATAGAGAGAATAGAGCATTACATCCCAAAACTTCCGTCAACTTTAATGAAACATGATATCAAATGGTATTAACTCTACAAAACCAAAGTCCAAAGCATGATTTTGGGAAATCTCAAACTAAAAAAACTTAAAATGTAAAGACAGTGTTACATTTTAAAATTTCCATTAAATTTAAATCAACACATATCAAACAGTAATTCTCAGGAACCAAAGTCCATAGTCTGTCTTTAAGCTAGTAAGCAAACTTTATCCCCCTTTCCTCTTAATAAACAGTAAAACCCAGCAGAAATCTCTGTCTCACTAAGGGAGAAAAATAGGGGAAATGATCCACCTGCTACTTCAACGAACCTTAGATGTTCCTCGTTGAGCGAAAAATATGTGAATCAAGCTCTTTGAAGTATCTGATTGAACCAGGCCATCAAAGGCTTCAGCTTCCTGCCCATATCAGACTCAATGTCACACATACCTGTAACTATACAATACGAAGAGAAGAAGGAAATTATGGATACAGATAAAAACCTTCCATAGACCGGCACGAGGACCAGAAACTATTCCCTCTTCAATGACATCAATGCAAACCAAAGGGTGTTCAAGATTTGGAGCTCGTTTTTTAGTTTGACTTCTTGCAAACTTGAATATCTCCCTTGCTTCTCCAAGGGGTTCGATTTTATCAGTCTTGTAAAGACTAGCAACCCATGGCCTTCGGCGTTCCACGATATCCAGGGCCCACTGACGTGCAGTGTTCACTAACTCCTTGGGAGACACTACAGCATCTACAAGCCCCAAACTACAAGCTTCCTCCCCTCTAACAGGCTTTGATGTCTTAAATCATGAAATCAGGAGGGTAAATGATAGAGAAATTAATAGGAAGTCATAGGATAAGCACGTGGATGTGATTACTTATTAATTTGATATTTCTTTATATATATGCTGTAAGAAAAAAAGTATACAATGTAGCATACCAGAATCATCTCAAGGCCCTTTGTCAAACCAACAAGACGTGGAAGACGCTGTGTTCCTAAGACAATTTATCAACTCCAGGTTAATAATAGGAAAGAGAAAGTTGATTATCCATTGAACCATCACAAGGCCTTAACAAATGTTTAATTAGATTACAGTGTCATGCCCACGTCCATGCATATGGTTGGTGTTTGAATAGCATTAATGGAGCTTGATTAGATGATAGATCACCTCTCAATGTTTTTGTTCATCTTGGTCTCAATATGCCAAATATCAAATTTATTCGAACAAACACACAGTGAAGGAGAGAGGACTGAGAAGCAGGAGGAACAGAGCCATTGGATTTATGGTGGCAGAAGCCTAATTAGTATGGACAAGATTAGAGAGACTAAATACCTCCAAATCCAGGAAGTATTCCAAGTTGAAGTTCAGGTAGTCCTAATTGTGCATTTGGAGTCGATATCCGAGCATGGCATGCCTATTAGAGGAAGAATAAATTATATTTTGTGGAAAACAATAGAAACAAAATTTGTCAACCTGTATAATTAGAAACACATACCATTGCAACCTCTAATCCACCACCCAAGGCAAGTCCATCAATGGCAGCTACTGAAGGTTTCCTGGCAGCTGAAAAACAAAATGAACATTTAACATTGTACAATACAAAATGATGAAGAGGAGCTCCAATTAAAAAATAATAAAACAAAAGTACCTTCTAAAGTGTCAGTGATGATTTCTATTGATATCCAACCACGCTTTGGACGCACTGTGGAGAGCGAAAAGAGTGTGAGAATGAGTGGGGAGGGCTGCTAAAGTGTTTGCAATTTGCCATAACAGAAGGACCAAAAAGAAATATTTTAAGTACCGCTTCCCTGCTGAATTCCACCAAATGCAGAAATATCAAAGCCACCAGAAAATCTGCCCTTTGCACCTGGTACATTGACAAAAAATTCAGGTGTGATGTTGTAGCTATAAATCAGCTGGACGAGAATTTTCTTTTGAATCCCAACAGGGGCCTTCTTTTTTATTTACGTTTTCTACTACTTCAACTATGTTCATCAGTCAACACTTAAAAGTCAACGGTATTCACATGTTTCAATCAAACTGTAGAAAATACCCCGGTTGAGAATAATCTATGCTAGACAACGTATGAATGAGGAATCTCCAAGCCCAAAGACCCTACTTATTCAAATTCAAATATTTTTGCAATACCTGTAACAACAATCGCCTTGACATCATCTCTTCGTAAAGCTTCTTCATAACTTTCCTTAAGGCTATTCAACACTGAAGGGAGACACAGGGTCAGACAAACCAGCAACAGAATTTAATCTATTTAATAGAAATTTAGAATGAGTAACAGCATGCTGCAGTATATATTTCAATTCATGCTCTACACCTGCCCAATATATTTAGATAGTAATTGAGGAAAGAAAACAAATTAAAATGTGCTTCATTATTCTTTAGACATGAACAGGTAGTAGACGTTAACTACAAAACACATTTTATTCTTCTTCCTTCACACGCATCCACCTTATTCTTAAGAAAATAACTTACAATGGACAAACAGCAATGCCAAAGCAAAGAAAATAAAAGCGTGGATACAAAAGGAGAATTGATGAAATCTCTTAAAATCTACAAGAAAATGGTCTGTTCTTCACATAACTTTCTTTTGGATCAAGCTGACAGCCATCAAAGCTTCCATTACCATTAAGTGGCTAGTGGCTATGAAAACAAACATGCTTTATCAGCTTAATTCAATCAAAGCATACTAGTCCAAGGACACTGGCTTCTCTACAGAGCTAACTCTACCGATTACCCAGTGATCCCAAATAAGCAAAGATTCACAGGAATTTCCTAAAAAGAGAAGATCATAGGATTGACCAAAGCGAAAAAAAGGTGGGATGGAGATAAGACTGCAGAAATAAACCGACGGATCATGAACGAAAAATGGAACTGAAAAGGAATACCATCAAAGGAGAGGGAATTGACAGGAGGATTGATGATTGTGATGACAGCCACACCATCAGCTCCAACTTCCAAGACCGTTCGTCCATTGGATCTGCTGCTCATTTTCTCCAGCGATCAACTGATTCAAGCGCTAGCCAGAAGTCTTCACTAAGGAGTAGAAGGGGCGGTCGGCGAAGCAAATGATGAGAAAGAGGATCGTTTTTTATTCTGAATTTAGAGGGAGGCGGTTACGTAAACGACAGTGAACAACGCCGTCGGCAACATTTAGAAGCAAATTGAGATTGAGACGAGATAATAATAATTTGAGATGGTAAGATTTTTTCCCCATATTAAAATTTGAGGTGGTCAGATAATAATGGTGAAATTAAAGCTTTCCCCTGTCTGCGGCCGTCTCTAACCGGATGCGAGGGATATTCCGTGCTAAACTATACTCGCGCTTCAGAGCGCGTAAGGAAACTCCTAAATCCCGTCAAATTAATATCATCCGAGGCCCAAAAAAAGTGATCCTCGGCCAAAAATTTACCAGTCAAGTAAGTGATTTTTTGTAAAAACAAAAAAAGTAAGTGATTTTTTTGAGAAAATAAGTGATTTTTTTGAGAAAATAAGTAACTTTTTTAAGCTTAAACAAATAGATAGTGAAGATTCATAAATTAGGTAACTTTATTTTTGGATAATCTTTTAGGGCACCGATTACAAACTAATGACAATGATAATGATTGCTCGTGGGTGCCTAATCTAACAATCGTCAACTTGAGCCATTACCTAATTATTCATAAAAAAATATATAATCTAATTATAAAATTAATTTTAATCTTTAAATATAATATTTATTTATTTATTTAAAATTATTTATATTAATATTTTTTTAATAATAATAAAATAAGGGAGAGAGAGAAAAATTTAAAAAATTGATTAAAATATTATAAAAATATATTATATTAATTAATTTAATTTTTTAATCTAATTAAATTAATTTAATGTGTACTATATGAATATGAGAGATCAAATAAAATAAATGTGTAATCCACGATTAAATGCAAGTAGTAAAATAACTGTCTAAAAGAGTCTTCAATTCTTAATTTATTTTAATTTAGAACTTTTGTTATACCTACAAGATAGATGTCCAGGAGAAATTAAGAAGAAAAATGTCATTGTTGTGAAGATGAGAGGTAGGCCCCGCCGGATTGGATCTCGATCCCTTTCTAGTTTCTACCTCGATTTTGACGACTTATTATAGCAAGCGTGTTCCTATAACACCTCGCCACGTCGGAAGGCCTTCCGGCCAAGTGCTCACACACCTCTTAGCCGCGAATGACATTAACGCACTTTTTTAATTACGTTCTGTGTGACTCGTGGCATTATATCATTGGTTAAGATCCAGCGCACCTGCAAAACGAGCGTGGACTTGTAGTTGGGCAAAAAGAATCTACGAAAATATAAATAAAATCATACGATCATACTCGTATAAAATGAGGAGGGATTGGATGTAACCTGGATACTAGATAGGGTTGCCAATTGCAAGATCCACATTTACATTTTCGAGGTTACACGCATTACTATGTCGCCTCCTTTTTTTTATATAAAACATATTTTTTGGGTTAAGATCATTGGGCCATCCAACCATTCCGTAAAGCCGAGGCCCAAAGTGAAGGCCCATTTTAACATACTGGGCCTCTCTTAGTGATGCCATTGTCTTCTTACCCAAATAAGACCAATTGTTACATTGTATCAAAAAAAAAAAAAAGACCCATTGTTACATGTAATCGCTCTCTGAATTCTATGACTATGTTCTGACTTTAGTGGAGGACCGGTACTAAACTCACCTAATTTTTTTTTTACAAAAAAAAAAAGACCGATTGTTACCCTCTTGTTTTCTATTTGGACCTCACAAACTCATGCTTGTTTGATTGAAGTGTTTGCTTGTTTGGACCTGAAGAAGTAGTTGTTTTTTAGTGAAGGGAAAAAAGAACAAAATGAATTTTTGATGCTGACTTTGTCAAACCTATAGGCCGGGTGGCTTTGATTATTTTGCAAAAATTGGAAAAAGTTTTACATTTTCACAAGTTGATGATGTTATTAGTGATTCCCTGTCTCAACCCCCGTTAGTGTAGAGTCCTCCGCCCATGGATTGAGTTAAAATGAATATTGAAGGAACTGTTATTTGTAATTAGAATAAATAAGGGTGTAGAGGAGTGATACGAGATCATTTGGATAATTGGATTGTTAGTTATACTAGTTATCTCAACTTGTGCAATATCTTTGAATTTGGTAGATTTTTTTACTACTAATAGCAAGAACACAGGCAATCTTCTCTTTGCTCAAATTCAGGATTTATTGAGAAAATTATGAGATTGGAAACTTTAATTTATTCGTGGAGAGAATAACCCGTTAATGGATTAGAGGGGATAATATGGGTCAATTTGCTGAATATGGTTTGACTTACCGTAGGTTGAGTTGGAGGCCTACTTCCAAGGCGGGTTGGTATATAGCTTTTATTTAAAAAAAAAATTATTTACATGTATATTTTTTAAAAAAAAATTATTTATATGTATTAATATTAATTAAATTTAAAACATGATCTAAAGTTGTCAAAATATTTATTTCGTCAGTTTTGTCACTATCCGTAAATAAATCTGTCATAGGTAAAGTAATAATAAAACAAAATATATATGTATATAAAGAAATGACTCAATGAGATAAAGTTAATATAAATGAAGTATAATGTAAATTTTAACTCAATTGAAACTCTGAAATTAGTAAAGTGAAATATAAATGATAAAAAAAATAATATAGTGAAAAAAAATAGACTAACCTATCAACCCAATAGTTATCTCGCCATTGGTGCGAGTTTTTGACTCGTATTAAAACAAACCACAAATTTAACAATCCAACCTACTATTTTTTGACGGATTGGCCTCAGCTCTATAATAGATGACCTTATGAAAGAAGGTTTAACACGGTCTCCCATACTTGAGATCTTTCATGTTCATCTTAAGACTTTAGATACTAATGAATGTATGAGATTCAATTCCCTATAGTTTAATTTATTTTATTGGGTTTCAGCCTCTCTTGTAATAAAAAAAAAAATGTTATTAAGGAGATTAACTCCTTATAATATGACGAACTAATATTTAAATTTTTATTAAAAAAAATGTTCACATTCATACTATGTTTATATTGAAAGAAATAATATTATAAAGGAAAATTTTAAAAAACGCAAATTTTTATCATTTTTTTTTTAAATAATCCTATTATTTTTTTTCCTATTTTCCTTTCACTTTTATCCACGTCCACACATACCCGTAGTGCGTGACAATGTCTCGAACAACTCCAATAGGAAATATACTTAAAAAATGTTATAAGGGTCTAGAAAAAAAATATCCCTCACAACATTTATTTAAAATAATTTTTATTATTTTCAAAATGTTATTAGTGGGAATTGTCTTTAATAATAGCATACTTGTGTATTGAAAAAAAGAAAAGAAAAGAAAATATCTATCAAGTTGTTCGATATAATCATAAAGGAAAAAATAATTATTAAATTTTTTTGAACGGTCAATCGTGAAACCAAGGCAATGAAAATTTATAAAATTAAAATAATTTAGATAACATTTTACTAATTGGAATTTTTACTCACAGCAAAATGGAAGAATCAGGTTGATAAAAAATACAAATAAATTAAAGATGACAATAATCATAATAAAAATAGAGGACAATTTATGTTTGCTATTACCCTTATTCTCAAATTGCTTTCGATTTTTTTGTTTCAAATGTTAGATTACAAATAAAGATTTCTTTCCCTCAAATTAAAAACGTACGCAAATATATTGATTGCTCATCTATTTTTACCCATGATTCTTGACACGCTAAGGATAATAAATCCTTTTAAAATTTGTGGCACGTGTACAAATATATATATTTTTTTAATTTGGTTATCTGATAAAATAATAAATAATGAATATATTAAGACTCTTTGCCTATTAATTAAATCATAACTGGTTTCAATAAATAAATAGAATAAACTAACATAATATTATGCCAATGATGAGCTTTGACAAATTAATTCCCCACCTCATACTGATTCCTAAAAACACAAATTGAACAAGAAAATTGAGGAGAGCTTGGAAAGAAGAACAAGCAATATATTCGAGTGTGTTGCACAAGTCTCCATTTATGTTTATGAACAGAATCATTAGAAATCAAATTATTCTGCTCTGGAACTTTCCGTAATCAGTACAATCAAAGAGACTCGCTCATCCTTTATCATCGCAACGCACTCATAATAAAACGAGCCTGAGGCTTCCTTCGCCTTCAGTAAAAAGCGAAAAGGTAAATTCCAAGCGCCGAGAGAGACAGAGATGAACGACGACACGAAGAAGAGCATTGTGGGGCCTCTTATGCCGATACCCAACTCCGAAGATCGGAAGCTGTCATCGGCGGCGGCGGCTACACCCACCCCAACCAAGAAAGTCATCATTAAGAGTGCTGACATGTTACCCGACATGCAGAAAGAGGCCGTAGATATCGCCGTCAATGTTAGTTCCTTTTTCTGATTCCTTCACTTTTTTCCTACATTTGCCTCTTGTGTAATTTCTTCTGGGGTTTTCCTCTGGTCTTGCTTGTTTTTGCTGTGTTGGGTTCAAAATTCCTGCTTTTTTGGGGTGAATTAGGCATTTGAGAAGCACAACATAGAGAAAGATGTTGCCGAGCATATAAAGAAGGAGTTCGATAAGAGGCATGGACCCACTTGGCATTGCATCGTCGGCCGTAATTTCGGTACTCTTCTTCCGTACTTTTTTAAGATTTCCCTTCTTGGACTTGATGTTTAATCGCATTGCCCTTGCCAAAAATGGAGTAGATCTAAGCTTATAGTAGGTCGTCGTTTTCATCCTTAATTGTTCTGTGCTGCAAATTTCGTTCCTTTTCTTTAGGATCACGAGCTAGAAGTAATGCTAACACTTGGTTTTTCCTCTTTTCTCTCTTTCCCTTCCCTCTTTATATACTTTTAGGCGGCTTCGTCCTACTAATTTGGCTGTGCTTCTTTTTTCTATCTCTTCCTCCTCCCCAAAACAAAAGCCTAAGTTGAAAGGTTGTAAAAAGGCATCTGGCTTAGTACACTTTACATACTTATCAACTTATGCACTTTGCTGATGGACAACCCACAATTTCTATCTGGTTTCAACTGCATCATCAAGCCTACATATCTGCAGTTCATGACCATTTTCATTCTCTATTAGCTTGCAAGTCTTTTTGACACCTGCTAGCCTGCTAGGTGATGATGAAACAAATAAGTAAGATCTTCACCAATGCTTGACTAACCTTTTATAGGGTATACAAGGCAAATACTTCCTATATGAACAGCAACGTTAGATATTGGCGTTCCATCCCAATGTCCTATGTTTGGAGACTCTCAAAATTGATAATTCACTGGGGAAAGGAAATGTGATTTTGACACATGAATAGCCTATAATATAGGAGGACTTCGAATTCATTGGTTACTCTTTCTGCTTGACTTGTTTCTCAATTCATTAGGATGAGAATCTACTTTTAGACCAGTGTGTGGTGCTTTAAAATTTAGAGGAAATTGCGCTTACTTACTCTAGTCTTTAGCTCCAATTGCAATCTCTTACCTAATCTATGAAAGTTCTGCAACTGGACATGAGGTATAACTATGGCTACATCAGTGCAAAGGAACTTCTATGTTCTAGGTGCTATACCTGTAGAAATGTAGTAACATCTCAGTAATTTAGCTACTGGTTAGATTATTAAGATAAAATTTTTAGTGGGAAGAGCATTTTAGTAATTTTATATAGCTAAAAATTTTAAAGATAGGAGGATTATTGCAATGTAGCCAAGAAATCAAGGAGCCAACTTGGATGTTTAATAGATTAGGAGACATTACGATTGAAGCAAAATATTTCCTTTAAAATCTGTTGTTGGTAACTTAAAGATTATGTCTTTAGATTTTCCTTCATTATAATATGCATCAAGTGCATTAGAAAAATACAGGGACATTGAAATATAATATAGCTTTGAAATGATTAGTTAGTTTGTGCTCCCTCTGTCATCTGATGTCCTAGCTTGTACGTTTTGCTAAATTTCATTATTCAAACTAATCCAAGTATAACAAAAACATTTAGAACTTTTCTAAATTTTCAAACTTGGACAAGTTTGTATATTGGTGTTCAGTGTTCTTATAAGTGTTTAGTGTTCGTCAATATGCTTTTAAGGGGTTTGTGGTAAAGGAAGTCAATTCTACATCTCAATGTCATTAACCTGCTAACAGGAAATCTTTGAAAGGGGCTGTTTTCTTGATTTAGGAATGAAGAAATACTATGCATTATTCATTCTTTATATCCATATATTTTTAAACATTCAACTATGGTTTGTATTTCAGCGTATCTGTTTGATTTTTAAGAACTCAAGTTTATGCCTTCTTATCCCCCATTCTCCGATTAAGAAAGCCTTAAATTTTTTACCTTTTGATGTCATCCCAAGTAGCCCTTAAGGTATTCTTTGTTGTAAGGGTTTCTTTGATTTTTCCCTGGAAATCTCGTTTGGGAGACTAAGTAGACCATGTTTTGTACAAGTTTTAAAATGTTTTTCGAGATTCTTGATTCTCCTCAATATTTAGTTACTCTTAAAATTGCTATCCTGAATAGAAGCCCGGGATTTATGATTTTCTAGACTCATTGCTTTGATATGAATGAACTCAGGCACAATAGATTTTCTATTCTTTCTCCTGACTTCAACAAAGCTCACGCAACTTCCATAATATATAGACAATTGGTAAATAACAGAGAATTATTTGCGGAGAACTTCAACAACATTATCTACTCTTACCAAATGCTTCATCTTAAACGTGAATTCAACTGGCAGATCTCTCTCTCTCTCACACACACAATTCAATATGATTTTAAGGTTCCTTGATACTTGAGCATGGGTTGATATAGTAGATCATGTGTTCATGAATCTAAGAAACCCTGCTATGCTCCCATTTTCCCTTTCTATTTGGGGCTGTAATCCTGTTTTGCTGATGAGAAAACAGTAGAGGAAGTGCTACACGTGGTATATTTTAATATTGAGAGTGATGTGCACCCAAGTAGAGTGGTGAACTCTTTCCCAAAAGCTAGCAATTTAGAAAATAAATCCTCTTTATGTACTCAATTGAGCATTTTATCCTAAATGCAGGACTAGACATCTTATATTACGCTGGTTTCCTTCAAAGAGAGAGTGAATAAAGCAGATACGGATACTTTAATTTTTGACACATTTTCACTTTGATAAATTCATTTCAATTTTCCTCATACACCGAGTACAATTTTATAAGTCACTGGGGCAAAATTAAAATTGAGTATTCAGTGTTCATCTTAATGGTTGTAGCAGTGCAGTGATTGAAATAATCTAGAGAAAGAAAGTGAAAGAAAAACATCAGAATATGGCCGTTTAAAGCGTTTTTTCTCCAGGTTTTCCATTTAAAGAGGTGAGCTCTGCATCACATACATGGTTCTGCTATGTCAAAATGCCATACAACTACTTGTATTCATCATTCACTGCAAGATCAGAAATTTCTATTGTCCTTATTCCTTTCTAAATACATGGGTGACAAATGAAGTTACAAGTAGATATGAGTTGTAAATGTTTTAGTAAATTAGCAAACAGGGCATTCAGGAGGAGAAATGCCAGTTGGGTCTGATTGATCTCTACCGGGTATTTTTCAATTTATGTTAGTAGGATATTTGGCTGGTAGGTATGAATGTGATCAATTTGAACTAAACATTGGAGAGTAAAACACCTTGTGCAAGTGTTATTCGAACAACAATCGTCTGACTAAAGTGCTGCTAGGATCAAACACCTTGTCTCTGATCTCTGCTTAGCTATATTGTTGATGTTACTATTTGTGATGTTGTGAATGGAAAAGCGATGTAAATGAATGCATTGTCACTGTTGTTGCAGGTTCGTATGTGACTCACGAAACAAACCACTTCGTTTATTTCTATTTGGAACAGAAAGCAGTGTTACTATTTAAATCGGGCTGAGCTGTATTATAAGGGTGGACAGGAAGGTTCTTGTGATTAAGCTCTCTGCTATATTTGACTCCTGTATTTGAAACTGGTTTCAGGACATTTTTGTGCTTGCTTGTATATCTTTCGTGTAGACTGGATCTGGTGTATGCCTCTGAATTTCAACTTCTAAATTCTAGTGCTCCCATTTGTTTCACATATTTGGTGGTGGCTTTTTCATATGTTTTGTCAAGTTTTTCAATTGACTTACGGGTAAGAAGCTTGTTAGATTTTTGAGAAATTGAAGATTACTGGATGTAATTTTCACGTGCTTTATTGTGCATTCTTTTTTCTTTTCTTTTTTTGGCTGGAGCTCCGTTTTGATGGATAAAGGAAGGCGGCGGACCAAGCTGTGTAATATATAGCTAAGGTGGTTTTTTGAATTCCAAATTTTAAGTCTGAAAAGCTGTTCCTTTCCAGTAAGACTAATAGTTATAATTTTAATTTTGTTATTTTGTTAACTCAAATATAAAAGCGGATATCAAATCAAAACATTCGACCCAAAAAAAATCAAAACGGTTCTTAGTGAAATATAAATAGTTAAAAACATGCATAAAATTTAAATTTTTTATTTTTTTTAAATAATTTTTTAGTCTATGTTAAAATGTATTTATTTAAAAATGAAGTAAAAATGCATATTTGATTATATAACTTCTTATGTGGTTTCAGTATTTTATAAAGTATACTTTCTAATTCTCCAACTCTAATAATATTAATTTCAAACAAAGATTTTTTTATGGTAATTATTGTTATTTTTTAAAAAATAAATAAATTTAATATGTTAGTATTTGAAAATAATTTATCAACATTTAAAATTTTAATGTTAAAAGTTTTTTTAATAAAACTAACAGTATAATGATTAAATCGTTAAATAACTAAGAACATACGTTATAAAATTAAGAAATCAAATTAAAAAAAAATTAAAGATACACTTTTATCTATCCTCACAAGACAAAGGAAAATAATGGCTTCTTTTTTCCTTACATTCTTGATGTGCTGTGTACGTTGTTTAATGAAGTCATGGGTTGATATTCCCCCAAAAAATAAAAATAAAAGAAAACATTTTTTAATATAAACTTCCGTAGACTATTGAAACAATTATTCGAAGTAGATATTTTATCAATATAGATAAACAAAATGGAACACATAGCATCTCATATAATAGTTATTACTAAATTTATATGATAGTATTATTTAATATACAGGCACATATGTATCTAATAAACTTATAAAAATTGTATTGTTTATAAATACTCCCACTGATACGTAATATAAAAAATAGTTAATATTTTTTAATAAATTAAAAAAATTAATTTAATAGGTTAATTATGATCAAATATAATTCTTCTAGATAAATATATATTATATATTATTTAATTTATAAAAAATTATCAACTAGTCTTATGTTAGTTATAATTAACTAATTTATTTAATTTTTTTAATTTATCTAAAAAATTAATTATCTCTTATATTAAAGATTTGAGAGAAAAATAAATAATACACCTTACTATATTATCTGTGTGTGACTTTATACTACCTTGTGCAATACTACAATATATAAATAAGTGCACTAAAGTATTTTCTTTTATATGTAACTAGCATATTAAAGTATTTTGTTATGCATCATGCGCCTTAAAGTATTTTTATGTGCTTCCAGTATCTTAAAATATTTTTTGTGCCTTGATCTGCTAGATGCATTAAAAAATATTTTAAGGTGCTGAACGTAACTGAAAAAATACTTCAAGGTGTTGGAAGCATTTAACAAAATATTTTAAGATACTGAATATATCATAAAATACTTTAGGATATTGAATGCACATGAGAAAATACATATTTTTTTATATAAATCAATAAATCATCAAACTTTTTATAAACTTTATATTTATCCGATTTTTAATATAAGACTTATTTTGTAACATAAATTATACTATAAAATAAGTTTTGTATTAAAGAATAAATGAGTACTGTAATAATATATTGACACAAAACTTGAAATGATGAGTGACATTACAAACTGTCGTTGATTTACCAACTTTATAATCGGATCATAATTCATAAATAACTTCAGCAAAAATAAAAAATAAACCAACAAAATATCCCACGTGATCTTTTTTAATATACACCAAATTATTCCTTCTCGTAACTCTATTTTAATACTTCAAAAACACTTATAGATTATTATTATAACATTGTTGGACAAACAAATTATTAACAATTGAAAGATAAAAAACACACACAAAAATACAAAACGCATGACCAACACACATCACGTGTACAAATATTGGTGACACAATAGTAGGCACACGCATATGAATGCACAAGCACACTCATGCAAACACAACGAAACAGAACCATACACGTCCACAGCACGCACGCTCTAGACTTTGTATTTTGTTCATACGTATTTGTTTACACACACACAACACCAATTTGAGGGAACATGGGTATAAATTATATAAACAAAATTTTAGCATGCGACAGTTATAAAATACCATAAATGCCCCTCTCTCATAAAGTAGTAGAAAATATCTCCATGAACTCCTCCTACTATGGGTTACCGAGGAGGCATGGCCGAGTGTTTGAATGTGTAGCTTCTGTGCAGTTACAGGTTGGGCTTTCTCTTTGGTTGGTGCCAAATTAAAAGAGTTTAAAACGACGTTTTGGCTTCATACTAGGAAGCAACAGGACAAAGCTTGCTTTCATAGATCAAAAGGCGTGGTGGGTAAAAGTGAAATTACAAACAAGACTCATTAAACTAAAGAACAAAAACTTGTTTTTCGGTGTCTTCAATGATAATAACAAGTAGAAGTTCTTGTTTCTGTTTCACCCTCTCTTCATCAGTAGCCAAACCCACCGGCGGCTCGGTTTCTGGGTCCTTTCCGATGGCCACGAGAAGAAGCCGGCGAAGATGACGAAGAAGAAGACAGTGAAGCAGATGATGACGTAGGGGTTTTCATGGCGACCAGAGAACAAATCTCTCTTTGAATACTCTCCTCCTCGTCCATGAATATCTGCTTGTACCTGCACTCCACGCTGCAAAACCCCCTGTCTCCCCTGGGAAATTCAATCAAGTTTCAGAACCCAAAACCAAACTGAAAAAAAGAAAAGAAAAACATAAGCCTTTCAACAGATCTGGGTATGAAGAGAAACAAACAAGACATACTTGTACATGTAGATGTCTTTTCCAGGCAAGAGTCTCTTCCTGCAGAGAAAGCATTGATGAAGAAAATGACTCGGAGGCGAAGAAAGCGTTGTTGAAGAAGGAGGAGGAGGAGGAGGAGGAGGTTTGTGGTTAAGAGTCATGGTTGCTTTGTTAATGACGCTACAAACACCAAGTTTCTGGTTTTCCAGCACCACACTGAGACCCACCATAGTTCATGATCTGTGTTTCTCTTCTCTCTCACACAAGAATTTTGAGGGAATGACCCATAAATAGCAGAGAGAGAAGAAGGAAAGGAAGCAAAGGTAATAGGGAGATAGTACAAGTGGGACCCATACAGCTATGGTGAAGCAGTAAGAAAGAAGGATTAGGGAAGACGACCCTTTAAGAGGGAGTGCCACGTGTGGGTCCTTCTTAAATTATTCGGGTGAAATAATATTAATGCGAAAGTCAATAAGGTTGTATTTTGTGGAGGATGTTTTATCGGGTAGCATTGATGAGCAGCAAAGTGGGTGCATCTATGTGAATCTACAAATCTTGTCGTAGCTGAAGAGGTGAATGCAGTGTCGCCTTTGATTTAACCTTTGTGAGAGCTTTTAGGTGAACTAGTGAATACCTTTCTCTCTGTCTCTCTTTCACTCTTTTGTCTTTTCCTTTGCCCTAGCATGCTTTTCCATCTTTCTTTCTTTTTCTTTATTTGATAGCATCCAAATTCTTCAATTTTAATAAATTGTTATAATAATTTTTTGGCAAAAAAATATTATAAATATTAAATAGAACATAAGCACACTACCTTTTTATTTTAAATATAAAATATGAATAACTAATTTATAAAATTAAAAAAATTATTAAGTTAGTTGTTTGAAAAAAATAGATGTTAGTTTCTAAAAATATCTGTTTTAATTATTTACATTTAAAACTATTTTTAATAAAAAAATTAATATATATAATGAATATGAATAATTTAAAAAAATTATAAATTTAAGAGATAAGGTGAATTAAAAATTTATATTTATTACTAAAATAAGTTTATCTACTAATTATTATATTTAGATTTTACAATAAGATTTTCTAAATAAAGAAATATAACTATCAAAAAATCTTAACAAATTCTGATGCACAAAATTATAACAGATCTATAACTATTTGCTTATTTTAAAATTTCTAAATGATTATGTTACTTTATTTTGAGATTGTTTGGTGATTAAATTATTTTTTTTACATTCCATATATATATATAGTAATTCTCCCTAAATTAGATTAGAGGGGTTTGGAATTCTATTATTGGACTAGGTGGGCTCATGATCTACGCTTTCGATTGGGACCCTTTCTTTATTCAGCAATGAAGATTGTAAAAGTGAATTCAAATTTTACTATTTATAACGCGACTCTTTACAATATATTTAATTTTTAAAAAATATTATTTTATTATGATTTTAGTTATGATATTTAATAAAGTATCATAGTTTTTAATTGTGTAGATTTATATTTAATAGTAATTAATAACTCATTCTATTCAATATTAATATCGTCTAAAAAGAATAAAAATTTTATCTTCGGGTAAATCTAAATTTTTTCAAAAAAATTTGTAAAAAAAATGAGATGGTCAATGATGAGTATTTTTTAATATATATATATATATATATATATATATATATAAGGGTTCTTTACCAAGTGAATTTGCTCTAATCTTAATAAACTTTCGGGATTTAAATGAGCATTACCCAAAAAGACCTTTTCTTTTTCCCAACAAATAATAATAATAATAATTGTAACAGGCCATGTGAAGCAAATCAAGGATCCTGCATGTCGTCACAGTGACTTCGTGATGGTAATCAATAATGGCAGTACTAGGATCATTATATATATAAAGATGTAGTCAGTGAAAAAAATAAGTAAATTAGCGAATTTTATTTATTTTTTATTCTTTTAATTATAGTATATGAAGATGGCTGTAGATTCTGGTTGTTACCTTGGTACATGCTTTTTTAAAAAAAAAAATTGGTTCATTGCCACGTGTCTCATTGAATATTTTCATACTCTTGTTTAAAATTGGTTGGACAGCATAGTATCTAGCAATTATCAAATATTTTACTGTAGTTTATATATATTCTCTGAATTTTCATGTCAGGCTTCGTCGAGTGTTATTAAAACTTGAAATTAAACTGCATGATTGAGACTGATTAAAAATTTAAAATTCAACCCATCGTCTGTATGTTCAACTAGTGAAGAGATAAAACATATAACTATTTAGAACGTACTCAATCTTTGGAGAGTACCACTTTATTATACTTCCAATCGCGGCGCTTAGAGAGGCATCATAACTCGTAGGTGTCTATATTTATGCCTGAAAGTAATAGAATACTCACTCTACCTGACATTAGTATCACCTAGGAGGAAGAGATATTTTGCCCGACCCTTAAATAATGAGTGAACACAACCCTTTTTCAAAAAAAAAAATTATAAAAAAATTTAAAATTGATCTTAGCCCCAAAATCGTTTTATTTTGTTATGATTAATATACCCCACCGAATCTAATCTTGAGACTTTGAAAAGACTATTAAAATAGCAAGACATGAAATTTATATATAATTATTTATGAATAATGAATAACTTATTAGTTATGTAATGTAATGTACTGATGCGTATATTTATTTATTAACCATCTTGTTCTTTATTTAGTAGACAAATATTTAGGAGGGAAATCCTCTTAATGTTTACTAGTTCTATATATAATGCATCTGTGTTACATACAATAATAACAATAAGTTTGGATATTATATATTTATTACATCCAATTTTTTTACGTCTACAGAGAAATTTTTATATATTTAAATTTGGTACACATGAAGGTTAATGCCACCGTACGTGCATTTAATAGATAACTTTAAGAAAGTCTCTTGCCATGCATGCAAACATTATGGTGGTTGGTATACCTTTTCTTTATTTCTTTCTATTTTGCCCTGAGTTAAATATAAAAAAAATAAGGGAGGTATATAAGATATTGTGTCTGTTTGGATAAGAGTTTAAAAAATAACTTGTAAAAAAGGTCATTTGAACAGCTTTTAGAAAAAGACTTTTGAAGAAGAGTTTATGAAAAAAAAATTATTCTGAATAAATGAGTGTTTGGATAGTTATTACTAAAAAGACTTTTGTAATTAGAAAATTACTAAAAAATATAATTTTATTACAAATATGAGAGAGGAATGAGAGTGAAGAAGAGATAGTAGAAAGGAGAGAGAGTGTAAGAAAAAATAAAGGTAAAATAATAATTAGATAGTCTATAAATTTTTTTATTATTTCAGAAATCAGTCTCAATAGTTTATCAAAAATTTTAGTTTTAAACTATGATTTAGTGTAAAAATCCTTTTAGATAAATATGACTATTTATTTTAAAAAAAATTAAACTAAAATTTAAATTAAAAGTACTTTTAAAATTTAATTTTGAGGTTTACTAAATACACAAATTATCTTGAATGCAATGATTTGCAATTGAACAACCAATGCATACATATGTGTATATATATATAGATAGATAGATAGATGGTATTGTTAACAGAAAGATAACTGGAAAAAGATAATGATGGGAAAGAAGAGTAAAAACAAAGTAAAAATGAAAGACATCAAATGCCATCGTAATTAGTAATCACAGCTTTCTTCACATGCTTTTTTTAAGACTTTCCTCTTTCATCATGACTCATCATTAAAGTTTTTTATTTTATGCCAACCTTAATTAATTTAGCCTCTGTCCCAATATTTGTATAACAAAATTTATATCAAATTTTTTATATCTATTAAATAAATTTATAAACACGCATATATATTTTAACTATTAATAATAATAAAATAATAAATATTTGTATATATAAAAATTTAAGAATCATAATTTATATTATAAGAATAAATACAAAAATTTATAAATATTTATAAGTAAATCTATAAATTCATATACGTATTTTAACAATTATGATTGGATAACTTAATCTAATAAATATCAACCATTTGAATTAAGCTTTGTACAGTTTTTTTAATGCCAGTGTATCGTATCCAATGACCCCTATTAATAAAAGTTGGTTGGAATAGAAAGAATTCGATTTAACAGTTTTTTTTTTAAATATAGATGAGCGTTTTAATATTATGAATGAAAAAAATAGTAATATTAAAATATTTATCTTCAATTTGGCCTAATCCGAATATCATGAATGATAGTCTCGAACATTTTTTCATCATGTTGCCCTTTTCCCTCTCTTATTCCCCTAATCTTTAATCTCTCAAGCTATATCCTTCACGCGTCATTATCTTTAATTCTCTTAATTAATCCTTAAACGTATGTATGCTCCTACATTTTTTTAATTATTTTAACCTTATAATTTTATCTTGTTGGAGAGATTTTGAAATAAAGTGACTTGATTTCTTATTTTAAAGTAATCCCAGTCATACTTTAAGCTTGGACGTTGCCAAATTTTGGCCAAAGATTCATTAATTAATTATGTTAGAAATTTATAATTGGATTGAGTTATATAATACCCATCAAGTCTTAAATATAAGATCTAGTTTATAGTATAAATTTTATATTTATGATCGGAGTAGTATATATATATAATCATAAGACACTCATAACTCTATTGCGATAATGAAAGGTGCTATCACTATTACAAAATAGACTTTCTAAAGCCCTATTTTTAAACCGATTATAGCCGAAGCGATTTAAAAAAAAATGAACAGTGATATTTTTATAAATAAGAATAAAATATTTATATCTGATGTACACATGACCGGTGTAAAAAAAATGAGCAGTGAAATTTTTGTAATTAAGGATAAAACATTCTACACCTGATGTACACATGAGCAGTGTAAAAGAAATGAGCGGTGATATTTTTGTAAATAAGGATAAAACATGCTACACCTGATGTAACACATGACCGGCGTAAAAGAAATGTGTGGTGGCATTTTTATAAATAAGGGTAAAACATTCTACACCTGATGTATACATGACAGGTGTAAAAGAAATGAGCGGTGGTATTTTTGTAAATAAGGGTAAAACATTCTACACCTGATGTATACATGACAGGTGTAAAAGAAATGAGCGGTGGTATTTTTGTAAATAAGGGTAAAACATTCTACACCTGATGACTGATGTAACACATGACCGGTGTAAAAGAAATGAGCAGTGGCATTTTTATAAATAAGGGTAAAATATTCTACACTTGATGGAATGACATCCGGTGTAGAATGTCTTTACTATTAGAAATCTAACAAAAAAGTTTTAGTTTTTTGCGATTCCCTATCTTCACAAATCGCATCATCGTCCTTGAAGAAAACTAGACAAGGGAGAACACATGGTGACAAGAAGCTCTGCCTTAGTAACATACCGTCTAAAACTCGTCGAAGAAGAAGACCTAAATATGTGATAAACCCATATGTGTGCTAATCATTCTCTATTATTAAAGTCTGTCGTTCTCCCCTTTAAAGCTCGCCAAAGAAGAAGACCCAGATCTACGATAGTGGGTGTCTGTTTCTTTGTTTCTGAATTTTGTTTAAATATATTTCTATTCACTTTTGACTAGGTAAGTTAAAGGAATTATAACGGCATTTCTGTGATGTCTTCAATTAGGTGACGACGTTTCTAGGTTTTTATTTCTGTGTATATATTTAGGTTTTCGTTTAATTCATTTCTGGGTTCTATTTAGATATATTTCTATTTACTTTTGAGCATGTAACCCGAAGAAATTGTGACGATATTTTTGGGATGTCTTCAATTAGATGACAACGTTTATATGTTTTCGTTTCTATATATATATATGAGTTTTCGTTTCTTTTATTTTTGGGTTTTTCTTGTTTTCTGTTTTTTGCTCTCTGCTTGCGTTTTATATGTACATATTCTTCTTTATCACTCTCCTCCTCTTTCAGATTTGTGACGAAGAATGAAAGAATTTTAGTGCGTTAATGGAAAAACTGATTTAGAAGCTTTTTTGATCTGAACCTAGAGTTTTTCAATTCTATTTTTTTTATATTACTTTTTAAACTGGTTGTATGGAATAACCGGTTTAAAAAAATTAATTTTTTATACCAGTCGTATACAACTGGTGTAGAATATCAGACTTTTTATACGGGCTGTTTCTACACCAGATCAAGGTCTGATGTAAAAGCTCATTTTTAACCGATTTAAAAAATATATTTTTTAGTAGTGTATACTTCAATAATATATGAGGAGAGTTTATTGAGAGCAAATCTAAACAAACACTTATTCAATAATTTAAATAATACGACTATTAACTATGAGGCCGGATACAATTGTTACTTAAGTGGATTTCTTAAGTATCTGGTTCGGATTCCTTCCAACACGGATACTTTATGCTTACTTAACAAAATAATAAGAATATTAAACAAGGCGTGTATACATGTATGTATATGACGATAATTAACATAACGAACGATTAGCTTTCGAGGTTGTCAATAATTGTTTAACATTATCTTAATCGTATCTGTTTCTTTTTTCCCCCCCTTAATCCATTACATATTTCTAGCAATGCAGTTGGAAATGAAAGCGATGTGTCATGTGTGTCTTTATATAATAAAATTATACAGTTTGGATAACGATATTCATAAACAAAAGGATTATATATTTACATGTGGATGAAGATTATCTTTTGAAGCAGAAGATCCTCTTTAAGTGGAGAAGTTAGAGTTAATAAAGGTTCTCAAACCAGAGATGCTTGAGTATTGTTTAAGAGATTTGGAGAAAAATTAAAATTGCCTAGTTGAGACGTTTAAGATTTTACTTATTAAACATATAATGATGACTAGTTATGTATTCTAATGAGTTATAAATACGATATTTCCTATTAACAAATTGTTAGTTTAAATGGTAAATAGATTTTACCCTTTTAAAAAGAAAATATAAATTTAAATATTATAAAACATAGAGAAGTAAAAAAAATAATTTACACTTTAAGCTCATAGTAGATTATACCTTAAATTAAATAAAAATAAATATAATATATTTTAATTTTTATTATTTTGCAATGCACGTCCTATCTTTACCAATATATATATCATTTATCTTTTTTATAATATCATCTAGCATATGATATTTTTTTTTATATCTTATTATCTAAATAATTGACTAATTTAAATTAAGATTTTTAACCAACAAACGTCTAAGGACAAATGATGTGAGAATTTGAGGTGACGCGATATAGAAGGTCCTTGTTGGCAGTACAAATGATGAGAAAATATGCATATTTTTTTTTTTAAAAAATTATATACTTTAACAAATTAAAATCCCTGATCATTGAAAATTATTGTTCACAAATCCCCGTTACATTTTTTCAATTTATATGATTTCTAGTCAAATTTTCTTAATTTATTTATCATAAATTTGGAAGGGTGCCCGTGCCTTTTCGTTGTTATATCTAAAAATTATTATTTTTTAAAATCATATTAAATTTTCTTTAAAACTATAATTATTTTGGATATTAATTTTATCACTAAATTTTACAAAACATATTAAATTTTCTTTAAAACTATAATTATTTTGGATATTAATTTTATCACTAAATTTTACAAAACATATTAAATTTTCTTTAAAACTATAATTATTTTGGATATTAATTTTATCACTAAATTTTACAAAACTTGTGAGCAATTTTAAAATTGACAATTACAAGTTCGAGTGTCATATAGTAGTTTGATAAAATCACTTCTCTTCTTTTGTTTTTGTGGAGGCAAAAGAGGTCAGTGGGTGGGAAGTCCAATTCTACACTGAGACTGAAAGTGAAAGGCTTTGAATAATATAAATTGTAAATAATTCAAAAGGTGACACAGTCATAGAAAGAGAGGGAATGATGGGGACAAAAGTGTCAATTGAGCGTCTGGTGGCCAGTAGTAGTATTTGCAAATCCGAGGTCAAGACAAGAAAAGAAGATGCCTTCTTTTTACCTCTCGAAGGAGAAAGTAGAAACCCAACTCTGACTTTGACTTTTCAAATTTTGACTCCCCCCAAAAACAAAAAACTCTCTCCCCCTCTCCCTCTCCCTCTCTACACACACACACATTTATTGATTAACATGTCCTTAAGATCAGCTCCAAATGTGTTTTGGTTGGTTGGAGTAGAAAAATTTTCAACCTATTTAAAGGCGGGTTGATATGGTCCATTCCACCGTGCCTGGTTCAATAAAAGAGAGGGTAAGTTAAATTAATTTAAGGGAAGGCAAAGAAGGTTATGGGAGGTTATATGTGTGAAGGTAGGGGAGGAGAGATAATATTTCTTATTTGATTCAAGAGGGGAGGGGAGGGTAAGTTATAAAAAATTGACAAATATACCCTTATGTCTTTATTTAAATTTATTTATTTTTATGTATAATATTTATATTAGAATTATTATTTCTTCATTTATAAATTTTAAAAAACTTTTTATCTCATTTATATATATGATAAAATTTTAACAATATTCTTCATTAATTTTATAATTATTATATATATATTAATATAATATATAAATCTAAATGCAAATATATAACCATTGGCGACTATATCCTCCCAAGCATTGCGTTGCAACACTCCAAATCTAGGTTTGAAATTTGGAAAAAAACCATTCGTGCACATTCAAGGTTGTTGTTTTTGGCATACAGATCAATCAGACTAACAGAAACAGAAGTGTATAATAGCCCAATTTAACACCACAGGAATGAATAATTTCACCTTGTCTTAAAATTGCAAGGTCAGCACATGCACTCAAAACTCCATTGAGAATATAGTTGTCGACCTTGTAGCCTCCATAATACATCTCTGAAAAGCATCTAATTGCACCTTTGGCATCAGCCACTTTAGAATAACCCGTTATCATCTCAGTCCAGAGAACAGCATCCTTCTGTGAGATTGAATAAAATGCTTTTTGAGCATCTTCGATGTCATTGTTTTTAAAATACATAGACACTAGATTACTCCCTACAAACACATAAGTGTACTCATCTGGTTTAAGAAAGCACATTTCCTGCAACTGAACAAACAAATGCATGGCTTTCATTACATCCTTGTTCTCTGAATACCCAGACATCATTGAATTCCATGAAACCAAATCTGGGTTTTCCATTCCACAAAAAATCTTATGTGTGGTATTGGTATCACCTACATTGCAGTACATGTCAAGTAGGGCGTTTTTCAGATATAAATCAGCTGAGACATTCCTAACAAGCACATGGGCATGAATCGATCTCCCAGATAATCTTTCAGTTTGCTGCATGCATTCAAAATCAAAGAATATGTAACCTCTGTAGGGGTAAAACCAATCCTCAACATTTAACTATAAAGACGAAGGCTTTCTTGCATCGTATTATTCTTCAAATTCCCCACAATCAAAGAATTCCAAGCAACATCATCTCTATCCACTATCTCCTCGAAAACCAATTCTGCCGAGTACAAATCCTTGCAATTCGAGTACATATTCAGTAAAGACGCTTGGGCGCAAACTTCATAGAGTAAACCAAGCCTCACGGCTTGCGCATGAAGTGACGAACCAACCAAGCCATCTTCAAGCAATGAAGACGCTTGCAGTAAGCTCGTGAAACTCAAACTGCTCGTTCTCAGGCATCTGGTTTCCATCTCATTATAAAGTTTGAGGGTTAAAATCGCATTGTCTGGCACTCGAGAATAGGCCGTGATAAGCGTGTTGATAGAAACGAGATTCCTTTGCAGCATTGTGTCGAATGTAAAATCCTCCTAAAATATAACTATTATTAATTATTTAGACATATTTTATAGCCAATATAATTTAAAAATAATATTATAAATGAATTTCATTTATTTTAAAAGAGCTAACCATGGTAGAAAAGAGTTTAACTAAAATTTAAATGAGCTCTACCATGGTTATAAAAAGACTTTTCTTAAAATATAAATAAAATAATATGATATATGAGTATGCAAAATAAAACCTATTGTGGCAATATACAAGTATTCTACACATACCTTCAAAGGAGAATGCTATACAATTAATATAGCTTTAATCAAGCCTCTGAAGTTTTTCCTGGGGTCCTAAGATGAAACTATCACCTGAAAAATGTTATAAAAATAGGGTGAGACTAACGTCTCAGTAACCAGTAGTTCTACTCATCATGAGTACTAACATGTGCTCATGAGGCGTCAAGTGGGACCGATCACAAAATATAATATATATAAAATAACATATTATCATAATAAAATCAAATGAATAACCCACCCAAGTTCCTCCCCTCAAACCAACCGAACCGCCTTATTCCCGCCGACCGAACCCATGGGCTAGTGGTAACTACCCCTCGAACAGCTAACCGATCAAGTGATATGGATAGGCCAAAATCCACAGAGCACCTGACCAGACCATGGGTCCATTCCCCCTCGATAAACAGGTGGGGGTGTCGCAGCCCCTCGGTAAACAGGTGGGGCACGTCCCTCGGTAAACTGGTAGGACAAAAGCCATCCAATGAGCTCCATGGAGGCCTTACCACGTGGTAGAAACACATCTCCATCATCACCCATCCCCAATGCATAATTCTCAAAATAATCATATTAATCAAAATCCCAATATCTTAATAAATATCATAAAAGAGTTTTTCTCAAGATAATAACTTTCTTCAAATTCCAATATCAAGATATAATAAGTCTATTTTCTCAACTCAAACCTTCTAAATTAAACTTTAAATCTCACAAGACTATTTTTAATAAAAATAATCAAATAAGTTTTCTCAATATAATTATATCAATATCAATAAATTTATATATATCAAAACACTCACAAACATCATATTAGCACACACAACGAGTAGAAAGTGGTTACCTTCTTTAGGAATAGGAAAAGAATTGAGAGATGACTAAAAAGAGAAGAGCCGACTCAATAATCATGTTTGAAGAATAACTCAGGGTCTTAGCTCTATTTATAAAGCCATAATAATAATTTAAAATTCAAATTCATATCTTATCTTTATTAAAATCTTATCAGGTATAGTAATTTAAAATTTAAACTATATTTTTAAAATAAGATTGCATATCTAAATCTGAATCCAAATTTTAATAAAATTTTAACTAATAGTAACATTCAAATCATAAAATTCTAAATAAGATAAAAATAGGATAATCTATATATTATATCATATTTTATTAAAATAATAAAAATACTAAACTATAATAATTTAATTAGATAATATTTTTAAATTATTGATAAATAATATTTTAAATTTTACTTAAATATAAGGATGAAAATTTGGGATGTTACATCGAACAATTGCTAGAAGGCCCTTGTGTACACTGGAGAAGAATGGGGTAAATGAAAAACGAGAAGGGTTTTTGGACCGGAGGGGCAAACATGAAAAATTAAAAAATAAGCATAGATAGTTTAGTCAACATAATACATAATATTTCTCACCCCTCCAAAATACCACAAATTTGGAGGGGTGAGAGAGAGGGGTAGGGGAGCAGAAAAAGACAAAAAAATTCCCCTCTCCTCCCCTTCGCTCCGTTCCAAAACCCTCTAACCAAACAATGCATAAGTTTTAGCAAGTTAGCCTATAAACTCCCAGGTTGTCCTGCCTTTGTTTATCATTTTGTTTGTTTTTATTTTAAATTTAATGATAAAAAAATATTGTTTCACGTTTATTTTAAACATTGTTTCATTTCTTTATTGATTTATATTTTTATATGGATAGAATAATTATTTTAAATAGATTATATATTTTTATTTTCAAGTTTTAGGATTGATGAAAATATAGAAAAAAATAACTTTATTTTATAAAAGGTTGTTGTGATTCAAATACATCATGTCATTTTGTAATTTTTTTTATATAAAAAAAATTAGGTAGGTTTAGCATTAAGCCCCCACCAAAACCAGAGCACAACCCTAAGATTCAGAGAACATTTACAGGGAACTTACAAGATCACCTACCAAATGAGCCCTCACAACTGCAACAGGAAACGAACTCGTGTCCTTATGGGATATAAAAATTTTCTTTACCATATGTTCCAACTTTTATTGGCATTTTTTTTAATTTATTTATTAGGCCCATACAAACAAATAAAAACAAAGCATAGGTTATTTTTGGGCCTTTAATTCATGACCTGGACTTGTTATGTTAGGCATTTTGGAGTTTGGACTCAAATGGAAGAGTTAACATGCTTTAGTATTTGGACTCGTTACAAATAGGCACATAAAAAAAATCACTTCTTTTTTTCTCCTCTTCAAATTAAGTCACTAAAAAAAATTAAATTTGCCTCAAAGCAATAGGGTCAAAATTAAAAATTATATAAAGTCGAGACTTAATCACAAGTTTCACAGTTTTTTTTAATTAACTATTTACGTAAGTTAAGAAAATTAATTAAAATTATTTATTTCTTATAAAATTTAGAAATTACCGTCAATAAGAGTCATTGGTCAAAGGACTTTGGTTAATTAGTCTTTAGGAATACTAGATGAAATAAATAAATATTTTAGATAAAATATATTATATCACGGAATATTTAAGAGAGTTCTTATAATAAAGACTGGAGAGAGTAATTAAGTAAAATCAGTCTCGGTATTTCCAAATTAAACATGCCATCAACCCTTAGCCTATAGGGTTGGGGGCCGCCTCTCCTTCTTAATTAATTAATTATGGCTTTTAATTAACTTTAGAAAGTGTGTAATTACTAAATAAAAGTGAGATGAAGAAAAGAAATAATAAATAATTTTAGGTAGATAGGGTGAGGACCATGCATGTTAGAGACAAAGGAATTGGTACAAGTGCCAAACTTGTGCTGATTAGTATGGAAATATCACAATGGAAGAGATATGGTGGGGGAGAAGGGAGAAGGGAGAAGGGAGAAGGGAGAAGGGAGAAGGGAGAAGGGAGAAGGGAGAAGGGACAAGCCAATAAGATTGGAAGCAAAATCGTATATAGGCAGGTCTTTCCTTAAATAGCCACAATATGTATACGACAAAGATATCTTTTGTTAGTTAAATTAATAAATCAAAGTACCTTTTCTTATTCTTTTCCTCCCATGTACGTGTTTCGGTACTGCCCCCATACACATGCTTCCACGTTCTTCTTTTTCTTCTTCAAAACCTCCTTCATACATGACACTCCACAAACTTTCAATTTCTTTATTTTTACAAAGACATATATATAGTTTTGTCTCTTAAAGTAGAGATGCATTTGGCGATTAATGTTGGGACTTCATCTTACATTAAGAATCTAATCTATAGATTAGCCTGTTTCAAACATAGAATTTTGATAATCATGCATGCAACAGCCTAAACACATGGTGGGGACAACTACACATTTATCTCTGGTCCCAAATATAGAAATTAGCTTAGATAATTAATTTGCAGATATTTAAAAAATTAATAAAATTAGTCATTTATAGAAAAAATATGTTAATCGTTCAATTGTTGGAAGAACATTCGGAGGGCTTAGACAGAGAATGGGCATCTATATATAGGTCATGGAGTATTATGTTTTAGTTAATTAGTTTCCCCATACCAATGGGGATTGATCCGAGTAATAAGCGGCTCGGTATCACTTAAGCGAGGTATCGAGTTTGAGCTTTAGCGTATGCAGAAAATCCCCGTTAGGAGACTCACCCACCATAGCCAGTTGCGCGACGCGGGTCGGATTCGGATGTAGTCGGGGCAAAGCTCCGATGAATCGGGTGGGCAATAAAAAAAATTAGTTTTCCCTTGTTTGGGCTATTACCATGCTATGCTTTTTTTTTTTTTAAATGTGCTTATTTTCCTAAAATAATCTTTTCTAATAATTTATATAAAAAATTACTTTCTTAATAGAAAAGCTCACAATATGCGGATTCAATAAGGAGAGTGGAAAAATTATAAATATAAAAGATAAATTAAAGTAATTGTTATCTTATATTAATTTATAGCAAAAATAAATCCCTCCCCAAACTCTCATATTTAATAACACACGGCTATATATAACTGGTAATGGTAACAATTACAATTCTAGTAACTTATTTGTATAAAATAGAGAGAGAGAGAGAGGAAGAGGGGAAAATAGAGGATCCATGTCATTAATTATATATTTGTTAAATACATTAAGCAATACTGCCTGCGATTACAACTAAAACTGTCATCAATATATATATATCTTCTGACAGTTTCTTGAGCAATCCCATTTTCTAGAACTACAAACTAACTGTATATGAATCACAACAGAGATTCATATCTTGAATTTGTATTCATTTTGAATGAATTACTTCATAAAACTGCAGAAGAAGATGAGATCACCAATGAACTTGTTCTTCTTCTCTCAGGGTAGTTCAGAGACAACACTTTGTTCACATTTCACTGATGATGATGACGATGAAGCATAATAATTCTCTCCCACCAAACCTTTTGCCTTCAACGATTCCCTTTCCCAATCTGTGGTGTACACCACAATCAGAATAGACGCCACACAGGCGATCTGAGCCGCAAGCAGGCCATAACACAGACCCACCAATCCTAGCTCCCAAACAAACCCCAACACGATCCCCACCGGTGCTCCCACCAAGTAAAACGCGTATAGGTTTATCCCTGCCCCTATCCCGGTTCTCGCACTCCCCCTCAGAATACCACATCCTGTTGTTTGAGGACAATTCCCGATCTCACATAATCCAATTATAGGCAAAACAGCCGTCGTTAACTCTAACACTTCTCTGTCACTGCTAAAAACCCTACCCCATCTCTCTTTTCCCACCGTGGTCCACACCAGCCCCACCGTCGAGCTAGCCACTGCCAACCCTAACACCACCGTGCTCGATAACCTCGCCTTCCCTGGCTCGCCGGCTCCGAGCTCGTTCCCGACTCTTGTCGACGACGACGCGCTCAGTGCGTTTGGAAGAGTGTACATGAGCGACGTGGTTTGGATTATTATCCCCGACGTGGCCAGAGCCGCACGAGGGTTTTTCAGGTATCCGGCGAGGATTGTCATGAGCTCGTACCACCACCACTCTAAACAAACTCCAACGCAGCTTTGTATGGAGAATCTTATCAGCACACCCCATTCACTCCCCCACGACGAAGAACGGTGGTTCTTCATCATGAGAGGTGTGCACAAATTTAAAGGGTTGTCGACCTTGCTGGCGGTGGCGCGTGGATAGGACATGTAGAGGAGGATGAAGAAGAGTGTGTTGAAATTGGCGACGAAAGATGAGATGGCGATTCCTCGCACTCCAAGTTGGAGCTTGAAGGTGAAGAAGATGATGATTGGGATATGAACAAGTGTGGCTAGCGAAGTGCACCATAATAGAGGCCAAGTTGTTCCTTTACTACGTAAATAGATACGAAGTGGGTGAAGGAGGCTATTGGCGATGAGGTCAGGGAGGGCGTAGCGACAATAGAGGCTAGCCACAGAGGTTATGTCTGGGTTTTGGTGGAGACAGAGCATCAAAGGTTCGAGCTTTATCCAAAGGAGAGAAATTGGGAGGGAAGCTAATAAGAGGATGAGGATGGTTCTGTGAAGCGTGAGGGATAGTAAGGAGAAGTTTCTAGAACCGAAGGCTTGGGCGCAGAGAGGCTCCATGCCGGCGGCAAGACCGGAGAGGACGGAGTAACCGGTGATGTTGGTGAAGCCGATGGCTAAAGAACCGGCGGCGAGCTCAAGGCTTCCCAACTTGCCCATGCACACAACCAGGATCATGTTCTTGAGGTAGCTCACTAGGCTCATCGCTGCTATTGGCAACCCTATGTCTCCCACTCTCTTTAGCTCCTCCACAACCTAACAAAGAAGCGGATTTTGAATTTAATGTTTACAATTAAACTATCATGACTTCATTTATATTTTGCTCATTGAATGCTTTGTTCAATTTATAGCATCACATTCAGTTAATAAATAATCGTTACATAACTAAATAAAATATCAACTACATGTAATCAAACAAATAAAAACATGCCAGTTAGCTAGGACATCAATCACATATATATATATATATAGTAACCAAGTGCTAAAACTAGAGTATATCTAAATTAAATTAGAAGGGCAAACATTAATGGCCTAGGTTACAAACGGAATTAAAGCCGCAACATCCCACTTGCTTGCAGAGGAAGTAGACTACAATATATTCAGTTACAACATGCTGTTTGAATATCACTATAATGGGGATGTTTAATCGATCACATTAGCTTCACGTACGTCAACCTATAGTCATGCACGACGTCAGCGATATCTTGTAATTAGAATGAGTAAATTAAGTAAATGAGTGGTTTAGGAGGAAGAGAATGGTAGTTAATTTATGAGGAGAGCATGGAAGAATAGTGGAAGTTGTGGGCTTGTGTGAGGATAAAAAGAGAAAATAAAAGGAAGGGGAATTGTAAGGTCTCGTACCTCAGGAAATGTCGGGTATGCTTGTTGGAATTTCTCCTCTGCAGCAGCAGCAAGCATCATCTTTGGTTGATTCCTTATGTGTGGTGTTGGGGTGGTTTAATGATGAAGAACAAGAAGGGAGATAGTGGGTGTCTGTTCTTTCTCCACAGACACACACACACATGACCTACAAATTAAAAGCCACTAAATATGATGAGGAAAAAGGAGACTGAGAATAGAAAAGTGGGTATGGGAAGCAAACCACCTATGCCTTTATATATAAGCTTTGGGGCTGGTTGGGATTCCCCCTATCCCTTCCTCACCATGCATTTCTACCCTTTTTTAAATAATTAATTATAACTCACACAACTTTATCTTATCTATATCATAAAGTAATTGCTTTATCTCTCTCTTTAATATAAGATATAATTTATAGTATAAATTGCACTACAAATTAAACTTACATATCAAATTTATATATGTCAAATGTCTAAGTATCGGATGTGGAGTATATACTTACATGTCAAAATTGATTCTTTACATTGCGTATCAAGTCTACATTTTGTCTTTGATATGACTATTTAATTTTTAATATTTGATTGGATCATATTTAATTATTGTCGGGTCCAATTGAGATAACTATCTCAAAATCATCTTTTACATTTTTATAGATTCAAACTCAAGATTACGTGCATAAACAATCAAAACTCCTTACGTTGCCTTTGTGTGTAGTATTATTAATTGTTTTCACTTTGTTATCACCGCCATATGTTTGCCAACAAATCAAATTAATTCCCCAACATAACCGAAAATCCATGCTTCAAAATTATAAATAGAAGCGCACACATTTAGTTTGTTGAATTGGTATAATTTTCCCAATATGATACAGATTTAGGGTCTCTAACTTGTCTTTCTCTAATACTCTAACCCTCAATGAAACTTCCTCGAACAAGAAGTTTCATGTGTACACGAGTCTGGTTTAACGTTGAAAATCATCAAAACTAAAAAGAAAGATGCTGTGTAAATAAGACTATGTTTGAACTTTAATTAAACCGTGTGGGGTGTGTGTGTGTGTGTCATAATTAATCATATATGTTGGCATCGTCGTTTTGTCATTTATTTAAAAACTGTGGGAACAGAGGCATCTTCTCTGAGAAAAACCAACGCAATTATGGCTGATATACCAAAAATCTGATATCAAGTTCTGTGAGTGTGCATGTGAGCAAGATATCACAATATGCTCCGATTACTCAGATCATGTTTCGTTCTTTTTGGCTCTTCACACAGTCCCTCACTTCAGCTCACATACTCTTCCTAACACGTGTATACCTAATTAGCTACTTGTCACTCTTCACTATATATATATTTATTTATTTTCCGTGTATATATTAACTTTCTATAATTATTTATATTAATTAAACATATATACCTATGGCTTAAACAGAAATCGGTAGATACGAGTTCAATTCCTTGTACGTACTTTATAGATATTTCAAGTGTTTGTTTTAATAGTCAACTTTCTCATTATTGAACATCCTTGGCCTAGTTAATTAGTCTGTTTGATTATTGATTAAGGTAGTAAACGATTGCATCCTCATAAAGAGAAGAACATATGTTCAAATTTCCATAAATATATTTGTTGTGAGAGACAAAAACTCTTTGCGTTCTAAGTCAGTAAAAGAATTATACCTTAATCAAATAAAAAAATAATTATGATTTTTATTGAAAATAAAAACTTAGAACATAATAACCTTCAAATTAAATCTAGACGGTGTAAAAGGGTTGAACCATAGTGCTCATCTTTTTGGATGATTGAATCCGTATTTCGAGGGATGATCATTAGTTTTTGTTTCTGGTAGAAAATAATAATAATATCTCGCATACAGAAACGGAAAAATCTACTATACCGACTCTAAGAAGACCTTGATGAAGCTAATATATTATGATTAAATTAGGAATAGTAATTTATTGAAGCAGGAATAATTAAAGGGGTGGGGTTTGTTGATCTAGAAAATATATATGTAAGGCAGTTAATGCCTTTTAATAATTTGTTAGGACGAGGTCACTTCAGTAAGTTACAAACGGTAGGGCCTTCAAAACTAACAACATATTAGGGTTTTTTTTCTCTCGGGTGGTGGTGGGGGGGGGGGGGGACCCTTAATTAATTAATTAGGTAGAGCTTGAGAAAGTACTGAAAATAATAATGAGAATAAGATTGGATTGGAAGCAAAAGATGGCTTGTTTTCTCCCTCATGTGTGTGGCCACAGAGGGAGTTTGGGTAGATCCAAAATCACACAACTGTTGGAAGGGATCCCCACGTTTCCTATTAAAGCACGCACCTTGTCCATTAAAGTTACTACACTCAGCAGCTTGCATTGCAATTCCTATGGAGTTATATTGTTTGTTTCTTCCCTTTGAAATTATTTGTGGCAGAACCCAGTCTTTCCTTTTTCTGTACCCAAAATTCACCTCCACATATTCCCCTCTCTCTACTCTCTCTTATTCCTTATCATCTCTGACATATATACCCATACATCATCCGCATGTTATTACATTTTTCTTGTCATAATTCACACACCCGTTATATATGCCTATAGAAGGTTCGAACTCACAATTACCTCATGCTTAAGATAGACTTAAGGGAGAAGCTTAGCGTCATGAGGCTACAATGCCCCGATCGACCATCGACAAATTATTACTTGCTACATAGTATTTTTGTTAGATATATTGTACCTTCAAAGCTTATTTATAAAAAAATAATAAAAAATTTTTATTTAAAAATTTTATTAGTTAAAAAGACGTGAGATTAAGTATCAATACTCAAGTATTTTCTACAATATAAAAACATATAATATTCTTTTAACTAATAAAAATGTTAAATAGATATTTTTTAATGATTTTTCCTAGTTAAATTTTAATATTGGTTAGAAAAATCTTAGTTCAAGTACTAATATTTTTTATGTAATTTTTTTATAATATTAATATTTTTTATGTATAAAAATATATAATATATTTTTAAGTTAACGTCATTGTTTCAATGTGAGTGGTAATATAGGTTTAATTCCATTTGAAGAAGTCGAATATATAATTATATAAAAATCTAATAAAAGGTGTATAATCTATATACCATAGATTAGATTAGATTCTTCAGATTCAGTGCTGCTTATTGTCAAACATTTTACCACCGACTACAATGAATCATTACAACTTTTCTTTTCTTTTCTATCTGCTTTATCTCTTCGCCCAGCGTATTTCTTTGAACCAACACGCAATTCTTTTTGTTTTTGAACTAGAAGCACTTCTTCTTCTTCTGTACCTTTTTTTTTTCTACTTTAAATATTTTACTAGATTTCAACTTCATCTTTTGCCCCCTCTAGAAGAACACAGCATGCATCCTACCATTAGATATCTCTAGGATTTATTATATCCTTGTTTGACTGCTGCTTCAACCTAATTGTTACTTTCTGCGACATTATAATAAGATATTATATTCTACAAGCCAAAAGTCATCATTCTTAGTTAAGACCTATTTTCATTATTTCCTTGACAACGGAACGCCAAACACTAACCCCAAATTAATTAATTAATTAATTAATTAAATACTATTATAAGAATATAAAAGAACATACTCTCAACTCACCTAAAGGCCGAATTAAACAATTAATATCATAAATTCTAATTATATAAAAAATTATTATGAGATTTTAAGAAAAAAATATAATTACCATAAAGTCTTAATAATTAATAGGTGAGAACATGAACTTGTTATTTTATGCACTAAAAGTCTGAAACTTGTTATGGAACTTCATGGTAATTACTTCTTTCTTTCTTTATTTCAGAACTCATAGAATTTTTTCGAATTATTATATGTACCACCTCTAGTCTTTATCATAAGTTATTTTTAATTAATTTACACATATTAATAAAAATAGTTAAAAACTTTAAATTTGTTATAAAATTCAAATGGTTCCAATATTACTCTTGTTAACTATAATAAATTTTAACATAATATTAATTTTTACTTTCTCCCACTACCCTAATTAAATATAAGGATGTATGGAAAGAAAAATATTTAATGCACTTTGAAAGACTAATTTTTTTTGTAGGTGTCTCATAATAAGTAATTATAAATATATATATTTTATTTTGTTGCATGAATGTGAGGAATTTAATTAATTTAAAAAACTATACTCAAACGTACGTTGTCTTCTCCCGTGATTTTCTGCATCATCATCTGATCTGCAGCATCATTGGATGTCGTTCTCTCTCTCTCTCTAGTGTACTTTCTTCTCAGTGAGTGTGTTTCAGTGTCTCTGTTTAGTAAACTGTTGATTCGAGAAGATGACATATTACAAGGTTGCTGTTAACTGTTAAGAGAACCATGCATGTGAAATCTAGTTGCACCAAATTAATTAAATGCCCTACCTACAGGGATTAATCAGCCTCATCATTCCCCACACATCCCAATTATCTTGTCGACAATTTCCTACTTTTTTTTTTCTTTGAACGAATCTCATTCACAATTATTGACTCCAGATTTCATATCTTGTTCATAAAATCCCAATAGATCTGATCCATTATGCATTAATAATTATGCCCCTGGTGGTTGCAGCTAGAGAACGAATTAGGAATGATAAAATATCCAAGTGTCACATCTTGCTCATAGTTTTCATTTTAAATGTTATTACACACACACACACACACAGAGTAATGTTCTTAACCGTCTGTGTCCCTAATTCTTACGCTTTGTATGCATAAATTCCAACAACCGACAGCTTTACCCCCTTCTTCCCTCCCTCTCTCTCTCTGAGTAACAACACCCTATAACAGTTTTCCCATCACTTCATTTGTTGTTGAGCTTAATTCAATTCAACGGCTCAAGATTATGATGCTTCAACACATCCCTAAGACCACATTTAGTTAGTATCTAAATAGTACCCCTTTGATGGTACTAAATATAGAAGTTAATTAACTAATTTGTAGAGATTAAAAAATTAGTTAAATTAATTTATTTATAAAAAGAATGTGTGTTAGTTTATTTAAAATACTTATTTTACTTAAGCGCCTCCCTTAATATGTGCATTTAATAATGAGAGTTTAAGAAAAATTTATGAATTTTGAATTTAAGATCCAAGTAATCTTTTTTTATTGGCTCTTACAATTATGGCAAGAGGGAGTATAAATTAGGTATTGCATAGATAATATAATACTATTTATATTGTTGTTTCTTAGTTTAATACTCCCTCCAGTCTTTTTTATAAGTAACAACTACATAAATTATACATATCAAAGTGTTGTTAAAATTGATTAAAAGTAATAAATGTGTCATAAATATACTTATTTTTTTAAATATACTTTTATTTATGAGAATAATGATGGGAGAGAGAATAAGTGGAAAGATAGATGAGAGAAAATAAGTGAAAAAAAGATATAAGAAAGACATACAATATAAATATAAAAAAAATGTATTAAATTTTTGGATAAACCCAAATTATTGCTTGTATAAATAACTATCTCTATGAAAGAGAATGTTGTTTATAAGAAGAGCTAAGGGAGTACCTATAAATAGTTAAATTGCCTCACACAATGTTTAAAACATCATATCTTGTTATGAATCTCACTGGTGTAAAGGTTTCCTTAAAAGAGAGGCCTTATAAGGCTTTAAGTTCTCAGATTTTAATAATTAGCTTTTGGGATACGGGTTATCGCAAGGACTTATGCTTATTATAATGATACTTTTATTGAGAGGTTGGTATTCATAGACAGAGCTACCCAGGAAAGCTTTTTAGAACCGGATTCTTTCTTTAAGCTTGTGTTAATCACATATCTTTGTCTGATAGTTGCTCAAAACCGTAGCTAATTAAACACGTTCTTCTAGAAGCCTGAGATATATTAAAAACATTATATAAATGAGAACTGGCTATACCAAAATACTAATGTGGTTGTTGCAGCTTTTTGATAAAGGAAAATGGGAATTTATTTTGGTCAAACAAATCAGTGTAAAGAGTGCTATATTCCATCATCATCATCAAATAATAAAAAAAAACTGAAACGAAAGGCTTGCCTGGCTACCACCATTATTGACATTTATATATTGAAAAGCTTCCCGGTTTGTGCTCAACTTGTTATAGTTTGAACGTTGCTTCCTTTCTGTAGCTACTCTAGCTAGCTTGAAAAATGAGTCACGTTCATTATATGTGTGTGTGTGTGTATATTAACCATCTTATATGTAAAAAGAATAATGTATGATAGCTTGCGAAGGCAAAAGATGAATATTGAAATTGCCAAACAGTACTGTTGATGCACGAAGAGAAACAGTGGGTGTTAGGTTCAGTAACATCAAGTGAGGTTCCATCACTATAACACACATCTTGTATATATATATAGCTTTGAATATGTGGCTACAAGGTGCTAATTAATGAAGATGTGAAATCCCAGTGAAGGGGAATATCCTTTGATGGGAATGGGGAAGTTCAATTGACATTGCACAAGGTGGAGTAATTATTTGAGGAGGGGAAGGTGTGGATGTTGTTATATATATATATATATATATAAACAGGCATGAGATAGAACAATTAATTAATATATAAATAAATATGGAGATGGTGTGATACAGTTCAAGCTTGACGGCAACACTGATTTGTTCAAGACATAATCAACGGCTTTTTATTCTTGTCAAACGTTTGTGTCAGCTTTGCATTAATTTCTCTTCTTCTTTTTTTTTTTACAAAAATTTTTAAAAAAATTTAGACTCACTCTCAATTTAAGAATAGGACAAAATCTTTATTACTCTTAAGTCATAAAAAAAACATTTAATTTCTCTTCTTGGTTGGCCACTAGAACGAAAGACCAAACAAAAGAAAATTTGGGCCATTCTATTCGAGCCTCACATACCAGAAAAGCCCAATCATAAAATTCATTAAAAGTTCAAAATTTATTTTCTTTTTAAATCCAAGGGAACTATCGTCGTGAGTTTAACTAAAAAATAAGTTAGACATATAACTATTTAGAGTGTATTTAATTATTAAGGAGTACCACTTTATTGTGGTTCCAGTCGCGATATTTAGAGAAGCATCCTAACTCCTAGGCGTCTGGGTTTATACCTGGAGATATTAAACGGCTCGTCCTATATAATATTGATATCGTTTAGGAGAAAAGGAGACTTCACCCTACCCTTAGATAGTGAGTGAATTTAACCCTTTTCTAAAAATTCTTATACAAAAAAAAAAAAAAATCCAAGGGAGGGGTTTATTTCCCGATTCAGTTGGATTGAGCTCTTGCGAGTTGGGCAATTGGATGGGTTGCGGCTTATTGTAAATTTTACAAGGAAAATTAACGTGCAAGTCTATAACTAGCTCCTTGCCATTTTTTTACCATATTTGTATAGTTTACTTGTTTTTAAAAAAAATTATAAGACCTCGTTAATTGTCTTTTTAATTTTATATAAAAAATACTCATATTTAATATCCCAAAATTATTTTGAATAGGAGATGAACAAGTAGTTGATAATTACACACCCAACTACGTGAGAGCGGGAAACAAGCATGCCTAGGAAGCCGCTAAAGCTTCGTCTTGTGCATAAATGTCATTTGTCGCCTTATCGCCTAAATTTAACACACGTCGCCTCACGAGTTTATGACACCAAAGACAGACAAAGGGATTGGTTTTGTTACGTTACGTTACGTTACGTTAAAGTGTTTTATTTAATTAATCTTATTATCTATTAACACACAATATAAAATTAATAAAAACCAACTCTATTTATTGATAAACCTTGAATTATGCCACACCAACCAAGAATACAAGATATTAAGAATTTAGTGTCCAACACATTTCATTCCGTTCAGAATAATTGATAAGTTATGATAAGTATTTTTATTTTCTTAAAAACCATTTATGACTGTCTAATACTAAAATAATAATATCAATTTGGACATCTGAGACGCTAAGATGAATTTCTATCCCTACTTACGATAAACTAAAATTATGTTTTTGTCAAAAGTTAATTTTATATGTTTGAGCTATGTGTTTGGTTATTACAATTAAATGCACAATAGAAAGAATATCGTTATCTCTAAATAATTATTACAATTACATGTTTAAAATTCAAATATAAAAAACATAATTAATATAATAAAATAGAATATTTGAAAATTAAGCTAAAAAATTATTTTAAAGATTAATTTCTACAAGGTAATTTAATGAAAAGGTTGTTGGCTTGGTCCAAACTCTAGTAGAGCCTCGTGTAATACACGTAATTTGTCAATTTGGTGATTTTTTTTTTTCTGAATAAACATTTTCTTTTAACATATCCATCTTTTTTTTTTGTTCAAAATAACATATCCCTCTGAAACTCTGCCAAGGTAGCTTTTGGATTTCTCTAGCGAAATGACCTTATGGTCCTTCATCCTATTCTAGAATCTAGATTAGTAATTTAGTATCCATCCATGAGTGCTGCTTGTATAGTCCATACCAGCTTGTAAAAATCGATCATCTAGTTTTTGCTTCAATTTGCAACGGTCCCTCCGTTCTATGCATTACAAATAATCAAGAACGAACGAAATTCTTACCTTTTATTAGATTTCCTCTTCATTGATCCGCAAGAGACCTCTGTACGGACAGCCGGAGAAGGATGCTGGGCAGCCGGGTATGGCAGAGGACGCTTTGTGGCCTCCGCCGGCGATGTTTCAGTCCTTAAGTCTCCCTTAGCTCTTCTCCGTCGGAGCAAAACGCTCCGTTTCGGAAGCTCTTTTCTTGGTGGTCTTCTTCTGGCTCTGCTCCAGCGTCGTTTAGGCGGGCCAGAGCTCTAGATGATATAAATGTGAGTTGTTGATGCGCTTGTTCATGTTGTACCATCTATCGGTTGGATTCGTCTTTGGCATACGGCGTCGTTTAAATGCTCATTGTTGTCCCCTACACTAAAAAGCTGCAGGATATCTTACAAGAATCACGATACTGCCTTTTTAGTTTTATGATTTTCATGAAGTATCACGGTATGAATATTTCCAATATATCTAATCCATTCGTATCTTATGCCATACTAATTAAAATCTCAGTGTCAGGGTATTCTCATATTCTGTGCTTTTGTGAGATGCTTGAAGTTTCTTTCGACCTGAGTTAAACTGATGTGTGGTAAAGTTGATTTTTTCTTGTTTTGGGCCAATAAAATTGATTTAATTAATTACTCATTAGTTTTGTCAATTACCACCCGACCAATGGTCGTACTAATTTCACTATTCGATTAGTCTAATTCTGTTCTTGTTGAACTTGCTTCAGTTAATCTAATAATGTTAGTAGCTGCAATTAGTGTTTGCCTACATCACTGTATATCAAATCTCCACTTTGTAGTTCAATGTTTCGTATATGAAGACATGCTGCTTTTCCACTGAAGCCGTGGCAGAACTTCCTCCAGCGGAGATAGTTGACGTTCCGTTGGGACAAACAGGTGAAGGTATTGCAGAATGCGAGCTTCTCAAATGGCTTGTGCAAGAGGTGAGTGACTGGTTGATTCCTTATTTCCTCGCTGCTTTGTACAAATATGCAATATTCTATCATGACTTCTTTCATCGACTCTATGCTTTTTCAAAAAAATGAACTCCTTTCCGTTTTCTTGTACACACAACATACTTTTTAGGTGGAATGTAACCAATAAGTTGAAATATTCGTGCTCCAGTTTCAATTTGGACTTCTAAACTTTTTCTTCCTCTGTGTCTGTGTGTTTGGGGGGGTGGGGGCGGGGGTAAAATGCCAACAACAGAGGCTTGTTGCCACTTTTTTAAACGAGTTATCTCAAGAATTTATTGTCATTTTGGCAGGGGGATCAAGTTGAAGAATTTCAACCACTTTGTGAAGTTCAAAGCGATAAAGCAACCATAGAAATTACAAGTCGTTACAAGGGGAAAGTTGCTCATCTTCTCTTTGTCCCTGGTAATATTGTCAAGGTGGGACTTCAGACCATAAAAGCAGAGGATATGATTCGCTAAAATGATGCTTATAAACGTAGTTATTATTCATGCTAACATTATAACATCCATCAGTTTGATAATGTAGAAGTCATATCTGTTTTTGCAGCTATCTATGTGGCCTATGGAGTGTTACTTTTCCTTTGTATGAAGATTGCTGGGGCAGCAATGTTTAGAAGATTATTTGAACTATTCAATCTTTCTAATTCTGAACAAAAATTTATCATTTTATATCGTGGTTGGAGAATGCTATATTTAAATAGTTGGTTGTTTATAGAGCACAATGGCCAAATGATCCATGCTGCTAACTTCATTTAGTTGGATAAAGTTTCTTGTTGTTGTTGTTGTATTGTGTTTGGAGACTTAAGATGTAATTAATCTTTTGTTGGGCAAAATTGCAGGTTGGGGAAGCCCTTTTAAAGTTAGTAGTTAATGAGTCTTCATTACCGGCAGTCGTTTCTAGAGATTCAGAAAGTGTAAAGTCACCTAGCTCTGATGATGATAAAGGTAAACAAGATGGAGTTTTTTCAACAACTGATGATGAAAAGGGTAAACGAGGTGGAGTTCTATCAACACCTGCTGTATGGTGTCTAGCAAAAGAACATGGGATAGACATAAATGATGTTTGTGGAACTGGAAAAGATGGTAGGGTTTTAAAAGAAGATGTGCTTAAGTATGCTGTCATGAAAGGAATCATTAAAGATCAATCTGTTTCCTTGAGTGCTGATTGTGTAAATCAGTCTCAGCCTGTGGAAGGAAACAACTCTGATGCAACAGCTAAGTTTGAATGGACTTTTGAAGACAGGATAGTTCCCCTTAGGTAAAATTTTCATGATTTTCAATCATTTTTCTTTTGATTACATGTATGAAATATATCAAAGCAGCGAATTCTTACCACTACCATTTATGTTAAGTTGAAGAAAAGTGTGGTAGGCTCAGCTATAGCAGTAAAAGGAGTTGCTTTGCATTACTTTTTGTGATAAAACTTGGATGAATTCCAAAGAACTTGCTTAAAAGCTTAATGCTGATTTTGTTTCCTCTTCTCTTTTGCAGGGGATTCCAAAGGGCAATGGTAAAAACAATGTCTATGGCTTCCAAAGTCCCACATTTCTATTATGTAGATGAGATAACCTGTGATGCCCTAGTGGAGCTTAAAACGTCTTTTCAGAATAGTAATACTTCCCCTGATTTCAAGCACACTTTCCTTCCCTTATTAATCAACTCACTCTCAATGGCCCTGATAAAGTATCCCTTGATGAATAGTTGCTTCAATGAAGAGTCAGTGGAGGTCATACTCAAAGGTTGTATCTAGACACTAGTGTGTAAATTATCGCTATATTTTTGCTGCTTTTCCTTGAATTTGAAGCTTGATTGTGTTGAAGTTCATGTAGGCTAAATGTAATGCATTGCTGTTAGGTGAAAGAGATGCATTCAAGGAAAATTATCTGAAGTAGTAACTTATATATAGCAGTGGATTAATCCGAGTTTTACTGTGTGCATTTCTTCTTTGTAAATGAGAATTCTTAATATTCTAATTACCAAAATTAAACAGAGAATTCGAAGTTGTTAAATTTTTATTAATGTATGAGTCTTTTTCCTGAATATACTTTACAATTTTACCTATTCTCCTCTGATGCTTAGTTAATTGTTGTTAAATTTAGATTACTCCATGAACCTTGCTTGCTTGTTTTCCAGCGACTGATAAGTGGATAATTTAATTTGACGCATCGAAATTCCATATTTGACACAATGAATTGTTTGCAATAGGTTCGCACAATATTGGAATTACTATGGCTACTCCAAATGGTTTAGTTGTACCAAGCGTAAAAAATGTTCAATCTCTTTCCATCTTGGAGGTTAGTTTTCACACTTATGGTTGTTTATGTACATTAGCAACTCTAGAAGTGCTTTGTACTTCAATTCTATAACATGGTTGAAGTGCAAGTCCGATGCCTTTTGTTTTTCTTGTCAATTCATCATGATCTAAGTGCTTGAACAGAGCATATCTCAACAACATTTGCAATTTTTCTGTCTTTACTGTGATTTTTTGTTTTGCTAAAGGTGGTTGACATTGGAGGAGGGATATGGTGTTAGACTCAGTACTTGAAAAAGAAAAAAAAGAAATTTATTTAAAAGGTGGCCAACATTATATGTACTTGATTTTGTTAACTTGTTAAGATTTAGTTAAAGGGACTATTTTTTACTTCATTTATTGGTATAAGTTTATAAAAACTGATAATTACACCAAGAGCAATTGATACTCATGGCTGCATTAGGTTTACCATTTGCCTCTTTACTGTTAAAATATCAGCGCTCCAATTGTGTGCTGTTGTAGCTGCAATCTTGCTTGTAATTACATTTGCGTGCATAATGATGATCTTTGCATTCCAATGAATCACATTGTTCTGCCTCTTATGTTTATTTTATTAAATTTGTGCATTTAGATAACCAAAGAACTGAAGAGACTGCAACAATCCGCGTCGGATAACAAGCTTAATCCGGAGGATATAAGTGGGGGGACAATTACTTTAAGCAACATTGGAGCAATTGGTGGGAAGTTTGGTTCCCCACTTCTGAATCTGCCTGAAGTATCCATTATTGCAATCGGTCGCATTCAGAAAGTTCCGCAATTGGCAGATGATGGGAGCGTGTATCCTGCATCACTCATGACTGTAAGTCTCTTGCTCCGATTTCCTCACGTATATGAAATCTGACTGACTATAATACAAACTGAGATGTTGGTGTGGTTTCAGGTTAATATTGGTGCAGATCATAGAGTGCTGGATGGAGCAACGGTTGCCAGATTTTGCAATGAGTGGAAAAAATTAATTGAAAATCCAGAGCTTCTCTTGTTGCACTTGAGATGATGATATAATATGTTGTTGAATATCTTTCTCAGCCACTTGTCTTAAAGATCAAAGTGTAAGATGATGATATAATATGTTGTTGAATATCTTTCTCAGCCACTTGTCTTAAAGATCAAAGTGTAAGATGATGATGTTGATATAAAGGAGCACTTATCAGTTAATAAATATTATGGCCTCTTCACACTCTCACTTTCGCCCTTTTCCGCCTCAGTAAAAGAGCAGTACAGTTCTATTTTTCCTTTTGAAATGGGATTTTCATTTTGGGAATGAAGTTATTCGTTTGGTTCTCCTGAGCCTTAAATCCTACATTTGCCTTTGGAATATGAAATTTCATATCAAACAAACTCATTGTAATTAGCATTACATTGCATTTCAAGAATTGAACCAGATGAGCCCGGGATTCACTTCTGCATGACTAATCTCTGTGCTTAAAGCCTTACAAGAATTAAAGAGAGAATATTATTATTGGATTTGGTTCCACATTGAGATTTTCTAGAATTTTATAAAAAATTACCTAACAAGTTAGCCATCGGTCTCAATAGTTTTTAGAGTTTAATTTAAAAAATTAATTGTATTTCTCATGATTTATAAATAAAATAATAAAGTTTGTTACAAATTTTATATTTTACAGTGACTTTCAAAAGAAAATATACAAATTTATCAAGTGTTTCTTAAATTAGGGAAACCAAAAAAAGAGTAAAGATAAACTTTATATATACTCTCACATTTTCTTAAATTTAGAAATACGTCTTGGCATTGATGAATTCAATTCACTGAAACTATATATATATATATATATATATATATATATATATATTACAATATTTCATTATATATATAATATAACATTTTATATTGAATGACTATTCATAATTCATAAATAATAACATGAATATGAATGATCTTAAATTCTATATAAATGGCAGTCTAGTTTAATATAAATGCTTGATATGTGGGTTAAGTTTGTTGAAAGAAAACAAGATCCTTATAATAAAAAAGGGAGCATGTGCATTACAACAACAGTTTGCGGAGGTAACCGTTAAACCGCCATCAACCGCCACAATTCGAAATTTCATGAACTGCAACTTCCAATATGGGCATAACTCAACAGCACAGCCTCTGGAACGCTCACAAAAATGGCACTCCTAACGCTCAGTCACATTGCACTTTCACTCGCTGCTTTCTCTCTATTCCTAATATCTCGTTCTGAATCTCCATCTTCAGGTTAGCAAAACCCCACATTCTTTCATCTCCTGACACAAAATTAAGCACACTTTTAGGACTTCAATTTCTTCTCTGTTACCAATTTTCTGTTTTAATTTGTGACAGATACGGCACCTTTGCCTAAATTTGCTTTCAGTTGGTGGGATGATAAGGACACATTTTGTGCCGGCGATACTGCAGCGATCAAGGTCACAGTACTCGAAAACGCAGACAAGATCGACAGAATTGCTTTTAAGCCCAGGCTTACCGTGAACGAAAAATCAGGGAATAGTTCCTACGTATCTTCGGTGTTGACAAATTTCGAAGGTGACCCAAATAATTGGAGCATTATGTTTACTCCTATCAGGGTTGGAGTATTTAATGTGCTCATCGACGAAGGCCACTATCAAGCTTATGATTCATCCTTGCACTTCCGAGTTGAACCAGGTTTTGATGAAACTCTCTCTCACTAAGTGAGTTGATTCATGCATAAGTGAGTGTTACTAGATTAAGAATCACAATCATTTTGAAGCATCTGTGAGATTGTTATTTGAAACTGAATGATTTTATGCATTAACAGGCCACGCTTTAAGGATATGCATGTCTTGTCACAAGTCGGCCTAAGTTTGTCCATCATAAGCTTTTTTCTTAGATTAAGCCGAAACCTGTTAAAAAGGCATATATTTTTAAAAAATCCAATCAGGCTAATAGGCCTAAACTATCAAACAGGTTTTCACTAAAAAACAGACCTAGGCCTTCAAATATACCGCCTTTAAACAGGCTGAAAATAGGCCATAACAGGCTTAGACCAGCTTGGTAGACTTAATAGGCTTCTCAAAGAGCCTAAGTTTGATCTATTAACAAAAACTGGCCTTCAAAAAGGCTTGGACTTACTCCTATTTAACAGGGTAGGTCACAGCTCTTAACAGGTGGTTTAGCCTATTTTTACTCTAAGATAATGTTATCTATTCTATATTGAAATTATAATGTATTTTTAATTCTGAGTAAACCGTATTTTGGTCTTCCAAAGATAACTCTAGCATGGATTGGCTTCCTCATTGAGAGTCACTTGATATTGAAGTGGACCAATATGGATATTAGTCTTTCATGTGTCTAACACAAGATGCTATTTATACTATTGAAGGGAACATGTATCCATCAGTATGTGTTGCTTCATGGAAGGGACTGAAAAATGAATTTGAAGCTGGTGCAAAAGCTACTATTATGATACTCCTTAAAGATGCATTTGGGAACAACATCTCTCGCTCAACACAAGTTTCCTATTTACCAGACTTTAATTTGTCTGTGCTTTATGAAAATGGTTCCTTTGCTAATGCACTAAACATCAGCAACATGGGCTGGAACGAGTTTGACTATATGATTTTTGAGTTTATTGTGAAAAAAGCTGGCAACTTCTCATTGCTTGTAGAAGGAGGAAATCAAACATTGAACGGTTCTCCATTACCATTGAAGGTGAACCCAGGTTGTATTCCTTTTGTGCCAATTGTTAGTTTATATCATCTATTTGGTAAACCAAACTTTACCAACAGTGATCTTTGTGGGACAGAAGAATTAGAATATAAGAGTCCCACATTGACTGAATAGAGAAAGAATTGAAGGTATAAAGTGTTAAAGGAGGTCCTATCACCATTCTATCTAGGACAGAAAAAACAAGAAAAAGGGAAAAAATGAGAACAGAACAAAAATGAAGATTGTAAACCTGAGGCTTTTGTAGTAGAAGGAATATTAGAATATAAGAGTCCCACATTGACTAAATAGAGAAAGGATTCAAGATATATAATGTTAAAGGAGGTCTTATCAAATAGGCTTAAGTCACTTTGATAGAATCTATCTTATATGTCCTCATTTTTATTATCTGTTCTTCAATTATCATTATTCTTCCCCTCTCTACAATACCAGGACCTATAGATGTCTCAAACTGTACGGCCAAATGGAACTTTAAACCAAAAGCATGGCAATTAGCGTCCAAGATGGAAATTCTTATACATCAGCAAGATCAGTATGGAAATTTGGTTCCAGGATTGTATGCATTTGATGCTGAAGTTGTTGAAAGGGAAACAAATCTATCAATACCTATAGCAGATCTGCAGTTTGAAGAAGTGGATGCTGGAATTCAATTGTTTTCTTTCAGCAATTCGGAACCAGGGAATTTCTTTCTAACAATATATGATAGCAAGCACAACAAAAGCATTTTTAATATGCCATATGCATACACCGTTTATGTTGGTAAAATCTACATGCCAAGTCTCTTCATAGAAATTTTATCAGTTTCATCATCATTTTAGTCCTCTGTCTCTTCCTTTTGTTCCTTTAGCTTATCACAGTATCTTGTTTCTGAATCTGTCTTCTGGTTCTTACATAAATTAAACTCTGAGATTTTGTTTCTGAATGCAACTTCTTTTTTCATGTTCCTTTACGAATAGGTTACTGTGATGGGGTGAAAAGTGTTGTGAATGGATCTGGTTTAAATGATTCTTCAGTGGCTGGAGTATTGACAGAATTTTCTGTGTATTTAAATGACATATATCAATATCCTTCCCCTGTTGAAGCTGAATTATTTCAAGTTCTGATTTCAAGATTAAACGACTCTTACAGTATTTCACCAACTATATATCCCATGCTAAACACCACTGGTATGTGCTATTATTTAAAACCATTTAATATATTACTTTATATGTTTATTATTTATAAATTGTTTTATTGATGCGTGCATTTTTGTGGTAGGAAGCAGTACAACTTCAAGAGTGAAATATGATGGTGTTAGTCACATTGAAATTGCCCCATCACCGTCAATAGAGTTGAGTAACAATGTAAGAAATGAAAATAAAAATAAAAATTCTTGGTGAAGAGTTAATTGAAATTATAATGATATTTTATCTGGATTTCAGTCTAATCAAGGTGAGACCTCCGTAGTGGCCACTGCTTTTCAAGTGGACTATATACCCACAAAAAGTGGCATTTATGAGATTTGTATATATTGTGGAAATATTTTACTAAATGGAGGTCATTCGATCAGAAAAGAAGTCCGAGCAGGTATTCCTGGATAGCATGATATCGAGTTATTTGTGTGCTTTTTTAGCTCTTTTAATTTAAAACCCTAATAGAAGAATAAAATGGGCAAAAGGTTTCCCATTAGAGTATTGAAGAATAAAAAGATGCTAACTTATGCCATAATATTTAGGTTAGTTGTGTTTTGATGTGTTTCCTTGATAAAAGAATAAAGAACAAGATAGAGAAAGAGGGGAACAGATAGAAAGACTTAGAAAAGGGAGGAACGAGAGAAGAATAGAGAAGAGAGGAATTAGAAAAGAAGTCTGAAACTGAATCTGTTATTCAACTGTCATTATGCACACCTTACAATTGGTTATGGGTTCCTATTTATAGACTAGGGATCTAAGGATTACCGTAGCTAAGTATAGTAATTACGGTGGTAACAGTACGGTAATTACTAGTTAATGAAAACTTTATAACATGTTTCAATTGTATTGGTAAATTTATAATCTTCTTTATAGTATCAATCATTTGAAGTTGTATGTGTTCTTTGTTTGATGCAGGAGAAGTAAATATGTTATTTTCAGGTGTTGTGATGTTTTCTCAAAAGGTGACAAAGCTGTCTAAAAATGAAATAGTAGTAAATCTCGAGGATTCATTTGCAAACCCTGTCCTCTCACAACAATCAAGGTTGAAATTGGAGATTACTTCAATTAATAGTTCTGGATTTTCAACTTGGGACGTTGTGGATTATAAGGATGGTTCATACGGCTGCTATTATATGGCTAAAGGTGTTGGCACTTACGAGATTTGTGTTTCCTATGATGACAACCGTTTCTCCCAATGCCCTCTAAGTGTCAATGTCTATAGTAGTAAGTATCAATAGCATGCTTTTGCTTTTGCTTATACTCATCTAATCATGTTTATAAGTCACTCCTAATATATTTTACTAGAATTAAGAAAAACCTTAAATTTCATTAACTTTTGTTTTAAAATTTAATAACTTTAAAACTTAACTCCTATTTAGTGTGTGTTTGGCTTCCACGTTTGAGAATAGATTATGGTCAAAACTGCGGTTTGGAAATTTTTTATACAAACAGCCATTTTTGTTGAGAATTGATTCCGGGCAAAACCTCGATTTAAAACCGCGGTTTTGAATAAGCCACTGAAAATAGCTTTTTCTTTGAAATCTAGGTTTTGGATTATCCAATTACTATTATACCCTTACTTTTTCTTGCACCCTCTCTCCTCTCTCCTCTCTTTTCTCTATCATCTCTCCTCTCTTATCTCTCTTTTTCTCTTTCCTCTCTCTTATCTTATCTCTCTTTTTCTCTCTCATCTCTCATCTCTACACTCTCTTCTCTCTCCTCTTTCTTCTCTATCATCTTTCATCTCTCTTACTTTTAATCATATCATACCCTTTTTAGTAATTTACCAATATAAAAAGTGATCCTACTACTAATCATCCAAACATCTTTATTCCCAAAATCTATTCTTCCCAAAATCTATTCTACCCAAAATCTATTATCCAGAATCTATTCTTCCCATAATATATTCTCCAAAAGCTAATCCAAACACACCCTTAATATATATTTTACTCCAAGAATACAAAATCTACACAATAATAAATGAAAAGATAAAATTATACATTTATATAAAATTATTCTTCACTGTCTCTGAACCAGAGGAATAGTTACATTTTCAGTTAGATATTTCATAGGTATCTCTGATTATTTAACTCATTTTGAGATGTTTGGTATTCTTCTGAATTAATTTCAGGTGAATATTTCCCCAAAGCCAACAATGATACAATATCTCTTTGGGAGGACGAGTCAATTGTGATTAATGTCTTAGCAAATGATTATTTTGCTGGAGACAATGCAAGTGTTATTGATCTCTCGAAAGTAAGATGACGAATTAAAATTTATTCTGAAACACTATTAATTTGTTAATAATCTGGAGATTTTTTTCTAAGCTGTTGTGTTTTATTTATCAGCCAGGTCATGGTTCACTTATACAGAATGGAAGGATTTTTCGTTATACTCCTTATGAACATTATTATGGAACTGATTCTTTTTGGTACACTATATCTGATATAAACGGAAATATAGCCACTGCTTCTGTGTCTATATCTGTTCTCAATATTCCACCTCAGTTTGCTTCTGTTCCCAGCCAACTGCAAGCAACAGAAGATCTGATTAGTCCTAGATTTGGGTAATTACAACCTAGTACACTATATTAATCAATAATTCCAAGTTTTAAATCTTGTTTCTTATCTTTTATTCTTGCGGCTCCTTTCCTTGCAGTGGTTTCACTGGGTTTGAGATAACTTATTCAGATTTAATGGAAAACATTTCTGTCAACCTGAGTGTAAGATCTGGAATTATACTTCTGTCTCCTATGGTAATGCAATTTGGGCAACCAATGTGGAGTGAACTTACCATTATTACAGCAAATGAAACTGCCAGCAATTTAGTGTTGGAAGGTTCTGTGGAAGTAATCAATTCAGCTCTCCAGTCAATCCAGTATCTGGGGTAATATCCTTTAATTTGTTCGTCTAAAGTTAATTTATTTGTCAAATTGTTTTTTGGAAAAATTAGTGAAAAGTCCCTATTTAGGAATTTTATTGTCCAGAATGACCTGAGTTCGAGTACGAATACTCTGTGTATGAAAACATATCAGATCATTCTAGCTAATAAGTAGATTCATAAAATCATGCGCATTTTGGTGTTTAGTTTGACAAATAATATTTAACTTGGTGTTTTTAATATTACCTTCAGAAATGAGAATTTTTGTGGTAAGGATGCCATTCGAGTGGTTACCAAGAATAAGTATGGAATGAATGCCTTGGACGTTCCAATTTTTGTAGATCCTATCAATGACCCTCCATTTATTAGAGTCCCTCACTTCATCATATTGAAAGGCAACAAAGACGAGTCACTCATCTTTGACAGACACTCAGACAACTTTGACTTTTTCATTGGAGATCCTGATCTTCTTACCTTCCCTGGTAGGTTGAAGATATGTGTCTTGGATTCATATTTTGCAGCTTCTACAAGATTACACAGAACAGATTTAGTTTATATGAAACAGATGAATAATCATTTATGGGTAAGTGAAATAGAAGTCTCAATCAGTAAAAAATATAACATGATGAGTGATATTTCAGGTGGAGAGGGTCAATTTCTGGTGACTTTCTCTTTGGAAGTAAATGATGGAATATTAGTAACAACTCTTCCTTCTTATTTGATCAATACAACTGAACTGAAGATTGGAGATAGTAACCAATGGCAGCCTCTTCTTACATATGTCACCATCTCAAAGCATTTTATGGTCAGAGCCAATGGAATCAGATTTCAGGGAACAGTCAATGACTGCAACACAGTTATGCAACAACTTTTCTATCGTGTATGTAATCTCCCTATCCTTGAAGTTATGCCAAAACTAAACTAACGAACTAACATCCGAAACCACACACACACATATATCCAACATTCACTATCAACCACTGTCGGTCTTATGTCACTAACTACCCTAACTAACTACTTTTTGTAAATATAATTGTTGTATCAGTTTGACAGCACATGCTAAGAGTATACTCAACAGTGTCTGGGAGAGAAAGATCAAGTTGAAGCAATGTTGAGAATGTGAATATTAGGTACAATATAGGGAGCAAATCCATGATCTTATACTGTCACAGTAAATCTTTTGTTTTGTTTTTTCTGTACAGGGAGGAGAGCATGGAGATGTTTTAACATTGACATTAAATGACATGGGAAATTATGGATGTTATCCTGATTGTTCTGAACGGATGTCATTGCCGTTATGTACTGAGGCTATGGTAAACTTGATGAGAAGACGACCCATGAGTCCATTTCTTGCTCACAGTAAGTAATGGATTTGGAGGTTTAGTTAGTTTCCAATTCATGGATCTATCTCACTTGATTCGAATATGTTGTTTCCTCATACATTAGAGAAATCACAATCTGTGAATGAGAATCAGAAAGCTTACTGATATATTATTGTTCACGACTTATTACAGTATTGGGACCAGCCATCATCATGGAGTTTGTTATAATCTTCTCTCTTGGAGTGTGGCTTCTATACTCCACTTGCAAATTTGCAGTTCTTCTGGTGAATGAAAGAAGAAACAGAGGAGAAAGGCCTTCGGAGAAATCTGCTGTGCAAGGATTGCAGAATCAAACTGTAAGTGTGCATACTGCGAAACAGTTATAACACCATTTTCTATATTGCTCAACGAAATATTACATGTTCATGACTCATTCTTTTCTTTTCTTTTTTTTGGTGGGAATGAAATGCAGTCAAGCACTGAAATTTCTGAGAATGTTACTCACTTCACTGGTTGCTGTTCAAATCCTTCGTTGCTTGGTTTTAGCAGGCAATCCTGCAATTTCCGGCAACGGTGAGTAGTTATAATCCTAGAAATGTTTGGTAGTGATGGGAAATTGCTTTCAGAGCTTCATCACTAGGTGAATGCTTAAAGTTGCAGGTGTCGTCGTGTATCTGAAATTGGAGAATCTAGCATGGCGGCGAATCGTTCATATGCTTCAACGAGCGAAGCCCAGCAGCATGCCCTTTTGCCTCCGCTCACCATTGACAAAGATCAGATCTCAATTGTCTGAACTGCAAGCCATTTGCTTCGTTGCCATTGGGAAGCCACTAGGATGTTGTACAAGGAGTATTAGTATTCATGTACTTAACTAATTTGATTTATTTAATATTATACTTTTTCCAATTAAAATAGAATAAAGAGATTTTAAAATTTAAAAATAAAAATGTTATCAGTTTAAGAAACAAAGGTGCCAAGACAAGCATGGAAAAAATGATATATATGAGTTATGTTGTTTTATGATTTTTTAAATAATATAAATTATTGTAAATTTATCATATAAAAGAAATATTGATATGATTATGATATATTGATAGCAAAAAAAAGTAAATAAATAAAATATCATACACGAACAAAATGACTGCGGCTGTATGAGCTTTAGGATGGCGTGGACCGTACATTAATCTATTTTGTGAAGGAACTAAAAACGACATGTCGCTTCTAATTATACATAACGGCGGCCCCTTCGTCTACTTGGGTGGACTATCTGAGCAGCCGAAACTGAAATTCCTGGAGGCGAAAGCTTTAGCCTTTGTTTGGCTGGGGGTTTTGAAAGGGAGGGTAGGGTAGGAGAGATATAAGTGTGTTTGGTTGGGAAAAATGGAGGGGAGGGGAGGTAAAATTTGTTGTCTTTATGTGCTCACCTCCCCTCCTCCACCTCCCCTCCAAAAGTGGAGATTTTTGGAGGGGAGAGAAATTTTTTATATAAATTTGATAAAATTACCCTTTATAATATTTTAATATTCCAATTATACCCTCCTTCTCTCCTCACATATCAAGCATCAATTTTCTCTCTTTTTCTTTTTTTGACATTTTTACATTGATTGCTCAGACATTTTATTAATTTATATATTATATTAATATATATAATAATTATTAATTAATAAGAGATAACATTAAAATTTTATCATATTTTTTATTTTTTTAATTTTATCATTATATATAAATGAGATAAAAAATTTTGAGATTTATAAATTAAAAAATAATAATTTTAATATAAATATTATAACTAAATTTAAATAAATAGATAAGGACATATTTATCAACTTTTAATTAACTATCCTATCCTCCCCTCTCGAACCAAACAAAAAGCATCACCTCTCCTCCCTTATCTTCACTCCCATAACCTCTCTTATCCTTACCTACCCTCCTTTACGTTAACTCAACCTACCCTCCCCTAAATTGAACCGAACAATGCCTTAAAGCAGCAGATCCAGTTCATAGTGATGGCAACAACAGCTTACCAGAAGCTGCTGGAAGTTGGCACCAAGATCGTCGCTGTTGGTAGAAACTACGCTGCTCACGCTAAGGAACTCGGCAACGCCGTTCCCAAGGTATCTTGCCCTCCATTTTCTGTTTGATTCCTTGGAAAATTCCAGGAACTGGAAGCAGTCTCTTCAATTTGTAACCTTCGATGTTCATGTTCTAGATTGTTAATTTCACTCAATATTCAATCCTTCGGTTGTGTTTTTTCGCATTTAGAGCTAAATGGGTGGGGTTACTCTGTCAGAAGTCTAAGTCCTAGTGTTTTTCAGGAGCCCGTCTTGTTTCTGAAACCGACGTCTTCCTACTTGGAAAATGGAGGAACAATCGAAGTCCCACACAACGTGGATTCTCTACATCATGAGGTCGAGTTGGCAGTGGTGATCGGGAAGAAGGCTCGTGATGTGCCCGAGTCTTGTGCTATGGATTATGTTGGAGGTAATGCTCTTTCTCCCGATAAATGCCACTTACATTTTTATAACCTTACGCTGTTGATGTTTTAAAGAGAATTCTGAGAACATCAGTTGTGATCGGGTTCAATGTCCTCTAAGACATCCCTGATGAAAAGGGCAATAGGATTATTAGTGTTATTCTATACAGAAATATGTGCTTGTTCTTTATCTGTTTGCCATTATCTAAAAAGTGAATTACATTTTGGTGTATCAGGTTATGCCCTTGCACTAGATATGACTGCGAGGGACCTCCAATCTGCTGCAAAGGTGAGCTTTTCCGTTCTTTCTTTCCTGTTGGGTGTAAATTAAAGTTGTAGATAATGAACTGAGTGGATAACAACTACTTGTTCAAATGTATGAGCCAGCGAGTGGGTGAGGGAGAGAGATTGGTTATAAGCTCATCTCATTTGCTTGTGGTGAATATCAATATGAAAGAATGTTGATTAGGTAGGAGTAGGACATCTTGTAGATTTTATCAAGCAATAAGTTTTTGGTTCGAGTTCAGCAACTTTTCAAATCAGTCTTAACGTTGATGGATTTTAACCTATTATTTATCAACGAGCAAATATAGTTTCCTAGTCTATGATGTTGTGTGACTTTCTTTCTAATTGGTGAAATGGTGAGGTTGATGGAGTAAATTACTGTATGAAGTGTGTATTTAAGCCTAGAAGATTCCATTGGACAATGAGAAATTTTTCTATCCATCTTCTTGTCCTTTTTTTCTTTTATGCCCCAAATATATACATATTCACTTGGCTGGATGCAAAATCTTATGTTTCTTTGAAGAGAAAAGAATGGGGATATTAAGATTTACGGCCTTTTCATTTGTGTATGTGTTCTTGTATCTTTATCCTCATTTAAGATTTACTGAAATGTGAAAGTTTGTTATTCTTTTTATCCAATTATTTATGTGATTTCTTTTTCTTATTTGTTAGTCTGCAGGTCTTCCATGGAGTTTGGCTAAAGGGCAGGATACTTTCACACCAATTAGTTCTGTTGTAAGGAATAGTATACCTTTAATGCTTCTTTTATGCTAAAAGACAGACATATAGCAAAAGGTAGTTCACTTTAGAAGTTTGAGAGAAGTACAGAGCTTCAAATCTAACAGTACAAGGTTCAGCCATTGATGGCCTTTATAATTTAATATGCCTATACCTGCACGTGTGATTTGAGAGTAGCACATCACTTGTTCTGTGAAAGAAGTAGAATAACTTGCATGCAAGTAGTTCTTTTGGTCTTCCATTTACTTATACACAGCCTATTTCAAGGGGAATCAAAGTAAACTAAAATGCTTCTAGTAGTGAAATACCCATAGACCTTTCTATCTCAGCAAATTTACTTGTATATATAAGCCATAATCTTAAAGCATAGTACTGTCTGTCTGATTCAACATTTATTGTGTGCAGTTGCCCAGGACTGCGGTGCCAGACCCCCATGATATAGAATTATGGTTAAAGGTTTGAGCTATTTATACTTTATCCGCTCATATCGCTGAATTCTGACCCTTTCAATGTGCAATGGTTACATGACACATTGGTAACTTCAAAGTGACTGCAGAAAAATGGTTGCTGCAGGTAGATGATGAAATACGGCAGAAAGGCTCAACCAAGGACATGATTTTTAAGATACCATTTCTAATTAGCCACATAAGCTCCGTCTTTACACTCTTTGAAGGAGATGTGATACTTACTGGTACTTCATCTGCCATATTAATTTTGTGCAATACATTAGATTATGAAACAGAACAGTGTCTTGAATAGTTTTATGCCCCTTGAGGCCATTAATGACCCCGTTATTGGCACACCATTGGCCAGATCTTCGTTAACATGGTTTATGTCATGGTGCAGGCACTCCCCCCGGTGTTGGTCCTGTGAAGTCAGGTCAGAAGGTTACTGCAGGCATTACAGGCGTTGTGGACACACACTTCAATGTTGAGAAAAGAAAAGGGCCAGGTAATCCTTGATTTGGGGTCATCATTATTCATTACCCCTTGTGGTTTTATTTTTAGACTTAACGCAGCAGGAGTTCTGATGCTTAGAATAAGAAAAAGTATAGAAAAGTAACATAAAAACTGTTGAATTATTAGGAGTATGTAAGGCAATAAGCCACTTGTCAGTTCGTATTCCATTTGTGGATATTGAATCGGTACAATGAATCGAAGTGGTACTGTTGTTTCTAGGCCAAATTATTTGCATATCTTTCTCTACAAACCATATACAGATTAAATTGAAAGTCATCTTTTTAGATTTAAATGTAAAATTAAAAATTTTATTCTCTGTTGTTTTCATAAAAGAAGGATAAATACATATTCAGATTGTCGGGTATTGTTTTTATCAGAAAAGCCTGAGTATGCTGCGTCATACACTTCAAATGATAATATGACAATGATGGCTCCTTAAACAGGGATCCAAATTGACCTCAATTTCCATGTTTCATAAATAATCTCTTTCTAATTTTTAATATAAAATTTAATGAAAGAGTTAATTTTGATTCTAAATATAACATTTATTTCTTATACTTAAATATATATTTGTAAGAAAAATAATTGTTCACACTCCAACCCAACACTGATATATAACAACTTTTTTACATCCGTGTCTGCTGTATGAATGTTTGAAGTGGTTAAAACATGTTGCAATTCCATCACATTCGAAACGACTACCAAAGCAAAGTGCAACGAAAATATGATTGATTAATGAGAAAAGTTTGTTGAGGCAAAAGAAGGACGCCATGAGGGAAAATTTGGAAGTCGGTAGGAAAGTTTAGCACAATATTATTTATTTTATTTGGGAATGAAACATGAAACGGAGCCAAGAGGCTTAGTAAAGTATGCGATACACTACAACACTCCATCCCTATTAATGCTCTTCCTTTGTTTGACGCAGCTAAGTGGTGGTTTGATCAAAGTCTTGTACCCCTGCCGTGACGCACACACCACAACCCTATTGCATGTGAAACTTACACTTCATACCTGACTTTGCCTTTCTTTCTTTTTAACCTTTGATATAAAAACAATTTAATTAATTTAAATAGATTAAAAAATTAAATAAAATAATTAATTATACTAAATACAACTTGATTTCTTTATGTATCAATTTATAAATTAAATAAATTAATTTTTTTAAAAATAATAAACATGAGAAATAAGATTGATTGAAATATTACCATAATTAACCCCATTAACTCAGAAAAATAATTCACAAAGATTGGTTTGTTTGTTTTTCATTTAACCTTTTATTTTCATAGTAATATACTATGTCTCCTCAGTACTCTATCAGCTCTATGGATCCACCACTAATTAAACTTAGCTTTTGTGACGTGAAAACTAGAAAGCTGTTGCAAAAATGAATCTTTTGTCAATAGATTCAACATTCATTCATATGATTTCCCTTTTTAATCTCCACCTTTGATCTCTACTGTTGTGTTGACTTTGGTCTTCAACTTTGAGACTGGAGACATAGCAAAACCAAATTAGGTAATTTGAACCAAACCGCGTGACCATACCAGAGAATCATGCTCATTGATATCAGCCTAAGCTTCTCCCCCATATATCTCAACCCTCTCCTCCATCTCCCCATTCCCATCCAACTCAACAATGGCCACCAATAATCATCCCAATCCCAATCCCTTCAACGCCAAAGGCTATGCACTCACCACCAACGTCCTCCTCACCATCACCGTCGTCCTGTTCTTCCTCATCATTCTATTGATTTCCCTTCACTTCTATGCCCGCTGGTACCTCCGCCGTGCTCGCCTCCGTCACCGTCAGGGCCGCCGTTCATATCTCGTCTTCTACGTCGACTCCTTCACCTCCGACTCCCTCCCACCCGTCGGTCTCGATCCCTCTGTCATTCAGTCTCTCCCTGTCTTCGTTTACTCCGCCAACTCCGATCCCGTAGAATGCGCTGTGTGCTTGTCCCATTTCCAAGAGAACGAATCGGGTCGGGTTTTGCCCAAATGCAACCACACTTTTCACGTCGAATGCATCGACATGTGGTTCCAGTCCCACTCAACTTGTCCGCTCTGTAGATCTTTGGTTGAACTCGTCCCGCCCGGGGGCCAACCCAGTCCGGAAGTGGTGATCGATGTGTGCGAACCGGTTTCGAGTTCAGGGTGTCGTCAGGATGGAGAAGAAGAGAACCGAAGCGGGCGGACGCTCTGTTCTTCGTCATCTTCGATTGGGCTAAGGCGGAAGCCGTCGTCCGTGGGTGTGGCAATTGACGTGCCATTTAGCAGAAGCTTGGGGAGAGAGGCGGAGGGGTCGACGACGTCGTGTAGATCACCGGGGGGTCGTATGCTATCTTTCAAGAGAATACTGAGCAGAGAGAGAAAACCAAGTACTTCGTCTTCATCGTCGGAAAATTGTGGCGTTGGTTGCAGCTCCGTGACCGAGATGTAGAAGAGTCAGTGAGTTGACTCGGATACGCAGGGTAATCATAGAGTGTAATCAGTGAGTTGATAAGGATGTCTGATACGACGTATACAAAAAAAAAATATACCGACCACTATGAAATGACGAATCTTGTATGTGTAAATGTGGTATGGTATCTGATTTTTTTTTTGTTGCTAATGTGTTCTAGTTTCCTTTTCTTTTTAGTTTTCCTATTTTTTAAATTAAATTTGTAAATTGAAATTAATGAAAGGCCCGTGCTGTGAATTGTGATCATAAAATGGGAATGAGTCAAGGACGCGCCAATCCAAAAGGGTCCTCCAACCCACTTTCCTTTATTTTTTGTAATCAATTACAATTGGTCCCCCTTTCATCTCAAATGGACCATATGAGCATCATCACATTTTAACGCATTCACACTTGCAAAGCCTTCCTTGCTTATTACCAATTATTTTCATATGATTCCACCAAGAATGATTTGATATCATTATTAATGTACAGGAGCTTTACTTAGATTGAACCCTAATTTTGTTTCAAAAGTATTGAATCCCTCGTGTTCAACGTGTTTGGCAAAACCCCAAAATCAAATAAAAAAATGCTTTTTGTGCAATCTGAAGAAAATTTCTTTCACACACTTATCTCATGGGCGCAAAATGACTTCAAATGGACTAATCATTTAGTGTTGACTATAGAAACATATAACTCTTCATAAAATGACAGGGGGAGCAAGTTTCTGGCTTAATCAAGCTAATGAGCAAGAATTATCATTACATTGAAAAAGAATACATATGGGGTTACAAGGTCAAATCAGTACATAGATATATTAATATATTCACAGGGATCTAGCAATACAAATTGCAGAACGAGAGCTGTTAGTATTTAGTGAAGCCCTGCACTGCAATGATTTCATACACTAATATACTTGAATAAAAATCAATGATGTTGGCCATGGGGACCATCAAGCTGCAAATGCTGAGTGTCACCCTGCAGAATGTAAGTTAATTGGTTCAACATATTGAGACCTTCGTCTCCTCTTCCCTTCTGGAGTGCACCTTATGGAACTTGACTTGGCAAGCTTCACAGAGAACTTACAATTTGATGATGGAGGCGACAAGCCCCTTTTCGATGATGAATTGGTGTTGGAAGAATTCGCCCTTGCAGTTTTGCTCTTTTTCCCTTTCGTAAATGCCTTTTTGGTTGGAGACTTTGCTCTCTTTTTTGTCAAAGGCATCTGTGCGTTATCAAGTTTCTTGTCATGATTTAGGAGCCTAACATGAAAAGGATTCACGCCTGTGTGACACACAGATTTGCCATCATCTCCACTTCTTTCTATATGTACGTCTCCGTTGTTTACCTGAAATTTCATAAAGTTCAAACGATATTTGGATTGGCTCCAATGTGTAGTAACCACGGTCGGGGCAAGAAACGTACCAGCTGAAGTAAAGCAGAAAAACTTCGAGCCACATCATACTCCTCTTGCCCCATGACCACATCAGAAAAGGACAAGACGCTGTTTTCTTGTTCATCAAATGAAAGTTTGTCCAGAATCCTCTTCCCGTAGTCGTGGATATCAAATGGCGGATGTAATTCCTGTCAGGAAAATTAATTCAAATCAACTTGAAGCACAATAAACTTTGAAGAGAGAAGCAAAGGATGAGATGAACATTAAACAGAGGGTATCAAAGAGGATTATTCACCTGTTCTTCCAAGTTGTGCTCAATTCTTTGTTTCCATGTAGAAACCCGAGCAGCCATTTCAGTTTGCTTCTCTGTCTTAGCTATGCTAGCCAGGAGAGAATCCTACATGATGCACCGTTGGTTATGTAATCATGAAAGCAAAAAATTGACCGTGTCAGGAAAACAAGCAACTCGGACTTGTCCCGACGGTTTCTCTCAGGCCCTTGCATTATTTCACATAAGTTCTTCAACAGAGCTACAAAAGATAGGAAGAAACTTTTTTTGGAAAATAAAAATCTTGATACTGAGTGAAAAATAACTGGCACTCTTACCAGGTGAGAGCGACAAAGATCTTCCAGACTTGACTGAGAATTTGGATATTCATTACCTAAAGCCTCATCAACGTCAACATAAGCATCGCCATTGTCATGCTGTAAAAAATCAAGTAGATAAGCTTATAAGGAAATTTCCATCTGGAGCATGTGACAATAAAATTACTGGTCTCCAAACCTCTTTACTGCAACCAGGAATATCTTCATCCATATTGACATTCTCTGGAAATTCTAGATCAGGGTTCTCACTATCATATGAATTGTCGTCGTTGTAATTTTCAGGGTTCGGAAATGTGCCACCAATTTCATCCCCACCATTAATAAGTGATTGCCTTAGCTGTAATTCATTCATCAAACATTATAGACTGTCATAAGATGGAAGAAGGTAAACAGAGAATCCATGAGAAAGTACCTTTTCATACAATGGAGGTGATGATGAGCTACCCTTTTGTTGTCTGTTTGCATAGCGTCGACTCTCCCATATGTTCATGAGCTCTGGATTGATAGGACCATGCAATTTTGCAGGTGGAAACAAGGAACTTATAGATACTCGCCTGTTTAAATTGACTCCTTTGCTTTTAAAAGCTTTCACTGCATAAACATAATGGGGATAATAACGATATGTCTAATCATGTAATAAGGATAATGCAAGTTAATAAAGGGATAAACGGAGAGGAGAAACCTTTTCTAAAGGGCTTCACTCTCAGATTGCCTGGTTCATGAGGATTTAAACGCTTCCATGGATCATCTTCATCATCGCTTGAACTGTTTGAGTGATATGCATCACATCCATCATCCGCATGAAGTCCAGCGTTGCAGTTATCAAAACCAGCAGAAGCAGGAGAATTGATTGGAATGTTATCAGCATCAAATCTGCAATTAGGTTGAGGAGTACCGTTGGGATTAGCATGCTGACTCTTTGCAGCAGAATTTTTATGTGCACTTCCTCCTCTTGGAGAATGAAAGCTTTTACGATTTGAGCTCCCTCTGTAGGCACTATTTTTCTCTGTCTCTGCTTTGTTGCCCCCCAGATACTCATCAAGTGCAACAGCATCTGAAGTGTCCAAAAGAATAAAATCACGATACAAGTCTGTGGTGGCCAACTGCAAACACGCATCATATCATCAGTAAATAAAATGAAGTATAGCAATGCTTCCTTGTGTAAACAACTGGAAGCAACCATGGTACCAGATAAGACTCCAATTCCCCACCATCACCGGTAGCATCCAGGCAGTCACCTTCAAGAACAACTAGATTTGCAGGAGGCTTTACAAAGTGATTCAAATTGACTTCTTTGCCTGGTGTACTATCTAAGGAAATATTTTCTTCCACTGTAATACAACAATAATTTACAGATGATATAGTAAGACATGGCGACATAGAAGATAACTGTTTTAATGCTATTAATGCAGCATGGGAAAAATATAGACGTCAAAAAATACAAAAAAATGATGACAAAAAGGAAGAAGCCTGAAATATGGACACCCTCAATAATTCTTTGTTCTCAAGAAACCATGAAACCAAAAGGCAATTTAAGCAATATACCAGCAATCTCATGTTCAATTGCAATATCATTCAGCTTACATCTTGGTTAATACTAGAGATCTGACGTAACAAAAAATTCTTCATAATAATATCAATCCCCTTGTGCCATGTTCACGTTTGAGAATTTCTCAATATTCTACATCGAAAATGTTACCTGGGATGTCATCTAAGCACCAAAATTGATCATTTTCTTCATCGGCAACAGATGGTGCCCCATTTTCTTCAGGTTGGACTGATGGCCCTGGCCCATCTAATTGATCCTGCAGTCTGCCCAAAAACGATATTTGTCAGATCAAATAGTATACATTTTGCACAAAAGGAAACATAGTACAGTCAAGCCACTAGGTATGGTCTAAGAAAATCCAGCCAGCTGTAGCTTGTTTCAATCTTTTCATTCGGAAAACTTTGACACTCCCCTGTTGGGATGCATGAGGCTAAGATATTCACATTTCATTGCACAAAAAATCAAGATATGTGATACCTAAGCACCATGGATTGACACGATAATTGAAACGGAAAAGAAAAGGAAAGCTTGTACAAAATGTCGCTTCTAGCATGGTATTAAGATCGTAAATTTCCAGGATTGAAGCACATAATTTTCTTTTCTCTTGACCTTCAGTTTGATGTAAAGCTAAAGCCGAAGGTTAAGTAACAAGCAAGAGAAAACCCGAGACTTTAACAAAAAAAATCAAACCTTTTCTGAGAAAGAAACTCTAAAGCACGCAACACCAATGTGTAAAGATATTCCACCTTCCGACTGTACACCTGTATTGATCCCTGAAGCAGCAGAGCAGCTACAATTACCAAGAAACAGCGAATTCAGATAAGCATATACAAGAAAAGGAGGAAAACAAAATTTGAATGAGATTGGTCGAACCTTCAGCAAAATTTACGGAAATGGGACCTTCCTCCTCCACCCCAGTGATCTCACCGGAGCAAATTTTCAGTAAATACTCCTCAAGTTTCTTGGCGAGGTTGACTTCCCAGTTAGATTCAAGGTCACGCTCTGCGTGAACCGAGTGGAACCCGCCACCACTGCTTCCCGGTTCCGACGTGTCCTTGGTCATATCCTCCGAAATAAAAACCTAGGGTTTCAAGTTTCCGGTGAGAAATTGTAAGCGCTGAAAAAGTAAAATCAGGGTTTTCGAATTTCCCAGAAATGGGAAGTGGGTATTGTGAGTTCACAAATCTGAAGCTTCTGTTATCCACGGAGCATTGCAGCAACGCCAGGCAACAGGGAGGATGGGGGCACGAGAGAGGGTGGGGGGGAGTTTTCAAAAAGTGCCAATCCTCATTTTCCCGCTTGTTTTGATAATATTCAGAAATCAAAGTCAATTATGAGTTCGGCCCAAAACAAATAATGTTTGGGCCTTACCGTTAATTGGGTCATCCATTCATAAAAGTCATTGGGCTATCCATTGACCCAAACAATCTCCGTTTGTTTGCTTTAGGCATCTTTTTCTTGATATTAGGATATGAAAAATAGTACCAACGGGTTAATCCGAATAGTAAGCGGCTCGGTATTATTTAAGTAAAGTCTCGAGTTTGAGTCTTGGCGTATGCAAAAAATTCCTGTTGGGAGACTCACCTACTATAGCCAGGTGCGCGAAGCGAGTGTGATCCGGATGTAGTCGGGACAAAATTCTGATAAATTAAGTGGGCAACAAAAAAAAGAGGATATGAAAAATGAGTAACTTATTATGAATTTTATATTATCTATGTATAATTAAAATTAATAAATTCAAATTCAAATTAATCCCTAAATTCCCCAAAATAGAAAGCACACCTGGTGGGACTCTAACCCACAATCGTCTGATTACAAGTCAGACGCCTTATCCACTAGGCCACAGGTGCTCGCTTGTTATTGTTGATATTTACATTATCATAGCAAATAACCCAGGCTAAAACTTCATCTGAGTTCCAACAATTTGTATACTTTTTTCCTATTAAATATTAAAACAATATCGACATGAAATATTACCTTTACATGAAATCACACTATTATAACGTTATCCATATAATTCATCAACACACTATCACTCATCATGGAGTATGTATAATTTTTTTATTCTTTCAATATTTTTCATACATTTTATTAAATTCTATGCAACTTTATTTTTGTTTTTCTAATATTTTTCTTCCTATTTTATTAAGTTTAAATGTTGGGAAAATGTGTACAATTTTTTTATAAATTCTTAAGTTATTAAATTGGATATGATCACACAATAAAACAGATGACTCCGAACGCCTATATATATGTATAAATGAATAAATATTTATTAATCATCCGCAGTTGGCTATAGTGATTAGAGAGACATAACAAGAATTAATATTGAAAAGAATTTGATCATAAAAGAGCATAAGTTCATTACAAAAATCTCAAAACTCTTGGGATTATTTCATGAAAGAGACCCAAGTTATACGTACTCTCTCTTTACTTGGTGGGTGGGGGATCAACATCCCTTACCCCTAAAAACACTCGTAATGGACCCTTTATATATAAGAGTCTACACATTAACGATATAACTAATGACAATCTAGTTAATCAATTTGCTGGTACGGCCATGGGGCCAACGGCGTAGGGAATCCCGGAGGCAGAGATCCACGAATCATCTTCAGCGTTAGTTGCATTGCGGAATTCATAGAAATTGTGAGGATAGTAATTTGCAGCTTCAGCAGAAGTGATCGTCTTCACGCCGGGCCATTTCACTCTGTGAGAGGTATCGGCTCCGGGACCTTTGTTGTTGTACTCGTCGAAGATGGCGGTCATGTGATAGATGCTACCCATCCACGACATGTAACCTTCGGGAGCGAAGAAGCCGTCGATAAAAGAATCCATGATAATCACCTTGGCGTATGCCCTCCATGGTCGTCCAAGGTATGCCGGCTTCTTCGCTGGGTCGGAGAGGTAGAGAGGGTCGGCCACGAAGCGGCAGCTCTGGAACACCATGGCGCTGGGGCTGTTGCTCACGTCGCGGCCACTGGCGGAGACGATGCAGCTTTGGGCGCTTAATGGTGGCCTGACGATCAAAGTGCAGTTCTGGAAGACCATGTCGGCGTCGCCGAAGATGAAGTCGATTGTGCCGGAGATTTGGCAGTCGCGGTAGAACTGGCGGTGGGACTGGGCGTAGAGGGTGTCTTGGTACCCGTCCATGTGGCAGTTGTAGAAGATGGCTTTATCTGCTGTTACTCGGAGCGCCACGGCTTGGTGCTTACTTGCTCCGGCAGTGTTCTCGAACCCCACGTGCATGGCCGTGAAGTAAGGAGCATTCACGGCTGTAATTTCACAAGTCAGGTTTAGAGATCATTCTAAGTAAGAATAATTTTTTTGGAGGGCTTGCATGTTGAGATGGAGGAGGAAATTATTTAACTTACCGAATGTTGCGGTGTTGTAAGTTTGGACGCCGTCGATAAAGTTGAGACTGCCGGTGAATCTGGTGGCGGTGGGACCATCTCCAACGATGGTGATATAACTGGATGTCTTGCGAATGTTCACAATCTCCTTATATATGCCGGCCTTAACGTAAATCACAAAGGGTTTAGTATTTTTCGCCGGAACAGTTTTAAGAGCGTCGCCGAGTGTTTTGAACTGCCCACTTCCGTCTTGAGCCACAACAGCATCGGGCTTAACATTGGCAGCACCAGCTGCGGCCGCGGCGAGGAGGTGACGGTGTTGGCTACCACTTACCCAGGACGGGGAGCTCTCGAGAATCTTCCGAGTGGAGCCGGCGGTGTTGTTATCGGCAGTAGCTTGCTGCTGGCCGCTGCCGAAGCCGAAACCGACTAATCCAAAGGCTTGGGCGACGTCGGAGAGGCCAGAGATAATGTCCAAAGCGTTCTTACTGAGCTCGAGGGAGGTGTTCAACACCCTGGCCATGGTCTCGGCGGCGTGAGTGGTGGTGTTCTCGAAGCCGTCCAAGCAGGTGCGTTGGTGGGAGATGGTGCCTCCGAGCCACACCTTAACATCATAAGCGTATTCACCAAGCTTGCTTATATCGAACTGGTCGACGCTATTGATGGAGTTCCTAACGTCGTCAATGGCGTAGTCGAGCACCTCGTGGCATATTTCCATGGCCTGCTTGGTCATGTTGTCCTTGGCAAGCTCTTGGAAGAGGGTTGAGTTGTCGATGAACTTCTTGAACTCCTTGGCGGCGGCGTGGAAGGTGGCTTTGATCTGTTCTTTAACGTCGGTGGTGCCGTTGGATGCTTTCGCGAGGCTGTGCTGGCAGGTTTCTTTGTATTGGGTTGAACTGCAAAGCATGTCCACGTTCTTTTGAGACACCGAAAAATGACCGTGATCCTCCGACGACGACGCAACCGCCACCATGGCCACTAGGAGGATCCCAGATAACCAAATAACAGCGATCTTCTCCTTCCCTTCATGTTCGCCGTAACCCATATTGTTGCCCTTGATTCTACCAAATAGATGTATGTATTTGTAGTAAATATATATATGAAGAGACACCGAAGAGGGTTGTTCTGCGTCTGCTGTTGGGTGTGGGGTGATTTATATGGAACGCGACTCTGAAACTCAGTTTTGTTTGGGCAGCGAAATGCGAGGACGAACTCTCCTGAAATAGAGTGCGCTCTAATTTGGGAAGCTCCTGTTTAGTTATATTATTTCTAAATTTGGCATACAAATAATGGATGAGCTATTTTTGGCATAGCGTTGGCCCTCCCATGTGTTCATCATGAGCTTTGGATTGATAGGCATGCAATTTTGCAACAAGGTACTTATAGATATATACAATTAGCTCGTATTTATTTTAATTTTAAATATAAAATTATAATTTATTTTATCTCATAAAATTATAATTTTTCTTTTAAAGTATCTTTATATAATTGTACATATGAAGAGGGATATCTTATATTAAAAATTGGAGGTAGTACCATAAAGGGAATAGTAATAATGATAGGTGTAATCATGTAATAATACAAGGGTATAAGGCAAAGGTTTTTTTTCAAAGTATAAGTAGACAATCCGAGACAATATCAAACATTAAATATAATCACATAATTCATATTAAAGGGCAATTAGTAAATGTCCGTTTGGTATAAGGGAAATAGATGGAAGGGAAAATTATAACGAGTTCAATTTTTTAAAAAAATTGGAGAGGTGAGATTAACTTTTAATTAATTTTTCTTATTCTTTTATATTAGATCTTTTTTTATTAAAATTTTACAACACCACTTATCCATATCTTTTAATTTTTTTTTTTTTTGCCCACCCGGTTCACCGGAGCTTTGCCCTGACTACATCCAGATCCGATCCGCGTCGCGCACCTGGCTATGGTGGGTGAGTCTCCCAACGGGGATTTTCTGCGTACGCCAAGGCTCGAACTCGATACCTCGCTTAAGCGATATCGAGCCGCTTACCACTCGGACCAACCCCCATTGGTATATCTTTTAAATTAAACCCATTAAAATTTCCTCACGGGGGGTTTATAAAAGCCATTGGGCTGTTGTCCCAAACAGTCTTCATTTGTTTTCTTTAGGCCGTCCATTTGTTGATATTAGGCTATGAAGAATGAGTTACGCTACTCATTATTGTGAATAGTGTGATTTATTATGAATTTTGTTATATATATATTATTGTTGATTTTACATCAAACATAGCTAATAACCAAGGCTAAAACTTCATTTGAGTTCCATAAATTTATATACCTTTTTCTTTCAAATATAAATTCATCAATATATAGTTTGGATCATCATACACCATGGTACTTTTTCGTTCTTTCAATATTTTTCACACATTTTATTAACTTCTATGCAGATTTCTTTTTTTTTTAAATATTTTTCTTCATATTTTAGTAAGTTTAGGTGTTGGCACAATTTTTTTTTTGTTATAAATTCTGAAGTTATCATCTATTTAATTTTCCAAAAAACAAATAGAGGCCCACGACTAGTATAAATTATTAGTTCAACAACATCTTCACCTCACTCCTCATTCATACATGCATACATTTTTTTGTTACTTCCATTTAATTATAAGCACATACTTTAATTTATATTTAACACTTGTCTGTATAGAAAAAATTGGCTTACATTTGTAGCTAGGTGCAGGTATAGGTCACGCTCAAAGTAGAAAATAACATTGCACTTCATGTACTTTTGGCCATGAAACAAATACTGCATCCATAATCAGTTATAATTAATTAATAAATTAGGAAAAACCAGGGGGTGTGTGAATATTTTTTCAAATTATTTCAATAAATTGTGCGTAGGTGGAACATGAGTTTCAGATCATCTATAATTTAGGAAAAAAAGTATAACTTATAAATATAGGGATAATCAGTTCTTATTATTAAGAGTATCAATAGGGATAATTTATAAAAAAAAACTATAAATATAAAAAATATAACTTATATTCATAAAAAATGTAACTCCCTAATTTTGTCATATATTAAGGAGTAAAGGAGTATAATGAATAAGAATGAGGTTAGTAAATATTAACTCATAATAATTTGCAAGTCACCAAATTAAAATAATTCCTTTGGGAATAATAATCACTCATACAAAATATCCAACAAAATGAACCCAAGATTTTAACCAAGCAGCTAGTATTCACCCCTGGTCAAATTGGATATCACAATACAACAGATGACTCCGACGCCTACTTACCCTCTATAAATCCATACATATAAAATGAATATACATCAATTAATTATATGATTTGACGATTCCGTTGAAGCGTGATTAAATTAATCAATTTGGTACGGCCATGGGACCAACGGAGTAGGGAATCCCAGCGGCAGAGATCCAGGAATCGTCTTCAGAGGAAGTTGCATTGCGGAAATCATAGAACTTTTGAGGATAGTAATTTGAAGCTTGAGTTGCAGTGATCGCTTTCACTCCGGGCCATTTCACTCTGTGAGAGTTATCGGCGCCGGGACCTTTGTTGTTGTATTCATTGAAGACGGAGGTCAAGTGATAGATGCTACCCATCCACGACAAGTAACCTTCGGGTGCGAAGATCCCGTCGATCTGAGAATCCATGATCACCACCTTGGCGTATGCCCTCCATGGTCGTCCAAGGTATGCCGGCTTCTGCGCTTTGTCGGAGAGGAAGAGCGGATCGGCGGTGAAGCGGCAGCTCTGGAACACCATGGCGCTGGGGCTGTTGATCACATCTCGGCCACTGGCGGAGACGATGCAGTTCTGGTTGCTTAATGCTGGCCTGACGACCAAAGTGCAGTTTTGGAAGATCATGTCGGCGTCGCCGAAGATGAAGTCGATAGTGCCGGAGATGATGCAGTCACGGTAGAACTGGCGGTGGGACTGTGCGTAGAGTGTGTCTTGGTACCCGTCCATTTGGCAGTTGTAGAAGACGGCTTTATCTGCTGTTACTCGGAGCGCCACAGCCTGGTGCTTAATTGCTCCGGCAGAGTTCTCGAACCCTACGTGCATGGCCGTGAAGTAAGGAGCATTCACGCCTGCAAATTCATAAGGTAATTTTTAGATTAATATTTTAGGTAAGAATAATTTTATTGGATGACTTGCATGTTGAGATCAGGAAATTATTAACTTACCGAATGTTGCGGTTTTGTAAGTTTGGACGCCGTCGGCATAGTTGAGACTGCCGGTGAATCTGGTGACGGTGGGACCATCTCCGACGATGGTGACATAACTGGATGTCTTGGGAATGCTTACAATCTCCTTATATATGCCGGCCTTAACGTAAATGACATAGGGTTTCTTATTTCCCTTCGGAACATGTTTAAGAGCGTCGGTGAGTGTTGTGAACTGCCCATTTCCGTCTTGAGCCACAACAGCGTCGGGCTTAACATTGGCGGCACCGGCTGCGGCTGCAGCGAGGAGATGACGGTGTTGGTTATCACTTACCCACGACGGCAGGCTCTCGAGAAGCTTCCGACTGGAGGTGTTTTCATGCCCATGTGCTTGCTGGTCCCCGTTGTTGTTATCGCCACGAGCTTGCTGGCCGCCGGTGTGGCTATCTCCATGAGCTTGATGCGGGCTGCCGGTGTTGTTATCGCCATGAGTTATCTGCATGCCGCCGCCGCCGAGCCCGCCGAAGCCGACGAATCCGAAGGCTTGGGCGATGTCGGAGAGGCCAGAGATAATGTCCAAAGAGTTCATGCTGAGCTCGAGGGAGGTGTTCAAAACCTTGGACATGGTCTCGGCGGCGTGAGTGGTGGTGTTCTCGAAACCATCCAAGCAGGTGCGCTGGTGGGAGATAGTGCCTCCTAGCCAAACCTTAACGTCGTAAGCGTATTCGCCGAGCTTGCTTATTTGGAACTGTTGGACGCTATTGATGGAGTTCCTAACGTCGTCGATGGCGTAGTCGAGCACCTCGTGGCAGATTTCCATGGCCTGCTTGGTCATGTTGTCCTTGGCAAGCTCGTCGAAGAGGGTGGAGTTGTCGATGAACTTCTTAAATTCCTTGGCGGCGGCGTGGAAGGCGGTTTTGATGAGTTCTTTAACGTCGGTGGTGCCATTGATTGCTTTAGTTGAGAGGCTGTGCTTGCAGGTTTCTTTGTATTGGGCAGAACTACAAAGCATTTCGACGTCCTTTTGAGAGGCGGAAATCTGTTTCTTCTCACCGTGATCGTCCTCGGACGCAACGGCATCGTAGGCGTCGTTGGCACCGGATAGACCAACGCCTACGGCGGCCACCATGGCAACAAGGAGGATACCAGATACGGAAATAGCCGCAATCTTTTTCTTCCTTTCGTGTTCATTGTTACCCATATTTATTGTTGCCTATTCTACTTGTGAATAGTTAGAGATAGTAATATTCAATATATATGAAGAGATACCAACAATAAGAGTATAAGTTAAAATATTGTTGGTACTCTCTTTTGGAGCAGTTTTATGAAAGGTCGAAGATCCTTCTCTGCTGTTGGGTCTCCTTTGAAGGGGTGATTATATATATAGAACGCTTCTCTTCTGAACATCAATTTTGTTTTTGCAGCGAAATGCGAGGAGGACCTCTCGTCAAACTGAGGGTCTTAATCTGGGAACCTGGTGTATGTGTGATTATTATTTCTAAATTTGGCATAAAAATCCATGTTGCCTGCAAATATATGAAGCCATTGACTATTTTTGGTCCATTTGAAAGCCTATTTTGGGATGCTAGATTTAGTAATAAAAAAAAAAGAAGAAGAGAAGAGAAGAGAACAAACCAATAATAGGGTTTATATATCAATATCTAATGACTATATAACTAAAAATCAACAGAAAGTTAGATTACTTACCTGATCACATTCTCTATATATAAAGCATGCATGAGCCCCACGTACGATCAAATTTAAGAAAAAATGCTATAATATTTGGATGGAACAAAATAAGTTTAGCCTCGAGTATTTTTACAAATACATTTAGTACCTTAAGCTATTTTGTGGTTCATTCGGTACCATAAAATATTTTGTGACGCAATTAATTTTGTCCATATATAAATTATTAATATTTTAGGAAAAATTTACTCTTAAAATATTTTTTAAGATATCCTTTAAGTAAATATACATCTAATACCCCAAAGTATTATTTCAGTAGCAATTTTAGGGTGTTAGATATACTTAAAAAAATATTTTAAGATATTGAATTAACTACAAATATTTTAAGGTGCTGGACATAGCTAAAAATATTCTAGAATATTATATTAACCACAAAATATTTTTAAAATATTGGATGCAGTAAGAAAAATACTACAGGTGGTAGGTAAATCTTAACCCAAAAATAAAAAAATAGTCTATGACCGGGGAATAGTGAAGGAGTGAAAGAAAGAGCCATGACTCATAAATTACATAAAAGCTTTCTTCAAATGTGGAAATTAGCAGCTACTCGATAGATTATTCAATTAACCAGGTCTTGTAATACGATCTAAATAAGCAAAATCCAACAAGAATCCATTACTGTAAAAATAATATACACGTATGTATTGTATATTGGGTACACATTCCAAATCATATAAACTATAAAATGCTGTTTCTAGAGGAAGAACCTTAATATACGTGTAAGTAGATATTTATATTTTGGGATCTAGGTATATAAAGTAAAAAAAACCTAAGGAAGAATCAATCAAAGAAAAAGCACGTCTTATATTTTATACTGGTGGGTCCGAGGATAGGCGAAGAGCCACTTCCTTGCTTCCCCTATAAATAGTGTATCTAGCTATTGCGGCTTCTTGCAAAACCAAATTAAACCAGGTTGATATATATACAGCAGAAGCTTGAGATTGGTGAATCCATGGCGTCATCATCAGATCTTGTGAAGATTGGAAGAGAAGGGTTTGGTCTGATAGATGCATGCAAGTGCAACAGAAAAGAATACGCTAGTTACCACACCACCAATAAGGAAGAGACACCTGTAGTGACTATGAATCACAGAGAAGCAGCTCGGAAATACCAAGGAGTTAACGTGGAGCAGCGTTATTATTATATGGCTGAGCCTAAGCCTAAGCCAAAGAGCCGTTGGAGTGTCTTCTTCCAAGCCTTCAAACTCTGAACCATCTTCTCTGCTTCTTTGTGTCGCTTGGTGGTTTAATTACAGGTTCTTATGAACAACACACGCACAAACAGCTGGTACTGCTTGTAACTTGTGTTAAGTCTTTGCATGTTATGCTACTTTCATGTGTATGAATAAGTGTGTAGAACTTTGTTCTACAACTTGAGTAAATCGGTACTCCTTTTTTAAACATTAGTGTTATTCGTGAGTTCTGTTCTATTTCTCATCCTTTTAAACACGAATGAGGGAATTAAAAAAAAAGATTATGATATTTTTAAAAAGATATACTATATTAACTAATTTAATTAATTTTATTAATCTAATTAAATTAGTTAAATATGTTCTATATTAAGGACGGTAGGAATATATTTGATGATGCGGTTGTCATCAATGATTGAAGTTATATGAAACTTGCTATGAGTGATCATTACTATAAGATTATTGAATTTAAGTTATAAACTCAAATAGTTATTCTAATTGTAGTTTTGTTTTCCTTATCTTTTCAAATCAGAACAATAGGTTAGAGTGAGAATCAAGCATTTAATATGCAGCAAAAGATGCCCCAATTCAAACATATAAACTGTAAAAATAATGTAATTTCAAGAATAAAACTTTTGAATGGATCTATATATTAATATATTGGAATCTATAGCTATATAAATTAAAAAATCCTAAGAAATCATCAAGCAAAGTAATGCCACGCCTTATTAAATACCAAAACACCATATGATGTCATGAAGAAAAAGGTTATTTAGATCAATTTTTACATTTGAAGCATCACATCTAAAAAGTGACAGGAAAAATAAAGAGTATATACATGAGTTTATTGTAATCCTAGTTAAATAGTCTTAAGTTATTTAGACACAACTGATAAGTCCAAGCCATATTCAATTTTACCAGTTCATCAGAATTCAGGAGAGGAAACTAATTACGGCTTGACCTCTTAAACTTTTGGGAATTTATAAACCTTGATAAAACTTGAGTTTATGGGCAACTATTGTTAAACCCTTGGAAATATTGACTAAACTTCGCTTTTTAATCGCATCTCTGCTATTTTAATTAATTAAAACTTACGAATTCTACACAAGATCATATTGAATAGATTCCATACTTAATTGCTTAGCGCCACCCCAAGCAATATGGAAAAGAGAGGGGGTATCAGGTCACATCGAAGATTCACTTCAAACGCATCTTTAATTCCTTAGTTCTCTTTAATCGCATCTCTGCGACGGATTAGCGACGAACTAGCGACAGATTTTCGAAATATTTACGACGAATGTGTGACGTAAATTAGCGACGGAATGTGTTCCATCACTAATATCTGTCGCTAAACTGGAATAAGTTATCCTTGAGCTTTGCGATAGAATTAGAGACAGATTTATAACGGAAATTAGCGACGGAATTTAAGATGGATTTGTGACGGAATTTAGCGATAGAATAAAGTCTGTCGCTGATCCGTGGCAAATTCCATTTTGCGATGGAAATTAGCGACCGAATGGTTCTGCCGCTAATTTCAGTCGCAAATCCGTCTCAAAATCCATCGATAATATTAGGGACGGATTTACGACGAAAATGTGTTCCATCGCTAAGTTCCGTCACTAATTCCCTATTTTTTTGTAGTAACATTTTATAAATTAATATTTTCCATAAATTAAGATTCTTTTCACATATATATTATATTGATCATTCTAGGGTGATGAGATTTCTTTTAGCAAAGGTGCATTTTGATCATTTAACTTTACACAAAATTTTATTCTAGTCCCTTAATTTTATAAAGTGAAACTTTTTAGTAAAATACAAGGAGTGTGATCTTTTTTCAGCAATGAAATATTTGAAGTTTTGGTTCGTCGTCCCATGCCAGGTACAAAATTTTATGAGTTACATTTTTAAATAGTGTTTTTTTTTATAAATTTTATTTTATATAAAATAGATGTTCAACTAATTAATTAACTTGATTATCTTCCGGGAGCTATCGTCAAGAAAGTGATCCAAAAAAAATAGTAAAAGATCAAAGTGGAGACTTTATATATATTAATTATAATATCAAATAACTTTTTAATTTGTTCCGATCCTTTACCCGACTTTTGCCACTTGGCTTTAATTAAATTGTTTATATGCAACTTACTTGTGCATACTGCATACTATATATAAATTAATCATCACAACAAAAAATTAAAAAAAAACACAGAATACGAATCACATATAATAATTTTTAAGAATAACATAAATCACTTATTATTTAATTATCTGCCTAACTGATACATTGGCCTGCTAGTGCACCAGTTTAAGAATATTCAAAATATTATTGGACTCATCAAAGTGGATTTAGGATGATAATTTGGCTACCTTCTCTTTATTGATACCAACCATGCCCATATATATATATATAAATATATATGCTTCTTTTCCTTTTCCTTTTGTTTTTTTTTTTTGCACGTACCCCTAGTATCCAACTTATCTCATGTTCAATTAGAAGATTTATTGTGGGTTTCGACTAATTCAGATCAAGTCAGATAGTGCTATTTTGGCAGCAAGTAAAATAATTTTAGCTCATCATGACAAATATGAAATATCACATACTGCTCAGCTTGTGTAATTTTTAACAGCATATATATAGTTACTTATGATCCATTTCTCTGTTAAGATCATGCATGTATATAGTTAATTAATTAATTAAATTTCCCCTTAAATAATAAATAGCAAATAAACTAAGTTAAGTCCGAGAATACTCATCATGACAAATATCACATACTGCTCAGTATATTTAAATTTCTATAAAAAAAATGCTTGCATTTGTTTCTTATAATTATTAGTGCAAGTGCATTTTATCCAAACGCCAAAAATTACATCACTGTGTTTACCTCAGCAAGAAATTGTCACGTTCAAGGGAACTGTTATATACATTAATAGTTAATACTGGCTAGGTGTGACTAATATTCTAAAAGTAGGCCCCTGCCTCATAAAAGCTAAAGTTAATTAAGATCGATGCTTGAAAGGAGAAAGTGATAAACAAAATAATGCATATATTGAACCATATTCCTCACCAAACGAGGCTTTCAAAGATAAATATTGGAAAGAATTATATTCCCACTCATTATTGATTTCTTTTTGGGTTAGAGTGAATTACACTAAAGTTCAAAATCACCTAATTGATTCCAACCCATAAAAAATTCTCGTACGTGTCTCATGGAGGACCTTAGCTCGATCATAGTAAAAATAACAAACAGAATGCTAACAAATTAATTAATTAGCCAGAAAAAAAAATAAGTACACTTAACAATAGAAGGTTGGATGTCTTTTTTTTTTTGTTAATTTTTTTATTATTGAATTTTTTTATACATTAAGTATTCTTTTGAAAATAGTTTTACTTAGTTATAACTATTTTTATATGATGAATAAAATAATCATTTTCTTTTTTAGAATTTAAAATAAATATGATCTTCCATAGACACATTTAAAATCCATATATAATACAAAATCTATAAAAAAATGTATTATCTATAAATTATAGATGATATAGCTTACATTAAACTCTGTAAAAAGTACAGGCTTCTTAATTATAATCTAGTATTGAAATTAAAAATCATGTGTGCGTGTGTTAAAAATAATTGAGCTTTCTGGACAAAGATTATAAACTAAAGGCAGGTTTACATTACGTACGTGTGTGTACGTTGTGTATTGAGGAAGTTGAGAACAATATTGAAATAAGAAACGTGTCGCACGTGATTAAATAAATATTTGAAGACTTTATAGTATAATTTATTTCTTTTAACTAAATTAATTACCAGATACGGACAAATTAAAGGTAATAATAATCATGTGGAGGACTGGCCACATCATTCAATTACAAGTTTTTCTATAAAGGAGCTTTGAGATTATCTTAAATTCTTAATTTCTATCCAATTCCGACCATTTTTGGTGATAAACACGAATATATTCCCATACGGCCGATAGTCACGGTTATGGATTAAGAACATAAAAGAATAAAGCAAAAAGGAAATCAAATTAATATCACGAGAATCATAGTTAAGAAAAATATTCTGGTGGGTTATAAGCTAAAGTAAGTCTATAAAAGGGGATTCATCTTCTTGTTCCTTTTCAAGCAAAGAAAACCACCACATAAGATTTCTGAATAGCTAGGACCTGTGATCGAGCTTCATCGATGGCAGACCTGAGAGAGATCGGTTTAGAAGGGTTCTATCTGATAGAGAAGTGCTATGGGCAAGGCGGCCGACGAGGACGACGGGGCGGGGTTCAGGTAGAAGCAGCAGTTCCGAGGAGGCAAGGACGGAGCAGGGTGGATGAAATGGAAGCAGAGCCTTGTATTAATAGCAGAGAAGCTGCTTCTTTGTATGGAGGCACCAACGTTGTCAACTACACTACTTCTTCTTCCAAGGGAAAACCTCAAACTTATCGTTGGGGCAAATCATATTACTGAATCAAAAACTAAAACCCTAGCTTCAGCTACCGCTTTGGTTTCGACCTGCAAGTGAGTGTGTGTTTCAACTAGCTAGTCTCATGTAGTAAGTAGCTCGAAGACCTGCACAAATATTTATGTGCCAACGTCTTCTGCAGCTTAATTAGGGCTTTTGTGTGTGTATATATGTACTGTAGCTAGTTTGTGAATGACGACCTATAAGTGGATCGTGGAAATAAAGTTGGTTTAATGCTTTAGTAAATGGTGTTCACATTAATGTTTAATTATCTCTACAAACTTTCCCGTTACTAATTAATTAATGTGACCTCTTCATATATGATCAGATGAAGTGCTCTATGTAATAATTTGATTCAAGATTTTAAATTAAATATATGATGTATATGTGTATATAATTGCAGTACATATGTCCCTTATTATAATATAGACTGGCTCAACAATCAAGGTGAAGACTATAACTACAAAGTGGATATTATATTAAGGGCATGTTTAGATTAGCTTTTGGATCAAGAAGAGTTTATAAAAAAAATAATTTTAAAGTGTTTTTGGATAAGTTCTTATATAGAGAAGAGTTTATAGAAAAAAAGTGGTTATGAGTAAATTAATGTTTAGATGATTATTATTCGAATGACTTTTATGATTGATAAATTAACAGAAAGGGTATGAGATGAAAAAAAAAATTATACACAAGTGGTCACTGTTCATCATTATCCCTAGCATCACTGAGGGCCAAATTTGAACCCTCCTCCCTCCCAATAATGATGCCTCCTCCCTCCTCCACCCACGGTGGAGAACCCACATATTCTTCCTTCTTTCTTCAACTCCGATGAACGGTGGTAGCAATGGAGGAGAGACCAGAAGTGACGACTGGGATGGCAGATGGCAAAAGAAGGAGTGACGTGTGACGATGACGAAAGAGAGGGAAGAGAGGAGAGATAGTGAAAAAAATAGAGATAAAATAGTTATTAAATAATCCATAAACTCTTTTTCTCCTTTAGAAGCTATTCATAAGAGCTTATCCAAAACTATAATTTGAAACCATGGTTAAGTCCATAAACCCTTTTGAATAAATAGGACTATTTATTTTAAAATTTTTCCAAAACATAGTTTAAGTCAAAATTCTTTTTAAAATACCGACTTAAAGGAAAACCAAACACACACTAAGTACTGGATATAATAATTAATTAGCCTATATTATCATCCACAGTGTTTAAAAGCAATCATTGTAAATTTACTGTTTATTATGCCTGGTCATTAGCTGAATTGATAACAATATATATATATATATATATATATATATATATATATTCGAAAATATCAGCCGTGTCAATTTTCACCACTGAGGAGTCCAAATATTTTGTGTCCGTATAGCTTAAAGAAAATTTTTCAAACATATATTTGTATTTGGCAACAAATTAGTGAAGGTTTTTACACACACACAAAAACAGAAACGGGAACAAATATTTAAGAGATACGTAGCGAATTTAAAACTAAATAGCAAAGCTGAAAATTATTTGGGGAGTGAGGAAAAATAGAAAAAAAATTGAAGCACGAAAATGCTAATGTCCTTTAGTCTTATGTTTGATTTTGACAATAGCCACATGGAGTTACCTTAATGAGAGAGCATAATTAAGGTGTCATGGAGTCTCACATAAAATTAATTGGAACTTGTAATTAACTAGTCCTTTGGAATGAACGTACGTCAGACCAACTCTATGCTTGTTATTTTTTGTAATTCTAGAAATACTGTTTTAAAATATGATAATAACGTTTAGCTAACATGTTGATAAATATTCATCGTATACGATTGGTTTTAGGTTTTCTAAGCTAATGAAATACATACCAAACAGTTATGATTATTGTCACTAAAAATCAGAGCCTTCCAACTTTAAATTATATAATGGCAATAAAACACTATTTTATATGATTTTTTAATTTAAATTTGCCCCTTGTAAACTATTGCACAAAAATGTTATCAATCTATATAGAATTAACTACACCGAAACCTAAAAATAAATCTACTAAAATTTCGGACAATTTTTAAAAATAGAATTAATAAAAGAAAACTAGAAGAATTGCATTGAAAACTTTTGCAAAGAAATAGAACTGGATTCCCTTGCGAATAAGATTCTTCAAGTCAGCCTTTTTCCCTTGCGTGAAGACTCAAACAAATTTGAATTGAAAATAAAGAATCGTCATGGAAAAAGACGGTTCAATATTTTCCAGAATTCATGAATGTTGCTTATCTGAACCCAGAATTGGACCCTTCATTATTGTGGTACAGAAGAACTTAACCATTAATTTTGGCAATTAGGCATATATTCCCCAAAGGAACCTTCATTTTCAGCATAATTTCAAAAATGATCATGTTTAATTTGGGGGATGAATAGGAATATATTCTGTGTCCTAATCAAGCTTAATTAAAAACTTAACGAGAAAACTAAAGGTATGGTCAACAAAAGATCACCACAGTCATATTAATTTATCATTTTATCTTCACTTTCTCTGATCAAAATTCTGCTAAAAAATATGGATATTTGATACTATATATATATATACACACACTTGTAAAATTGATCAGTGAAGAGTTATTCCTGCATGATCATAATTACTTCCATTAATTAATATACTATATATATATACACAAAAATATGGATATTTGATACTATATATATATATCCTAAGATTATGAGCTTTGGAAAAGAATTCACATTTTCACTCATCAAGTGCCCACATAAGTAAATCACGGAAATGATAATAATTCCTTTGATTTATAGTATATTAAATTGTTGGACAAAAAAATAGTACGTTAAATTATAGTATGTGTATTTAGTGATAAATTTAAAATTTTAAACCTTAGAAAATGAGTATTTTGAGTGAAAGTAAAGTATTATACTTTTAATCTTAAAAACTTTGAAGAGGAAATTTAAAAGGTTTTGAGGGACAATTATAAGATTCATGAATTATTTGGAGCCAGACTATAGCTTCAGGAGGGTTTAAAATATAATTTCAAACATTTATTTAAATACAAATTTGCTTCAGAAACGAGAAGTACCGTCTAAAATTGTAGAAAAAGTTTTCCTCAAATAATTTTTGTAATACAGTTTTGCTAATTATTACCATAAACTATCATCTCGTGATAGTGAAATGCACTAACAAGATTCTCATTGAGGAAGACACATTTTACTGAACAAAACGAATGTCCAGAGAAAACAAACATAGAATTATTTTTTATATTACATAGAACTCCAATAATTGACATTAAAATTACACTTTTGTCCTCTGTTCAAGAATTAATATAATGAAAAAAGGGTAGGAATTGGGGAATTACCGAATTAATTAGATTAGTCACAGCTTTAAGACTGGATATATAGTTTGAATTGAAAAGAATCTCTTACCGCACAATTAGTAATCGACACGAATCAATGGTAGCTGAGGATGACCAAACTTGGCCAAGCATTTTGGATTAGCTCTTCATAATACCCACATTAATAATGTGAATTAGTGAATATATTCCCTGGATTAATAAGAGCTTCATCAATAAACCAAAGAAATTAACCCACAGAATCATTAAAGAGTCTATATTACTTTACAAGAACCTTCCTTCTCCAAATTCCAATTGATCGATGTGAGAATATTGGAAAAAGAATATTATTCAAACAAATAATAATTTGGCGTTTTAATCTATCTACTCTTCGTTATTTTGTGAAATTTGTATATATATATATATATATATATATGGCAATAATTAATGAAATTTACTAGTCGTAATGTAAGGTTCTGCCTGAAAGCCTGGGTCAACATAGACGCTTAGGTGGAGTGTAACAGTCATATTCTAATTCGTTGGGGACAAAGACAATAGTAAATATTGAGGACTGCTTTTACTGTGCCTTTTGTTCTTCTATATGTGTTTCTGAAACTTGATGATTCCTTTCACATTATATCAAACATATACGGTAACTACGTCATGCCACTAACTTAAGGTCAGGCAAATAAACACAATAAGTCAAACAAGTCCAATATTATGGATTGCCACAAATTATATGTTGATTTTATGAACCGAAAGAAGGGGCGCCAGATGCCAGCAAGATAAATAATATTCTTGGCTTCCTCCTAAAGAAGCACTTGGATATATGTCTATATAAGGTGACTCATGCTTCTTACTTTGAAGCAAGAAACCAGATAACATTTTACTCTCTGATTCAACATGTATATGGATCTTCGAGTAGAGCCGAGGAAGCTGGTTTTCGAAGGATTAAGTGTGATAGACAGATACAAGGAGGACGCGTTCCCTAAAAGGAAAGGAAGTTGGGTGGTTCAAGTGCCCCATGATGAAATGGACGACCATCCTATTATCATTCTCAACTACGCAACCAAGAGAACACCACAGGCTCGTCGTGGTTGCTGTAGATTTTAAATTCAATGTGGCTCTGTATTTCAATTCAGTAAACATGTTGGTCGACTCTTGTATTATATATATAATGTCCTTCAATAAATAATTAAATGTGAGTTAATTACGGGTTAGTGTTAAATGGAGGGCTTTTCTTAAGAGTTTATACTTCTTTTTTAAAGAAAAAAATTAAGAGTTTTAATTGTATCCAATGAGGTTTATTGATTTTTACACAATTCGCTCAAAAATCATCTTATAAATTGAAACGGGGGAGTAATTTATATATATATATATATATATATATTCAAATAGTGTTAGATCTAATTGAATATAACTCTCCTAAAATTATTTTTTCCATTTATACATATTCAAATTTAAGATTTTTAGTTTTAGTTGCAAATTAATTGAAACTCTCTCAGTATTTACAACTATCTAGTTCGTCACCTTTCAACTGTATTAATTAGCTCGGAATATAATTCAACATTGTCATTAAATTTTGACCCAAAAAACATTGTTATTAAATTAAAATTTTAGGACATAGTCCTCATATATATGGAAAAAAAATAAGAAGAAGAAGAAGAAGAAGAAGTAAGTTTTGAAACAAGATCAATTATTAGGCCGACCTAATCTGGGACATATTTTTAAATTAAATATATAAGAAAAGGCGAAAGTTCTATGTATCTGCCCTACTCGACATTGTTACCTTTTCCTTTTGATCATATCGTTTGTACAAAAGCATATAATCATTTTTCAAGAATGAAGAGAACAAAAAAAAAATCAACATCCTTGGGGAAAAAAGACTGAACCACCATCTAATTATGCGCCGCACCAACTTACATATATTCAAATTTGATATTACAACAATCGATAACCAAATAAGGACGGTGGATTTGGATTTTTTTTTAACAAAAAAGGAAAGGAAAAGAGGTAAGATGGTCACAGAAGTTAAGAACTGATTAGGAGTTTAAATAAAATGTTCGATTTCATTTTCCAAATAAGTATAATACAGAGGTGAAATTAGGACTGAAATTAAACTCTGAAAGTGCGATGAAATATAATCTGATATCGTGTTAGATTTCACCCTTAAAATTAGTCGGTCTTGAGTAAAATTGTTTACATGAGATTAAAACCTAAAAAAGCTAAACATATTATTATAGGCAGAACTGTGAATATAGAACATTGCTACCTACAATGATTGATTCCATGCCTAGAGAAAATTAAGATTCTTTCAATGCATGCATAATCCAGAAAATGTTGGATTATTCCTCCTAGTCCTAAAGAACCAGTCTCTTCTGAGTCTATATAAGCGAACTCATGCTTCTTCCTTCAAAGCACGAAACCAGATAGTTAAACACATCATTATACAGCTAGCCCCTTAACTCTCTTGAGAAATGGCACCACCTTCTTCAGAGCAGAGGCTGAAAAATATAGGTTTGGAGGGTTTTGGTCTGATAGACGAGTTCTATGGAAGAAGAGGAAGGACAGGTAATAATGGGAATAATAAGAATTCTGCTGTGTTCTTCCTCAGTAAAACAGACGACAGTGCTGCTCGCTGTGGTGGTTTCAGTGTTGGGGGTGATCCAAAGCCTAAACCACCACCAAGTCGTTGGTGTAGATTTCCCTTCAAACCTTAAGCCCTAATCAACCAAACACTTTCCACGCACCTTCGTCATCTTCAACTAGCTAGGTCTACTATAAGCTGCTACGTACTCGTGTTATGGTCTTATAAATATATAGTTATGTATGTATGTGTGTATGTATGAAGCAGCTAGCTAGGTCTGCTTCATGGAAGCTGTTATATATGTATGTATGTATGTATGTATGTATGTATGTATGTATGTATGTATGTATGTATGTATGTATGTATGTATGTATCTAACAAGCAGCTCAGAGACTTCCAAATGTGAAGGTCTTCTGTATCTGAGAAGGACCGCTTCTATACATATATGTAATTAGTAACATCTTATGGTTGGGTGCTGTAATTGTTATATATATATATACAAGCTAGTTAATATATTTGCCATGGGTGTTCTCATTTTACGTATGTTTGATTAGTTTGGTAAATTCTATTTTAAAAATTTGTTTGGTAATTAAAATTGTAATAAATTATATATGGACAAAAAGTCACCATCCTCAAAAATAATAATTTTTCCAATAGCAAGAGATCGAGCATCTGAAAATCTTGAAGCAATGAATTCATATACCACCTCTTCTTTGACCTGGCTCTATTTTTAATTAAACGCGGAGTTTCCCCACTTATTCCCATATCAGAGCAAGTCCGGTCACACTTGACTTGCCAATAATTTTTCTAGGTGAATCCTAAATGTACTTCCACATTTCCCCTGTTCTAATTAAAGACGCCAACCTGCTTAGCCTAACTTTAGTAGCCTCACTAGTGTTATCTAAATGTTGCCTTAAATCTACTTAAGAGGAGAAAATTACGCTTATTTGTACTTGTCTCAAGAACAAAAAAGTTAAAAGGAAGTTGAGATGGGGGAGATAGGTGAAGCCAGGTAAAGAGAACCTCCAAAGCTTCTTAATGATCCCATTTTCAATATCGACATTTTTCCATTGGTATTTTAATTTCTTTTTCTCTTATCAATCCACTTTGCGACTCTTTCTTTTTTTTCTTTTTTATTATTTTTTGTGGAAACCCTGGCATGCACGTGATGCATAGGGCATATATCATATATACTTACACCTTCCTTCTTCTATACGATTGTACTCCCTAGTATTTATAGATTTAAGTATACACATCCGTAAAGAATCAGAATATATAATATGATAAATTGATTATTGAAGTCGGGTTGGAATATATCATTCTCTTAAAACAGTAATCTAGGATATGATAACAATAATTTTTTAAAATGCTTAATGCCACCATAAAAAATTAAAATGGAACTCACCTTAAAGTACTAACTTTATTGATTTCTAGGAATAATAATTTCAAATGATATTTATTATTCAAAATATGCGAATGCTATCTTATATATGCATTAGTATCCCACACTACGATATATAAAATACCAAAAAAAATTGTAAAGTAACATTGTGTAAAGGTTTCCTTATACCACAATAATTGTATGGGGTATATATTTTCCTAGTTAAAAATGATTCTTAAACCAATAATCAAGAATATTCTTGATTACATAGACCAAACTACTCTTTAATAACATGAAAAAAGAAAAAAGAATCAAACAAGGCTTCATTTTTTATAATAAGATAATTTATTAGGCCGACCTAATCTGGAACTAATTATTTTAGATAGATGCACAAACTAAAGGTAATTAAGACCATACCAAGAAAAGGCAAAAGTTCTATGTATAATAATAGAGACAAGTTATGTTAACTTTTGAATATTTAATTCTCATTCGAAAGATTCAGACCGTCACATGTTAATTAAACAAGCTATGTACTATAATAGAGACATATGGATTTAGAACTGAAAGTGCGATGACATAGAATCTAAAATTTTCTATATGACAATTAAACCATATACAGTCAATTAAAAAAATGCTATATAAACAGATATATATATATATATATATATATGAAGAACTTAGAATATAAAAATTGCTATACCTACCATAATTGTCTGATTTTATGTGGCGAATTAAAGAAATAGAGATTTTTTTAAAACCATAATAAGAAAAATAATATTCTTGGCCTCCTCTAATAATTAGTAATAAGCTGCTACGTCGTACTCTTGTATTATGCTTTTATAGGCATAGTTATGTATCTATCAGGCAGCCCAGAGACTTCCAAATGTGAAGGTTTCTTGTACTGTATACTTAAGTGAGGCTGAATAATAATTAATGATCCCAAATTCAAGGAGTTTATGCTTATTCACTCCTTCTAATTCTTTACAACCTCCTACTTATAGAAATTTTTTTACGTCAACTAATTAATTATCTTGTTATCTAGCGACATGAAAATTAATGGGAGATTGCGAGTTCAATTTTACTTATAATTTTTGGCTATTATCTATCCATGATCAAGCAAATATCCTAATAATACCTTTATAAAAAAGATTGTGTCTAATACATATCTTCCTTGCTCCTATATACACATCTGAAAAGAATCCCAGAATTAGAATAATTGATGGAGGGTTGGAATGTATATAATTTTTTCTTATAAAAAATAAAGGATGTCACTAATTTATGTAAATACTGAATGCAGCCACAAGAATTACAAAGGCATTGGATTATAAGTGTTTAGAGAGAGAGAGAGAGAGAGAGAGAGAGTTATAAGGGGCATTGGATTCGCTAGTTCGCTTTATTTGTAGGGCATTTATCTGTTTCTCCGAAATTTCCTTTTCTACTGAAAGATTCCCAAATACATTATTATTCCCACTGATAGAAAATTTAAAGAATAAAGCGCATTTAAGAAATATTATTTGTATACAACTTCCTAAAAATCAGTAATCACACACCATCAATATCCTTAAAGTTATAAAATAATAGTTCACTGACAGAATCATATATACGTGCATAAAGAAGAGTGAACTTCAATTATGTTATTAGAACATGAAATGATTATTTTAATCCATAATTAATTAAGAAATATTATTCTTGGTTCCACATAGCTAAAGAAATCACTCTATTTCTTCCCTATTAAAGGAGGCCTGCACTCGTTATTTTTTTGAAGCAAGTTAAGAAAACATACATACATCAGAAGAACAAGCATCGATCAAGTTAGTTTTAGAGCTGTGATCTCACATCTATGGCGACACCGGCAGATCTGAGGAAGATTGGTGTGGAAGGGTTCGCTCTGATAGACGAGTACTATGGTCATCATCAATATCAATTTATTACGAGGGATCATCATCAAGACCTTTTCATCTTTAATATAGTTACAGATAGGGGGATCGGATAATGTTGAATTAAATGCCTAACAATATCGGACAAAAGAAAATTATTATATGATGAATATCTTGGGGCCACCAAGTAATTATTTAAATTATATCTAATATAAATGCAGAGATATATTTGTTTATTTGTAGATGTCTCATATATAATGCCTATCCGATCCCTATACCAAATTAAAGCGCACTTATTAGAGACAATCTCTTTCCAGATCTTCTGTCTTTTCTGCTCCTTCATATATGCAACGTTCCACTTCCTTAGAAATATTCTTCAAAGAGAAATGATATAATTAAAAGAAAGAGGATTAATAAAAAAATTAATTTGAATGTTAAATTTAACATAATGAAGAAAAACTCAAGAGCACGAAGCTCCGAACAAATAGTGAAATTAATGATACCACAACCATTGTATATGGTATATGTTCCTTCAATTTTTAGACAAGTGGAAAGAAAGAAATTAATGATTCTGTTTGTAAACCAATAGTGAAGAAATGTTCTTGATTATTATATGCTAAAGCAAAATCAGATGGGGTTTCTATAGAAGGGGACCTGACCTTGTTACCTTGCCAAATAAGAAGCCAGCAGATAAATAAAAACAATTTAAAATGAGGTTTGGTATATATCTTGTAACTTGTATGCTACTCTTGTGTATGTGAACAAATTAAAGAAAAAGGAAATATTCTGGCAATTGAATTGCCCCAATAACTTTAATGTTTGGTACATTTCTCTCTCCATCTCAGCTTTAGTATTTTAACACATAATTGAGAAATATTCTTGGTACTAGTGGGATGGTCCAACTCTCCAACTTACTTAAATAACTCCAAAAAATAAATATTTGCACAAAAATAATAGTTTATGGGTAAGTGGAATGACCTTTTTAATTTATTTTAATGTTAAAATAACACCATGCAGCTCCGCCCTTTATGTTATATAGCGGTGATTGAATGGTAGCTAATATTTTTACGATTAATTTTAGTTCTAAATATTTTTTTTATATTTATTAATTTTTTTAAATTATCACTATTAATATTCTTAATAATAATCAAATAAGATATAGAAGAAAAGAGTTAAAATATTTTAAAAAAATATGACATATTAACTAATTTAACAAATTTATTTTGTGTTCTTTATTACTGCAATATTTTGTGTTCAAACATGAGTTACTATATATTTTAAGAAATTGAGGTTGGATATAATAATTTTTTTATTAAAAAAATTTAGATAGGTTCGGCACCAGTTCCTATTAAGGTCAGAGTACAACCCTAGGGCTCAAAGAACGTTTATAGGAAATTTATGAGATCGTTTACTAAAAAAGTTCTCACAATAATAATAAAAATTATATTCACATTTTTATAAAATATAAATCTATTTTTTATTATATGTGTCAAGAAAATTTAGTTGAAGACAAAATTGTAAAGTATAAGTAACGTATGGCCAGGTGACGTAATCCAGTAGTGGGCCAAATATTGGGCCGGGACTTTGGGCCAACCCATGTCAGAGAAAGGAATATCTCTTGGCTGCCTATAAAAGGAGCGTCGAAATTGTTCATTCTGAAGCCAAGAAACTATCAGAGAAAAACAGAGTTGAGTTGTGGTTGATCCAACACACATAAATGGCGGCACCAGCAGATCTGAGGAAGATAGGGCTAGAAGGTTTCGCACTGATAGACAAGTACTATGGTCCTCAGAGAAGGGGCAACGTCGTCGTTTATGGACAAATCATGCAACAAACACCTCTCAATCCTAATGATGCTGCATCTTCCATCCTGCTTCCAAAGGCAACCAAACCTCCAATTCAAACCACTCGTTGGGGTAGATCCCTTAAATATTAATCCCTCCAAACACCTTCATTTTGATTTTGTATATATATATATATATTACCAGCAAATATGCATGTAGCTAGCAAAATGAGCTCGCAGACCTGCAATTATATTTATGTCTGCATGGGTCATGGTCTTCTGAAGCTTTATTACCAGTATATATATGTATATATATATCATGTAATTGTAATATATCTATGTCTCTCTGCAGTATGTATATATGTATGCCTGTGTATGAGGTGTTACTGGCCAGCTCATATATATGTTTGGATGGGACGGGGACGGCCTTAATATTACCTCTCGTTCTTATTATAAGCACAAGTTACATATTCCATAATATAATATGTTTTGTTTAGAGTGTCTTAATTTTTTTTACCTTATATATCTAACTAATTAATCCTCCAGTCCTTGTTATTTTATGGACTTCATGCATATTTCATAATATTATATGTTTTGTCTCAAATATAATTTTTTTCACATAATATCCCCGATTAGTTATAACACTTTCTAAGTAATCAACTAAACTCCTCTAGCTTATGATCTTTGAGGGTAATTTTAAGATTTTATAAGAAATAACTAATTTTAACTAACTATATGAAATAGTCAATTAGAGTTTATAAAAAAGGAGTGGAGGGAGTATGAAATTTCATAACCACGTACACAACCAAACACCAATAGCTAATGACTTTTATTAAGTGTAATTTTGAGATTGTACATGAAATAACTAATTTTAACTAAGCTTTCTTAACTTGTATAAAGTAGTTAGTTGGAACTTGTAAAAATGACCAAAAGGATTATTTGTCACCCTATAAAATCCTACTAGCTATGATACTACTTTCATTCTATAATTGTTGGCATAAAGAAATCATGAACTGTCATGAAAAAAAAGAGAGCCAAGCATGGACTTATACTATAGTATATTTGAAATGTTTAATTCCTTTATGTATTCCGGCCTTAAATAGGTCCTTTTCTTGCCATTTTTATGGAAAATATACAGCATACATAGCATGGAAGTTCTGTCTACTGTTAAATTCAGGAAGATCAATTTCATCCTAATTAATTAACAGTTTTCTTAATCAATAATGCTGTGTTTAACCTCAAATAAGACCCATTTCTATTTCAAAAATCACGTATATGAATTCTATAAACTATAAACGTTATATATTTGTCATGCAGTAGAATTAGAACCAGAATTTGTAAAACCAACAATTTGCCGCATCACTGAAATATCATCATAAATGAAACATGATTACGTGGCAGTCGTCATAATTAAGCATTAATTATTGCAGATAGAGTGTTTGACACTATATCGATATATATATATATATATATATATATATATATATATATATATATGGAATCAGATTCAGTGGTGTTCGCTTTCAAGCGTTTCCTTGTGGGAGAAGAGTATGATATTGGATTCTTCGCCAGTGTTCATCACGTTTGATTCTTATCTTCGCCGAATAACAAAAAACCCAGATGACGACGACCACACTTCATTCTTAATTGCGGATGAATCTTAGCCACTTTTGAAGAAGATATATGTTCATGCATGAGAATCAATATATTACGCTTACTCATCAAGCTTCCAACCCTACTGAAACATATCAAACATAATCTTATCAATAAATATCAATTAATGAAAAGTAATTACAACAGTACTTTCATTATCAATTTAGGAATAATCCCTACACTAATTAACTACTAAATAATCTTCTTTCTCCTTCTGTTCCTTCTTTTACTCATCCACTACTCATTCCCAGATTTCAAAGATTGATTACATCTGAAAACAATTACTCAACTAGATCGAGTAATAGTATACACAGTCACACGCACGTACGCAGAGAAAGTAATAAGCCAGCTTATAAATTAGCTTAGTTTAACATTTCTTTTCTTTCATTTTTTATATATGGTTATTTTTCTAGGTCATATTTGAGTATTATTGGATCTAATTAGAAGTATCTCTCTCAAATATATTTTCTATATTTATACCAATTTAAACTAGAGACATCTTACTTAATCGACTAAAATTCCTTCCATTTATACTATGGCCAATCCTTTTCTTTTTATGGGTAAATTTCCTAGCCGTGCAGAGCAACAAACCAAATTATCGAGTGTGTTAGACACATAAGGTTCAAAGTTTGAGTTTGTATAAATAGAGAAACTGTTTTAAGGAAATTTGCTCCGACTTAAATCGACAATACTTTAATATAATTGATGTAACAATGAATATAATATAAGAAAGTTACATATATATAAAAAATGAGAAGATAGATGAGGTAAAAAAAAAATCCCCTCTCAAAGGCCCTAGTTCATAATTAAGGTGCTTTAAACTGAACTATCGGATTTGTTGATTTGTCGGTTAAAAAGCCGTTCCATTTTTTAAAATGAGAAGTAATAACTCATATTAACTCATAATTAAGACAGTATATAAAGGTCAAAGATGCAAAAAATGTTGTCTGAATTATGTGTTAATCTAGCTAACAAATAATCCCAATGGTTAATTAATTAACTTCTTTAAATGCAAATTTTGAAATAATTAACTTCCTAGTCCCATCCGTTGATGTGAAACATAGCACGAAAGGAAGAACAAAAAACATTTTGGCACTTATAATTACACTTCTATATATTTATCTATTGTAACAATTCCTGTTGAGAATTCTATGTTATTCCATATATTGTCAATTAATCTAAATTTGAGCCACAATAGATATCAAAAAAGTGAAAATTCTTCTATTGTAACTGTTTTTATTTAATTACTACTCCAGCTCGAATTACCAAAAATTTGTCTCTTGTTTCTGGTCTTCCCAGACCGTTTTATGTATTAAGTGGAGCTAATTTTTTCTTTTTGTAAAGAAATTTTTGGAAATAGGTTGTGCTCATCCACGATCTAATGGTAAAACGAAATCTCTATTCCTCCTAGGCAATACCAATGTCTGGCAGGGCGAGCTGTCTATTACCCTCAGGCATAAACTTAAGCACTCATGAGTTAGGATGTCTCTCTAAATACCGCGATTGGAACCACAACAAAATAGTACTCCTTAGGATTTGAACACATTCTAAATGATCGCATATCTCACTTATTTATCAGTTGAACCCACGAACGATGAGTTTAAATAGTGGAACTAAATTAATTAATTATGAAGCATCATTTCATGTCCTCAACATATAAAAAGATCGAACATTTTCCACGTGGCGGATTAATTGCTTCCCTTTATCTTCTTTTCATCACCCACTTTTTTTGGAGTCCTAATTACTCTTTTTTTTTAACTTAATGATATGAAATGTAACTTTTTCTCTATATATGGAAGTAATGGAATAGAAATTATTGAGAGGAATCTTGAAATTAAAGGACCAATATCTAATCAACCGGCCGAAGCTTTTTTAGATTTAAAAGAATATAGGTAGGACATGTAATAAAGAAAAAAGAAACATTTCTTTTTCTTTGTAAGGAATTGGATCCATAAAGAAATGGGAACTAAATCCTTTATGTTTCTTCTTTATAGCTGTTTTTCATTTGTAAAACCGAAAATAACCTCCCAAAAAACCCAAAAAATAAAAGGAAATCATTATTAGGTTATTTTAATAATCAAGTGTATAGCATATATTCTACTCGCTAGGCTATTTAATTGATATAAGCGATGAATAAGACAATTAACACACATTAAGAATATGATTATTTTATCAACAAATTTGGTTAAGGTAATAAGTAAATAAGTGACATCACTCTAAAATACAAATTCAAATATTAAAAAACGTAATGTGAAAATTCTTTTACTATTTCATATTATATCCATGACAAAATAAAAAAGAAGCTTCGTTATACGATTAAAAAAGAAGAAATAAAACATATTCTTGCACGATTTGAAATGTACAAGTGATTTAATTGTAGTCACTCACATATTCACAATATTCGAACATGTGTAATTAATTAATCATTGACACACATTAAAATAGATCACGATCATAGTCATTAGCTAGAAGGTGACAATTTTTTTTTTAAGGGTGAAATTCCAAAAGATATCCTCTTTTTTATGCCTTCAATATTCTACGTTCTCCTTGGTCCATCAAAGATTTTCCCCCATGCCCACAAATCTACATTCCAATAGATTTGTTGACTTGTTTGCAAATTCTTGTTGATAAAGATATAGGAATTTCTTTAATTTCCCTCGTCTTGGTTTTTTGGTACGTAATTCAAAAACAAAATATTCTTGTTGATTTTTCTTTTTTGGTGAGAAATCTGAAAGTTATTAGTATGATATTAAAATTCAACTGGATTAATCAGTCAAATTGGTAAACTGGTACACCATTCTTCTAATTAATCTGATCAAGAGTTTTAAACAGTGTTTAACTATATTGAATTTTATATTTTTTTAATTATTGAGCTTGAAATGATATGATTTTGAGTTTAAAAAAATAACTTATCATTTTTTTAATAACTATGTTTTGTTGGATTAAGTATTGCTTATACATGAATGCTCTATTTATTTGTGGACTAATATCGTTTATTTAAATATTACTTTTTTTATGATCATATATGATTTTTTTTATTTTTAATTAAACTATATTATTTTAATTAAGATTGAGTTCACTTCAATTCATCATGATTGGATCGCCGGCTCTAGAATCACTTTTTGACAAATTCAATAACCAATTTTTAACTTACTTATGAGTTTGTCTCAACTTGGGAGGTTATCCATGTTCCTATGCAAGGGAATTCCTTTAATTTCCCTCGTCTTGATTTTTTGGTACGTAGCTTGCACAACACGCACTGTAGTTTTTCTTTAAAAAAAATTGAAAACTACCATATGATGATGTTTATAAAAATTAAAAGAACTAGTGGAATTATTGTGCGAATTACATAATGGAAAAATCCTTATATTCGAAAAACCCCTTGATCGTGAGTTCCACTGCCCCTTTGGGTCCTAGTTATCTCTTATTCCTCCATTGTTACAATTATTTAGAATCTCTTTGAAACCAAAGAGAAAAAATAAATATACAAAGCTAAATTAATGCCACATCCCCTAAAGAATCTCAATTTTATCAACACAGCATCATCACTGTTCCCTCATTTGACCCACGATTTGACACCTCTTCTCTTGATTCTCTAATTACTGTTTCACTATATGCAAATCTGACTCACATGAATATAGAACTTATCCGTTTTAGCCCTAAAGTTCTCTACAAAGACCCATCAATTTGTTGGGTAAAATTGTTTCCCAGCTTCAATATCCATCCTATATTGTGCCCCAAATTATTTGATACCCCATCTAGAAACCTCAGTTAAAATTAGACTGAGCCTTCGTCGAATCTATTTATCTACTCACATTTTGATTCTCAATAGCCAAATGCAAAGCTCCCACAATGTGAAGTCTAAAAAAAATAGATATATACAGCCTTACATTTATAAGAGAATAAACTATTTATAAGATTTAAACTTGTGATTTCTACATTGCAGACAACAATCTTATTATTACTCTAAATCTCACACTTTTGTTTCTCAACAATTTTCAACTGTACAATGTATAAGACTCCTACTAAGTGATGTCTGAAAATGAATATATGGATACAATTTTACTCCCATAAGTGAATAGATTATGTTTAAGATTTTAATATATGTGAGCTCCGGGTTAGATGACAGCAACCTTATCGTTGCTCCAAATCTCACCCTCTCCCATCAAACTTGGTCAAGAGATGGATAGATATACACAAGCTAGATTGTTTCAAGATTTGAACCTATGACTTTTAAGTTATATGATAATAATTTTACCGTCGTTATAAAGCTCACTCTTTCGCATCAAACGTGGTTAGGAGATGGACAGATATACACATAATCTATACTGTTTCAAGATTTGAACCTATGATCTCTAAGTCATATGATAACAATCTTCCTCCGAATCTCACCCTCTTGATTCTCAACAATAATAATGCAAATTTAAGAGTATAAGTATGGTCCCACAATAAGGAATGTTACTGTATGTGTGCATTTGAGGTGGACCTCTATAAAATGGCCATGACCTTGCAATTTCTTTACTCAAAGCGAAGCAAAGCACCAGATCCTCTCATAGTTCTGTACGTTGGTGTGATTGTTTCAGAGAAAAGCAGCTAATTAATCAATGGCACCTCAGATAGATATTGCGAAGATATTTGGTCGCCAGAAGAGTTTTGGGAACCCTCACCAGTCACCTCAAAATCTGTGCCAGTACAAGTTTTATCCAACCTACAAGACGACCACTACAGTTATTCAATTGAAATCAGATGATCATCTCATTAAATGCAACGAAGCTGCTTCAAGGTCCTTCAAACCAGATTGCAGAGCGGAGCTGAACCACACAGGTTTGGTGGGTTAGTCACTGATCATGAATCTGATCTTATCGTCACCACCAAAATTTGTACACGTTTTTGTCTCAAACTAGTTATAGGTAGTTAATAACCATATAGACTAGATCTTTTCCCCCCCTTACCCCCTTTAATTTTGCATGGCTTAAGGCTTTTTACCAATCATTAGCTATATATATATATATATAAATTCCCTGCGAGTTATGTACAGAGAGAAGTTATTAGTACTACTAATATCTATATGCGTATCATCCAGCTTTGTTCTTATGATCTTTTACTACTTCTCTGACTGATGAGATTTACGTTGTAACTTTGAAGCAACCAGTTGGGATTCAATGGGACTCCTCAGAGGTCAAGAATTTACATTTAAAAAGAAGTTTTGAAGCAAAAGTATTATTATTAGCTGATTGATTTAAATCTGATTTTAATCGTGCAAACCCTAAGATCTTTATGCCTGGGACTGTTATGAAAAAGATCACTATATTTTTCCTTCTTTCGTCAAAGTGTGAGTCTCTAAACTCTCGTTATATAATAAAGGGTGTAAATTTATTCATGGATTAGAACTAAACTATGACTTTTACTTAAATAAAAGTTATTAGCCATACGGTTCATAAAGCTAATCCCACAATTTGTAGAACAAAGATGGTTATTATTATTGTTGTAAAAATCATTACTGTCATAACAAAGATTAACTTCAGTAATTACTAGACTATGAATCCCAGGCTCTCAGCAATGGCCTATGCATGACGCACAAAGGGCAACAAGGGTGTAGAATCAGAATTTTTCAAAGAGATTATTGGATGTAAAATGAGACAAGACAGGTAAAAATATTGAGGTACAAAGCATATTTCATGACTCGTGGTGACAGCATATTTTCCACATCAATTGACGTGACAAAAAGTATTTTTTTTTATTTTTAGAGCATATAATTAGGTAAGTTGAATTTCGTCCTACTCACCTATACGTTAATATAAACTTGAAGATAAATTTTACAAGGGGAACATTCAACAAATTTATTAGCTAGAATCGCTTAGTTAATAACTTATCAAATATCTTAGTTTTTTATAAAGCATAATAGTATAATATAATCTATATGTAAATGATCTTATTTAGTGAGATAAAGTTTATTGATATTATAAAATACCTTTATAAAATTACTTATAAATTACTCGTTATAAAGGTCTTCACATTTTCATGAAATTTTAACCCACAAAAATGAACTAATTTTCGTTAGTTGGGGGGGGGGGTGTCGTTCATATTTTATGTTATGAAAGAAATCCTGTTTTTGGGAACATGTCAGTAAAACAGAGAGGTTGTGGGAGCAAAAATAGCCCAAGTTATGTGGTACAATATGCATGCACACTAATTTTAGATATCCCATTTATAATATCCACAAAATCCAGAACATGTTCCACTATATCAGAAGCCCAAAATAGAATCAGCGGTTTCCAAGAACACAAGGTATACATATATAAATCAAAGAGGGATCACTTCCCTCATATGTTCATGAAAGAGAGTTACGTACATTAAAGAGGGACCGTTTTCCCCATTTCACGTCCTAGCCTCCATCCCCAGGAGGCTACGACGACGACGTGCCTTAATATACATATACATACAGAAGAAGAAGAAGAAGATAGATCTATATCCATTCATATATATAATTAATTAACATCAAAAGGAGTTCGAGAGGTTGGTGCAATGGGCAATGCAGGAAGATTAATCGTTCTTGCATTGTGTATCACTTTGGTGTGTTGTGACGATGGTGATGGTGGATCACAAAAGAGGAAATTACCAGTTGCTGGGCCTGATATGTTCAAGGGTATTAATTTAGCCAGGGACGTTATTGCTGCTGATGAGAAAATTATCAACGTCGTGAGTTTTGGAGCCAAACCTGATGGCAAGAGTGACAGCACTCAGGTAGTTTATGATTCATTCATCAATTCAATATAATCTTGAACCTTTTTCATCAAGTAAATAAATGGCTATTGATATTGATTATTGTGCATGCAGGGTTTCATGCAAGCATGGCAAGCAGCCTGCAAATCCACGACGAAGGCGAGGATGTACGTGCCGGCGGGATCATTCTTGGTTGATTCAATGTTCTTCCAAGGGCCATGCACAGCTCCAGGAGGTATCACAGTTCAAGTTGAAGGAACCGTTTTGGCTTCCACAGATCCTTCTGTATACGAGAATGGCGAATGGCTCATGTTTGAGAACCTCGTCGGCATCAAACTCATCGGTGGTGGTACCTTCGACGGTCAGGGCAAGTCTTTCTGGGAATACAACGTCGACTGCGACAAAAACCCCGGCAGCACATGCGTCAGACTCCCCAGCGTAAGCTATTAATCACTTCATACGATTATTCTATTCATGCATGGCTTACAAAATAGAAGTACTGTGAGTTGACATGGATTTGATGTTTGATATTTGCAGAGCATATTCTTCAACAACGTGACGAATGGACTGATACAGAACATAAGGTCATTGAACTCGAAAGGGTTTCACATCTTCCTCACGAACTCTGCAAACATAAGAGTAAGAAAAGTGAAGCTGATTGCACCAGCTGATAGCCCCAACACAGATGGCATTCATATAAGCCACTCCATCAACATCATTGCCTCCAAGAACACCATTGGAACTGGAGATGACTGTGTTTCTATCATTCAAGGAGTCAAGAATGTTGCCATCAACAGACTCACCTGTGGCCCAGGACATGGCATCAGGTAATGATATAATTAATACTCCCTCTACTCTTTAATATAAGAGTTAATAAATTTTTTTAAATAGATTAAAGAAATTAGATAAATTAATTAATTATCACCAAATCTAACCCTTTAAAGATAAATTCATATTATACACTCTTTAATCTACCCAAATTAGTAACCTAACTCTTATCTTGGGTATAATTAATTAATTTATTTATTTGGCTTCTTTAATCTATAAAAAAAATTTAACTAACTCTTATATTAAGGACCAAAGGAGTACAATATTTCAATATAATAACCCATTACTACTGAATTCTTTGAAGAGGATAAATTCATGGATTGTGTGTTTCTACAGTGTTGGTAGCCTTGGAAAGTATGATGAAGAGCTGGAGGTGAGCAACATTCAAGTTCAAGACAGTACCTTGGTGGGCACAACCAATGGTCTGAGACTCAAAGCATGGCCAGATAAGTATCCTGGAGCAGCTTCCTCTATATTCTTCTCTGGCATTACCATGAACAACGTTAAAAACCCCATCATCATTGATGAACAGTACCAATGCGATCCTAACAACTGCAAAGCCAAGGTAATATAATAAGTATTAATTATTCCCTGCAAGTTTCACTTTGCTAAATACTGGTGTTTGTGTTTGATTATTGTGCAGCCATCATTGGTGAAGCTGAGCAACATACGTTTTACAAATATAAAGGGAACTTCAATGTCACCAATTGGAGTGGACTTAAGGTGCAGTCAACTGTACCCATGCCAAAACGTTGTACTTCAAAACGTTGACCTCAAGATGGGAGACGAACCTGTTACCAGTAGATGTCTCAGCGTCAAACCCACCTATCTTGGCATAAATACCCCATTGCCTTGTTCTAATTAGGTCAACCTTGTTTTTGATCATATAGAGAGAGAGAGGCAGGGAATGTGAGAGCTTATTCTTGTAGCTGCACCGGTACAGATAATGCCTATCTCAAAGATGTATTATTGGTTATATATAATGAAATGGGGAAAATGTCCTATTTTTTTGATTAATGGTATCACTTTTTTTTTTTTTGATTTTTAGGGATAGTTTTGGATTTTTTGATGAATCATAATGATGAACTCCCCTAAAATAACAACAACAACTAAATATATTTCGGTTACATAGATCACATAGTATTATTGTATTCTATCAACAACTAAATATTTAGATAAATTATTAAATAGAAAGTCCCCTTCAATGAATTCATTGAACTTTCATAAAACCAAGTAAGAAAAACCAACTTCAGTAGCTAAATTCATTTACCTAACACATAATTAGAAATAACTAACTTCAAAGTATATATTGGAAGGCAACTGCTGTTAAGGCTTCAGAGGATGAGGTTTGGTAATGTTCCATATAGTTTTGTGTACAAATCTAATCATGCTAAGTAGGTGAGAGGACCGTAACATCAAAAACTGAAGAAGGCTTGACAAAGTAATTATTGAATATTAATTTCAGTTGTTGCAGTTAACCAATTCATGAACAAGTCTCCCTTCATATGGCATCTTAATTCGCTTAAAACTACTTTACTTCTATTACAGTTTCCCGTATGTTAAATTTATTTGGTCAGATAAAGCGGTTATGTTTTTTAAATGCATTTTAGTATGAGAAATAGCGGCCAGTTTCATCTTGGAAGCCAATGCTTCATTTTCTTCTTGTTAAGCCATGGAGGGGAAAAAGTTTCGTTGAAGAGCCCTATTCAAATGGTAAACTTCTCTATTTATGACATAATTAATATGTATTAAGTTAAATGTGGTGTGAAAGACTTCAAATTTCTTATATCCGACACTGTGAGCTAATAAATATGAATTGCATATCGTGCTAAAAGTAAAAGATCAGTTCTTGCAGTATTCCTCGAATGTTCAAAGCAAGTTGGGTGATCCTCCTGGTCTTGTATCGAAATGACATGCAAGTGTTGTTATCTTTCTTGTTTTCTGTTCTTAAACGGTAACATTGCTCAGTAATGAGAGAGCAATGGAATCACATTGCACAAAGAGCTATACTGATGAAACTTAAGAGATCACCGGATAGTAAATGAACTTTATGATCTTGAGAATAAACCCATAAATGCCAGTTAAACTGTTACAATTCGAAAGAAACTCCACCCACAAAGATAGGTCAGCATTGAAGAATTAATATAGAGCAACAAGAGCAGCTCGGTATCGCTTAAGCGAGGTCTCGAGTTCGAGCCTTGGCGTACGCAGAAAATCCCCGTTGGGAGACTCATCCACCATAGCCAGGTGCGCGACGCGGGTCGGATCCGGATGTAGTCGGAGCAAAGCTCCGATGAACCGGGTGGGCAACAAAAAAAAAAAATATATAGAGCAACAAGATTAATTGCCCTAGTTCAAGAAACTCAAGTTTAAATATTACTAGATAAGGAGCCAAAGTGCTGAACTCCAATAAGATCTGACAAGTCATAGTTTTAGGGAATCTGCTAAAAATGCAGATAATTATATTATGCATAAGTATAGCAGTAGTAGCAGCATGTATGGCCACTTTTCGAACTGGTGCAGCCGGGGCTCCAGTTCCTGAACCTGCGGATGAATCGCCTGCACTGAATTCAAGAGCTGTGAGATATTATGATGTTACAAATTATGGAGCAGATTCTGATGGGAAGATAGAAAGTAGCTCTGTAAGTTATTGTCTTGGTGGACATGAGTTCAGGTTTCATTACTTAATCTATTGGAAAGAGGTTTGACCAAAAAAAAATCCAATTGAAATTTGAAGAAAACTAGTGCAAAAAATCTCTTAAGGAGTCACATTTATACTAGTAATTATTAGGTTAATTAACGACAAGGAATTATATTTACAAGTTTGAAAAATTGAAACACTCGACACATACTCACCTTTGTCTCCATAAGCTGCCCTGTAATCACATATCATTAATACTTATAATAGGCATTCAAAGCAGCTTGCGAGGATGCATGCTCTGCTGTAGAAAACTCAGTGTTGCTGATTCCAGAAGGAACATTCTTGGTTGGTCAAGTCTCATTTTCAGGGCACTGCCCCAACAATCAGCCCCAAAGCCTTCTTATCTTCTGATTGGATTGTGTTCAGAGCATTGAATGGTATCAACATTACTGGAATCAATAGTATGGCACTCTTGAATGGTCAAGGTGCTGAATCATGATCCAAGCATGCTTGCCACAAGATCAAGAATTGCCCCAATCACCCTAGCGTGAGCCCCAAGTTATCACTTGTTTCGTGTTCTTGCAAATGTTTACCCTGTATATTTTCACACTGATTAAACAATCTTGGGCTCTGCAGAGTCTGAAGTTCATGAATGTTTCAAATGGGACAGTGAGTAACATAAGTTTGGTGAACAGCAAGTCCTTCAATGTTGTGATCTACGAGTGTGACAACATGAACGTGTCAAAGTTAAACATCAAAGATCCCGCTGATAGCCCAAACAGCGCTGTCACATGAGTCTCTCCTGTAACATCAACATCACCTCCTCAACAATAGGAGTTGGAGATGACTGTGTTTCTATCATTCTAGGAGTCAAGACTGTTTTCATCAACAGACTCACCTGTGGACCTGGACATGGCATTAGGGAATATAATTGATATGCTATTTCAATAACCTGTTACTGAATTCTTTCAAGAGGACAAATTCATGGACTGTTTGTTTTCTGATTGGGTTTTACAGTATTGGTAGCCTTGGAAAGTATGCAGACGAGCAGGAGGTAAGGAACATTCATGTGCAGAACAGCAACTTGGTGGGCATAGACAATAGTCTGAGACTCAAAAGCATGGCCAGGTAAGTATCCTGGAGCAGCTTCGTCTATAGTCTTCTCTGGCATTACCATGAGCAATGTTTAAAACCCCATTATCATTGATGAACAGTACCAATATGATGCTGTGTTAGATTAACCTCTCCTACTTACTATCTCTATAAGAATCTCATAAAGAAGTAGAATAGAAGCCAAGAGAATCTCTAAATAATTTCTTTATTTCACTTCCTGCTTAATCATGAATAAGCTATGAAATATAAATAGATGCAGAATTACAAATTGACTCTCCCTACATTATAAGAAAATATACCCATGACCAAAGAAATAAGAGCATGATAGACTGACTCAAGTGACTCCCTACTAACATAGTGGGATAAACGAAATAATTAAATAAATAATTAACTGCTTAGACTTTAGTCATATCACCCTATCATATTGACAACTGCAAAGCCAAGGAGTATTATTTTATTCCCTGCAAGTTTCAGCTACATAGGGAATGGTTTTAGCATGCTAAAATCTGGTGTTTGTGTTTGATTGTGCAGCCATCATTGGCAAAGCTGAGCAACATACGTTTTTCAAATATAAGTGGAACTTCATCATCACAAATTGGAGTGGACTAAAGGTGCAGCCGACTGTACCCATGCGAAACGTTGTACTTCATAATGTTGACCTGAAGATGGAAGGCAAACCTGTTACCAGTAGATGTGTCAGTGTCAAACCCACCTATGTCGGCATAAATAACCCATTGCCTTGTTCTTAATTAGGCCAATCTTCTTTTTGATCATATAGAGAGAGAAGGGGAATGAGGGACAGATTATGGGGGTCAATGTGCGGTACAGAGATCGCGAGAGAGAGAAATAAGAGGAAACAACTCTATATTCAACAGAACCTAATGAAGTACACATGTTCTATTTATACTACTAATCTACTTGCCTATTCTGTTGCACTTCAATAACAGAAGTAGTTACAAGTATTATACTGACAGCTAAGCCCGCGCTATTGCTACTATTTCTAATTCCCACGTATCAATTTGGGAGCTTATTCTTGTAGCTGCACCAGTACTGATAATGCCAATCTCAAATATGTATTGATTATACATAATGAAACGGGGAAAATGTCTTATTCTTTTGATTAATGGTCTCAACCTTTTTTTTCCTTTTTTTTTTTTTTATTTTGAGTTTTACGAATAGTTTTGGATTTTGTTGATGATTATAACAATAAACTCTCCTAAAACAACAACAACAAGCCTTATCCATTAGGTGAGGTCAATTATATATACCGTATATTGTCATTGTGTTCTATCAACAACTAAATCTTTAGATAAATTATTAACCAATAAGTCCAGTTCAATGACTTCATTGAACTCTCCTAAAACCAAGTAAAAAAACAACAACTTCAGTAGCTAAGTTCATTTATACTGTGTACTTAACACAGAATTTTAAATAACTAACTTCAAAGCATATTGTGGAAGGCAACTGCTGTTAAGGCTTCAGAGGATGAGCTTTGATAATGTTCCATATAGTTTGTGTACATATCTAAGTATGCTAAGTTGGTGAGAGGACCGTAACATCAAAAAAATGAAGAAGGCTTGACAAAGTAATTATTGAGTATTTCATTTGTTGCAGTAAACCAATTCATGCAAATACATTGACAAGTCTCCCTTCCTATGGCATCTTAATTCGCTTAAAAGCTATTTTACTTAGATTACAGTTTCCTGTATGTTATATTTATCTGGTCAAATAAAGCGGTTATGACAGATGAAGTTGTTCTTTTTTAAATGCATTTTAGCATGAGAAATAGCAGACAGTTTCATATTGGAAGCTAAAGTTTCATTTTATACTTGTTGAGCCATGGAGGGGAGAAGGTTTTATTGAATAGCCCTCTTCAAGTGGAAAACATCCCTATTTATGACATAATTAATATGTCTTTAAGTTAAATATGGTATGAAAGACTTCAAGTTTCTTATATCTGACGGTGTGAACTAAGAAATATGAATTGGATATAATTTAATACTTTTTTATCATGCTAAAAATAAAGGATCAGTTCTTGCAGTATTTTAAAATAACAAGAATTAATGGAAGGTTTAAAGCAAGTTGGTTGATCCTTCTGGTCATGTATGGAAATGACATGCAAGTGTTATCTTTCTTGTTTTCTATTCTTAAACGGTAACATTGCTCAGTAATGAGGGAACAATGGAATCACATTGCACAAAGAGCTAATACTGATGAAATTTAACAGATCCCTGGATGGTAAATGAACTTTATGATATTGAAAAGAAACTCATAAATGCTAGTTAAACTGTTACAATTAGAAAGAAACTCCACCCAGAAAGATATGTAAGCGTTCAAGAATTGATAGAGTTACAAGATTAATTGCCCTAGTCCAAGAAACTCAAGATTAAATATTACAAGATAAGGAGTTGTGGCTACGCTTGAGCCAGAGTGCTCAACTCAAATAAGATCTGACAAGTCACAGTTTAAGGGAATCTGCTAAAAAATGCAGATAGTGGCATTAAGCATAAGTATAGCAGTAATAGCAGCATGAATGGCCACTTTTCGAAATCATGGCTCCAGTTCCTGAACCCGAGGATGAAGCGCCTGCCCCGAATTCAAGAGATGTGAGATATTATGATGTTACAAATTACGGAGCAGATTCTGATGGGAAGACAGAGAGTAGCTCTGTAAGTTATCGTCTTGCATCTGTAAGGGTGGGCATAAGTTCAGGTTTTATATTTTACATTGATATTGAGTGAAGATTCTTTATACTTTATACATATAATAGGCATTCGTAGCAGCATGGAAGGATGCATGCTCTGATGCAGAAAACTCAGTGTTGTTAATTCCAGAAGGAACATTCTTGGTTGGTCCAGTCTCATTTTCCGGGCCCTGCCAGAACAACCAGTCCCCAAAGATAGAGATCGCCGGCACTCAAAAGGCTCCAAGAAGTCCCCAAGCCTTCTTATCTTCTGATTGGATTGTGTTCAGATCATTGAATGGCATCGCCGTTACTGGAATCAATGGTATGGCACTTTTGGATGGTGCAGGTGCTGAATCATGGTCAATGCTTGCCACAAGATCAAGTATTGCCCCAATCGCCCTACCGTGAGCTCCAAGTTATCATGTGTTTCATGTTCTTGCAAACATTTATACTGCATATTTTCACACTGATTAAACAATCTTGGTCTCTGCAGAGTCTGAAGTTCATGAATGTTTCACATGGGACAGTGAGCAACATAGCTTTGTTGAATAGCAAGTTCTTCCAGTGATCTACAAGTGTGATAACATGAACGTGTCAAAGTTAAACATCAAAGCACCCTCTGATAGCCCAAACACAGACGGAATTCACATTAGTCTAGCCTCTAACGTCAGAATCACCTCCTCAATAATAGGAGTTGGAGATGACTGTGTCTCCATCGGATCAGGCACCACAAACACTTCTAGCTCATTTGTGCATTGTGGTCCAAGCCATGGAATCAGGTACTAAGTCTTATTTCTATATCATGTCAATGTTTGAAACAATTAGGAGTGAAAATTGGCCCAACGACTTGTAAAGGGCCTATGGCCTGGCCAAATTAAAAATAGGAGCAGGGCCAAATTTTTTTGAAGGCCTGTTTCACTTAACAGGCCAGGCCTAGGTAGTCTGAGAAGCCTATTAAACTTGTCAAGCTGACTTGGGCCTGTTGTAGCCTATTTAGAGGTGGCTTATTATTTGCATGTTTTCTAGTGAAGGTATGTTTTAGTATGTTTGAAGTCCTAGTCCTATTAGCTTGTTTGAAATTTTTTAAAACTATAAGTCCTTTTAACAGGCTTCAAGCCAAGTCAGGCTTAGACTGGAAAAAGAAACCTATGACAAGCTACAAGCTAAACTCAGGCTGATTTGTTATAAGATAGGCCAAGCCTATTAAGAGTAAAGTCTGACTTGTTTCCATCTCTAGATACAATATAACAAACACATATAAAAGTTTCATTTATTGTGTTTTGGCATAGCGTGTGAAGCCTGGTAAGATACTAAGATGAGATGGATGTTCATGGAGTTCATGTTTCAAACTGTACAATCTATGGTACTCAGAACGGTGTGAGAGTGAAAACCTGGCCAGGGGCTTCCCCTGGTCAAGCTTCAAATTTAGTGTTTAAGGACATAGCCATGATTAATGTCTCAAACCCCATTATAGTAGACCAACCATGCTGTCCTTCTAGTACCTGAGAGAGTGTGAAGGTAAAGCAATTGAGAACTGAAGATTGAAGAAGAAGCATGTTTCTTGTTGGGTTTATGTTAATGATGATTGCTTGTTTCTTGTTTTTGAGTTTTATAGCCATCGAGAGTGAAGCTGAGGGACATGAAGTTCAAGAACATCAGTGGAACATAGAGCTCCAAATTTGCAGTAAGTCTGCTGTGCAGCTCAGATTTCCCTTGTGAAAATGTGGAGACAGCTGACATCAATCTGAAATCCACAGTTGCAGAAGATTTCGAAACGTACAACTTTGTTACAAGAGGTGGCATTGATGTTTTAAAAGTTGTTAATTCTTAATTATGTGGCAGTTCTTGTTCAATATCCCTTCTGTTATTTTATTTTGCATTGAGTATTTCAGTCTTTGTTTCCTAAAAATGACAACCTGCATGAGTTGTGTTCTCTTAGAAGAAGCTAGATCCCTAGAACTAGAGAGGAAGATGGCCAAACTTTTGTACTTAGTAAATTTATAGAGTTTTAGAAAAGAAGATAGATTTTATTTTGAATAAATAAATAAAGCTACCTTATCAGTATGAAATATGAAATATAAATTGTGAACTATGCCTCAATATTATATTTCATCATGCAAAATGCCAAAGCTTTTCAAAACTTAATTTTAAATTCATAGGAGACATTTGTACTCTAAAATATTTTATATCCGTGAAAAAGATTAAATTATCCACTCTATGTGACTTATTTTCTCACAAAATGGTCTTATCGATTTATTCTCTCATAAATAAAATATATTTAATTGATTCTCAATTAATCTATTGTAAATAAAATTAATAAAGGTAATATAATATTCTCTGTCAATCAATTTACTGTTACTTTCATTTACGTTTACAATATAATTGACCAAAAAGTATAATAATAAATGTTGCAAGTGATCAAATTGAATTAAACTACACAAAATTGACACACATTTGTAGATAACCAAATGGAGAAAGTAAACTAAGAGATTAAAAAGAAAAACAAGGCTTTATAATTACGCAGAATCACTAGAACGAGAAGATTGAAACAGAGTTGATTTTCTGGCCCAAAAAAGGGGTCAATTCTGCCTTCTCAAACGACGCCGTTCCTTCCACATTGTCTTTGTACCCCTGAAGCCTGAACCCAAAGGACTGATACAAATCTCATAGTCGGCGATACCCTGGTAACGAATGGCGCACTTCGCCCGGCGCACCTTAGCATCTTCCCTCGCGCGAGCTCTCTCTCTTTCTTCCTCTTCTTCTGCGACCGGTTCTCGTTCTCGTTTTGCACTGCCCTTGCTCGCCTCCAAACAAGCCCTACTGGTTCCAAATCGATCCAAAACCTCCGGGTCGGGTTACTCGCCCCTGAACGACCCGTCGCCGAACTGGAGCAACCGCCCTCCTAAAGAGACGATTCTTCTCGATGGCTGCGACTACGAGCACTGGCTCATTGTCATGGAGTTCCCCGATAACCCCAAACCCACTGACGAGGAAATGATCCACGCATATGTGAAAACCCTAGCCCAGGTCGTCGGAAGGTAAAGAATTTCTTTTTTCTTATTCTAAATTTCTGATCGGACCTCACTCCTGGGGCTTTTCTTCTCATAAGGATTCGTTTTGTTTGGTACAGTGAGGAGGAGGCCAAAAAGAAAATATACTCTGTTTCTACTGCCACGTATACTGGTTTTGGTGCCCTGATGTCCGAAGAGCTTTCTTACAAAGTTAAAGGTAATCGCTTGTCTTTGGTATATAAAAGCTGAGGCTCTTTCCTCTGCGTCCTTTAATTTGGTTGATGTTCATGGCTGCTTCACTAAAATAGCTTATTCCGGCCGTAGCTGAGTTATTAGAGTCTTATTGAATGCTATTTTGATGCTTCAATGAAATTTTGTGTTTTGATAATCACATAAGTCCATTTCATATGATCATATCAGAGGTGATCAACTTTCATATAAATATAACTTTGTTGGTCAAAGCGGTGACTTTGGGGCTATATACAGCTTGTTTATATGCATGTCATCTTGGATATTTTGGCTGGATAAAAAATCTGAAGTTCATTTCTCTAGGTTATTGAATTGGGGAATGTTATTACAGTTGCCAAAGGAACGCCCTAAGTCTTGATAGTAATTGTTGTTTTTTTCTTTTTGCTTCCCTGATAGGATTGCCTGGTGTTCTTTGGGTGTTGCCGGATTCATATCTTGATGTTCCCAACAAAGATTATGGAGGTGAGTGATTAATCTTCTGTATCCCCCTTCCCCCTCCCTTTTCTCAAATGAAAGTGATGCCATGGCTTTGTGGTGAACTGCAGGTGATTTATTTGTTGATGGGAAAGTAATCCCTCGGCCACAGTATAGGTATAGTGAAAGGCAAACAACAAGGAACAGGCCTCGGCCAAGATATGATCGGCGCAGGGAAACAATGCAGGTTGATCGGAGAGAGCCTGCTCATTTACAGAATCTGAGCCAAGGTCAGAGAGGGCCTATGCAGCAATCAAGTCCAATTGATAGCCAAAACCCTGCTTCAGGTGGAGGAAACCAAGCAAATTTCAACAATAGCTGAGTAGGCAATGCTTGAGAAATTTCTATACATGTGAGAAACTAGTTTGCTAGTCGAGAAAGCTAAGGTTTCATTTCAATGCACCTATTTGGCAGCATGATAAGGAAGAAATCATCTGTACTTGGCAGATTGAGTCAAGCACAAAGCGTGGAAATTATATGATCTTTCAATAGGTTTTAGATTGTTGAGCATTGATTTTCGCTAGAACTGATATTTCCTTGATGATCTCGATTGAGATAGTAGATTCTGTCTCTGCAGTTAGTGGATTTTCAAAGCTTCAAGTTACCCAGAATTTTCAAATCCAGCCAAAGATTGCTCATTGGAAATTACTGTGCCTTGAGTTGTCTTGATCTAACATGATTTTCCCCCTTTCCGTCGCAGAAACAAGCGCAGCATATGTTAAGATTGATAAAAAAAATATCTCTAGGCTATAATATATCCCGCCTATTTCAATGAATATAAGAGATTTTAGAAATTCCTAGGGAATGGCTTATAAAAAAATTGTTTGTCCTGTTCTTAGACACTTCGATCCATATACTCATTTTTTGATAAATTAGCGTGCAGGGAAAGTTCTCTTAATATTCATCTAGTAAAGCTTCCAATCAAAATGAACTACTAATGCTAATTCAATATTTTGAAAATTAAAAAGCGTAATTTGTTCGGAGTAAAATAATCTTATTTTGATTGGAAAAGTAAGATTAGTCTGATTCTGATGTTCAGATCAAATGAATAGGTGTAAAAGGCTAAATTTGCATAAAACTACAATGGACTTGGATGTAATGTTTAATTATCTAATAATTAGCTCTGGTAAAAAAATCTAATAATTAACCTCTGTGTAAATATAAGTTTTACATTTTAATTTTAAGAAAATCAATAATGGTAATGCTACATTCGTTTGTGAAAAAATTGGTAAATTCGGTTATTCTTTACCACTAAAAATTCCAAATTTGAAATCATGCCATTGGCTTCCCTGTCCATGCCAATAAATAGACATTTCCAGGTATTCTGGATCTCCTTCTCGTAAGAGAGAGATTTGCAGAGGAGCTTGCCTTTTGAAGGTAATCCATTTACGATCACGAATCTTCGTGTACCAGGTACACGTAGATCCTCTATTCTTCCGATCCCGCCCATAGGTTGCAAATTCTCTTTTACTTGTTTTCGGAAATGAATTCGAATTATGGCAAATCCAACCAACAGAAAGGTTCTGCTGCCTCTCTGAACAACTTCAATTTCGACTTTGATCTTGGGATCGGATCGAATCGACCCAAATCTCTCAACGATCAGAAAAACCATACCTCGTCCAATTCATATTTTACTTCCTCCTCCAGAGATTCGTCTACTCAACCAAGACCCGCTTGGCAGCCAGGCAAACCATCATGGACTCACCAGCCGTCGCCCAGTCTGGCGGCTGAGCCCGGCTTGCCGGGTGGTCCCGTTTCAATGTTTGGGGATATCTCCGGCAAGAGCTGGGGATCGACTCAACCTTCGGCTTCGAATTCTAGTATCGGAATTGTTAATAAAGATCCTAATCTCTTTGGGGATTTGCTTGGCTCTGCTTTAGGGCAGAGTTCTAAGAGTAGCGGCAATGTTCCCCTGAAAAATGCTACACCTATTTCTAAGGCATCCAGTACTGTATCGAACAAGAGTCCGTTTTCCCTGGGGAATATGGCGGATTCTTTGCCTAAAACTAGTAGTACAGTTCAAAGCAATGGAAGTTGGGGATCTTCTGGGAATACGGGGAGCTATTCCAGCGGCTACAATAGTAATAGCACTAAGAGCTCCAATAAAGGCACCACTCTTGGGGGTCCTTCATTGCGCAGTATGAATGTTGGAGGTGGTGCAGCTGGTAGTGGAATGAGTTCTAATAAAGATCCATTTGGTTCTTTGGCAGGTTTTGGATCCAAACAGTCTGGTAGTCTTAATTCAGCTAGCAAAGCAAAAGAGAATGATGCAGGGGATGATGGTTTTGGATATTTTCAGAGTGCTTCCAAACCGAGCTCTACTACATTCCCATCAAGTAGTTCAACAGCAAATAGTTTCAATCTTAATGGATCTGCGTCTTTGAGCAAGAAACCTGTACAAACTTCTGGCAGTGATCCATTGGACATGTTCTTCTCAAGTTCCTCCACGGCATCTGGAAGTGCTGCTGTGGCCTCTAAAGGATTTGGAGGACAGCCTTCTTCAGAAGTTGATGATTGGGGCTTGGATTCTGAATTTGGTGGGGGAAGCCATGATGTGGGTGGAACAACCACTGAGCTTGAAGGACTTCCCCCTCCTCCTGCTGGTATATCTGGTTCTGCAGCAAAAAGTAAGGGGTTGGACAATTACAAGCAGGGACAATTTGCTGATGCTATAAAGTGGCTTTCCTGGGCTGTCATCCTTCTTGAGAAATCAGGTGATGATGTAGGCGCTACGGAAGTTTTGTCATGCAGGGCTTCGTGTTATAAGGAAGTTGGGGAGTACAAGAAAGCAGTAGCAGATTGTACAAAGGTATAATTTGGAATCTCAATGACTTGTATGTTATATGTTGAGGATAAATTTATGAGTTCTGAGACAATTGTTTGAGTTGTTGAACTGCTAGACAATGTTTGTTTTGTTAAGATGTGTTTGTTGGATTAATTAAGCTGCCTTTTTGGGGGAAAACGAATAAGCTAACTATAACATATTGTGATTTTAGTAAATGAAGTTGACAATAACCGAATGGTGAACAAAAGGGGGTTGGTGAAATTTCTAGGCGGTGACTGATCTGTTTAAACCAAATGTCACTTACTTGCCTCGTCCTAGGATGGATGTTGATAGGGAGTCAAGACTCTAGATAGCATGGGAGTTCAGTAATGAAAGTTTGAAAAGGCTCAAAATAGATAACTAGGGCATTAAATCCAACCTCTCTTTGTTATTTACCATCGTAAATCTTTATGAAGTGTATTTTGATCTGCATTATGCTGTGCAGGTGCTTGAGAACGATGAAACAAACGTATCCGTTCTTGTACAACGTGCTCTTTTGTATGAGAGTATGGAAAAGTACAAACTTGGTGCTGAAGACCTGAGAACTGTTCTGAAGATTGATCCTATTAATAGGGTTGCAAGAAGTACCATTCACCGATTGAATAAGATGGCTGATTAGTGATTTGTTTCTTTTGGCCAATCTAAAATTCCTTCATCTCTCAATCCAATAGTTTCATTGCCCTAACCCCTTACCCCGAATAGGTAGGGGGTGATAGTTAATTTAATTTCAATCTATACACTCTTCTGATTGTTGCCTTCCTTCATATGATGTTGTGTGTAAGTTGTGTTGTTTCTGGCACATATCTTGCGATTGCTATGGTTACTTACTGCATATCCTTGAGCTGAGATTTGAACTTGAATATGAAATACAACTTTCTTTTCCTCTTCATGCTCTTTCTTTCATGTTTCCAGATTGTCTACATACATTGGCGTGAATTATGGATCTCATTAGCTATTAGAGTGTTACTGTTGCTGTATGAATATAAATAAATTGTGGATTTCTTCTATCCTCTAAGTGCTCCTTAGAACAACATTCCACAATGTTGGATTTAATCTTCATTCATTTTTTTCATATGCCTAGTCCTTAGGCGTGTAAACCTTGTAGATTTGCAGAAAAGAGACTCTTAGAGAATTGCAATTTATCTGTGGGTGCTACCAAAGATGGAGGGTTTTGTAAATCAAAAGCTCAAGTTGAATAGGGGTCATCCATTCATATAGTGATTTTGGTTTCATGTTAGAACGGTGGTAGAAGCAAGTAACTACCCGCTTCTACTAGAACTATGGGTTTCATGGTTTCCTATGTAAAATCAGACACCCACCTAATATATGATTGTATGGTAGTTTTGGGTAGGATTGATATATAGAAGAATATAAAGTAATAATTGTGAAATCTCTGGAATGGCAACGTGTTCACTCCAACGGTGGGTATCAATCGTGTTAATGAATGACCCTTTGGAACTTTCAAACCAGGAGCTGGGGGTGGATGAATCTCAGCAGGAAACCATCATGAAACAATGCTTTTGATTTTATTTTTAGTTTCCAGATAATTCAAGGTTGTAAGGGTTTTCCAACTAATGGAAATTGAGCTGAAAAAATATATGGATGAATAAATTTAAGATGTTTTAATAACAAAAAAAAATAATAAAGTAAACTTTTTTAAAAAATATATATGAAGAATACTCTTTTGAAGTATTAAGGGAATGTCGAAATGAGTCATCACAAATATTAATAAATTAAATATATTATAGAACACCGATTATTAGAATAAAGATAATATTTAACAAAAGAAAAGGAGTGGAAGTTGGAATTGAGTTTGAAGATAATGATGAGATGTAAAATCCCAAAGCAAAGAGAGCAGAGGAGGCAGAAACGAAACGGGGACCATAACAGATTCTTCGTAGCCGATTCCACCTCCAAACCCCTTCTATAGGGGAATTGTGTCAGGGACATGCTTGCTATATTTCTAGAACATCAAATTTATGAGATTAATGCACATACTTCAATCCTAAACCCTTTTACTTAATCAAAACTACTTGACTATGTTTGGTTCAATAAAGAATAATCATTTTAATGATTTCTTCGTTTGATTTAGGTTAGGAGAGAAAAAAAAACTTGGTCTTGTTATTAATTTTGGCCAAAATATTAAATAGATGCCATTGGAGCTCTTCTTTTATAACATAGCGAGTTGTGTTATATGAAAAAGGAAAAGCATATATGACTAAGCAGTAAGGAGATGAGTTTTGAACACAAATATTTTGAAATTTTAATTTTAAATATAATTTAATATTACTAATTATAAATGTGAAGTCAACGCTATCGCTTATGTTTCTTAAAAAGGTTGGATGGATTCCGAGGTTCCTAAATCCTAATGTTTGTTTTGTAGCCACTTTTGCTTCTTCACACTCATCCCTCTTCGTCACAACACTATAATGAAGCCACAAGCTGCATTAGGATGCTATCAATGACAATGTGAGCCCCCAAGTTGTTTCATTTGCTTCTGCAATTCCTTTCCCAAAATAGATACAACTTTTTTATATATACACACACAAATAGCACTGCATGGGGTCTTACAGAACAAGCCTTTATTATTTTACTTTTGAGACAGTTCAACTCACTTAAGAAATCTGGCACAAATTTATCATTTTCCTCTTTATTTTTCTTTATTATCTTTTCATTGTCAACTTGTAGAGTGTTGTTCAAATATTTCTCCTATTATTAATATAAGAGATAGCTGATTTTTTTGAATAGATTAAATAAACTAATTAATTATAATAGATTAAATAAACTAAATAAACTAATTAATTATAATTAATATAAAAATTAGTTGACTAATTTGGATAGATTGAGGAATATATAATATAAATTTGTCTCAGATAGTTAGATTTAGTCATAATTAACTGATTTATTTAGTTTCATTAATCTACTTACAAAAAATAACTAGCTCTTATGCCTTTTTTATCCTTAATATATGAGCTAGTTAATTTTTTTAGATAAATTAAAAAAGTCAAATAAATCATAATTATGACCAATATAAGAGTTAGTTGACTAATTTAGGTAGATTAACGAGTAGCTCATATGAATTTATTTTGAAGGGTTAAATTTGATTATACTTAACCGATTTATTTAATTTTTTTAATTTTTCTAAAAAATAATTATATCTTATATTAAAGACTAAATTAGTATTAAAAGGGGGAGAGATTATTATAAAGATAAAATAAAGTACATAAAACAAAAAAAAAGGAGTGTTGTTCAAATATTGAAGCTGAAGGGATATGTTACGGTTGGAACGACACGTACGTACGTACGTACGTTGGGATATGGAGTAATATGTATACGTAGAAACGTACTTCAATGATACGGCATGCCACGACATTTGCCCAAACAGAACTATCGTCTTTGGAGCAAAGACGAGAGACGTGACGTCATAACTTTCAGTTATCAACAAAATATTTATGCAATATACTTTTGATAACTTTTCTGGGTATAAAACTCTGTCAAATTAATCTCAAAATTCATATAAATGTATAAGTCTAAAAAAAAGATTAAAAAGACTAAAATGCTTCTCAACGAATGGCAATGGAGGAGAAGGGAAAAGTAAAATGGCACTTAAAATTCTTGACAAATCCCATTACTATTATCATTTTTCATCTTAATTTTAGATGTGAGAAGAGTACAAGATTTAATATAAAAAGGTTTTATAATGTAAAATTGATTACTATATAAAAATATAGCTAAACGTATTTAATTTGATCATATAATTTTAGGCTAAGGTGATTGATTATTCAAACAATAAATAGAGTATAAAGTCTATCACTTTCCAATTTTGTTATGTTCTCTAGAATTTTTAGCTTACCTTTTCAATTTTTTGGTCAAGCTCTTTGCTTTTAAACGTGATTTAATTGCCGTTTTGGAAGCCTCATCAATATAAGTCATTATAATTTTTTACTTTGAATAGCACTATTCTATTATAATATATCCCCTTCTTTTTTTCTCTAATTTTCTAATTTCTTACATCACATTATCCATCGTGCATGCAACTAAATCACATTCATTTATTTACTGAGAAATGAGATTCATTGTTCAAATAATGAATGGAAGATACAGTTTGACACTTTGCAATTTTTTATGTTCTCTAAAATCTTTAGTTTGCCTTTATAGTTTTTTGGTCATGCTATTTGCTTTTAAACGTGATTTAATTGCAATTTTAGAAGCCTCGTCTATATAAATTATGATTTTTTGCTTTGAATAGCATTATTGTATTAGAATTTATCGCGTTTTTTTCAGTTACTTTTTTACCTTACATTATTTATCGATACATACAACTAAATTGCATTCATTCAATTTTTGAAAAATGACATTCATTATTCGAACAATGCACGAAAGATATAGTTTAGAGTTTTATAATATTTTATATTCTCTTAAATCTTTAGCTTGCCTTTTCAGTTTGTTTTTAAACGTGATTTAATTTCTATTTTGGAAGCCCTGTCCGTATAAATCATTATATTTGTTTCCTTTTAATAGAGTTTTTATTAGCAATTTAATAAATATATCAAACACAAGCAATTCAATTTTTATAGAAGAGGAAAAAAATTAAAGGAAAGAGAAATGTAGAAGAATAATTCTATCACTTTTATTTAAAATCTTAAAAAAAAAATCACAAAATTCTATAATTTGGGACCTAACGACATCTGCTGCCCATTTAGCTACTAGTAAGGAGATTGGTGGAAAGAAATATATGATAATAACTACATCCTATAATCTTTAATATAATAACTAATTAAATAATTTAGATAAATTTAAAAATTAAATAAATTAGTTAATTATAACTAATATAAGATTTAATTGACTATTTTAGTTAAATTAATTGGTATATAATATGAATTCATTTTGAGAAATTAAATTAACCATACTTAATTTATTTATTTAATCTATTTAAATTAATTTTTTAATTTTTATATCAAGTACCAGATGTAACATATCTTATTTGGATTGGTAGATTGGGTGAAATCATTTTTTTAATTTTTTTAAAACAAGAAAAAAGATTTAAAGGATTGAAGTGCCTCACAAAGAATGGTAGTTGAGGAAGATGGGAGAGGAAAATGAAAATGAAAATAGCACCCTAATTCTTGACAAAAATTAGATTACTATAATTATTTTAGAGAATTATTATGAGATCTTAAAAAAATAATTATTAAAAAAATTTAAGATAAATTTATTGTTAATTATTATATTTAAATTTATCATTATTAGTTATTCAGTTACTATTGAGACGCTTGATAATCAAATTCTTTATTTGAGACATAATAGTAATTTTTTAATTATTTTTTATCTTAATTTTAGATGTAAGAAACATTTTAGAATTGGACATAGTTAGGTTTTACAATGTTAAATTGATGACTACTACGTAAAAACATATCTCAACATATTTGATGCGGTAGAGAATATACAATTTTTTATAGTATTACACTATTTTTCAACGCATACAACTAAAATTCTAGAAACTTGAGATTCACTCATACAATGAACAGAGATAAAGTTTGTCATTTGACAAAGCTTTAGATTCCTGGAATCTTGAGCTTCACTTTTCAATCTTTATTTCAAGCTCTTTACTTTTAAACGTGATCTATTGTGGTTTTTGTTTGATGAGTATATTTTATAAATCTATTATATTTATTAAAAATCCTATACAAATAGCAAAAGTTAATTTACTGAACTAGATTTTCCCCCTTTTTTAAAATATCTCATTTATTGAATTAGATCTACCTTTAAATTTAGAAAATAAATCATATATTTATTTTCTTTTTCACCAAGTGTAGGCATTTTAGCTTGTTTAGGATTCTATTCCATTGGTACAATCCTCATAAGAGATATACATATTCAAGTTCATTATTGTTTAAATGAAACGAAAAGGTGAAATTGAAGATCCAAAACAACTAAAAAATTTAACTTTTATAAGTTCATTTTAAATTAATAATAAAAAATTATAATCAAATCTTTTTTTTAGTTAAACATAAATATTCTTCTATCAGAAATAATTTTATTTAAAATATTATTAAATATTAATATAAATATATTTTCTAGAAGAAAATTAAATCTTAATTTATCAAATAATAAGTGATGCCCATCAAAATGTGATTGACATGCCATTCAAGCCCCCCAACAAATGTGACTAGCACTACTTTTTCGGTTAATCAAAACTGAAAAGGCATCTAATTTACGTAAATAACAAAAACAAGTTATAGTTTTGTTTAATAAACCCTTAAATTACAATTTTAAAAAAAATCTTTTACTCAAATTTTAATTTATTTTTTTTAAAACAAACAGTGTTCAAAATTTTTTTTAGATCAAACTATAATTTAAAACTAAAATTTTAAATAAGCTACTCAGACTAATTTTTAAAATAATAAAAAGGCTTATGAACTATTCAATTATTATTTTATTTTTATTTTTCTTACACCCTCTCTACTTTCTATCCTCTTTCATCTCTTATCTCTCTTTTCTACCCTCTCTCCTCTCTCGTATCTTTAATAAAATTATACATTTTTTAGTAATTTACTAATCACAAAAGTCCTTCTACTAATAATTATCTAAATACTCATTTTTTTATTTTTTTTTTTCATAAACTCTTTTTTATAATTTTTTTTTTAAATTATCAATTTTTTTTATAAGTCTTTTTTTAAATTTTTATCTAAACGGCATAACAATTAAAAAAAAATTGACGACAGGGCTAAAATCGTGATTCTGACCAATCAGGGGCAAAGTTCTGGGGTGTCGTATAAAAATTGAAGGGTCTCGGTGCGATACATGCCGGGATTCCTCAGAGTCCAGATAGCCCTTAATTTGGGGCCACCCTGACGTGCGTTTTTCCTAACAAAATCATACACTCAAACAACACCGTCGTCATTTACACCTCCCAATCAAACCTATCCACGTGGACCAACCTCACAAGTGGGCCCTAACCTTGCCTCAATCCAAGAGCCATAAACCCAGAGATCCAACGGTCACATGGAGAATCTCACTCGATCAGCACCGTAAGATCATAGAAGAGAGAAATCATGATTCTCAGCAGGAGGGAGTTTGTCGTTTAGGGTGGGGCCTAACGTCGGTCTATAAATTAGACTCTTCTATGACCATCGTCCTCTCACTTTCTCTCCTTCACATTTTGGATTTGGGAAATACAGTCTCTCTCTCTCTCTCTCTCTCTGTCTCTCGCGTTCGTTTACAGTGACAGAAACGAGACTCTTGCTTCGTCTTTGTTTGTTTCTCTCTCTGTTGTGATCATGTGTGGAGGTGCTATCATTTCCGACTTAATTGCCGTCAAGAGAGGCCGGAAACTCACCGCCGGCGACCTGTGGTCCGAGCTCGACCCTTTCTCCGACCTCCTTGGCTTCGATACTCCCGCCGGTTCTGCCAAAAACCAACAGCCTCAGAAACTTCCCCAAGTCCTAATCAATAAAGGTAAAATATTCTTCTCTTGTCGTCTCTTTTCTTGATCCTAGTTTTCTTATGGGGTGTTTGATGGTAACCTTTTTCGTATTTTGTTTACAAAAAGCAGTTTTTTTACGTTCATACGATCATTTTCTTTTTGAACTCTTGTTTACGGAGCTGATTAGTGTCTAATAGCGTCTTAATCGGAATACCATTTTATGATAACTGGTATCTTCTATCTTATCATGGGAATGATTATTATGGAGTGCTATGCCATAGCTATATTCATCATCTGGTTAATTGTGTTAATTATAATCAATATTTTTGTTTGGTGGTGGTTAGGCAGGGGGTGATGAGAAATGGAGTATTTGGAAAGAAAAAAAAACGAAAGAAATGGAGTGAAGTTTAAGAGATTAATTATTTGACACCAGAAAGGAAGTTTTGTTCACATTTTTTCTGTATATAGAAAAAGTAAGCAATAGGGGAAGAAAAAACAAAAGGCAAACACAAATGTTGTTGTTTTCCATGTTTGTGACCCAAAAGAAAATCTTGGAAGGATTAAGCTGTCTTCACCGTTTCAATTTACATATGCATGCATGTTTTTAGAAATTTATCACTCGATTATTAGTTTTGAAATAATTATTGATTTTTTAGGCACCCAACCTTCTGAAACATCAGACTTGTCTTAGATTCATGCAATACTTCTCCCAAGATTTTCCGGGCAACACCAGGCATCCCAAGGAAATAAAAATTTTCCCGGAAAAGTTAAGGGATAATAATGATGAAGTGTGTGGTTATTATGTGCAGGGGCGGGTGAGAAGAAGGAGAAGAAAAGCTTGAGCGCAGAGAAAGCTGGCGGGAAGAGAGCACGGAAGAACGTGTACAGAGGAATAAGGCAGAGGCCGTGGGGCAAGTGGGCCGCAGAGATAAGGGACCCACACAAGGGCGTCCGAGTGTGGCTCGGCACCTACAACACGGCCGAGGAAGCCGCCAGGGCCTACGACGAAGCCGCCAAGCGCATCCGCGGCGACAAGGCCAAACTCAACTTCCCAGAGGGTCCGCCTCCAGAGCCGGAGCGACCCGCCAAGAAGCGGTGCCTGAGCCCGGAGCTGAGCGAGGCGAGCAGCCACCAGACTGGACCGCCGTCGCCGTATGAGGCGGATCTGGAGCTGAAGCAGCAGATATCAGACCTGGAGTCGCTGCTGGGGTTGGAGCCGGAGGAAGCAACGAGCGAGCTGCAGCAGGTGACGAGCGGGGGAGGGAGCAGCGATGGCGGCGAGTGGGAGGAGTCGCTGGACCTGTGGATGCTGGACGACGTCATGATGAATCACATGCCAAACAGTGAGCTGTTGTACTAAGGAGTAGAGAAGCATCAATGGTGGCGGTTGGCTCAAATGAATGGATGGGTATAATTAGAAGAAGCGACGTTTTATTTAATGTCTGTATAAACAAAAACCTATGTGGATGGTGGAAGTTAAGGTTAAGGATGATGGTTGTGCCTATGTCTGTGTCTCGTTTCTTTTTTGGTGTTTTGGGGTGGGCGGGGTGAGTAGGTGAAAGACTTTAAACTGAGGGGGCATCTGGTAAATACAGGAGAATAAAGGTGAGAAGGGTGGTTTGGTGGTTTTTATTTGATTTTATTTTAATGTTGAAGTTAGAATTTGAGGAGTAAAGGGAGAAGGCTGGTGTCGTTTAATGGACGCGTGATAGAAATTTTATTTTATTTGATGGATGAAATGACATTAGTGACATGGCAATGATAACATAGTATTATGGCGGTGAGGTTGTCGTTTTGGGTGGTCCGTTTCCTGAGTAGCTCAGTGTCTGTCTCATTTACGGTTCATGCGTCCCAACTAAATCCCACCCCATATCCTTCAAAACCCCAATCATATTCTCATACATGTGCAGATTATCAATCACCTGTGTCTTGCATGCATCCATGATATATGAATTTTTAATTATTATTTTCCCCCTAAAATTTTGATTCCCCCGCTGCAATCACACTATTAGTGACCCCCTTGTATTGTATTGCGGGTCGTTCAAATGATTTCTCTGATTTTTTGCTTTCATTAAAAGAAAATAACAATTAATGAGATCTTGTTTAAAGATATATAATTATAAAAATGTCTCACAATAATTTGAGAAACATATAATAATATGTCAAAGTTTGCATGTCAGTCAGCTTGATTAATTCATCCTTTCATTGAATGACCTTGTGTTCAGCGCATGACAATCATCAAGTTTTTTTTGTCAACTTTCTTTCCCAAAAAAAAAAAATCAACGGCAGGCATCATGTTCCGTTTACATAACATTAATATAAATATAGTGGACCAAACATATTAGGTAAAAGATAATTATGATATATTTTTAAATATGTCCATGACAAAAACATAAAGACTAAATTTATATTTTGGACGAAGTCAAGCTGGGAGAAAATGACTTATACCATAAATCAAAAGAGTATCGTATATCACTATGATCTTATATATAAATTTATTTTAATTAAAAATTCTGATCCTTAAATAAATATAAGTATTAATGAATATCTTCTATTTTTATCTCTATTAAAAATATGGAGAGAGAAAATATAGGACAATATCCTACAAATTCCCAAGGATTAGTTTACTGATAGCAAGCATGCGCGCTAATTCACCTTTTTTTTAAAAAAAAAATATTAGGTTGATGTGGGGTCAAAAATAGACTAAATTTCAACTTATGCATACATGAGTCCAACAGTATCTTTACCATATTATTACTATAATAATGTAAAGGCCTCTGCAAATACCATGCTTCCACTCAATCATCAATCAATAAATAAATAAATAAATAATATTTGAGTAATTTTAACTAATGATTAGCAATTTCAGAAAAATATTAATTAGCCATTTTGCACACCATAAAAAATGTCAGCATAATTTGTCTTTTTTTTTTAAGTGTATGATTGACCGAGGAAATATTTTGCCATGTGTGTTCAATTTTTACATTTCTTATAAATCTCATGTTATATCTAAATATATAGATGTATAAATTTATCAAAATAAGGTCGGTAGTTAAATTATAAAGCTCCTCTCATTCTAAAATAAATGTCGATTTTAAATTTTAGTTTTACCTTGAATTAATGTCACTTCAAGGTAAACAAAAATTGTCACCTTAAAATTTTAGTAAATTATAATTATTTTTCTTATTGATAAAAATAATGATAAATGAGCTAAGTATTATAATTCCAATTAAATGTTGATTTAGTTTAAACTACGAGTATTTAACAACTTTATAAATCTATACACATAACCTTGATTGATAATAATTTTGAAACAGAATGGACATATTATTGAAATCTTGGCAGCGTCGAATTCAAATATTAAACAAGCCAGATCAAACATTCATCATTTCATCCCTTTCCATTTGCATTTATTTTCAAATAGGATATACTTGTATTTATATTTTTGCTAATAGTTTTATATATTATTATATATGATTGGCCAAGAAAACAAGTAAAATATTTAGCCATGTGATTTTTTTTGGGTCAATAATAGAACCAGCGACTTGTTAATTCGTACCCCCTTGTCGGAGGTCCTGCATCGAGTAATAAATATTAATATAAAATTTCATCAAACGATATTATCATAATTAATAAATAATAATGTGGCTAGAAGATAGTATTTGAAAGAAATGACGATGATCAAGTAGTTCGATTATTCATAATCCATAAATATGAAATTTTTTGTAAATTAGTCATAATTAGTCGTAGTTAAATTATGACCTACTATCGGGAAATTTGACGGCATTCAAATTCAAATATTAAGAAATTAAAGTCAGATCAAGAATTGTATTTGCATTTTGCATCATATCTTTTCTACGAGAGAAGAAACAGTGGTTTTTACGAGGATACTTGGTCTAAAGAAAGTTTAAGGGTGTGTTTGGTTTATTAAAAAAAATATTTTTAGTTTAGGTCTAAAAGTACCTAAATATCTATCTTAAGTGGTAGAATTGATTCTAGATAAAATCATGATTTTAAATAAACTAATTCAATTATCTTTTACATGTATTCAAATGAGAAACAGAGACTTTTGTTATCTCTCCTTTATTTATTTTTACTGTTGCCTCTCGTTCAACCATATCTCTCTTGCTAAATTATATTATATTTTTATAAAATACTTATTTCTTTAAAATTATTTTTCATACAAAATATATTTTACAAAATATATTCTCTAAAATTATTTTATAATCAATTTTTTTAAAATTCATTTTTTAGAAGTTAAACTAAGTAAAAATTATACTTTATGTAATTATTATTTTACTTTATAATTTTTCTAGTAAATTACCTATAAAAAAGTTATTCTGATAACAATCAACTAAATATTTATTTTTTTAAAATTATTTTTTATACAAAATCCATTCTCTTTTATAATCAATTTGCTCCCGAATCTACTATCTATCAAAAGCTAAACTAAATACACCTTAACTAGATTATAAAGTGAGAGAATGGAAGTTTGATTCTCCCGAAAAGAGACACCATAGTTTTAAAGCATCGATCTGAATTAGTTAATTGTTTAAATACTTGATAATAAGATTCGTAAAAAAAAACACAGGGTGAATTATTGGAGGAAGAAGAAGAAGAAACAATCGTTTTCACTGTTGAGAAGGTTTAAACTTCAAAGCAATAATATAACATACACGGTTGACAAAAGAAGAGGACCGTACATAGAATATATATCCATCAAAGAAATTTATTTCGAAAAGAAAATATTCCTCTACAATACAATGAACTTTCATTTGGAACATGGAGAAAATAATATAAGACCAAGAGACGTGCAAGAGGCAACAAAAAGGGAGGTGAGATGCGTTTGAAAAAACAACTCTCAAATAAGGAGAAACAAGAAAGTGTTTGGTGAATTTGCTTGAATAAGCATGCATGTTCTTTATTGTCATAAAAATAAATATAATAATAAATAATAATATAACTGTTTTTTTCTTGAAAATAGGGAAACTAGTGCTACCTATTTTTCTAATAAAACGATACAAACATGACAATCGCAAAGGATCTTCATGTCCAGTGAGGAATAAGCAGTGGTTGGAAATTAAGGAGGAGAAGAAGCGTGGGTACAGCAGTGAATGCAGTGAAATCACCTTAACAACTTTTAGCAACAAAACATAATATTATCATGGGACGGCAGTTTGGAATGAAGGTTGTATTATAACATTAAAAGAAAAGTGAGGTCGACGGAGGTAAACCAGTTGACTGAAAGAGGGTAAGTGTAAGAGACAGGGTAGGTATCTTATGTTGTTTAAGTTCACATTCCATGTATCTGATCTCCATCGTCCCTCTCGCTGCCTAACCCTATAGGCTATAGCCCCTCCTCTTTCCTATATATTCTCATGCACCTTATGTATGTATTATTCTCTCTCCCTCTCTCCCTCTCTCTCTCTCTCTAATAATATTCATGGATAAATATTTTAGTAGTAATGTCTACTTTTGTGCCACGAATTTTTACGTAAAAATTGTGAGTATATAATTTTTTTTTAAATTAATGCCATCTTTAAAATATTAAAAAATAAACAATGTCACTCGTGTATATTACAAATATTTACAATCAATGTTAAATTTTTAATAATTACATTAGTTTTTTAATGATTATAATGAATTTATTCTATTTTTAATATTTTTGACATTATTGATCCGATCCATGAAAAGGTTTTAAGTGCCCATAGCTCATATATAAAACTTTCGAGATAAGATTTTACCCTAACTCATTTTGTTATATATTTATAAGGTCTTTTAGTGCCATGTTTCTATCATTAGGAAGCATGCCTACCTGGTTAAAAACCTATGTGGATTGCAACTACCGCCAATTGTTTTCCTGACAGTGAATTTCAAACATACTACCCTTCACAAGCTAAAGTAAAAAGTCTTCATTGACTTACATAAAAAGTAGTTTTTATAGGGATAATTGATATAATATTTATTTAATTAATTTCATTAGATTAATGAAATGTTACACGAGAAATCATGTAAGCTCTTGTGAATTGTTTCCATAAAAATAAGGGGAAAATGAAAGTGTTTGCATGAGTAATTAACAGACAAAATAATAGTTTGATAAAATAAATAAAATAGTAGCATTTTGCCTCCATAATTAGTTAAAATTTACTTGGAACAGACCCCTTCAAGAGACAATTTCCTTTGTACTACTCTAACAAATTATTTTACATTAAATTTCTGACGACGGCCGAACAGGAAAAATATGAAGTTGTTCTCTTACAAGTCAATTAATAATAATCTAAGTTCTGGACAATTAGCACGAGCCTCGCTAACACATTTTAAGAGAATAATTATATTCAATTAACAAATTACTTTGTGATCTCAACAAATAAATAATAATTTCAGAAAATTCTAGGTTCATGAACTATGCTCTCTCTATTGCTCTATTTCCCCTCGTTCCACAATTCATGGGACCCAGACATCTAAGCCTAGATACTTAGATTAATTGTTCATTTATTAGTCTTCGTTAGTTGTCGGGTCATATTCAAACTTAGTTCATCCTCGAATCTCATGCTATATAAAACAGAAACAAAAAACCTTCATGAGCTAATTATTTTTTGTTAAACGCTAAAGGTTAAAACATCTCAAGCATGGGATATCAAAAAACAATAGTTTAGACAAAGTCTTCATTTTCGAAAATTTCATTAAATCTCGAGTCACATGTCAAGTAAATTCACTAAAAAAAGAAAAGCAAAATTATCTCAGTACACATTATTAATTTCAACTGATCGAAATTTTTATTCACTATTATTAAAAAATATTTTTTAAATAAGAAACCTAAATAGTTAAAAAATATGATGATAATTAAAATTCAAACCATTTAACCAACAGGCGTTGGTATAAAAAATATTTTTATCCATAAAATTATTTTTCAAATCATTTTATGATAAAAGTATATCTAACACTTTAAACTAATTTTAAATGAATAATTAACACCCTAAAATATTTAAGGGTGTATTTATCACCTCAAACTAATTATAGAAGTACAACCAGCACTCTAAAAAATTTAAATTGATATAATTTTATATTTTTGCTAATAAAAATATAAATTTATATCCGATCTATACCACGTAAATTTTTTATTTTAACAGTATTATTTAAAAAATTATATGTGTCATATTGTTTAAAAAAAATACTAAATAAACCCTAAAATTGACATTGTATATAATTCATATGTGAAGATTGAAAAATTTTATATTTTATTTAGTATAATTTATTAAAATAATACTACACATGTAACTTTTTAAATAGTAATATGTTAAAATAAAAAATTTATGTGTCATATATCAAATAAAAGTGTATATTTTTATTAGCAAATGGGCGAAATTATAATAATTTAAATATTTTAGAATGTTAATTATATCTCTAAAATTAGTTTGAGGTGTTAATTATATTTTGAAATATTTTGAAATATTAATTACTCTTTTAAAATTAATTTAAAAAGCTGATACTTTTTACCCTTCATTTTATTCTGCATTGCTAGCATAGCGGTTGATGTATTGCTTTTTTCCCTTAGTCGGCAGAGAATAGTAGAAGATCCATATGCCACAGCAATTACATGCACATAGTGATAATAATTAGCATTATTTAAGGAATGAATGGTTATTAGGCTGACAGAATGCTTAGTGAGCAAAGCAATATGTTTAATTAAACAGGGATAATTACACAATTCGAGGAGGGTGAGGTTCATGAAACTAGCTAATATAATTAATTAATAATAATCTTGGAGAAATCGTCTGCTTGTAATTTGACAGCCTGATGTGACACAACACAACCAAATATAATAATATAATAATCAACAAAGGATCATCAACGTGGCCCCTCTTAATTTGGATTATTCCTAATTAAAGTCACTAATTGTATCTTATCAGATAATATATCGCATTAAGATAAATACAAAACTGTTTCGGGAAAGTCCATCAAGAGCCTTCATCATCTCCGTCCAAAATCCACGCAAGATAAATGGATCCAAACTATTTGTTTGTTTGTTTTTAATAATTGCTCTTGTTGCTATTATTTTTTTTAATCAAATTAATAATTTTCCACCAGATGAAGGCCACGTACGTTTTGGCAATAATTTAAACTCACTGTGTTTTGAAATCGATGCTTACTTTTCAGTCCCTCCTTCAAATTATCATAATCAAATATTCTATAAATAAAAAAAAATATATGTGCAAATCGCGCTTGCGGAGTATCAAAGTTTATTTATTTATTTTTTTGGTAAAAGTATCAAAGTTTATTCATCAAGGATTATATTGATCGCCAAATATATTTCTATCCAAGTTAATACGTATTCTCCCAATAATATAAAAGTTAAATAATCAATTTACAAAAATTAAAACAATTAATAAGATTAATTATTTATATAAAATATGTGTTAATTTTTTTAAATTATTTATACTGGAGGCTACCCACATTGATGTAAACATCTTTAACATATATAATTAAGAGGATAATTTTAAGGAAATAATTATAAATTTAATAGACCAATTGAATTAAATTTTTGTATGTTATAAATTAATGTCTTATATTTATGATTAAATTCGTAATTAATTTTTATATTTTGAATAAGAAGGTGTCTTGATGAAATCTTAGTAATCAATTAGAGAAGAAGGGTAAGGGAAGTTCACAACCTACAATATAACGAGCTGTAGATGGATTATATAAGTTGAGTCCTATAATCGTTGATACCTACAAAAAAAGTAAACTAAATATAAATTAGTAATAATGCATTCATTTTGCCACGAACAACACTAAAAGGAAACGTCTGGAAAATGATAGAATACCTAAATTCCAGCCCTCTCCCCAAAAAGGGTAAAAAGGTGGTCGAAATGAAGATGTTGACCCCATTACGTGTCATCCCATGCTCACCTTTGTGGGCTACAAAATCAAAAGGTCGGTATCCATTTTATTTTATCCAAAGCTCACTAAGATGGGGCAAGCAACAGACGTTGATGCTTGTACTCAATTTCTCACTTGATGCGTACCAAATTCAAACTTCACTTGTATAATTTGAATGGCAATAAATTCAATCATAACCCTTTCTGGAAAAAATAAAAGAGAGAGACAGAAAGGGAATCAATTGAAAAATGATAACATGTTATTATGTAAAAGTTTTATTCATTTAGTTACAAGCTAATAAGTGAGAGCTACGTCTCTTACAAATCATTCAAAATTTTCATATAGGGTTAGGACTTGGGAGTATATTGTTTGAATACAGATCTCCCCAGAATTCTGTATCATCTCGTCTGAAGTATCAGCCACATAAAGCGACTCACGTTCTACGACAGTTGAAGAATCATTGATACACGAACGTGTACTTCTACATATGCTAGTTATGCCAACGACTAGGCATAATTTGCACATAATGCTAATTAAGTCCCAGCATTCGTTACTAGCGCGATCCCTTTTCATTTATCAATCAATACACGACAGAACAGAAAGGGAAAAAAGAGACATAGATACAGTAATCAGTCGAACCAGAAATATGGAAGAGACTAAGGCAGCATACAAACACATAAACGTACCATCAAGGTGAGAATAAAAAGACAACCAATATCATATTGTGAAGTCCACCTCAACCAGGTTTTGCTGATAAATCACTGAGACAAGATCCATAAGAAGTTATTGCGTAGGGTTTCAAGCTATTTCTTCTGTTTGCCCTTTCCGCAGATACAGTCCACAATTATGGCTACCTAGTAGTGCGCACTACTTGCAGATCGCAAGGGGGTTTTGAACTTTTGATCAATCTAAAATAGTGTGGAACTCAGCCATAGTGGCCAATAAATGCCTTTTAATTTGATAAACAGATAACCTACTCAAACCTCTTTATTTGGTAATAAGTAATATCTAAACTGGATAGAAATTCACAAGCACGCATATTAATAATACATAATTGCATTGACAACTTTTGATAACAGTAAGCAATTCAACTGAGGCAAAGAGAGAGGCTGTAAGATTGGTTTACTAGCACCATTGCAAGAACAAATGCGTTGAGCCATAAACTACTTTGATAACATTAGAACATTAAATTAAAAGTGGAGTAAAAAGGGAAATTGATAACTACTTACAACGTAGCATAGATTAGAATTAGACCCCTGTGACTTAGTGTGGTATTAAGCACCATCCGAAACTGAATAACAATTCGTATAACACATTGTAACAATACATGTAGCATTGATGACAATAACAACATTGAAGTGTAGCAAAAAGCAATATTGAAACCTAACAAGTGGCATCAATTAGACCCTGTGACTTTGGGTGGTAATTAGCAACATTTAAAAGCAGAACTGAATGGCAACTCAGTAGCAAACTGTAACAAGAGCAACAAGTGCAGTACACTAAACACAGTAGTGTATTAAAACAAGGAATCTACAATCATATAATAGATTAAATGAAAATTATATACAATATTTACAGGAACGAAAATGAGGATCTAAAATCCTATTCAAACACAGAAGGAATCCCCAATTATTACAATTTCCACCAGTGAGCATTAATTTACATGTAATAAAAGGCACCAAATCAGCAAATTGGCGCCAATCTCCTGGGACCTTTTTCTCTATCGGCATCCACAATTCCATCGGTAAAATCTCGAACAATCTTTTTGAAAGCAAAGTGCAGACAATTGGAAAGCATAATCCAGGAGAGAACCTGATAGACGAAATCGAACGCAGGGTCCGAATACGAAGACGACGAATCATCCCAATCACGCCCTTCTCCGAATCGATTAAAATTCCAACTCCCACCACCGCCACCAAAACCACCCCCACCAAAAGGAGGATTTACGCCATTACCAAAGAAGAACCCCTCGGCTCCGGCATCCCCCGAGTCACCACCAAACAACCTACGCTTCACCCGTCGTTTTCTGCGGATAAGGGTCCGACGACGCATTCTGTATGTATTGGATTTCACCGGAGGAGGCGCAAGGGCGTTCACCGGCAAAATCAACGCCGAGATCTGGAGAAATCTGGAAGATGGCGGGGAAGAAGAAGGCGATAGTTCGGTGCACGAATCGGTTACGGAGAGGTTACAGGTGGAACAACAGCTTCGAAGAAGGAGGAGCTTGGCGACCCCAAGGCCTTTCACAGCGGCAAGTGTTACAGTATCGGCGACGAGAATGTCCATGACCATCGCGATATTTTTCAGGAATCAACAAAGCTTAGCAACTTCTGGATGGAAAGCAAAACTGTGGGGCACGCGAAATAAGAAACGTAATGGTCAGCGAACTTTCATAAAACGAAGCGTTTATAGGAAGGGAGCCTGGACACGTGTCTGCATCTAATCTAATTCTATTTATTACTCCATTTACTCGATATTTTCTTCTTTTGTCAAATAAGAAAAGAAGAATGACCAGATTGAATTAATTTTACTACTAAAGTCATCGGACACCTTAAATTTAGCTTAAAATGTACGGTATTATTTAACACTAATTACATTTCAGGTAAATGTTAGTTTAATTAATAAAATTACTAAAATAAAGACGCTACGAAACATTTGCATGATCCATAGTAAGCAATGGATCTTAAAATTTGGGCTTCAAATGAAACGTGAGTTTTGAGATCTAGACTGTTTTTTTGGGCCAGCTAGATTTGTGAATGTATAAAAATTGTAAATTATTTGGTGTCAGATAGAAAATTTCGCCCTATTTTTAAATCGTGGGTGAACCAAATTCTTTTTTATAAATTTTTGTAACAAAGAAAAAAAGTAAACTAGACATATTTGACCAATAAAAAATTCATGGTTGACCTATTCGTCTGTAAATTTTATTAGCGAAAGAGTAAGACATACGACTATTTATAGTATATTTGATCATTGCGAAGTATCACTTTATTGTGATTCCAGTCGCAATATTTGAGGAGACATCCTAGCTTTTAGGTACCTAGGTTTATATTTAAGGGTAATTGCCAGCTCGTCTTGCCCAACATTAGTATCTTATAAGTGGAAGGGAGACTTCGCCCTGCCTTTAGACCGTGGATGAACCCAGTTTTTTTCTAAAAATTTATGTATATAAAAAAAAGTTCATGGGTGGATTGTTTAAACATTATATCTTATATTTAAATTAGGCTATTTATATAAAAAAAAACTTTGTTAAAAGAAATAAAACTCATTTAACTGATATCTAGACCTCGATAGGAATATTTGGAGAATAAATTTTGCAAATTAGTTGTTTTTACACTATTTTTTATGGTGTAAAGTATTTTATAATTTAATAGTTATTGATTATACTTGATAAATAAATAATAACACATTTTTATAAATTTTTTAATTTGATATTTTAAAATTTAAGTAGTATTTTTGTAAAATTTTCCCTTAATTTTTTTATAAATTTTATATTTTAGATGAATATTGATATATTGTTGGAAAAAAAAAGTGGATAAGGACATTATAAAAAAAATAACATTACGCTTTTGTAGTATTTATGTTGGATAAAAATAATATTTTAAAAAAAAAGTAAGGGATGGTGGCATTAGCGCCTTCAAAACCCTAACTGCCGACTCTGACCATCATCTTCCCCGTATAAAAGGTGACCGCCTGAAAGCCCTCTCAAGTTTCCACTTACCTCACCCGCGGAAGCGAAGAAGCCAAGCCATGGTGTCGCTGAAGCTTCAGAAGCGGCTAGCCGCCAGTGTACTCAAGTGCGGGAAAGGAAAGGTCTGGCTTGACCCCAATGAAGTCAGCGAGATTTCCATGGCCAATTCCAGTACTTTTCTTCTCCCTTTGATCCCAGTTATTAAGTTCGCTTTTGAATCATGGATTAAATTTAGAAGTTTTTGTCACTGAGTGTAACATGGGGGGAACATTCGTTAGTTTATACAGATGGATCCACAGAAAATATGCATATGATGATGATATGTCTTGAGCCCAGTTTAGGTTTGAAATGGTTAATATTTTTTGGAATTGGAAGTTTATTTTTTGTTAGTTTGGAGATCAATAGCAGGATTTTGAACAATTGCTTTTCAAGGAAGATCAATAAACCATTTTTAATCTTTCTTGGTGTTGGTGTCAATGTTTTGGTGTCGGATATCTTGCTTTCTAGCAAAGAATAGCAGCGTCTCGCTTATAGACCAATAGAATCCTGGAATACATGTGCACATTGTTTTTAGCAGACCAATTATAGGATTCAGCTTCTTTGTTTCCTACTTCCCCTGTATCTTAGTTAGGGAATATTATTCATTTAGCTGGTAAAAGATGCTTATCTGTTAGAATTAAATATAATTGGTTAGGTTAGGTTAGTTTGTGAGTGTACTGCGGACACACTTCTAGAGCATTGACTGTATATACTGACGCACTATCATTTGTGAGTAATGAAGCTTATGCACTATTCAGTATATAAAAAACTTCCTCTCCTCTGGGTGTGTTCTTTTATATTATTCTCTGAACCATGCTCTTACGTGCACAAACTGTATTGTCAAGTCTCGCCTATGAATAATAGTACTATGAAACGGTTTCCATAATTTGAGGAAGCTGTTTCAGCTCTCCAAATTTTGCCAAAAATAAGTCTGTTGTTTATGATTGAGAGAGGGGGAGGGGGAGAGAGAGCCGTGAACGCTGCCTAAATTTATTGTAGTTCATTCTCTAGGCAACTTAGTCATGCACACAATTGATCCTGAGGCATGAATTATGTCTTATTGGATATGTAGCTGGTGAAATTCTGTTTCTTCTTGTTAGGAGTGTAAGCTGTCATGTCCAATTCAGCTTCTTATATTGCCTAGGTCTTGATGATATGTGTTGTAATAATGGGGGTTTAATGCTCTAATGGCAGGGCAAAACATCAGAAAACTGGTGAAGGATGGTTTTATAATCAGGAAGCCCACAAAGATTCACTCTAGATCTCGGGCTCGAAGAATGAAGGAGGCCAAGAGAAAGGGTCGGCATTCTGGATACGGTATGATTTATCATTAACATTTGTGCTTTGCTTTGCTGCACAATTTTGTCTTGTGAAATCATTAATGGAGACTCATTTGATTTTTGATTACTTAAGGTAAGCGTAAGGGTACTAGGGAGGCACGACTGCCAACAAAAATACTGTGGATGAGGAGAATGCGTGTGCTGAGGCGCCTGCTTCGCAAGTATCGTGAAGCTAAAAAAATTGACAAGCACATGTACCATGACATGTACATGAAGGTAAAAGGTAATGTCTTTAAGAACAAGCGTGTTTTAATGGAGAGCATCCACAAAACCAAGGCAGAAAAGGCCAGAGAAAAAACTTTGTCTGACCAATTTGAGGCCAAGCGTGCTAAGAGCAAGGCAAGCAGGGAGAGAAAGCTAGCTAGGAAAGAGGAGCGGTTGGCACAGGTATGCTATGATTATATCTCCACTCTTCTCCTTGACTCAGAAATTGGAAGGGATGCAATTTTATATTCTTGTCATTGAAATGCAGCTGGTTAGCATTAAAAGTCATTTTTTACCGAATAGTTTGCTCGCCATTGATATACTTGTGATTCATCGGACTTTATCCTTGCTGCTGCTATATGTGGTAAATTGACTAAATTCATAAACTGATTGGTAACGTTGCATGTGAACTATGTAGGGACCTGTAGAGAGAGCACCTCAGGCAGCATCACAACCACAGGCTGAGTAAGCATTAATCTATTAACTATATAAAATTTTTGAACCAGCTGTTTTTATATCGTGTCACAAGTTTGGATGCTATCTTTCCTTTAGGGGTGCCAAGAAAACGAAGAAGTGATGCTGGGGAACGAAGGCTGATTGTTGGATGTAGGATACAAGTGTCTATATCGGAGCTGTTTTGTTTTCTTTCAGAATGGAACATTCGAACTAAGCTGTAGTATTATTTTCTTAATGTAGCATGTGCTCGAGTCTCAATTTCTATTGCCTTAAATATAGAGAATACAAGTAGATGAAGGTACAGTATTCTGTATGTTCGTTTTTGTTTTTTGGTTTTAAACATTTTCTGTGCTGTATCCTTGAGGTATTTTTTTTGGTGACTGTACCCTTTTTGAGGTTTTTATTACATAAGAATTTTGTCTGAAGAGGGTCTTTTTGTTACGGGGTTCCCCTCCATCTTCCTCTGCATTCTAAAATGCGACCTTGTGCTTTTACTTAGAAAAATAAAGAAATTAAAAAATAATAATAATAAACATTACAAAGGACCTAAAGAAAAAGACTTCTTTGAATCTGTCATGCCAATTACCCAATGCCAATTACCAACGGCGTGGGTCAAGGAGATCCATTATTTTTAGGGAGTTGAGAATACGTATTTATAACTAATACTCTTCTAATTTTTAATATAAAATTTATTTAATTATTTTAATTAGATTAAAAAAATTAATTAAATTAATTAATATAATAAAATAACTTAATAATTTTTTTAATTACTTCTTCTTTTTATTTAATTATTATTAAGGAGGATTAATAAAAATAATTTAAAAAATAGATAAATATATAAAATATATTTTATATTTAAAATTAGATTAGTAATAAATATGATAATTTGTATTGAAGAGTAAAGATTATAGAGAGCATGAACTACAATTCTCAAGATTAGAATTAAAGATGTGGCCGAAAAGAATAGAAGTAGAATATCAAACTTTACGGTTTGCCCACGCCAAAAAGAAAAACAGGAAAAATAAAAAAATGACTTTAAGGTTTGTCCCGAGGCACATGAACACAATTAACATTAATTCAAAAAGTATGCAGAAAATTTTTGTTAGGAGACTCACTCACCATAGTCAGGTGTACGACGTGGGTCAGATCTAGATATAATCAGGGTAAAATTTTAGTGAATTGGGTAGGTAATAAAAAAAAATATTAATCCAAAAGTGGGGTAAGGAAAAAATAACTAATAAAAATGGAGCTTTACTATGCTTGATGATAAGGACAAATCATCCTCACTCTATTACTATTTTTTCTGGCTTATTTCTTTTGACCGGAATTTGCTTGTTTATCATACTTGTAACTTTTACTTAAAAATAAATATATAAATACTCATCCGCTAGTGAACTCATTAATTTTGCATGGAAATATTTTTTTTAAAATTTATTGATACCTAATATCATAAATTATATTTAGAAAAATTATATAAGATACAATTAATAAGATTTTATATAAGAATATTAAATTCTAATAGGTGGAGGGAGTAAATGAATTGCAGGAAATCTTAGGCGCGGCTTTCATTTCTAAAGGCGCGCTGGAAACCAACCAAAACCAAACACTCAACGGGTCTACGTCAAGTTGGCTCTATCATAATTCGAATGAATAAAACGTAAAGTTGCCCAATCCTTCTTATGCTAAACATAGCAAAGTAGGAATTGACACCTGGGGACGATGGATCCCCAGACCACCATTGCAGCAAACGCGCGGGAGACACCATTGTCTAACCCAGAACAAACACTTCCCCGATTCTGTCTATACTTCAGATTGGATCCAAAAAGGACCGACGACATTGGCGTCGTTTTATTCCTTCATGTTTTTGAATTCCCATGGCGTCGGAGTCGGAGTGATCGGAGTCCGGGGGCTGTTCCCGCCGGTACGTTCAACTGCCACCGGATCCTCCGTCGACGATAATGTCACCCGTTGCATCGCAACGGCAAGGCGGCCCTGAGCCCGCTCGAATTTTCGATGAGTTGCCCAAAGCTACCATCGACTCCGTCTCTCGTCCCGACGCTGGCGACATCAGTCCTATGCTTCTTTCTCACACCATCGAATTTCAATACCAACAAGTACCAAGACTTCCATATCTCTCTTCATGGTCTTCCTACTAGTGCTTTTCTTGGAGTGCTCGAGAGTGCTCCATATTATGAAGCCCAGATCGAAGTGTTAAATGACCAGGCCAATATTGAATCGTATAAGCAAGTGAAGAAATAGGAAAGGAAATGAGTATCTGAATATAATAATATCGTTTTAACATTGTATCAGTGTAAATAATATAGGTAAATTCGCCATAGCTTTACTAGTGGAACAAAGGGGCCAAAAAACAATAATGGAGAATAAAGCAATATTCCATTCTGGACTGAGGAATCAGAAATAAATGCCGTTTGTTTTTGGTCTCCAATGGACCTTGGCCCTTTATCTTCAGTTTTCTCAGCTTAAAATTTGACTTTTTAGACTTTCTTTTCTTTTGCAACTTGATTTGGTGACTTCTTCCTTCCATTTTAGGCTGTGATTGATAAGTCAAGTCGATATATGCCTTTACAGTTTGATACTCAACAGTTTAGCTATGGTTTGAATTTGACATTAGAAACCTCAGATAATGGGAGTTTTTGTTTACTTGATTGAATTTCCTCTCGCTGGACTATTCTTAATATATATCTCATTTTCATTTTAGTTCAAGTGGCAGTTGGTGAAGAAAGCTTCTCAAGTGATTTGTTTACATTTTGCATTGAAGAAACGTGCATTTATTGAGGAAATTAATGAAAAGCAAGAGCAGGTGTGTGTTGCCCGATTATCTTTATCTTGATTTTCTGGTTTCTTTCTCATATTAAAATGTTTTCTGTCATTCATATGTCGCTTATACTATTCTCGTTCTTCAATCACATTTTCATGTTATTTGATGATATATTGTTTGCCTAGCAAATTTTGGGATTGTGATGTTCACTGAAACATTATATCAAGGTTAAAGAATGGGTTCAAAATCTAGGAATAGGAGAAAACACTACTGTGGTGCAAGATGACGAAGAAGTAGATGATGCAACTATCTTGCATCATGATGAAAGTGCTAAAGACAGGTGATTATTGCAACTTATTTTAGACTATTCTTTAGAATTTCGGTGAGTTATTTGGTCACAATTACTTCATATGTGGTTTTTGGTCCAGGGACGTTCCATCTATTGCTGCCTTACCAATTATACGGCCAGCCTTAGTCGGGCAGCAGTCTGTCTCAGAGAGCGCGATGGTTGCTATGCAAGGATATCTCAATCACTTTTTTGGAAATATTAGTATTGTTCATTCTCCAGAGGTTTGCTTCATGCATGTGCTTATTGATGATAATACTCGTCCTTGTTATTGAAGCAACTCTTTCTTTATCTAACTGTCATAATATTGTGTTCGTTCAAGTGTCATAGAAATTCAAGTTATGCAAAAACGCTAAAGCACGAGTCTTTGATACATTTAAACTTTAAAATTTAATCTGGTAATCTGATATATACAATGAAGACAAGTCACTTCAATCTGGGGTTGCCTGTGCTAGTCATCATCATAGAAAGTTTTTGTTTGATTTCTTCACAAGGGTGTCATGCTTGGGCTACGCTCAAATTCAGTTGATTTTGGCCAATTTTTCTTGCTAATATTTGCATTACTTATGTAAAAATACGAAGTTATGAACCTTGGAACCCAAGGGACATCTTATAGTTTTAGTCATGGCTTATGTATGTTTTATCAAGCCTAAGCCTATGTTTTATTGTCATCGCCCTGCATCTCTGCCTTTGAAATTTTGTTGCATTCCTGTACTTACTATTATGAAAAAGTACCTGCATTTACAATAAACAATTGTATTGCGTACTGTAGGTTTGCAAGTTTTTGGAGGCCTCAACGTTGAATATGGCTCCAAGTTGAAAGAAGAATATGTGATGGTGAAGCATCTGCCAAACATTTCAAAGGATGATGATTCTAGACAATGTTTTATTGTTCAATGTTTCAGTTGTTGCAATGACAACTGGCAAAAGGTAGTGAAATTGCTGTGATAGCTTTCAACATGGGTTGATAGCTTTGCGTCCAATTGCTGTGATACCTTTAAATGCAATAACTGGGGTGTGAAATTTATGCAGTATTGTGGAAGTCGTACATTCAATTCTGTGGAAATTTGAAAGATTGAAATTAGAGGAAAAATAAAGCCTCAAAATATTATTAATCCTTGAATGAATGAGAATACAAATAAGTCTTTATATAGGCAAAAATATAAGCTAATAAGATAAACCTAGAATCTATCATAATTCTAATATCTCAGATTTATTCTTCTAAAATATGATAATTTAATATTCAAATCTAATCCTAAATAATATCCAAACTTAATTTTTAGATAATTAATTAAATAACTAACAAAATATAATATTAATTAATTAATAAATAATTCTAAACTAATGCATCTCAACAAATTCAAATATACTATCTCCGATGATTAATATAAGATTTACTTAATTAATTTGGGTAGATTAAGGAAGTTAGTTAAATTAATTAGTTGTAATAATTATGTATTGGTTTCCTTAAAATACCCTCTCTAATTATGTGTATATGGATTACCCTTGATAGAAATTCTTTTAGTATGTGCAATCATATAAGGATACTTTGGGAGGAAAAGTAAAATTTAGGGAGACAAAGTGGATTGGGATTTTATATTTAGGACCAAAGTAAACTCCCTATCTAGCTCTTATAATTAGGACCGGAGGGAGCATGTAAATATGCGAGAAGGCATTCACATGTATATATTGGCATCAATTCATGCTGGTTGATAACTTTTATATAATATGATTTGCATCAGTTTGATGGTTCAATCATGAGCATAAGTTTTGTTGATCTTCATGATTAATCAGTATACCATTGATTCCAAAAGTTCTTATCATTTCAAATTTAAATTCTATTTTAGTTTTTAAAAAATATTGATAGAGTACATCAAAACTATCTAACTTCTATAATCTCCCCAAGAATCATTCATCTAAGCCTTCCCTTTAGCCTTCCTCATCATTGTCCTATGGCTTGTCACGCTCGTGCCTTCGGACATAGGTATTAATAATGGAGTCTTATCATTTTATTTCCCAAAAGTAATTATGATGTTTCCAAGATAACATCCCTCCTTTTGGTTTATTGCCCTTGTTTTATCTGTATGTTGTTGCTTTGGAGTTTGTTACAATTTACAACTATGCGTGTTGCAACATACCGTAGTTTGAAATTCTTCAAATCTATGAATGGAGCATCAGTTTTCAATTCCTTATATTTAACTTACAAATCACTATAGATTTTGGTTTTATGTTATCAAGTTTGCTTGTCTGTTTTGTTACATGCAGGTTTGGGCTGTACTAAAACCTGGATTCTTGGCATTTCTGGCAGATCCTTTTGATACCCAACCTTTGGACATTATTGTTTTTGATGTACTTCGTGCCTCAGATGGGAATAGAGAAGGTTGTCCATCACTAGCAACACAAATGGTTGAACCAAACCCTTTACGCCATTCATTCAAGGTTACATGCTCTATCTCTGTTCTTACATGTCTAATGGATTTTAGAGTGCAGCTAATATACTCTCTCTGTTGCTTTGTTAATCTTTTGTTTATTAATAATAAAATGACAACTGGATATTAGAGCATGTCTGATTCAAGATCAATGGGGAGATTATCTTTAATTGGTTACTATAAACGTTTAGGTGACTTCTGGAAATCGAAGCATTAGGGTAAGAGTAAAGAGTAGTGAGAAAGTTAAAGATTGGGTCGCTGCTATTAATGATGCTGGAGTAAAACCCTCTGAAGGCTGGTGCCATCCTCACCGCTATGGTTCTTTTGCTCCTCCAAGAGGCTTGATTGAAGATGATAACCAGGCTCAATGGTTCGTAGATGGTCAGGCAGCATTTGAAGCCATTTCTGCTTCAATTGAGGAAGCAAAATCGGAGGTTTTTATTCTCTGTGCTAGAACATCAAAATTATACTGGACGCCAAGTTCACAATATTATGATTGTTCTTAAGTTTCTGTTCATTGATTGAGAGCTTCATGCAGATATTTATCTGTGGGTGGTGGCTGTGCCCAGAACTGTATATGCGGCGTCCTTTTCACTCTCATGCTTCATCAAGGCTTGATAATTTGCTGGAAGCAAAGGCTAAGCAAGGGGTTAAGGTATTCTTTTTTTTTTTTTTTTTAAAAAAAGCCAGGCATGTATCCCTTTAAAATGGAACTGGTGGCCATTACCTTCGCAATGGCTTATTATTTATGCAAAGGAAAGCCCAATTATACCAAAAAAAATTACTGTTTTGAATTACTTTTGGTATTGAGATGTTTAAACTGTGAAAGTTATACAGCCATTGCAAGGTTTTTCTTTAGTATGATGTTGGCTTTCAATAGTAACTCTAATAAATGATGAAGATTTGACTTCCCATTTTCCAACATAGAGTTTAGAAGGATTAGGATAGGTATGAATGCTGGCCTTTTGATGCAGATTTTTATTCTTCTCTACAAAGAAGTGGCTCTTGCTTTGAAAATCAACAGCATTCATGAGAATGTGAGGGTGTTACGCTGTCCTGATCACTTTTCTAGTGGCGTTTACCTGTGGTATGCAAATGCCCCTAGACTTCTTTATACATTTACGCCCATAATTACATATAGAATTTTCCAGCAATATCAATTATAGTATATATTTGTGATTCATAATATGGACTCATGATTACACACAGGTCCCACCATGAAAAACTAGTTATTGTTGATCACCACATTTGCTTTATTGGAGGACTGGATTTATGCTTTGGTCGTTATGACACACCTGAGCACAGAGTAGGAGATTACCCTCCTTTGGTCTAGCCTGGGAGGACTATTATAACCCAAGGTAAATAGTGTGCATCAACTTAAGGGGTGATGAAAAACCAAAAATCAAAAACAGTCTTTGTAAATTTCTCTCTATTTTCAAAATAGAATCAGGAAGAAGTATGGTGATAATAGAGCAATCCAATACTCGAAAGAATGAAATTCTTATCAGAAGGCTGAATGGATATAATTGTTAGACTTCATAGACCATCATAATTAGTGATCTTTTGAGGGATTTACTGGTGTAGTTACCCATTCAAATTCATGTGGATGCTTAAATATGATTTCGTTTCCTTTTATCGCAGCTACTCTGTCTAACTCTGCCTTGCTGGATTGGATATAGTATCATATCACATAATTCATCGATTTATTTAATCTTTTCCAGGGAATCTGAACCTAACTCATGGGAAGATACAATGAAAGATGAATTAGATCGTGGAAAATATCCTCGTATGCCATGGCATGATGTCCACTGTGCCCTTTGGGGACCACCTTGTCGTGACATTGCTAGGCACTTTGTTCAACGATGGAATTATGCAAAGGTTAGATTTCATCCATAATTAGAATAAAATGTCTCGATCCCCAACACTTGTGTTCCTAAATTCCCAATTTGAAATGTCTTTTGCGTGTCTTTTTCCTTTTTGTCTTATGCCTGTTTTGTTGCTTCTTCTGATCCTTTTGTTCCAGAATCAATTTTTTATCTCAGGTCTTTCAGGAGATGAGATGATTCAAAATCGTGTGTTAGAAGCTTTATATCAACGGATTATGCGAGCTTACAATGATCAAAAAGTTTTTAGGGTTATAATTGTCATCCCACTCCTTTCTGGCTTCCAGGTTCTTATTAATTTTACCTTTTGTCTATACTGTTTCTAAATTGTCAATAAATATTTTCTGCATAGTTGTTGGACTTATTTCATAGTGATGCAGGGAGGCCTTGATGATAATGGTGCAGCATCTGTAAGAGCCATAATGCATTGGCAATATCGAACCATATGTAGGGGACAAAAATCTATATTGCATAATCTCTGTGATCTCCTGGGTGCAAAAGCCCATGACTACATATCTTTCTTTGGCCTCAGGGCTTATGGAAGACTCTTTGATGGTGGTCCGGTGGCAACCAGCCAGGTATTTTTGTTACTTGTATATCACTTATATTTAAGTGAGGAGCATCAGAAATCTTGGTCACATATGCATGCTGCAGGTGTACGTTCACAGTAAAATCATGATAGTAGATGACTGTACAACTTTGATAGGATCTGCTAATATTAACGATAGAAGTTTACTTGGCTCCAGAGACTCTGAGGTATATAGCTCCAAATTTTTTCGAGTGCATTATGGATTCATTTCTGTAACTAGTATTTTGTAATTGTTGTGTCATATTCAGTCTCGTTAATTGTCTCAATGGAATTTCGGATTGGTGTTGTGATAGAAGACAGGGAGTTAACTGGATCATTTATGGGTGGAAAACCATGGAACGCAGGGAAGTTCTCACAGACTCTTCGATTGTCATTATGGTCTGAACACTTGGGTCTCCAAGGAGGAGAGGTTCGCAAATTTCATTCTTATCCGAAGGAGATAATGTGCTTTGTGTTGTTGATTCCTACTGATTATGTTCATATTTTTATCCTCAGATTGATCAAATAGCGGACCCAATTGTTGATTCTACTTATAAGGACATTTGGATGGCAAGAGCCAAGGTAATTGAAGGAATAAAATGTTCTTGGGTATTAATGATATTTGCTGTGGAATATTTATGGCTACCATTTTATTTAGCAGTTAAATCTCCAGAACTTGCACTAATAGTTACTTCCTACATTCTAGTTGACTCTTTTGGTTAGATTAAAGAAGCCAAATAAATCAGTTAATTATAATCAAATCTAACCCTTCAAGACGAATTTATATTATATAATCTTTAATCTACCTAAATTAGTCAATTAATTTTTATATTAGTTATGATTAACTGATTTGTTTATTTTTTTTAATCTATCTAAACAAAATTAATGAGCTATTATATTAAGACTACAGGTAGTATTACATATTTGGGATATATTGATTATGAAATAATTATAATAGACTAATAATATGTATCTGGATGTCTTTCAGAGAAATACTGCAATTTTCCAAGACGTCTTTCTTGTGTGCCGAATGATTTGATGCACGCCAGGTATATGTGTGTGTGTGTGTGTGTGTGTGGCAGTTATCATTCTTGTTGGTATTTTATCCATTTTCTCTGGTCCTGACATGCATTCTGAACGGATAATTTTGCAGAGTTGCTTTCAGACAAAGCACAGCTCGCTGGAAAGAAAAAATTGGTCACACAACTATTGATATAGGAATTGCCCCGAAAGTGTTAGAATCTTTTCATAATGGAGCTATAAAGAATACGGATGCCTTGGAGGGATTAGCTTCAGTGAAGGGTCATCTTGTTTCTTTTTCATTGCAGTTCATGCGTCAAGAAAATTTGAAACCTGCCTTCAATGAAAGCGAGTACTACGCTTCTCAAGTTTTCCTTTGAGTGTGATGTCTGAGAGAATGCAAAAAACATCGTGGATCCTACATTAGAGGGAGTATTATTACTTGCACTATTTTATTAATTTTTCCCCATTTAAATACTCCTGCATTAGAGGGAGTGGAAAAATAGGGTCTTGGTTTTATCTTCTTTTCAGCGTGAATCTTGGTACTAACTCATTATACATGTTGAAGATTTTGAAAGTAACTTAGTTTATAAAACAAAGTTGGATTAAATCTATTTGTCTATTAATGAATATATTTGTTATCATATATTTATATTTAGAAGGTAAGTTTTAGTACAAAGTAATGTTACAAACATATATGACTTAGAAGCCACGGGTTCAAATTTTAAAAACAATTTCTCTTATTATAGGAATAAAATTGTATATATTTATCCTTTCTTAAACCATTTAACTGGAGCCTTGGGCACTAAATTTTCCTTGACTCTATTTATGTTTCTTACAAGCTTCATTCCCCTACCTGTCAGCTAAATTCAAAGCTTCTGTAGCTTTCAGTTTTACCAAAGGTACATATCAATGCCCCCCTGGAAGCGCTCATTCCCCTTAATGATTTGGACAGAAGTGTGATTCATTCACTGGTCACATTAAAGCAGTCCCTCATCCTTAGGCTCAACTCAAGTGGTGGATCATGTTCAGCAAACAACCACTATTTTTTATTTGGGCATGTATAAATATTTTTTTCCTCCACTACTAATTTATTTGCTAAATGCAGCCCTACCAATGTCCGATATACAACCCTCTGGAATGGACAACCTAGTCTTTGTCAGCATGTATATGCATCATTCTGACTCAGAATCTGTATTATTCTAAATCATACATCTACCATCAAATCTAGCACTTGTAAAAGCCTTATCCTTGTGTACTTACTTTTTCTTTTTTTTTTTGGGTTGGGTTGGGTTAGGTGTATTACATTACATCAACTGTATTTCTAAATAAGCATAACTAATAATAAAAATTATCACATTATTATACCATCCATTCTCATTTAAATTTTTCTTGTTTATTAATTAACTCTCCAATGAATGAATGACGTCAGTGTCCTTAGTCATTTATTATTATTTTATAAATTTAGTGTCCTTGAATAATATCATTATTTTTCTACCAAAGTCCTTCCATGTAAACTTCACAAAAAAAGCTCTATACCCTTGTTTTTTATAGGTAAAAATATTTTTTATTTTTATAAAAAATAATTTTATTTAATATATTATTAAGCGTTGAATGTGAATATTATTTCTAACAAAAATTTAAATATTAATTTATTATATTATGAGGATCTAGTTCTTTCCCCTAAATCTAAACGATACTTCCATATATACTCCTCAACTCTATGAATTAATACAGCAATCATGCATATGTGGGGCTCATCACTCGATCAATCCAGGCCATGAAAGTATGTTTGTTAATAAACTAATAAATAAGTGTCTTTGTTTCATTGTTGGTGGTTCTGGGTCATAAACTAATTTCACAAAGTGTCCCCTTATTTGACCCTTGACATCTTGGGACCCACCAAAACAACTGGCCAAGTCACAGCGTTTTGTTTGATACATGTATTGGTTACCTGGCTAGAAGTTGCCCAATAGATTGAATTTTTTCAATTATTACGACTGTGTAAAGATATTTATTAGTCTCTTTCATATGTAATCGACATTGAAAATTAATTAGTTTAAACCAAACCACTAAAAACAATCCAATCTCGTCCACAAATAGCAAGTTTTTTATTCTTCAAGTCCTTGTCAATTTTTATTAATTCTTCATTGTTAATTACCGACCATGTAATGATATTTTAGTTTATTCGTTAAATTTGGTTCGGTGCCAACGATATATTATTCAAATGCTCCAGTTGATATATTTGTTTTTAATACCTAAACAATACTAATTTATTAATTCAACGATTTATTTTGCAATTTTATACTTGTAGGAACTCCCAAGTAGGAGGCTCTGATGTGACTGATAATATAAATTTAAATGGGAAGAAAATCAAACAACATTTTAGTGTTCAAGTTGTTCATTTCTTCTGAATCTTGAGGAGGTCATAACAAGGGTGACATAGGAATATCACTCACCAGCCACCACCTTAGATTACAAGTTGCAATAATTAAAACCTCACTTCGTTAACACAGTTGTGATTGCAGTTTTGGTTAATGAGTGCAAGGAAATATATATATACCCACATATTACTTCAGCTGAATCATCTTTCAGTTCCTCAGATTTTGAAGGCAATGCAAGCAACACTTTTCTCCTATATCACTTTTACTGGGATTCATAGGTATTGAATATTTTATCCTTGTTCTGGAGAAAAACCTCGCGTCTTCACTTTGTTTCTGGAAAAGAAAAACAGGCGTATCCACAAAATCATATAACATGATTTGAATTTCTTGATTCCCACGAAGATCTTCAACCTTTTTCCCCCACTTGAATCTGGTTTTGAACATATCAAGGGTTGAAATTTCTGTTGCAGTGTGATTGGAATGTAGTGGTGGCCGCCATGGTTCTCTTTCCATCTCTTGTTAATGGATTGGCGAGAACTGTGTCATTCAGAAGAGAAAAGAATAGTCCAAAGGATGAAGAAGATGGAAGGAAAGTTGTGGAAGCATTGGCCAAAGAAGCAAAGAAGAATGAACTGTTATTGAGTTCATCTGGAACTGTAAAATCTCATAACGCTAACACTTTTGCATCTGTCTTCTCCAAGAGAGGCACAAAAGGGACCAATCAGGATCGTCTTGCTGTTTGGGAGGTATATATATATATCAATATGCCAACTCTATCCTTTTTGTTTATCTGCCATAACTGCTTTTTCAAAGATCATACAACACAAGCCTGAACAAAAGGAAGTTGGATGAGGCATGAGAAACTTGAAGAAGATAAACTGGTTTCTGTAACATATATGAATGATTACTATGTTTTGATTTGTTTGGTGTTTTAGGGATTTGGTTGCCAAGATGACATGATCTTCTGTGGGATATTTGATGGACATGGGCCTTGGGGACACTTTGTAGCCAAGAGGGTGAGAAAATTAATACCTGTTTCTTTACTCTGCAACTGGCAAGAAGCTTTGGCTGCAACATCACTTGATCTGGATTTTAAACTTGAAGAAGACAGAAACCTTCATTGGTTTGACCTATGGAAGAAATCCTACTTAAAGACTTGTGCTGCTGTGGATCAGGATCTGAAGAACCATGCCCGGTTTGATTCTTTTCAAAGTGGTGCTACTGCTTTGACAATTATTAAACAGGTTATTGAAATTCATGCGATTCTCTTATCTTCAAGTAGTGATTTATTACTTTGTTATTTGTTTACTTATTTTCATGCAGAAACCTTAGGTTGTATGGTTCTCTTGTTCAACTGATGCAAAACATTTGAATCTGATGGTTATAAAATTATACTTGATGTCTCTTCTCAAAATCTAAAAGAACTTAGGGTTAAACTAGTTTGGCAAATTGTCTCTATGATAATCTCTATTCTAAAATCATTATTTGCTCTTAGAGTTAAGCTAGTGCTAAAACTTTTCTGACATATAATGACTTTATGATAGAAAGAAAAATCAAAGTTCAAGGTAGATGATTATGCAAGATCTTAATTTGATGTATTTATCAGAAGCAGCCTAAAATTTCTGCCAAATATATTTCAGGGTAAACTTCTCACCATAGCAAATTTAGGTGATTCTAGGGCTGTCTTGGCAACTGCTTCAGAAGATGATGATGGAACATTAATTCCTCTTCAACTTACCAATGATTTAAAGCCAAACTTACCAGGTAAAAACATAGTACTTTATAATAATACATACTTCTGATATATTTACATGTTTTACTTACTATAGGCCCAATCTAACCTAAAATTTGTGGGTGTAAGAAAAATTGACAGTGGCTTTTGTATAACTCAGAGGAAGCAGAGCGCATAAAGCAGTGTAGAGGGAAGGTGTTTTGTATGGAAGATGAACCAGGAGTGTACAGAGTTTGGTTGCCAAATGGTAAAACTCCAGGGCTTGCCATTTCAAGAGCCTTTGGTGATTACTGTGTCAAGGACTTTGGACTCATCTCTGTGCCTCAAGTCACTCAAAGAATGCTCACCACCAGGGATCAGTTCATAATCTTGGCATCAGATGGGGTATGTATGTGATGGAGACTTAATAGTATGGGATGCTAAGTCTCATGTTGAGTAGTATGAGATGCTTAATAGGATATTTAAGTAGGTTGGTTCTCCTATCTCAACAATTAGCTTTTGGGGTATGATTCCTTAACCCACCTAAGTAGCCATCAATTGATACCAGAGCGAGGTTGTTGACGTTTCTTGGAGGGGCTACCCAGGAAGGTTTCTCTAGGAACAGGCCAAGTGAAGTGCCTATAGGATGCTCAATAGAGTATTTAAATTGATTGGTTCTCCTACCTCAGCAGTTAACTTTTGGAGTAGGACTCTCTATCCCATTTAAATAGCCACAATTAGTACTAGAGCCAAGTTGTTGGCAGTTTTGGAAATAACTACCTATAGAGGTTTCTCATTGGCAAAAAGCCAACTGAAGTGCCTATGAGACCCTTAATAGAGTATTTATGTGGGTTAATTCTCCCACTTTAATAGCTAGTTTTTGGGGAGAGTTTGTCATCCCATTTAGGTACCCATCATGTGTATGTAATATAACTTTGTGTTCTTATTTCAATCAAGATTTCATAACTAAAAATATTCAGGTAAATTTACCATCTGTGTTTCTGTTTTTCAGGTATGGGATGTTATTTCCAACGATGAAGCAGTGAAGATTGTAGCCTCAGTGCCTCAGAAGGAAATAGCAGCTCAGAGACTGGTTCAATGTGCTGCATACGAATGGAAACGAAAGAGAAGAAACATAGCCATGGATGACATGTCCGCTATTTGTCTCTTCTTTCACTCTTCTTCTTCATCTTACTCACTTAAAACTCATGAACTTGTCAAATAACACTCAGTTTCACTTACAACACGGAATACTTCACACTTTTCTGGTCACTGTATAAGACTTTTATGCATGGTAAACTGTATGATATATTATTATTCACTTGTCTCGCTCTTAGAAGTCTGAACTTCAGTTTTGCCCATATGGGTATGGATCTGGCTTTTGTTGTTTGTCTGCTTGAATTTTTAATACAAGCACCCAAATCACGGATAGATGACATTAATGGCTGAGACAAGCTAGCTCGCAAAATCTGGAGTTGTCCCTTGTTTAGAGCTGTCTGAGGATATAAAATGCTAGGGAATCAAACATTAATAACAATGATACATAGTGTCTAATTCGTATATCCAATAAAATTATCTTTAATAAAGAGATACATGTGTGCAAGTAAAATAACCATAATAACAATAACAAATAAAGGTTTCTTTAATTTAATAAAGATCGGATGCTTTTATAAATTACTCCCTTCGTTTACCATTATAACAAAGTAATTTTAAATTTTAATCATAATGCAATTAGTTAATGGGGCTAAAACATTAACAAAAAAATTATAGGAAAAAATCAAAATAATAATAGAGATTAAATATTTTTTTATTTATTAGGGACATTTTCGGAATAGAAATATTGATTACTTTTAACACTATGTAAATATCCTAAAATTTAAGATATAAAACCTCCCAAAAAACAATATAAAGGGAAGGAGAGATATTTTCTCTTCAATTATTATAAGGGTATTTTTTAAATCCTCACATAGTCCAGCTCAACATCATTACTGAAGTCTATAACGAGATATGGAGAAACAGTTATACAGATAATATTGCCAATCATAAGTTCATAACTCTAATCTATCATTAAATTTAATGTAACCAGATTAATCATTAAACTTGACGAATTGGCATTTTCAACGATTTATTTCTTTTGGCATTCCTTTTTTTTCAAAAAAAAAAATATAATATTCCCATTTGCCAGGCGCTCGATCGAATCGGGAGGATCCTAAGCTATCTGACGAATTGACTAAAAAGTCCCCGAAGTTGAATAAAATGACAAATATGCCACTCTATCCCAGGATTCAGCATCCACCATCCACCGCCATCGCCAACTCCGGTGACCAATCTCCGTCCCCGGGCCTTTCCTCTGATGTACATCTCTCTACCGCTCTCACCCTCTCCCTCAGTCGCATCTCGCGCGTGGCCTCACCGCACCTCTCTCTCCGTCTCACACTCCAATCCACTCTCGTCAACTTCTTTTACTTCTCTCTTCAAATCCGGTCTCCAGCGACCATCTCCGATTTCCATGTCCTCCGATGGCATCCGATCAGCTTCTCCAGCTAACCAGCTAGATATCCGGGAACTGAACAATGAATCCGATTTTGAAACTCTTCTGTCACCCTATGGCTACCTGTCCATCTGTGGCTTCGGATCCCTCCTATCCGGTACGTACAATAATACAGTTACACTTTGCATTCGTCAACTGTGATCGTTATGGTAATTGTTCCTTATGGGACAGAGAGAAGTGCCAGAAGCACTTTCCCGGATTTGGTGAACTTCAGAGTTGCGAGATTGAATGGGTTTCGACGGGTTTATGCTCACGTAGCCCCGGTTTTCTTTGAGCGTGGCATTGCCAAGCCAGAAACTAAGGTTAATTCTTACTCGATAAGCAGCATTGATTTATGTGTTTAATATCCATAATTCCGTGAAAACGGAGGAAAGAACAAGGATTGCAATGTATGCGTCACTGATATTTAGATTGTTTATCAGACAGAATGTGTGTGTGGAGGCAGTTTTATTTTGTTTATGAGTCAAGCGAAAGAGACTTCGATATATGATGTTTTTACTGAACGCTGATCAAAAAATTCTTAGGAAATTTCCAGCTTAAGTGTGGAGCCATGTGACGGAGAAACTCTTATTGTAACAGTCTTTGAGATCACAAAATCAGAGGTACGCAGTTACATTTTGGTCCCTTTTTGACTGAGGATGCAGTTAAAAATCACTTGAACTAACATATAAGGATCTTATGTTCAGATTCCAGCTTATATGAGGAGGGAGCTCGAGTTTCGGTTTCTTTCTGTAAGCTTTTAGATTGTGAACCTTATTGCTTGTATAGTTCGATTGTCGACAGATATGTATTTCTGGTTTGAGATGTTCAAATGTTCGGTCATTTACTTCCCAGGTTCTTCCTGAAACGCTTGATGGGACACCTTTTGACTATCCAGCGGTATGTGGCAAATGAGTGCCTGATTTTTGTGATGTCAGAGCTTCTGTTTCAGGAAATATATCGTATAGAACAGTAATATTTACTTAGCAAACTAATCATCTGATGCGTCGAATTTTTCATAGGTCCTTTGTGCCCGTTATAGTGATGAAGAGTTCTTCAACATTAGATGTAAAGGTAATCCTTTTATGATTTTATTCATCAACTTGAGGGATCGAGACTTATATGATTTCCACTTAGTCGAAACTGCTAATATTCATTCGATCGTTTTCATGTCCTTTGCATTTTTATGCTTGTGTCCATTGGTGTGGCTTCATTGGCACCTTTCATCCCAAATATGACTCATTACAAAAATCAACCAAGGAGATAATTAGTCATGGTTCTTTTGAAGCTGAATGAGTTGAAAAGATGGAAGTGCCTTGATCACCCGAAGGACCAATATAGAACGTGCTTTATATAAAGCTTCAGTATGTTGTCATGTTACATTCTACTCATCGAGGGCTGACATATTCAAATGGTCACATATTGTAACTCCATACTAATCATTTACGAATTACATCAAGGTTCTTAAATGAAGGCTTCCAATTGGACAGGGGTTAATAGTTGCCCCCAGTTATCATTTGTTAAATAATTAGTTCTTCAGAAACTGATGTAATACATTGATTTCATAAATTATCGACCATGCAGTTGGGTGAAATGGAATATCAGGTTATAGGAATTTCCTCTCATCAGAATATTGTCGGTTGATACTAGAATTTACTTCTAAAATCTGTGATCTCTTTACCATTGCCCTTGGTCTAAACTAGATTGTTTCATTGGTTTTGGTGGATACTTTTTCCTACAGGAAGCAAGGAAATCTATTTTCAGCATTATGGCCGATGGAATATTGACAGGATTTGGAGAGATGATGTCTTACCTTGCCGTGTTTATCTTCGACACTGGTAAGCACATTTTAGATTAAAGTCCAGTTGTTATTTACCATTTCAATATCTTAAAGAATAAAAGGTGTAAAATGGTGACTCATTTACAATTTCCAAGTTAGATGGTTCTTGCTGTTAGATGCAGAATCAGGAATCCTTGGTTCACTTTTACCCTTTCAGTTTTCTTTCCAGCTAACAAACCAGAAAGAATAGCAGTTTCATAGAGACTAAAGCACCTTAAGAAGCTGTATGATACACCAAGCAGTGGGAAACCTATTTATAGGATGTTTTGGTATAAGAAATGTAAAAACTTCGATAGTTATGTGTTTATACCTTAAAATTATAGTATAGGGATGGTACACGCACATGCTAAGCTCAAATGTTCAGTAAACGAGTCCAAGAGTTGGGGGAAGTTAGGATACCTTCCTACTAAATGCCCACTTAAAGGGATGTTTTGGAGTTAGAAGGGAAGAAAAACGAGGTTAAACCCATTATTCAGATATTTAAAAGAAACCATGAAAGAGAATTGAAGCTTAGATGAGAGATGGATTTTTTTTGTACAAACTTGTTATTTGTGAAATTGATTGTAAGTATTTAATTTCTTGACATTTAAGAGAGAAAATAATGGATAGGCATGGTAGTGAATTAGCTTATTTCTTCCTCAAATGCCATCGTGGAGGCTGGAAACCAACAGTTTGGAAATATTTGGTAATATTCTCATTTTCTTCTAATCATCCTAGTAAAAATGCTACCGGGCATGGAGAAAATTGTAATGAAGTTTTCCCTTCCCTGTCCTCAGCCTAAGCTTTCCCTTTTAAGATTCAATATACCATTGGAATCCCCAGTTTAAATTAATAGGGAGTTCATGAAATATTTTGTAGTGTGTTGGCAGCAAAGAATCTTGGTGATGCGGCTTACAACAATTTTATGGATCACACCTATCTAGCCGACCGTAAAACAACAATTCGCGAGTATCTGGCAACAACAGGTTCTGGGATCATGGAAGAGGAACCTCCAGAGTCCCTCAAGCAACGCTATGGTGGTTGATATTCTAATCCAAATTGTAATTTTCCATTTGCTACAAAAATATGGTCTTTCTGATGTGTTAGGTGGTGGCAGAAAGAAAGATGTGTTCACCGTCATGATGTTTTTAGTTATTAGACATTCTTTGCCGAAATAAATACACTTGCGATCTTTCCTGCATGAATTTTTCCTTGAGTCTCTTAAATTTGAGTGATTTCAAGTAAGTTCTTCAAATATCTTGTTTAGTTTACGTTATTTCGTCAGGCGAACCTCTTGCAGAGTATATTTCAGTAAATAATCCGGTAAACCATCCTCCGTAGGGTCCAACTCTAAGGAGAAAAATGACGTTTTCAAAGTTAAAAGGCCAAATGAAAAGAAATGAAATAGATAAAATATTTTCCTGCACTGTGCCTTACGGACATAGCCATAGAAAGACAAAGCTAGTTCATTCTTGGGCGTCTTAAAAATTTTATATACTTTCAGATAACTATTAGAAATATCAAATATTATTGTCGATTTTGATTGTGATCACACCTCACTCGACTACAATTGAGGAATGAAGCCTAAGACAACTGATATTTGTATTCAATTATATAATTTTTTCCCCTCATCTGCTATACTTTTCACATATCAATGGTACAATCAGTATCTTTTTCAAGTTCTCGGATAAGTAGTTCCATCATCTTCTTATACATAGGCATATAATGATCATTTATCATAGTTTTAGAAAGTCTGAGCTTGCTGTACAGCTCTCTAGGTGTTTCGTATAAGCAGACATGTTCCTCAACGGGATCGTCAGAAGTTGAATTTGAATCATCTGAGGAGGAAGGATGTACAGAGACAATATGCATGATTCTGCCTGGAGGGTGAAAATGGTGGTTGTCCAAACTGTCAGATGTTGTAATTGGGTTACTCCCTTCAGCAGCATCAGCAAGCTGAATCTCTTCTTCAGTGATCTCTTTTGCTGCAGCTGCCTCTTCTTCCTGAGCATGAATATTTAAGGTATTATCCTGTTTTTGAAGCTCCTTTTCCAGTTCATACCACAATTCACCTTCGGTGATGTCGTCTATGGTAGAAGTAGTGATATCATGATTTGCATGAATAAGTTGTTCCTCTTCATCTATGTCATCGGGGTCCAATCCACCATTTGATGAATCATGTTCACTTGAGATAGGATCTCTCGCTACCTCTTCAGTCAAAAGAGATTCAGTTCTTCCATCAGCGGCTTCACCTAAACTATCCATTTTAGAGTTCGGAGATGGGCCAACACTTCGGCGGCGTGCACTCATGCAAGACCATGATGACAATGATGAGCGAGTTCTGACAACAGCTTCAGCAACACTTTGAGCACTCTTCATCACGACCTGCAAAAAGAAAACAGAATCTAAGGCAAACGGTAAAATTTATGGGGAGAATTCCCTGACAGGATGAAGAGTAGCATCTCTCAGAATCAATGGTATGATTTCTCTCTCATATCAGATGAATAGATACCAGTAACTAACTGTAAAATATTGCCAATGCCAGAAGAAACCCTACATTGATAATATATTCCAAGTAACAATGGCAGTGCACAATGGCAATGTGATGTAGAACCAAATAAAAAGGGGAAGGGGAAGGAGGGGGAAGGGAAGAAGAATGCCGGGGGGGGGGGGGACGTTGGGAGAATGGACGGCAGAAAATAACCATTCTGAATTGATATGAGAATAACCTAGGGCTATTTACAAGAATTTCAAAACCAAAAAACAAAAACTTAAAGAAAGTCAAAGAAAGAAAAAAATGAAGATGGAAAATAAATTAATAAAAACAGAAAAGCTACTGAAAAAATAAAATACATAAATCTAATTAAAGTTTCCTTCAACCAAAATAAATCTTTCAAGTTTACAGGAAAAAAAAATCCAAATTTTCTATCACAATGCTAAATACAGACTACAGAGATCACAGCTACCTGAGTGCCACTGGTTACGGGCCTGAGAATGGCACCTGCACCAGCTACCCTGGCTTTTGCACTAGATATTGATGGGAGACGTGATCCAAGCGCAGTTGCAGAGCGATACACAACATTCAGGACCTTCGTATGCTCAACTTGATCCCGCAAATCATTCAACCAAGAAGATGCAGTCACCTAATGACAACCAACTTGAGTGAGGATCAAATGCATTTTCTTTTAGATAACATTGAAACTAACGGGCAAAAACATTAACATCATCCAGAATCAAAAGAAGTAATTAGAGGCTAGAGCACCTCAGAACGTAGATCATCAATCGAAGAAGTTGAAAATGTCGGCACTAAGTCAGAACCATTTATAATAGTAGTGATGAAGTGCTTCCCAGATTCTGCTAACTCCCATGTCATGCAGGCAGCTGCAAAGGTGGCAATTATGATACAAGGGATTAAATGTTTTGGTAGTGCTTAGTACATGAGACAGGAAAGTTTCTTAAATTTAGAGAAAATACAACAGCATGAAGTGAATCCCACAAAAAGAAATGTGTAAACCATTTAGTTTTAAATGAATGTGTTATATGTTAGAGTATAAGATTTCACTCTACACTCATCTTCTGTTTCTGGACTATGAAAAAGTAACTAAATAGGCAAACTTGCTGTTGATCTGTCACGAATAATGCTCAATTTCTCAGATATGTCATCAGCCAAATGAGACAAGATGTCAAGCTACATATCTCGCTCTTGCAAATCACAATATTTATTTCTATTATTTGATGCTTGTAAGTCACGATAATAACATTTATTGCAGTAATTTGAAAACTGAAAAGAATACCCAAATTGATTATAACAATAACTTCGGATAATGATCACCACCAACATATTTGGCCATTACAACATTTTAAGGAAAAATTTATTTAATTTGTGCAGTTAGCTAGCAACATAAATTCTAAGGATTCTTCTGCAATTAATCAATTAATCAAATATAAAAATGAGAAGATAATGTGATGAAGTTATAATGTACAAAAACTACGTAGTTAATTCACAAACTTACTGAAGTAATATTTCTAGCTATAAAGAAAATGGTAGCTTAGCTACATGCCTGGGGCAAATGTGACACAGGTAGTTGAGGAGAACTCCTTTTGTTCTCTAAGAATGTAGGTTAACAGTGCTGCAGTACCGCCGCCTAGTGAATGCCCAACAATCTAAAGAAGATAAAAGGGCAACTGTTTAGTAAACTCGGTTATACAGGCAAGCATATAATGGATTCACATTACAATAAAAATTTAAAAAAAAAAAGTGAGAGAATATGGCATCTGGAGCAAAAATAGAAAGAAGGAAAAAAATAAATAGGGAATAGAATGCAAGGATCTTTGCTAGATTTTTCTTGTTCATTCAATTTTCAATTCAGTATAGAGGGTTGTTCCACTGCGTTGCTCCTCGTACAATGAAAGAATAATACCTTTAGTTTGAAGTCAGGATATTCGCCAAGTGCCTTAAGTAGAGAAGGAGCGCAGAGCTTTGCAATCCAACGTGCAGCTGCAACCATGCCACAGTGTGCATATCCCAAAATTAAGTTGCTTATGCCACCATCATTCAAAACTGAATGATGGAAAGGGACCACAGCACCTGTTGCAGCTGTCAATGTGTCTTTAATGCTATGAGTACCTCGAATCAATAGAAGGAAATATTTTGATCTTGTATCACGTATGATTGTGAAAGCAGGCTTCAAAAGCTGCAACAAGAATACAGCGCATTAAGTCAGTTTTCATTTACAGTGAACATAAGTATGATGAAAATCTAAAACAAACTAGTATTTTGAAAATTTAAAATTGTTAATCCATTCATCCCTTGAGTTTATTCCAATTGACTCTTAGGGCCCTTTTGTTATATAGCCACAAACCCACTTCCAACACAAAGCTTTAGGCAGTCACATCCTAGGAACCTAATGCCTCAGGGCAACAAAGTTTAGGTTTTCTATATCTAATCGGGTTTGCATTCCTTTCTCGAGTATAACACCTCAAAAACTCAAGATAGGTTTCTACCTTACTAGAATCAGGCAATCAAACTCTTGTAACAGTCAGTGTAAACGCAGAGCACTTCATGATGCCCACGAGAATATAAACTTCGCAGATTAGATATAATAGCTAAGAGCAAAAGTAATAACTTTTGTGGATATGGCCTTGGGTAAAGACTTTTCGGACCCTTGCATCCAAAGATGTCACCTCTTAGATGCTGGCAGGTGAGAGACCACAGATTTTAAAACCCAAGAAGGCCAATTATTCTCCAAACCACCCCAGACAAACATAAAAAACAAATATTTTTAAGATTGAACATAGAATAGTCAGACAGAAGGAAACTAAATGGCCCGTACCCCGGCTTTGGGCTTCTGTAGGAGGACATCGTCCAGTGAGAATCCCGCAGACTCTAAAAACACGGGAAAAGGTTTCTTCGAGAAATGCATGCATAGCGTCAACAACCTCAAGAGACCATGTAACTCCGCTATAATTTCGCGGCCTTTGAGCTGCACACAATCATTGCCCGCATATACACTTGCAACTGGTAAATTGCCCTGCAAGAATTTTATACTAATTGAAATCTCCGACCAAAGACAGAACACAAACTTACCACAGAACTTAACCCAAAACCGTTCAAGCAAAGAATTTGAATGCGGGCTATAAGTTTTCGCTTTGTGCTCAGTACCAATTCAACTAGGCAAAAAGCCAGAACTAAACCAAAAAGAAAATTGAACTGATACGAAATTTTGATTTCTGGGCGAACCTGCTTGCGCATGAAATAATTAATGCCGAAGGCCAAGTCGCCGATGGGCCACTTGCCCAAAGTCTCCGAATAAGTGAACCTCAAAGTTTCGGTTAACGTAACAATCGATTCCAACAGAGTCGCTGGAGCTTGAGCTGGCCTACGGGCAAGCCTCTTCCGTCTAACAGATCTGCTGGATTTCGACAAATCCCCATCCGGATCCTCGTCGTCAATCCCCTTCCTCGCAAGCCTCCTACTCAAGAGATAATACAGCACCACGGCCGCTCCGGCGGCGGTCGCCATTGTACCGGCGGCCATGGAATCTTCTCTGAATTACCGAGAAGAAGACAGCAAACGGAAGATCAAGAAAAGAATAACGCCGTAGATGGTAAAAACGAAATGCGAGGAAGAAGAAAACAAGTTTGGGATGAAGACAATCAAAGAATAAGAACCAATATTTGGGTTCAGGAATTGAACTCTGAACAGCAGTTAAGAGAAGCGGAGAATGGGGCTTTCTGGGGGAAGTAACACCAGGGAAGCAGGAAGCTGATCTACTGTTTAGTCTGAATGACGAAAACACCCTTGCTCATTTAAATTATACCCCACTTTTATTTTTCAATTGTTTTTATTTTTCCCCTCTCTTATTTATGAGATAGTTCAAACCTAGTCATTGCTGCCTAGTTTGCACTTGTCTTTGTCATCTTAGCTATCTAAAGCATTTACTATTTAGTGTGTTTTATTTTTATAAATATGTGAGAGAGAGTGTGTTTCACTCTCAAGATTTTAATATAGGGTTAAAAGCACATACAGCATTCTAAATAATTTTTTAAGGTATAATGAATAATTTTGTTTGTCAACAATATAGGGTGCATATTTAACCTGATATCTAAATTGGTTTTGATCATTTTGAAAATTTAATGAATAAATCACATTATTTATAATTTATAAATAGTGTGATTTTTATATATTTTATATGTTGTCTCAAATGCATGAAATCTAAAAAATTAATATTTTTTATAAACCAACTGGTGTTCCCACTAGGAGAAGAAATTATAACATCATTTAAATACAAGTATTATTAAATCTTATATAAAGAGTGGTGGCTATGTTTAATTTTGATTGCTTTAATTTTATTTAATTCAATCTGATAAAGTTATTTTTTTATACAGTAAACTAGGCGGAGAGTAGGAGGAAAGAATCACTTCATTGATAATTTCAATTTTGCATTATTAATAGTTATATATTAATGCAAAATCAATTATTTGGAAGGGTAAAATAGGAAGGAGGGGGATCAGAATGAGTGGGAGAGCGGGCAAGCCAGGGATCGAGACGGAATAATAATTTGGAGGAAGGGAAGATTATGAATATGAGGAAAATAAGGACAAAACGGAAAGTGGGACCCACCCCCCACAAGGATGCAAAGTGGGTCTCCCGGTTTCGGGTCACAAGCTTTTCTAATTTGGACGGCCTCTTGCCTGGATCCAACCGGAAAATCTCCATTGTCCATTTTATATACATGTAGGGGTAGGATAGGGAGCAAATAGTGGGTCAACTGTCACTTTTATTTTGACCTTCTATTTTGCTTATTACTAGTATTATTTTCCACTGAAGTTGAATTTAATAATAATACGGTCTTATGAAAAGAAAAAAAAACTGACTGGATCTGATGAGGTAGCGGGTTTTGACTTTTTCCTGTTATAATCATTTCGACATTTTTGTCTTATGGCCGTTTAGTATAAGGATTTCAGGGGAGAAGGGAGAGCAGGGGAAATTTTTTGAGTAAGATTTAAAAAAATTAAGAAAATCGGGTTAAAAATTTTAAATTAATTTTTTTATTAAAATTTTATACCTCCAATCAATATAAAATTAATTTAATGGTATAAATTTTTACTAAATTTTTATAAATTTTAACTTCAGTTTTTAGAGGATAAGCCTTTTCTATTAAGATAATCATAAATATTAAAATTAGATATTTAGGAATAGCTCTCCATTCTCCTTTAAATCTCTCGTACTAAAAGGCATCTTTGGAATCGAATTTTCAATGCTCAATTTTAAGGTAACTTTAAAACTTATATGAAATGTGGTCATTAACGGATTAATTACTTTTAGGATCAGATTATGATGCGATTCTTTATTTTTTATTTTTTATCAGCTTTTAACTTGTAATACATGCAAATGATATTTTAAAATAAAAGTATATGAAATTAACCATATTTTTTCATTGAGATAGCATTAGAATAAAGGATTGCCTCTATCCTTAATATAAAATATATTTAATTAATTTGAGTAAATTCAATAAGTTAGTTAAATTAATTATTTGTAATAATTATGTGTTATTTTATCTAAAATATTTTTTTAATCATGTATATTTGAACTACTTTTAATATAATTTTTTTTGTATTATCATATAGAGATATTATAGAGAAAAAATTATAATTTTAAAAAATAAAATAAATTAAAATTTTATATTTAAAATTAAAATATATTTTTTAAAAAATTTTGCAGCGCATAGAATACTTTATTGTGAAAGGAACATTTATAGTAAAATAATGATGTGATAACTACGTTTACAATGTTTTGAGACAGACAGCACCACAAATTTTCGCTTGTTGAGAAGTGTATGGCATTGGTTGTATGGTATTGTGGTATTTTCATGTGGCCGATGATTGAAGAGGAGCGAACATGACATTTTAAGGCCGCAAATCAATTTGATTGTGTCCAAAAGACTGGTTTTCTTTGGTACAAAAGAATTTGAATTTTTAAATATCCATTCAAGACCTAAGATTTTTTCCCCTTTGGTTTGTCACTAAGAAATTAATTTAATAGAATTTGATTATTGGTGGTGAACATTGAAAGAATGATGGTGATTTTTTTTTTAACTGGAAAGGAGGTCAAACTGGCCTAATGAAAATATTAAACCTTCCATTTCTCCTTTGTCCCAAAGATAACGCACTAAGTGCAAATGATGGTATTTTAAAACAACTAATATTATAAAATATTTTTTAAGTAATACTTAGTATTTTAAATTATTTTTTGATACATTAAGTATTTTAAAATATTTTTTAAATAATACCTAATATCTTAAAGTAATCTTTTGTGCAATGTAACTCTTAAAAGTTTTTTTTTTAATAATAATGAACGCCTAAACTTATAATATTAAGTATAATTCAAAAAATATATTATGGTGTTATTAAAAAAATATTTTAGAGGGATAAATACTTCAAAAATTAATTTTACATACTTAGTGCTCATAAAAAATATTTTAAAATATTTTTTTATAATAAAATTATTTCAAAACGTTAGATACTACTTTACCCGTTCAAAAATAAAAGTGAATAATTACAAGGTTTAAACATCCCTGACTTTATTACCGGTTATACTTTTAGGTGCTACGCAATATGAATTTAGATCCTTGGTTGAAATGGCAACTAATATTTTTCAAAAAAAAAAACTTAGTAATTTTTTAAATAGGTAGAAATTTAAAAATAATAAATAAAAAATCTAACTTGGTGAATTGTGACTCATATTGGGTCCAATAGAATCAATCCTTGTATTAAAGCTAGCCCACATATTAGTTTAGAAATTAAGCCCACTTAGCTCTGGCCCGCAAAAATAATTTCTCAAGTCTCAATCACATTCAAATTTCAAAATAAAGGAGATGAACATTACTTTTTCACAAAACTCAATGCTTCCATTTTTGTTCCCCAGAATAATTTTAATTTAAAAAATTTGGAAGAGAGATGAAAATGTAAATAAAAGAATCAGTTTGAAGAGGACTTGTTAATATCTGTAATAATAAAAAATAAAAAATTTATCTATTTCAAATCCACCAAGCTGCATCGAGCAAGTTGAAAATGTTTACTTTGTGCTGGAAAGGTGTATAATATTTTGATATTGGTATTATAAATTAAATATATATTGTATGCATTGGATTTTGATTTGGTCTGACCAGTTTATTGGGCAAAGAGAGGTGTCCATTAATTAAATTTGCATAATCCTATATTATCAAAACTTAATTTAATTCTATATTCGTTTCGCCCTGCCCGATATTAATACCGCTTAGGAAGAAGGAATATTAGCCTTTAGATCTTGGGTGAGTCTAACCCCTTTCCAAAAATTTTGGTATAAAAAAAAACTTAACTTCCCAATGCATTCAAATCAGTTTTATAATCTTTTTTACTTGGACTAATAATAGAAATAAGTGTAATCCTATACGACAATATGGCATCTAGATCTCAATACACAACGAATAAAACTTACATTATGTATCAAAAACAATGTTTCATCAGTCCTTGATATAAGATTTGATTAAATAATCTATTAAAATTTTAAAAAACGGTTAATTTAGTTTTCTGTCATTATTGTGTAAAAAATACGCGTCAGTTTTTCCCCTAAAATAATATCTCCAGATTCTATAGGGAGGGCACTAGATGTGGGTGACAAATAAAATGAGAAAAATTATAAAATTAATTAGAGTAATTTATGAAAAATATTAAATGAGTGGGAAAAAAAGACTAATATTTTATATTTAAGACTAAAATAAAATTTTTAATTAAATCTTATATTTAAGACCGAAGAGAGTAATAAAATGAATTATCTAAAAGTAATACCTTTATTGACTCATCTAAAAATCTATAATCTATAGTATAAACTATACAAAATGAAGGAAATCGTGCTGTTTATTACAAAGTCGGGAACATCATAATTTATCTTAGATTTCATACAAATAAGAAATATAATGTATCTTTGAAAAGCAACAAAGGATTCATTCTCCAAATAAAATGGTTTCCTGAATACGCGTGAGTATCCAACAGAGTTCTAAGATGGTAGAGAGCAGAGAATTAATTGAACAAGGCTCTAACAAAAAAAAGGGTGATTGTGATGAACAAAACAATCCAGTTACCAAAAAAAGAAATAAATCCAAAATGGGGAAATTGTAAGAGGCCTAAATCAATGGACAACTAACTTTTCCCTTAAAAGAATGAATTTTCAACTAAGATCCAACTAACAAACGAGAAAAATGATACAAGCTTTTGAACAAAAGATCAAATTTTTTTCACCTACTATGAGTACCTTTTTCATTGCCTAGTTTCAACCAGGCATTGTATTTGTTGGTCACCCTACCCTACACTCCCAACTTCACGTGTAAATTTATCACAGAAATTAAAAGATATGGTACCAAATATTTATATTGGCATCTTCCTACCTCAATATGGCTCTCCCTTCTATAAATGCTCTGTTGGTTTCTCTGTTTCAACTAACTAAACCCTTCATATAGCTTAATCTTGCCTTCAAAACTACTATTTACCTCTATCCCGTACACAGTTTCTTTCTGAGTGTATTACTATACAAGAAATGCAACAATAGAATTCTCTTCATTCTCATATTCTTAATTATTTTAAATTAGAGAGAAGAGCATTGATAATCTGTGGAATTGAATCCGTGACTTTTGATCTGCTAGACAATTTACATGACACTGAACTATTTTATGAAGTATATCTTCCAATTTTGAAGGGAGGCATTGAATGTGAGAAATGAAATCCAAATCTGAAGTGAGGTATTAATGAGGAAGGGAAAAAACGTAAGGGCTAGAATTGGCCTAGTAATTCTCAAATGATGCCATGTGGAGAAGCCAACGTTAAGATCTCTCTCCATCTTATTCTCACCAACTGATTCCACTTTCAAAAATCTCCTCCGCATGCCTTGCTCTTTTTTCTTAACCGCTCCACCTCTCTGCTATTACTCTCTCTCTCTCGTTTTCATAATTCACACAATTCACTATTCATACCCCTTTTTTTTCAAGTTTTGCTCTTTGTTTTTTGAAATTCCCAAAAGCGTTTCTTTTCCTCTCATTCTCATCAATGGGGAGAATGGGACAAGAAGAATCAGATTTAAAAACCCAGTTAGTTTTGGACATCTGCTCCATCTCTACTCGCTCTGTGGTGTGCGTTCATAGGCTTCTCTCGAACCCAGCTAACCCACCTTCTTTCGTCGATTGGTATCACGTTCTTGGAGTAAGTTCATGACTTTTCCTCCTTGTTTATGCAAAAAATATGTACTTGCTTTTCTGGGTTCTTTCTGTATGATGTGAAAATTTCTATATTCCGGGTTCTCATTTCTCTTAGGTGGAAGAAAATGCAAGGTCAAATACCATTCGCAAGCGATACCATAAGCTAGGTTGGTTGAATTTTCCTTTCTTGTCTTTTTCCCCCAGCTGTATCTGCAGTCTGCATTATGTCCTTCGAAAATGACGTCGACTGTTCTTGTCACAGCTTTGCAACTTCACCCAGATAAGAATAATCATCCCAAGGCTGAAATTGCCTTCAAGCTTGTCTCTGAGGTTCGTTTCTGGTTTCCTTTCTTCATTTCTTGCTTGGTCTGGGCGAAATTGAGCTGTAACTAAGAAATGTCCTCACGTGTACAAAACACGAAACTGATTCAGAAATTTTGAGAACAAAATGTAGTTTATATATTTAATCTCAGCCCCAGCATGTTCCCTCTTCTTTTTCTGCAGGCATATACATGTTTATCTGATGCTGCAAAGAGAAAAGCCTTTGAGTTAGAGAGATGGAAGAACTTCTGCTTTGAGTGCAAAAAAATCCCATACTCATCATCTGGTAGTGTCCCTCGCAATTCCAATGTTGGTTCAAGTTTCAAGGTGTGGAATATTATCAGCAGGTCAAGATCCTATAAGCTTTGGAGAAATATAAAGGAGATTAGAGAAAGATTCAAGGAGGAGGCCCAGGTGATAGAGAAATGTTTGAGGGCAAATTCAATGTCAAGGAAAGAATCTCCACTTTTCAATCCAGTAGATTATTTAGAGACAATCAAGTCTCAACAACACAGAACAGAGAGAGAAACCCCAGTGTTCAACCCATCAGATTACTTGTACCAAGGCTATCCTCATCTGAGAAGCCAAATTTTCAAGAATTCTGATAAGTTTTGGTGCTTGCAGACGCAAAATAGTATAATGCATAATAGAGGAGGAGCCAAATATGACTCCCCAGTTTTTGAAGTCAGACCAGAAAGGAGAATGTTTACCAGCAAATTTGCTTATGTCCCATCATGATGCCGGGGCCAAAAAAAAACTTTTCTACATTCGCTATGTAATTTTAATCATTTAATCAATGCAATGTGATTGCGATTGCAGTATTCAGGCTTACTTAGGATATAGATTGTAGTATTCTGTCACCAGTTCATCATGACATGTGCTACTGTTTCCAAACCTGCATAGTGAAAGAGCATTGCTCATGTTGAATTGAAAGCACATAGCTCTCTAGAAATAGCCCGTTTTGATACATACATATAAAACGACACATGTAAACTCTGTATGATAATTGAAAGTAAACTGCAATATGCAATAATAAGAGGAGTGTTACTATCATTAAATGTTGGCCAAAAAAGAAGTTACAAACATTATGTAACGTCTCATTTATGACAGCATCTAAATTGATATAGAATGGAGCTTGCTTATGTCTCTAAATCTATGGAAGAAACTAACCAAGATATCTGCGGCTAAACTGGTTCTTTCCTTTTTAAAAGTCCTCTACTACAAGGTGGAACCCGAAATCAGGCAACCAAAAACCAGTTTTCAGATGGTTCATCAGAACTGAGAAGGTTAATAATCTGAACTGAGAAGCCATGTTTCACCCTGCATGAACCATCAAAATCAAATAAGAGGCAACTCTCAGGTGTTAAACTTTTTAGAATAAATGGAATTATAGAATTACCAATAACATATTTACTGCCTCATATACGACCTCTTTACCAGAGTTGGATCGTTTTAGTTCTCCCATACTTTCAATTCATGTATCAGTGAGATTTCACAGTGCATGGCAAGTGACAAAAGTCACCCCATCAAACAAAATTTCACGATTCATGCATATTCAAACTGGTCTCAGATTTGCACCGTCTCCGATCCCAATATAGTTGCAAACGCAATAATATAGAAGATATATGAGTTAACAGGGTGATCAGGAATAGCCTAGCAGTAAAATATAACTGCACTTATGCACATTTAGCTATTAAGAGTGCCTCTATTGCTTAAATGAAAACTATATTTGAATACCTTTTAAATTTACTTGTAATCATTATAAGGGAAGAGTGATAGCAGATTACTTTATAATCTTAATATGAAAAAATATTTCAGTAGAATGAACAAAGAATATTCAAATGGAAATGAGAACAAGAGCCTGTCTTATTATCATCAAGGAGAAAAATGGCAGACTAGAACCTGGAAGTTTAAAGATATAAGTGCAAATCTAAGATTCTTATCAGCATCTATATTAGACGTAATTTGTAAGGAATTTTTACTTTTATGTTAGGGTCAACAGCATGATCTCCTTTGACGGCAAAAAGCAGAGTTCCTTGTTAGTTTTACAATTTCAAACATGCTGTTCTATCTTTAGAACATATACGAGATTAATGGTGAAGCTATATATTCAAGGTACAAATATGAGATTAATAGTTAAGCTAGAAGTAGCCAGTGGATTTCACCGGAGTTTTATGTTAGTATAATTCTTGGATTTGGATTGGATTAAGGGCAAGGAACATTAGGTGGCTTCATCAAAACCGTCAATTAAATCAACGGTGTTCAGGTGATTTGGGCATTAAATGAAACAGTGCGCATAAAACAAATCGGACTAATAGGCTACGTTCATTTCCTCTTTTGTTTCTTCTTCTTCTTCATTGTTCTCCGGCAAACCTTCTTCAGGCCATTTCACTGTTCCGGCAAGCGAGGTCACGGTAGCTCTGTTTTCAGGTCGTTGACGGCAAGGCGCACCGTTTTATTAAATGTCAAAGTATGTGTTTGGGACTATGGTTTGGAAAGCTTTTTTTTAAGCAAAACCTTGAAAAACTTTTAAACAAACAGCATGTCCATGAATGTAAAATCAAAGTTTAAAATTATAGTTTTAAATAAGTTATTAAAATTAACTTTTAGAACAGTAAAAGAATTTATAAACTATCCAATTAATATTTTACAATTATTTTTTTTTACACCCTCTCTCTTCTCTCTTCTCTACACTCTCTCCTATTTTTTACTTTTAATCAAATCATACATTTTTAGTAATTTACTAATATAAAAAAAATAATTACGTTACTAATCATCCAAATATTTCTATTTTTAAAATATATTTTTTCTAAAATTTATTCTCTAAAATATATTCTTATCAAAATTTATTCCGTAAAAGTTGATCCAAATAGACCCTAAACCAGCTATATGGTGTGTGTTTGGGTGAGCGGTACAGAAGCAAAATCGCGGTTTGGAAAATTTTTACACAAACAGCAATTTTTGTTGAGAATTGATTTTGGACAAAACCTCGGTTTGAAACCTAGGTTTTGAATAAGCTATTGAAAATAGCTTTTTCTTTAAAACCTAGATTTTGGATTATCCAATTACTATTATACCCTTACTTTTTCTTACACCCTCTCTCCTCTCTCCTCTCTTTTCTCTGTTATCTCTCTTTTTCTCTTTCCTCTCTCCTCTCTTATCTCTCTTTTTCTCTCTCCTCTCTCCTCTCTCTTCTCTCTCCTCTTTCTTCTCTATCATCTTTCATTTCTCTTACTTTTAATCATATCATACCCTTTTTAGTAATTTACCAATATAAAAAGTGATTCTACTACTAATCATCCAAATATCTTTATTCCCAAAATCTATTCTACCTAAAATCTATTCTCCAGAATCTATTATTCCCAGAATCTATTCTCTAAAAGCTAATCCAAACACACCCATGGTTGATATAATGGGCAGCGGTGTGGGGCCACGTAGCGCCAGTCATTCGGTGAGAGGAGGAACCCAAATCCATAAGGATTCTTGACTTTATTTTTAGTAAAAAGATTAAATTATCTTATTCTTAACACGATTTGCTTCTAAAATGGAAATATCTCTAAGATTAATTTTCCTTTCTGTTTAACAGCCGTAGGACTAATTGTTTTTTAAATGTCTATATGTAATTTGTTGTCCTGTATATGGCTGCACTACATCTTGTTCGGCATTTGTCAAATTGAGAAACCTGGCTTTTTAAGACAGGTTTAACATCTTAAAATATTTTTTTAAATATATTTAATATTTACTTATATTTATTTGACTAGAAAGAAAATTAAAAAAATATATTAGGAGAAACAACTTTTAAAAATATAGTAAATTTTTTATTAATTTAATAAAAAAATTATTAATATTCATTTCCTCTATTTTCTCGTCACTTTTTTCTCCATCCAAATATAGTCTTTAAATATTTTATAGTTTATCCAGTATTTTAATTTTTTTTTTAAATATATCCAATACCTTAAAATATTTTGTTATACAATTTTATTATTAAATATTAATTTTTTTTAGCGGAAACTTTCCCTTATAGTATTTTTTTATGAGTGATTTTAACCTCAGCATTAACTATCAAAAAATTCTTTAATTGAAGGTGCATTTAGTATCCAAGAGTTTTTTTTTTAATTTTCAATAATAATTTTGAAGTACTAGATATACTTAAAAAAATATAATTTTTAAGATATTTAATGGAGCTTAGAATATTTTAAAATGTTAGATATATATATAAAAATAATTTTTAGGCACTAAATGAATTATAAAATATTTTAAGGTATTAAATATATATATGAGATAATATTTAGAGGCAATGGATACCTCTTAACTATTTTTTATTACTTATTTAAATGATACAAATAGGATCAAACTTATGATTTCTTTGTTATAGGATACCCAAGCATCCCTTGGCGGTAAAATCTCAGCCATTTAGATTAATTCAACATCTCACAATGTGCCATTTCATCATGTTATTGAAATTAAAAAATATATCTGAACTATCTTTGAATAATTTTTTAAATATTTTTTATATGTCTCCACAACCTATCTCATTCCAGCTACAAAATTTATCAGGGCTATAGACTAATTTGAATTGAGTCGGACAGTAGTACTACAAAATCTTTACCAACGAATATTTACATTTTTTTTAACCTACCCCATTTTATCTAGAGGATTTATCTTAGTTCAAATTAATCCAAATCAAACTAAGTAAGATCCGCCTGGTCAGACAAGATCACAAAAAGTGGTAATTATTTACCATCAATAAATCCTCATGTTAAAGTGAGATAAGTTTAAGAACTGTAAACATTTGGTGGTAAATTTTTATAGTATTGTTTAACTCGATTAAGATTAGTTTAAACCCCTAATAAAGTTGAAGTGAGGTAAAAATATTCAAAAACTTATTTAAAAATAGTTAAGATTTTTCTATTTTTTATTTTAATAATATGGTGACATGGCACATTGTGAGATGTTTGATTAATCTAGATGGCTGAGATTTTTGGCGCTGGAGGAACGCTGAGAGATTGGGTTTTTGAAAGGATCCACTCCCCTGGCTATAGGAGAACTTATTTTACCAAGACATGACCATTAATACCTGACTTTTTGTTTATTTTAGGCAAATCTCACCTCAAGTTGATAAGAAAAGGTCCGAAAGAATGTGAGTTACGTCAAAACCCATAAAAACGCCAATGTAGTGAGACCAGAAATTCCTTACTTTAGGGGTTGCGTGTTTGTTTTTACTCTACGGATGCCGTTATCAAGAAGACGAGAGTTTCTACTTTTTATTTTTTGGAAAAAAAAAGTTACGGCAAATTTGTGTAGTTAATTTCGATGCATGAAATTAGCTTTTGGGATGAGTCCCCGTCTATAGACGAATAGGATACTAAAGAATCATTATACACGTGGGTTCTTTAAACAGATGTTCCTCAAAATATAAAAAGTATATACATGAACTTCTTTTGTTGTAAAAAAAAATGCTTTGATAGATACTTCGATGCAATTACCATCTTTTTCTGGGATGGAAGCATCAAATTTAAATTTATCGTGTTTTAAGATTTAAAATGATGATTTCATTCTCGCTATGATAAAAAAAAAATCCCATACTACATAAAATTGAGTAGTGTTTCGTACAAAATAAAGGTGAAGATAGTGCTAATAAAATTTGATTTGATTAGTAAGATTAAATTCTATTATTAACATGATAATTTTATTAGTAAATGATCCGTAAGTATTTTTATAAATATTATTTAAATTTAGATATATAACTTAATACCAATGACTTATAAAACTCAATTTATCTAAATAAAAGAAAGGTGGAGGCAAGAATTGGGAGGAATAATATTGAGAGAGAATTTTTATTTAGGTATATGTTTTAATAGTGCTACTAAGAATATATTAATGACACCAATATTAGTTGCCACGTGGAAGGAAAAAACAAAGCTGAACAAGAAGAAACTATAAAGCGGAGAAAAATCCTTAACATCTCAAATATGGCAAGTGTTAAAGCTGAGAATAGGAAGCTTCGTGGTAGTAGCTCGACAACAAAAGATGGCCGCTCTCGTGACACACAATATTTAGTGGATTCACTTTTAGAACCACTACTACCGACTTACATCCCTTAATTATATTTATTTTTAATCTCTATATATATATATAGATGAGCGCCCTTAGATTTTTACATGCAAACGTAAGTAAATTTCACGTACTACCTGAAATTTTAAAAATAAAATATTTTTTTTAATATAAAATTTATTTAACTAATTTAATTATATTAAAAAGATTAATTAAAATTATATATTTTTTAAAAATAATTTAATAATATTTTTTAACTCCTTTGTTCTTTTTCTTACTAATTATTATTAAAAATATTAATAGTAATAATTTTAAAAAAATTAATAAATATAAAATATAAATATTATATTTAAATTATGTAGTTTATTTTATTAAAGATAGCAAGGATATATTATTAAAAATTATAAATAATACATATTTTTTTTTCTCAATAATATTAGAAAGGATAAGTACACGTAGGCACGCTAGGCCAGAAGGAAAGGCGTGGTTGTACTAAGGGAAGAGATTAGGATTGGTGGGGATAAACCGAGAATGGTAATGCCTATAATAACAGGGATAGATCCTAGTACGGATGGATAGTCAGCTGTCAACATGATATGGTTTGGTTGGTGACAACTGTAATTGTGACATCACCATTCCTATTTCCTCTCTGCCTCCTCCCATCAATCAATATATGTTAACTTAATTATTGATTAACTAACTTAATACATAGAGTACTCATCATAAAATCACATCTATGGATTGGTATTGGTTTAGTGATATGGTACGCACAATTTTCAATCAAGACATGAGCAATTTAGAATGATATTGATAATTGATAATTGTTCATTTCATTGAAAACTGTACAATTTAATCTTTTTAAAATAATATAATTTATCTTTTAGAGGGAGAAACTCTTGTAAATTTATCCAAACAATCTGGAGTTAAGTCAATCGCCCAATTAAAAATTTCCCATAAAATAATTGCGCAATACAATAAAAATAAAAAATAAAATAATCCAATTACCAGAGTTTTGAGCAGCTATAAAATATATACTTTGATACAAAATAAATCCATCATTCCTGCGTTATCACCCTTTTATTTGCTGCATCAAATTTTCCCACAAGTGCTCACACACGTGCCACTTTTCTAGAAAGATGCATTAGCAGAAGAATATTTATTAGTGCTTTTGGGAACTTGGAAGTCCTGAGATAGGGGCGCTCAAACTCACAACGTAACTTACTCATCTGTTTTTATTTTTATTCCATATAAAAATTAAAAAGCTTTTTTTGTAAAAAAAAAAACAAATCTGAATGGAGCGTATAAATGCTAAGAATCATTTCCATGAGACGCCTCGCTTCTTTATAATATACTAATAAGAAAAAGAACTAGTTATCCATATAAATTTTAAGATAACAACCTATAAACTTCAACAAGTCTCAAATTCTATTCTTATTTAATAGAGTATATTATATTACACGAAATTAAAATTAATATAATAATAAATAATAAATAAAATTATATATTTATATTAAAAAATTAATGACGTGACTTAAAATATGACTAAAATAATTTTTTTTTCTTACTCTACAAATAATATGAGAGGTGCAAGTTTTATTTTGCCTAACTATAAGTAATAAGCTTAATACTCCTAAGTCCCATACGTTGAATTTTTTTTTTAAAAAGAAACTATTATTCTTAATATAAATTATTTCTAATTTTTTATGCAGTGTTTAATGAATTATTTTTAAATATTCTTTTAATCATATTTCAATGTAATATGAAGTTATTTCAAAATAATAACTATTTATTAGGAGTCAAAGTATAATACAGCTTTATTATTTTAACTAGTAGTACCTTATATTGATTTCAATTAGTTAGTTAAAAACGATTTACTTATGGAATAATTAAAGTACTAACTAATAATTAAAGCAAAGGGTTTTGTGTCAGAAGCACTTAGGTAGGAGGAGTTGGTCGCGGGTCAACTAGTATTTGACACTAGTTCAGAACCCGAAGAGTCAGTGAGTCTGAGCTTTCCAGTACGGGCTTTCCTGTGATATTCGCAAAGTGGGAAGGGTACTTTGGTAAGAAAATGTTACATCAACTGTTAAATCCGACAACCACAAAAATTTAAAAAGGGCATAAAAATGGTATTTTTGACTCGCAGCATAAATGCCTCGGCCAACGTGTCCGTCTCTCTCTCTCTTGCCTTCTTACGAAGCAATAAGTGGACTCACTTATCACCTTGTCTTATATAAGTACGTTCACCTGTCACTCATTTCGAAAAAAGCAAGAACAAGTCATTTCTCTCTCTCTTTTTGGCTTCTTCTTCTTTTATCCTTTTCTTTTTCTCGGCAGCTTTTTCTTCTTCCCCTTCTACTGTTTTTGTTGAACCGCAAGCAATGCAACTGCAAACCCTAGAAACCATCTCGCCTCTCGCTACTCCGCGTTTTGAACCTTAGATTCCTACCGCACTTTGCCTGCAGAAGCTCGGGCGGCGGAAAAGCCGTCGTTCGGCGCTGGATTCTTAAAGGAATACATTCAAGTTCAAGTTCTTCAAGTTTTGCCCGGCGGTTTTTTCATTTGCCTTCAATTCAAACCCTAACTCGTAAATCTTCGCATCCCCGTTCTAATCTGTCAATTCTCTCGAGCCTCTCCTAATTTGGTTGCGTCTGGCGGCAAAAATGTCGTCTCTGAGCCGGGAATTGGTGTTTCTGATTCTTCAATTTCTCGAGGAGGAGAAATTCAAGGAGACTGTGCATAAGTAAAGCCCTTTCCCCTGTTCTTCTACTACTTGTGTTGGATTTTTTATTTTTTTATATATTTCTTTTGCCTGTGGTGAATTGGAAATGTATGTATTGGAGTTTAGGCTGGAGCAGGAATCAGGCTTTTTCTTCAATATGAAATATTTTGAGGAGAAAGCCCTGGCTGGAGAGTGGGACGAGGTTGAGAAATACCTTTCCGGGTTTACCAAAGTGGATGACAATCGGTACTCCATGAAAATATTCTTTGAGATTAGAAAGCAGAAGTATCTTGAGGCTCTGGACAGGTATTTTGTTTTTTTGACTCTCCATCTGGGCTTTCAATTGTAGTATTTTGAATTGATCTCTTTATGCTGATTAACTGTTGCTGATGCTTATCAGTACTTAGTCCCTTAGCTTTCCCTTCTTTTCTTCCTTAAATTTTTATCATTTGTGCTCAGGCATGACAAAGCGAGGGCTGTTGAGATTTTGGTGAAGGATCTAAAGGTTTTTTCAACATTTAACGAAGACTTGTACAAAGAAATTACTCAACTTTTAACTCTTGACAACTTCAGGTAATTTAGTTTTTGTTTTCATTAATAATTTTGTTGGCTATAAGTGCAAAAAGGTATTATATGCGCATAAGAGGCATTAAGACTGTTGCTTCGAAATCTGCTACTTAATTTGCTGCAGGGAAAATGAACAGTTATCAAAGTATGGTGACACCAAATCAGCGAGAAGCATAATGCTGTTAGAACTTAAAAAATTGATAGAAGCAAATCCCCTCTTCCGAGATAAGCTTATATTTCCCAGCTTGAAGGCATCAAGGTTACGAACTCTGATCAATCAAAGGTAACACATGTATATTTATCTTTAACTTGTTATGGGTTTTATAAATTTGATTTTTCTTTTCACACTGTTTTAACTCTATATGCTAAAGCAGTAGATATTTCCATCCTTTAATGATTTCTCTAATTATTTGTAAGTTAATTAATCATGTTTCTTCATAGTTAATTTTCATTGATGTTTGCTATTCAGTTTGAATTGGCAGCACCAGCTGTGCAAAAACCCAAGACCAAATCCAGACATAAAAACTCTATTCACAGATCACACTTGTTCAACCCCAAATGGAGCACGAGCACCTACTCCTGTAACTTTTCCTGTTGCAGCTGTTTCAAAGCCTTCTACTTATGCTCCACTTGGAGCACATGGTGGAGTATGATCTTGGCCTTTCTGGTGTTTGAAAATTCATTGCTAACACCGTTTGTTGTCATAATTTTTAATTTCTATCTGTTACTTATGTGCAGCCATTTCCTCCAGCCCCACCAACTGCCAATGCTAATGCCTTAGCAGGATGGATGGTGAATGCAAATCCTTCCTCATCTGTTCAATCATCTGTGGTTGCTGCTTCATCGTTGCCCAGTCCCCCCAATCAAGGTATTTTTGGTTAGTTTTAAGTTATGAAATCTGGTTCTCTTGCTGGGGCAAAAACATCTGGAGGAGAGATCATCAGAGGCCTGGATGCAGTCCTTACTTTTGCTTGTTTTAAAGGGTCCCAATCCCTAAAGCCAACAAAATCTTAAAAATTGAAGCTTGATACCTCACCCTTGATTAAGTAATTCAGCATAAGGACTGCCTCTAGAAGTAGATGACATTACAGTAAACTATTGCCGAAATTATGAAGGGGATTTTCTGAGTCTATTGTAAATCCTTGCCCTTTTATAAAATGTTTATATTCTCTGGGGAATTTTAGGGTCAGTGGGAGTTTTTTAGGGCGGGAATTTTAACAAGGGGAAAATTTTGTGCTCAAGAAATATGCAATTGGATCCTTGACATAGATAGTAATTGTGAAAGAAGGTGCATGATCGACTTTTTTCTATAGCCTTCTTCACAGATTGATTTTATTTGTCTTAGCATGCGCACGGAGTACTTTATTCAATGTTCATAGATGTCTTGTCCTTAACAGAGCTTATTCATCTTTATGCTGGGACTTATGTGAATATAATCCTTGGTTCAACTTCTGCCGTCTTCATTATATAGTCTTCATTATTTAGTGATCGAATAGCTGAAGAACTAGTGAAGTTTTTCTATTGTCAATTTTTAATATGCAGTTTGAATAGATTCTTTTGAATATTGTACTTATCCTTTATCATGCTCATGCTTCATTCAATTTCTTGCAGTCTCTGTCTTGAAGCATTCAAGAACACCTTCTAATGCTCTTGGAATGATGGACTATCAAAATAATGATCATGAGCAAATAATGAAACGGTTGCGGTCAGCACAATCTGTTGATGAGGTATTCGCATCATAGACTTGGCTGTGATGCATGTTTTCTTTTCTATGTTGCTAAATGCTTTTCCAATACTGCAGGTTACGTATCCTGCCCCTCCCCAACAAGCCTCTTGGTCAATTGATGACCTACCTAGGACTGTTTATTGTACACTACCTCAGGGATCAACAGTGATAACCATGGATTTTCATCCTTCCCTTCATTCGCTACTTGCTGGTATGTGGAGAAGATATGGAGGCTGAGTGCATCCAGTCAATTCAAATTAGATGACTCTATAGACTGACTAGGGAATATTGTTTTGAAACAGTTGGCTGTGGCAACGGTGAAATTTCACTGTGGGAAGCAGGGCAGCGAGAGAGGCTGATAACAAAGCCATTCAAGATATGGGATATGGCTGCTTGTTCTGTCTTATTTCAGGTTTACAATACATTATTTAACTTAAATATTTCTCGAATAAAAAAAAGTAAAGACGAATACATGAAGAAATGAGACCTTCCTTAGCAACTAGCTCACTCATTTTTACCAATATTTTAGTTTTGCCCAGGAAGGAGAGTAAGGGAGAAGAGAGAGTGATTAACCTTTTGACATTGGAGACTGCAGTACTAGAGATAAGCCATCATATTTGGAGCCTTCTTTGGCTTGGCTTTATTAGTGGAATAAAGGAAGTTTGTAATATTTGTTGTAAATATGCAATTAGCTTCATGTAATGAAAAAATGAGACAAAAATTATATCTAGGTAACTTCTAGGATGCTCAAATTAGAGTGTCCAAATATTACTTGTTATTGTCTGCTGACAATTAGCCTGAATTTAAAGTTCAAATATCCCTTTTCCTCCAGCCTTAGTTCTTACCTCGTATTAGTGGACATGGTGAAATTTTTGGATCACCCAAGAGTACAGCTTACCTCTCATTCCACCTCTCCCTTTCCCAGTTTCTGTAGTAAATTTAATCATATATCATAAATGCTAGAATTTTTTCCCCAATAGATGCTGCAATATAGTGATTGAGACTCCTTTCAGGCTGCAATTGTGAAGGACTCAGCCATATCTGTTAGCCGTGTGTCATGGAGTCCAGATGGCAATTTTCTTGGTATGTGAAGTTTTGAAACGTAATTCAGATTTCTTTCTTTTTCTTTTAATTAATCAATTTATTATTTTTTTCAGGTGTTGCTTTAACAAAACATTTGGTTCATTTATATGCTTATCAAGGGCCTAATGATCTAAGGCAGCATTTGGAGGCATGTTCTGGCTATTTTCTTGCATGAATTTCATATTTATTTATAATTGCTCACTGATGTCTTTGCTTCATTACAGATTGATGCTCATACTGGTGGTGTGTATGACTTGGCATTTTCTTATCCCAACAAACAGCTATGCATGGTAACTTGTGGTGATGATAAGTTGATAAAGGTAAGAAAAAATTGCCTTCTACTTTGCGTCAAGTTTCCTGTTTAGATGTATCCTGAATTATAAACTTTGAGTTACAGGTGTGGGATTTGAGTGGCCGGAAGCTCTTTAACCTTGAAGGTCATGAAGCACCAGTTTATTCTGTTTGTCCTCACCAGAAGGAAAATATCCAGGTAAAAATGTTATCCTTCTCTCCCATTTAGGCTTTGTGATTGTATCATATCCATGATAGTATATTATGGCCTTTACATTATATCCCATAGTTTTCTTTTCTTTTTTGAGGATATCTTATTCCATGTGCTGTTTTGTGGTTTTGCAGTGTCTAGTTTGGAAAGAAATAATCACACCTGTATAGTGCAAATAATGACATTGCTTCGTTATGAAGCTTGTTGTGGACTGTGACTGATTGATGTTCTGAAACAATTTGTTATTTCATGTTTCTGCAGTTTATATTCTCAACTGCTGTTGATGGAAAAATCAAGGCCTGGTTGTATGACAACATGGGCTCTAGGGTCGATTATGATGCCCCTGGGCAGTGGTGCACCACAATGCTTTATAGTGCTGATGGAAATAGGTAATATAATGAAGAATAATGTTGGATGTGTAACTTTTTAATTAAATGCTTTCCACCCTTGTGGTTTCCATTAGAGTGTTAATTTGAGTACAAGTTTCTCCCTCCTTTGTCAGATTGTTTTCTTGCGGGACAAGTAAAGATGGAGATTCCTTCCTAGTTGAGTGGAATGAAAGTGAAGGAGCGATAAAGAGAACATATTCTGGGTTTAGAAAGAAATCTGCTGGCATTGTGCAATTTGGCACTACAAAAAACCGCTTTTTGGCTGCTGGTGAAGATAACCAGATAAAGTTTTGGGATATGGATAATGTCAATGTTCTTACCAGTACAGATGCTGAGGGTGGTCTTCCTGTGAGTATTGCCTGTACTGTCTACATTTTTTGAGCATTCCTAAATTGTTTTCTAACATGGCTGCTGCCTTACCTCAGAGTCTTCCTCGGTTGAGGTTCAATAAAGAAGGAAATCTGCTTGCTGTTACTACCGCAGACAGTGGTCTGAAAGTCCTTGCAAATGCGGAAGGCCTGAAGTACCTAAGAGCCATTGAAGCTCGGTCTTATGAAGCATCTAAACCACCATTGGAGACTAAGGTTTTTATTTTCTTTGAGCCTCTACCTTCATTCTCTGTTATTTATCAATTTTTGGTCCCCGGTTTTATTAGTGTCCAGAACTTGACTAGTTCAATATTACTGGATTAGGTATCTGGTTCTTCTCTGGTCGCAAATATCAGCCCACTCATCAATAAAGTAGAACGTGTGGACAGAAGCTCGCCTGCTGGACCTGCACCAATCCTTGTATGATAAACAAAATACAAAATAGACATTGACACTCAGTAGTTGTCGATTTATATTGACTGAAACCTGAAATAAAAACTGTACATCCTATCTTTATGTAGAAAATTAAGTTAATGCAGTTTGACCTTGAACTCTTCTAGTCTAATGTTGATTATGTGCAGATTGGACTCATTTTGTTATTTATTTCAGAATGGAGGAGATTCTTCGGCTATAAGCATAGAGAAGCAAAGAAGTCTGGATGATGTGTCTAATAAGTCCAAGCCTTGGGAACTGACTGAGATTGTTGATCCTTCTCAGTGTCGAACAGTTACCATGCCAGACAGTACTGATCCCACCAACAAAGTATTCCCTTGGACCTATCCTTGATTGCATAGGATTTTAAGTAATTCATATCTATTTTTTGTCAAGAATTTTATGATTGCTGAACCTCACTCATTTGTTTCAAGGTTGCTCGTCTTCTTTACACAAATTCTGGTGCTGGCCTTCTGGCTCTTGGTTCTAAAGGGATTCAGAAACTGTGGAAATGGAGTCGTAGTGAACAGAATCCTAGTGGAAAGGTGTTGTATGCTGAAAGATCTAGATGGATAAAAATACCTTTCTTTTGCTTTATGTGTTAATAGGATATGCCTACACGCATATCCATTCAGCTGTTACACTTGTGCATCTATATTTTTGTTATAGCTTCCACAACTTTTACTTGTAAAATTTTCTGAGTCTGTTTTGGTTGTTCTTAAAAGGCCACAGCAAGTGTTACTCCACAACATTGGCAACCAAACAGTGGTCTTTTGATGACCAACGATGTCCCAGACAATTCTGAAGAAGCGGTTCCCTGCATAGCACTTTCAAAGAATGATTCTTATGTTACATCTGCATGTGGAGGAAAAATTTCTCTGTTCAACATGATGACTTTTAAGGTACTTTGACAGTTTTTATTATTTCAGTGCCTGCAGTACTGTGGTGTGGCAAGCTGTATCTCAGCTTGACAATATTGTTGAGTTGCAGGTTATGACAACTTTTATGCCGCCCCCTCCTGCTTCAACTTTCCTTGTATTTCACCCCCAAGATAATAACATCCTTGCAATCGGAATGGAAGATTCAAGTATTCATATATACAATGTTAGGGTTGATGAGGTAATTGGTTTAAACGGTTCTGATTTTCATTTCTTTGTCAAACATTTAGTAATGCAACTTGCTTTGCTTGTAGGTCAAATCTAAATTGAAGGGTCACCAGAAGCGCATTACTGGTTTAGCTTTCTCAACTAACTTGAATATCTTGGTTTCATCTGGTGCTGATGCTCAGGTATGTTTGACAACACTTTTCATCATCATTTCACTCTACTATTAGCTTGTAACTGCATCGTGCTTTTGTTTATTCATGGTTATTTAGCTTTAAGCAATGATTGGAATTAAATTTTCGGGGACTCATAATTTACAATTTGATTAAAGAAATGTGAACTTTTAATTATACCTTGATGGATTTTCTTTTCTTTTGTTGTTTTTGGTAGATTTGCTTTTGGAGCATCGACTCATGGGATAAGAAGAAATCATTATCGATCCCAATGCCTCCTGGTAAGGCACCTGCTGGTGATACTCGAGTGCAATTCCACTCTGATCAAGTACACTTGCTGGTATGCCATGAGACACAGCTAGCAATATATGATGCTTCAAAAATGGAATTAATTCGACAGGTAAATAGCTACCCCCTGCCTTTTATTTTTTGTCATCATATATATATCAATAGCTTTTGTTTGCTTGCGTTTCAGTGGGTGCCTCAAGACACATTGTCTGGTGCCATAGCCTCTGCAACATATTCCTGTAATAGCCAACTAATTTTTGCTGCTTTCACTGATGGAAATATTGGAGTCTTTGATGCTGACAGCTTGAGACTCAGATGTCGTATAGCTACTTCTGCTTATTTACCTCAGTCATCAAACAGGTGTATACAAGATTTCACTGTCTATTGCTCAAAGTGGTATCTTTCATTGGACATTTCTATTGATGATATATGAATGATGCTAATGCTACTTATAACCATACAAATTTGTACACATGCTTAATGTTTTTTCTGGGTTGAAAATGTGCTTAGAAGTTTCAAGAGTCATTTGGTATATTGTTATCTTGATCGGACATCTTGTTTGTTAGTCAAGATTTAAAATGCCTGTGTTTAGTACAATGATATCTAAGATGACCGGTGGCATCGGGTCATTAGGGGGTATCTTATATCAATCGAAAGCCATATAATTGATAGGAACATTCTCGTGTTCCTTTCCTTGATTTGGTGTCTTTCTTGACAAATTCTTAACGTTTTTTTTTTTTTGCCCCTCTGCAGCCAAAATGCGTACCCTCATGTTGTTACAGCGCATCCACAAGAGCCGAATCAAATGGGTGTTGGGCTGACAGATGGATCCATCAAGGTTTTAGAGCCCTCAGATTCTGAGGGTAGGTGGGGAGTTAGAGCACCTGTTGATAATGGGACGCCAAATGGTAGGACAGCTGCATCATCGTCCGTCGCCAATAATTCCCACATCTGAGCAGCTCCGAAGATGATTGTTGGTTCGCATAATTTTTTATTTATTCTTGTATAATAGTAAAACTGTTAGGTTGGCTGTTACTTATTGTTGTATCAGTGTTCGGTGAGCATAAAGATGGTTGGGTAAAGATAACATATACGTAAAATACATGTAATATCTTCTCCAGCAAACATCACATTTGATTAATGCTTTAGTATCTTCCTCAGTTCAGGTTGCCTCTATGTTTCTTCTCCAATATCAAATTAGATACACTGTTCATGGGCTTTGAAAAATACGTGTTATAAGCATATATTGGCATAGTTATAATAATAGTTTCTTCAACCTTGATAAGAGGGCATTTCATTTCACTAGTCGAGCAAATCATTTTGCTAACTTCTCTGTCCTGAAAACATGGATCCATTTAACATCATCCAGATGGTTGTGTGCGTGACATGCATTGAGGTTCCACTTTGATCCCTAGTTTTCTCCGAATTCTCAGCGGTTGAATATCATGTCCTTTTAGTTTGAAGATCAGTGATTAATGTTTATTCCGCTAGTGCTACTGTCTGAAACATGGCCATATTTAACATTTGATATGAAGCAGCCAAGGCAATCACCACTTCAATCAAAAGAGGGACAAAAAACAAGAATGTAGACATTTGAAATCAACAAAACATTTTCAAAGCAATAAGATTTCTTGGGGCACAAAGAATCGTCGTATTCAAATACTACACTGATTCTTTCAACTCTGGGCCAGAAGAAGGATCTGAACAAGTAGAGGGACTACGTTGATGCTCTCACACTTAATTAAAGCATAGGCACCAATTGTACGTCAAGTTAGCTGTTAAAAAGTGAGACATATAACTATTTAAAATATATTCGATCTTTAGAGGGTATTATTTTGTTGTGTTTCTAGTCATTGCACTAAGAGACGCGTCTTAATTTTTGAGTGCCTAAGTTTACGCCTGATGGTAATTGACAACTTGTCCTGCCTAATATTAGTATTACCTAAGAGGAAGAGAGATTTTGCTTTACCATTGAATCGTGGGTGAGCCCAATCCCCTTCCAAAAATTCTTACAAAAAAAAAAATTAAAGCAGAGACCCCTCTTCAATTGTTTTCTCTATGGCATCACTTCCTCATTACTATGTCTCTTATCACCACAACTTAATCGCTAGCGTTAAAATATATCCTCGAAAATAACTCTCTTGATAAATTTATTTAATATTATTAATTTTTTATTCAGAAATGCACATAAACGAACTTATTGTGCCGAGATGTGGGATAGACACTACATTCTTCAGTAGGTTCAGGCTTTTTTTTTTTTTATGCACTTCATTTTATCTTTATAATAAAGCTTTCAATTAAGAGGAAAAAGAACTCTTTGTGCTCACTCTTATGCAACTCTTTTTATTTTTCGGTCTTGGCCCTCATTTCATATTAAAAAAATTAAAGAAAGGCCCAGCTAATCTTTTTCACACAAACATATCACCAGTTATTAATTTCACCTTACAAGTTCCCCTGAAATACATCTTGCAATAAATTCTCATCTTGCAATTAAATTCTGAGAGAGAATAATTATTATATCTTATATGATTTAGATAAGAAAAAAAAAAGGGGTAAAAAAATGAAAAAGGCGGTAAACACATGTGACTCTCCAAAATTTTCTGTCAAGAGTAAAGAGCCAAGATTTTGAAAAATAAACTGTAGTTGGCAGGGGTGCACCGTGGGCAAGGCATGACCCTTGCTCAATGGCCAGTCTAGAGAATGAATGGGCTATATTTTGCCTGTCATTCGACTGTGCTTGTTAAAAGCCTATGTCATTTTGGGCTAGGGTGGGTTTCCTTACCCTAGTAATGACACTATGTTCATAACATTATATACGAAGAAAACTCTAATTATCTATTTGTGAGTTTAACTAATCAAAAAATAAAATATATAAATATTTAAAACGTGTTTGATCTTTAGGAAATATTATTTTTATTATAATTTTAGTCGCGGTGCTTGGGGAGGTATCTTAGCTCCTGAGTACTTAAGTTTACGCCTGAGAGTAATAGGCGTCTCGCCATACCCGATATTGGTATCGTTTAAAAGGAAGGGAGACTTTGCCCTGCCTTTAAATCGTGGATAAATCTAACTTCTTTCTAAAAATTTTTATACAAAAAAAACTTTAATTAAAATCCGATAAACAATATATAAAATAAAATATATTTCATAAATCTTTGAAATATTCGAAAAGAGACAAAAAAAATACTAGTAGTCCTAACAATTTCATAATTGAACATCACACAATAGGTCTTAACACAGTATCTTTACTTCAACAAAATATCGATAACATGCAACCATCCACAGTTCATTAAAAATAAAGCAACAAAAATCTTATAATAATATAATAATATGTGTATGTACATATATGTGTATTATTTTTTTAAATAAAATAATCTACAATCTCAAGATGGGACAGCATGCCGTGCATGATCACTAGCCTTACCTGACAAGTGACCCTGCCTAGCTCTACCCAATTTTCGTTTGGGCCATTTTTTCTGGATAGAGTTGGCCATTTTTCTATTGGGTTCGGGTGGATATTTTGGGCTCCTAGATTACATGAACACTCTTAGTTGACCTCAAAATTTTAAATTCTGAAACTTAGTCTGAGTGATAAACGGCTCGGTATCACTTAATCGAAATCTCGAGTTTGAGCCTTGACATATACAAAAAATATCCGTTAGGAGACTCACCTACCATAATCAGGTGCGTGACGTGTGTCAAATCCGGATGTAGTGGCAACAAAAAAAAATTAAATTCTCTCCAGTTGAATATACTCATTTATAACATTTTTAGTACTTATTTGTTCTTAAATTTTCAGTACCTATCTTTAATATTTCTTATACTTCTCTTTTATATTTTTAGAACTAATTTTTAATTTTTTTCAATACTAAAAATATTAAAGATAAATTACTGACAAAAATTAGAGTTGAATATAGAATATAACAAAATAATGATTACTAAAAATAATAAAGATGAGTACTGAAAATATAAAAAATCAATGTTGAAAAATTCACCCAAAACAATTTAATTTCAACTAAGAACTTGGGTCTTAAAATTTCAAACTGGAACTGGGTGTCCAACGTATTAGAATCTTGAGATTCAAATGGGAACGGATCTTTGAGAGTTATAGGGACAAGGATTTTGGGAGAATCCACTTCAAACAAAGGAACTCTTTAATTTTAAATAATGCTCTTTGAGCTCCTTAATTTCCCAGAACCGCGCATCGGATCGCACTAGTCTCCACAATCCCCCTTATGCCCATCGTCTTCTTTTCTATCCTCGCGGTCTCTCCGCCGCCCCGGCTCTTCATTTGAGGTCGTCATCTGGTCAGTGTCGTCTTCCTCTTCTTCCTCTTCTTTCCTTGTGACTGTCCGCCATTCATACATAGCAGAAGTATACCATATTAGAAAGGACATCAAATTTAAGTACTTCTTCCTCGTCTTTACTCTTTGGTATCAATTACTGATCTTTACTTGTCTAGATTCCTCGTCACTGTTGTTTTGTAGTTCAATCAGTGTTTTGTAGTAATGTTTTTTTTGGACCACAGGTGTGTTCCAGTAATTGCTTTGGTAAGACATATGTATAGCATTGTGCGCTTTGAAAAGTGAACACACCTTTTCTCTGTTGGCTCTTGGAGAGCAATATTTTCTTTTCTGCTTGCTTGTTTTTCATTTCTTATTGTGTTTAAATATGACTCTTTTCTGGTAAGTTATATGGGGGGCTAGTCCAGCCTAAATGATGAGACAGGCTGCCAATGTGGTCGCCTAGTTGTCTTGGTCAATGGGTTGAAGGTTATTAGTCTTCATATGAATTTATTGGATTTCGGATCTATCATATTGCTAAATATTACTGTCATCTTGAATGAATTACGTTCTGAGCCCTTTTGTCAACATGCTCACCAAAAATAGAAAACTTACTCAATCATGTGCGTATTGTGTTGTTGGGATGTAGGCATATATGATATTGCCCTCACCTTCATCTCTAATCTACTCATTCCCTCAGTGTTCTGTTGTGGAAGCATGCGAATACTGGGGACAATTGTACAGAAGAGGCTCATTCAAGCAATTCATCGAACTCCTTGTGCTGCTGCTTTGAGTGTCATTCAAATCCATCTCAAGTTCAAATTTCTGTGTACCCATACAGCAGAAATTTTTCCTGAAGACAATTCCAAGACCTTAGATAACCCCAAGTGCTTATCTTACAGAATTGAGAAACTGTCCAAAGGAGAGTCAGTTGGGTCTGCTTTCCAGAGTTGGATGGGAGATGGTTTCCCTATTCACAGAGGGGACATTTTTCATGCCATTAACCGTCTACGGAAGCTCAAGATGGACAAACGTGCACTTGAGGTGACATCCCTTATTCCTTTGTGTTTTTGCTGTCTTTGACTACTAGATTTGCAGTTGGGCTTTATTTGGTAGTTCTAGTTTTTTTATTTAATTTTGCTAGGTGACTAAGTCAAGCAAAAGCCTCTCTATGAACAGTTTCATATGAATTTATTGGATTTTGGACCCATTACTTTGGTAGGAGAGTGAAGGGTACTTTCCCTCTCAAGAGTTTGCGTACACTGTTACTGTATGAATTGAAGTAGAATATGATAAAACCAGTAAAGAGCGTTCAAATGGCGAAAGAACTTAGTTGTCTAGAAAAATGAAGAATACACACTTCTGTACTGACTCCATTGTTTTATGCTTTTAGCTCGATGCTGATAAAGATAAATGCTCTTTCTTTTTTCCCCCAATGCATGGCTATTGATAGGCGATGGAATGGGTGATCAGAGAAAGACCTTATAGGCCCAGGGAACTAGATTACTCTTATCTCTTGGAGTTTATAACAAAGCTTCATGGAATATCACATGGCGAGAAGCTTTTCTCTCATATTCCTCCTGAATATCATAATGAGTTGCTCTACAACAATCTGGTGATTGCATGCTTGGACAAGGGTGTGATTAGGCTTTCACTTGAGTACATGAAAAAAATGAGGGAATTATGTTATCCCATCTCATACTTGGTTTTCAACCGCCTTATAATTTTACACTCCTCACCAAGCCGCAGGAAAATGATACCAAAAATACTTGCTCAAATGAGATCTGATAAGGTTACCCCACATGTTTCCACCTACAATATTCTTATGAAAATAGAAGCTAATGAACATAATATTGAAGGTCTGGTGAAGGTCTTCAGTCAAATGAACCAAGCAAAGGTCGAACCAAATGAAATATCTTATTGCATTTTAGCTACTGCACATGCAGGGGCTAGGTTATATACTGCAGCTGAAGCATATGTTGAAGCTGTTGAGAAGTCGGCTACAGGGAAGAACTGGTCAACATTGGATGTCCTACTTATGTTGTATGGGTATTTGGGGAATCAGAAGGAGCTAGAGAGGACCTGGGGCATCATTCAAGAACAACCATTTGTTAGATCTAAAAGTTATATGTTGGCCATTGAAGCATTTGGTAGAATTGGAAATCCAAATCGAGCTGAAGAACTGTGGTCAGAAATGAAGTCAAGAAAAGGATTGAAGTCTATAGAGCAATTCAATTGCATGATGACTGTATTTTGCAAACATGGATTTATTGATAAAGCTACTAAACTCTACAAGTGTATGGAAGCTAATGGATGCAAACCAAATGCCATAACTTTCCGTCAGCTTGTTCTGGGCTGCTTGAAAGCAGGTATAACGGAGCAAGCCTTGAAGACACTAGAGTTGGGCATACGTTTCACAGTTACCAAGAGAGTTAGAAGTTCAACTCCATGGTTAGAAACCACTCTTTCAATTATTGATATTTTTGCTGAGAAAGGTGATGTAAGAAATGTGGAGAGATTGTTTGAAGAACTTCACAAGGCTAGGTACTGTAGATACACATTTGTATATAATACCTTGATTAAGGCTTATGTAAAAGCCAGAATTTATGAACCAAATCTTTTGAGAAGGATGGTTCTTGGAGGAGCTAGGCCAGATTCTGAAACTTATAGTCTTATGAAACTTGCTGAGCAGATCCGACCCTGATTTTTATGTATCCTTTTGCGAGTTCTATATATCCATTTGTTGTCTGTCTACTATAATATCCATTTGTTGTCTGTCTACTATAAATTACTAAACCCATTTGTTGCCAGAATTTATTTGTTTGTAGCGAATTGATATTCGAAGCTGTAATATTTAAAAGATTGATTTATAATTAATAAAAGAACAAGTGATAAAGGAGAATAGAGAGAAGTTTGCTAGTTGTTCAGATCCAGATGACGCATGCTCTGATCTCCATCAAGCTACTTGTCCTTTCATTTAGGAATGAGCGTGAAAATGGAAAACAGAGATCACAGGAATGTTTGTTTGGTTGCTAAGTATGTGTTAACGCCACCACAAAACAACGTTTACAAAGTTATTATAAAACACAGTTGCTTCTGCGTTTTGTTCTTCTTTTAACGTGATTTGGTGTGGAAACTGGCAAACAAGTTCTAAACAAGACTTTTTTTTTTGTTTGGTTGCTCAGTCGGTTCACCGGAGCTTTGCCCCGACTACATCCGGATCCGACCCGCGTCGCGCATCTGGCTATGGTGGGTGAGTCTCCCAATGGGGATTTTCTGCATTCGCCAAGGCTCGAATTTGAGACCTCGCTTAAGCGATACCGAGTCGCTTATCACTTGGACCAACCCCGTTGGTCTAAACAAGACTTTTTATTCAAATGATGAGTAGACAAATCATGAGCCCAAAAGTAAAGTTTGCTTGACCTGATTAGTATTAAAAAAAATTAATGTGAGCATATTAAAAATTTTTAAAAAATAAATAATATTGTAAAACATAAATTTTTAACATAATTTTCTGAATTAGCTAATTCTAAATTTTTTTTGTGAAATCTGTCAAAAATAAATGAAATAGACTCTCTACAAGGGGATGATCAAATTGTTTTTTTTTCCCCGGAACTAATTCCCCGGCATCAGGAAAGCTCTCTCTCCCCGAACTATAACTACCGTCACTCTGAGGCTGTGGTTCCGCTCGCCAGTTCCGACCGCTGAAGACCGCAAAAAATCCTGCTGAAGTAATACCAGGGCACAACCTTTCGGTTTTCACTTCATCGATTTCTTCATACTAATACAGTGAGTTTTATTGCCCCCTCCGGTTCAGCTTAAAAAATAATAAACGAAATGAAATGATGATTATCTATAATGGGGTTGAGTAAAATCTGATTTCGACCTGCTGGAGTTTAGTTTCTCGCTCAGGAGGAAAGTGTTGTGTGAATGGGAATGACAAGAAATTGTTTTCTGAAATGAATGTAGATTGTACTTGCTGCTTCTGTTAGCTTGTTCTAACCACTAGATAATATAGGTACATGGCGCAATGGGAATTCTACTCTTTTTCGTATTAATTTTATTTATTTTTTAACCACATCAGACATTTTCACTGTCAAAGCGTTAAACTTGATAGTTGAGGCATAATTCAGAGGTAGCTATCAAGGTTGACCAGACTGTCTTTTTTATTTGTTCGGAAGATTAAATGTGAATGCACCATGATCAGATGAAACTTCTACTGCCATTCATGTGAAAATTAGCCTTGCACTCTACATGCTCGAGAAAATTCTACAATGAGAAAATCTCTTGAGAAGTATTCTTTTAAGGATAATTTAATAGAAGATTACTTGCCTGATTTTGATTTCATGTACATTTTCTGACTGCTTTTCCATTTTGTGGCATTTCTTTTTGAAGGCGTTAATCTTCAAAGGTATATAAGGGAATAAGCGGGTAGTCAGACTCAAGAAGCTGCTGCTTTGTTAAAGACAATGATATATTGAGAGACAACAAGTGAACAGACACAGATGTTGGTATTCCGGCCAAGATCCCTTAGATATATAGAATCTTTCACGAAAACTTCTACATCCAGATGGCCTTTTACACTTCATTTTTATTGCTCCGATGCTCCTTCCAAGAAATCCAAACTTGCTCCTCTGCAGGTTGATCATCTCCTCTTTTGCTATCACTTTTTGACAATATAATATAATGCATAAAAAGTTTGTACATTTGCGATTTCTTTCTGTTTCTGAGAAATGCATTAGGATTTGGGGTCTTCATTTGCAGGAGAGAAGAATGATAGATAGTTTTAAGATATTTGCCAGAGGAGGTGATGGCGGTAATGGTTGCTCTAGCTTTCGGCGTAGTCGCCATGATCACCAAGGCAGACCGGATGGTGTGCTTTTTTTATTTTGAAAAAATATATATATACATACATATATATATATATATATTATTTTTTGCCATTTTAATTCTGTTGCATTTTCAAATAGTCTTGCTTTCATTCTTTTCTTTTTCCTTTTCATTTCTTACTTTACTTACAGTTTTTCAATGTTCTCCATTGTTAAATGTAATTATTCAGTGGGCAGAAATATACCATCCCTAATATTTTCAGATTATTAAGAAATTTGAATGGAAGAAATGGAAAATGGACCTCATGTTGCTAACTAATGTGTTTGTATTTAATTATAGGAGGAAATGGTGGAAGAGGAGGTGATGTGATTTTGGAATGCTCCCCCAAAGTTTGGGACTTCAGTGGCTTGCAGCATCACCAGGTATGCATAGATATTATTTACCAAACCTATATGAAGTGATCAGATTTCTGGTGTTTAAAATACTAGTGATAGTTATTTTGATGAGCAGATATCAGGGAAAGGTGGACAAGGAGCATCAAAGAATATGATAGGAACCAGAGGCAATGATAAAGTAAATTGATTTCGCCTTATTCTTTCTGCTAATTGTTTCAAGACTATCGTTTTCTTTTTCTTTTTATGCTCCCGTGTTTTGCCCTTTGTGCAATGCAAAATTGATGGATTCTCTCAGAAACCACATTATTTTCTGTAGGTTGTCCATGTACCAGTTGGCACTGTGCTTCATCTTGTCAAAGGTGATATTCCTTCAACAGTGAAAATTCTATCTTCAACAGATGCTGATCCTTGGGATATTCCTGGCGCTCTTGTTGATGATCCTTCTGACCTTGGTGATGGTTTGACCCTTAATACCACAAGTGGCAAAGAGGAAGTCAAAGCAGTTCATCCTACAGGCACCTCTTCATCGACTGATGCATCACGCATAACTTCCAAATTGGGAGCAGTGACTGAAGGAGAAGAAGAGATTCTATACAATGTAGCTGAATTAACAGAAGAGGGTAAACAAATTATTATTGCTCGTGGAGGAGAGGGTGGTCTGGGTAACGTGTCTGCTTCCAAAGATTCGAGGAAGTCCATGGCGGTTAAGGCAGCCGGTAAAGACAAAGCGTCCAATCTCCAGAATTCTCATGATGATAGCTCATCACTTAGTACTGGTTCGCCTGGTTCTGAGACAGTTCTCATATTAGAACTCAAGAGCATTGCTGATGTGAGCTTTGTGGGAATGCCTAATGCTGGTAAAAGCACTCTACTTGGAGCCATATCAAGGGCTAAACCTACTGTTGGTCATTATGCCTTCACAACCCTTAGACCCAACTTAGGGAATCTGAACTATGACGACTTATCAATAACAGTGGCTGACATACCAGGACTCATAAAGGGTGCTCACCAAAATCGCGGTCTTGGACATGCATTTTTGCGCCATATAGAACGCACAAAGGTTCTGGCTTATGTAGTAGACTTGGCTGCTGCTTTAGATGGAAGAAAAGGAATTCCACCATGGGAACAGTTGAAAGATTTGATTTTAGAGCTGGAGTACCATCAGCAGGGTTTATCCGATCGGCCATCGTTGGTGGTGGCAAACAAGATTGATGAACAAGGGGCAGAGGAAGTGTTTGAAGAGTTGCAGAGAAGAGTGCGAGGTGTTCCAATATTTCCTGTCTGTGCTGTCTTGGAGGAAGGAATACCAGAGCTTAAATCTGGCCTTAGGGTGCTTGTCAATGGTGAAAAATCATGCAGGCTTTGCGTAGATCAAATTTTACTCCATTAGATGGTCATATATATATAAAAGCTCGTCACAGCTATCATCGTTGCCGTTGGTGGGAACTTGTCTAGAGTTGAGCATTGGCTCTCTTCTTTTTCTGTTTTTTTATTTGCCCTGTCCTGTTCCAGTGGTACATGGCCTTCCTCCTTTCAACCAAACGCAGGGTTTTTTTGTGCTTCCATTTGCATTTATATACACATTTAGATTTTCTTCTTCCCCAACAAAATTATGTTATTTCAGATCTTATTTCTTGACATGTCTCTTTGGTCGTCGGCTCTGTTTGTCACTAACGTTTGGCAAGAATGAGCTCTGACTTGTCACAAAATTACTTTTTGAACTCAAAAACAAAATCATCATGGTGTTCGATGGATGCCAGTAGGGATATGGCGATTATAAAAGAGCAAGATCGAATAAGCATAACATGTGCTGTATTCAAATAGAGATAGGAGAGAAAGAAGCATAACTGATCATTATTCAGAAACCTCAGTGTTTGGCTTAAGCAGAAGCAGGGTAGAATATAAACAAAAATGAATCAGGTAAGGTAATTTATGAATTCTGCAGCTGTAGCAATGGCTGCCCCTGTAATGGTATCCATCACAATCCTGTCTTTCTTATTGTCGCCCACTGCTGACACTATTGCCCCTGTCACTGCACCCCCAATCATCGCATTCTTCTGTTTCACATCCAAATTTCAATGCAAAAAAAGAGTTAAGATCAGAATCTCACTTGCTGCTAAAAATAGAAACTTGTATTGATGCTTCTTAAAGGCAACAAGACTCCCATAATGGATGTCTGAGTTGAGTTCTGAAGGATATGGTGGTGCCAAAACTTGCCTGATAGCACGATATATTAGAAACTTAATAATAAGGCCTGTTTGGATAGGATTTTGAAAAAGGGCTTATGGATAACTTATGGAAAAGGACTTTTGGAGAAGAGTTTATGGAAAAAAAGTGGTTTTGAATAAATAGGTGTTTGGATAGTTATTTTTAGAATGACTTTTATGGTGGTAAATTACCAAAAAGGGTATGATTTGATTTAAAGTAAGAGAGAGGAGGGAGTTAGAGAAAAGAGAAGAGAGAGGAGAAAAAGTATGAGAGAGGAGAGAGGAGAGAGGGTGTAAGAAAAAGTAGGGGTAAGATAGTAATTGGATAGTTCATAAGTGCTTTTACTGTTGAAAAAACTATTTTAAATAGCTTATTCAAAACCATGGTTTTAAACCATGGTTTTGTCCAAAAGCACTTATGGACAAATAAGCCTGTTTGTTTTGAAATTTTCCCAAACCGAGGTTTGGGCCAAAAGCCCTTTTAAAACCGCGGTTTGGGTGTTTTCCAAACACAACCATAGAGATACTGAAGCTTTATATGGATATCAGCAGAAGAAAGTATATATAATATTCTCAAGTGTTGTACTATTATTTGCTTTGAATTATGGATGCTTCATAACACATAATGGATCTCTATTATTAAAATACTTCTCCGGTAATTGGAAAATTGATCTTGATACTAAATATAAGACCTATTTCTTATATTTATCAAATTTTTTACCAAATTACCCTTATTAGTACTCCCTCAACAATAATTAAGTGAGGGAGGGAGGGAGTTACGAAAAATGATTATAGTATTTTAGAAAAAATATATTATATTAACTAACTTAACCAACTTCCTTAATTTAATCAAATTAGTTAAAGAGGTCATATATTAAAGATCGGAGAGAGTAGTTATACTAGAGGCGCGTCAGAGATGTTTGGATATTGAGAACACTTACCCAGTCCCTGGTGCCACGGATCCTCTCTACCCCATACTCGGTTCCAACATATAAACCAGCTATTGTTCCTGTTAAAGTGAAAAAAGAGAGAGAGAGATTCTTAGTGGTCTGAATGACCAGGACAGATTTAACCAAAGTCATGCATGCAACACAAGTCTTACCCCAATATGCGCCTTCTTTACACATCTTCTTCAGCTGCAATAATACTCTTCAATGAGCATAACATGTTCAATGAAATCTAAATGTATTTTACCAATGAGCTCTGACTCAATGAGTTTCAATCCCAAAATAAAAAATAGACCAAAAAAGGTCAATGTTCCTTACTCCCTTCTTGTCTATATAAGACAAACCTCTAAAACTTTTGCTTTTAAGTCTAGTGCACGCTTTCATCTTTTGGTTACTCACCCCAACTATTATTTTTCAAGAGTACTAAAGGGAAGCATCATGAATAGGTAAGATTGACTCAAGCATTTTATTCACATAATTTATAATGCTTTAAACTTGAGCCTGGAAGCACCGTAATGCATTTTGAAAAGGAAGCCTTCGCAAAGGAAAGGAACAATCAGAACTTACTCCACATTGAAAAAAGAACGTAACTTACCATGTCCTCAAAATTGTGACGTGAAACATTTCCTGGAACAAGGATGATTTGTTAGCCTCAAAAAGAAATTACAAGTGAAATGATCCGAAACAGAGCTGGACATAATCAAGTTTTAATGAAACTAATCCGAGTCTACACAACCTAAAAGAATTAGTACAGTAATTACATTACAATGTAATAAAACACAAGATATTCCGAATGGCAGGAACAATTATGTGACAGAACAAATTAGTGTTCTAGCACGATTTAAAAGATGATGTCATTTCCAAGACAAGTTAAGCAACGAATTCGTGTCAGTTCATGGAAGATATCATATAATCAAAATGCCAACCTGTTTTTTATTTTTTTTTGGTAAAGATCAAAATACCAAACTTAAATCAAAGGGAAGAAAACCTCAATCTGAAAAATATTTCTATGAGCAAACTTTAGAAAATGCAAAGAGAAAAGGTACAGTAATGAAGAGGGATGGAGAGATGAATGACCCCTTCTGAGAATATGATAGGTATCCTCCGCAGCAGACCTGGTTGCAGCGACCTGAGGTAGGAAAACAAAACGGTGACGTTAGCTTCTTCGTTCGAATTGAAAGCCGAGAATGGTAAGAATTGAGGAGAAGGGTTCACAGTTCCGATCTTCAAGAAACCGTCGACGGTGAGATTCAAGAATGGATTGCCCATGTCGATTGCTACGTCCACCTTCGGTGATGATATTGACCCTGAAAGTCGACTCCAAGGCATTTTCCCCTTTCCACTCTGATCACTCTCACTCCAGCTTTCTAATCTTCGAAGCTTGAATCTTACTTTTGCTTATTACTTCTATTCCCCCGATACAATCAAACGAAGCTTTAACTTGAAGTTGCCTAAACGTGATTTACGAAGTCATAATTGATTATTTCATGGCCTTTCCTTCCTTCTTTAACGCGATTTTAACTTGAAGTCGTTTTTCCCTCGGGGAATTATTATTGTGAAGATTTTTTGGCTGAAAAAAGAACACTGATCTATCAGGATAAGATTTCATATGAGCCGCACATTTTTATTTGTTTTTTTTTTGTGATTTCACGTCTTTTCCCATAACTCCACAAAAAAGGCTCGTGGTCTTGATCTTATTCCTGATCCAAGATCTTTAAAATTAATAAATTAATTAAAGTTAAGTTTAACAACAACAAAAAATTAGTCCCTCACAAGTCATGAAATAATGTGTAGGAACAAAATTTTAACTTAAAAACCTAACGAGAACCAGATTACTCTAAATTAAGCTATAGTATGATATATTTGGGTAAAAAAATTTACCATCCTAGGTTGCTGCTTTCTCATATTCAAACTGAAGATTTCTGATTAAGGTAGAATAACTCCAATCACTTGGTGTAAGCGCTAAGGGTGAGTGATTGTTTGCTTTTGTGGCTGACTATGGCATGCACACATTGGCCGTAAGTTTCTCCATTGGAATGAGCAACTTAAAAAGAAGAGTGAATGCACGCATGTGATGGCACTGTTGTGTATATAGTGTTGTTTTAGGCGTGGCACAAGAACGAAGCTAGTCTCCTTGAGGGGCATGTGATATTTGGTCAACCAAAATCTGTGTGAGATCCAAACATACCCGTTCCACATGGATCTCCTGTCACCGAAAGTGACCTCTCCTTAAGAAACATATTTATAATATATAACATGGGATATATTCTTTCTGATCTATGGTATAAAACTTAATTAATTAATTTAAATATATTAAATAAATTAAATAAATTAATTAATTATTCTTTAAGTCTTTAAAATAAAACTTAGTTGGTGATAAATACAATATTTATTTTTTATATTTATTATTTTTTTAAATTATACCTATTAATATTACTTCAATAATAATTAAGCAAGAGATAAAGTTAAAGAATATGATTAGAGTGTTTTAAAGATATATCATAATAACTAATTTTTTTAATCTAATTAAATATATCATATGTTAAAAATTTAAAAAACATAACAATATAACATGATCTTCTCAAAATATTCATGTATAATATTATATTATATATTATTTTATAAGTTATATTAATTAGTTTAAAAAATAATAAATATTATATATAAAATATATTAAAATTTTATATATAAAATTAAATTTAATTCTTTAATTAATTTTTATATTAAATAATAGAGGTAGTATTAGTTATAAGGAATTAAGGTTTGGTTATTGTGAACGGGAACGTCTGTTTTGGTCGTTGATCTGAATAGGTACGTATGTACATATAGCTATACGCACACACACATGTAGCTTGTTTGGGTGTTGAAGCCATATCGTGTCTTATTCATGCACACGGATTTATACAAAATTACTATCACATTAATACTAACTTTGAGACGTCGCTCTCTCTCTCTCTCTCTCTGACATGCCACTTTCCAGCAACCGGCCTGAGTTTCTAAAGTTATTTGAACTTCCTGATCCATCCCTCTTGGGTGCGAAGTGCGATCTACGAAGTACTTTGCAGCGTGAGGATTAATATATAGGAATGAATCTGATATTTGCACGTGAAAAGTGACACTTTCATTCGCTAGAGTATCCGTCTATGGTATGTTTAGATAAAATTTAAAAAAAAGATTTATGAAAAAAAAAAAGAGTTTATAAAAGAAAAAAAAATTAGAAAAAAATTTATGAAAAAAAAATTAGTTTTAAATAAATAAGTGTTTGGATAGTTATTTTTAGAATGACTTTTTATATTAATAAATTATCAAAAAAGTTATGATTTGATTAAAAGTAAGAGAGAGGAGAGAGATAGAGAAAAGATAAGAGAGAGGAGAGAGGGTAGAGGGTAGAGAGTAGAGAGGAGAGAGGGTGTAAGAAAAAGTAAGAAAAAGAAAAGAGAGAGTGTAAGAAAAAATAGGGGTAAGATAGTAATTAGATAATTTATAAGCTCTTTTACTATTCAAAAAGCTAGTTTTAATAGCTTATTCAAAACTATGGTTTTAAATTATAGTTTTGCCTAAAAACACTTATGGATAAATATAACTGTTTATTTTAAAATTTCTCCAAACTAAAATTTTATTTAAAAAATTTATAAAACTGAAGTTTGGAGCTCATCAACACACCCATATATGTTCTCCAGTATGTGTGGCCGTAACATAAAGTAAATGTTTTAATTATTTTGCATATATATATATACAGCTTTTTTGTATTGTGGGGGCCTAAATCTTCATATATAATACTCTAAGGTAAGATTTAATTAAAAAATTAATTTTAATTTTAAATATAAAATATATTTTTTATTTTTTTTATTTTTTTTAAATTATCTATATTATTACTCTCTCAATAATAATTAAATAAAAATTAAATAAATAAATTAAAAATAATATTGTGATATTTAAAAAAAATAAATTATATTAATTAACTTAATATAATTAATATTTTTAATTTAATTAAATTAATTAAATAATTTTTATATTAAAGATTTAAGGAATAATATATCCTGGTGAAGACGTAGGGATGAATTCTAATTCTAATGACGTAGTGACGTGCAAGTGCGCGCATTTCCAATTCTTTTATTATATGTGAGGGCGCCACTTCTACCAAATACCTCACAACACATTTGTATGTAGCAATTAACATTCGAATATACTCTTCAATTAATTTTTTCTAATCATATACTTTCTCATCGATTTTATTATTCAAATTAATATAGTCATGTTGATAATGATACATTATATTATTTTTGTTATTATTATTACAACCTTATTCCTAATATCGTAATAAACAAATACATATGCTTTAATTAATTGAAGTTAGATATAATAAAAGGGATTAATCTTTTAGAACGTTATGAATAAAGATTCAAATTTTTATTATCTTTATTTAATATATGATAGTGTATTGAATAAAATTTCTTTCAAAAGAAACTTACATATGCTTATTTAAAAAAAATGTATGCTTCAATGTGACCTCCTATATTCCTCTAGAATTAATTTTGGGGATTTTTTAGGGCTAAATTCCAACATCACACTATCTTCCAAGGCGAAGCACCAGGTAACTTGTGTAGAAATTAATATATTTGATTATTTAAATATAAGATTAAGAATTTTATATTTACAATTAAAATAGTTACGATTATCATATAAGAATAGGTGGGTTTAATAGTTAATGACGTAAAAAAATTTGTAAGCGAAAAATTATGAGTTTGATATTAATTATAACCTTAAATTATCAATGACTATTTTTCTGAATGAAAACAAAAGTGATATGCAGGCAAATTAAAGTGAAGGAAAAAAGTGGAGCACAAGGAGAAAGGGTTAAAAATGTGGGGAGAAAAACGGCGACGTGCCGGGAGGGCAGGTATTTTGGGGATGGAGGCCAGGCTGGCACGTTGGCGATTTTTGGGTGGGTCCCAGCGGCCCCCTTCCTTTTCTGTCAAGGCCACATGCACTCTTCCCTGGTTATTTTCATTTCCCCTCTTGTTCCGCCTTACCCCCACTCCGTTTCACGCGCTCCTCCTCCTACCCCAACGCATCGTCTCCCACGTGTCCAAACGGGGCCGCTTCCTCTCCTCCACGGTGAACTTATTATTTATTTTTTTATTCACCCGAGTCACCGAAATTTTGTCCCGCCTATATATAAATCTGACTCACATCACGTACTTAACTATAATGGGTAAATCTCTCAATAAATTTTTTTATATACGCTAAAATTTGAACTCAAAATTTTACTTTATTCATCGTTGACTCACATGCCAATACCAACAAGCATGGCCTTCCTCATGGAAAATACACACTCCTCTGTTTTTGGTGTATTATGACTTATGATGTTGCTAACCATAATCTTTACACTGTCTGAGTTTAGCGACACTCAAAACATTTATAATGATAAGTATATCTTTTATAATAACACATTGTATATAATTATTGAAAATATAAAAAATAAGAATAACATTCTATTCAATCCGCATAATACAAAATCTAAACTAAAGAGCTACTAGCTTCCAGGGAGATTCTCCATCCAAGGGTAACTTAGCATATGGGTTTTCCATTAAGTGAGATTTAAAAAGTGATAGATATACATAATCTTACTTGACAATTAGAGCACGATTCTCAAAATTTGAATACGTGGCCTCCTAATCACTTTGTTTGACCCAAAAGATCTAATCACATGGTAACAACTATTCCCATCATACTAATATTGAAACAAATTTATTATATATATAGTTAGAGGTATTACTGCACTTTTGAGGGGGGGAGTGGTTGAATTGATATTTTTAGGCAGGTAGGGTTGGTGCGTTGGATCAAATTATGAGTCCTATTATTTAAACATGTTACATTACAGTAAAAAAGCTATTCCATCACTTGGAAGGAAAAGTTATTAAAACATTACTATTTAGGCAACATGCCCTGAATTTTAAACATATAAAGCCTGGTCCAGTGTTTAGAAATTATATCAATTAGAATGGATGGTAATATTTTGAGGAAGAGAGTAAGGACGGGGAATAAGGAGGGTAGCCAGTGACGGGCGTTGGAAACATGGTTTGTCGGTGAGAGACGTTACGAGACAATAATCACAATGTGTTATTGGCAATTAGTGTCATTTAATAATATTGTATCCCTCCCTTCCTTCTTCCCATTATTCTCCCTTCCCCCACTTGCCCACCTTGGCTTCCTTCCATTTCCACCTTTCTCCCTTCTCTCTCCCTCTTTTTTATGGCTTCATACGCTTCCTATTTTTTACGCCCTCATTACTCGTGTTTTTTGTACTGTCATGTTTCTCATTAATGGTTTTATTCTATTCCCTCACCCCCATTGCTTAAATCCTTGCCTCTTCTTTTGTGGCTGCTTCTTCTACCTCTCTCTCCTTCCTCTGCTGGCCTTAGCGCCTGTTCTTGTTTTGTCTTCGTTACTCGCCACCATTGTCAGAGTCTTTGACCAGCATCATGATAGTAAGTACGTTTCTCTTGCTTCATTTTTTTATTATCTTCTGGGCATTTGACAGTGAGCTCTCTCTGTTTTAGCCGGGGGAGTCTCTTCCAGTTTTCAGTCCTTGATTGAATGTGCGATTTTGGACTCTTATTCTACGGCTGTGTTCCATTGCTCTGGGTTCTCTTTTATGTTTTCTAGATAATGGGCGTTCAATTTTAATCCTTTTACTTGCTCTTGATGATAGGCTTCAATCGGATTCTGTGATCTATATATACACCCTCTTTGACTGGATATAATTTGGTTCAAGTTCCATTTCAACTTTCTTCGATTCACTTCATTTGTTATATTCCTGCAAGTCTCGGTTTTTGCTCATTCGACTCTTTCTTCCTAATCTTCATACTCGACGGAAAAGTCCAACTGGGATTGATTCTTAACAGAATTGCCTCTCAAGTTATTTGAAACATGGGCTCAAAGAAGATTTTCTTTACCTCTGTTTGCGTTCGCTTTCTTTCATTCTCCCCTCAAACTGGGATATAGTATTCCTATGGTTACATTTATCATATTCATGGGATATCTTCTGAGAATCTGTGGGTTTACCTTGTTACTTTCTCTTTGTGCCCTTTTTCCAGGTGGCGTTGCTCTTGCTGCTGGCATTGAGCAATGCCGTTAGAATCAATGGCGATGATGGCAATGGGCAATGTGATTTTAAGTCAAAACTAGACCCAAGACCACACAGTGTCTCCATTACAGAGTTTGGTGCGGTTGGAGATGGAAAAACACTCAACACAATCGCTTTTCAGAATGCCATTTTCTACCTCAAGTCATTCGCTGACAAGGGTGGCGCTCAGTTATACGTTCCACCTGGAAAATGGCTCACTGGGAGCTTCAATCTTACAAGCCATCTTACTCTCTTTCTGGAGAGAGGTGCTGTCCTTATTGCATCTCAGGTACCACTTTTTGCTTCCGTTATCTTTGTTTTGAGAGCCATGGCTTTTATGCTGTCTGTTGAATATACATGTAGTTTCACCTTCTTATTCTGGGGCTACTCAGAAGCTGAATAAAGCAGCAATACTTTGAAAAAAAAAAATAATGTGTACGCGATTGGTACGTGGCAAACAAAAAAATATTTTAAATTTTGTCATCCTCGAATCAATCTTTCTTTTTTTTCTGTATCAGGAATGGTTTTTCTATTATAATCTAACTTTGGACAAGTGACGCAATAAAATACGTAATTTTAAGTGTTGCTTTTTGCTTGGTACGATGGGTGTTTGAATTAGAACAAAACTTGTGTTAAAGTTTTTCAGGGTTCTGCGATTAAATTTTTCAGAACATGTGGAATTTGTTTTTGTAAATGTCGGTGATGTAGTGCCAAAGAATAAGAGGAATAGCCAGCAAGCATTTCAAAAACGACATGCTAGTTTTTGTCTGTCAAATTAGGACTTAGAATTTAGTTTTCACCAGGCATTCTTCTTACTTTGTATAGGATCCACATCACTGGGAAGTAGTTGAACCCTTGCCTTCTTATGGGCGAGGGATTGAAGTTCCTGGAGGAAGGTATCAGAGCTTGATCAATGGGCACGAGTTACAAGATGTGGTCATAACAGGTTTTTTTTCTGCTTCGAACTTTATAATCTGTTTGACTGTTAGGTAAAGAAGGGAAAGGGAAGGGAAGTAATCCAAAGAAAATGATGTGGGGAAAAAATAAAGGGTAAGAGATGGTTAAAGTTGGAAGGACTTATGAATGATTTTGGAAGATTGGTTATCTTTCCTTCCTTGATTTGTCTCTTTTAGCTACCCTTCCTGCAACTTTCTGATTTGCCATTCGTCTGATTCTGGCTTTAACTTTCTAAGCTCCAACAGGTAATAATGGAACCATTGATGGCATGGGATTGGTTTGGTGGGAGTGGTTCAGCTCTCATTCCTTGAACTACAGTCGCCCTCATCTGGTTGAACTTGTAGCATCTGATTCTGTGGTAGTTTCAAACCTTACATTCTTGAATGCCCCTGCATATGGAATCCACCCAGTTTATTGCAGGTATGTTCTGTGCTTCTTTGAAACGTTCAGGTAATTACTTGCTTTTGGTAGAGATAAAAGTATAACTGATTCGGTTTTGTGGAAGTAATGCAGCAATGTAAACATCCAAAATATCTCAATCTCTTCTCCTCCAGAATCCCCTTACACTGTTGGTATAGTACCAGGTCTGTAATAACTCGTCACCTTTAATTTTTGTCCAGTCGAAGAGATGCCATGTTCTGAAATTCTCACTATCTTACTATTTCCCTCTACATAGCACAGATGAAGTATCAACATTGATAAATTATGACACAACATAAACACAGACATGCATCAATATTAAAAAAAGATTATGCGCACACAATGAAAAAATGTTAGCCTATATCTATACACTACCCAACTCTTACAAACACAACTGAAACTAGCTAAGCTAACAATTGGCAACTCGATGTTTTTCAGATTCTTCAGATAATGTTTGCATAGAGGACTGTACCATTACCGTGGGTTATGATGCGATTGCCCTGAAAAGTGGGTGGGATGAGTATGGCATTGCTTATGGCAGGCCCACAAAAAATGTGCACATCAGGAGGGTGCGTCTTAGAGCATCTTCTGGCTCCACTCTTGCGTTTGGCAGTGACATGTCTGGTGGCATTTCAAATATTCTTGTGGAATATATTCATCTTCACAACTCCGATGGTGGACTTGAGTTCAGAACCACCCGAGGCCGAGGTGGTTACATTAAAGAAATTGTCATTTCAGACGTAGAAATGGAGAATGTCAACACAGCTTTTGCTGCCACAGGCTATTGTGGATCTCACCCAGATGACAAGTTTGATCCTGATGCTCTTCCATTTTTAAGTCACATTACCTTGCAGGATGTGGTTGGTAGAAACATCACCGTTGCTGGAAGCTTTTATGGGATTCTAGAATCACCTTTCAGTAACATATGTCTTTCCAACATAACCTTGTCCATGAATCCTGTTTCTTCCAGTTCATGGGATTGCTCAAATGTGTCTGGCTTTTCTCACTCTGTGCTCCCAAAGCCCTGCCCTGATTTTCTCAACCCATCAAATTCCTCCTCTTCATCCTGCTTTTCCCTGCTGAGGATCAATGGACAAACAGCAGTTCTCTGATCTTTTGTTCAGCCAAGCTTATAATTTATTTTTTGCTCCTTAACTTCTCCAAGAAGTTTTACTTCCATTCCTTGTAGCCTGAATCCTCACAAAAATTAGGTATGGTGAAATAGTTGGAACCATCAAATTCAAGGGATAAAATGAAATTTCTTGTCAAGTTAATGGATTGAAAAACCTAATGAAGCCTGAATTTCTCATCAAAAGATTCATATACTTGAGCGGTCTTGCTTGAGCTTGCTGGGGAAAAAAGAAAAGAAAAGAAAGAATAAACCATTTCCATGTCAGATAAGGACATATTCTTCCCTCCAATAAGACAGTTGTCAGGATTATTCTTCTTGTTTCCCTCTTGTTTTCATCCTTTAGAATTGCATTCTTGCATGTTGCAAACCAGCATGTTATTTGTACAGCTTCATATCTTCATTCATGGAGTAATGAAATTTTGGTAGTGCATTCAGTATTCCATAGCTTTTTGCATTATTAGTTCATTGCGATTTTAATGTAAAGCATGTAATGGATTTGGGTGATACTTAAAAGGAGGTTCATTGAAGCTTAGTTTTATTCATTTTACATTTTTTGTCCCTTGAGAGTTCATTCTCTCGCAAAATCATAACTTGAGAAGATTTAGCCTGGATCAATCACAAAATTACTTCTAACTAAACAATGAAAATATTTGGTGGGTCATTGGAACCTTGAACGTAAGAAAGAAAATGTGCGCAAAGGGCACGATTGGAACGAAATAAATTATTTTAAATAAACATAATTCGCCAATGAAAGGTTATATTACATTAAATTAAAGTATATATTGTCAAAAATATATTTTGTGCAATGATTAAAACATACCTGGGTTGTGCTAAATACCTAAATGGAAAGGGAGTTTTACATTGTTTTCGTGTGTGAGTTCAGCTTGACGAAGGGATGAGACATACTGACCATTTGGAGTGTGTTCGATCTTTGGGGAGTACCATTTTGTTGTGGTTCTAGTCACGGTGTTTGGGGAGGCATCCTAACTCCTGGGTGCTTAGGTTTACGCCTGAGGGTAATAGACTGTTCATCTTACCTGACATTGGTATAACCTAAGAGGAAGAGAGACTTCGTCCTACCTTTAGATCGTAAGTAAGCCCAACCTCTTTTTAAAAACTTCTTTATCAAAAAACAAAATAATCAAAATATTATTGTTTTGCTATGGACGTCATGGAACTGGACTCAATGCTACATAACACAAAACCTTAGTATCTTGTGTTATATAAAGTACTATTTGTGCGGCCAATTAGAGTTGACATAGATAGTAAAGAATATACTTGTATCTCATAAAGATGCGAGTTCGATTCCCGCTGTTGTTATCAGGACTTCTTTAGTAAGTAATTTCGTAAGTCCCTTGTGAGCGCTCTCTAAACCCTAAAGCTATGCCATAACTTTAGGGAGATTGGTATTGAACCCACATAAATTTTTTTGTATAAAAAAAAAAATACCTTTTGTGCTTTATACATTTAAGGAAGGAATCTGGAACCATTTCTTCTGGTACCCACAAAGCAAAGAATCTAATTCTTGTCCCCTGAATTCTCACATGCATACCCAAGTAAAACTCCATTTTCCACCCTCCACGTTATACAATTTTACTAATCATTGTCATCGTCACCTCATACATCAATCTATCTGGCAGAAACAATGTTCTTGACTTCTGATAATTAATCTAGACTATCGTACATGAATTGGGATTTTCATCACTGAACATGGACGTGAAACTTTCATTCTCGTTATAGTATTCTGCACTGTAATGTTCCATACGGCTGTAATGAGTGTGCCTGCTGGATGATCTGACATAGTCATATTCTGTGACGTAAGGTGGTGGCTGGTATGTGTTGTAGCAGTGTGTCACATTCACATATATTGGAGCGGGTGGCTCTTGTACAAATGCTTCCCTGTGATATCTTTCCCGTTGTTGTCCAACACATTCATGAACTTCTTCCTCATCTTCTGATTCTGGGCGACTCTGTGATTGCCGACTTGAGCTATCCTCTGTAAGTTTGGGCGGTGCCGTCGCCTCAGGTGGTTGTTCAGGTGGTGGCGGTGGCGGATCTTTGCGTGGTTCTCCTTTCAACTTCTCAGGTTGTTCATCTTCTTCTTGCTTTTGTGTTGCATCTGGGGCTTGTTGTTCCGGAGACTGTGTTGGTTCAGTTTCAGGCGAGAAAATAATGGTGGCATTTCTCTTGGTTCTTCTGATGGCTGTGATTATATATTCTGGGTCTGCACACCCAATGATTGTAATCTTTTGTTGAGGGAGGTCAAAGTACATATCATTGATTCCTGCAGTAAAAAAAAAAAATGAAAACTTTGGAACGGGTAATAGGCAGATTCATGGAAGAGTAATCATATTATATGCTTACCATCAATGTTGTTAAGAGTTTTCTTTATCCTCTGCACACACCCATTACAGTCCATTCGGACCTGTATCTCTGTGACTGTTGGTCTCTGCATTTCATAGAATAATAATTGTCAGAATACAAGCTTCAAAATAATAAAAGATCACTGGTTCATAGGTATATATTGAAATGAAACATGCATGGATTTTGGGTGACATATATACCTGCAACTCAGGAGCCATAATGGAAAGGCATGAAATCAGACAAACCAAGAGGTGATGTGGATAATGGTTAAAGAATCTGTTTAAGGAACATGTATATGTGTAAAATGGCAGGGAATCTTTAAAAGCTAAAAGATGAAGGACATGCAAGGAATCTGGTTTTTTGGGGATAGAGAGAATTGATATTACTTCATTAGGGTATGTGGAAGTCATTTAAGCCTGGATAATTGGATGTAATAAGCTGGCAAATTAATCTCTGGTATTTTATAACGTCTATGTACATGTAGACTAAAAGCTTGTTAAAAGCATGTCTAGTTAAATTGTAAACTTGAGAGCTGAAGCTTGTAAAAGATGCGAGCTTTTTTGAGTTTAGAAGATCACGGCTTCGTCTCATAAAGATAGAAATTTTATTTATTTATCTGGTTTACAATTAAAGCAAGGAATGATTTGTTGATGAAAGAAGTTTCAACTTAAAACTAATCTTTCATGATGTCATGGGATTGATAGTTATCATGAAGACAAACCGAACCTTCCCATAACTTTCAAAAGATGTTTGAATTTACTGGTCAATTTTTCCAAGTTGCTTTGTGAAAGTTGGAAAATTCCGTTATGCTTTTTCTGCCTGCCATGGCTCCAACAAGTTTCCAAATTTCTGTTCAAAACCCACTTGTACTTTTTCATGTTGACTAGCAAAATAGTTAACATGAAAAGCTACAAGATAACAATTACTATGGAGAATGAGGGATGTATTCCAAGATAAAAAGTTTTTAAAAAATATTTTCTAAAAATATACTCCCTCCGTTTTATATTAACATCTACTACTTTTCTAAAAAGGTGAAATAACACGCAATATTTTAATTTTATTTTTTATATATAGTTATTATCTTAATATTATTTGTGGTATAATTTTACCTATAATTTTTTTTATTTTGATACAATTTCATCTATACTCTTTTTAATTTAGTGCAGTTTTACCTATAATCTTATTTTTTAAGTACCAAGAATTATACTAAATTAAAAAGATTATAAATAAAATTACATCACAAATAAAATTAGAATATTAGCTGGATATAAAAAATAAAATTAAAATATTATGTGTTACTTCATACTAGAGTTGGGAAAACGGGCTGAGCCCGTTTTATAAGAAAATGGGGCGGGCTTGGGCTGGCAAAAAGCCAGCCCGTTTTTTGGCGGGCTGCATAGCCCGCCCCGTATTAGCCCGTCAAATTGGCGGGCTGGCTTTAAATTTTAATATTATTATTTATTTTACTTAAATGTTATTTTAAATACTCCTATTATCGAATACTAGTAAAAATAATTACTTATTTGTTAATATATGTTTACATATTATAATTGATTAATATTATGTTAATATTTATTTAGATTTATAATTATAAAATTTGAGATTTTTTATAAAAAATAGAAATTTTTAAGAGTATAACATGAGCAATTTTTTTATTATGCTAATATAACATTAGAAATTTTTTATTAGTATTTTAAAAATGTTAAAAAGAATTTTTTTAAAATTAAAAAAAAAAGTGGCGGGCTGGCGGGCCAGCCCGCCACTAAGGGGGCGGGCTCGGGCTAGCGTTTTGCCAACATGTTTTGAGGCGGGCTGGCTCGTTTTTGGCAGGCCAGCCCATATTCCCAGCTCTACTTCATACTTTCTAAAATGTTCGTCAGTCTTCTTTAAATAAATACTACTCTTAATTTGATGCATTCTTGGAATTTAAAATTAACAAGATGTAATATAAAAAATAAATAAAAAATTTAACACATCCTTAAAATCGAAAATTGACAAATAGAGGAGTATTATGCATTAATATTGGTGGGCCCGCACATGTCAGATTGGGCCATATTACGTGGTATGTAATCATCATGACAAATCTCTCACAACCTTTATTATTTGCACGCCTGTATTTAAAAATTAAAAATATTGAATGAGTATACATTTGTAAAACTTGTAAAACGAAGACATCAAGATACAACAATTGAATTTAAGCGTAGGCTTGTGGGTTGTCGTGGAGGTAAGATTCCACAACTCTGTAGATTCCAATAGTGCTGTCTCTTCCTTCTTTAACTTCTTCCTCTTTCACTTGTTCATCTCCCACTCTGTAATATTTGGTCGTCATCTTACAGAGACAACCACCTTCACTGGTTGCTTCAAACTTCACCTCATAACCTATTGATTCAAGCCTCTCTCCCAAAGGACCTCCTTCTGTCATTGTGTATTTGCACACCAAATTTTCCTTATCAACTTCATCGATCCTGTGCTTCAGATATTGAAACGGCCCTTCTGCAACACCAAAACGAAACAAAACGATTATTACTTATATTGATTCAGGTGCTTTGTTTGGTTGAAGTTATATGGTTTGATTAGGAATTACGAACCTTCAGCGAAGTTAACTTGTTCAATGGTTCCAGGTCCTCCGTCACCTTGAAGAACGTGGACGTTTTTGACGAACTGAGGCAAGAGCTTTGGGAGGAGAGTGCTGGAATCTATGATCAACGCTTTGAACAGTCGTGATGCTGCGATTGGGCTTGAATATTCCTGTGTGAACACCGTCACTCCCATTCTGATTGATTCTTTTTCTCTTATCTTGTGTTTTGATCTTTCTGCAGATTCCCACACTCTGCTTCCATGATTTTATAGCTGCAGGGATATGGTTTATGAGGTGAGTTTCGTGGAAATGATGGTCTCAAGAAAATTTTGGAAATACGACTTTTTTAAGGTATAGATTAGTAAACCAGGGAATTTTGTTCAAATTAAAAGACACGTAGAATTTAATATAGGACATAATTTATGAGTTAATATTAATTTTAAATATAAAATTTATTTTTTATATTAATTAATTTTTTTTAAATTATTACTATTGATACTCTATTAATAATAATCGAATTAGTTAAATATATCTTAGATAAGAGGGAAAGAATATTAATTATTGTTTTGGGGTTTGGTAGGTTATGCAATGGTTTGGCATTTAACTTGAAGGCCTACGTTAAAGTTATGAAATCACACATATGGGCTGCGGCTAAGAGGACAAAGTCAGACACATATTCAACCCTACCAACCCCTTGTACAGTCCAAGAAAGCCGCAAACGTGTATCCTTATTCATATTAAACCCAAAATGCCGTACATAAATTGATTATTACAAACATAAGCTATCACATTATTGAAGGGCATATTTAGGAGAGCCTTAATTATGAACTTGTGATCGAGTGGGACGAGAATGAATTAGTGAAGCATAAACATATGGGGATTGTGTTGGAGATAAGCTTCGACAACTTTGTTGGTGCTGCCCCCATCTGGTTTTGCCTCAATGCTTTGAACAACCTCGCCTCTGAGACTTCTCATGAATACTCGGCTTCGTCCCTGTAAACACCCATCCCTCCAAATAAACTTAATTAATTAGTGAACCTCATTGGCCTTCTTGTGTGTTCCTTTCTTTGTCCCAAAAGGCTGTTGCATAGGTCAAGAAAAACAACACACTCGTCCACGACGGCGATCTTCCTCAGATTAGATTTCGATTTAATCTTGTTATTTTTCTTGGCATGGTCGGCAGGAAGAAATTGTGCCAATCGGTCACTCGGTCCATCACAAGTTTCTAGTTTTTTTCCTCCATCATCTAGCAAAACTAGAGTAAAAGTTAGCAGTGGTGCTGATCGACGGCTTAAATTGTGTTACATCTTACATGTTACAGTTAAAAACGTCTTACACTCACACACACACTAAAGAATATCCTCATATTCTGGACATATTCTGCTATAGATTAAATTTATGATTCTTTAGCTAAAAGTGAAGACGCATAGATAATATTAAATACTTCATTCTCTTCTAACGATAAGAGTTAGTTAATATTTTTAAATAAATTAAAAAAATTAAATAAATTAGTTAATTATAATCAAATCTATTTCCTTGAGATGAATTCATATATACTTATATATCAAAAAAATTAATTAATTCTTATAATTATAATTTAAGGTAGTGTTAATATGCTCATATATATTCAGTTGTTCCATCAACGGGAAAAAGACAATTACAAGTCAGGGAGAAATTTTAAATACTAAAAATGAGATCTTATGCCGGCCTTCTTAGAGATAACATTCTTTAATCAACTTCTTAACTTCCAAACTGACGTAGGAAAGTATATTTAAGAGTACGTAGTCGGTAGTTTAAATCATTTTTATTTCTTTGGCTTTGATCGCCTAAACGTGAAAAGTAGTTAAAACTTTAAAAAGTTTTGTCCAAAGAATCTTGATTTGTCAACTTTTTATGCTCATAAAACTAATAAATTTATCCTTTTTAAAGTAAAAAAAAAAAAAACTAGATCTATAATATTTAGCCTATTTGCCCACTTCTGGTTTCTAAAGTTTTGCTCGCATATTACCAAAAACAAAAGTTCTTGAAGGCAGGATGTATCTATTACTCCCTCTTATCCTTTTTATAGCATCAAATAATCGAATTGCATAGTTTAAGAAATTTACTAAAATTAATTAAAAATAATATATATAAGAAATATATTTTATTTTTAAACATAACATTATTTATAAGAGGGTGAGTGAGAGATAGAGAAATAGTGAGAGAAAAATATAAGATAGAATGTATGAGAAAAAGATAACAAGACATAATAGAGATAAGGAGATAGATTAAAATTAATTAGGGATAAAATTAGTAAAAATGTATTTAATTTTCAACAACCACAAATTAAAGCTTATAAAAAGGACAGAACTCAAAATTTTGAATCTTATAAAAAAGACAGGAGGGTACAATGGAAGCAACTAATTAAAGCAAAGTAATTAAGAAAATGATAGAAATTAATTATTAATTATTGATATCAAAACTTGTAAAGTAATGGTAAACTATTCTGCTCTTTCTGTTTTTTTTTTCAAAAAAATTGCTTCACGTGAATATTAGAACTAGAAGTCCTCCTGCACACAGAACGGCGTTCTGATCTGTTCATTGGCATGCGCCTGAACTATATATATATATATATATATATATATATATATATATATATAAAGTTAAATTAAATTACTTATATTCATTTTGTTAAATTCTCTAATTTTATCATATTTTTTTAATATTTTTATTTAACTTCAACTCATATTAAAGAAATAGCACACATGATTAAGTAAGCGAATTGGAGAATTTGATAAAATATATACAAAAAATTTAATATGAGTATGTTCTATATATATATTAAATCATTTATGAAGATAATTATTTTCAACAAATTAGTCTATTCTATTATATTCCTGGTCAAGGTACGCAAGTGTTGAAAAAAAAAACGGAATAAACCCGCAGAATATGCTATATAATATATATACATTATACTCACACGGTGGAATAAAATATGTATAACGTATACTTAATGAAGTGGAATTTCTTTCATTATTTTGGATTTATATAACAAAATACAAGCAAAAGTACAAAGTATAGTGAACACTTGACAACGCAACAATCACTCAGCAAAATATGAAGACCAAACAGAACACTCACTCACAATTAATAATCCTCAAAAGCCCATAATTATAAGGATATAGGGCGAATTGGGCGATCGATGATGAACAAAAACACACAAATAAGGTTGATTTTCAACATCATATGGATCAAACTCCACCTTATTATAACTTTAATTTGCTTCATAAAAGAGTCTAGCAGAGATCGGGGTGGGCGGCGATGTAGCCTTCGAGGGACTTGAAGAGATGCGATCCCTTCTCATGGCCGGCCTTGAGCGCCTCCTCCGGTGGTGAAGCATCCCCCTTGGTGTGGTACTTGATCACCACCTTGATCACAGATCCGCCGGCGGCGCCTTCCACCACCTTGGTCTCGAAGGAGACCTTCTCCACTGGCTCTATCAATATATTGCCTTCCGCTATGCTGTAGTTGTACACATAGCTTGCCTCATCAACTTCTTCCACCTTGTGCAATCCATATCTAGGGTTGCCACCTGCACATACATATATAGCTCAGTTGTGTTAACTAACAATAATTCTATTTGATTGAAGTCTTTTGTGTGCGTGTGTACCTTCGTCGACGGAGGAAACTTTGATGACGCTTCCGGGGCCTCCGGTTCCTTCGATGAGTTCGACGCTTTTAATGTCGGGAATAACCTTGGGAAGGATGGTGTGAGTGTGTTTGAATAGAGCGTTGAAGAGTCTAGCAGCAGGCACGGTGGAGACGTGCTCGTCCTCGAAAGTGAACACACCCATGATTCTATAAAAGAACAGAGAGACGAAGGAGATCAGAGGAAGATGATGATGAGGTTTTGGAAGTGTGTGGTTTTGTGAGAAGGGGGAGATGTTATTTATAGCCACCTCACGGGACTCCTTAATTAGCTCAAGTTCATTTTGTTTTCCTCCTTTTGCTTCGGGGGAAAATCCAAAGGATGAAGGAAGATTAGAACTAGTCAAGGAAGGCGGATTTAGGTATCTCCACCACGCTACCTAGTACCTACTACTCTTCTTCTAGAATTATCATTGGACCAATAATGAGAAGCTTAATTACAAAGCGGCACATCTCTTGCTCGTGAGCTAACAAACTATTAGAATATAAAATTTTAATTTATTTTATATTTATTATTTTTAAAAATTAATTTACTTATCTTATAAATTGATATATAATCTAATATTATATTTAAAAAATTATGTTATATTTATTATAATTAACTGATTTATTTAATTTTTTTAATATACTCAAATAAGTTAACGAGGTCTCATGTTAAAGACATAGGGGAAGATTAATTATTACTTAGTTTCCTAAAACCTCTAACCAAACATGCCCTTAGTATTTACAGGCCCTGCGTACGGACTACCCGCCTTGACTTTTCAGTTCTTAACCAGAGGTGTTCGCTGAATATATGAACCCTTTGAAATTTCATTGCCATCCGAAAACGATTTTTTTTTTTATATTTTCTTCTTTGAAAAATCCCGAGTACAAACTATGAAGATAGACTACGATTTTACTTGTTCCTTTGATCAGAAAATGGACAATGGATTAGTCCAAGAATTCAATAATAAGCTGATGCTGACCTCTCACCAATATCAATTGTCACAAACTTGAAAAGCAGTAAAATCTCTTGTAGACTTGAAAGCAGTAAAACTTGTTCGTCCAAAAATCTTGACATGTCAGATTTTTTTAATGCTCATAAAACTGAAATGATATTTTGCCTGCTATTTTCTCACTTATCATTCTTAAATTTTTGTTTCTATTCCCCAAAAGATAAAAACAAATTCTTGACGGTAAATCCCCACTAATATTAGGGTTGTGCAGAGCCAGAGGGGTCCAACCTTTTTTCTCTTTAAAAATAACTATGGTTTGGTGGACTAGTCTTCAACTCAAGAGACTAAAACCGGTCTGATTTACTATCAGGTTTATCCTAGATTGGACCAGACCTTGAGCAACAAAATCTAACCCATGGTGATTTCAGATTAGACCTTAGGTTAAGGTTGAACCTAGTCTGGTTGAGTCTTTGTGTAGCCTTATCTACTACAATGTAATTAAAACAAGGGAAATTTGGTAAGAATTTTTTGTTTAAAATTTTATTGTTGAAAAAAAAGCAGATATATTTTCGTACAAAAAAAGTATCGATATTTGTGGGAGCTTGTGATATCTTAGGATAATTTTCCCTTTTTTTCGACCCAACTATTATACCGCATCATTAAACAATTGCTTGAGGTGAATATTATAATGAAAAGGTCCTCCTTTCCACACAGAACAACGGCATGTGCCTGAACTATATGGGTGTGTATGTATTGAATTAATTAAAGTAAATTATTATGGCGTGCCAGAGACTTTATCGTTTTCAACAAAAGGGCTAATATTTTTCTATTATGCTGATTAGGATACACACTAGTATAGGGAAAACGAAAGCCGCCCGCATATATATTTTTTTTTAATTATCCTCTCAGTTTATCAGAATTTTATCTCGATTATATCCGGATCTGATCCGTGTCGTACACCTGACTATAGTAGATGAGTCTCTCAACGAGAATTTTCTACGTACGCCCGACAGGATATAATATGTATACAGATGAATTAAAATATAAGCCCATTATATTCCATACCAAATTAGATACTACTTTTTTTTTAATGGGAATTTCAATGCCATCAAAAGGACTCTTTATTATATTATAATTTACAATATTTCATCCTTCACCAAGTCTTTCTTCCTCTCCTGATTTTACTTAATATTATGTGCCTGTGCATACCTACAAACGATGACCTTTATTTGAATGGATCTATTCCACTGCTTTTCTGGATTGTACCTCACTCATATAAATTTTTTTTTGTTATCATATATTACCTTTTAAAAAAAAAGTGTAAGTCACGGTTTCTACTCACATATATTAAAAAAATGGTTAAAGTCCTTTTTTGTTACGAATACAAATCATCACCCATAATATTGGATACCAATCTGACCTAATTGAAATTAATAATACATTGATAGTGTAGAACCAAAAATCTGGAATAGATACAAACCAGACAATAATTAAAGGTGAAATTAAAAGCAAGTATAGTATGAATCGAGTGACAAATGACTATAGTGAGAATACAGTAATAAACAATTTTCATCTGAAACTCAATGCAGAATGAATGAATTATAAAGTGAGAAGTAAGGAAAAAAACTTAAGACTGAGAAAGCTCCAAACGGATCCCTTTTTGACTGAATGTGTTCTCAATTTATAGCGGTGCTTCTTGGATTTAGTATGTCGGTTCCGTCTTTCCCAGATCTAACCGAACTTGGTAGAGATATTTTAGAGTAGGGATCACGCTCCATATCTCCGAGTTCAGCGCACTAGGAGTACCGTAACAGCCTGTATGAAGAGGATTCAATTAAGTCAAATTTGGATGAGTCAGTCTACATGTAGAGGATTTTAGTAAGTCAAATTTGAGTAAGTCATGTTAAAGTAGGTCGAGTTGGATAAGTTGACTTAAATAATTTAAAATTGGATCATTATTGTTAAGATAACTCATGTTTGAGCCTATGTAATATAAATTGGGCTCTATAGATCGCTTATTATAAAAATGTCGAAAATATACATTGCGAGTTGTTAATAAAGTGGAACTGCTTTCATTCTTTGGATTTGTTCTCGTTACAATGTTATATGTAAAAGTGCGAACAGCAAAAGATGTGTACGGGCAAAGCTGGGTAAGGCAGTCTTCTACCTGATGCTCTGATTAAAAAAATATGAGTTATATTTTATAGTTTGATATACTACAGGTACAAATTCTAACTATTTTAAGCTGAGCTTGAACAAATTTGTATACCTAAGTCGTGATATCATGCTCATATTATAAAAAAAATCTATAATCATGAACTTCTAAAATAGTATCATATTCATATGTCTTTAAGAGTTAAATAATATCCATAATTCACTAAGAATAAAGCAATAAAAATATAATAATTAAAATTTTAAAATCTATTATATATAAAAAAAAATTTTGAAGTCTAAATAGTGCAATTATAACTTTGTATCAATCTCCTCAAAGTTGACAATGATAAATTATCTGAAAAAAATATGGCGGTTAGCAAAATTTAAAAAAATAAAATAAAAAAAATAATTTAGTTATAAATTTTAAAATATTCTACTTGACTACTCATATTTATAAAATTACTATTTAGTCAATAGTAGCTATCATATTTTCCTTTTTAAATATAATATTTAGAAAAAAAAATAAAAAAATAAAAAAATAATTACATTACATGTTATGAAGTACTATATAATAGAATTTATGAGAACAGAACTAACATTATGAGATATATAATATGCAAGGTGAACAACGAAGTAGTATCTTATTACATTGCCATGACATATTTACCTATGCCATAACATTTTATGGTTTCCCTTAGTTTCACATCAGGCCAAAATATTTTGATGACGTAAGAAAAACAAGGCAGGTAAGAAAAACAAAATACCTTTTTGATGACGTAAAACAAAATATTTTGAAAAACTAAACAAGGTAAACTGACTAAAATGCTAATTCTATGAAACTTAAACTAAAATTAAACAAGGTTAACAGAATACCCTTTGATGATGAACATTTAAGGACTTAGATTTCTAGAGTTTATTCATTTCTGTCTAATGAGACTTAAACTCAAATTCCATGTCTTTAATACATACAGAACAAAAACAGACATATGATTGACCAGAAAATGTGATGTCTTTAATTTGACAGAAAGGGAACGCTGTAATTATATATGGTCACCAAGTAACATATGGAAACCGAAAGGGAACGCTGTAATTATATATGGTCACCAAGTAACATATGGAAACAGAAAGGGAACGCTGTAATTATAGAAAGGGAATTTGACAGAGAGGGAACGCTGTAATTTATATCATTCAAAAGCAAAATGTGCCCTTTTATTGATATTATTCGCAGTATTATTTGCAGTTTATCATTGTGCGTGTTATTCATTTGGGTGACCACGGATACTGATAATGAGAAGCGAATCAGATGCAGAAGCAGGATAGGCAATTCGAATGGTACCAAGAATGACAACAGATATTAAGAACGAGAGGCAGAGACTGGTCGAAGATTCGCATGAGAGGCAGAGGTCAGAGGAGAGGCTGAGACTTGTAGTCACAATTTCGCAATTGATACTCGACACTGGTGGTAGACTAGAACTAGTCGGAGAATAGACGGAGACTCGCAGTCACAACTTCACAATTGGTACCCAGCACTGGTAGTCGACTGGAACTAGTCGAAGGAGAGGTAGAGGTTAATTAGACCATCAAAGGAGAGGCGAAGGTTGTGGACTGGTCGCTACTCACTGGTTGGAGGCGGACTCGCAACTTCGCATCACAAGGACAACAAGAGGTGGACTCACTGGTCGCTGCTCACTGGTTGGAGGCAGACTCGCTGCTCACTGATATGGATACTTTACTAAATAGGTTTTAGGGTAAATAAAATATATATATAGAACTGGACTAAATGTATAAGGCGACATACTTTTTTCGATATCCTGCCCTACTCGATATTTAGTTCGGCCCGACTCGATCATACCTAAATATATTTTAGGCTATTTTTTTTAAGATAGGGTTAGGCAATTTTTCCTCAGACGCACCGGGGCATCATGCACTCCTTACTGCAAAGTATACAAGGGGAACACTTGACAACCCAATCACTCACTGCAAAATATGAAGACCAAACACAACACTCACTCACAAAAGCACCTTTCAAAAGGAGACTCTAGCAGAGATCGGGGTTTGCGGCAATGTAGCCTTCAAGGGACTTGAAGAGATGATATCCCTTATCCTTGGCGTCCATGATGACGGATCTCGACGGCGATGCGTGCCCCTTGATGTGGCACTTGATCACCACCTTGATGACGGATCCCCCGGCGGCGCCTTCTACCACCTTGGTCTCAAATGAGATCTTCCCCAATGGCTCCTTCAATATATTTCCTTCCACTATGCTGTAGTTGTACACATAGCTTGCCTCATCAACTACCTCTACCTTGTGCAATCCATATCTAGGGTTGCCACCTGCACATGCACGTGTGTAGCTCAATCGTACTGCTAACTAACCATATCTCAATTGTGTTTTCTATTTGATTAAACTCTTTCGTGTTGTGTACCTTTGTCGACCGAGGAAACTTTGATGACACTTCCGGGGCCTCCGGTTCCTTCGATGAGTTCGACACTTTTAATGTCGGGAATAACCTTAGGAAGGATGGTGTGGCTGTGTTTGGACAAAGCGCTGTAGAGTTTAGCAGCAGGCACGGTAGAGACGTGCTCGTCCTCGAAAGTGGCCACAGCCATGATTATCACAGAGATAGGGCTAGGTTTGAGACGAAGAAGAGATGATCGGAGGAAGATGATGAAGAGGTATGGGGAAGGTGTGTGGGGTTTCGTGAGAAGGGGGAGATGCTATTTATAGCGACCTCACCCCCTCATGGCTCATTGAGTTTGTCTATGTTTTCGCCCATTTTAAGATTAATATTGTCAATAAGGAAAGTATTTTTATTACTATTTCGTTTGCTTCGTGAGGAAGGAAGACTGGAATTAGTCAAGGAAGGCGGATTTAGATATCTCCACAACGCCGCCCCCCATTCTTCTAGAATTATCCAATAATGACAAGCTTAATTACAGGCGCTATCTACGAACTACCTGCCTTGACTTTTCAGGATTTAAGCAATCGTGTTCCCTCGATTTATGATCCTTTTGAAATTTCATTGTCATTCCAAAACGATTTTTTATTTTTATTTTTTTATTTTGAAAAATCCCAAGTATGAACTATGAAGATAGACTAGGATTTTTTTTTTCTCCTTGAAGCAGAAAATAGAGTATGGATTAGTCAAGAAATACGGTTGGAATTCATTAATTAGCTGATGCTGACCTCTGACCAATATGTATCAAATCGCACGTCAAATCTGTTATAAACTTGGAAGCAGTTAAATTTGTTTGTCAATATAGCACTTTGACTTGTCAGGTTTTTTTAATGCTCATAAAACTATATCCGTAATATTTTGCCTGGTATTTTCTCACTTATGATTTCTAAAGGTTTTTTTTATCAAAACAAAAACTCTTGACTGTAAATCTCCGCTACAATGTAATTAAAGCAAACAATAATATGAAAGAAATTAATTATTGGTAGCAACCCTGTAAAATTTTCAACTATTCTGCATTTTGTTAAGGAGAAATTACACTGATCTAAAGAATTATAAATACAAAAAAGAATGTATAAAGACACAGCATGCATGTATTAAATTATCATGGCGTGCCAGAAACTTCATCATTTTAAACAAAAACAAAGGACTAATTAATACATTTATGTTATGCTGATCATGATACACACAAATTATAAGCATAATTCATTAATCCCATTGCAATAATCTTCCATTTTTTCCGTTGGAAGTATGTATATTCTAGCTAACTAAAATTACTGATTTACCCTTTCTATTGTTTGCTGTTCAGTAAAGAAACTTATTCTCATCCATTTTGATGTTTTCCGTAACATACTGAACATGTAATTGACCTGTAATATGTTGACCCCAGTCTATGAAAATATCCTGCGTTATAGTCAAAAACATTGATGAAGTTCGAATTTTCATTCTATTAATATTATTTATTCTCCCATATATGTAGTGTGCGTCTATATATATATATTAAGTTTGATTCCTTGCAAATAAAAGCATCACCATTCATATTCTATACCAATATATCCTAATTGAAAACAGGAAAAACATATATGGCGCGGGGTTTATTAAAGTGGAATTGCATTCATTATATGGATTTATACTTATTACAGAATACAAGTAAAACTGCCAAGTATATGGCGTGAAGTATATATATAATTATATATGGTGAACACTTGAGAACCCACCGACAAAATATGAAAACCAAACAGAACACTCACTCACAAAAAAGCAATTTCAAAAGGAAAGGACGATGGCCAAACACAAAAACAAGCTCTGGTTTTTCCACTTATTATAACTTGAACTTGCTTCAAAACCAAATCGAACCGTATGAAGACTCTCTAGCAGAGATCGGGGTTGGCGGCAATGTAGCCTTCAAGGGACTTGAAGAGATGCGATCCCTTCTCATGGCCGGCCTTGAGCGCCTCCTCCGGCGGGGAAGCGTCCCCCTTGGTGTGGTACTTGATCACCACCTTGATCACGGATCCGCCGGCGGCGCCTTCCACCACCTTGGTCTCGAATGAGATCTTCTCCACTGGCTCTATCAATATATTGCCTTCCACTACGCTGTAGTTGTACACATAGCTTGCCTCGTCAACTACTTCCACCTTGTGCAATCCATATCTAGCGTTGCCACCTGCACATACACACACATCCATATATATATATATATATATAGCTCAGTCTCGTTAACTAACAAGTAAACTGTTTTTTCTGTTTGATTAATGTCTTTTGTGTGTGTGTACCTTCGTCGACGGAGGAAACTTTGATTACACTTCCGGGGCCGCCGGTTCCTTCGATGAGTTCGACGCTTTTGATGTCGGGAATAACCTTGGGAAGGATGGTGTGGCTGTGTTTGAACAAGGCGTTGAAGAGTCTAGCAGCAGGCACGGTGGAGACGTGCTCGTCCTCGAAAGTGAACACACCCATGATTCTATAAAAGCACAGAGAGAGGAAGAAGAAGATCGGAAGAGGAAGATGATGATGAGGTTTTGGAAGTGCGTGGTTTTGTTAGAAGGGGGACGTGATATTTATAGCCGGAGAAGAAGCGCTCAGTTCTCACTGAGTTTGTCTAATTTTTTTTTTCTTTTCTGATTGAGGTATATTCTTTTTTCTTTTTTCCTTTGAAAAGTCTAACAATTAATGTTGTTAAGGGAAATGCTTATATTTTTCATTATTTTCTGTGGGAAGATATTCCAAAGAAGGATGCAGAGAGAGTAGAACTAGTCAAGGAAGGCGGGTTTAGATACGTGTGATGGGTCCACTTGACGCTGCCCGTCTAGAATTAATTGGCTTGCAACTTGCAATGATGATAAGGTTCATTAAGTAGATAAAATAATATTGCTCTCATTTTTAAGGATATTTTATATTGTTTTACAATATAAGTTGATAAGATAAATATTTAAATTGTCTGCATGCTTATAAAACAAAATACTAGCTCTCTTCTTTCTTTTCTTCTTAGATATTTTTAAAAACTTACCATTACATTTATTTTAATATACATGTTATATTTTATATATAATATAAAATTACCAAATATGTAATTAGCCAATAGAAAAGGGTCAGTTTTAAAACTTAAAATAAATTAAAATTTGAATTTTCAACAAAATATATATTAGCAGCCCGCTATAAGATCAGAGTCCAAGTCCAAACTTTGACCCGAAATCACCCGTGTCCACATGCTTAATTAATGAAATGTTGGTATATTCTAATTTTAATTTTACGTTAAAAAATTATACATTTCCTTTGGAAAATAACACTTGAGCAAATAAGATCATGAAAGTTCACCAAGGACAAAAGAAAAATTATACATTCATCTCACGTTCAATTTAATTATAATTATAATTATTTAAAGATTCATAATTTGATGTGATGCCTTACAATATTTATCGCTAATTTTTTTTTTCATATTATGATAGATTTTATTGTAACTGGTATTAAAGCAGTCCAATATGTCAACTAGGCTTTGTCCAGTCCTATTAGGTGTCCCTTTCCAGAGAGCTGGAGGGTGTTCAGACCGAGCACCTCTCATTTGATTTTTAGTGGACCCTTGCATTTTATTTTTATTTTTATTTTTAATCAATTTAAAAAATTAAAAAGAAATAGATGGCGCCGCTAACATAATAGTGAAGCAAGGAAGATAGGTTAGCCGTGATCCTATGTTTTTAACTTCTTTTTTCTCATTATTATATTGGTGTTTAAATTTTCGATCCTCGAGATTTTATGTAAAATTTGTAGCATATATACATCGCTGAATTTTATACCCTGCATAACTAAATTTTGGCTTTGTTCATAAATCATAATACATCAAAATTTTGGCCTTTCATAAATCATAATACATCAAACTTGACTTCCTCTCAACAAAATTTATAAATTATATTATATTATCGTATTTTTCTTTCATATTAGACTATATTAGATGTTGCCAAATTTCAGAGTGTCCAACCAATACGTGTTGATTTAAGTAGAATAAATTTTAACTATTTAAATATAATATTTTAAATTTAAATTCGTATAAATATAAATAAAAAAATTAAATTTAATTAGATCTAATAATATTTAAATTTATTATAAATATGGGCATATAAAATAATCCAAAGAACCCACACACCACAAACATTATTTATTAATTATTGAGGCATGCCAAAAGGCCCAAAACGAAAAAGAGGCCCAACCTCATAGAAATATGACAACCACACGAAATTAAATGAAGATAGGAATAGGAATGACGTAATAATAGAAGGGGAGATTAATTGATTTGTGTGGTTTAGTTGAAGAGGTGAAGAGGTAGGCTGCGACAGCCTTAAGCAGCCCCGAAGCCCCTGTCTCTGTTGGCCTTCACGTCTCCTTCATCCACCTCAACACTGTCGCCCTTGGCCACGGGCTTGCTCCATCCCTTAATCACACACCTCCATTATCAGATGCCTCTTAGTCTCGTACGTTATCTTCTCGTACTTGTCTGATAAAGCATCTCCCTTTATCACACTGTAGCTGTACACCAACCCTTCCTTGTCCATTGCCTCCACCTTGTGAGTCACATCCTTGCATGGGCTTCCTGCAATTTCCCAAACACATTCATCTTCTCCATCTCTTCATCATCCGAATCTGCCAACAAGAATATTATATTATCAACATATATAACTGGGCCAAAGGTTATCTTCTTGATGGTCCCAGCATTGCCATCATCTTTAAGGATCTCAGAGCTTTGGATGGCGTGAGGAACCACCTGGGGATGAGATTATCTGCGTCAAGAATAAGTGCCTGGAATAGCTTAGCTGGAGCAATGGCTGAGCTGCTCTCATACTCGAAGGTGAAAACACCCATAATTGAACAAGATTATACTACGGGAAGAACAAAGGATGGGATTAATAATTCTAATGGAAGCTTATTATATTGTGAGTACAAATTTTAATTACCCACTTATTTTTTTGAAAACAAAAAATATATATAATAATGCATGATGCTTCCTGAACAACGATGAAGGTTTGACAAACGCTGATACAATATCTCAAAATATCCGGCCACTTTTCTTCTTCCTTAAATACATTAAGCTTTATAATGTACGTTTCTCGACGGATTTATCTAATTAATAATAACTAAATATAATCATGATATTATTATTTAATTTGAGACTGGTATCTTAAGTAACCAACTACCCATGGTGGCTATTATGTAGATACCCCCTTCAGTCTTAATTATAAAAATTAGATAAAAAATCTACTTTAATCTTAAATATAATATTTTAATATATTTTGTCTCCAAATCCCCCAAAATATCCCTTTATAATTATATATGTTAAGGGTAGTTCAAATGCACATGATTGAATAGGGTATTTTTAAAAAAATTAACATATAATTATTATAAATAAATAATTTAAATAATTTTTTTAATTACTCAAATTAATTAAATAAATATTATATTAAGGACATAAGGTAGTATAATTTTTTAATTTAATATTCCTTCAGCAATCAACAAACTATTCACAGTTGGTTCCTTTTGTATCTCTCTACTTCTTCCGCACTTCTACTATTTCTTATCTTAATTATTGTTTGAATAAATTTGACTAGTTGAAATTTAATATGTATAAAATTATAAATTATAAAAATATATAAATAAATCTGAATTGTTAAAATTTGATCTTTAGTGAAGTTTAAATTATCCAGATTTAATATGATAGAACGGTCCGGAGAATGGATAGAAAGTTGGGCCGGAGAGAAATTTTGTTTTTTGGTACAAAAAAATTAAAAAAAATGGTTGGGTTTACCTACTATATAAAGGCATAGTAAAGTCTTCCTTCCTCTTAAGTAATACTAATTTCGGGTAGGGCGAGCCGTCTATTACCCTCAGGTGTAAACTTAGGCACCTAAGAGCTATGATACCTCCCCAAATACCGCGACTGAAATCACAATAAAGTAGTACTTCCCAGGGATCGAACACGCTTTAAATTGTCATATGTCTCACCCCTTCACTCGTTAAACCTATGAACGATGGATGGCTGAAGAGAAAACTAAATCCAAACTCTGCCTATAAACTCATTAAAGTTAGTCATTGCCACACCAACATTTAATCTTTTACCTAATAATATAATAAACTAAAATTTAAATTTTTGTTAGATGATAAATCTATATTTAATAGTCGATGTTTGAACCATGTTTACTTCTAATAAAATAATACATGTATATAGAAAAAAAATATATCATTTTTTAATTAATAAAAATTAAATCTAGTAAAATGAATTAATCACATACAATATAGTAAACTAAAATTTGAATCTTCACTGTAAAATATATTCATATTTAGTTAGGTACTAGCTACTATTTACCTTTTTTGCATTGACCTTGGTAATTAATTTCTCATCTATCCATAAGTGATTATTTTTCATACCTCGATCAATTATCTCACATTTGATCCCTGACAGGTAAGAAAGCCATAAGTGTAAAAATCTGAACCATATGGATTAAAAATTTAGCTGAAATGAAGTGTAAAAAGCATCTATTATTCTTTTATTGAACCCATCCAATAAATCCAAATTAATCCAAATAAGAAGTAGAGAGTAGGAGTGAAGGAAAACCAAATCCAAATTCTGATAAAAACTTGCTGAAATTGGTCAACATCACACTTACATATTTTAATTTTCTTTTACTTTATAATTTATATCTGTGAGTATATTTTATAATGAAGTCAAGACCTGGGAAATAAAATTGGATTAAATGTAATTATGGTCAAATTGAATTAGTTTGAAATTGATGATTTATATATATATAGTACTTATCAAGTGATGTTGGCACTTATCTTATGTAATAAAAAAAACGGGAAAAATCCCTCTTATATTTTAAATTGATTATCAATATCAAGATATCAATGAAAAAAAAAACAAAGAAGATATAATTAACTAAAGAGTCGTATTCATAATAAAAAAATAGAGAATAGTACAATTCTTGACCTGAAAATATCATCTTAAAATTAATATTAATAAGCCTATTGATGTGTAATCTTCTATAAGTGTTTTTCTAAGTCTTACAATCCGCCCCTACTCTAACTTTGGAGTGTGTTCAGGACCCAACTTACATAAATATTTTCTCTCTTTTGATGTTAATGAAATTACTCTCACTTGATTTAATTACTAAATTGTAAATCGGTTAAGTTCTTGAGGTCTGGCAAATTCAATTTGACTCAGTTCGTTTCTCTCCCTTAAAACACTATTATTAAAATATATATACTTCATTTTCATTCAAGTATACCAAGTCAATCATTACGCAATTAATATACAGAGAGAAGTGACAAATAAATATATTCATCAAATTCAAATTAGATGACATCCTCCAATATAATTCACTCTCAACACTCCTGCATGCTTGAAGTCAAACTTGAGAAATCCAAAGCCAAGAATTTAAAATAGGACAGAAAACAAAAGCAAACACTTTCTCATCATCATTATTTTTTTCTTCCATGGTGAAGGAAATTAAACACTCCTCATTATGACAAACACAAATCTGGACAGATGCTCTAAAATACTTGAGAGAAGTAAAGTTATATAGAGAAACACTTTCCCATCTCTCCATATATAAAAGTACTTTAGAGAATCCGATCTTCATCACAAACACAGCAAACCACAACAACGTATGATAGTAAATATATACTTCTTCCCTTCAGTCCTAAATATAAAAGCTCGATTCTAGAAAGAGTATTATAAAGAGCTTAGTTAGTAGTCAGGATGAGCCAAAAGGTAAGCTTCAACAGCCTTGAAGAGGCCTTGACCCTGGGCTTTTGCATTAGTGAGCACCTCGTCACTGGGAGGAGCATCTGTTTTGGTGTAGTAAGTGACAGTGACTTTCCAAACGGATCCTCCATTAGCTCCTTCCTGTGATTTCAGATCAAATGTCATCTTCTCCACTCCCTCTGGTAAGGCACTACCTTCTTCTACGTTGTACTTGTATGCATAGTTTTCATCATCCTTTGCTTCCACTTTTTGCACCACGTACTTTGTTTCCCCACCTGCTCACGCATGTATAACACACGTACACTCTTTAATTTAGTTAGCTTCTTCTCACTTCAAACGAAGATGATAATAAAGGGTAATTAGTCTACAAGTCCTTATAGTGTTTACTAATTTTTAATCATATCCGCGTAGCTTTTCTTATCAAGTCTTTATACTTTTACATAATTTTTCATGAAGTCCTTATAGATTTTTTGTGACCGATGAAAAGAAAAACAAAAATAAAAAGCAAGAACCTAATTAAAAATATGTGAAACTATAAAAACTTAATAAAAAGTAAAAAAAAAATACAAGGACCTAATTAAAAATATGTGAAACTATAAATACTTGTTAAAAAAATTATATGAACTTGATTAAAAACGAGAGAAAGTATAAGGACTTGATAAAAAGAATGCATGGACTTGATTAAAAATAAGGTAAAATTATAGGGAATTGTAGATTAATTATGGGTGATAATAAGGTATAAAAGTGACCTTCAAGGTAAGTGATCTTCTTGGTGGTGCCAGGTCCTCCATTTCCTTCAAGGATTTCAATGGATGGCAGAACAGCTTCCATGATCTTTGGGACGAGGTTGTCAAAATCTAAGACAAGAGCTTTGTAAAGTCGAGAAGGAGCCACGCTTGAAGCGTTCTCCTCATGATAAGTGAAAACCCCCATGATGATGATATAATAACAGACAATAATTAAGAACAAAACACAGAGAAGATTAAGGTTATTGTATGTGTGTGGTTTGAGAGGCTAGAGAATGCTTGTATTTATAGGCAATATGGAATATCAGTGTAAGTGCCTCATTGGTGGATCTACCATTTGTTTAATTCAGGTTCGTCGTTGAGTTTATAGTTTTCACTTTTCAAATCTTTCATTTTGAATTCTGTGATGATTTATGTTATTTAATTTTTGTTTCCAGCGTCAGTCAAACAAGGCGATTTGGAACCGTTCAAACGAAGCAACCCTCTTAGAAAAATGGCGTTTTAGAATATTGTCAAGCAGGAAAATATATTAAATAAACACAGAAATGACGTAATAATGAATTAGAAATTTGATTAACAAAAAAATTAGAAATTTTCTGAGAATTTCCTTTCGTAGCATGACGCTAATGCTGTGAGAGATTCCTTCCAGAAGGGCCGTGAAGTTTTGCCTTGCTTGCTTTTTCTCTTTTCCGACAAAAATATATAACCATGCTGCTTGTTTATATAATTGGAAAAAATAGAGTTAGATAGAGAGAGAAATCCCACAAAAATATTATTGGAATTTTAAAATTTTAAATCAGAAATAACTATAATAAGATGTTGCTATTTACTTATTAAATATAGTCATTCGCTATCGAAGTATAGAAAACAAAATTGATCAAAAATTTTAAAATTTAAATGATATTTTTGTGAGATTTTTCTTAAAGAGATGCTTATTTTTCTTTTCTATTTTTTTTTGTTGGTAAATTTAGAAAGATTGTTTTGTTTTGGGAAAAAACAGATATAATTTTTCTTGACCCTTTGTTTTCTGCTTTTTTTCTTGCTATTGAAACTGAAAAAAATATTTTTATTCTTTTTTTATTCAGTTTTCTTTCGCATACAAATAATTAGAGTAAATAATTTGAATTTCGGACTCCCATAGTTTCGCCGTGATACACAGTAAGAAGCAAGATTTAATGAACATCACTTAAATATAAAAAAAATAGAAGTTAATATAATATTTGATCATTATAATTTTAAATAATATGTTTTGGTTATTTAAAGTGTAAAATGATATAGGTTGTTAATAAAACATAAATACTAATATTTTAAATAAAAAAATTTAAGGATTAAAACTAAAATAAAAGTAAATTATAAACATTAATCTCTAAAACACTGTTTACAAGTCAGACTCAATATTTTGTCGCCCATACCATACGTATGCAACAATTAAACTCTAGAGTCAGAGACATATGATATGTTATGAAAATTAAATAAACTCGATGGTGGGCCCACGCCTTGCATAAAGTTTGAAGAGACCCATAATATATTAATGTATGTTTTATAAATAATATGATTTTTAATGAATTTTATATTATTTATAGTGATATGTGTATTAATTAGGATCACAAATAGCGTTGGCCCTATATGTATGGGTAATATTGCGGAAAAGGGATAAATTATTGATGAAACCGAAAATTCTTAGAGAAATTTAGATGCCCTTCCACAAAATGATTTTTTCCCCTTTTTTTGTAAAAAATTAATGTTCTTATACGTAAGTCGTCGGGAGAATTGCAACAAAAGACCTCCGTCTTTAATTACAAAATCAAGGGAGCATATGGAAATGATCAATCCCCAAACATAGATGTTTTCTCTGTGCAATTTTTAATTGAATTGAGCCATCAATCTCTTTTTCTTGTTTGGACAACCATCCCCAGAATGGATTAGAAAGTCCCCACGGTTCTATAGTTACAAAGAATTGAATAAATAAGCATATTAATTACGCCCAAAATATAGGAGTAGCTTCATTTACTTACTTATTTAACCACTCATATGTTCTTTTTTATTTATTGAGAAATTAACTTATTTAAAATAAACATATCAATCTTTACCGTTAATGACGTAAATATCTTTGTTTAAAGTTTAAGGAATTTAATTATGAAAAGCATTTTCAAAAATTAATTTAAAACTTTTGGGAAATAATAATACTTGCCAAAGGATCTAGTTTCCCTTCCTGCTTGGTCCCCACCACGTGACCCCATGGTTCAGTAATCTGGGGCTAGTGTGTGTTTGGTTTAAAAACAAAAACAAAATACTTTTCAACCCATTTAGGGCTTGTTTGGCACGGGGTATTTGGGGGGAGGGATGGGGGAGGGAGGGATTTTACTTCCCTCCCCTTGTTTGGCTCATTACAAAATTTAGGAGGGGAGGGAAAATTTTATTTTCCCTCCCCCCTCCAACTTTACTTCCCCTCCAAAATTGGGGGAATTTAGAAGGGAAGTGTGATATTATTATTATATAATATTCATGTAACCATAATTTTTTTAATATCCTAATATTACTCTTATATTATATTTTATTAAAATATTATGTAAAATAATATAAGGTAAATTTGTCTATATAAAAGTATTTTCTCTCCCTTTTCTTCTTGAACCAAACAAGGTAATATGAAAATCCCTCCCCTCCTCTCCCTTAATGTTAATCCAAACAAGGTAATAATAAAATCCCTCTTTTTTTCTTCCTTTCCTTTCCTTTCCTTTCCCTCTATTAAAATCCCTCCCCTCCGTTGGACCAAACACACCCTTAAGTTCAAAAATAATTTAAGCCTAAAAGTATCCAAACACCTATAAAATTGTTAGAATTAATTATGGAAAAAAAAAACCTAGAGTTTCCCTTCCTACTTGGTCCCCACCGCGTAACCCCATGGTTCAGTAACCTGTGGCTAGTGTGCGTCTGGTTTAAAAACAAAAAACAAAATATTTTTGAACCCACTGTATAGTTTAAGTCCAAAAATAATTTAAGTCTAAAAATATCTCAACACTTACGCAATTGTTAGAATTAATTACGAAAAAACACCTATAATTTCCCTCATTCAAACCATGATTTTCCAAAACCTAATCCGTGAACTGATAATTTTACCACAAAATTTTTGTCTCCTTTCTTTTTATCACATATATTTTTTAATAATTTTTCTATAATTTTTTTTTTGATAACTATCATTTAATCATTTATTTTTTTAAAATTACTTTTCATACAAAATCTATTCTCTAAAATCACTTTTATAATCAATTCTCTTCATAATCTATTATTTAGAAACTAAACTAAACAGACTAAAAATAATTTATAGGCGGCGCCGGTACCTGCCGCTCTAGCGTGTTATTTTCTTACCTTTCACTTTCAGCTACTTGCTAACATGATAGAATCGGACTACACCATAAGATATCAAATTGCATTTCCTTCTATTGATCAAGACACACACTAGCTATTATTTATCTACCGTGGCCTTTGACGATTTTCTCAAATGAAAACTTACAACTGCCACTAGAAAAGGACGACCCATTTAAGGCATATTTACGCAAAGGCTCCACCAATTTAAGCGCCCATGGTCGTCACACAAATTTTATTCCCATTCGCTAAGAGGAACTAGCATAGCCATAGAACAACACCGGAATTATAAAGGTTCTTTCCATCTTTGTTTTACAAACATAACTATAGATAGTGGATACATACACTTCCTTGGGATCTAGCTACGATCACTCCGTAACAATTCTGAATCAACTCCTTCCTCGTCGGGTTTATAGAGATCCTGCTCCTACTCCCATAATGGCTTTACCGGCTGCAATTCCAATCATAAGTCGTCGTTCAGAATGGTAGACATCAACAACCCCTGCACGAACTCAAACCTCCGAGTTTTCTCTTGTTTATCCTTGTCCGACAGCTCCAACTGTTGGGGCTTTCTGTAACCATACACTATTGTCAGACTATAATAGCTTGCAAGTTTTGGAAAAGTTGTGAATGTAGTAGAAAAAGAAACACCAATTCCGCAGCATGAAAATAATCATAAAGCCAGAATGACCATTCCAAGTTTCTGTGAAACCAACGAGTCACAGGTTGATCATTTTACAGATAAGCCAGCATGACATAATTTTCGTTTTTAAACCACACACACATACAAAAACCAAAGCATCACTCCTACAATACATAATTACCTTTCATCATTTACTTTAGCAACATAAAATTGCAACAAATTTAAACCCCATAAACGTTGTAACATCTGCCCATGCAACATCTTAACATACCACACAATTATGCAACTAAAAGTACAAATTTTCTTTTCATTTCTCAAAGCAAAAGCATAATTACGCAACAATCCTCACCTTTCCAAGAAATCATCTTTTGAGCTTTCCTTCACTAGGGTAGTTTCAACTGATGGACAAGGTTGTGAACTAACAGACTCGTCAGCAGCAACGGGGTTATAAATAAATGATGAAAGCAGATGATCAGGCTCTGAATTGGAGGAGGCTACATATGAAGAACCTCCAAGGAGAGATTGCAAGGTTCCATCTCGCAATTCCCTTCTCAATAGTGAAAGTGTTGAACTAGAGCCTCCTTTCCTATACCTCCTCTTGCGCTGCACGTAAGTTCTGGTTAAGGAACAACAATGAAGTCTGACACAGTCATAGAAACTTAGGCAGTAATCCAAGACATTGACCCACAGGATGAAGTATCTGTTGATGCCATGCGACTAGAAAAAAAATTGAACTTTTAGCCAGAAGCTCTGAGATGATCTCTATACGTATTTTAGATTCAGTGACAACAAAAAACATGATATCTCAGGGCTTTACTAGGGAAGCGAAGATAATGTAAATAATGATATTTCCATTATCTAAAAGCTTAAGCCAAACACAAATTACATAGTACATGACACCCCCCCTCCCGCGCCAAAAAAAAATCATATATGAATCCAATTTTGAAATTCTATTGTTGTTCAACAATTTCAAATACCTACTTAAAATTTTCCAATAACTTGAGAAGCATAAAACCTTTGTCCAGAATATATCATCTTTTTTCTTCAAATATGTTGGCCAAGCCATATGAATATACTATTGCATGCATGATGAGCATGGATTAGTTCGTGTAAGGAAAAGATGACATAAACAAAACATTAAACAAAGCCAACTTGCAATTAGGATATCTTTAGAAAATTCCCATGCTGCATGGTAATATGGCCAACAAGATCCATTCCAACCCTTTTCCCGCAAACTGGACATACCTGATCATAGGCAATACCAAATATTAGATCATGGTTTGCAGATGAATTACAGGACCAAGGCCATACATAACACTTCAAATGATAAGTTGTACAAAGAAAAGAACGAAAAAACTTCATCCTACTTAAATAGAAGTACAAAACATTCCATGAAACAAACTCCCATATCTTCTACCAAGTTGATTCCAGCCCCTCTCTCCTCTAGATACCATACTCACTAAAACCACATGAACCACTTAAAACTCATTGCTATTCAATAAAAGTCAGATAGACAGTCCAGAACTTTACTTCTTTTATTGAACGTTATAAAGAGATTACTTCTTTTATTGAACGTTAGAAAGAGATTTTCACAAATCTCTAGCATCCCGAATGCATAATTTTAGTAGCAAGATATTTTTCCTTTCCTAGCACATACATGACTGCAGTAGCATTTTTATTCGACAATAGCATACATAACTACGGTAAAACACAAATAAAAGAGCTAAAAGTGAAAGAAGGGAACTATAGATTGACGCAAACTGGAATTCACCACCAACACTTCTGATGATCAATTAGAAGTAACAACCAATTCACCAAAAAAAACGTCGAAGATAAAAATAAAATTGCAAATTGCGGTTTTAAAAAGGGAAAAAACGGGCGAGGGCTTAATCAGGATGCTCAAAATTGAAGGTAAAACGAAATATAAATAGATACCCCATTCTTAGCTTCCACGGGATGCTCCTCATCAATGTGACAGCAAAGCCCAACTACGTCGTAATCCTCGGCACAGAAAGGACAGAGGAACTCCGCCCGCAAATCATCGTCTCCCTCCATATCTTCATACCCGCCAAGGTACAGATCTGCGCACACACCCATCCAACACGTTCAATAAATCCAGACAACCATAATTCCCTGAAGGTTTCCCGCAATTTTCTCGGAAAACAAACAACCGAAAATTTCCAGGAAACAAAGGAAAATAAAGAATAAAGAAAACAAACCAGATCGAGATTGATAGCGGCGTGAGGAAGTAGAGAGACGAGCAGAAATCCAGGAATCGGAGTCCATTATAAGAGAATTCGATCGGTAAGGGAAGAGCTGGAAATGATCCTTGTGGGAGGCGACAGGGGCAGTTGGGTAAGTTGGATAGAGAACTTAGAGGGCTATTGGAAGAGAGCGTGAACGATAAAACCCTAAGGAAGTAAAAGAGCAGAGGGAGGAAGGAGGCAACCGGAAATTTACGACAGGAAGAGGGAGTAGAGATACTGTCAACCGACCTTCTGGTAGAGGCTGCCTCAATGCCCTCTCTTTTTATCAACACGAAGCTTCCGTCAAATACCCACGTTTTCTCTCTCAAATTACCAACATGCCCTTGACAGCCTTTTCCTCAGAGCCATTGGAAACCTCGAACTCTTTCTGTTGTAATATTTTATTTAAATAAATCCAATGAGCTGCTCTCGTAGCTCAGTTGGTTAGAGCACCCGTTTAGTAAGCGGGAGGTCTTGAGTTCGACTCTCAACGAGAGCAGTTTTGCGGGGGGTATTCACGCACAAATTTTTCAAGCTCTTCTTGGTTTTACGACTTCTTAACTTATCAGCCCCGACCCTATGACCATTGCCCTTGGACTCGGCTACGACAAAAATGGAGAAAGCGAATACAGACCACATATGTTACTCCACCGCTTGGTAAAGGATTTAACCGAAAAATTAACGTTGATTCTAATTATAAGATATATTTTTTATATTTATTGATTTTTTTATAAATTGTCCCTATTAATATTTCCTCAACAACAATAATAGTAAGAGGGGAATTAAGGGAGATGATTATAGTATTTGAGGAGGGAAAATATATCATATTAACTGATTTAACTAGTTTCTTTAATATAATCAAATTAATTAAATTAGTATTAAGCATATTAAATTAGCAAAACCGAATAACAAAATAAGGACAGAGAGCACCACTGAAATCATCAATTTAGGCTGTCAAAATGCGGCGGGTGTTTTTATCAGAACAACAAAAAGGGAAAGTGTTGTAGTTTTATGAACCAGAGGAAGAACTGCAAAAGATAACCATAGAAATTGGAAAAAAGAGAGAATCTAGTCAGCAATTTGGGAGAAAAAATGCATTAATTGAGTTAAACAGTGTTGAAGGCCGTCGCTTGAATATTGTGGGTGACTATAGTTGAAGCCTATTGTTTTCTTTCAAACAATGAAAGGCCAAGTGAGAAAAGGGTTTGTATGAATTGGACTTATCAAACAGCACCAGTCCATTGTATTCGGGGCATAGTGCAACATATCTTAAACCCAATAGAAAGGGGCACCACATCTCAAAAGAGCCTACTTATTTATTATTTTTCTTTTACTATAAAAATATTTATTCAAAACTTACAGATTATTTATTAACAAAATTTTTATATCAGTAACGCGGGATATAATGTCCATAGACTAATAAGCTCAATCAAAATTGATGTTGTTTGAATAAAGTGAAAAATAAAGTCTATTTATAACAATAAGGATTATCAACATAAAAAAGATGCATAGAAAATAAAATTGTGAATAATATCATTTCGGAATCTTTTTACTGTATTCAGTGATATATATTTAATTGCCAAATTCAAATGAATAACTTTTTCAATGTGATTTTTCCTCCATTCACAGGGTTGAACCCATGACTTCATCGTATTTAAAAGTCGGTAAGACAGCCCAAAGGCATTAAATCAACGTGTTTAATTAAGTTACCAATTTAATTAGCTGTATGCTTACTCTTTAAACATACATATATATGTACGTGTGAGATGTCAACTGCGAAGGGATATAATTAAGAAGCAAGAACCTGAAAGTCCTTTCCATAAATCATAATGCATGAGTGACCGATGATGCACAAGCTCTCTGTACAATTGACTTCATTAGGTGGTTCCACCAAAAAAATGGAAAAATAGAAACAAGGAATTTAATATGTTTTTAGAAAAGGAGTTAGTGAAAAAGCTGGAACCGGTTTTAAAACAAGTCACGGGAATGTGCTGAAACAAAAGATGAGTGAGGGAGGGCACGTAGGACATTATCAAGTGCATGCACAATGGGGACAATGATAAAAGGCCATTAACAGAGAGATGCATAGGCCTTTGACTTTTCCCCCAATCATTGTGTACTTGTTCAGACGCCATGATTGAATTTGGCCACTCACAATCCAACTGGACTCACTTACTCTTCTTAATATAAATCACTTCCTCACAATAAAAAACATCTTGTAACAAAAAAAAAACATCTTCTTTAAAAACTAAAAACTTCGTAATTTTATCTTTATTTACTTTAGAAGGACACTATTTATAAACTAATAGAAATAGTATAAAATTATATATTAATATAAAAACCTTAATAATATGATTTATAAATAAAATAATTTTTTATATCTATTTATCATATAAATAAGATTAGAGGGGTAGAGTGCATATGCATTTACAGTTAGCCCACATCATACAAACTCAATACAGACGAATTCCCAAACTAGAAGAGCTAAAATTATCATCAAAAAGTAAAGTAATATAATTGAGAAAAGTGAGACGCATGTTGAATCTTGTGGATAGAAATATAATTTATAAATATATTCTTGGAGTTGTGAAGGTTTAAGTATACTTAAATCACCTAATTAATTAACCATGAGACCCAATTAATTACCCATGAGGCCTAATGCAATTGTCATTTACATATGTTATTTAAACATCTAGTCAGAGATTCGATCCCTGACGATATGTATAAAAAAAAATCTGATAACAAGTACTAAAATCCTTTTGATTAGTCTAAAAAAACTAACCGAATTAAATTTTGTTATAAAAAAAATTGCTGCTACTTCACGAAGCCCTGCCGCTTATCTTCCCCTCCACCATTCTTAACTAATTCCTACTTCAATCATCCGTCTAATTTCTTCATTCCTTATTGTCCATTGCTCCAGACAAAGCCCCATGAGAAGGAGTTTACTGGCGAAGGCTTCAACGGGGTTTTGCTCCATTAACCCCCCCCCCAACTTTGTCGCTCAAATTAAACCATTCTATTCCCCCAATAATAACTACCCCTCACGTACTTCCATTTCTTTAATTTAACTCCATAAAAGAAAACCCACCAAAATATCTTACTCCTGTATTCTTTTTTATCTTAAATATAATAATTAATTATATGATTAATTTTTATCCTAAATATATATGAGATATCATCATTTTTTTCAAACTAGTTTAATTTATATAACTTATAAACTGATGCATCATTCAATATTATAGAGAGATAAAGTTATATTTATTGATACAATTAACTAATTCATATGAGTTCCCTAATTAATATAATCTATCAAATAGATTTTACATTAAAGATTAGAGAAATATATTTATAAATGTAGCCTATAAATTTAAATTATATATTATGGTCCATAATATATGGCACTTTTTCATAACATCTACCACATATATTAAGAAAATTTAATACTTTTCTAAATATTATGAAATTTTGACTTTTTTGTAGTTTTACCCTCGTGAACAACTAATATTTACATTAAGAGAGTTTTGGTTCAAATGGCACTCCGATCCACATCCCCTCCTCTAACGGGGGAGTGAGCGAGTGTGTGGGTCACCCTTCCCTACAACTAAGGGTTAGGATAGGGTAAAAAAAAGAACAAAATTTTTCATGCATAAGTTCTCAACACGTACGCATTAACTAATATAGGGGTAAAATGGAAAAGACATTTATTAAAACTACTAAATCTCCTATATTTTAGAGACCAACAATAATTTATAAAAAATGTAATCTTGTAGTTTGAATTAAATTAAATTAGTTGAGGTGGCACACAAGATCATATTAAAAAGAAGAGGTAAAAGGAAACACTGCACATGGGAATGCACCTAATTAAGAAACCTTAATAATACCAACACTTGCATGCATATGGATGGTTTTTATACAAAAGTGCATAGCCGCTATAGTGTGTATTTGTACAACGAATAGAGGAATCATGGCCCTACAAGACTTTATGTGGGCCACTCCTTCATTATTTTTCACAAGTGTACTTGTGTTGTTGTCCTAGAAACACAGCACGTATATATACATATACAACCCATTATTGAATTATTTATGATCCTGAATTAATTAACTAATTAATAATTAATGTCGTGGCATGTGAGGAAATTAGGAGAATGAAATTATCTGTTACGCATATGCTCGTACGTGACGCAGGCACATGAGGGGAGAGGCTTAATTAAAGCTTAGCTTCGTGCGTATTTATGTGTTGTTTATATATGTGTCTCCTTTTGTTTCCAAGTTGTCAACTTGCTCTCAACCGGCAACTTTTATTCACTTGTTTCTCTCATTTCCCATTGCTTCGTCTTGGGCAATTTCCTCTCTCATTATTCGCAATTTACTCCTACTTTGCTTCATACCTTTTGAACTGTCATAAGCTTCGTAATAAATATATATGAAGAAAAGTTGATCTGATATTTATTGAAAAAAAGTCAGTTAAAAATATTAGAGATAAGTTCAGCACGTATAAAAATAGTTGTTAAAAGCGTCGGTAAAAAAGATAAATCATATTGTATGAAAATTTTTAAAAATAGTAGAGAAAGATAATATTTGATCGTTGATCGAGCTCAATTTAGTCGTATAATTCATATAATCAATCATACTTAATTCATGCATGTGATAAAGATCTACCTTAAAAAGTAGAGAATTGAGTGGATTTTAATTTTAGGAGGAACAAATAGTCATGGGAAATGCCATGTTATGTTACCAAAGCTGAAGAATAATAACAATGTCCGTCGAGAAGTTCCCCTTAATATGATTTAACCACGTGCATAAGCTCTTCATGCAGTAATTCAAACATCATTATCAATAGCTAATGATGGTTATCGTTTATCTCCTACGTCTCGTGAAAACATGCATGTAGTTGAAAAGGTTAAAAAAGACCGACAAGAAAGGAAATAACGTTCAACAACAACAACAACAATAACAAAGCCTTTTCCCATTAAATGGGATCGGCTACATGGATCATACGACGCCATCGTGCTCTGTCAAAAACTAAATCCTTGGATAGGTTATTGACCAGGAGATCCCGCTCAATGACCTCGTTGAGCGTTCTCTTTGGCCTTCCTCTACTCCTTTTAACCGGACTCCATACTGTTTGATCCACCCTCCTCACCGGCGCATCCCTTGGCCTTCTTTGTATGTGTCCAAACCACCTAAGACGGTTCTCCACTATTTTCTCCGCAATAGGTGTCACTCCAACTCTTCCCCGTATTTGTTCATTACGAATCTTATCTTTTCTTATATGCACACACATCCATCTCAACATCCTCATTTCGGCTACCCCAACTTTATGCTCTTGTTGTCCTTTTAAAGCCCAACATTCACTTCCATAAAGCATTGCTTGTCTTATAGCAGTACGATAAAACTTTCCTTTTAATTTATCTGGTACTTTTCGATCACATATAACCCCAGTAGCCTTTCTCCATTTAAACCACCCAGCCTGGATTCTATGATTAACATCCTCCAAAATTTCACCATCTTTCTGTATAATTGATCCCAAATATTTGAACTTATCTATTTGTGGAATAACTTGATCTCCTAATCTGACCTCTAAATTACTTCTAATTTGCCTCATAGAAATAACGTGCAAACAATGAAATTAAAAATGTTTAGGCATTATCGGCAAAAGAGAAATCTGGGATTGCTACGTTTTGAGTGTATCTACAAAATCGAACTCTCAAGGCTACAGGTTGGCGGCGTTTAGGTGCACAAGCTGAGCAACTGAGTTATCTTGTCATTTAACCTCCTCCAAACACATATGTTTAATGCGTGGAAAAATATTTTTGACCAGAAAAATACAGAGTTGAATGGGTGGATGAGTGATGTAGGGCCAGTGTGACATGGATGAAGCCTCCCACCCCACAGGTAATAATTAGGGGTTGATTTGTCAGCGATGACTGTAACACATCAGCATTGTGGGACCCCCACCACGTGGCACTCACGTTCTGTCCCTTTTGACCCTTTCCAAGGTAAATATTATTATGTGTATGTTTATATATTGCTTTACTTAATAATCGATATTGTTATTGATGATGAGACCAATTTTTAAAGAAATATCTTAATAATATAGGTCTTTGTCTTTTTTTAAAAAAAAAAATTGAAATAGGTGTTATATATACATAGCTTGAAATGAATCACATTATTTATTTTTTGGTATGTTATGTTGATAAAATTAAAAGAGTGAAAAATTATAAAGATACAATTGAAAGTTCCTTTTTGCTCATTCTTATTTTTTAGAAAAATGATATTAAATTATCTAATCATCATTTTATTTTTAAATATTTTCAGAGCATCATATTGTTTATATTAGTAATAAAAAATCTTGATACTATAAAGAAAATGCGAAAAATAATTATGGTAACCAGCTTAATCATAACATGTCATACAGTACTAAACAAGTTGAATTATTCACACATTATACAAATCATATTCATCACTCATCATATTACATGCCAAGCATGTTTCACATCTAGTTATATATATGCATTAAATTATTAATAATGTTTAATAAAGAAATTTGACATTTCGTCCTTTATCTTTTCTTAATTAATTGGGTGTGAGGTACTCCCTCAGATCCTCAATATAATAGCTAGATGAATAATTTAGATATATTAAAAATAAAATAAATTATTTAATTATAACTAATATAAAAATTAGTTAATTAATTTAAATAAATTATAAATAATTGTAAAAATTTATATTTAATTATAATTAATTTATTTAATTTTTTAATTTATATAAATTAGTTAATTAATTATAACATTGAGGATCCAAAAATATATTATATGGATTGTTTAGGGATTTTGGTTAAAACTGAATAACCCAAAGTTAAAAAGTCATACAAGCCGCGATCACACGAGACAAACGAGCATTTCAATCCTATTTGAACACGGAGGGATGCACATTTTAAAATAGTTATGCTACATCAAATTTCTATTCGTCGTTTCCTTTCTTTTTTCCAAATTACATGAAAGTAAACTAAGAAAATGATATAAAAATCTATGATTTCATTAAATAATTATTTCATTAACTTCTTGTGGATGAAATCTATGAACGATGACTTCTTTATAGAGACATCCATTGATCACGTTATTCCTCTTGTTACATTTTCTTTCTCTCGATACTCTTCATACAAGTTAAAATGTCAAAAGAAGTCTAACCTATCAAAAAACACGCATTTAATTTTGTTTATTGATACCAATGGGTCCACTTGGATGTTATTAATACTACCTCTTATACTTAATATAAGAGTTAATTAAATAATTAAATTTAACCATAAATATAATATTTTAATTAATTTTATATATAATATTTATTATTTTTCTCCTAAATTAATTTATCTATTTTATAAACTTATATTTAGTATAATATTATGAATTGATAGTTTAATTTAGGAGAGTCGTATTATATTTATTATAATTAATTATTTTATTTAATTTTTTAGTCTACTTAAATTAATTAACTGGATCTTATATTAAGTATTGAAGTAAATTAGTGTTGATATATCTTAAGATCGTATTTAATGTATGCTTTTTAACAATAGAGAAATTATTTTGCCCGTGTGTATGTCTTTAAGATAATCAAACACGTGTAATTTGGTATAAGGGGGACGCAGTGGGAGAGAGTAAGATTCAATTTGTGTGCGATGCTGGCTAATCGAGTTGGTGGTGCTCGAATTTGCAAGAAAGATGATACTGGCCAACCAAATTGCTTTGGAGAGAAATGGAATTGCAATAACGTGGGAAATATATCATATATAACGTGAATTATCAGGAATGAATTGCTTAGCCTTAGCTCGATAATATAATTATGTGGATATTAATAAGATAATGCATGAATATGTGGTAGGGTAAAATGTGGATATTTATAACAAAAAGTGAAATCATGGAAGTTGTCAAATCGAGGGATAACGTGGGATTTGTAACGTTGTAAGTTGTGCATGCCAAATAATGACTACTTAATGGGTCATTATTGAGTCTAATCATGAACTGGCTGTCCCCACCATTTTCTCTTATTTCCCACTTTGACCCCCAACTTCCACTTATATTCATCTCATTACTTCATTCACTTTGTTCCACGCATCATTTTAAAACCAATTAATCTTAATTTAAAAGCATTTTTAATTACTGAATGAAACATGTCATCTGCAAATCAAAATAGTAGCGGTGTTCATGGGTAGGGTTGGGCAGGGCGACTCCATGCCCGGTGCCCTGCCCAAAAAAAGTATGGGCTGTATTTTGCAGCCCGATGCCCGGCCCTGCCTTGTAAAAGCCCTAACCATTTTGGGCTGGGCGTGGGCGGGCTGGGCATGCCCAAGTTGTGATGCCATGCTCATGTTGTGAAAAAAATCTGCAATTATAAACTTCTAAAATAATATCATATTCATATGTCTTCAAGAGTTAAATAATATCTATAATCCACTAAAAATAAGGTAACAAAAAGATAATAATTAAAGTCTTGAAATTCATTGCATATAAAAAAACCTTGAAGTCTAAGTAGTTTATAATTATAACTTTATATCAATTTTCCAAATGTTGACAAGGATAAAGTATCTAAAAAAATAAAATAAATAATTATAATTTATAATGTAATCATATTATGATTAATAAAGTTAAAAAGATTAATGTAGTTATAAATATTAAAAGATGCAACTTACATACTTAACTACTTATATTTCTAAAATGACCCTTTAGTCACCAGTAACTATCATATTCTCCCTTCTAAATGTAGCATCTAGGGAGAAAATAAAAAAAATAAAAAAAAGGGACGCTCATGGGCAGGGCAGGGCAGGGCAACCCCCCTGCCCGGTGCCCAGCCCGAAAAAAGCATGGGCTGCATTTTGTAGCCCGATGCCCAGCCCTACTCTATATTTATCGGGCTGGGCAGGGCCATTTTTTCGCGGGCTCGGGTGGGCATACCGGGCTGCGGGCTTTATGAACAACCCTACAAAATAGTATAGTACTACTGAGATTGAAGTCGACAGGTTCAATGTAGTTGCTGGATACTACATGCTTCCAAGAAAAAAAGTCCACTATTTTAGCATTTCATCTTATTTTAAATTTAGCAATTAAGTTATTTGAATTCATTTTATTTTTTAAATTTATTTTTTTAAACTAACTTTATTGATTGTATATATTAACATGTTATTAATTTAAAAGGATATTTTAAAAAATAAATATATTTTTTAATATAAATAATTGATTTAATTAATTATTTTAATATTTATAAATTAATTATCAATATCTTATATCTTATATTTAATAGAGGAAGAAGTATAATTATCTCAGCTTTATTTGTACAAATCTCTAAAATTAGTACGAATAAAATTTAAATATACAACTATATATATTATACCATGGGCTCAAGAGACATGGTAGGGGATGAGAATTATATATAATATATGTGTGTGTGTGTGTCATTATTTTGTCTTCATTTCTTTTAATTTTAAATCTATGCCTTCATAAGCTGACAAGATTAGATCTAATTACTCCATCAGAAAAAAATGATGAGCTAATCAGTATATATATATAGTTCTAGTTCAATTCACATTGAATTTTGTTTTATATTATGCTATTAATATATTTATGAATTATGAATTATCAATATATTAAATTTCTTTCATGCTTGCAATAAATTTTACAGTATATATTACATTGATTAATTATTGTGCAAGCTTTTTTGATCAATTATTGTGCAAGTTGAGCTATATACTATTTTAATGATCAATTATCAATATCACTATGTCCATAAAAATTACATGAAACTCATTATTTATAATTTATGGTTTATCTAAAGTCTCGTGTGTAAGTATATATGGAAATTATAATTTTCTATAAATTTTGAAACTTTCTAAAAAAAAAAAGTCTTAATTAATTACTTAAGTATAAGAAAAACCATTCGCAGAGAGAAAATAAATAAATTGCACTATATCTATAATAAAAAGGAGGGAGTGGATAACAGTGATACCTGAAACTGAATTAAGGTTGGAGTTAGATTTAGATGCTGGTTTGTTAATCAAATCAAATGAGCTGGATACACTCTTTCAGGGCAAGAAGGAGCGACCCAACTTTGAGTATTATATCCAGTGACAGCACTCGAGCATTAAAAAACTAATCCACTAATTTATTTCATTAATATTATTAAAATCCTCCCTCCCCAGAAATGCAGCCTCCAACAGATACATGCCAAGTTTCTCAGCATTTCAAAGTTCTAAGCTTTACACATCCTGAACAACTCAATTTTTCTCTATTCTAATAATTCTCTCTGTTTTTTTTTTAATCTAGCCCCATTTCTCCCTTCTTCTCGGATTCCTACGGCCTTCAGTTAGCTTTTCTTCGAATTCTGAATCAGCTTTCTGCTTCATGTTTTATTCTCTGTGATTCTTGAGAGGTGTTTTTTGGATCTCTGAACGATGAATCTGAGCAACGCCAAGGCATCCATGTCAACGGCCAGTTCTAGTACCGTTCGGAAATCCGGTGACGGCGCCGGTGCCGTCGACCAGTTCCCGGCGGGCTTGCGGGTACTGGTGGTCGACGATGATCCCACTTGCCTTATGATCCTTGAGAAGATGCTTCGTACTTGCCTCTACGAAGGTAATTACTAATTAGTCAGTTTTTGTTCAATTGGGATTCAACCCTCTTTTGGCGTCTTCGATTTTATTTGAGTAATGAATTGGTAATAGAAGAACCAGGACTTCTTCACCTTCCTTTTCACGCTCAAGTGGTAAATGAATACTATTGGATGATCTTTAAATTTGAAATCTGTGACACGAAAGGGTGTTGCAGACAGAAACCCCTCAATTCCAAGCTTTTTGTATACCGTTTCCATTCACCTTGAGCTGTCAGATTTGTCTATATTGGGTTTAGAGTTTGATGCACGATTGGATTTCAGATTTGTGTGTTTCTTCATAATTGTGAGAATTGATTGTAATTGCTTGATGAATCAATTTGCAGTAACAAAATGCAATCGAGCTGAAGTTGCATTGTCTCTTCTGAGAGAGACCAAAAACGGGTTCGACATAGTTATAAGCGATGTGCATATGCCAGACATGGATGGCTTCAAGCTTTTAGAACACATAGGGTTGGAGATGGACCTTCCAGTTATTAGTAAGTATCTTGTTTTGCAGTTCAGGTAACTAGATCCATTGATTAATAACATTTTTCGTGGAGACTGACGTAATTATCATTCTTACAGTGATGTCAGCAGATGATGGGAAAAATGTTGTTATGAAAGGTGTAACACATGGTGCTTGCGATTACCTAATAAAACCTGTGCGTATCGAGGCCTTGAAGAACATATGGCAGCATGTGGTTCGGAAAAGAAAGAACGAGTGGAAGGATTTGGAGCAATCATATAGCACAGAAGAAGGAGATCGGCAGCAAAAGGCATCGGATGAAGCAGATTACTCGTCGTCAGCTAATGAAGGAAATTGGAGAAATGCTAAGAAGAAGAGAGATGAGGAGGAAGAAGCAGAGGAGAAGGATGATACTTCTACATTAAAGAAGCCACGCGTCGTTTGGTCCGTCGAGCTCCACCAACAGTTTGTGGCTGCTGTGAATCAACTGGGAATTGACAGTAAGTATTCTTCATTGACACGGTGACACCCTTGAATGAATTCGTACTTCTAGGACTACATTTCTATTGTTGAATTGTCAAGCTAGGGCCATTGAAACCTGGAAACAAGCTTGTTTAGATCCTGGCTTGGATTTAGGCACTATGAAGTAATTTTGTCCCTAAATTAGTTATTCTCTCCCTACGCAATTCTTCACTTGTAGATCTTATCTGTGAAGGATTACGGTATACACAATTAGCAGTTGATCTTATCCACGATTTAAAAATTGGTATTCTTATACAGAGGCTGTTCCCAAGAAAATTCTGGAATTGATGAATGTTCCTGGGCTCACCAGAGAAAATGTTGCTAGCCATCTTCAGGTACCATAGTTGTTGTTCTTATCTATTCTATTAAGCAATTACTTGAAAGAAACAACTTTTTTAATTGTCTGGTTTTTGGTACAGAAATACCGTTTGTATCTAAGAAGACTCAGTGGCGTTTCTCAGCATCAGAGTAACATGAACAACTCTTTCATCAGTCAACAAGAAGCAACCTTTGGAACAATGTCAGCATTTAATGGAATCGATCTTCAAGCTCTTGCAGCAGCCGGCCAGCTTCCGGCACAAAGTCTGGCAGCACTTCAAGCAGCAGGACTCGGTGGATCAGCTGCTAAAGTTGGAGTATCTGTGCCCCTTGTCGATGAAAGGAACCTTTTCAGTTTTGAAAACCCTAGATTAAGATTTGGAGATGGGCAACAGCAGCACTTGAGCAGTACTAAATCAACAAACTTGCTTCATGGAATCCCTACCAACATGGAGCCAAGGCAGCTTGCCAATTTGCATCAATCAACACAATCCCCCGGTGGCATGAACGTGCGAGTCAACGCATCCGCGGCACAGAGCAACTCCTTATTGATGCCAATGACTCAATCTCAACCGAGAGGTCAGATGCTCAACGAAAACACTGCTTCGCATGTTCCGAGACTTCCATTATCCATTGGGCAGCCTACTGCACCAACTGGAATTTCTAACGCTGCTTCTCTGGGAAGAAATGGGATTGCTGGTAATCACAGAGGAGCTTCTTATAATCCAATTCCACAAACTTCTTCAATGCCAAGTTTTCCCGCGAACCAAACTACTGAAATGTCTGTCAGTAGTTTCCCACTTGGAAGCACACCAGGCATATCTAGTATCCTGCCGAAAGGCGCATTTCAAGAGGAAGATACTTCAGGAATTAAAGGATCTGGGGGATTTGTGCCAAGTTATGATATTTTTGACGAACTGAACCAGCATAAGTCCCATGATTGGGGACAAAACGTGGGCCTCACATACGATACCTCTCAGCGTGCAAATCCTTTACACGGTAAAATCGATGTATTGCCATCAGTTATAGTACATCAGAGCTTTTCTTCCTCCACCCAACAACAACAAACTGGTCAGAATAGAGATTCTACTCTGATCCGAAAATCCATGTACTCCCAAGGAAAAGGTTTGGAACAAGGCAACCTCCAAAATATTGATCAAAACCTCCATACTCTTGTTGAAAATCCTGCAAGGGTCAAGACTGAAATAATTTCTGATGCATACTCTCAGTCGAACTTCTTCCCCGAGCATTATGAGCAGGATGATCTCATGAGTGCGCTTCTGAAACAGGTTGGTTCACCTTTCGATTCTCTGGAATCTTTGCGTGCGTGTGTGATTTTCAATCGTGTTTATTATATATATAATATTTTATGGGTATTGTTGGCAGCAAGCGGGCATTGGAGCAGCAGAGAATGAATTTGACTTTGATGGATATTCCTTGGACAACATTCCTGTCTAGAACTGGCCTTGCAAGAAGTTGTCTTTCTGATTGCTGTTGCCAATGTAAATAGTTGCTGCTGTTAATCACGGAACTTTAATCATTCTACAATTAGCTAGTTTGAAATCGAGTTTTATATTGCTTCATGTCATAAAAGTCAATATTGAGACGGGCTTAGGTTGGATGATCAGCATCATCGTAGCTGTCGATTTGTGAAGAATCAACAATTTACTGTCACTGCATGTATGCAAAATGCATATGCGCCATTTTTGACAGCTTGTGGGAGCAAGATTTCCTAGTAAGCGTCGAATTTTTAGATGTGCATGAAGTCGAGTTAGGGAAGAATTCATTCAAGAAGCAGGGTTTACATAAAACTGTAGTCATGTAGGAGCGTTTCTAACTTATTTTAACTTCTAAATTTGGAATTCGTTTCTTTTTTTTTTATTTATAATTTTTCTTCGATTTCTGAAAATAACTGCTACTAAGCATGTAAATATTTCATTATTCAGCCTCTTCATTCTTTGCTGGTCCTTTACTTCAAGTGTTACATGTGCATTTGCTTTTCCTTTGATAAAAATATTAATTCAGTCATTCAAAAATGCTGTAATTAGTCCATTTCTTTTTCATGTCAATATAATGCCTAAAAGTGTTGGTCAAGACGTTTCAAATATGTTTCAATATGACTAAGAGTATTATTTGGGAAGCAATCCAATTTTATTTTGTTGTACTTTCTCATTAAAAAAAATGGTTCAAAGAAATGTCAAGTCTATTGTAGATTCTTTGTGTAAATTTAATCACATTTTTCCTCAAAAAAATTTAATATAATCTTAAATACTAATTTTTGAATTGACCAAAATTAACTTCTTATTACACGGAAACTAACAATACTAAATTAACTTCAGATAGATTGAGCTTGGGAGATGGCAAGAAGAAAAAAAAAGAGCTTGGGATGGCATGGATTCTTGGTGGAATTTTACTGTCACCCTGCAACCAAATTAACTTCAGACACTTCATCCACTTTAAATTGTAATCATAGCTAAGAAGGAAAATAGAGAGAGAGCAAGGGTTAAAAGAACTCTCACCTACGGCCAAATTGTGGGTATTCTATAGAAGATTAATGAAAAATTATTCCATAAGTACTTATAATTTTTCTCAATTTTTAATTTGATATCTATATTTCTTTCTCTTCTTATTAAAACATTTAATTTTACTCTAGTAGTAATAGTACCTTTAATCTTTATAATTTTATTTTATTAATACGGTTAGCTTTTGTATAAAAGCTAATTGTGTTAATAGAGTAAAGTTAAAGAATTTATTAAAGAGAAAACAATAACAGGTGCCAAATTAAAAATTAAAAAAAAATATAGGTACCTAAAAAATGGTTTTCCTGCGGAATAATAATACGAGAAGAGGTGATGAGGAATAATCCCAGTTTTAGATAGTAAACGTTTATGGGGAAAGCACAGTTCAATGACATCTGATATTCCTATGCTGCCAAGAAGACCGAGTCACGAGTCCTAAAAAACCAATTTTACTATTTCATACAAAATACAAAAAGAATACATTTCTATCATCTAAGACATCTCTACATTCATCTGTATCACAATCACTCTGAAAAGCATCATCATATCAATGGAACATGAAGGATCTCTCTAGAAGATCAAAAGCAGACATGAAAATTACAGCACGAGTGATTGAGTGTCCCTATTGCCACAAAAATACCAACAGAAACAGTGTCAAGATCATTGAAGTAGCTAGCGAAGATTCCTTCTTAAATCCATTGGTCGGAAGCACAGAGGGAAGAGAGCACTCCTCCCCATTGAAGAACACTTTAGTAGGGAACCCATCTCCACCCGGCACATTGATTCCGGCGGTGGTTTTCTTTGTAAAAGAGATCACCGACTGTTGTTTACCGGGAACCCTCGGATCACTCACGGGGTTTGCCCCATCGGTTTCTGCCACAAGGTAGTTCAATCCTGGAAGGCCTTGCATAAATATGGTACTACTAACACCATCAAAGGTACTTCCATTGAATGAATACATCTTCTCAAAACCTGCAGCTGCTTTATCCATTTGCACAGCAGCAAACCAGTCAGCAAAATTAGTGTCTCCCCAATTGAAAAGTGTGACCCTTGCACTCCATCCTCGGCTATAGTCTGTAAGAAGATGCCAGTTTATCGACACGCCACAGTTGTCACCACACGGCATTGGCTTAGGCACCGAGAGATGTTTCAGACTCGCCCAAGCAAGAGCCTTAGCAGTCCGATTCACAAAAGGAACAAGAATTGCCTCTGGTGGAAGAAGCATAGCTGGTGCAGAAGTACTGCAAGTTTTTCCTGTGATACTGGGGCAGCCACATGCACATGTTTTGCAAGGAATGACAGATTCGTTATAATATGCAGAAAATGAAACACAGCATTTACGCGGTGCCCCTTTGGCCTGTGTTATATTACACACAATCTGCCAGCTCGCCATTGCAGATTTGTTTGATGGTATGCCTGAAGGATCTGGGGTTTCAGTAGGACTTACCCTGATGGGCGCGCCACATTTGTAGTCAGGGTTTAGTGTACCGCTTATCTTCCAGTTCTGCGGTGGCGAAAGCTGGGAGCGATTAAGGTCTGGTGGCAATTTAAAGACCTGCATTTGGAATCTTGAAGATGACATGCTTGGGTCCATCAATGGTGGCAAGATTGTACCATTCCGGCAGCAAAAAGGGATCTTTCCCAGGTCTGTGTCATTAAACTTTGAGGGAGGGAGATCCATTATCGTCGGCCTTCTTTCACAATTCAGCACATTGGCAAAGTCGAGATCTTTATAGTAGGTGCCTTGTGGGCCAAATATACAATCAGAAGAATCCACATTAGTTGGATATGCCCCCTTCATTGAATAAATGAACTCGCCCTTCATCCAGTCCCAGTTTAATTTCCAGTTGTCAAGACGACCAAGAGGATTATGATTTGAGATTGTAACCTCTGCCCAATAATTGGAATCGTAAGTTCTGATCACATCATACATGATTGTAAGATCACCATTCTGGCGGGGAAGGAATTCTTCATCAGTGGTTATGTTTGTCTTGAATTTGGGATCTTTTGTACAACAGACTCGAGTCTCATTCTTACCTATAATTCAAACATATGTCTATCAATTAATTGTTCTCTAATGCCAAAAATTAATGAGAACTTCTCAAGACCAAGGCAGCATCTCACAAACTGAACCATTTAGCAATTCAACCTTGTAAAATCATGTTCAAAAGCATAAAGCTAGTTGGCATTCAGGGCAATATAAATCTAGCAGAGAATCCAATTTAGCAACCATCTAATACCGAAAAAGCTGGTGTTACTTCTTAACGAGAAGGAAAAGGAGAAAAAACCATACATAATCATAGAATGAGCCAATGAATCTCCACATAAGCTCAAACAAAAGCATCGAAGCAACACAGATCGCTAGTTTAAATAGATAAAAATTCAAAACTAGGGCAAATCAAGTGAAGCAAAGAATTGAAATCAGTCAAATCACCTTGACCAGTGGGCTTACGACAGACGAATCCATCATTGGCGAGGGTGATGTTTGCGGGCATCGGCACGTTGGGACGCGCTACTCCAAACACCGTGCCCACCAAATCGATCTGAACCTGCATCTGCGTCAAGTCCCCAGCAGTCTCGACGGCCGTCTTGAGATCAGCCATGGGGTACCCAGCAAATATGGTACCGTTTCCGACGCCAGCAGGGAGGCTAGTGCCGTCGCCGAGCACCGCATTAGACGCAGAGACTAAGAACTCGTTGTGCTGGAACCCCACAAAAACCTTCCAGGACTTGAGTTCGTCGAGTCCATTGTTGAGCACAGTGATCGTGGATTCGAATCGGTACGGTTGCTGCTTGGGATCGGAGACATTGGGCGGCAGCAGTGTCCCGCCGGTATAGGCGTAGGACACGAGTATGCCGTTGCAGGAGCTGGCAGTCTGGGCACGAGAAATCGAAGGCAGTGCGAAGAAGATGAGCAAGACGACGACTTGGAAGGAGAAGCAGCAGCAACGGGAATCCGAAATCATGTTTGGGGATTAATCACAGGTTTGAAATTCGAAATACGAAGAAGTTGGGGGAGAGAGGAATGAAAGGGGAGCAGTGAAGTTAGCTTTTTTAGGAGATAGAGAATGCGGAAACGCGTTGTATGGTTCTAAACTCTAAAGTATGAACAGCTAGGAGGAAGCTGTACACGAACATGGTGGTAGTCTAATGGAGATGTGAAATTGAGAAAGCAAAATTGATTTAGGGTGTGTTTGGATTAGTTTTGGAGAATAGATTCTGGGAAGAATAGATTTTGGAGAATAGATTGGAGAATAGATTTTGAGAAGAATAGATTTTGGGAAGAATAGATTTTAGGAATAGAGATGTTTGGATGATTTTAGTAGTAAAATCACTTTTTATGTTAGAAAGAGGAGAGAGGAGAGAGTGTAGAGAAGAGAGAGAAGAGAAAAAAATAATACATACATATATATATGTGTTTGAGGAAGATAAAAATTTATAATATTTACCTTAATTTTAATTTTTTCTCACTTAAATAATATTTTTTAATGTAAAATTTTGGTAGATAATTTAAAATTTTATATAATAAATTAATATATTATAAATATATATGCAAACTTTTTCCATGGGACCAGAGTCAGGAGCCAAAATCATGATTCATCCTGATTGTTTCAAAACCATGGTTTTACAAGTTAAAACCATGGTTTTAAAAAAAAATTGATTTTTGAAGTAAAATTGGTGTTTGGGTGAAATTTGTCAAAACCTAGGTTTGAGTTGAAAATTGATTTTAAAACTGAGATACCAAACACATACTTAATTAATTTAATAATTATGTACTTGCCCTATTCAAAATGATACAAAGCATATTATCGGTCGCCTCCATTCCCGTTTCCGATACCCTTATTTTTATGCAACTTCAATTTTAATATTTAAAGATTAAGGTACCTAAAGTATTTTTTACATGCTTAATATCTTAAATTATTTTATAATATATTTAATATTTTAAAATATTTTTTATATGCGGTCTAATATTTTAAAATAATTTATAATAATATAGTGTCCTAAAATATTTTTTATGTATATCTAATACTCTAAAATATTTTTTTAAATATATCTAGTGCTCTAAAATAATTTGTGGTGTAATTTCATCAATAAAATATTTAAAATATTGTTATCTCATTCACACTAATAGAATTATTAATTTTAATCGTTAAATGATGATTCAACTCTATTTTAATCTCGAAAAAATTAACTTAGTAAAATGACTCAGCTCTCATAAATTCTTTTACCATTTATTCTTTTTTCTTTCTCATTCTATCTCCTTTACGCTTTCGTTCCATTTTAAACTTTCTCTCTTCTTTTCTTCAACTCTTTATTTTCTTATCAGATTCTAATGAACAATATAAACAAAGAGAAATATTAATTTCCATCCCAGAATTTTGAATAATATAAAAAGAAGGTCATGAATTATTTTATTTGTTAGAAATGTGTAAGGAAAAAGAAAAAAGAAAGTTTGAACAAAGTGAAAAGAAAGTTTGAACAAAGTGAAAAGAAAGTAACAAATTATTTTATACATGGATATTGAAAAACCTAGAAAACAAAAAAAAAGTATTATATATTAATAAATTACTAGATACACCTGAAAAAATATTTTAGAGCATTTGACGTATTTAAAAAATATTTTAAAATACTGAGTATACTATAAATTATTTAGAACACTAAATATATTTAAAAAATTATTTTAAAATACTGACTAAGATATTGGGCGCAAATAAAAAAAAATATTTTAGAGGGTTGCCTTATCCCTATTGTTAAGAAAGAAAGGTATTCATTTTAGTTTGGCGCAGGAAAAATAGAAAGAGACAGAGAAAAAGCTGTCATGTTGAAATTCAGTGTTATGGGGCCAATCAATGTCAATATTCCTATATCTACACAAGTTTTAGGATTTACAATAAGATTTATGTAATGCACAGAGTTCAACTTTAGTGACCTATTCACTCAGTAGTAAAAAAGAAGGTAAAACAATAAGTTGAGTTTGATAAAAAAAATTGTATTGATTAATGAGACGAAGGGAAACGTAGTTGTTGGTCCTTGCAACTTTAGGTTTGATAGTTGTTTGAGGAATTTGACCAGAAAAAGGAAAAAAGGATACTTGTTTGGCGAATAGATGAAGGGGAAGGGGCAGGGGATGATTCGTAATATGAACGTTAGGAAGGCAAAGCGGGTAAGAATGCGAATCCGCGGCTTATGTTGCGGTGGCCACGTCTTTTTCTCTCTCTTAAAAATAATAAACTTAATTATTATTATATTCATGACTAGAATGATTATTAGATTCCCACATGCGTATTAACAAAATATATATCTCTTCTGCTGCAACACATGGGATGAATAATGACCTGGAAGTTTTTTTTCGGTGAAAATGAGTTAAATGCAAAAAAAAAAATAGAAAGAAAAGTGCACCAGGCCAAGTTAAATAAAAGGAGAAAGATTGGGATAATAAAAAAATTTAAATACATAAATTTTAAATCTAAAATCCAAATCCAAACCTATACATTTAAATGCCACCTCTATTCTTCTTAAAGATAATTATATTTAAAATATTATTAATTATTAAATATAAATATCTCTCTTAATAGAAAATTTAATTTCGTCAATGTTATGAAAAGTTACTCTCTTTTATTAGACCCAATTTTTGTTGGTAGTTATTATAATTATTATTATTATAACATTTATGACTAACTTTATTTAAGGGTAAACGGTTAGCTATAAGATATTTTTCATGCCTAAGAATAAGATTCAAACTCTCACTACCTAATTAAAAGACTAAATAAAGTATACTCGCGTGTTCCAATGAATGCCCTTTTTGTCCATTAAAATTAAAAAGTCTTGTAAATTATAATCAGAACTTTGGGCCTAGGCCCAAACTGTCAACTTGGACTGATCTCATTAGATGTTGGTCTGAACCCAAGAAAACGAAAACATGAGGAGGAGGTAGGCCTTGCCTTGGTTATCCTCCATTAAAATCTCAAATGAACCTTTTTCTCTGGGCCTCTAACTATTCCCCTAATTATTAATATAAAATTTAATTTTTAATATTATTTGTCTTTCAAATTAAGTATTATATTAAAGAGTAAAAGAGTATTAATCATTGTTTTTATTTATAATTTTCAGAAACTCAATCTTTCTTAAAGGGAATCTTTCACATGATGTTTTTTTAGATGAAACAAGACAAATGTAAGATAATATATATGTTGTAAAAAAAAGAAATAAAAAATAAAAAGTATAAAAGTGGGAACGTGAAGATGCCCGTGGTCTATTCATTACATACTTTGGATGTGGCTGTGCCTCTTTGCATTGTCTCTATGGACGCCAAATCTATGACCTCTCTCTCCTTGTGTTACAAAGTAAATTGGGTCGGTGCCATCCAAGCTTTTCTTTTGCTAACGTGTTCTTCTTCCTCTCTATTATCCCCATTTCCGTGTCTTCAATTTGTTTTTTGCAAAGAGCAATACAATGTTCAGACTCAGACTGCTCTTCATGCTTCTGTTTCCTCTCACTGTAACAATGGCGAATGACCAGATTAAGTGTACGTCCTGTTCTTCCTGTCAAAACACATGCCACCAAGTTCCCTCTCCCCCGGCCTCCACCAATTCTTGCCCTCCCTCGCCGCCTTCTCCCTCACCCATCACCTATATCTATGTCTACTCATCGCCGCCACGACTCGTATAACCCCCCAACCCTATCCCATGAACTACCCCACCCCGCCGCCGCCCAACCCCATTGTGCCTTATTTTCCTTTCTACTTCTATAGCCCCCCGTCACCCTCGCCGTCAACCGCGTCCCCCACGAGATCATCCGTCAAGGCGTTTGGTTTATATACATTTTTTGTGATGCTCTTGATTTGACAGAGACGTAAACGACATAGCTTGAATTGTCTTGAATCACGAAGACCTGCTTTTATTTCTATTTACTTGTATATCTCAATATGTTTCTACCACTTCGTGTAGAAGGATATGCAATCTCTTCACTTTCCTATTTTGTACGTATTTGGGTTCCTCTTAAAATCAGATTGTGAAGATTATGCACTTCGTTCATTAAAAATAGTTTTCTGGCAAATGCATGCCATTGCCAGGTTTCTAAGTATACAGAATATAAAAGTGATAAGAAAAAATAAAGATGATGCCAGTTTTTTTTTTGGCTGAAAGAGACAATGTAAGTTTTTTTTTTCTACCCGGTTCACCGGAGTTTTACCCCGACTACATTCGGATTGAATCCGCGTCGTGCACCTGACTATGGTGGGTGAGTCTCCCAACGGAGATTTTCTGCATACACCAAGGCTCAAACTCAAAATCTCGCTTAAACGATACTAAACTGTTTACTACTCAAATTAACCCCGTTAGTAAGAGACGATGTAAGTTAAACATATAACAGTCTCTCCCTTCACACAAGCAAAGCATAATCTCTCTTCATTTTTTTTCTTTTTATATGCAAAGCATAATCTTTCCTCTATTTTGCCGCTTTACATTTTTTTTCTTTTTCAGTTTTTTTTGTTAATTTTAAACTGAAAAACGAATTACTCTAACTAAGAACATAATGACAGTTTAATTATTCTAGAGGATTTAATTTTCAATTAAACATAAAAATGCATTTCCAATCAATATTAATGGTATAAATTAACCGGACGACCAAAATTTTATCTTCAGGCTGGGGCATACCCGATGTGGAGCTCATTTGATGCCATATTTTGGTTTTGTGCTTAACAAAGTAAAATAGCCTCAGGTGATTAGGGACATAGCGATGAATGATTATATGGGTTTTTCTTTTTTATTGGAGTCTGTACTGCCAGTGAATTAGAGGAATGGGCCATCCTTAAAGGGCTCTAAATTGTGTGGGATAAAAGATTTAAGAATATTATTCTTGAATTTGATACAAAGTTTATCATTGATATGTTATCAGAAACTAATAATAGGCAAAGAAACAGTCTATTAGTTATGCAGATTGAGGAGTTAAGGTACAAACTGTAACATCCTAAATTTTTATTGGATTTTTTTCAGCACATTAAAAATATTATTTACCAATAACTTAAAGATATTAAATAAATTAAAATCATTATAGTTTGATATTTTTATTAATTTCAATAAAAATAAAGATATATGAATTATCCTACTATTATTTTTATTAAAATCCACGATTTGATTGATGTTATTAATTAGGGATATATTGAGATTTATATTCAGATTTAGATATGAATTCAAATTTTGAAGATGTGATTTAAATTTTAAATTATCATATCTTATGGGATTCTAATAAATGACAGAGATAATAACAATAATAATAAAATAATAAGATTATATTAGATAAAAAAAGGGTTAAACCTATATCCCTTTCTCACCTCTTTTTATAGAGCCGTCACCTATTATCTCCTTCCTTCACATCACTCTTTCTCTCCATCTCCCTCTACGGAAAAGGTACACTTTCTCATTTTCTCTCCCTCTTTATTGATCTCTCTTTTTTCGATTAGTGTTTTACCATTGTACCATGCTTCTTTCATTGGAGAAGTCTTTTCACGCCACTACCCCTTCTTTTGTCAAGTCATTATTACGCCACTTCCTTTTCCTTTTGTCAAGTGAGGCCAATTCTGAGTATATATAATATATATATAGGTATATAAGTGTGAGTGTTGCAGTGAGGGTGAATCACAGGAAAACGGCTCGGTATCGTTTAAGCGAAGTCTCGAGTTCAAGTCTTGGCGTATGCAGAAAATTCCCCTTAAGAGACTCACCCACCATAGCTAGGTGCTCGACGAAGGTCGGATCTGGATGTAGTCGAGGCAAAGCTCTGGTAAATTTTGTAGACAAAAAAAAAAGATTAATAACATAAAAGAGCTTTTGATGTTTCAACCCAGCATATCTTTAACCAGGTATGCTTATAATAGTTATGTTGAATTCATGATAATTACTCACTAACAATATTCATTTATAAGCATGTATTTAACTTTTGTTTGAATTTTAAAACTTGTTTCTCCCAAGCCTTTAACACCTACTCCTTTGAGATGGATTCTTCTTATCTTATTTATAAATTACTTCTAATATATTTTACTGGAACAAAAAAAAACTTAAACCCCATTAATTATACTTTAAAATTTATCAATTTTCTAACTTTACTCCTCTTTAGTATACACCATGTCCTATCAGAACAAAGTCCACATAATAAATAAAAGATAAAATTATACATTTATATAAAAATTGAATAATGTGACTCAAAAATAGAATAAGAAGAGTAGTTTATTTAAATTTTCTTAAAAAAAAAAAAACTAAATAAAGTGTAAGAGCTTACTGCTCCCCGTTCTATTTAAGGTGGATCCGTTCCTGACCTGGTTTAAGTAACTTTCCCTTGTATTTCATTGAGTTATGGTATCTCTCTCAAATTCATTCATATCTCTGACTATAGGCACATTCATATATGTAACACAAAGAGTAAAGATAGACACACACAAACACTATTCATGCTCAATGCTGACGCAAAATGGGCAGGTGAGTTAGATCGAGTAAGCCTCCATATGCTACTTGAAAGGTTTGTACCAAACTATAACTATAACGAGCATAACGTTTTAAAAGAATCGTACCCAGAAAGCTAAAAGCTAGCCGTTCAAATTGAAACCTCAAGAATTTATAAAGCTTCTCTTTTAAGTTAATTCTCCTAATATGGAACTCATGATACGGAATTTGAAACACATCCTCGGGACTGGTGTTTCGAAATAATATCCATACGACAACCTCTTGGTTGACTCGATCAGATTAGGATCACACTTTGGGGTCAATTATTATTGGTTCCTGTACCCTCAGAAGCAAAGAGCAAGAAAAGAGATGAACAGCTTGATGCCCACGTGTACTGGCCTTGAATATATTAATTATGCGACTTATATGAGTCTATGATTGAAGAGTGGTTCTCTTACTTTTGGTGTTTGTTTTGGCATATATTGGAATACAGTTAGGACAGAGGCCGACGACAGCAGAAAGCAAATTATGGATGGTCTCCGACGCATGAGACAAACACAGCTAATTTCCACACCTAAACTCCCTCAAACAAGCCTCCCAATCATTCATCCCCATTAATCAATCTTTTTCCTATGACTTGATTAAGGTTCTTAGTCTTTTTTTGTTTGTATTAATTTATTTTAAGCGATTTTATCTTATACGAGGTAAATATATGACAGGAAGTTTTGTTTTGTAAGGCAGAGAAATAATTTGTTAGTTATCCTAAACACACACTTAGAATGAATCATTCCACTAGCGCTATCAAGGAGATTAGAGATTTGATCATGCGTGACTAAATGGTTACTTTTGGTTATGTTATTGGAGAAGCTAAAAAGTACACTTATTGTTTTGTTCGCCAAGCCCCATTATAAGGAAAACCCATGTTTTGAAGAGGTTCCGAATTAACTCACTTTTGAGAGAGAAATGCAACAAGCTAACTTATTCATTATTCGAGTCTATTCTACAGTAATATAATTGCAGACAAAGCTAAGGATAATCTCATCTAACGCCATAATTCTCAAAACATGAGAAAAATTTACGAGTTACTGCATCATTTTAAAAGTACTCTTTCACTGGTAAATATATGATCTAATTAAAAAGTTGATCTTAATTTTAATTATAAGATATTTTTTCTATTTTTATCAATTTTTTCTTCTAAATTATCCATATTGATACACTTTCCATAATAATCAAATAAAAAAGAAAGAGAGGAGTTAAGGGATATGATTATGATATTTTAGGTAAAATATTTTATATTAACTAATTTAACTGATTTTTTTAATTTAATTAAATTAGTTAAATATGTTATATATTAAGGATTTGAGGAATATGGGAATGAGAAAAGGCTATTGCTATGTTACCAAATTTGGATTTGAATCATTTCTTACAGTTCTTGGTGAGATACATAGGCACCACCAAACAAAGAGTCAGTGACCTAAAAATGGCGAGCTATCACGTACAAAATCACAAAGAGAAAAAAATCAGACATTGAAGATTGATAGATGGAACTTAGAGAATGTTAAGGTAAGTGTATCCCAGAAATGGGGGGAAAAAACTACTACTCCATGCTTCTAAGCATAAACGGATCCATATGAGAGAGCCATCAATAGCACTGCTGCTTGTTCTTCCTCTCCCAACTTGTTCCTCTGCATCAAAACCTCGCTTCCCAATGCCATTAACCTCTGCTTCAAACTGTCCCCAATATTGCTGCTTCCATTGTTTTTACTGCTGTTTCTTTTCCCTTTCTTCTCTTCCATGCTTCCCTTGTTCAAACCCAGAATCGCTCTCTTCTTCTTCCTGCTTTTGATACCACAAGCGTTGCACAGTGACTGCTAGTAAAAACATTCGGAAACAGATCAGAGATGAGCACCATTCATCAATCTATAACATAACCCTATTTGTTGAGATCAAGATCACACCTTTGGCCCAGCTGGACCACCTCGCCAGAGAGGGGTCTTGCTGGTGCCGCAATCGGCGCACGTCTTCTTCTGCTCGTTCATTGTTGGGCTCTCTTCCGACGAACCCCCATTTGGGTTCCTCGCATTAGCCTCCTCGGCTTCCGATCCCTGCATCACACCACAAAATCAGCTCGATCAGCTGTTATTGTTATGCAATCCAACACAAGGGACCAAACCCGGTCCAGAAAAAGGACAGGATCACTCACTTTCCCGCTCGGATCCACCATTTCCAAGATATGAGAGAACCCCAGATGAAAAGTAGTGATTTTGGGAAGTGGGGATGAGGTATTGGATCAGAATCGGAGAAGAAGAGCAGGAAACAGAACAAGAGTGAAGTGAGAGTGAGGAATCTGTGAAGTGACGATCAATGAATGAATGAGAGTGAGAGTAAAAAGAAGTAATGGCTCTAAGAAAGGAAAAAGATGACCAGCATGCAGCGAGAGAGAGAGATGCGGAGCCGACACTCGTGCATCAGCTGGAGGCAGATCTAAAGGACCAGAGCTTTTATACAGATGGAAGGAGGAACCCCAAACCAGATGAAATGAAATGACGATAATGCCCTCTGAAGCATCCCCCGCCAAACAGATCATCCTGAAATGAACAAAGGAAGGCTCCGCTAGGTTGGATAGTTTGTTTTGAATAATGAAAATGAATGGATGAATGAATATGATAAAATAAGAATACAGAGGTGTTTGTTATTTCATTGTATAATTTGGCGTTTGTCGGCAAAGATGTTAAAAATGTTGTTGGAATGCAAATTGCCATATCCTTGTCTCTCTCTGTCTCTGTGCCTTTATTCACTGGTCAACCAAAGATCCCTCCTCTGGCTTTCACCCACTTCCCCCATTCTCCCTTGTCTTTTTTTTTATTAATATTAATTCACCCCTTTTATTAATAATGCTATTATTAATAATGGTGATTTTTTTTTTTTGCACTTCTATTTTCTTTGTGTCACCACTTTTCTTGTCCAAATGCCACAGAATAATGTTCTTTGTTTTGCCTCTGAGTTCATGGAAATGGGAAATACACTAAACAAATACACGGATTTAGTATTTTGTTGTCAGTTCTTGGTTTTATTTTCTCTGTGAGAGAACCATCGGTTCACAAGCGCCAAATGTGGTAGGAGACTATGAGTCATTAGCCAAAAAGTAATACTATCCTTCTTATTTGATCTGAAAGTTTAATTTTTCCTATTTTCATATGATGCTTGGTATGCTAGAAAGAATGTTCTAGGCCTTTGGCGGAGCTTCTTCCAAAAACGTCTGTAAGTTTGCATGATTTTGCATTGGATTCTAAATTTTCTTGCTGCCACTTGGAAGTTCAGCAAGCAAAATTGCTTCTATTTACCATTTTTGCCGTAACCATGATTCCAACTTAAGTACTTCATGAATCTTTGTAGTTCCTACAATAGTAGGAGGGCTGCATCCCAATTTATTTTAACGACACCAAATTTTCAAATTCTCTTTCTGTCAATATATGGATACTGAATATTTTTATTTTTTTACATATAATAAAAATAGACTTTGGATTAAAATTTATAATTTGTAAATGTTATGAATCGTTATTAATCATATATTTTACATTAATATTGACTGACGAGACTTCTAGATTTTTCATTTTTCATGCTGTATATCCTCCGTAGCTGCGAAAGCCTAATTATGACAGAATTGTCTATAGAGTCCTTCATGGAGATTGAGATTGGCTTGGACTTCATGGACCACTCATCAGCATGCACTTTGAAAGGCTATCACTTTTTTTTGTTTACAACTAAATCTAGGCCAAAAGTAAAAGCGTGGCTGCCACTAGCCTCATAGACTCCGCTTTGCTCATGTTAGTAGTTAATTGACTTTATTTGAATTAATGTGTGTAAAAATGACTTTTACCTTAATTACATTTTATTAACTAAAATTAGGATAAAAATTAATTAATATAATATAATTTATTTTTAGATATATTTTTATACAAAAAATAATTTGAATACTCATTTAACTTTTGTAACATTAAAAGCTCAACGTAGTTTTAAATCTAATTTAACTTTGGGTAAAAAATTCATTTTACTCAAGTGCCAATCCAAACATAATTTTCTGGTTTAAATTGGTTTCTAAGTTTTAAACTAACTTTTGAGATTACAAAAATTAATCTGAATTAGTTGATTATTTAGATATTTGGTAATCGTATCTAGAAAAAATATCGAAAACCATGTGATTAAAGAGTTATTAAAAAGAGCCAATCCAACAAACCTAATGTCATATTGTATTACATAATGTAATGGCAAGTTTGTTTTAATAACTTCACGTTATTAAACCTAGGATTTATGTTTTGAAGAACTATTGAGATGGTTGTTGGGATAAAATTCAATAATGTGGTGCCACACGCGTAAATCTTAAAAGTATTCGGATATTATATAATTAAGGCTAATTAAAGAGATGTAATTTAGAATTAATTTAGAGGCTTGGGGGTAGGGCCAAATTAGAAAATCACAATTTCATTTTATTCAAAAGGCTATGGTTGCAAGAGTAATTGTTTTCTTCCGCTTGCACGGAATGTTTAGGAGTTCTCACTAAATCACAGTGGAAGATTTGTTAGCCCGAAAAATCGTCACGAGTGATGGATCCGGCCGGATACCCTAATTAATACTTATGAATCTATAGAAGTGGTGGGAGTATGGAATTAGGAATGAGGAAAACAATTTGAGAGAGGTAGGATAGCAAAGTTCAACAATGGTGTGTGTGGTCAAATTTAAAAATATCAGCAATGAGACAAGCGAGAGAAATGAGTAAGACCTGAAGATGAGGCCAGAAACTGGCGTAACTGGTTGGAGATGAAGAAGAGGACGAAGATGGAGAGAAATGATTCATGTGATGCACGGCACAAGGAGGAAGAATAGAGAGGGGCAGCGCCACAGAATGAAAATGAAAGCTCCCAAAACCCTTATGCACAAGGGACCACCTTGTCACGTGGCCATTACCCTCTCCCCATAAAACCGGTTCGTACAGGGTGTACAGCGCCACGCTTATATAGCCTAGGACCCCTCCACACCTATCCGATGTGGGACTCCAACAGTCACCCATGACAACCCGCTTCCCTCCCTATAAGATTACCCTTGTCTCCCAAATTGCTTTGATATTTTCATCCTTTCCGTTACTACTATATTTTTAGCGTTCCTACAATTTCGACTTATGAAAATCATGATACTCTCGTAAGTAGATATCTTGGGGAATTGTTGTTTCACTTCTGTACTTTAAAGAATTAAACATCAATTTGCAAAGCTCCAATCCATTGATTGGGTAAAGGATAAAATAGAATTTTTTCTGGTACAAAAAAATTTAAATAGATTCGACACTAATCTCCTATTAAAGTTAAGGCATAACTCTAAGTTTAAAAATATTTACAGAGAATTTATGAGATTATCTATTAAAAGAGTTCTTACGACAGCAGTAAGAATTAAACTCGCGTCTTTATAAAATATAAATTCATTTTTTATCAAATATATTAATTTTTATTTAGGATAAAATAGAAATTGAGTTGGTTTGTAATCATATTTGAAGCAAGGGACGCTTAATCGATATTGTTGAAACCCAACTGTTATACCAGCTACAGCACGGTGCGATAACACGTGCAACTTAAACATCAAAGAAAGTCAAAATAAGGGCAGTTTGTTTAGTTCAAGGTAGGGGTGATAATGCAAGTCAACACGTCGAACACAAATTGGTCTCCCGTGGATTAAGATAGAGGCGGGTTGGTAAAACACTAAACTCACCAACCCGATCCTGCCATGGCGGGTTAGCCCGTCAACCCGCCAATTTTTTTTTATATATATATTTTTACATGTATATGGCTATATGCTAATTTTTTTTAAAAAAAAAAATTCACATATGCCAATATTAATTAGATTCGAATCATGATTGAAGTTCTCAAAATATTTATTTAGTCAACTTTGTCATCATCCATAGATAAATCTATCACAAATAAAATAATAATAAAATAAAATAAATATATATATAAAGAAATGACTCAATGAGATAAAGTTAATATAAATTAAGTGTAATATCTCTTGTTTGGCTAAAATTCTCAAATTAGTAAAGTACAAATGTGCAATATAAATAATAAAAAAATAAAGTAAAAAAAAAATGGGTCAACCCGGCGGGTGCGGGTCAAAAAGACCCATATCCAAATGGGTTACAAAAATTGCAACCCAACCCGCCATTTTTTGGCAGGTTGACAGGCCCAACCCAAATTACCACCTCTAATTCAAGGTAAGGGTAGTTTTGATTAATTTAAGAGAAGATAGATAAGGATATGGAAGTTTATAAATATAAAAATAAAATATGAGAGATGATATTTTTTATTTAATTTAAAAAAATTAATTAAAAATGAGTAAATATACTCCTTATCTTTTTATTTATAATATTTATATTAAAATTATTATTTTTTAATTTATAAATCTTAATTTTTTTATCTCATTTATATATATAATAAAAATTAAAAAAATTGATAAAATTTTAACATTATCTCTCATTAATTTTATAATTATTATATATATTAATATAATATATAAATAATTTACTATACTTATTAAGCTTCAACAATCAAAACAAAAATCACGAGAATAAAAAAAAGAAAAATCAGTTCAAGAGAGTATAATTAAAATATTAAAAATAATATAATAGGTAATTTTATCATAATTAAATAAAAAATTTCTTTCTCTTTTAAAAATCCCCACTTTTGGAGGTAAGCATATAAATACAATTTCTACCTTCCTTCCCTCTACTCTATTTTTTCTAATTAAACACTTGTATCTTCCCTCCTCTCAAACAATTCCAACCAAACAATGCCTAAAACTCATTTCAGACTCGCAAGCTAAGATCCTCTAGGCGTGTCTCGTCAAGTAGAGGAAAATAAAATATAATTAATCAGCGTTCACTATGCATCTCTCGCTTTATTCTCTCTCTTTATTTAGTTGAGTAGCATTTTAACGGGGAAAATCCAAATTCACCCAACAAGGGTCTAATATCTCCCTCCGTGCGGAAACCAGGGGCTTGCGTCATTGATATGATTAGTTCATCCAGCCTTCATTGCAACCTAGTTATTCAAATTGCTTTGATATTTGATGTTAAACCATAGCATAGAGTTTACCAGTTCACTCACTGGCGTGGCGGAGCCTACGAATGTCAGAAGCAAAGGCTTTGGCAAGATATTACCCACAAAAATAGCACTAATTCCTTGGAATACACTATATAAGCAGATTTTAAATACTATACGCACCCAAATTTTGAAATACTGACTCAGCAGAAATTACCAATACAATAACTAAGACTCTTAAAAAAAAAAGACTCAGCCGCACTGAAGAAAACCTTCCCATTGCCACATAATCCGGGTCCCTGCTAATGCAACATATAACCTCCTGGACACTTCCTCCCAGGAATATATAGTTAATACACAAACACCGCTGACTAGGCCATTATGCTGCCCCCGATCCCCCGACACCCCCCCCCCCTTCCCCTTCTTCCTTATTTGGACATGGCAGTGTAGACAGACAGACAGACCCACCCATCCCCCGCCCCTGGATTAGACCACGGACACAAGACCAGACTGATACCTCACACCATGAGGTAAGATGACCCGACCTGACTCGACCCCAAACAGCCACCCCAGAATCCAACAAGCCCTTCTCTATCTGACCAAGTCCCTGCAATTGTGGCGATCACATTCAGATAATACTGCTCATAATTTAAACCATATGACCAACGGTGAAGAGTCATGCAAAGCATTTACCCTCTCCTGAACACGCCTTCAACTGAAGTTGAATCCACCAGATGGGACTGGATTCTCACTACCCCCAAAATTGAAAGTAGGTTGCGCACCATCACCAGAAGGCAGGGTCTCATCCTCTTCTTCCAACCAGTACGTCTCAAGAATCTTTACGGCTTTCTCGTATATTTCATTGTTGTCATGACTCTGCAGGTTTTCGATCTTTTCCAATCCCTCAGCATCATCTATCATCTGCGCATACAAGTTGACTTCCCCAGTATTACCTAGGCTCTTCTCAGCTTCCCCAACCTTCAGAATATTCTCTAGGCCTTCTAAACAGACAGTGACAATCCTTGGGTCCGGGCAAACAAGCAGATCACAGAGCGGCTTTATGCAACCTTGACTCACCAAGTACCTTGTAATCACGAAAGAGTAAGTCAACATCATAAAATCCAAGTTAAAATATCCATGCCGCATAACCAGCAAAATAAGCATCACATACTTAATCTGCTCATGAGTACCACCAGATGTAGCATTTGAGATTGCCCACGCAGCTTCCTTCTTGATATCAAACTCAGCATTTTGAAGGAGATTGACAAGTGGAGCAATCAGACCAGCTTCAATAACAGCCTGAGTTATATAAAAATTAAAATTCCAGTGAGCTTTTTTTAATATATAGATCAACAGGACAAATTATCCTTAATAGTCAGAAACAAACAAAATCTCATCCAAGATAGCGTGAGGGCATCTGGCAGTTACTTTTAACATAATGATTTCACAGAATGTTCACTATAAATTTTATTCACTCGAGATACCTCTCAATAGTCTACGAAAATCTAAACATGTTTGATCAGGGGAGGACCAAAAACTATCATCATTCGCTTTAGTTGAAAAACTTGAAGACTAAAGGTTGCATAAAAGTAGAACCTTAACCATCAGATCTCCAAGCATTTGTTCTGCCCCACATTTGTTAGTAACAAATTAGTAAACAAGGGGCTTCCATAAAATATTTAAAAAGCAGTCTATCCATCATAAAAGTTCAAGGTCTCCAACGGAAATCTCGAGTAAATGTGAAACTTTTTTTTCAAAGAAAATAAAAAAAGCACAATAACTTTTTTAAGCAAGGATATCAACAAAAGAAACTACTTAACACAAACTTCGAATAGTTAGTAATAATAGGCTCACCTGTATCTGTTCTCTGTTTCCAGCAGTAATATTTGATATGGTCCAGCAGGCTTCTTTCTTAATGCTTTTCTTATGATTATGTGTCAACAGGCTCAAAAGGCATGGCAGTGCACCATGATTGATAATACTCTAGCAAAAAACGGTTAAAATAAACTGAGGAAATTCCAAATACAGAAACAGAATACCACATAAATCAGTACATTGAAGTGGAAAACTATGGCCAACTGTGCATCTTTATGACGCAAGACAGGATAAGCTAATTATTTAACGGATGCAATGACTCGTTTTAACAAATATTATAACTCAGCATGCATTAGCCCCTTTCTTTCCCTGAAACATTCCAAGTTTAGACGCTTAACAACTACCACACACAAGGCCAAAACCAACCACTAAATTACCATCACATTACAGCTTCAGAGTATGCTAAATCAACTCATATCAGCTAGTCATTACCCAGACGTCCCTATGTACAAGTTTTGCTTTCTTTCTGTTTCAGTATGATGCCTTTTATCATGGGCTTACACTTGTGGCATTTTGTATAACATTTTTGTCAAGATTTGGGCTCACCTTTCTGAAAAAGACAAAACTTAAGCCAGCAGCCCAGGAGTGAAGCATAGGCTTGATAATGGTGTAAGGCAAGATATTGAGCTTCTGAATTAATGTTAAGCTGGTTCACTCAATTTGCTGTTAAAATTAGTAGGAAAATGTCTGAAAAGTTGAGCTTTTCCTTGGTTTTGTCAAAAACATAAAAGGGGCGCAAAGCTTGTAGTTGTTTTAAAAAAAACATAAATTGCAACTAAACTTTCATGCTTTAAATTTCTCTGTTTGTTTTTTTTTTGGGGGGGGGGGGGACTGCCCCTATTTTTGTACAATGTAGTTCAGTGCCTGCAACACCTAAACTATTCCACAATTCATACTAATACAAAACCAACTCTACTCTCAAGGACCCCTAAAGATCCTCAGACTTATTAATACTATTCCTACTAAAACAGAGTTCAACCACCCAAGTTCCTCAATATATTAATGTCAATCTTGATGCTCAACGGCTGGCAATGTTGTAGCATGACAAGGTGGCACAGAATTGCACAAAGTGAAGTACATTCATTTTACAGAATACGTGTATCAAGTAATTATGCAGATTTGACAAGCCCTTACCTGAGTCTGAATATCATCTCCAGTCACAATATTTCCCACTGTGCGAAGAGCAGGAATAAGAACCGAAGGAGCTGGATGCCTGAAAAAGCATGTATCCAAATTTATTGCTAAAACAATAAACCATTAAAGCAATAAAGTAATAGTTTATAAAGTATAATTAATACTCACAGAAGGAGCTGGACTAATCGGCCACAAACACCTGCCTCAATAACCGCTTGAATTTTATCGTTTGTTCCATCAGATAAATATGAAAGTGCCCAGCACGCATCTGTCAGGACTTCTTCATCATTGGAAAAAACCAAACGCTCTAAAGCCGGAAGTGCTGGCCTCACCTGGCCACCAAACACAGTATAAAAAGAATGCCAAATAGCACTCGAACAATATTTTTTTATGTTACAAGTACAATTAACGGCTTGAATAGGGTTGTTAAAATGATAAATAGGAAACAACAATTACCTGCTCGAATGGGGGTTGTGGCTTGCCCCTGCAAAAATTGGATAGTGTCCACGTGGCATTTCTCAACATTGAAAGCTTTGCATGCTCATTCAACTGGTTCAATAAGGGGAGTAGAGCACCATGACTGAGAACAAGATCACGGCACCTAGGGGAGTCACCGGCAACATTTCCAAGTGCCCACACTGCCTGTAAGTTTAGAAAATATGTTCTGAAGAGTTCAATAAACATATAAAAAAGACAATTGTTGCACTGCAATATTCAAAGATCAATATACCTGCTCCCGAACATCATCACTTGGAGAACTGAGTAGCTTAACAAATATTGGGACAGCCCCGTGATCAATTACCACCTTGGTGTTCTCAGATGTTCCAGATGCTATATTAGTAAGAGCCCATGCGGCCTCAAACTAAATACACAGATGTGATATGTATATCAGTAGCAAGCATAACAAACTTTAAACATATTAAGGATTCAAAATAACTCCACGGGATGCACAGTCAAGGAAATTCAAACCTGAAGTTGGGGGAAATCTTCCCTAACTAGAAACTCAACAAAACGCGGCACAACACCGGATTGGATAACTTCCTCAATTGGAGGGCTCCGCTCTATAGCAGAAACAGGGAAAATACATCTCTAATTACTATAACAGCTTTATCAAATAGAAACAGCGGAAAATATTAATGTAGGCAGAATCCAGAGTTACCAATAGAAAGCAGCTTCCGAAATTGTGTAGTCGCTTCCAGCTGGAGACTGCTGTCATCCGACCAAACACCAGCAACCATGGAAGGAAGACTCTCCAACTGCAAATAGGAATTGACGTCAAAATCAAACCAAAGTTATCAGCCTATTACATTGCCTAACAGATCAAAAACCCTATCAACATGTGCAATTTAACCAAAGAGACAAATATTAAGAACACAACTTATCATATCAAAATGATCATCCCAGAATCTCGTATCAACAGATCCCGATCGAGCCCTAATTTCTACCAAGCAACATAGGCTATTAAAATGCATATATTATTGAATAGAAATAAAGATGCGAAGGGGAAACCTTTTTCTCAACAGTTGAAGTTTGAATAGGAGTGGCGAATTGCTGCTGAGCTTGCAGGCCTTCGCGACGCTTCTTCTGCAGACTCTCTTCGCGCTTGCTCTTACGGATCTCGACCATGTTATCTTCTCTTCTTCGGCGGCCCTCATCGGCGTCCACCGCCACCTTGTAGCGGTTGCGGCGGACCTCGGTTCTAGCATTCGGCCGGAGAGACATCGTTTTACCGTGAAAGCTCGATTAAGAACCCTAGGAGCAATCCGCGTATATATATACACGCAAGGGTACCTAGGAATTCGAAGATCGAGGAATGGAAAACGAAGAAAAACCCTAGATTTTGGATTGAGACGAGGCAACCGCAACAGCGAACACTGATTTGCGAGAGAGCACTGCCTCCCATTTTTTGAGCAAATTTAAAATTAAATAGAACTGTAGGTCGCCTCGGTTCGGATCTGACTGGATGGGTCGGGTCGTAGATCATCCTTAAGACGATTATGATTGGATTTACCTGGAAGGACGGTACGGGTCACGACTAAATTAAATTATCCTATATATATTTATATATCTGAGTACAAAATTATATATTAGAAATTTTATAGCCTTATTTATCTATTTTTTAAATTAAAATTATTGAAATCTTCTTTCCTTTCAGCTCTCCTCCATTTACCTTGAATCAAATAGAGAGTTAATGTAGATGTAGAGTTAGAATTAGATTGTGCATCGTTCTATGTAGGGTTTAAACAAAAATTAACACTAATATTTTATTATATATAAATGGAGATATACATATATAAATTTTTAATAGCAAGGGAACATTTCTGTATTTCAGATGTTTCCGAATTCCTATTTTTTGACGTTGGTTTGTAGAACTTTCTTACCAAATTATTTAATATTTCATTTAATTTGATGTGAATGACGTGTTTTATTACCTGAATCAAATAGTAAAAAGTGTATGGATAAGCGTGACTTAGTCATTTGTTTCCAATTTGGGCACGAAACGTTAAAAGATAATTGTATTGGATTCACGTAGCTGAAATTGGTTATAAATGACGTGAATATAGATACTATTTTACAGCATCAACGGGGTTGATCCGAGTGGTAAACGGCTCGGTATCGCTTAAGCGAGGTCTCGAGTTCGAGCCTTGGCGTACGCAAAGAATCCCCGTTGGGAGACTCACCCACCATAGCCAGGTGCGCGACGCGAGTCGGATCCGGATATAGTCGGGACAAAGCTCCGATGAACCGGGTGGGCAACAAAAAAAAAGATACTATTTTACAGCAAGGAGCAGCAACTTAAAAGCAATATCTAAAAAGTAGTAATTGTCTCTAAAGAGTTATGGGACTTGAAAATTAATTAAGAGATGATTGAAATTTTCGTACAAGTCTACGTAATTAATGGCTTGATTTATGAAGAACTATTTTTTTAGCATGGGCAAGGCAAAAGATTGAAGTTTAGATTTAAAATATTTTAAATTCATTTATCTGCTACGAGAATTTGTTGGAATATTTTTCAAGTTGAGTTGCCTTTGAATTTTTTGTCCTCAAAAAGCCAGGTTGTTAGGAACATATTATATATTTTATTTTTATTATAAAAAATTTTAGAAAAAAGTTGGGTTCACTCAAAACCTAAGGGCAAGACGAAGTTTTCTTTTTTTTTAAGCGATACCAATATCGGGTAAGGCGAGTCATCTATTATCCTCATGCTTAAACTTAAGCACCCAAGAGTTAGGATGTCTCCTCAAGTACTGCGACTGAAACTACAACAAAGTAGTACTTCTTAAGGATCAAACTCGCTATAAATAGTCACATATCTCACCCTTTTGCTGATTAAACTTATGAAACATGTTATATTTTTTTTTAGTTGCCCACCCGGTTTACCGGAGCTTTGCCCCGACTACATTCGGATCCGACTCGCGTCACGCACCTAACTATGGTGGATGAGTCTCCCAACGAAATTTTTTTGCATACGCTAAGGTTCAAACTTAAAATTTCGTTTAAGTGATACCGAGTCATTTATCACTCGAACTAACCCCTTTAAACATGTTATATTTTTTTTTGTTGCCCACCCGGTTCACCGGAGCTTTGCCCCGACTACATCCGGATTCGACCCGCGTCGCGCACCTGGCTGTGGTGGGTGAGTCTCCCAACGGGGATTTTCTGCATTCACCAAGGCTCAAACTCGAGACCTCGCTTAAGCGATACCGAGCCGCTTACTACTCGGATTAACACCCGTTGGTATTAAACATGTTATATTGGTAGCTGAGAGAAGCGTGATGGTCAAGAAAATTGAATGAAGGGCTTAGGCCACGGGCCTTTCCATTTTTCTAATGGGCTTCTAGGCCTTTGTGAGTTTATTTCCATAATTTGTTTCTTTTATAAAATAGTTATCTACAAATTACGTTGAGTGCAGTAAAAAAATTTAATCATTCACAATTCAAATTTTTATAACCTTAGGGTATGTTTGGATTAGCTTTTGGAGAATAGATTCTGAGAAAAATAGATTTTGAAGAATAGATTTTGAGAAGAATAGATTTTGGAAAGAATAGATTTTGGGAATAGAGATGTTTGGATGATTAGTAGCAGAATCACTTTTTATATTGGTAAATTACTAAAAAGGGTATGATTTGATTAAAAGTAAGAGAGGGGAAAGATGATAGAGAAGAAAGGGGAGAGAGAAGAGTGTAGAGAGGAAAGAGAAAAAGAGAGATAATAGAAGAGAGAGTAAAGAGAAAAAAAGAGATAAGAGAGGAGAGAGGGTGTAAGAAAAAGTATGGGTATAATAGTAATTGGATAATCTATAACCTAGGTTTCAAACCAAAAGCTATTTTTAGTGGCTTATTCAAAACATATGTTTTAAACCGAGATTTTGCCCAAAATCAATTCTCAACAAAAATAACTGTTTGTGTAAAAAAATTTTAAACCGCAGTTTTGGCCAAAATCAATTCTCAAAATTGATATCCAAACACACACTTATAGTTGTTAGGTTCAATTGGTGCGAACCGATGAAATATATAACTATTTAGAGCGTGTTCGATTTCTGAGGAGTATCACTTTATTATAGTTCTAGTCGCGGCATTTGGAGAGATATCATAATTCCTAGGTACCTAATTTTACGCCTGAGGGTAATAGACGGCTAGTCCTACTGATATTGATATCGTCTAAGAAGAAGGGAGATTTCGCTTTGTCTTTAGATTATGAGTGAGTCCAATCTTTCTCCATAAAATTATTATCAGAAAAAAAATTCCCATATAACAAGGTGTCTATGTTCACTATAGCACAGTGGCTCACAATAGGATTGTCAGAGCATTCTCAGATTTAAGAAAAAGTAAAGATTTTTTCCAAAAACAGGGTAAAGAATATCTCTTGCATGCCAGGATAAAGATTCTCTTACAGAATTCCATTTACTTCCCTGGAAAGCTCTCAAGAAATTGAGCAATCAAATACATTAGCGGCACTAACAAGCATATGAAGACGTAGACTAAACATACACACAGAGCACAAAGATAAAGCTGAAAGTATTTACTGTAATCTGGAGGTTTTGTTAAAAGGGGTGGGAAACACAGACAAAAGATATTCATTAGCGTGATTCTCTATTGTTGTGGGTATGGGGTTTTCCCTAGGCATAGTTGAAATTGGCATGATTAGGGTTCTTGGAGATGTTACAGGAGAAGAATAAATTGCAGATGTTTCCAGAACTTGTCGTCTAACATTCTCTTGCTCCAGAGAGATTTTCTGGGCACGAACGGCGGTTAAGTATAAAGCAGCTTCGAGGAGCACTGTGGTCAAGGCAAAAACTCCAGCTGCTGCAAACAAACCCTGTTTGATCACAAGGCATGAAGTTCTGGGATTATTCCAGTTTCTGAGATGCCCTGATTCTACACTCACTCCTGCTAGTAATAGAATCTCCCCAACTGCAAAACATATCCTACACATATATAGGGAGAGTGATTTGAGAGAAGAATATTTCAAATGTTTATGACTTGTTTGTGTAATTGATTATGATTGATCTTACCAAGTTGCGATGAAGAGGAAAACAGCTTGCAATGTTAGAAAACTTGCAGAAGAAGAAGAATCAGGCTCCCATGAAATCAACGCTGGTGATTTACTAACAGCAAGCATTAAGTAAGCATGCTCCACAACTACGGCTATTGCAAGACCAACAAAAGCACCAGAAGCACATAACAATGGCACTTTTCCATTATCACTGTATACACATTCTGAGTTCTTCCCTCCCTTTCCTTCTCCTCTATATATTGCCTGCCATGTCACATACACTATTTAGCCATGTTTTCAATATGTCCAATACATGAACTAGACATAACATCAAATTTCATCATGTCACTGTAGTATCATTCATAGTATTGTGTCTCATATTAATGCTGGTGTTTCCACATGTTTCCTAGGGTATGTCGGTTGTGAAGAAGAGGCAGAGATTGTACCTCTGAACGCGTGGCTTCTGCTACGAGGCAGAGAGTGAAGCAGACGAATCCCAGAAGGATGGTCAAAACCACAAGGAAGGCACCAGTTTTGCTTCTCAAATCGATTCTGCCATGGCTAGGTTCAAGATCAGCATGCGTGACTGCCATTTTGCGAGGCATGTTGGAGTCAAAATGCAGGTGAAGAGCATTGGGAGATGAAGAAGAAGAAGAAGAGGGGATCAAGGGCATTTAATTAAGTTGTGTGCAGAAGAGAATATGGAGAAAGAAGGAATTGGAGTTTCAGAATCGCTTGGGGTAAAGGTTGCTTAGGATCAAAGATTCTTAGGTTCTGGGGAATTTATGCTAAGCATTCACACAAGGGAAATTGTTGCTTCACATTAAAAAGTTCAGCTACTTGAAGATAATATTTGATGATATGATAATGGTAAAAAAGTTTGTGCTTGTCTACGCAGCAACACGTGTACGTGTATGCTTGCCTTTCAGTTTATTTAGTTAAATGTAAGCGTAACCCCCCTTCAAATATATAATTTATATGATTATATGATCCTGCAACGCATTTTTGGTGGTATGATCAAATCTTTCTGGAGAAAGAAGGAAGAGAAAGGGAATATATATATGAGAAAGGGAATGAATTCTCTGCTTGGGATTTGAGGCAATGCAAATACAAAAGATGGACGGTTTATAATTATTCTGTGGGGCTTAATAGTTAATATATTCTTTGTTCAAGTAAGTGCCGTGTTGATCATAACTACAAAGTTCCAAAAAGTGCCTTCCTAATAGCCACCTAATGATTGACACTGACATGTGTGGAAGTATATAGCAGGGTAGTGCTCTCAGAATAACGATGGTTTATCTGCTGTATTGCATATTATATATGAAAAAAATATGTTTTAAAAATAAATATTTAAATATATTTATCAATTTTTTTTAAATTACCCATATTGATACTCCTTCAACAATAATCAAGTAAGAAAAAGAAGAAATGAGTTAAAGAAAATGATTAGAATATTTTTAAAAAAATATATCATATTAATTTAATTTTTATTAATATAATTAAATTAGTTAAATAGATTTTATATTAAGTATAAGAAGAGATTTATCTCTTCTACCATGTTATAACGCAAGTACAAAGGATTTAATCACTTGGTGCATTGCGTGGCAACAAAGTTTGGATGATGGGTTTCTTTGTTGAAATTTAAAAGCACTCGTTTGATTATGAGATCACCTCCCATTAAAAGCATAAACTTTTCACTGCCTACGTACGATGACTGATTCAACGGAGCCTATCAAATTACTATTCAAGATTTTCATGATGATAAAAAGAACTTGGCGTCGAGGTGAAAGTGTTTGTTTGTAAACCACTCTTTTCACAGCTCCTTCAGATATTTAATGGAGAATCTACGAAGCATCCGACCTGTAAAAAAGGTTGAAGAGATATCTCATTTGTGGATCGTATGTGTAAAATAGTAAACGCCACAAGTGCATATAATATAAACTTTCTTAATATGCAAGGCAGCCAAAAATCTTATTCACTGAGTTATTATTATGAATAAATTTTTATTAACAAGTGATTCCTTGTGCATCCCACTTGTTCCCTTCATATATTCTCTTTAAATGCCTATGGTCTGTAATCAATGAGTGGAAAATATCTCCAGAAACCACCTTAAAAGCTGACAAGTCCCAAGCTTTCTGTAATACCACTGATTCATCAGAGTTCATCTCACTGTAATAGTTTCTTGAACTTCCTGCTGGTTCTTGCTTATTCAAAAGGAAAAAAAAAATGGCTTCTGAGAAGGAGAGCTCAAGAGGGTTTGATAGTAGCAGTGGTAACAGTAACATGAAGCAAGGGATCTCTCTGGAAGAAGCATCTCACACAAATGGCACAACCAAATCCAATATCGGTAAGGAATTGGCCCGACGAGCTCTTTTGAGGTCTCATCAACGACGTAATGGCAGAAGGAAAATTGCAAATTACAGCATCAAATCGTTGCCAAGCAGGTTAAGCAAAGTTTCTCTGGCAGATGGCTCAGGAGAATGAAGTCCTGTAGGTATGGCACAACTAAGAATGTGTAATTTTCATTACTGTTACAAAACACAAGGCAAGCAATTTGCCAGTTATGGCCATTATGGAAGTTTCAAGTTGTCAGCCTTTGACTATAAAAGTTTATCCAATAGAGATGACAGACACAACCAAACAGCTTTCTGAATGTTTTTGAGCACTTTTTTTTCCTAGGTACTAGATGAAATGTCTAAAAGTAAAAGGCTCCTCGTAAATCAGTTCGTGCTTCAAAGAATCCAGGAAGATCAACTGAACATCTGCGGTCTAAACTAATTCTATAGATCATCATACTTTCAGCAAATAAAATATGTTGAAAATGAATGAAAAGCAGTTCTTAATTGTCGTAGACCAGAGGAAATTTGATAGTTGACACAATCCTTAATTGTCAAGATCTACCATGAAAAACATCACATCAACATGGCGACTGCATTAGACAATTGCACAAATAAAACTAGTTATCCATTTGATAAGAGATTGAAAATATATGGCACAGGATACTATCCACAGGGCATTTTTATGTTACCTACAACTTCATTTCCAGACCCGGATTCGCACGCCACGATATTCATGATTACAAATTGAAGGTCCAAACTCCAAAGCTTAATGAGCACCTGCATTTCTTATTCTTGACTAAGGAAATGCACGTGAATATAACACATCTATCTATTCCGGTAAATAAGCGATTGTGAATGATCACGAAGGTATCAGAATCGTGCTAGTATTTTGCTCACGTATGATAATTTGCATTACTATCAAATTTGCAGGAGCTAAGGCACAGAAAAAGAATAATGGAAATTGGTATAAATAATGCACTAACTTTGTACATGTGATACCAATTCCCCTCACTCTACGAGTACCCTAGTGTATCTCCATTCAAATTATCACCAGCCATCGTTGAGCAATCAGATGCATCATGTCCATATTGTCCACACAACGGCCCTGAAATATGTCTCCGCTTCCTACTCATATCAACTCCATCTCTTGCCCTTCTCTCCTTTAGTTTTCCCAAAGTGATAGAATCATGGGGATTTGCAATTGTAAAGCCATGAATTATACCATCAGCATCATCCACCTCCGGCAGAATCAATGAATCCGATTGATAATTATATGCAATGTCATTCACCCCATGTGTTGACCTAGGAAGGGTTTTGATACGTGATAAAACCATGGAGATTTGCTCGCAAGCAGCACCAAGGCGTTCCTCTGTTTCAATGGATTCCATGACTAGCGTGGAAGCCATGGATTCCAAAAATTGTATCCTTTCAGAATGATCCCTTGAAGTTGTACCCCGGAAGGGGTTAGCTGAAGATGAACAAGTACTACGCCAACGGGCAGGTACATATTGGTCAGGAATGTGAAAACAGTTGTTATTTGACATGACTCTTAATATATGTCTGCATAAGATGCCTGAAAACTCAAATAGACGGCAGCTGCAGCTCATGTGTTCTTGGCAAGGAACCCAAAATACTTTGCACCCTCCATCCATCTGAGTGTGGTGTCTGACCTGAAAGCAACCTTCATCAACCAGAAATGATGCATATTGTGGTGCTAAAACTAGCTCATCCTGCAGTTTATTAAAGGCATAAGAAGTAAGCATTGTGGCAGCATGGGATTCAATAGGTGAACCAGTTTTAAGGCACACTTTCTGCAGTTTTCGTTGCATCTTTTGCTTTGACCCAGCCCGGTCATTAAATTCAACCATATCAGCAACCTGTAAAAATTGACATTTCAATATGGCATGGCATATAGATAATTAATAACCAATTAATTAATAACTAATATTTAAATACAAATTACCAAAAATAATAAAGGAAATGAATTATGTATCACATACATGCTCTACAAAGAGATCTAGTTGAGATTGGGCACCCAAGAACCGTTGGATGAAAGCATTAATGGACTCAGATTGACTCGTGCTGGTCAATCCTGCAAAGAAGTAGCACCTCAAGAATGGTAAAGCCCAAAATGTCCTTAATGAGTATAAGCTAACAATGTGTTTATTTGCATGGAGTCCATATTTATCAACCATTTGCCCCCAGCCTTCCTCAAAATCTTCCACCAATTCCAAATTGTAGAGTCGATGGAACTCGGCTTTCCACTCATCATAATGTGATCCAAGAAGTACAGAGAACCAATCAGAGAACTTTGCAATAATGTGCCATATACAAAAGGCATGTTTGGTTTCAGGCATTTCAACAGCAATGGCCTCTTTCAGCCACATGTTATGATCAGTTAACATGGTTTGTGGAGCCTTTCCTTCCATGAAGCTTAAGAATGCCTGTGTATTTTATCAATTAGAAAAAAAATTAAGAAAAAGGTCAAAAGGTGTGTACATATAAGGGAATTTTGGTGACATGAAACATCCGCCTTAGTACAAATGTATCTAACAAGGAAGGAACCACATGCATTGAAAAGAAAAGTTCCACAGAAATTATGCTGCTTTACTTTTTAGTAAATTCTTCAACAATTTTTTCTGAAAGCTAGAACCAAAGTAGGTCAAGCAAATAACTTAAGCTTGCAATAGATAGCATACAATGGAGAAGGGAAATATTTGATCTTAACTGTTAACAGGATAACTCCACGAGGTTCATGATTACCTTTAGAGCCCATGAAAAAGACTGAATATTTTCATCCCGCAAAAGTGCACAACCGAAGAAACAAGTCATTCCATGATTGTCCACTCCAAGCCAAATTCCCAACAACATGTCATAGGCATCCAGACGGTGTGTTGTATCAAAAACCACAGCATCTCCGAATGATTCATACAACTGAATAGATGATGCGTAAGACCAGGCAATATGCTCTAGCCTGTTATTACTATCAATCTTAAACTCGTACTTGAAGTTATGATTTTCATCTTTCAATCTCTTGCACATAGCAATAAGATCAATAGCATCATTGTCTCTATCAACATTTCTAAATGACTGCAACAAGTTTCTCACGTCAATTTCTGTGAAAGGTAAACAACCAAGTTTGATGCCTTTCTCAAGCTCCATCAATCTTAACATTTGCCTCACTGACATTCCAGCTTTAGCAAACATGCATATACGGCTCTTGTCATCTGGAGATATTGTACAGTATGCTGGAAGAAGACGCAACTCATTGGATTTTAATAACTCATGATTATGGATGTTACTAAAGCCTGTAACTCGCCATTCAGGGACATCAAAATCTGCCCTTTTGACAATGCGCATGTATGCTTGACAGCCGCAACGAGAAGATTTGCGATTCCTTTGCATCTTTCCATCATCAGATGGCTTAATCTGGGGATAACCACCACGATGGCAAGTGAAATCTCTTCTAGTAACTCCCCGACCAACCCCATCCTTTCCTCGAGTGCGATGTCGTCTAATTGAAAAGCCACATTGTTTTGCAAAACTGCAATAAAATTCATAAGCAGCTTCTTGAGAAATAAATCTTTGACCAATAAAAGGAACAAGGTTCACAGAAGTTTGTCGTGACAAAATTGACTCTTCTGGGGTTTCCTCAATGGTTCCAATATCATCCTGAGATAAATCTGTGCCATTTTCAGATGAATCCAGCACCAGACTAGTTCCTTTTGACATTCTGTCCTTTGCAACTACGGCTTGAATGGTTGGGAGATTTTTTTCAACCTGCAAACCAGGCAAATGAGAAAGATAACCACTAACATATGATATCAGAATATAAAATGACTTGACAGGTGCATGCCAGCATGTCGCTCAAGTTTCTCTTACAGCAAAACAAAAGCAACAAAGATTGATAGAAGTTTTATTTCAATCTATTAACTCCTTTTATTTCTTCACAAATGGTCACATTTTACTTGAAGGCAACATGAGGCATAGCCTCGATCAAGAAGACAAGCCCATTACCAAGTATTTTCTTATACTGTTCGGAAGCATCAAACAGCCAGACCTGGAAAGAGCAATCGATCCAGTACAGGAGCTCCAACCTTTTCAGCTAATATAAACTAAGATTGAAATAGAAATCAAAACTCGTTTCTAACAATGAACTAAGGAATATGTGAAAAATCTTTTGAGCAAAAGATATCAGCTGCTCAATTTAACAATCTAATCAGATCGGGCTTATTGTCATACATTATAGCTAGGAAGTTGATGAAGTAGGAGAACCTAGTGGAAAATGGAACAAAACTAAGCCGCATAGACTAATTTGGATCAAATTCAGCATGAACATAGTCTAATTAAGCACATCCAGATCACTTACAGTCGAGAAGTTTTTCAGTGTGCTTCCATTTACAACACATTTGGATCTTCAGTGCCCTTAATATTCATGGGGATGTCGTCAAAAATAGTGCATATCCCAACAATTACAATCTTTAAACTCGTTACTAGCTTTCACAGATCCAACAAAATATATGGGGAGTCTCATCCAATTCCAGCTCCTCCCAAACTCCGAGAACAAAAAACAATTTATCATACCGTGTGGCACAACAAAACCGAAAATTTCCGATTTCCGAAATTAAACAAATTGAAACGCAGAGGAATTGCTATATTCCATAGATCGTTAGATGCAGTCAAATATCGGCGGAAATAGAAGTGCACCAATCGAAGCATCGAATTGCTCAGGACTCCTACGCTGGTTGCCGATGCGGATGGGTAGTGCGAAGAAATGATGACAAGATAGAACTCTCCGAACCCTAAAACAGTCTAACACGAAGGAGGAGGAGGAGGAAGAGGAAGAAAACAAGGGAACAACACTGACAAAAGTCCAAACATATCGTTGCGTTACTGTGTATAGTTTTTTCTTTTCTTTTTTTATTTTCTCTGAACATATCCAAGCATATAATCCATTATGATGTAAAAAACAAAATTTTGATAGCGTTAGTGGCCTAAGCCTCGCTAAGGCATGTTTATGTAATAAGGGGAAAACTGCAGTAATTTACTAATTTTCATAAAATTCAATTTAATATTTTTGTTGAAAACTAATATTTTTATTTTAATAATTCAAATCCTGAAAAAATAAAAAAAATTAGTAAAAAATCTTGTTTAAAAAATTTACTAGACATAATAATCTAAATTTAAATATTAGTACTCAGTTTTTTAAAATATCAGTACCTTTTGTATATTTAAATTAATTTTTTTAGAATAGATTTTAAGTAAAATAGATTCTGGAGAATAGATTTTAGGAAAAAAGTAATTTTAAAAATTAGATATATTTGGATGATTAGTAGCAGAATTATTTTTTTATAGATAATTTATCAAAAAGGACATAAGGTATAAATTTATTTATAACTTTTTTCTGTAAATGAAGAGGAGAGGAAGCGCAAGAAGAGGAGAGGAAAAGAGAAGGATAAAACCACGAAAACCTGAGAAAAAGACGGAACAATAATGTTAAAAAGTTGAAAAGGTATAGATTTTATAAAACTATAGTTTTATTTTTAAAACTATGATTTGATATGAGAAGCGATTTTTAAAGATACATTGACTGTTTAGCAACAAAATTATAAAACTATAGTTTTAGAAAAAAATCAATTCTCTAACCCATATGTCAAACATAAACTAGGGGTGTGTTTGGAATTTTGGATTAGCTTTTGGAGAATAGATTATGGGAAGAATAGATTTTGGGAAGAATAGATTTTGGGAATAGAGATGTTTGGATGATTAGTAGCAGAATCACTTTTTATATTGGTAAATTATCAAAAAAGGTATGATTTGATTAAAAGTAAGAGAAAAGAAAGATGATAGAGAAGAAATGGGAGAGAGAAGAGAGTGTAGAGAGGAGAGAGGAGAGAGGAGAGAGAAAAAGAGAGATAATAGAAGAGAGAGGAAAGAGAAAAAGAGAAATAAGAGATGAGAGAGGAGAGAAATTGTAAGAAAAAGTAGGGGTATAATAGTAATTGGATAATCCATAATTTATATTTCAAACTAAAAAATATTTTCAGTGGCTTATTCAAAACTTAGATTTTAAATTGAGGTTTTGCCCAAAATCAATTCTCAACAAAAATAACTATTTGTGTAAAAAATTTCTAAACCGCAATTTTAGCTAAAATTAATTCCCAAAATTTAATATCCAAACACACATTAGAGCCTGCTTGATATCACGTTAGGCCTCAAACGTGCATCCCCATCGGCAAAAGGAGTTTTTTGGACGAGGGCACGTTAGGTTCACCAATTTAGAAATTTGACTTTTTGATGTAGATGGACTTATAGGAAGAAGCTAGATTTTGTAGCTTCTGGCTTTTTTATTTTGAATTTTTTTTCTTCTATTTTAATTTTTTATCTAAATAATTTTTTGTTAAAAGGGATTTTTTTATATAAACTAATTCAAACATAAATTGGATTACACACTTTTATCTAATATAATTTTTGTAAAAGTAAGATTAAAACATAAAGTCACTCCTCCACTGTTAATCTAAACAAACCCTAAGTCTTTTTAATTACTCACTAATTAATTTTTCTTGATAAATTAAAAAAATAATTATAACTAAATCTAATTCTTTAAGATAAATTTTTATTATACACATCTTAATCTATTAAAATTAGTAAATTAGATTTTATGTTAAATATAATTTATTTGTTTATTTAATCTATCTAAAAAATTTAACTAGTTTTTATATTAAAGATAATAAAAAATAACAAAGTTTTTAAAAAGGCATTTTTTTCACCTTTTCACTAATTTTTCAAAAAAACAATCTCCGAATCTGAGGACCATGAATGGATTATTTCTATGAAAAGAAAAATGAAAAGGGCTAGATTATTAAGAAAGTCAACGGAAAAATTGAAAAGGTAAAATTTGAAAACGGGGATATAGTTTTGACATGATGAGGTGTAAAAAAAAACTAAAAAAAACAAACAAACCAATACAAGGTCACCGCCACATCATTCTATATTTCGATTTTTCGCCCAAATAAAGCAAAGCCCAGATAGATGAAATCAAAAATTGCCCGACATCATTTGATGTTTTAGCTGTAGCCTCGTCACTCTCACCAGATCTAGCCAAGCTTCGCCTTTTTCATCCCACACAACAATGCATACATAAGAGAGATCGATCCAGAATTCAAGAACAAGCACTCGAATTTCCTCCTCCTCTGCTTCCGCCGCCAGAAGTCAGAGATGGAGATAGAGAATTATTATGGCGGTTACAGCGGCGGCATGGGGGCAGGCGAGAACAGTGGAACAAATGGGAGGCGGCGCGTGCGTAAGGCGCCGTCGTGGAGGGCGGCGGGGAGAGGTTATATAGAGAGCGACGCTTTGAGCAGGGCGGAGGCGAAGAGGAGGAAGAGGGTGGCCAAGTACAAGTCGTATGAAAGAGAAAGGAAGGTTAAGTCTGCGATTAAAAAAGGGTTTCGTTGGTTAAAGAGGAAGATTGAGAAGATCGCCCACAAGTTCTAGTGTTTTATTATTCTTCACTTGTTCTTAATCCCCATTTTGTAATCTCATTATGCCATTTTCATTCCCCACTTCTTCCTCTTGTTCTTCTTCCTGGGGGGTTATCACTTCAATTGTTAATCCGCCCCCTTTGGTTAGATTACAACCGTCCGATGAAATTCCATATTTTGTCTAAATTACTTTTCTTGCCTAAAATTTTATCAAAATTCAGACGGGTATGTCGTGCCTTTTATAATTGATAAATAACGTAGTTGTGAGAATTTTTAGTACAAAAAAAATATGGATGTAGATTTAAGACAACTCTTTCTATTCTTGATGTGAGGGAAGTTCTGTTATTAAAACAGACAGAGAGAACAAATAAGCAATCAATCAATCATATAAGGAATTATTTACTGTTGCTAATCGTTACAATGACATTTGTACTTATTTAAAACCAGTTTTCAATTAACTTATAACTTGTAGGTTATTCAATTAAATAATGATATATTTATGTACATTAAGAGAATTGCCTACTTGATCTTTGCCATTCTTTTGTGCTGTCTTCTATTCTCTGCCTCTCATTGTTTCCTTTTCACAAATCTATCATTGCCACTTCCAAATTTGCTAAAACGAATTTATTTATCACATGCTACAACACAAAAGCTTCTCATTTGAAAGAAATTTTGTGCCACATCACTCACTCATACTCCAACCAACAAAAAATATTATTCCCCATCCTCCTTTACAAAAACAAAAAATGTGTAACCTTAATTAAGCTAATACCATTATGGTCATATGTATATAAATCCATTCTAACTAATGTTCGCATACTCAAAAATGTTAGTTATGTTATTTAACCTATTTTAAATTTTAATTTTTTTTAAATTTGCCATTATTTTAAAAAATAGTATTTCCCTATATTTTTTCTTTCTATTTTTAATAGGGATAAAATTGGAAGATACTCATTAATACTTCTATAAGTAGACTTATATTAAGAATTAAAATGTTTCAATCAAAATTAATATATATAGGATCATGTGGTAATTTTTGTCACTTCAAACTTCAGTATGCGTGTGTCTCCTGTTTCATTAATTGTTTTTATTGGTTACAATATAAATGATTAATGACATGGGATTATAGCATGTTTGTTAGGTAAGAAGTAGAAGCAGTAAAATAAAAATATAAATGGAAATAAAATATTTTATTTTTTTTATTTGGTACGATATAAATTATTTATATTTTCAATTTTAATATTTTAGATTATTTTACACTAATTATAAAATTTTTGAATAATTTTAACCCTTCCCAAGTTATAAAAAAAAATTTTGGACCATTTTAATTCAAATTATAAAAAAAATATACATCAATTTTATATTTATTTTTAACTTATTAAATAAACTTTTAAAATTTATTTTTATTTATATTTTTATCAAAAACTCTTTCACGATAAGTTCTCATGTTAACGAAATGATTAAGGAGAAGTTTGAGTTTGAGAAAAAAAGCTTCGGGCATAAAGCATGATTGTTTTTGTTTTTGACAGGGCCAATAATTAATAAGGGGTAAGAAATGATAAAGTATCTCAGCGCACACGTGTCAGTCAGAAACAGGTGCGTTAGGGATCCAAATTCCCCTTCAAGGAACTTGTATCAAGCTCCCTTCGACCCCCTTTCCCCTATTAGGATTTGATTTTTTTTTTTTATGAATTCTACGGGTTTGAAATTTGAATTCTGATCCCTCTACATCCAAAGAGACGTTAAAAGCTCTCCATTTCGAAGATACAAACATATATTTCAATTTTTTTTTAAATAATAAACTGCGCCCACTCTTCCCCTCTCTCAACGAGCCATCAGTTATCAACAGCCTTCTTCCCCTCTCACTCCTAATGTCCTGCCTAAGAATTTTCACATCCTAATTCCTGTGGATGCTGCTTTTCTCGCTCCGATATAGGAATATACCGTAATGCTGCTCATTGAACTTGAGGCTTGCTAGTTAGAGCCTGCTGTTTTCACTTGTTAAGTCTTCAGTTCGAATGGGCAAATGGCAATTAATAGTGTTCCATCCAATCTTCTCTGATCTATCCCATTTTCCCCTGTAAGTCCTTGCTTCTATGCCACTCTAGAGTTGGGTTGTTTGCTCTTGTTCTTTGATGGGTTCTTTTTATTCATTGACTTCTGGCTTTTGAGATTTGCGCTTGGTTTTCGTCACTGTTTTGTTGAAAGCAGTAGCAGATAATCTATTGTTTCTTATTTTCTAGATTGAGTTTCTGTTCTCGACCGTTGATTGACCTCAATCCGTTGCGTTGGGTTAATGGGGTTTTAGAATGATGTTATTGATGAGGTTTTCAAGGGCAAGAACGATGAGTAAAAAGAATACTTATCTCTCATTTTCCGGAAAAGCCTAATTGATTGATTGCTTGATGGATCTGATTCTGTACCCTGAACTGGTACAGCTATAACTGCATTTGGTTTGTGTGATCTGCTCAATATAAGTAGCATTTGCTGCCTGTGGCAACTATGGAGTTATTGTGAAGAAACTTGATTGCTGTGCTTAGTAATTCATATTAAGTTCACATGTCCGTGTACTTATTCAGGATCAGATGCTTGATTGGAAGGATTAGCAATGGCTGTATCCGTGCCTTGCAGTTTGAGTAGCACCATATAAGGCTGCTCGGAATATAATTGATTTCTCCCACCCAAGAGGTAGGCAGTATGACTTTTAATCTTTAAGGATAATCTCCGTATTTGTTCTCTTCATGTCTGGTTAATCTGCAGTTTCCATTACTCTAAAATGTAGTCAAATTGTTAACAATGGACTCTCACATAAGATGAACATAAATGGACAATGAATTTTAATACCCCGGCCCTGCTCTTCTGAGCCATGGACACATCATGATTTAATACACTTACTCCAATGTATTATGGTTTATTATAGGTTTTTAGATTGACTTTATTTTTCTCTGAACTTTTAGGGGCTATTTTGAAATCAGATGGATTATAACTTTATCTTGTTTTAAAGGATTAATGTTTCTGTATCATCAAAAAAATTTCATGAAGGTCTATGTACTTTTGCTTCAAGAATGGGAGTTCAGAAAGAAGGAACAAAAAATGGAGGAGGACACGTTGGTGGTTTTTTCCAGTTGTTTGACTGGACCTCAAAATCACGGAAGAAATTATTTGCTTCAAAGTCAGATGTCCCAGGTACATGTGGTGTCTGTTTTGAATAAATGATAGTATGCTTATGCATATTGCCTTGTGCATCCCTTCTGTGAAGGTTTTATGGTGTTAGTTATTACGGGTTTTGATTTTGATTTCTTTTTTCCTTCATCATTCGAAGAATCTTTGAAGCCGGGAAAAAAAGTTGATGGAAACTTAGCAATGACACGGCCCTATGTTGGGGTAATATCACAATCACTTGCCCTCAAAATTACTGTTTCCAGTTGTGAAATTCAATTAGTGACTTCTTCAAATATTTCAGGTGAATGAAGATGAAATTGGAGCCGGGGCAAGTGTTAGAGGAAGTGATCATAGTTATGCTTCATCAGTTACAGATGATGAAGCATGCGGAACAAGAGCCCCAGGCGTAGTTGCTCGGCTTATGGGATTAGATTCTCTACCCCCTTCTGGTTTTCCTGAGCCCTATTCTTCTCCATATTTTGATACCCGATCTCTTCAAGATGCTCAATATTGCAGGAGAAACCTGAACTATCGGCATGATCAGGACATTTATTCTGGAAATTTGCTTGAAAAAGCTCAGGGCTCTTCTAGGAAAATCATGGAGCCAAAGCCCCAAAAGATCCTTAACAGGCCAATTGAGAAGTTCCAAACCGAAGTATTGCCACCTAAGTCAGCTAAATCAATTCCTGTCACACACCATAAGCTTTTGTCTCCTATCAAGGGTCCTGGCTTTGTTCCAAGCAAGAATCCTGCTTATATAATGGAAGCTGCAGCAAGGATTATTGAACCTGGGCCCCAGGCTCCTGCAAAGTCTAAAACTCCATCTATAGCTTCATCTTCTGTAACATTGAAGGTTCGAGGTCTTAAAGAAAAAGCAGAGGCTTCACAAAGACGACCTCTTTCTGGGTCATCTACAGTAACATCTAGAGCCAGAGATTTGAAAGAAAAAAGAGAGGCTTCTCAAAGAACAATTAGGCTTTCTGAACCTTCTCAAAAGATGGTTGAGTCAAATGCTGTTAAATATCTAAAGGGACAGTCTTTAAACAAAAGTTGGAATGGATCTGTGGATTCATCCAATGGATCTACTGATGCAGGAGAAGATCTTTCTTTACAGAATAAAGGAAAGTCTATTTCTCTTGCAATCCAAGCAAAAGTGAATGTTCAAAGGAGGGAAAGTTTGAGTTTGAATGGCAGTAGAGGTTTGGCAGGCCAAAGTGAACATCGTGAGCTTAAACCCACCCCACCCTCAAAGACTAATGTTCAAAAGAATTTGCAGAAAAAATCTTCTGTGCAGGGTACTAATGGCGTTCTCCGGAAAAACAATCAAAAACAGAATTGTTCAGTTGATAAGGGCAAGTTATCATCAAAGCCATTGGCTTCCAATGATAGGAAAGTAGGGGGCTCCTCCTATGGGCGTCATAGAAGTTCTAGTAGTAGATCTACTGGGAAATCCAAAACTGGTACCAGGAAGTCAAGCTTGGGTGCATCAGATTGTGAAAATGAAGTTTTATATACCAGCACAAACAATTTCCCTAGAAAGAAAAGGTCCACTGACAAGGACTGGAATGATCGGGCTGTTGATAATTTGTTCATTGACAAAACAAAGAAGCCTATTGAATCTAATCTAGAAGGTAAGGACAGCTTTAGTTGGGCAGGAGAAGCCAAAAGGAAAGACATGGATGTAGTTTCCTTTACGTTTACCACACCATTGGCAAGAAATAACAATGGTTTTGGTACATCTGGGCAAGTTGATCAGAAGGGTAATAGTTGTTCCTTGGATCACCACATTAAGCAAGTGTTGATTGAGTCAGACAGTGCAACAACTCCATTAGGATACAATGTAATAGTTGGTGATGCCTTGAGTATTCTTTTAGAACAGAAACTGAAGGAATTTATGTATGGAGTCGAGACTTCGTGTAATAGATCGTCTAAAACCATGACATCTTCTAGTATTGCATCAAACTCAATAGATCCGATATCTTCTAGTTTAGTTAATCTCCTCCCGAGATTGCCACAAAAGGACCAAGACGTGCCATCTACAGATACATTATGTACCAGGCACTATTCTGATATCTCCCCCACTAGTCTTCCTGAAGTAACATCAAAACATAAGTCATTGGTATGTGAAAAATTATCATTCTTATTTAGAATTGTTTCGAATGCTAGTTTTATTTATTCTGTTCTGTGAATGACGACTGATAGGGTTAAAAGAGAAAACAAAGGAAAATTAAGTCTTCCATATGCATGCCCATCTCATCATAACTAACGTGACAATATTTTAGGTTGGGGATGGGCCGAAGGAGTTTAGGTTCAATCATATGGAGTCACAGCTATTCAACTGTCGACACCCAAGTCCAATCTCTGTTCTTGAACCTTCTTTCTCAACTGAAAGTTGTGAATCTCTAGTCAGCACAAATGCTACTAATAGCACGGGAGGTAAAAGCAGTGGTCTTTATATATATGTGCTTATGAGGATTGGACTGTTAATCATCTTTATATATATATATATATATGCTTATGAGGATATGACATGAATTTAGGTGCCTAATGTTTGCTATATCCAATTTCAGAAAGCAAGTTGTGCTCATTTGTGCAAGCTCAGGAAGTTTTTGGCCCGAACCCTGCTAGGAAGTCTTATCAGGCAGAAGCTGATACTGAGCTATCAGATTCAGCTTCTTCCACATCAAGTGGAACCATTGTAAAGAAGCATACAGATACATTTTCTATCATGAAGTTTGGAAGATCAAGTACATGGGAACAGGACTATGTGAAAGAAATATTATGTAATGTGGAACTGATGTTTATGGACTTTGCCCTTGGTCAAGCACGAGAGATTGTGAACCCCCATCTATTCAACCAGTTGGAAAGTATGAAAGAAGGGTTTGAGAATGTTGGTGGTGAATCTACAATAAACAGGCAAGTTATATTTGATTGTGTGAGTGAATGCATGGACATAAGATGTAGGCGTTATGCATTTGGGGGTTACAAAATGTGGGCCAAAGGGGTTATGATGGTGAGAAGGAACGAACGGTTGGCAGGGGAAGTGTATAAGGAGATTTCTGCTTGGGGAGCCATGGGGGATTCAATGGTCGATGAACTTGTAGATAAGGACATGAGCAGCCAATATGGAAGATGGCTAGATTTTGATGTTGATGCTTTTGAACTAGGAGCAGAGATTGAGGATCAAATACTTGATTCTTTGGTCAATGGTTTTGTTGCTGAAATCTTCCAATATTAATATCTAAATGCTTTTTTACAATGGTGGGCCAAAGGAGATTTCTGGTTTGGGAGGTGCTGGGGATTCAATGCTTGATGACTTGTGGGAGACGGCTTAGATTTTGAATCCCTAATTCCCTCACTTTCTGGGGTGTGTGATGAAGATTTTTGTCATTGTCTCAAAGTGGACTATAAAGTTCATATAGAAGATCACATAAGTCATTTATATCTTGGTTTTCCAGTTGGCCAAACTAAGAAGTACCTTGATTTTCCTTGTATCAGCCATCATAGCTGTGGCTCATTGTCAATCAAGTAGCGGTTTTCTTTGGTAAACTCGGGTTATATATGATATATTCATTCTTGAATTTAATTTACAATAATACAAAATTTACTTGAGAGTCTCTTGAATCATGTAGGTTAGATACTGATTAATAATTGTTGCATATAACTTTATTCCTAAAATCTATAAAACTTTTTTAAATTTTAGTTCAGTTGTGTATAATCTTATGATATTTCAAAATTTAAATTTAACCTTATTAATATTTTAATTTGTGACATTAAGGCCCTTGCTGTTAACTTTTTCGTTATATTACTGACGAAAATTGCCACGTCAGATTATTGACGTCCCTCTCTACTTCTCCTTGTTGCACAACCACAATTACACATTTCCCACCTATTGCAACTGCAACACCGCCATCCCCATCTTCTCTTTATCCCTCCTCTCTTCCATATTTAAGTCCCCCATTCATCTCTATCTTTACTCTGTTTTTTTAAGTTCCAAGTAGTTCCCTTTTATGTCTATGGCATGTAGTACAAAAGCCTAAACTCACACTCTCTCTCTCGGATGGATGACAATGGTGCTTTGGCATCTAAAGATGTTAGCCGTAACTGGTGGGGAAATAATCTCGAGAGTTGATTGTACTTATGGGTGATTGATGGTGGCGTGGAAGTTAATAGCTTTTCTAGAATTAAAAGAGGGACGAGGGTTTTGTTTATCTATAAAATGAGATTTGAAGCCTTATGTAAAACATATATAATTATCAATTTCTAGAGATGTTATGTACGATTTCACGTTATCCTCAATAATCAGGCGTGATATTTTTTGTCAGTAATATAACAACAAAGTTAATAACAAGAGCTTTAATGTCATAAATTAAAATATTAAAGAGGTTAAATTTAAATTTTAAAATATTATGGAGGTTATACGGAATTGACTCAAAATTCATGAAAGTTTTATGAATTTTAACCTAACTTAATGAATAACCTGACTATTCAATTCATTAACATTTAATAGTTTTTTCACTTGACTTACAAACTAGGTGTACAACATTCCCTAAATTTTCTTGCAAATAATCCCCATTTTAAGTTTTGAATCATACTGGTTACAGAGGCTAGAATAATATAAATAAAAGGAGCAAGAAGCACGTGCTATAAAAACGTGTATCTCTTTCACCGCAAAAGAAGGAAAAAAAGGAAAAGAAAGAAAGAAATGTGGATCTTTTGATGAAAGAAAGAGATAAAAACGTGAGATAGTGCCTTGTGCTTCTTATAAATCAACCAACCCCTGCCAACAAGGGTTAAGTTTAGTAAAAAAAAATTAATTCTTATTTAAATTTTTATTAATAAAAATAACCATTCTAATATTAAACAATATTTTAAATAAAATTATTTCTAATAAAAGGATATCTATATTTAAAAAAAAATATCAGCACCCCGCCTACAATCACTCATGCTCGTCTTTATTATACAAAAATTATGCTCAACAGTAAAAAAACGTTACGACCTGATTCAAGTTCATAATATATATTGATATATAAATTTGAAAGTTGCTCATCTGGCATGCATGCATATTCAAATTTTTTTCATGGGAGAACGACAACGAATTTTGTATATTTCAGCAATGAATATCTTTTAAAAGATCCCAATATGGTATTGATCTTCTTATGAGGCCCTTAATTGTCATTTCCCCTTTTTTCAAACCAAACATGTGGCTTAATCCTAAATACTCCATTAATCCTTAATATAAGACTTAAAATTAATCTTAATCTTAAATGTAAAACATATTTTTTATATTTATCAATTTTTTTCTAAATTACCGCTCTTAATACCCCTTCAACAATAATCAAATAAGAGAGAGAGAGGTATAAAACTAAAGAAGATAATTAGGATATTTAAAAAAATATCATATTAACTAATTTAACTAATTTTTTTAATATAATCAAATTAGTTAAATTGATATCACGGAATGACAAATATAAGGTATCCTCTAGATGAACTGTTTCTTTTTAATAATAGGGCATTTTTATTTATGCATATTAAATCCTGGTCATTAAATGACATAAGTATTTTTGGAGAGCTGTCACAAATTCTCTATATATTAATTACAAATACTCATCTTAACTGAATTATTTGAATTGTACAAATTAATCAAAGGATCTTACATATAATACTGAAGAGTCAGGACAGTATAATATATTGATGACAAAATATGGTAACAAAATATTAAATATTGTCAACAACTTTCCAGAAATCCTTAAATACACAGCTTACCAGTCGTTCTTCCTTTTGAATTCATCTTCAATGAAGTAGGACCACCTTCTTCTTAAGTAGATCCCACCTCGGATTTTTTCCACACACACACACCCCCCCCTCTTGATGTTCTAGTCTGCATTACCAACCTAAAAATGTCCATTTTCAAACTAAATACCTAAATATTACGTGGGTGAGTGATTCCAACATTCCATTTTGAAAGACTCAATCTTGCCCCTTAAGATCTCCTTTTGCATCGTTAATTCAATAGGACATTAAATGAGAGGTCCCATATAAGTCATGAGAAGTTTGAGGTAGCTTTCGTATACAGACACGCATGATATAATGAATTAATTCATTAAATGAAAATGTGAAGAACTTTAAATATAGATAAAGAAATTAAAGGTTAATGCATGTGAACCATCTTTGGGACCATAAGGCCTACAAGAAATTACACTTTATGTACTCCTTTTTCGAAAGAAAATTGTGAAATCTTAGCAATTTTATTATCAGATTAAGGAAATAACTACTAGTACTTGGTAAACACATTGAAATATATATGCTTCTCCCTTATAATATATGCTCTAAGGATTCTCTTTCTCTCTGATGGATCAACTGAGAAGCTGCAACTACCAGATCTCATGAACCAGGAAGAAAAAGAAAACTAGCTAGAATGCTATATATATATATATATATATATACTTAAAAAACTTAAATTCCCTCTCATGTATATGAGAAAACTCAGTGGAAGTTATTTACTTCACCATTTGCAGGGGCATCCCACAAACAAGCCATCATCAGGCTTTCTTCAGAGTACTGCAGGTTCCATTGATTATGGGACTGGGCACTAGCTGAAATATCCCAATCAACCCACTGATAGTCATAAACAGAATTCCCTGATGATGAACTCTCTGTGTAATTTGATACAGAGCTCCAAACCCCACTTTTACTATCCTCGCTTGTTGGAATATTCATCTCCTTATTGCCACCACCCCCCACTCCATAGCCATATTCTCTTCCCATACTGTTATTTCCACTACTGGTTAGGTTCACAAGCATACCACTTTCAAACATGTAATTAAGTTTCATTGCTTCATCATCTAGCCATTGAAATTGCCCCAAGGCCTCACCTTCTCCATCCATGTTGGGGCAAAATGCTGCTTTGCCATTTGTATCATCATTATTCATCTCACAATATGCATCTAAACCAATGCCATTAGAGGTCTCTTCTTGGTGATTCTGGCTCCAATATCTAGAACCCACCATTGAAATTGCCTCAGCTTCATCGGGGTTAGCTTTTCTCTGATGCATTTTGTTGAACAGATCATGAGCATTCATATCTGAGTGCGAGGATTGGTTTGAAGTGATATTGTTCTTGTCCTCTTCTTGCATGGGTGCTTGAGTTGGTCTTCCTTGACCACCTCTTCCTCGTTTGGATGAAACAGCTGCGTTCAGAGCCGCAATGTCGATAGGTGGGAGAGTGTCGTCGGAGTTTGAGTTCATGAAACAGTAAATTTTTCTTCTCAAATGAGAGTTCCAATAATTCTTTATCTCATTATCTGTTCTTCCCGGTAGATGCCTCGCTATTACAGACCACCTGCAGAAATAACCAGGCCACATTTCATGAGAAGAAGACAAAAATCAATTCCTCGTGAATTATAATTATGGTAAAATAAGAATGGCGAAGTAGTTTCTTCGGCCAAAATTAATAATTATGTCTTTAATTTAGACTTCCAGAGATAACAGAGTCCAAAACTTTTAAAATTTATAATCATTTTTAATATTTTTGTTATATAATAATATATTTAAATTAAAATTAAAATTTTTGGGATGTCCATAATATGAAAAATATCAAAAGAATAAAAAAATGTTACCCATATAAATAGAAATAACACTGATTAAGTCAAAGAGTAGTGATAGGATTTAAAATTTTTGATATTTTAGCGCTAAAAGTTAAATTATTTACCTGTTTAATCTAGACCATTTTAAATTATGAAAAATATAGTTTTCTATCTTTAAAATTGTGATTAATTTGAGTTAAGTCTATGCAAATTTTTTTTCTAAGAAATCAATACATACTTTGCCTAAAAATAATCATAGTTTGAGGGATTGATTCCTTAACGAAAACAATCTATAAAAACCTTGATTCAATAACACATCTCTATTTTAGAAGCTAAAACTTACGTTTTCTTATAAATTGCACTTAGTGCATGTTTAAATTAGAGTTTTGAAGTTCCAATTTAACTTTTTAATTATGATTTACGATTTATGAAATAAGTAATATGCGAGAAAAAAATTATCTCGATTTGTACCAATGTATTTATCAATTATAAATCTTAACAAGCACTTAAATTTTCTATTACGAGGGATTGCTTTAATGATAAAATAAATAAGGTAGGACTTTGCAAGACCAATGGTTGAAGATTATACTACTACTTTTGATCCTTAATATATAATATACTTAATTAATTAATTAATTTAGATATATTAAAAAAATTAGTTAAGTTAGTTATTATAATAATTCTGTATTAGTTTTTCTAAAATACCCTCATTAATCATGTATATGCAATCATATAGAGATATTTTTAAAAAAATTATATATAATTTTGAGAGACAAAGTAGATTATAATTTTATATTTAATACTAAAGTTGACTCTTTATCTAACTCTTATATTTAGGATTAAAGGGAGTATATGCTTTTGTATTCATTTCATTTCACCTATGTTTTCCAATTGAGTTAAGAAAATCAGTGATAAAATTAAAGAGATATGTGTGCGCATATAAATGTATTAATAAATAGGATTATCCAATTTCTGATACTATGACTAATAATATTTTTAAATATGTATTTATATATGTGGAATTCTCCCTATCAAATATATGATTTTTATTGATATTGAGTAAGAAAATGTATATCCCATGCTTGCTAAACTAACTCAAGCTATACCAACAAAGCACAACATAGTTCGTAGCTGGTCTAAATCCCTTAAATATAATGTCTTAAGTTTGAATTAGGTCATATATATAAAAAATATATTATTGGGAGAGACAAAACCTACCCAATTAATTTCTATATTTTAAGAATTAGTTTTTAACAAGTAACTCAAGCTATGCCCAACGAGGGCAAATTGGCTGAACTCAAGCTATGCTAGCTTACCTTCAATTTTCAATAGTAATGATTAGGGCATTACTGTTTTTTTTTTTTCCTTAAAAAAAACGAAAGGATCAGTTGATGACTAGCACTATATATAATTCTGGAATTTAGAGATTAATCATATATGCACATGCATTGTTAATAGATAGGCTTTTTAGGTAAATTTAATTTAATTGGATGACATTTTTTGTTCTTGTAGCTTTAATTATATTGACAAGAAATTAATTTGATAACAATTAACAGTTATGAAGCTTAGGAAATTAACAATGGAACAAGGTATACATGTTTTCATCATCTTCAAAATAAAAAATTATCATCCTTTTCAATTCTTGTGACAGCAAGAAACTGATTAATGAGTTGAGTTATGCTTCATGCTACCTCTAATCCTATGAATTAATTTTCCTAAAATTATACATTCTAATAATTTGCTTAGAAAACTACGCTCTTGATAAAAAAAAATAAAGTAAACTAAGATTTTATAGTTAATACTAAAATAAACCTCGCCTATTAACTTTTATATTTAGAACTGGCGATTGAGTAAATTACGTTATATCGATTTAAAAAGTATCTTGATAAAATTAAAGCAGGAAGTGATTAGCTTTTGTATTTGTTTCAGGGCCTGTTTGGTAAGTGCTAAAACCTTGGTTTTAAAAGAGTTTCTAGCCCAACTCTCGGTTTAGAAAAATTTTAAAACAAGCAGCCATATTTGTTCAAACGGGCTTCTGGACCAAACCATGATTTAAAACCATTGTTTCAGATAAGCTGGTCAAAGTATCTTTTGGAATAGTAAAACTCTTTTCAACTACTCAATTACTATTTTACCCTTACTTTTTCTTACACCCTCTCTCATCTCTCCCCTATCTTTTCCACCCTCTCTCCTCTCTCCTCTATCTTCTCTACCCTCTCTCCTCTCTCTTCTATCTTTTTTACCCTCTCTCATCTCTCATACATACATTTTTTAGTAATTTTCTAATTATAAAATCCCTTTTGTAACAACTATCCAAACACTCATTTATCCAAAATCGCTTTTTTTTTCCATAATCTCTTCTCTAAAAGCCCTTTTCTATAAACTATCCAAAAATTTATTTTTTTCGTAAGCCTCTTTTTAAAATCTTATCCAAACATATACTCAATTGCGATAATACGTACGTAAACACGTGTCTAGGGAATTTTGGATCGGGAATTGTCGGAGAAGACTTTCAGGCGACATTCATCAGGTTTTAATCCCATGTACTACCTTTGAAAACTTTCAGACATTCTCATATGGTACTGTTGTCTCCTTAAATGTGATCATTCTTTATTATTATTAATTCAATTATAAGGCAAAAGCAATAGTAGCATTGTAGCTCACCTATTACCGATCGCCCCATGAAGCTTCACAATCATGGCCTCTTCCTGAGCAGTAATGTTGCCTCTCTTCACATCTTCCTTCAAATAGTTTATCCATCTCAGTCTGCAACTCTTCCCACACCTCAATAACCCTTCAAACATATATATATATATATATATATCAACAATATATAAATCTGGGACATTATCCAATTTGATTATTTGAACTGAAACCCTAGATTGTGATGAATTACCTGCATTTCTGGGCAAGGATCTCCAGGAGCCTTCGCCGTGCTGTTGAATATAGTCGGTTAAGAGCTTGTCTTCCTCAGAAGTCCATCTTCCTTTCTTGAGACCCACTTTGTCACAGCAAGGAGCTCTTCCCGTTGATGATACTTTCTTGGATCTTATTATTGTATCTTCAACTACTGCAGACATTTTTCTCTTGGCAAAAAAAAAAAAATGAAGAGATTCGAAATTACTGGTTGTAGTTGGCCGGAGAGGTAGCTGTGGAGCTAGGTGATGTTATAACTATTCAATGAATGAATAGAAATTAAAACGCCTTTGCATGGGGCTGCTTTCTTCTGTGTACACTGTAGCAATATATATAGTGCCTGGGTGAGATGAAAACCATGATTTTAAAAGGGCTTATTGCCCAAACCTCAATTTAAAAAAAATTTAAAACAAACAGCCATAAGGTTTGGACTAAACTATGGTTTAAAATTATGATTTCAGATAAGCTGGTCAGAGTAGTTTTTTTTTTAACAGTAAAAGAGCTTATGAACTACTCAATTACTATTTTACCCTTACTTTTTTTTACACCCTCTCTTCTCTCTCCTCTATCTTTTCCACCCTTCCTCCTCTCTCCTCTATCTCCTTCACCATCTCTCCTCTTTTATCTATCTTTTTTACCCTCTCTCATCTCTCATATATATCATTTTTAGTAATTTTTTAATTATAAAACCCCTTTTGGTAATAATTATCCAAACACTCATTTATCTAAAATTATTTTTTTTCATAAGTCCTTCTCTAATTTTTTTTTTTATAAGTTATCTAAAAACTTATTTTTTTATAAATTATTTTTTAAAATTTTATCCAAATCCGTGGATGTGGGATCTACAATAACAACATTGATGGTGAGAAAAAGGTTCCTTTTATCCATGACGATGTGGTAAATACTAAATACTAGGGTTAGAAAATTAACGTTATTCTGTCAGAAAAAGCGTGGGGTTTTTCAGCTTAAAGCACTGCGCTTTTTTACTTGTACGGCTTAGTTTTGTGCCACGTCTCCTCCCCCCCCCCCCCCCCCCCACATGATCAACTTATTCTATCCCCTTCTTCCTCGTTAAAATCTGACACAAGAGTACACAGCATCGCAGAGGCTGTCTTTCTTGCCTCTGCGTATGATTCATACGTATTCACTGTACTAAATATATTGCGTAATATGTGTGTATTCGTTTTCACAACATATGTTCTATTTCATTCTTTATTCCTCTTCCTCTGTCTATCCCTACATTAATATTCTCTCTGCATGTTTCATATTTTCAAATTTCAACTACACTTACAGCTGACAATAGCCTGGCAAATTCATTCAATAAGTACATAATAGAAAGAGTTGTGAGATTCACAAGTGGTAGATTATTTTATTTAAATATATGTCACGTTTCCACTTACTTGAATGATAATCTTTATATATACACTTGATGTGTACCTCTCTTAAGAACTGAGCAAAAAGAATAGAATACTTTCTCCTTGGATACTTAATATAAGAGTTAGTTAATTTTTTTAAATAAATTAAAAAGAAGCAACATAAATCTACCTAAATCAATCAATTAGCTCTTATATTAATTATAATTAACTGATTTATTCGGTTTTCTCTTAATCTATTAAAAAAAATAACTCTTATAGTAAGTATCATGAGTAAAATAAAAGAGAATCCAAAGTAAAGTAAGAAGTGAGATGTACTAAGTAAAATTATCAGCACGGTAGAGTAGGTAGCAAGGAAAGTGAAGAAGGTGCAGATAAACCTAACCTAAACATGAGATGAAATTTGGCATGTAATATAAAACCGAGAAGGCAGGTAAGGGGATCTTTATTGTTGATTGAGATAAGACGATGATTCATAGCCAAGGAAATTCCAATAAGAAAGCCATCAATGAAGTGGATAACGACCGAACTTGCCAAAACTTGTGGACACAAATGTTTCTCTAATTTTCCCCCGTCTTTTCCCTGCACAAAGGGGATATGTGTGTGTGTGTGTGTGTGTGTGTGTATTCCTTTAAATATGTGCGTGTACCGTATATGATATATCTTCATTCTCAAGTATCACTGTGTTTTTACATATATAGGATCACTGAGTGCAGACGAAAAAACCACATGTGTACGCAACAATGACAGCGTAATTTGGAAGCATGTGTGGTACGAAGAGAATTAATTTTTCATGTCCCCTCTCCGATTCATGTTTTTTAAATACAGTTTTAATTCTCCCATCTAACATCACCTCTCTAATTTATTTCAAGACTCCAATTAAATAATATTGAAAATATTTATAGGGAAAAAATCATGAGTGGGTGATGTCTATATGCTAAAGAATTTATAGATAGATAATCAATTCAAATTATTGATCCATCGTGGACTTGGTTTACTGAGACCAAGCGGTTAACTGGTTGCCGACAACAACTTTCATATATTCCTCATCACATAAATTGCGGCTCAATTATTTTGGTTTAATTAATCATTTGACTCTTCTCTCTGTCCTTTTAAGTAATGTATGTATGCATGCATGCATGCATGTATGTATGTATGTATGTATGTATGTATGGGGAGGGAGGATGGGTCACATGGTATTTATTAGATTGACCCGACCAAATGCTAAATAACTGGGGGAAATACTTACTGGTATATATTTTCTTTTTGAAGGGAAGATCAACATGTAACTTAAAAATTGGGGTGGAGTAAAATGCATATTTTTTCTAATTAAAAAAATCTTACAAAAGAAGTTCATATAAAGAATTAATTAAGTTCAACAAGTATCTGACTTTCGTCCTGAGATTCTTGATGAGGCACCAAATAAACTGAAAGTTGCCATAGAATATCTCGTGCCCTTAATTCTTAAGAATAGTTTTGTTTCCTTAAAAAAAGAGTGATATTCCAACGTTGATGCGTCTGCCACTTAACCATGTTTGCTTTCATACCTTCAAAACAGATGCATCCCGTAATTATCATATATAAATATTCGATGTGTGTGTGGGTGTGTGTATGAACCTTATGATGTGAATGTGTGGATGTCTCATGGTTCTAATTACAAAAAAAAAAAAACTGAAATGCAGTTATCTTTCAAAACTGTGAAGCGTAATCCCTTTTATCCTATATGATTATATTAAAAAAGTTAGTTAAATTAATTAATATAACATATTTTTTTAAAATACCATAATTATTTTTCTTATCTCTCTCTCTCACTCCCTTACTTGATTATTGTTGAGGGAGTATTAATTGTAGTAATTTGAGAAAAATTAATAAATATAAAAAATATATATTATATTTAAAATCAAAATTAACTCTTTAATTAGGCTCAATATTAACATTTAGAAGAATAGTTTATAACATGAAATACAAATTTGCTGGTGTTCAAGCAAAGTTTTCAATTTTTGTAGGATAAAATACATAAAACTCCTTTGAACTTTGGGCCAATTGTATATAACATCTCTAACTTTTAAAAATTTAAATTAAGGACCCTAATATTTTATATTTTAATTATCAAACCCCTACCGTTAAAATTACAGTTAAAGTTAACATTTTTTGTCATATTATAACAGTACTTTGGCAATTTACATGTAGCTTTAAGTAATTTATATTGTTTTATTTAAAAATGCATGGTCAAATAAATATTTAAATGCTTTTTAAAATATAATAATTCTGTCTGTTTTTTTTTTTGGGGTTAATATGTCAAGTTCTTCTTCGTATCTGCATCTCAATTCCTTCTCAGTGACCACTTCACAGATGTGTATGAATGTGACGTTTTGTACTGATCAAACTAAAATGCATCAAACTAAAATGCCAATAATATGTTGGCACTTTCTTAATCTTTAGTTCGTTGTGTTTCACGTGCTTCAATTCTAACTTCACTTCTCTCTGTAATTTATTTCCTCCAAATTCCATGCCCTTGTTTTAATATTTTTGGTGACATTTTTCAATCAAATTGTAAGTATAATGATGTGTGGAAAATTTTATTTTGTTTTAGCTATCAATGAGATCTCGATACAATTTTTTTTCCTAGGAAAAATATGTAATGTTGTTTTTCATTATAAAATACAAGTACGGTGTCAATAATTACTAATGAAGATCGATCGATGTAGGATATATAAAAATATGTAATGTTGTTTTTAATTAACAATTACAATATTTTCTTGGGAGTATTGTTTTTCTCAAAGGAATTATTATCAAAATTGAATCATGAAATAAAAATTACAAGAACATTGACTTTAATATGAAATGAAATTTCAAAAGTATTTTCTTAAAAGTAAGAATGCAACTTTTTATGGGGCCATCGATTAATTCATTCCGTGGGTGGGTGGGTGTTATTTATATCTTTTCTTCTTTCTTTTCGGCCGTCGATTTCATCACATAACTTTTTTTCCTTTACGGGGCCATCGTATTAATTCACTCCATATCTCTTGATTTCAAATACATCACCAAATGAGCCACGTGGACCTACCGTAAAATGACGTGTCATTTGCCATTTATGGAAAAGAACATGTATCTACAAACTATGGTGTGTGTGAGTATATAGGGCACAATACTAAAATAGATAGAAGCATACATGATATCAATTTTTTCACTATTTAATTTGTTCAATTGTAGTCACTTCTCACTTTCAATTTTTATTTTGAAATGGACTTAATAAATTGGTGAGACCACTTTTCTGCTGATTTTGTCATAATTAAATACTAATTTTTGGACCGGAGGGGTATTATGGCGGTCCCTTTATTTGAAAGAGGGCTATATCAAGGTTCAATCCAGGCCGAACAAGTCTATAATTAAGGGGTGAACCTTATGTTTAGATGGGAAGAAAAAATATTAGAAGTAAAAACTCTTAAAAATAATAATTTTTTTACTATTTTGAAAAAAATCTTTTCTAATATTCCCTTATCTCTATTTTTCCCTCATTTTTTTTCCATTCAAACGTAACTGAAGTCTTTTTTTACCCCTCTTTTGCCCCTAAGTGGTGAAATTATTTTTAACTTTTAACCATATATATATTTTTGAAACACATGTTGATTGCCTCCTTGTTGAAGTGATGCATCTATATATTTGGAGAACTCTGTGTTGAGCTTCTATATAAGATCAAAACTTTGAGTTCGTTCGAGTGTTTTTGGATAGATCAAATCTGGACTTAACCAGCTTGTGTTAAAATTAGTCAATCTCATATTATTTTTAGTCTTTAATATAAGAGAGTTAGTTGATTAATTTATATAGATTAAAAAGTTAAATAAATCAGTTAATGATAATAAATATGACATGATGATTTTCCTAGAGTAATCATATATAATATTAGATTATATATAAATTTATATAAAATAAATTGATATCTTATATCTAAGATCAAATCTAACTCTTTAATTGGCTTCTATATTAAAGGCAGGAGGAGTAACATCTTAAATGAAGCGAATATGCTTTTGATTATTTCCACTTCAAAAGTGGGAAAAAAAAGATGGCGATTTTGATTAAATCTTGATTATTCAAGTAATCTGAATAGTATTATTATTTAGAAAATTGCTCTATCTAGACCAACTGATGAATGACTGGGTTTTTCTTAAAATAAATAATTTTTATGCATATGAGAATTTGGAGAATAAATATGCCCTACATACATGAACGCCCCAATTCATTGCAGGGGTATACCTACACTGTAGGTCTTGGGGGCAAGAGCCCCCACAAGAAAAAAACATTTTGCACAGTGTATGTTTGGATAAGATTTTAAAAAAAAAAACTTATGGACAGCTTATAAAAAATAGTTTTTAGAAAAGAGTTTATGAAAAAAAAAGTGATTTTGAATAAATAAGTGTTTGGATAGTTATTTTAGAATGACTTTTTATATTGGTAAATTATCAAAAATGGTATGATTTGATTAAAAGTAAAAGAGAGAAAAGAGGTAGAGAAAAGATAGGAGAGAGGAGAGATGGTAGAAAAGAGAGAGAAAAGAAGAGAGAGGAGAGAGGGTAGATGAGAGAGGAAAGATGAGAGATTGTAGAAAAGAAGAGAGAGGAGAGAGGAGAGAGGGTATAAGAAAAAGTATGAGTAAGATAGTAATTTGATAGTTCATAAGCTCTTTTACTATTTAAAAAGTTAGTTTTAATAGTTTATTCAAAACCATGGTTTTACCCAAAAGTACTTATGGACAAATATGACTGTTTGTTTTAAAATTTTCTTAAACTAAAGTTTTGCCTAAAATAACTTTTAAAATTATATTTTGGGTTAAACCCAAATAGGCCGTTAATCTCATATCTATTAAGTATATTCATGATCCTAATATTTACTAATACTTCCATATAAAATACATGTATATGCATGTTGCACTTACATTCTAAAATTGTCAAAGGAAGGATGTAATGGTTGTTTTTAAAGATAAAGATATATAATGTTGAGTCTCACCTCGCTATTCTCGTAAGTAAAGTAAATAAAGTGTAGTTTATAAGTTTAAAAAATTTTACAAATTAGATGTGTTCTCCCTTTAAATTTATATTTAAAAAAATTATTTAAAAAAATCTAATGGGACATTATATTACTAGATCAATTTTATATTAGTGGCTTGTATTCAAAACATTAATTTGTACTTTTATTATTAAGAGACAGAAATTCATGAAGAGAGTTACTCACGACAATTTTATTTGATAAGAGATTAAAAGGAGTACTATAAAGTGGAGTTGTTACTTGGTAAGAGACTAAGAGGAGTACTATAAAGTGGAGCCGGGGACGTGATATATCAAATAGAGCTTAATATTGATTAATTAACAATAACAATATTTGCTTCTCAGTTTGGATGTTAAACGAATGGTTAAGAGGAAAGGAAAAGAGATTTGGAGTGAAAGAAACGTTGATATAAAAATTCAACGTCAATGGCACTTCGTTGTGCGGGGTACGTAGATATTGAATAGGGTCACATGTATGTTGGACGAGTATCGAAGGCCATGTACGCTCACACGCGTGAAGAGACATGAGGAGAGGAGGCCCATACATTTAATGGTTCCACCTAAGAACACTTCAATTCTAAGAACCAAAGCCAGAAAGTGAACAACGTAATATTAAATGAGAGCAACTTGTTTTGGTACCGTCAATGCCCAATTGATCCCATGACCAAACCAATTATTAATGAAACAAATTTAAAGTGAATGGTCTTCTTTTGTGGCCCAACCTCACATGGGGAAGCCATAACAGCCGGCCAACTGGGAGGACTAGTGGGTCTCCCTTTTTATCTCCTTGTGCCATTCAAATTTCAAGCATGCGTGGGGAGGTACGTCGATAGTTTTATACAAGATTTACTTGAATGGACTGACATTGGATTTCTATTTTCTACCTATTGTTCTTAAATTTCATATGCCTGAGAGTTAAAATGGGAAAAATATGTACTACTTAATTGATGAGCCTGTCTAAACTAAAGTCACAAGAATGTCTCCTGGAATTCTTGCAGGACAATATGAAAGACGAGTGGATGACGCGTTACAGGGATCCCAACCGGATTTTGTAGCTCTCTCCTGATGCAGCACCACACTCTGGCTCTTATTATAATTTTATTTTAATTAATTCTTACATATTAATGAATAATAATTAAATCATTAAATATGTTTTAAAATTTATAATATTTTTTATATTTACCTTTATTAAATAACGCTGTATTTCCTCATTCAACGAGTGAAACATTGAAAAGCAATCATTAATATTAGGACCAAAAGTTTCTTTCACAATAGATTTATAATAAGAACAAAAATGGTGACTAAAAACACTGACTTTTCTATTTTTAGAAAGTATCATTTTATTGTGATTCTAGTCGCGGTGTTTAAGAAAGCATCATAACTCTTGGGTGTCTAAATTTATACGTAGAGGTAATTGAAAGCTTGCTCTGTTCAATATTAGTATCGCCTAAAAGAAAAAAAGACTTCGTCCTGTCCTTAAATAGAGGGTGAGTATAATCCCTTCCAAAAATTGCAGTGCAAAAAGAAAAATTGTAATTTTGTTAGCTCTCAGCAAGGTTGATATTTGCTAATTTATTTTTATGCATTTTGCAGGCCTCTCAAACAGAAAATGGTCGTTCCATGGCGGAGGAGTTATTATAGCAGAGCATGTCTCCTCCAGTTCAGTGGGCAAAAACAATCTCATAAATGGATAAAAGTATATATCCTCTTCCTAGTCCTAACTATAAAAAATAACTTTTTTTTTAATTTTAAATATAAAATCTCAATTTTTTTAGTTCTTCTTGTGTGTGTGGGGGGGGGGGGGCGGGGGGTTTGGGGGAGGTTGCTCTCAAACTACCATAACATTGAGGATGAAATTTGAAAGTGAGTCCAATTGGTGCCCGACATTTAACGAAGGATCACAAATAAATGAATAATGATCCATTAACACTTTTTTTTTTTTACAATCCATTAACACTTTAGTTTTACTCCCTGTTCCTTATGATCAGTGAACCGCCAAACACCAAAAGAGAAAAAAGAAACAAAGAAAATAGCAAACTAATGACCATGAAAATGGCTATACAATGAATTCACCTTAACATTAGCCCTGTAAGCTGCATCCGATGGCACCCACCCAATTCACTGTACCACCTTGCGTAATAACAGTTGCCATATTTCTCGTTTCTTCACCTCTAAATTAATACCACTATTTACACAACCATCTTTCTTTTATGATACAATCATCTCGTGCAATTTCCTTGGTATAATACAAATTCTCAAGGGGGGTGATTCGTTCTCTCTAAGCTCACTCACTAAATACAAAAGAATCAGCATGAAGTTCAAGTTTCAACAAGACGGTCAGATAAGAAAACGTGCCCTTCTTGTTTAACTCTGGAAAGATGTTCTTCCGCAAGCATAAATCATCTCTATCGAAGGTCAACAACATCAAACTTCAGGTTACCGTTCATATAGACATGAGAGCAATGCTCATAAATTGGGCTTCCATCGGAAGGCTCCTCATGGGGATGAAATCCACGTTGCTGACAGTTGCGAATTACTGACACACCGCCAGGATCAGACAGATGAAATATACCATGTGGACTGGATCGCCAGCAAATGCAGAGTTCTAATTAGCAACAGTTAAATATAATAATGATGCAATAGAAAAGGTGAATTAGGTTATTCTGGAAATAAGTACAATGAGCACTCTAAATTGGAAATGAGCAAAAACACAAAAAGAAAATGCACCTTTTTGTATCTGTAGGGGCCATGACAATTGCAATTGCCTCTGGTAACATGATCTAAAACAAAGGCATAAAATAAATTGTTTCATCAAGATACAATCACAATAATATATAAGAATTCTTTTTCCCAAAAAGAAATTCTATTCTACATGAAGCTGCTGACCAAAGTCAATGTCAGATATTACAAGCTGTAACCCTATCATGCAATCATAATTGAGAAGCAATCAGCCGATAGGTTCCTAAGCAAGCTAGGAAACCCTCCCCCAAAAATTAGCTATTGAGATGGAAGAAACAGCATGCTGAAGTACACTATTGATCAGCCCATGCTACCCAATGTGGGACTTAGGTATCCCATACTTCCTTGCCCCGATCATTAGCTAACAGCAGAGTAATTAATTCATTGGGTTCATAAATTGACCAAGAAACCCCCCTTGAAACCTACCCTCCATATCACTCATTAAAAGAGCTACTACATAGGGAATAAGAAAAGGATAGAGTTCAGTAAAAAGAAAGAATAAAGAAAGCACAAAGTCCAACATCAACAAGACTATAAGAATTTCTAATCAGTAAAGTAGAATTAAAGAACTTATTGCCACCATTAGAGCTACAAAAGAACACTTCATTTTAACCTAAAAAGTGAAAGAGAGAAGAAGAAAAATAATAGTCCTCTTACCTGGTATGAATAATGTGTATGGAGATCTACTGATGACATGAAACAAGTCTGTGATGGGTGTGTCTGTAATCCAAATGAAAAATTAACCAGACAAAAGAGATGACATTTAAAGCTTTAATACCAAAAAAAAAATGGATGAAAGAAATGGTCAAGGGAAGGGAAGAAGAAAAGGACAAAACATAAAATATGCTAGAAAATTTGCCACAGAAGCTTGCCCTTTCTCAAATGGGGCCTAGCAATTGCATAAAAACTACTAACACACTTACCAACAAATCAACGTGTTAAGGGATCTCAAGCAGTATTTAAAAGTATGATTCACACATAGGAAGGAAGAAATGATCACCTATGATGTAGAGATAATAGATCCAAGATATTTTAATAGAAGCATACAAATTCTTAAATTTGTTGGAGTTAAATATCTCATCTCAAAGTTCTTTCTAATGCACCATAAATTCTTTCTTGTCAATTACCTCCCTTTTATTCTTACAAAACCCGCATCTGTTGCATTCCATGCAACAACAACAACAACAAAGCCTTATCCCATTAAATAGGGTCGGCTACATGGATCATACGACGCCATTGTGCTCTATCAAAAACTGAATCCTTGGTTAAGTTATTGACCAGGAGATCCCGCTCAATGACCTCGTTGAGCGTTCTCTTTGGCCTTCCTCTATTCCTTTTAACCGGGCTCCATACTATTTGATCCACCCTCCTCACTGGCGCATCCCTTGGCCTTCTTTGTACGTGTCCAAACCACCTAAGACTGTTCTCTACCATTTTCTCCTCAATAAATGCCACTCCAACTCTTCCCCGTATTTGTTCATTACGAATCTTATCTTTTCTTGTATGCCCACACATCCATCTCAACATCCTCATCTCAGCTACCCCAACTTTATGCTCTTGCTATCCTTTTAAAGCCCAACATTCACTTCCATAAAGCATTGCTGGTCTTATAGCAGTGCGATAAAACTTTCCTCTTAATTTATCTGGTACTTTCCGATCACATATAACCCCAGTAGCCTTTCTCCATTTAAATCACCCAGTTTGAATTCTATGATTAACATCCTCCAAAATTTCACCATCCTTCTGTATAATTTATCCCAAATATTTGAACTTATCTATTTGTGGAATAACTTGATCTCCCAATTTGACCTCCAAGTTATTTCTAACTTGCCTCTTATCAAAATTACAATGCATATATTCAGTCTTACTTCTACTCAGACGAAAATCCTTCGACTCTAAAGTACTTCTCCATAACTTAAGTTTAAAATTAATCTCTTCTCTTGACTCTGCCACAAGAACTATATCGTCTGCAAAAAGCATGCACTTAGGGATTTCTTCTTGAATAGGCTTGGTTAGAACATCCACTACTAGATTAAATAAATAAGGACTCAAGGATGATCCCTGATGAAAACCAATCCTTATGGGAAAATTCTTTGTTTCGCCCCCAGACGTTCTTACAGTAGTTGTTACCCCCTCATACATATCTTTTATTGCCTTGATATATGCCATGCGCACACCTTTCTTTTCCAAAACTTTCCAAAGCACCTCCCTTGGTACTCGATCATACGTTTTTTCTAAGTCAATGAAGACCATATGCAAGTCTTTTCTTTTGGTCCGGTACCTTTCCATTAACCCCCTTAATAAATGAATCGCCTCTATTGTAGACCTACCCGGCATAAAACCACACTGATTCTCAGAAATATCAGTCTCTAATCTCAACCTGTGTTCAATTACCTTTTTCCACAACTTCATAGTGTGACTCATAAGCTTTATCCCTCTGTAATTTGCACAATTTTGAATATCCCCTTTATTTTTGTAAATAGAAACTAAAGTACTTTTCCTCCAGTCATCAGGCATTTTCTTAGAACTTAAGATTACATTAAATAATTTAGTAAGCCACACCACCCCCACTTCGCCTAAACACTTCTAAACTTCAATAGGAATACCGTTAAGTCCAACAGCTTTACTATTTTCCATTTTCTTAAGCGCCTCTTTAACCTCGTCAACACGGATCCTACGGTAAAATGCCAAATTTAGTTCAACTTCTCGTGTTAAATCCCCGAGCTCATAACTCGACCCTCCTCCCTCGTCATTAAATAATTTGTAAAAATAGGTCTCCCACCGTTCTTTAATATCACCATCTGCAATTAAAACCTTGCCTTCTTCATCCTTAATACATCGTACTTGATCCAAATCCCTCGATTTCCTTTCCCTGTCTCTTGCAATCTTGTAAATCTTTCGTTCTCCCGACTTTGTCCCTAGCTCCTTATAAAAATCCTCAAAAGCTTTAAAACGAGCTGCACTCACCGCCTTCTTAGTTTCCTTCTTAGCTAAACGATACTTTTCCCAATGTTCAGTATTATTACCTAAGTGTATAGCTTTGAAACAGTCTCTCTTGTTCTTAACTTTCTCTTGTACGTCCTCATTCCACCACCAAGTCTCTTTATCTAGTCGACCAAAACCTTTAGATTCTCCCAAAATTACTTTAGCAACCGTTTGGACCTTCTCAGCTATTTCCTTCCACATGATATTAGCATTTTCCTGCGCCTCCCAAACCCTTTCATTTAACATAGTTCTTTTAAAAATTTTCCTCTTCTCCTCCTTTAACTGCCACCACTTGACTCTTGTGTTTAAAACATGTTGGCGTTTTTCCTTCCTACACTTAATACGCATGTCAAGGACCATTAACCTATGCTGGGTTGTCACCCCGTCCCCTGGAATCACTTTACGATTTGTACAAAGTCTTCTGTCATGACTCCTTACCAAAAAGAAATCAATCTGTGACCTGTGGACCCCATTCTTGTATGTGACCAAATGCTCCTCCCGCTTCTTAAAGCACGTGTTGACAATCTTAAGATTGTAAGCCAAGAAAAACTCAAGAATAGATTGTCCTTCATTATTAATCTCTCCAAAACCAAAACCACCATGAGCCCCTGCATATTGCCCTGCCTCCTTACCAACATGACCATTAAGGTCTCCACTAATAAAAATCTTCTCAGTAAGTGGTATGCTCTGAATCAACCCCTCCAAATCTTCCCAAAATTTTTTCTTAAGGTGTGCTTCTGTTCCCACTTGAAGTGCATAAGCACTAATAACGTTGATTGTATCCCTTCCAATAATTATTCTTAAAGATATAATTCTGTCGTCAATCCTTTTCACATCCACCACATTCGTCTTCCACTCTTTATCCACAATGATACCAACACCATTCCTCGTACCTGTTTTACCTGTGTACCAAAATTTGAACTCATTGATTTCCCGAGATTTTTCTCCAACCCATTTAGTTTCCTGAAGGCACAAGATGTTAATCTTTCGCTTTGCCATTTGGCCCACCACCTCCCACGCTTTTCCAGTCATAGTCTCAATATTCCAAGTGCCAAATCTAATCTTTCTCTCCTGAACTAACTTCTTTAGCTGTCTCCGTCCGTAAGAGAGCGGTAGCCCTTGCTCATTTAACACTACATCCAGGCAACGATGCAGCGGCCCTTGCTCACTTCTCACTGTACTCGAGCCATACAGCTCGTTACTTACGGGCAACGACCTAGTATTAGCGCAATATCTCCGTATGTCCATGTTCATAAGATTCGACAAGTTTTTACGTTAGCTGTCGGGGCCTAACACAACCCTCCTCCTTTACCCGGACTTGGGACCGGCTACATGCATAGGCGGATTTCAAAGTTCTTTCTAATGTAGATCCAAGATATTTTAATAGAAGCATACAAATTCTTAAATTTGTTGGAGTTAAATATCTCATCTCAAAGTTCTTTCTAATGCACCATAAATTCTTTCTTGTCAATTACCTCCCTTTTATTCTTACAAAACCCGCATCTGTTGCATTCCATGCAATTCAATATAATTTCCAGTTAAGCTCTAAGCAGGGATCAGATACATGATATAATTCTTGTTGCCACCTCACAGGTACAAACAACAGATTCTTTGATAGGATTAAACTGAAAAAAGAAGAAAACTTCCACTCATGAGGATAAAGGAGAACTTACATGTATCCAGCCTAAAGGAAAAAGTGATAAACGGTCTTGAACTTCAAATATCTCTTCCTCATTCAATGTTTGGCACTGAAAAATAAAAGATATTAACCGCATAATTATAGAATGGGAAAATAAGGAGAAAATATAGAAGAGTAAACGACACAAGTAGATTAAGATATTAACAAACGATAAAACTGTATTTCCTACAATCTTGTATTTCAAACTGTTACGTGTTGAATAATCAAATAATCAGTATCTTGTTAATCATGGCATATGATAACCAGTATCTTGTTTCCAATAATTGGCCATACCAATATTAAGTTCACTAAAATAGACAACAGAACTGGTTGTTGGAGTAGGATTCTCTCACATGATCTACAGTGGAAATGGAGTTTCAAGCAATGCTTCGACTTAAGTAGTTATGAGTTATCAATAATATCAATAGAAAAGTGCAAAACCTCTCCTAACAAAAACAATTTGCAAAACCTCATCAGTCATCACTCGTGCATCTCAAAGTCAACGTGGAGTTAAACATTATATTATTCACCAAAATGGGTCTAACTGGAATTAGCCCCTACACATGAAAGTTGCCCTTTCAAGCATTAAATAGTAAAGGGTTAGATCACATTGTGGTCGAGGGAAAGTAATATAGATCACAACACTTAGCCAAGAACTTAAAGATGATCGTTTTCTTACCGTGTCGGGAGTTGATTCCTGCTTTGGGATTATGAGTGTAGTAATATGGAAAACCCTGTTTCTCTACAGCCCCACAGATTTCAAACACCAAAAACTATTATTAGAAATCAAGACATCTAGAAAATGACAATAACAACAACAAGCTTTATCTTACTAGGTGGGATCTAGAAAATCACAACTCTGATTTAAAATTTTGACTGCTCTTACCAAGGACCCTGCAAGAACACCACATGTCTCTAGGTTTTTCCGTGTATTTTCCTGAGCCAATCTCAAAAAATCATCCATCATTTTGACAGGCTGCAACACAAAATTACACGAAAGTAAGATGACTTTGACTTAGTATAACGAACAAGTAATCATAATGGCCAAGAGAAGCAAAGCAACACATACTTTCTAAAAGAATTATGGCACTTACAATATGTAGGCGTTGATATCCAGCAGGACCAACTGGAGAATCCGGAGAAGACTTAGCCGGTCCTGGTCTTGGATCTGCAACTCTTGAAGGAGGAATTGGGGCATATTCTGGCTGAACCTGAGCAAGAACTGGAGGGGGTAAAGGTTGCTTAATGTTGAGCAACTGGAAGTGACTATCCCCTGATTCATTCAAAAGAGGAGGACATGACTCATCAGCAGGACGTGACCAACTTCCATCATCCAAGGAGAGCACTGAATCCATTGTGGACATGCCTGTTCCTGGATCACCCTCTTTAACTGCCACAAGATCATATTTTCCATCCTGATTCAGACTATCAACATTGACAACAAAAATAAAAAGTGTTAAAATTTTACAACTAGTAATATTTCAGGTAGAAAGCTAGATAAAACACAGTAAAGTGACAATTAACAAACAGACTAAACTTCTAATACGATTTCTTTTTAAAGAAAGAACAATCTAGATAAAAAAGGGGCAGGGGAACTTCCATAAAGGAAGTACACCACAATAGCCAGAGTAAGCACCACTAAAATCATGCCAAAGATTAGAAATGATTAAAAAGGCCTACTAAAAGAGAGAACGGATGTTTCTAACCTTGAATTCTCAGCACTAGTTAAATCACTACTGCTTGGATAGTGAACCTGCAAACATCCAAAACAAATATCTATATTTTATTAAAAGCAAAAACTATCTTAATTAGCACAAAACTAGAATGCCACCCTGTAATAGCACCTTCATTCCTGCACTTGGTCCAAGCCACTGGCCCCGAAGACCATTTGGTCCCAAAAATGAGTGCCTGGATAGAGTCTCCTCCTTGGGAAGAGGGAAACTAAGAGATCTACACATTCCCACAAGCAATTATCATATCCCATCATTAAGCATATGCCTACATATACTTTTTGAAAAATACACCTTGAAAGCAAAATGTGAGGAAACTAATATTCGTTGAATCAAATCACAACTCACAACATACAAGCTGCTGAAAAACAAAGAGGAGGAGCCAACTGAAGATGTTCAGAGTGAAATAAATTTGAGTTGTGAGAGAAAGTATATATATAAGCAACCAAGATACGCAAATAAGGCATTGATATTTATTATAGTGAATACAAAAGTGGTACACAACAATTCTTTCAAAACTTATAACAGAAAACAAAATCATAATCAAATACTAACTTCGAACTTTTCTCTTATCTATTTATTCTTTGATTCTTCCTTTTGGAGGGATGGGGGAGAATGTGGACACAAAGGAATGTAAACCATGAAACATGCAAAATTGAACTTATTTAGGAGTAAAAACAACAAAAAGAACTTAATGGTAAAAAGAGGAGTCAGAACTCAGAACATTGAAAACCAACCAACCTAGCTCAAATTTGATGAGAAAAGTAATGATGTCCTGGAACGGCTAAAACCAAAGAGGTTCCATGGAAAAATGTAGCTCTTACTTACATGCAGGCCTCACATAGAAATAGTCCAAAAGAATAGAATACAATTAGAACAAGAAACATACAGTTTCTGAAACTGCTTGTCCATAGGCACAGCATTTGAAAATACGTAATGACCACCGTTATTATTATATTCCCATGAAGACTGCAGACCCAACCTAGCAGGCTGCGGCTGTATCAAGCCAAGAAAAAACAGAGGAAAAAGAAAGGGTTAATGGGTATAAACCGCATGTAGGCAAATAAAGCAAAATATTTGAAGTCTTGAGAATTTGACAACTGCTTCACAGACATGTCATGATAATTCAAAAGGAAATAAATATAAAATATTATAAATTCTCTCAAGAACACAAATGGTATCTTGATCAGAAAAAATGGAAAGCAAGCCAATAAAATGAAATTTGTGCAGCACACAGGTAAGCAACACAAACAATGCATCATCAATAGCTTACCTGTTTAGAATCCATTCTTGAGTAAGAATTATTATTGACAGCAGGCCATTCCAAAGATGAAGTCACTGAACTGTGCAAAGCCTTGTTGGATTCATTAACTTTAGGAAATACAGCATTCCCATGTAACTCGTTCAATTCATTAACCTTTTTGAATTCTGGCTTCAAAGATTCAAGCTCATCCAATACAGCTAGCAATCTCTGAGATGGAAGAGTGAAAGGAAAATAAAGTAATTACCGCATATTGGACTGTATTTAAAACAAAACAAAAAAAAGATAAAATACATCCACCTAACAAAATAGCAAACAACGCAGTTTCTTACCCTCTTATACGCTGCTTTTTCTTGGGGAAGTGAACCTTGGTAATCTCGATGAAATGGTATGGTTTCAGAAACCAAACTTAAAAAGAAAAAAATCATTTACAGTTAAAGAAAAATATAAAAGTTTAAACACAATTTAACTGCAACGTTACCAGTTCATAACTGAGGAAATCAAAGGATTTTTTTTTCTCATCAATTTACCTTGAAAATCTGAGAAGTATGACATACAAGTCAACTATATTGTTCTCCTCCCGGTAGATATTAGCCTAATTGCAAGATATAAAATAATTACTCCATAAAATCACCAAGAAAAATAATGAAAATCCAAAAGCAAGCCCCAAATGCATAGGTCAAAGTTAATCTAAATGTAACTTTATGATAGGAAAAAAAAAATTCTTCCATGCAGATATGACCATCTGTTTGCATGTGTCTTACTCAATATAAAGATGTTTAAAAGAAAAAAAAATCAAAGAAAGCACCTCATCTGCACCACCTGGACAAACCTTAGTCACATCTTGACATTCAGACTTGTTTGATAGAAATCATATTTCTATTTATAACAATTTAGCATGCCTGAAGATGAAGAGCTTTTCTATTCGAAACACACATTTCATTCAGCAAAAGCAACAGTAATCTAGAGTTGATTGATTCAGCCTTCAATCTACCCTCAACCGTGAAGGAAATTATTGATTTTGGTACATCGAGATTATTGCAGAGTAGTTATATTGATTAGCATCTTTCACTTATCAGTAATTATAGATCCATCACATTATTTTAAGTCCTCTACATAGAACTTACAATAAGCTAATTTATCCATGTAAGTTCCCTAAACTCGACTGGATGCTGTCCAATCCTAGTAAGAAGGAGATCAAGTTTCAGTCCCCCTCCAACCTTAGCTTGTTGGAAATCTGCTCATTTTCTCTATACCGATGGCGAACGATGGTAGGATATAGAATATAAACCAATAAAGAATAGAAACTAGCATTCATATCGCTGCACAACAACTTCTTAAGGCATCTGTCTAAGACGCAGGAATAAAAGGACCACCATTGCCCTTTAACTTACGAATTTGTAATCCGTAATTACAAAAGACCTCTTGCATATGCACGGACAAATCACGGTTTCTCTTCACAGCTTCGAGAAACTTCGAGATGAAATCGCTAACTAAAGAGAATTAAAACCCTAACATCCCTACATCTAGAACTAGAATTAAGGGGGAAAAAATCCAGTACGACAGAGGAAAGAGGGAATGAAAGACGCGCAGGATAAGGAATTTTAAGGGATACCTGTTTGAGAAGATTATCGGCAATTCGGTAATAATAATGGAGGGGTATGCGATTGTCAACCTCCACTTTGCGAGCGACGGAGTTTACGTTGATCTTCATCTTCTCCGGCAAGGAACGCCAGTGCTACAGAGCTCGAATCGACGATCCTGCGAGCCACGCACGAGTATCTGTTTCTCTGGGAACGAGTACGGCTCTGAGTTGAAAGAATGATCAAACAGTCAGGCGTGCGAGTCAAGCTTAAGTGCCAAACTCGTCGTCGTTTCGAAGAAGGAAGCTGCGTCGTAAACGCATAATATGCTATGTCGAAAATTCACGACATCGTGAGGTAACGAAAATTAAAAGTTGTAGCTGCTAGTCATTTTCGGCAGCTTTTTATTTATTTATTTATTTGGGGTTTGGCATGTTTCAACAAAGAAAACTCTCTCCATTTCAATTTTCATGGATATAAAATATTAAGAAAATTATGAATGGCATGAGTATTTTTAAAGCGTCAGATATTGCACAACTCCATGACAACATCTTTTTTTTTTGTTGCCCACCCGGTTCACCGGAGCTTTGCCCCGACTACATCCGGATCCGACCCGCGTCGCGCACCTGGCTATGGTGGGTGAGTCTCCCAACAGGGATTTTCTGCATTCGTCAAGGCTCGAACTCGAGACCTCACTTAAGCGATACTAAGCCGCTTACCACTTGGACCAACTCCTGTTAGTTCGTGACAACATCTTTGATCAAAAAGAAAATTCCAATACAACATCCCAAACTATAAAAGTAGATGTTATGTTAACTATTTTTTAAGGAACTATATTTTTAAATTTGTTCAAAATTAGCAATTGAACATTTACAATTCAGGAAGTTTTAATTCAACTTATATAAGCTAACACTTAGTCAGTTTTCATTAAATTTCACTAGCGTAGCTAATTATATGCAATCGGGAAAAGAAGGTGGAAAGGGGTCTATATGGACATGAACCACCTGCTCCGATTTTCACTGTTAATCAGTCCGCCTCCATTGTGCAGAAGTCCGTGGATGCAAATGGATGAGTTAAGGAGGTTAATCCAAAAGGTAATATTGAAAATCTGAAACAAAGAGACAGAACAATTGGATCAAAATTAACTTAAATAGATTGTGTATTTCGGATGAGCTCAAAAGGAAGCAAGTATTTGTACAAAGAAACCGACTGTTAAGTCCTCCACGCTTAGAAATATCAACTTGTTTCATAAGAAAAGCATATGATTAAACATAAATCAAAAACTTTAATTAGGTTTGATTTACTCGACTCAGAGGAGGATGTGTTGGTGGCTTGCCCTTCAACCGCCCTCAAAAGTTTACCCAGCAACTTCTCTTTCCAGTTAAATTCACCAACCATGCCTTATATTTATAATAACACTTTAGCTTTGCCAGCAGCCTTCAAGGACATTCTCGTTCTCTTTTTTAAGCGTATTTGTATATTGGTTTTGATCATATTGTATCAACAGAAAGATTTTGGTAGGTAATATTGTTGGTCGCTCTATATCGAATTAACCTGGAAATTACTACCCACTTAACTAACCTGGCTGCTTAAACGGGGAACACTCCCTAGTTTCCTATATAATGCGATACAATTCGGTACTCATTTTTATCATGAATCGAAAGCATATCTCACACAAGCTTCGATCCATTATTATGGCATTCCAAGGGAGTGTCACACTCTGCATTTTAGCTTTAGCTCTGCTTAACGTCTCTCCATTCTCTAAAAACTTTGGTACCTATCCACAAAATGCTTGCTTTGATCCATTCGTGCTCATGGTTATTTTTGCTGATATTGATCAGTAATCTCTTGACAGGTGTTAATGCCGACGATGACGAATATGGGGGAGCCGGGGGTGGAGCCGGAGGTGGTGGGGCGGGGTTTGGTGGTGCTGCCGGGGCTGGAGTTGGCGGTGGTAGCGGCGGGGCTGGGTTTGGTGGCAGTCCCGGAGGTGGACTAGGTGGTGGAGTTGGTGGGGCTGGGTTTGGCGGTGGTCCCGGAGGTGGGGCTGGGTTTGGCGGCGGCGCCGGAGGGGGAGTGGCTGACCCTGGCCAAATTGCGTCCGAAGCCTTGCTCTGTTTCAATGATAAATACGTAAGCACGCAAGAGCCATATACATAATGTTTTAAAGTAAAATATTAGTAGTGATTAGTGATTACACTAATGAAACAGATATATGGTAGCTGTGAAGAATCAAGTAGACTGAACGAGAAAGGGTACCTGAACGTGCCACCGGAGAAGACAGAAGAGTTCTGCGAGGGGCCATGCGCGTTGGAGACAAGCTTGGTGCTGAACTGCATCCAGAAAGTGTTCAGCGACTTCTTGTTCGGCAACAAGGCAACCATAAACGACGTCGAGGCAACCATCACAGCAGGATGTGGCTATGGCCATGAAAGAGGTAATTAACTAAATCCCCACACATATATATAATCAGTGGGATCAGAGATTAATTAACGATGATATATAAGAGAGCTCTGTATTTATAATATGCAGGGGACTTCAGTGTGGCCAAGCACATCCAGAATTATGAAGGAAGCGGTGGACGCAAGGCCGCCAACATTCAACTTATGTGGGTGCTTGCCTTAATCATAATGGGGCATCTTACTACTCTCGCTTTTGTTTAAATCCATGGCGTTCATCAATTGTCAGTTAATTTGTGTTTGTGCTCTTATGATACCTGATCATTATTGTTTGAATCTTGAAAAATACCACTATTTCAGTTTGTTCAAATAAAAATTAAACAGAGTATTAATACTCGCCCTTCCTTTTACACGCAAATCACAAGACACCTAGTATTGATAATTCAACAACCTACTTTCAGGTGATTGCATGTTTCTTTTCAAATCAGTACCTCTAGATTAGGACCTGGGATTAAGCTAAAAGAACACCTTTTTTCATTAATTATGTATTTGAAACAATAACATTATATTTTCGCCCTCAAAAACATAAAAACACACGCACTCGTTTGCAGAAACACAAAGTATGAATGAATCTGCGCAGGAATATAATATATATAATGGACATGGAAATTTAAGGGATGATTTTCATGTGCTTGAGCCTTGCGATCCACATCCTAACGCTCTTGAAACTGTCAGCGAATCCCAAGAACCCATACTCTTTACTCTTATTCATGCTGGACACGTGCTGGAACTTGAAATTTGACACTACTTTAAACGGGAGATAGCTCGCTATCCCCTCCAGCTTCGTCTTGTACAGCCCATGCTTCTTTACTATCTCCTCCCAAACTTCACCCTTGTTCCTTATCATCTCTACAAAATCAAACCCTTCTTCTTCCTTGTATTCCACAAACTCCACATTAAACTCTTCGCTCAGCGCCTTCCAGATCTTCTTCCACGTAAACAAGTCACCGTTTGTGCTATTGAAAGCTTCGTTTTTGGCCTTCGGAGTCACCGCCTCCCACACGTGTTGCTCCGCCAGCACCCCTGCGTCTGTCATGTCGCAGAAATGCTCCGTGTACCTGTTCCCCGGGTACCGAAAGGCAGCCCTTCTTGGCGGCAGACCGCCGCATAAGCCGCCAGCATAACCAGAGCGTTGTGTGTGCCCCTTGTTGAGGCGCCTATGATGATGGAGGCACGGTGGATAGAGTAGGTGAGAGACGGCTCGTAGGAGGCGATGAGGTCTTCCAGCGTGTAGTAGAAGTTCGGGTAAGGGAGGCGGGGCACGGACTCGTGGAAGGGCGGGTCGTGAGAGGCGAGGTGGCGAGAAAGGACTGGGTCGTAAATGGGGCGATCGGGGAGAGCTTGGCACTTGTGTCTTCGGTGTCCAGGGCGTCGAAGGCGGTGAAGTGGTGGAGAACGGAGGGTGGGAACCATGTCCGAAGGGGACGACGAGCCGCGCCGTAAACTTTCCAGGGGCCGCGGAGAGAATCGGGACGGCTCAAGGTTTCGGCCAGGCTGACGCCAGTCAATCCGGTAATGCCCCCAATGAGTGCTACGAAGTTGTTGTTAGCTGATAGCTCCATGCTGTGAATTTCGTGGATGATGGCCCTTTGGAGCTGTATTTTAAGACTTAGTCCACCTAAAATATAGATTAAATTTTCTTCCTTATTTATCCCCAAGTATATTCTATGCTTTAAAAAAAAAACTTCCTTACTTGCCCAGTAATATTATTTCCTTGACTCCTTGTATGATTTTAAGCAACTTAGTCAACAACTTTTTATTTGAAGGTTACATCTTATGTATTCTAAGCAATTCGCCGGCAGGTTAGTTCAGAGTTCCCCCTCAATGAAATATAATAATATGCCAATAAGTGGAAGTAGAAGACAAACGACCGTCCATGACGCGAACGACATCGCAGCACATATGTTCCTAGATATTTGTGACTTATAATTGTGAAGTTAATAATGCTAGCTTTAAGTCACTTTATAATTTGCACCAACATGCCATGGGAGATTTATAGTGGGGTATATATATTTTGAAGCTTTGTATCAATGAATACACACATGAAAGCACTAGGCATTGGGAAAAGTGAGAAGTATCTATTTGGAAGAAGCATGATGATGAGGAGGAGGAGAAACTAGAGTTGAATAGAGGAGTTGATTCCAGGAATCTGGAATGCCAGGAAGGCACCAATGGCTGCAGTCTTGTGGCATGGTCGCCGTGGTCGGAGGAGTCAGGCCTCTGTAAAAAGAAGGGTGGCCATCTTTTCTGTAATCTGTCATCCTTGAAATGTTGAGGTAAAACACAGGCGTCTTCATGTCTTCCATCACACTCTCCAGTATTCTCATCGTCCATGGATACTCCCCAACATAGCTCTCGTTCCTTATAGGCTCTCTCTCCCCATCGCATTTCCCTCCCGACTTCCATTGCCCCCCTCTGCAATATTATTTCATTTAGGAACTTCCTTGAGAAAACAAAACTTCATTCTTCATGGTCATTCGTCAATTTACCTGTAGTGAGAAGCTGAAAATCCAGTGAAGAAGACCCTCGTATGCGTTCTGTCAACTTTGGAATCCACCCATTTCGCCCATGTCTTGAGGGCTTTGTTCAGTGCTTCCTTCACATCTAGTCTGTCGTACACATGGTCTCCTTCTTGAAAATAGTTTCTACTGCAACAGCAAACAATTATACTGATTCATGAGTCTAGGTTTATGATACATTTATGTCATTCAGTAAATTGGATTTTAGCTTATTCTTACCCATTTTTAGTCTTATGGTGATTCCACCAGTGGCCGGTATTGAATATGATAATATCAGCATCATGGTACTGAGATTTGGATGCCTGCATCATGTCAAGCCTCAGGGTTTCGTTCAAATGTGTGGAATTCTTCCATTCTTGGACAAGAAACGGTGATTTTATGAAGTCTATAGAGCATCCATAGTCCTGCGTATACATGGTAATTAATCAAATATCAGTGAGCATGCTGCAATTAATAGTAATATATATATATATATATATATATATATAGTTTGCGGCTTTAATAACTTACTTCGAATCTGTAAGAATGAAAACCTTGAGTCCTCAACTCTCGTCGGGCTGAAACCAGGGACATTTTGGTCTTATCTTTGAGAGATTCCCTCAAAGAACACACAAGAGACTGCCACATGTTCCTGTTCAAGGAGTCGCCAACAAACACCATCCTTTTCCCTCTCAACAATCTCAGCATTTTCAGCCCATCGAAACTATTGCAAGAAAATGGACTCAAGCGAGGTATAGGATCATAAGCAAGAAGAGAGATCATTCAGTTAATGAATATTGACCTTGGAATGTGACATCCATGAGGCTTCCATAGGTACTTGAGATAATCGGAATCAGGGCGTCGATTCTTGAAGCAGTTGAAGGCGTCGTCGAGAAAAGGGCAGGAGCCAGGAGGATAAGGAGATCGTGCACGGTTGTCAAGAACCCAAGCTCCATCAAAGATGTCGCAAGAAGCTAAGTCTCTGATGGTTTTAAATTCGTGAGCAGGGTCGAGGGATATCTCTGCGGCAGTAGCAGAAGAGAAGACGTCGGAAGAAAGAAGGAAGCGAGAAGCAGCGATGGTGACGGCGGAGGCTGTGGAGGAGGAGGAGGGAGAGTAATCATAGAGATATGATCTGGAGAGGAGGAGGAGCGAGAAAAGAAGGAAGACGGTGAGAATGTGGTGGGTTCTTGGACGACAGAGAGGGTGTAGAGTTCTTGGGAATTCCTTGATAGCGAAGAATAGTTTCTTGAAGAACGCCATTAGAGATCTCAGAGGTTCTAAGCCGCCTTTAGATTATTACTCAGTGTCGTAAAGATAGTAATAAATCTGGATACTCTGTCTCTGAGAAACGGCATCGTTCAGTTATCCAACGGTGCTGATGAGCAGAAACCGGGTGCGTGCAACCTGAGAGTACTTCTTTCTGCATTCAACAGAAACTTGCCCAGGAGGAGAAGAGGAGAAATGACCGTGCCTGGTATGAACTAAACAAATTGTGGCAGGTGGGACCCACTGGTTATTGGCCGTGGCAATACTGACGGACGATGGGTTTTTTTATCTTTTTTAAACATTTTTAAAGTTAAATCTTTCTGACTCGGAAAATTGATGCCGAGAGTATGTTAATTAATTTATTATATTAAATAAATTAATTGATATAATATTTTTTAAAATATGATAATAATTAATCTCTATTTTATTTAATTATTAATGATAAAATATTAATAAAAATAATTTAAGAAAAAAAATATAAATATAGAAAATAATAAATTTTATATTTATCATTAATATTTATTTTTTTAATTAGACTCTATATTAAAGGGTGAGTATAAATTTTTATTTAGTTTATCCATTTTTTTTCTCCTATAACTTTTCCTTTAATAGTGGGATTATTTAACCCCAAATTAATTATTATATAAACAGCGACGTACCCACGCTATCACAGAAAAGGAGTCTAGATAGAAAAATTCCAGCTTTTGCATGCCTCCAGCTTTTGCAGAGGGTTACGTTGCTGGGAATTGGGAGCATTTGTAATTATAGTGATAGCGATTTGCTTTGTGGGCGAAATACCATTTAAGGACAATAACTTAACTCTGAGGCTAGACCTGATGCAGACATCCCAGTCTCAGTATCATGATTTTATTTTATACAAATTTTAAAAAAAAGATTGGACTTACTTAAGAATACAGTGAAATCTATTTTATTCCTAGACGATATCAATATCATGTAGGATAAGTTGTTTATTACCTTCAAACGTAAACTTTGATACCTAGGAGTTAGAACGTATCTCTAAACGCTGAGACTAGAATTATAATAAAATAATACTTCTTAAAAATTGAATACGCTCTAAATAACAACGTATCCTATTTTTTCACAAAACCCATAGACGAGAGTCAGTATCATGATTCTGATATCATCATATTCTTCATGAATGAGCATGATTGTTTAATCCGGCCTCATCAAGAAGGAAGCCATGTCTGAGCAAATTGGGCTCAATAGGTCACGCAACTACGGCATTACGCCTAAATTCCATATGTCATGTTGTGCACTGACGGATAGCTAATAATCATAGTCCACAACTTCACTTGCTACCCTTGATGTCATTCGCCTTAAGGACGGTCGTTTTGTCTGTTTTCCACTTCTACTTGACCCGTAATAATTAGCACATTACTCCTCCCATGCTTAACATATCATCCAATTGAAAAATTTATCTTGTTTTAATATATAAATTATATTTTTTTATTTATGATTTTTTTTAAATTATTTTTATTAATACTCATTCAATATAATATCAAGTAAAGAATTTAAAAAAGTTAATCGAGATATTTTAAAAAATATATATTATATTAATTAATTTTATTAATGTAATTAAATTATTTAAATAATTTTTATATTACATTAATAATCAGTGGAGTATTTTATTTGATTGAGAAGTGGGGAAAAACTCTCCATGATGAGAGCGACTCTCAACTCACAGCCTGCTGGCGAATTGCTTTAGTGCCTATTTGGGTCTGCGTTTGAGAATGGATTCTGGGGTAAAATCTCGGTTTGAAAAATTTTTATACAAACAGCAATTTTTGTTGAGAATTGATTTTGGACAAAACCTCGGTTTGAAACTTAGGTTTTGAATAAGCTACTGAAAATAGCTTTTTTCCTTTGAAACCTAGGTTTTAGATTATCCAATTACTATTATACCCTTACTTTTTCTTACACCCTCTCTCCTCTTTTTTCTTTATTATCTCTCATCTCTCTTCTCTTATCTCTATTTTTCTCTTTCCTCTCTCCTCTCTTATCTCTCTTTTTCTCTCTCCTCTCTCCTCTCTACACTCTCTTCTCTCTCCTCTTTCTTCTCTATCATCTTTCATCTGTCTTACTTTTAATCATATCATACCCTTTTTAGTAATTTACCAATATAAAAAGTGATTATACTACTAATCATCAAAACATCTTTATTCCCAAAATCTATTCTTCCCAAAATCTATTCTACCCAAAATCTATTCTCCATAATCTATTCTTCCTAGAATCTATTCTCCAAAAGCTAATCCAAACACACCCTTAAAAGGAAAAAGAAAATAAAAGAAAAGTAGGCTTGAATTGATTAAGTGCGTGTTTGGCACTACGGTTTCAGAATGGATTATGGGGCAAAATTTCGGTTTGGAAAACTTTTACACAAACAGTAATTTTTGTTGAGAATTGATTTTGGACAAAACCTCAGTTTGAAACCTAGGTTTTGAATAAGCTACTGAAAATAGCTTTTTCTTTAAATCTAAGTTTTGGATTATCCAATTACTATTATACCCTTACTTTTTCTTACACCCTCTCTCCTCTCTTTTCTCTATTATCTCTCCTCTCTCGTCTCTTATCTCTCTTTTTCTCTTTCCTCTCTCCTCTCTTATCTCTCTTTTTCTCTTTCCTCTCTCTTCTCTACACTCTCTTCTCTCTCCTCTTTCTTCTCTATCATCTTTCATCTCTCTTACTTTTAATCATATCATACCCTTTTTAGTAATTTACCAATATAAAAAGTGATTCTACTACTAATCATCCAAACATCTTTATTCCCAAAATCTATTCTTCCCAAAATCTATTCTCCAGAATCTATTCTTCCCAGAATCTATTCTCCAAAAGCTAATCCAAACACACCCTAACAACAAAAATACGAAGCGTCAGGGGGAAAGTTTATTTATGCAAGAAAATTTCATCTCTATTTTATGTGGACTTAAACGCACTGCCTTCACAAAGACCATCATTCTCTCCCAGGCTGAATTCTCAGCATGGAGCCACAGACTCCCAACAACTTCGTCGCACTCATCGTCGGCGTCACCAGATTGACTGGCGTCAGCCTAGCAGAAACCTTGACCCGTCCTGTCTGCCTCGGCGGCCCTTGGAAAGTTTATGGAGCGGCGCGGCGTCCTCTTCCGGCATGGTTCCCACCCTCCCACCTCCACCATTTCATTACCTTGGACGCGCTCGACACCGAAGACACACGCGCCAAGCTCTCTCCGATCGCCCACGAGATCACCCATGTCTTCTGGGTCACCTTCCAAATCGTAGACAACGAAGAAGCCAACGTCTCCATGAACGGAACCATGTTAACCAACGTGCTCAACGTCCTCAGGTCCACTCCTTCGTCTCGGCTCCGCCACGTCACCATCCAAACCGGCACCAAGCACTACATGGGCCCCATCAACGACCCGGTCCGTTCTCGCCATCTCGCCTCTCACGACCCACCCTTCCACGAGTCCATGCCCCGCCTTCCTTACCCGAACTTCTACTACGCGCTCGAAGACATAGTCGCCTACTACGCGCCGCCGCTCACCTACTCCGTGCACCGTGCCTCCATCATCATAGGCGCGTCCACAAGGAGCGCTCACAACGCTCTGGTTATGCTGGCCGCTTACGCGGCGGTCTGCCGCCATGAAGGGCTGCCGTTTCGGTACCCGGGGAACAGGTACACGTGGGAGCATTTCTGCGACATGACAGGCGCAGGGGTTCTGGCGGAGCAACACGTGTGGGCGGCTGTGACGCCGAAGGCCAAAAACGAAGCGTTTAACTGCACAAACGGTGATTTCTTTATGTGGAAGAAGATGTGGAAGGTGCTGAGCGAAGAATTTAATGTGGAGTTTGTGGAATACAAGGAAGAAGAAGGGTTTGATTTAGTAGAGATGATGAGGAACAAGGGTGAAGTTTGGGAGGAGATAGTGGAGAAGCATGGGCTTTACAAGACGAAGCTGGAGGAGATAGCTTGCTATCCTCCGTTTAAAGTGGTGGCGAATTTCAAGTTCCAGCACGTGTCCAGCATGAATAAGAGCAAAGAGTATGGGTTCATGGGATTCGCTGATAGTTGCAAGAGCGTCAGGAAGTGGGTCGCAAGGCTCCGGCACATGAAAATCATCCCTTAAATCCCATCGTTTGTGTTTCTGCGAAATAAAATGAGCATGTACGTTATCTTCGTGTTTCTAAGAGTGAACATGGTGCTGTTCTATTTCAAATACGTAGTAAAAACATGATGTTCTAAATTAGCTGTCCCAGATAAATAGAGATACTGATTTGAAATGATAAGCAAAATTAATGGCATGAGACCTTTTTTCTCTAGAGATACGAGCAGGTGACACCTAAGCACCAAGAAATAAAATTGATGATATCAACAGGCGTTGTAGCTCCGGGCCCCCGTGGTTGACTAAAACTCTCTCATATTGACTAAAATATAATAAGATTAACAATAATATAATGGAGAATAACAAGTGATTCTTTACAATTTAAGATTGGATAAACTAAACTAAAACGAAGTAGGTATTAACTAAAATTTCTTTATTATTGAATAAAATGTAATAGACATTAACAAAAATAGAGTGAAAAATAACTTGATATTATGTGCTTATAATAGCTATTAATTCTTGTTAACAAGCTGCAATGAAATCTTAAGGAGTTAACTAATATAATTGTTTGTATCAAATCCCACCTCCATCGCTTGCCAAACAAACTAATTTTATAAAAAAAGACATTCCTCTGGCTCGCAGCCAGGCAACTCCGGTGGTCCACGTTGGATCTCCTATTTCTTTTCTTGTAAAATAAGGGATTTTTATGACTTTTTGTTTCCTAAAATCCTATTTTAGTATCTCACGTGGAAATTCAAGAATCCTTGTTGTTCTTTTATAATTTTGAGGTTCTTTTGTGTTATTTTCCTATTAGTTTTTTAAGATAATGCTCTTCTGATTTTTAATATATAATATATTTAATTAAGTTAATATTAAATTAATAAAATAAGTTAAATTAGTTAATATGAGATATTTTTTCTAAAATAACATAATCAACTTTTTAAAACTCACTTCCTCTCTCTCTTAATTGATTAGTATTAAAGGAGTACTAATAGAGATAATTTAAAAAAATTATAAACATAAAAAATAAATTTTATATTTATAACTAATGTCATTTTTTTAATTACTATCTATATTAAACACAAGACGAGTACTTAATTTGGGTAAAACTAGTAAATGAAGAAGCGTGCCTTAAAAGAACGAATCACATTGTTGCTGACTGTATTTTAAGTATTCCTTATTTGGCAAATTGATGCGGAGAGTATTTTATAGTCAAAGCTTTTGTGCAATTTATCAACACTGTTTTCTATTTGTAGATGTGTTATCCTTAAAATAATAATTACCACCAAAGGCAGCCATCAGCTGCCGACAGTGGGGATTAGGAACAGAAAGTTCCAATATTTTACTTTGTCTTATTCCGCACCAGCCACTGATGGAACGTGCTTGAGGATAAGAAGAAAATTTCATCAATATCTTATCTGGAAACGCAGCAGCCACGTACAAAGAGCATTGTCCTCTCCCACTTCTGTGTCGTCTAGTTGGTCCTGAATTCTCCGCATGGAGCTACAGACTCACAACAACTTCGTAGCACTCATCGTCGGCGTCACCAGATTGACTGGCGTCAGCCTAGCCGAAACCTTGACCCGTCCTGACTGCCTCGGCGGCCCTTGGAAAGTTTATGGAGCGGCGCGGCGTCCTCTTCCGGCATGGTTCCCACCCTCCCACCTCCACCATTTCATTACCCTAGGCCTGGACGCGCTCAACACCGAAGACACACGCTCCAAGCTCTCTACGATCGCCCACGAGATCCCCCATGTCTTCTGGGTCACCTTCCAGATCCGAGACAACGAAGAAACGAACGTTGCCGTGAACGGGACTATGTTAACCAACGTGCTCAACATCCTCAGCTCCGCTCCTCGTCTCGGCTCAGCCACGTCACCATCCAAACCGGCACCAAGCACTACATGGACCCCGTCAACGACCCGGTCCGTTCTCGCCAACTCGCGTCTCACGACCCACCCTTCCACGAGTCCATGCCCCGCCTCCCCTACCCGAACTTCTACTACGCGCTCGAAGACCTCATCGCCTCCTACGCGCCGTCGCTCACGTACTCCGTGCACCGTCCCACCATCATCATAGGTGCGTCCACAAGGAGCACCCACAACGGATTGCTTACACTGGCGACTTACGCGGCTGTCTGCCACCACGAAGGGCTGCCGTTTCGGTACCCGGGGATGAGGTACACGTGGGAGCATTTCTGCGACATGATAGACGCGGGGATGCTGGCGGAGCAACACGAGTGGGCGGCGGTGACTCCGCAGGCTAAAAACGAGGCATTTAATTGCACAAACGGTGATTTCTTTACGTGGAAGAAGATGTGGAAGGTGCTAAGAAAAGAGTTTGTGGAATATAAGGAAGAAGAAGAGTTTGATTTAGTAGAGATGATGAGGACGAAGGGTGAAGTTTGGGAGGAGATAGTGGGGAAGCACGGGCTTTACAAGACGAAGCTGGAGGAGATAGCTTGCTATCCGCCGTTCCAAGTGGTGGCGAATTTCAAGTTCCAGCACGTGTCCAGCATGAATAAGAGTAAAGAGTATGGGTTCTTGGGATTCGCTGAGAGTTTCAAGAGCGTCAGAATATGGATTTCAAGGCTCAGGCACATGAAAATCATCCCTTAACAAATTCCATATCTTGTCTGTTTTCATGTTTCTGAGAGTGAACATGATGTTATTGTTTCAAGTTCGTAGTAAAAACATGGTCTTTTAAATGAGCTTATTGTCCCAGCAGGTAAGCAGAGATACTGGTTTGAAAAGATTTGAAACCTTTTCTTTCTGGGAATTGAACAAGAGAATGACGAGCAAGAGAAGTAGAAATATAGATATAGAAACTTGAAAGATAGGTCATGGATAAGGCATTAAGGACGGCTAACAAAAATGAATCCGGCAAAAATTTAAATGTAATATTAATGGTTTATTTCTATATGAATATATATGTGGAATCTTGTTTGAAAATATCTGTCTGTAACCTTTTAAAAAAAAAAAATCTAAGTACAAATTACAACAAGCTGACTTATTTTGAGTGTTAATTATCAAGTCTTTAGGATTAGTCAGGCGCCGACATTGTCATGAATCATTAATTTGGATGTAATTTAAGAAAATAAGAGGACTATACAAGCTGATGGGTCAGCAAAAAGTTTTTTTTTTTTTTTGCCTGTTTGGGTAGACATAAGGGTTTTCTTTTTTTTTTATATACAAAAAAATTTAGAAAAAAATTAGGTTCACTTACAAAATCTGTTGTCCTCCTAATTATAAGTGATTTATTTCGTGCGTTGAGACTAGTTAATTATTTATGTGGGCCGACTATTCCCTTTTTACCCTCCCCTTGGTTGCTGTTTTCTCGGCCCATTTTTGTTTTGATTTTTCCTTGTATATTTTTTCTGCAATATCTTAATTTTGGTTTTGTCTTATTGGTCACTACTTAATGAAGTGATTAAGATATAATCTAGAGAGATTAAAAATGGGTGCGTATATAATATATAAATGTAGGCTGAAAAGGCAAGAGGATGATGGAGTTTATTAAAACTAGTAATCATTAAAAGCATGGAAGGCCCAATGGCAAATGTACCCATGATTTCATCCACCAAAAACAGAGATTAGCCACGTCACCAACAATTCCCTTCTTCCCGTGTCTCCTCTACTCCCCCTGATGATCACAAATTAAAGCACATCTTAGTTCACAGCATTCTTAATTATTTTTATTTACTTTATATAATCAAAATCGAATAAATTAGATCACCAGATTATCTGGCCTAGATGTACACGCTGGTCTCCTAGGAGGAAGCTGCTGGTGTGGTGTTCTCTGCAAAATTCCGAAAATATAAAAAAAATTGTATATTGAACCTAATTAAGCGAAAAAAATAATAAAAGAAGAAGACTAACAAAGTCATTAAGAAGTTTAAAATTTAAACCTGTAGTTTTGGTCGCAACGTCTCTATGGCTGCCGTGGACTTTTTATTCACTCCAGCACCTTGCTGTTTTTTTTAAATATTAAAATATATTTCATAGACCCAAAAAAATTGAAGAAAAAAAACACAAAGAAAAAGGAATTTGAGTTTGACCGAAGAAGATTGCCAAACCTTGCATAATGCCCAGTCTGCTGAGTCAAAAAATGCTCTTTCGTGATCCTTAACCCACCATAACCACCGCCACATTTCAATCAGTATTATTTTAAAAATTATTATATATTATAAGAAAAATCTCAAAAAATAACCACTTAAATTTCAAAATCCCAAATCAAGTTGTTTACTACATTTTATAAGCTATTGACTATTTTTGTAAAGCAAATAATACTTTTTTTTGTAATAAATCTTGATATGGGATTTTAGAATTTAAGTGGTTGTTTTTTTGGGATTTTCCCTATATTATAATGTTGTCGTCACGTGCAAGGCACGTGATTCCCAAAATTGACGAGATCGTGTTATTGGGCTTACTCTGGAAATTAAAGGCTTCTTCTTGGGAGTAAGGCCACCGTATTTTTTTCCCGTGGACGTTTCCTGTCATTTGCTCCCCACCAAAAAAAAACATATTAATTTAATAAAATTAATTAATTATTTAGCCCAACAAATTAAAGTTCCATTGTGTAGAAGTAGATGCTAATGCTATGCTATTCAATGCTTTGGGTTCCATTTTTTTTTTGTTACAATTTTTTTTGTCCACCCGATTTACCGGAGTTTTACCCCAACTACATTCGGATCTGATCCACGTCGCGCACCTGACTATAGTAGGTGAGCCTTTCAACGGGGATTTTCTGCATACGCTAAGGCTCGAACTCGAAACCTCGTTTAAACGATACCGAGCCGCTTACTACTCGGACTAATCCCGTTGATTTTTTTGTTACAATTTTAAAACCATAACGTTCAACTAATTTGCACATGCTATGCCTTTTTTGTCTTTGAACATTCTAAAAGTTTTCAAAACAATCTACCCCACCCAAAAAAAAAATGCAACATAGTAATAAGAAAATCTACATAGAAAAACAATCTTCTTCTTGGGAGTATAATAATGCAATAAAAAATAATCTATAATATCTACAAAAAGGAGACGAACAGCATAATGATTTGATTCTTCCCGTCATCATGTTAATTTGATTTCTATATGTATTAATTAATGAATAATGATTTTCTTTTTCCCCTCTCGATAAATTAAGTTAGAGAATTCAAAATTACTTTCTCGACCTGGTCCATGGAATAAGACCATATCAATTCCCACCTTATTGGTGGGCGCGACAATTATTTGTTTTGTTGGAATTATTCTTAACTGTAATCAAATGTTTGCATAACATCTGACCAATTCCAAGGATAAGGCCACATGACAATAATTTAAATGTTTAATTAAATTAGGTATTACTTACCTTTTGAAAAAGCAAAAAAAAAAACATTTTTTATAATAGAGTAAAATAATATATTTATCTTTTAGAATTGAGGAAACAAAGTCATGTTGTGCCAAATAAAATACAGTGAACGTTTAATAAATTTAAATGAAATCAGCTAGACTAAAATAAAATTATAATATCAAATTACTTCCATACCCCCATAAACGTGGCGAAAAAAAAAAATCTAAAAACGTGCGGTTGTCCTGCATTGCCACACCAAACAAACCAAACTTTTTTTTTTTGCTGAGAATTGGATCACTGCTCCTACATCCTAATCCCCACATTCCGTCGGTGATGGCTAGATTTTGGAAATTATTCTAAGAATATATCACATGATTTTTTGTTTCCTTTTGATTTTATTGAAATTACACAAATCTTATTTTTTTCCAAAGATACTTATGTTATGATGTAATAATAATAATATACAATAAAACGAAAAGGGTATAATTTGATCCTCATTGGAATGCCAAAGATTATTTCTCTAATCATTATAATGATACTCATTTAGAGAATGTGCGTATTAAAAGAATGAGATTAAAAAAGAAAGATAAGAGAACATTGGGGTTGAGGTACCTCAAGGTCCTGGGAAGCAAAATACTCGTCTCTGTTGTAATCTGCCATCTCAGAGTTACCTGTGCAACTGTGGAAGTAACAAAGGATCAGGCTTTACCAGGGAAAAAAAACGCTTAGAAATTTCACCCAATATTCAATTCTGTGATTATAAGATATCACAGAAAGACAACCTCGGAAATAGATGATCAGAAAGAAGCAACAATAGGGAATTAAAAATCTCAGAAAGAACAGAGCAAAGCAGAGCAGTCCCGATGAAGGAAGGAATAAACAGTATGAGGAAGTGAACACTTTTATAAGGGAAGAGAGAAATTTGAGAACCCATAAAAGAGAAAAAAAAGAGAAGAAGCATAAAGAAAGGATCTTGATAATTTACCTTGGAGTTAGAGGAAGGAATCTGAGATGCAGAGAAAAGGGAAGAAAGTGAAAGAAAGTATAAAAGGGTGGGGGTGGAGTGAGAGGGCGAGACAAGAATATGAACGTATTAAGTAGCTACCGAGAAATGTAGAGGGTCCTATATTACATTAATATGTATGGTAAATAATTAAGACAAGGACATTATCAACAGCAAAAATCCAATCTTGCAAACATTTGAGGACTTAGGTGGAAGATTTCTATTGGATAGCAGACATCTCTAATTCCACTCTCAATTATTACTTTTTAAAAAGAATTTTTGTTTGTGAGTGGGCAGAATAAAAACGAGAGCAGAATTGAATTTTTGAAATAAATGAATGAATAAAAAGGGGTAAAAAGGGAAGGAGAAGGAATGAGATTGGAGGAGAAATGAAAAGAGCCGTTAGAATATCAACATCGGTTGGTCCATGTCTTAGACTGCACAGTACATCCTCACACATGCCAGTCATCCCGGTTACCGACACTTCCAAGTTCCTCCCTCTCTTTTTTATTTTTGTTTAGAGGATAGATATATGTAACAACAATAAATTTTATCAGATTAAATAGAGTTAATTATATAAATTATATGTCATTATTTTATTATATTATAAAATAAATATTTAGATAGATTGTTAATTAAAATATATCGTTTAATAATTTTATTAAATATTATTTTTGCTTTTTTCTACTTTTTTTTTTAAATTATCTTGGCTAATCTATTTTTTTACCATTGCCTCCAACACTTTTTTATTGTATAAACTGCCTCAAACAATTATTTGTACTGTTCATATAAATCATGTTATTCGGTTTTCCCCCATCTCCTGTCCTCACTCTCACGCATTCCCATTCACAAGTCACGACTGTTTATTCTGTGTAAGTTTTCGGTTCAGGGGATGTACTTGTTTGTTCCTGCAATAATGCCTGCTCGAGCATGTGTTTTGCGTGGGGCGTAAGTTCACATATTTACATGAGCATCCCCTAAACGATCGCTAAGTCATGTTATATGTACTCGATCTGTCCCATTATTGATTCCCCTTGTTTTTTGAAAATTTGCTAAAAACACATCCTCCATTGAAATTTGAAATTTTGACGGAAGAATTACTATACATCCCTATAATAAATAAGCACCATATAATATAATAATAAGATCTGATGCATAAAATAGTAATAAGTTATCCTGTACTCACTTTATATAAGATATTTGAGTTACTTTATCTTTAAATGGGTATAATCCTTCTCTTATATATTCAGCTCTCCTTATTTTTACTTGCACCTTCAATTTGTTAGCCACTGGGGAAGGTTGCTCCCATGAATGGCTGTAGTTTTTTTTTTTTGTAAAGAAATTTTTAGAAAGGGGTTAGGTTCACCCATGATTTAAGGGTAAGGTAAAATTTCTATTCTTCCTATACGATACTAATGTCAGGCAGGACAAGTTGTTTATTACCTTCAGATATAAATCTAGACACTTAAAAGTTAGAATGTCTCCCCAAATACTACTATAAAAATTATAATAAAATAATATTTTTTAATATTTAAATATATTCTAAGTGATAGTATGTTTCCAGTTATTGTTTTAAAAGGTAAGTTTGAATGTCCAAGAACAAGGGTGCAAGATGGGCAAGAAAAACACCCAACCTTGTTAATTTGTTTGGGCTCTGCCCTACACAAGTATAATTGAAATGGTCCATAACTTCAAATATTCAACACATCAACTTGCCAACAACGCAATTCACGGCACCATTATTGCCTTACAAACTTATCTTCTCCTCCCCCTTCCCCTATTTTACATTTGCAGTAAAAAAAAACTGTGACTTGCTTCATCTACATAACATCACGTTTCCCCCAAATATTCTTTTTCCATACAAATTGCCCACCTATACTCTATGTTACACTTGACGATGACATTTATTTCTGGCATGTAAAAAGCTTAGCTATATCTTTCAACAGTTAATTATTTTAAGGGTTGATTTCTTGGGAAGTTTGGACAGAAACGGAATGTTTGAGATCACCGATGTGAAGCTCGTGCTCACCCATTGGGATCCTTCGAACCCCAAACTCGTCCACGACACTGAGGTGGTCACACACATGAACACCAACCTTAACTCGTTGTTTGGATCCAGCAGGCACATTAACCTTATGGAACCCAACTAACTGCCTCATGTCGGACCATTTCCCAGAAGGGGGCTTTGAGTACACAAGAACAGTGTGAGTGCCGTCCATTTCACCTTCGTTTTCCACATCAACGTGGAATCCCAATTCTAGGGAATCACAATTCGCGTGGCTCACCTTTAATGCGTTGCTTGAAATGGTGCTGGAGTTTGCGAGAGCCTGGAGGCTGGCTAAAGGAACAGAGACTTGTTTGGGAGCAAGGGCTAGGGAGTGGCTGAATCTGGTGTAGCTCAACCCATGCCCAAAGGGGAACACCACTGGGCCCTTGTAGAATCTGTAGGTCCTACCTGGGTACCCTCTTGTTGGGTTTGGTCTCATGTCCATTACTGTCATTGGCACCTTGGCCACATACTCTTGTGGGTACCATGTCATTGGAAGCTTTCCTCCTACAATAAAATAATAATAATAATAATAATAAATGAATGAATGAATACCTCACGAATATAATCAATTTCAAAACACAGATAATAACTGGGTACAGTTTTTTCTCAGTCGATCCTCTACCTGGATTTGTTGTGCCAAATAGGACATCAGCTATGGCGGTTCCTCCGGCTTGACCAGGGTAGCCCACCCACAAAATAGCACCGATCTTGGGATCCTTTTTGGCAAAAGTGACGTCAATGGGCCCACCACTCATAAGGACCAAGACAACTGGGCCTTTGGAGGCACGTGTCACCCTTGATACGAGCTCTTGCTGGTGGCCTGGCAGGAGAAGCCCGACTCTATCCCTAAATTCAGCTTCTATGGATTGGTCAAGGCCCACCACTAGTACCGTCGCATCCGTATGCCTTGCCGCTATCTCTGCCGATCCGAAGAGTTGGTTTCCTTTACACATAACATCAGTGCATCCTGTGTGATGAGCTGTCTTAACATATCTTGCAATCCCTTGCAAAGGCGACGTGTAACCACATGCCACACCTACATTAATCAACCGCATGTATTTTAGATTCAAAATTAAAAATAAACATTGGATTAAATGAACCTTACTTACCCGCATAGTTTCCTATCATAGTAGTGGTGACATCAGAGTTTGGTCCAATGACTGCTACGGTGCGATGACGCGCAGGGGATAGTGGGAGAGTGTTCCCTTTGTTTTGTAGGAGAACTATGCCTTGTCTGGCGGCTTCAAGGGCGAGTTGTTGATGGGCTGGGGTGCACACATCTCTGGGGCCTAAGTGCCCGTACGGTTGGGCGGATGGTTCGCCATCGAACATGCCCAATCTCATCTGGACTGTAAGAAGATTAGCCAATGCAAGGTTAACATCGTGCTCTGAGATGTGGCCCAATTTAATGGCATCTGCAGTATGAAGGGCCAAGAAAGGCCCACAGTCCAAGTCCAAGCCCGCTTTAATTGCGTCAGCAGCTGCTTCCTCGGGTGTTTGTGTGTAATGCTGGGTGTCATAAAGGACCCCAACTGAATCACAATCCGAGACTATGTACCTGATCATGAACCAATATCACGTCAACCATATCCTATAATTAATGTCATTTCTAACCTTAATGTTTACGAATTATTAATAATTAAAATAATAAAACGAGGAAATGGGCTGACCCGTTGAGTTTCCATTGGCCACGGATGGTGTTGCGTAGGAGTTCAGGGTCGGCGCAAGTGGGCTTCCCATTCACTTGATTGTAAGAGCACATCACACTCGCCACTCCCCCATCCACAACACATGCTTTAAACGGCACGTCGTATGTATCCGCCAAGTCCTGCTTGCTCACCTGCATCAACATCACACGTTATTACCATAATTTCCCCTCTCTGAATTTATCTATATATATATATATAGGGACCATGATTCAACGTCCCTCAGCCCCAACTTGTGCTTCTTTATATCTCCAAAATCAAAGTTCAAAAAACTTTATAAACATTTTCAAGTAGCCGCCATCCCTACTTATCCATCAACTTTATTAATATTGTCAATTATTCAGGAGTTTCATTCAACAGCTTGCTTATGTCTGCGTCATAAGGGGAAAATTCATAAACACATTCCTTTTTTTTAAAAAAAAAGAATATAGTTATATTAATTTTATTAGAAAGAATAAATCAATAAAAATCTTGCTTTGACATATATACATAATTAGATATACCTTGGCATTGAAGTGGAAGCGGTCTATGCCCTTCCAGTTATCAAGATCATAGGCAGTGTAGTGTTTGCAACAGGCCGCGACCTTCAAGCGGTTGCCGGGGCCATCGCCTTGGAGTCCCCGAACATAGTTGGCGGCGTACTTGGCCGCCACAATGGGGTCCTCACCGGGAGTCTCTTGGCCGCGGCCCCACCGTGGGTCACGGAATATGTTCACATTAGGGCTCCAGTATGTCAAACCGGCCATTCCTCCATTGTACATTGCTCTCGCCTCATCTGACACTACCTGCATGCACCATCACAGAGTTATCACCACGTCGTTGTCTTCATCAACTCAGCGTTTTCTTCTTATTTTCTTACATTGTCGTTTCGCCAAACGCCCAAATATTTTCAAAAAAAAAAAAACTTGTGTTTGCTAATGTGAAAGCGTCGTATGCTCCCAATCATATCTCTGCAACAGAATCCATAGTGAAGTTTCTCCAATATTTATTTATTCTTTTGTATAACAAAGAAGGAGTCCCATTGGCCAATAGTTGCATACATCTAATCCTTCAGGGAAACTGATTAGGTGGTTAGTGGTTGTAGCTCATTCGAAGCAAAAGCAACCAAAATGGCCTTTAATATTACACACACACACATATCACTTCACTTTATTGGAGAAAGATAGATCATGAGGAAGGCTTACACAATTCAATTATCTATACATATATTCAGCAAAATAATATCATGCAGGAAAAGAAAAAGATCCCTGATATTGATGGCCTGACGTAAACTCCTTGAAAGGAAACCATATATTTCAAATACTTTTGCAAGTTGGGCTACTTGAAGAATTTCCCAGCTTTTATACTAAGAAGATGGGAAAATAAAAGAACAAATATATCAAATCAACGATATTCCTAACTTCTTGATAGATATTGCACTTTTGAATAAAATAATGCTTTGTTTTCTAGCTATAGAGGATATATAAAAATGTTAATGTTATATATATATATGTGTGTGTGTGTGTGTGTAGCCGAAGGGCCTGATTAGAGGTATGATATTTAAATAATTAACGTAAGAATCTTGAGCTCAAACTTCAACTACTTGGTTGGTGGCACATGACGTGATTTATTTTAATAATTTGCTAATAAATGATAATTAATCAACCACGGGGGAACCTTGTCTGTATCGCCACCTCGGTAATCAAAGTCAAAAATAAGAAATTAGGAAGAACGCATGTATAAGCATGTTCACCTAAATCTCGTCTCTACTTGTTTGTTCTCTTAAGGGGAAAAAAACCACGTAAATAAAAAAATAAAATTTATATACCGTATAAAAATTATCTTTTCCTAATTTTACTCCCTATTTAATGTCATACTATATTAATCTTAATTATTATATTTTAAAATTTAAAATTAAGACACGTAAATAATTTAAAGGAAGTACATATCTTAAGACTTTAATAAATTAAATAATAAATGAAATGATGTCACGAGAGACCAAACCCATTTAAGAAAAATTAAAGACATTGACGAGTGAGTGTACTGTGAACACACACGAACGAGGGCCAACCATCCCATACTTTGTTGTGTTGTTTTCGTTATTTTTATATATAGTTGCGTGATGGACTTTCCAGTTTCAACGTCTCATATCATTTTTTTAATTATTAAATCCCAATAAATTAAAATAAAAAAAGTTACCTCAATTTTACTAAGGCTCACATCGCACATGGGCATGGGATGGAACGAAGAATAATTAATTAACCACCCTTTCTTTTTAATTATTTCATTCTCACTCACATTCATCAGAGTCACTTTTAGGTCCGATTCAGTCATCAAAGGTTTAAAAATTACCCTAAAAATAAAACCCTACTTAACACCATATGTGTATGTGCGTGACATTATACTTTTGACCTCTAGCTATAATTTCATTTCATTCTTAATTTAATCACCATAATTTATAAATTTTAATTTTAATTTGTACGATTTAAAATATGTATAACTCATGCTAATAAAAAAGAAACAAATTAAAAAAAACACTGGAGTAAAACTAGTCAAATGTTTAAAAAATATTGCAAAAATAAAATTCTAATATATATATAATGAAAGAAACAAATTGTTATTGTCTGGTGTGTGCATTCAATTGGATTATGATTATGAATAGATAATTAATAAATCATGTACGGCTGGAAAAAAAAAACGAAAAGGACGAATATTTGGATTATAAGGAAAAAAAAAATAAGAAAAGAAGAAAGAAGATGAAGCAGGCAATGGAGTATAAGGAGATATCTTACCCGTCCGATTTCGCGCCAGAGAGATTGGTTGAAGGAAGCAGCGGTGGAGATGACCTGAGGGAAGCTGGTGGCGCCAGGGAAGGCCCCACCAAACTTGGTGCCGGGACCCACATTGGAGATGCCGTGAAGCGCCTCCGACCACCACTCATACCCCTGAATGCCCAGTCTCGGCACAGCAATCGCATTATTCACCACCAACCTTATCTTCTCCGGCAATGTCAACCTTCCGATCAGGTCCTGAACCCTCACATGGATCGGCACATTCGTCCGGCAAAACTTGAAGCTCCTCGTCAACCCATTCTTCGGGTCACATGCAAACGGAACCCGCCCCAACCCGAACGACGACACACGCCACAGAACCAGAACCAGGAACAAGAAGAAGAAACGGCTCTTATTGTTATGAGCCATATTCATATATCATAAAATATTAAAATGAGTCACAGAGGGCTGGAAAATGGAAATGAAGGAGAGTGTAGTGATAGAGAGCATTGAAGTATATGGTGGTGGCTATGGCTATATATATAGATATTTACAGGGGGTGTGTGAAAGTTGCGTCTATCAGAAGAGTTTGGTTGGGTTTGGGTAGAGAGAGAGAGAGAAGAGAGGGAGTTCAATTGATGATTGGATTTCCACGTCGATGGAGTTTTACAGCGACTGAGAAACTAATTAAAATCCCAAACTCAGATTTATGTTATTAATTGTTAGTGTTCGTTACCTTTAGAATGAGTTTATCAGTGTAACACGCAGTTAGGCTCAGTGGGGTTGGATATGGTTCGTTCCTCCTACCCTTTATTCTAGTTGTTCTCTCTTGCGGCGGTTGCCTAAGATATTAAATTAGCTAGAGTCGTCAGAAAGTTAACATCTGAAACAAATTAATAAATGGCTATCTGATTGGTAGATGCGCCTGTGTGTGTGTGTGTGAAAAGAGTATATCAAGCAGTATGAACTCTAAAAAGTGATAGATAAAGACTAAAGAGAATGCTCAACGAATTTATCAAGCGAGATTTCTTATTCTACAATTTATCTGAGGATTTAATTTTTAATAAAACACAATAATATTATGTGATTCATATAGTCGACTTCATTTAGTATAATAATATTTGTTGTTATTGATGATGATAACTATCTAATTATATCAAATTTAAATATTGTATCAACTCAAGACCTCGTTGGTGCCAAGTACTCCTGTTGGTATGTATTAGGAGAAAAAATATGAAGTGAAAGAACCAATGAAGTCTAAATATTTGACGATTTCTTAGAGTTCCCCTCACCAAATAGAGAGACTTTCCACACCAAAAGAATTACTTTTTGGTGTTTACCATTCACCTAAACAATTAATTTTCGTATCACATGATGTAACTTGAACTGACGAATACGATAAATTATTTGACCCGTTTTTGAATATAAGCCGTAATTTTTCTTTTTGCAGTTTATCTATTGCTAAAAAAAAGAATTATGATTAAAATTATGTAATGGAGAAATGGTATATATATACATGCATGGTCATTATATTCAAAAGAATCTGGGCCAACTTTGCTGTAGAGGGTCCACAAGCATTTTGATTGAGAAAGTAGACGAAATAAGATAAACACAAATACGTGATTGGATAAGGGTGGCAACCATAAGATATCCATTTCGTATATCTTTTCATGCGCTACAAGAAATAATTTCTGAAAAAATGAAGGCTACGCAATTCCAATATTTATTTATTTATTTATTCATTCTAGTGACAGCAACGAGAGATAGGGTATGATTGAATCACGAACAAGTGAGACGAGTATACGCAATATGGTTTTTCTTGTTTTTCATAAGCATTGTCAAGGTCTGCTCTTACTTTTGTTCCATGATGTCAAAATTCCTCTAAGAGTTATTGGTTGTAAAAAAAATTATGAGGATTTATTGTAAAGCTCTTACATATATAGAGTTAAAAATAGAATAAATGCTAAATTCTACGTTTAAATACTCAATATTATTTTTATTTATCTCACGCTAAATTCTACGAGATTTTACCACTAAAAATCTCAAAAAGTTATAAAACTCCATGATAGATTTTTTTTAATAAAAAAACTTGATAGAGATCGCATCCTATAAAAAATCTTATTGTAAATTAACAAACCATATATATAATTCAGAATGCTATTCAGTACTTATTCTCAAAGAAAAACACAATTCTTTTAGATATTTTTAGGCATAAAAATATAATTTTATAAATGAAAAAATTCAGATATAATTTTGGGGAAGAAAACATAAGGCAAAACATTCAGATATCAATGAGTAGATTTAAATTTATACAAAATATAGTACGATGGTTATTTTTGAAGGAGAATGACTAAAATTGTATAGTTATTTTTAAATAAGTGATAATTGCAAACTAAGAAAGAACTTGCGGTGGTTTTCCTTCAGCGAAATCCCCAGTATTAGGGAGAAACGCCTTCTTTAGTACAAGATCATTAACATTGATTTATGAGTGATGATTTTTAAATTTTGGACTTATTATTAATTCTAATTAACGACAATTCTTTTATTAATATAAAATTGGCCATAGATAGGATGGATCCCCCCTCCTTCTATTGATTAATTGCAATAATTGGAATGACCGAAAATCAAAGTTAATGAAACATTTCGGGATGGGACCTTCTAACTATAATTAATTGGATCACTAATAAGTACAACGTCGTTAGAAGAAGTTCTGTTTTCCCCCCTCTTATTTTCATCATTTTGTAAATATAACTAATTATTTACGTCCTATATATAATTACCTGGCATTTTCTCTAAACAGAATAGGCACTTTTTTATTTATTTTATTTTTTTGGCTTCTTAAAGGGTAGCTTTTACATGTCAGTTTTTAGTTAAGCAGCAATGATGAAGGTATAATTGGGAATACTGGAAGGAGCACCAACCATTTCTTGGGACAAACTTCAACTTTAAGCATCAGCGCAAGCACTGATTAACATAGAACCCTTTTTATGCATGTGACGTCCCTTGAAATCAATTATAAGATCACTCTCAAATAATGGTCTTAGACAAATTTAATTTGATTCTTTTATAAAAAAAAAAAAAACTACCTCTGGACTTAATTATTATTTGAAGCAAAGTTCATCTTTAAACAGTACAATGAATCAAATATTTCAAACTCTTGATCACACTTAAACTATATATATATATATATGTAACTCTTACATGAAGAAATTTAGTGAGGTTATTTTTAATGTTGGACACATGCATATAAAAATATCCACCTATGAATAATTTATAGAAAATTGGATAAAATTTTATGTTTAGAACTTTTATTGACTAAAAGGATATGATCTTTAACTAGTGCAACTCTTCTTCAATTATAGACAACATATTTTTAGTTATGTGTAAATAATTTTTATTTTAAAGACTTTTATATATAATCAAAAATATATTGTATATAATTGAATAAGAGTTATATTAAATTTATTTTGATTAATAAAATTTTTAAGTAGGTAGCTTTAACTAATTTTTTCTAATAATTTTTATTATATTGAATATATTATCAATGGATGTAACTAAAGTTAGTTAAGAAAAACAAAGTTTGAGGATATAGATGAGGGTGTTGGGGTTGTGCTTCCTTGGAGGATCAAACTCGTAGGTGACATGTTTGGTTGATGTCTGTGGGACCCAGTGTCATTTAACAGAATTCACAGAGACAACTTAACAGATTAAATATTGACACAACATCGTACATAAGTTCACATATAGAATGAAGAACCAACGGACAGTGTAAGTGGACATGACTACATATATGAGGTCCTCATCGATGGATTTGATTGCTAATTAATATATGGTTTCATTAACTTCTTGTTGACAATTTGGGATCTCCATTGCTTGCCGGCATTGAACTCCTAGCTTCATATGGTAGTCTTTTATCCATTATTAATTCCCAAATTAATCCCTCTCCAATTACACATACCACTCCAATCCTTATTTCATTGAGAAAGAAATTTTGTTTCCTAAATATAAGTTAAGTTAAAATAATTATTTTTTAATTTTATTATTAAAAGACGAGATAAAGATAAGAATGATTAGTAAATATAGAGAGAGTTATGATAAGAATAAATTTTAAAAAATTATTAATTTAAGATATATCTAGGTATGAGATAATTAGTTGAAATATATTTATAATAAAGACAATACTAAGGTAGGATAAGCCATTGAAGTCCTCTTAAATTCTATTGATAAAAGTCCATTTTGGAGGATTGCAAGCGGTTTTACCTAAAATCCCAAATGCTCAACTAACTATAGAAATCTTCTAGAGAAGGGATATCACCAAATTAAATAATAAAACTAAACAGGTTTAAACTCTCACAACCATGAATGAATGAATAAAAAGGTGGCAACTTAAGATGGCAGGAATTGTAATAACGTTGGTGTGTGTTGATAAAGAGAAATAGAGTGATTGAACTTACACGTAAGAATATGATACCTTAGTGGGAATGCCAACCTGGAAACTATCTTCCTTTGAGTGTGACATAGCCTTCAAGCACGATCCTCTTCTCTGACTCTGAGTGTGTGTTTTTTAGAGAGAGAGAGAGAGAGAGGATAGAGATTAATGAGGTGGCGAGGGAAAGTGGGAGAAGAGAGGGAAGAGGAGGATAGAAGAAATGGGCCCACACCACAAAACCTAATCTGTTACTGCAAGTTCTGGATCATATCTATTTTGCATGCCTCAAAGTGTAATCAACTCCAACTTTATTTGCCAACCAACTGGATCATCCCTATCCCTACATGTCTATATACTTCTATCTCGATGATTTTAATATACAAAATTATAACCCAAGCAACATCACCATACCTTTGAATGTGACCGAGCAGGTCCTCTCCCCACATGAAACACTACTCCGTTTTATTACACAGCAAATAACCCCAATAGAGAGAAAGAGATGTGCAGGGGAAAATTATTCTTTTTTAATTTTGTGAGCTTCATCCACTCCTTTTACCGCCACTTATGTAGATATATGTAATTATTTGACTAAGTTAGATTTGAGTATTATTGTGTAGACCATGTATTTGAAATGTTTTTTGCTTTATGTATTAACTTATCCCGCAAATTTTCAAATCAAAGGAGGTATATTACAAGTTCTTGCCCACAATTTTGTTTATTCACTATTTATGCCCGCCTTTACAATATATTTGGGCTTATTTATCAAAGATGGATCAATAGACTTCTAATTTCCAACAACAATGATTCTTCTTGTTTATATATAAATCATATATAATGATTTGTTTTTTAATTTCCTAAGTGTAAAAACTATTTAAAAATTTTGTTCCAATCCTATATATAAAATCCCAATCTCATTTGTCTTCTTCATTTATTATTCTAAACTATCTTTTTTGATTTTACACAATCAATATAGATAGATAGTTTTTGATGTGAATGATTGAAATTATAAGTTATTTTAATAAAACTAATACATATATTTTTTTTATAAATAACTAATTTCTCAAATTGTTTTAATAAAACTAGTTTTTTATGAGTTGATGGGCTTTGGCCATGACCATTAGCCATAACATAACATTCTTATCCTTAAAACGACAGTGACGTTCACAGTTAGTTTTGCCCAACTTCCAACTAATACTACTTTCCTGTTATTTATTTATTTATTTAATTTAATTTACCAAAAGGATGGTTTAGTATTTATGAAGCTATCAAGGTATCCTACTTTTTTTGGTTCACACTTCATTGGCTTCTCTGCAAAAATTGCCCTGCCTTCGGATATCAGAAATTGAATCCTCCAAGTTATTGATTTATTCTTTTATAATTGCGTTAATGTTTTTTTTAATTCTCAAGAAGATTCTTACACGAGATATGGCAAGATTTTTTTCTTCTACCAAAAATATATGGACGAGATAAACTCGATAAGAATCTCTGATGCTATATATAATCATTTAATATCTTCTGCTTTAGATAAAAGTCGTTGTTTATATTATTTAAAAATTAATTTTTCCTTAATTCATTTGCCCAAACCACACTCGAAACGATTATTTCATTAAAAAGTAGTGGGCCATATAATAGTGTTGAAGAAAATGACACTTGAACAAGTTCAAATCTTCGTATGGACATCCTCTTTTATATATATATATGCTATTTCAATTAATATTTCAAGTGAATGTAATTTTATCTAATTAACTATTGAGAAAGGTATTAAAAATTGAAGCAGCCATTGAATTGCAATATATTCAGTCCTGGTTGGACTGTAGTCAAACCCGTCATAGTTAAATTAACAAATTTTAATTATGACGACTATTTTAAATAATTAAGAGATATAAAATATAATAACAAGCATATAGTATAAAATTGGTTTCCAACAAACAAGCGACAAAAAAATTTAAGAAATAAGTAAGGATGGGAAGTAAAAATATACATTAAAAAGGTTGAGAAATATTTTATAACTTTAAAAATTAAATAATTATTGTATGCGAGATATTTGTACGTGCACATACTTATTTTATAATTAATGATTTTATAATATAATTTTCTTATCAACTTGCGTGTGAGTTTATTAGATATAGGTGTGCATATAAATCATGATTTCAATTAAGAAAATTGATTGTTTGAGCCAATTGAACCACCAATTTTATCAATTTTTAATACTCCTCCAATCCTAAGTTTTAAATGTAAGATCTATAGTTAAATTATGGATCTTAATTTTAAATATAAGATCTTAATCTAATTTATATATTATATTTATTATTTTTTTTAAACTAATTTACCTAACTTATAGACTTATATATAATATAATGTTATACACGAATATTTTAGGGATATCATATTTCACATAGCGATTAAGTAATTTATTTTATTTTTTTAATCTATTTAAATTAGATAAATAACTCTTACATTTAATTTCATAGGAGTATTTTTTTAAGAAAACAATTTATCCATTTTCTAAATGATACCAATAACCATTTCACCAAGACCTGTCAAGCTTTATAGATGAGGAAAATGAAAAATTGACAACTAAAATTTTAACTAAGAAAGTCTCTTCTGGTAGAGAAGATAATATAAATTTAAATTTAAAAAATATATTTATTAAAACATATAATTTTTTTTTGTACTCTAAATCTTAGAAGGAATTAATTTCGAATCGGATAGTTTAAGAATGCTGTTGATTAAATAAAAAAGAAAACCAAAATTGGAAGCAATTAACGAATCTGTTGGAAAGAGGGGGTCAAATCACAGCTATCGAATATAGAGTCTGCATATAGAATTACGTGGTTTCATTTCCTGCTACGCCTCTATCACCGTCAATATCAACATGCCTGAGCTTCTAGATGTTCCACGTCGTCATTACTCTAATCAACACCCCAAAGCAAGATTAGCAGCGGAAAACTCTTCCTTCTACTTTCCACACACTCAATTTTAGTGGTGTTTATTGGATGTAAGCAACAAGTTGTTGCTTTCTTGCCTCCACTACGCGTTCAGGGATTTGACTTTTCACTGTTAACGTTTGATGACAATTATATTTAATCCTTTTCTTTCGTTTTTTTGCTGTAGGTATCATTTGACCACTTGCAAAACGGAAAACGACAGTGTTGAATGGTTGGTATCATGTAGACTTGTTTGGTTTTTCAAGTTGGGAGGGCTCATAACGTGGTTTGGAGCCTCTTAACCAAGTCTTGTTCGAAAAAATCATCCCATGTTTCTTTTGTTTTTTTTTTCCAATAAAGGACAGATTCGAGCTGAAAACTAAGAGGGTTTATTATTTTCTTGAGTATGCTTGAGTCGTCTGATTTGCTATGATTTTCAGCCACCGAAACTGATTGTCTGCAGCAAAAGTCAAGGTTCAGTAGTCCGGTTTTGTGATCGGTTGGTAAGGGCATTTTGATCTTTTTATAGAAACAAATATGCGTATTCATCAAAAATTATATCTCACATTTACTGACATACCAAACTTACTTTAGAAATCAGAAAATGACTTTTATTAACATTTCCTCCTCCACTTTTACTTATATATATATATATATACATATATATATATATAACGCTTCAATTGGATGAAAGGGGCATAAAGTTGGGTTTTAAAAACTTGTCCCAAAAACCTATTTCCTCTCCTTATAAAAGAAAAGGCATATTTTTAAGGATAAATATTAACTATATAAGATTATAAATAGAATTGAAACTCTAATTTTTTATTTATAAGAAATTTTACCCTATGTTTGGTTTGGATAGAGAGAAAAATTGAGAAAAAAATAGAGGGAGAGAGAATCCTGGGAGATAAAATTGTTAAAAACATTAAAAAAAAGTTATTATTTTTTAGAGTATTCCTTATAATATATTTTTTTATCTATTTTTTTTATCCAAATATAAAATTAATACCACTAGGTTATAGGCTATTGGTTTAATTACTTGCCTTTATTTTTTTTGTTAAGTATACGTATCCTTCTGTTTAAAATAATTATATTTAATTATTTATCTGTTATATTATGAGATATTAACTTATTCTAAATGGTGCCTTTATTAGATTCCCTTCACACCCACTCTCTTTTGCCTCACTCTACACCCGCTTTCGGCTTTTCTCTGTATTAAGCAAGACCAGCGCCTCCTCACTTGCTTTTGATTAATTATCTTTATTGGGCTAGGCCCATGGTCCCAAGCCCAATGTTTAGGAGGCACAGGATGTGTCTAAATTTTGCCCCAAAAATGACATGGCCATTGCCCAATATCAGTATTGGGCCAAGATAAAATATGATTAAAAACCCACTAAGAGGTATATATAACATCGATAGTTAGTAACATAATTTATAAATTATAAATAAATAAGACGAGTATAACTTTTTTTTTAAACTCTGAGAACGTGTTTAGTTAATTTTGTATGTTGATTAATCAAACTAACTGGATCAACTTTTATTGGTTTAGACAAAGTTTTTTTTAAGTATAGAAGCAATGATCTTAGGAATGTATTTATAACATTCCATAAGAAATAAAAGTACGGTCATCTCTTTCAGGAATACGAGTCTTAACTCCATCCACATCGTGAGAGAAAACATGTTGAACGTGGGACATAAGGTTTTCCCGACAGTATTCCTACGAGTTTTGTAAAAAGAGTAGAAAAGCCATCATCAGTACTTGGGGGGAATTTCTGTTAGCATTTTTTTTTAAAATTGAAAACTTAAAGGAAAAACACAAAAATTTTAACTATAATTCTACAGGAAACAAGGAAGCCTAATGTTTTGACACCTATATGCTCTATGAAGTCTATATATAAGATTTGAGATGTCCGAAAAGAAAAACACCAGCAAATATTTAAAAAGACACACACCAACAAATGAATGGAATGGACATGTGACCAAATTAACAATCGCCAATTGCCATGAAATGATTACGATAAGTGAAATTCCAAGAAGGAAGTCTTAGTTAACCTGAATGTTCGATGAAGGATTAAGCTTGCCGCAAGGGCTAAATTCCCACCAACCTCTTGTTTTTGTTTTTTCTTTTTACCAACAACCTCTTATTACAACTATGAAACGAGTAGAGTGTCATGTCTGTCATTTTCTCTTTAATGCTGCTCAAAGTTTGCTTTGCTCTGGTTATGTTGTTCTTATTCTGTTTGCATGCACCTTTTCATTTAGTTTTTTCAAATTTTGTACTATTAGTTCTCTTGGTGAGTTCACAGCAACAATGCAGAAGGTTGAGAGGCATGGTTAAATTTTGGATTCCTTCATTAAGGTTTCGGCACGAGGTACCTATTGCCGTTTCAGTATCATATGGGATACCTTTGACTTTGGAGGCATGACAAGAACTTTGTTTTTCGCGTTTGTATGTTCGAATCTGTGTAACTCTCTTAATTTAGGTTCTAAACTTATTATGGTTTGGCCTTTCTTTTGTTGTTAAGGTCCAAATCTAGGTTACTATGTATCGTTTTATCTGGTTGAAATAAAATTGTCGGTCGATTAAAAAATAAAACCCCTTATTAAATATAAACAAGCGAGGGCAGGGCAAGTTTAATCAAACAGTGCAACAAGGAAATAAACCTTATCTAAAGCAACCTTTTTGGTCTAGTGGCTATAATTATTAGCAAATAAAATTACAACTTGCTCGACTTGACGGGACCCATCTCCTTAGCCTTGGCCCTCAATATATGCTTCTGTATCTTCCCAGTGGCTGTCTTTGGTAATGGTCCAAAAAACACTGACTTGGGAATCCAATAAGCAGGCATCTTTTCTCTACAGAACTTCATTATATCTTCAGCAAGACGCTGCTGATTAGAAGTATCCGCACCTGGCTTCAATGTCACAAACGCGCAAGGAGATTCACCCCATTTCTCATCTGGTCTTGCCACCACTGAAGCCTCAAGTATTGCAGGGTGAGAGTACAGAGTATTCTCAATCTCAACACTGCTGATATTTTCAGCCCCTGAGATGATGATGTCCTTTGATCTGTCTTTGATTTCTATATACCCATCAGGGTGTTTCACAGCCAGATCTCCAGAGTGAAACCATCCGTTCGCAAAGGTTTCTTCGTTCGCTTTTGGGTTTTTCAAGTAGCCTTTCATCACACAATTACCTCGCATCATAATCTCTCCAATGGTAGTTCCATTGGCAGGAACAGGTTGCATGGTTTTCGGGTTTATGACATCGAGACCTTCCAAACCAATATAGCGAACGCCTTGTCTTGCATGGAGCCGGGCTTGTTTTTCAGGGGGAAGCGAGTCCCACTCAGGCTTCCAGGCACATACCGTGGAGGGACCATAGGTTTCCGAGAGACCATAAGTGTGAGTGACACGAAATCCTCGTTGTGTCATGGCAGAAAGAACAGAAGGAGGAGGAGCAGCCCCTGCTGTATTCACATGGACAACATGGGGAAGAGGAAGGATGGTTTCTTCAGGCCGGGCGTTAACTATTGAGTTCAGTACCACTGGTGCTGCACAAAAATGTGTCACTTTATACTTGGCAATGGCTTCATATACTGCCCTTGCTGTAACCTGCATAAAAACGCATTCAGTTGAAGGAAAACAAATAACTATTCGGTAAAAGTAATGGATCTCAACAAGGATATTATAGTATCCATTAATTAACAAGAGATTCCATCTACTATGTTCTATAATGAACAAACCAAAGAGGCTAATGCAGTAGAGTTCTATGACTTCAAGTAAAACTTAAAGTTGACGATAGTGCCAAACTTGAAGCTAGAATTACTTAATTAGGATAACAAGTCAACAATAATATGTTCAGTCTCTCTACAGAATGCAGAACAAGAACAAGTTCATTGATTTACCTGGCGAAGGCATATATTTGTGCCACAAAGAGCTGCAAGTGTCCAAGTGTAGCACCAACCATTGCAATGAAACATAGGTAGTGTCCATAGATAGACAGCTCCTTCGTTCATTCCCCAAATGAGAGCTCCACTTAGAGACATGAGATATGCTCCTCGGTGATGTAATACCACACCCTTAGGACTTGCAGTAGTTCCAGATGTATAACCCAAAGCAATGCTCAGCCACTCATCTTCTGGTGGTTTCCAAGCAAATTCAGGGTCACCACTTTCTAGAAATTTCTCATAGTCGATAGCTCCTTTCGCCAAAGCATCCCTTAATGCCTTAGGATCACAATTTTTGTCACCAATGACTATTAACATTGGAGGCTTAAAATTTTTGCTTTTCTCGGACCAGATTTTCAAAGCTTCCTCTGCCAAGGAAAATAACTCTTGATCCACCATTACAACTGCTGCAGATGAATGACCAAGAAGAAAAGCTATGGTTGACGCATTTAGTCGAATGTTAACAGTATTCAGTACAGCTCCTGCCATGGGAATTCCAAAGTGAGCTTCATAAAGGGCAGGAGTGTTGGGTGCAATAACTGCTACCTGTTGGCAGGAAAAGAAAATTACTTCAGTAGTGAACAAGCTCTAGTACAACATGACAGAATACCAAAGCCATCGTATTAAACGTTTAACACAGGGAAAAGACTAGAAAGAAGCCCCAAAGGATTTGAGCAAGATCTTTTCACTGAATTGTGAAGAACAGGTCCACAAGTAGTACCAAAGCAAATTTTTCTACATCAATTCCTTTATGGGAGTGATTTTAATCACACGCTGACATTCCTAAAGGCGACCGATTACTAAATGGTAGTGATATTATTTATATTCATCATACAATGGAAGAATTCTTATCTCTGATTTTATATTCATCAAATTATAAAATTGAAAAGTTGTAGCATACATGGGACAGACCTTATCTATTTTACTTTAATTTATGAGATGACACGTTGCAAAGAAATTTCAAAAGCTTACGTAACAAACTTGAGTCAGCGAAAACAAAATCTTGCTTAATTTAGTTTAGCTAGATGAAGATTTGGCGGTCTTATCCGAAGAAGACGCTAGATTATATATTCGTTAATTATGAGAAACTTTGGAATTAACAATCCAATTGTAGAGCTACAAGGAAACCATTCAATCTCAGTCAAGTGACGAAAACACCAAGAACTCAGATATCCATTGCAGAAAGGAATCGGTATACGGCCATCATTGAATTTGGCTTGTCTCTCGTCGAATCCATTGCAGAGTAAAACAAAATTCGCAGTCAGATTCGTTGATCTCTAGTATTAAAGGCATCAAGGGGCAACAGCAAAAGGACTTTTGGGGTGATTTAAGTATATTCTATGAATGATTTGTTCGGCTTAAGCTAGAGGTGAGATCTTTTGTGTATCTTTCGAAGAAGTTTATATGGCATATTCGAAAGCTTCTTAAATTCCTCACCAACAAATACAAAACTCACCCAAAAAGGGGGAATCTTAAATTTGCAAACAATCGATTCATGTGCATTAAAGATTATAATACACTTCGTCAGAATCAGTTGTCAACTCTTTCCCATGAAAATAATTTGATCGTTCTTCCACGCGCAGAAAAAAAAAAATCAAATTCACGCACGCAATTCATAAGCCCCACAACTCTGCAAGTACGGCTAATAGATTTTAAGAATTTAAATCCACTCTATTAAAATTCAATAATATTTCTATGCACCCAAAAATGAGAGCGAACATAAAAATAAATTAATTTCGACAAAAATTCTTTATATAATTATATAATATAATCAGTATAATATATGAATTTTTTTTAAATAAATTAAATTTTAAATTTTTTATTTAGTTATACTTGTATTAAAAATTATTGCTATTATAAAAAATAATCTTTTTCTAGAGACAGGAAGAGAATCCTAGTATCTAGAGCATGGAGCGAAAAAATGAACTTTGGGAGATCGAATTGCGAATCTCCCCCCGACACTCGGGCGAGGCCTACTGACATAGAGGCACATGATCATGCTTCAGGCTACCAAATTTGTATTTATGACGAAAGAGAAGTTGCATCCAGAAACTCAAAGAATCATCATTAGCTCTTAAAAATCAAGTTTTAATTCAGATAAACTTCTGAGCTTCCATCGTTTGCTACTGTAAAATCATAGTGATAAGATCTTATCATAGAACGACAAAAAACGAAGGTGAAAGGTGAAAGAGAAATACCGTAGAGCCGACGCCGACGGAACGCAGTGAAAGAGCAGAGGCCAATCGGCGGCAACGCTGGTAAGTCTGAAGCCAGGTATAGTGGCAGGATCCATGGACCACCGATCTTCTGGTGGGATGCACCTGAGCTGCTCTTTCTAGAAACCACAACGGCGTCAAGGCTGTGTAGTTCGCCGCGTTCTTTGGCAGATCGGCTATGTCGCGCCCCACCATCGTCTCTGCTCCCCCCCCCCCCCCTCTCTCTGCTCTCCCTATCAGAACTTATATTTCTCTCTCACACTGCTACGAAGCTCTACGAATTGATTTCAATAACGTTCTGGGCCCTTGCCTATATATAGAAGGGCTCGAAGAACGTGGAAGCTTCATCCAACTGCTGTTATTGCCTGACGAAGACAATTTCTCTTTCATTTTTATTTTTTTTCTGTGTTCCGAATTTGGCGTCACTATCTTTAACGGTGGTCAGGCGTTAATGTTAATAATTTAATTTTTTTAACTAAATTAGAATAAAATAAATTGCATCATCACTAATCTCATATAAATTTTATATATGATATTTGATTTGAATATTAATATAAATGTATAGAAAAAGTATATACTTTTTCTCGAGATACTAAAAATGGTTGTAATGTTGATAGTTGAGAGAGGTTAATACCAAAAAACCGTTAAAAATGATATTCCCTCCTTTTTGCTATCATAAGAGTATTAATATGTTTATAGCAATAAATGCAGGGATAATTATTTTTTAAAAAAAATATGTAAAATTTTCTCTATTTATAAATTATAAACAGTTTAATTCATATTATATTTTATATGATATAAAAAAATATATCTAGTCTTCAAATAGAAATTATGATTAACCAGCATCACTTATGATCAATGTCACTTATAAAAATTATCAATTTTATAGTCACCTTTTTAAGCTCAAACGAGCTTATTTGAATTCTCACCACTAAATAAGCCTGATAATTTGGGTTAGACCCGCTAGCCCAACCCGCTAAAAAATGGCGGGTTGGGTTACAATTTTTACAACCTATTTTGGTGCGGGTCTTTTTGACCCGCACCCGCGGCGGGCTAACCAGCCGAGTTGGCGAGTTGGCCCACTTTTTTTTTTTACTTTTTTTTAATTATCCACATTGCATTTAATTTAGCCAAACAAATGATATATTTACAAAAATAAGGGATACTACACTTAATTTATATTAATTTTATCTCATTGAGTTATTTTTTTATATATATATTCATTTTATTTTATTATTATTTTATTTGTGATAGATTTATCTATGGATTGTGACAAAGTTTACTAAATAAATATTTTAACAACTTTAGACATGATTCGAATCTATTGACATATATAATTTTTTTTTAAATAAAAGTTGGCATATATATATATATATATAAAAAAAAAAAGAAAAGTTGGTAGGTGCGGGTTGGTAAAATGCCAACCCGCCTCTAACCCAACGGCGGGCCAACCGGTATCCGACGGGTTGGCCCGCTTTCCCACCTCTACCACTAAATCAAACAGACTCATACTCATTCAATGCCAGTTTGGATTTTACGAAAGCTAAAGTTTTAAAATAGTTTATGACCTAAATTTTAATCTAGAAAAATTTTAAAACAAACAGTTATATTTGTCCAAAATAAATGCTGGGTTAAACTATGGTTTAAAAATATAGTTTTGGATAAGCTACTAAGAACATCTTATAGAATGGTAAAAAAGTTTATAAATTACTCAATTACTATTTTACCCATATTTTTTGCACTCTCTCTTCTCTCCCCTTCTCTAGATTCTCCATCTCCTTCTTCTTCTTTCTTCATTGCTGGGTCCATCGCCGTGGGTCGCATCTTGCCTCGCTGGTCTGTCGCGTCTCGCATCTCACCTTGTCATGGCTAGTCGGTCATCAGAAGAAGAGAGAATAATATAAACAGAAAACACAGAGGGATGTGCTGTGATATTTTTTTCCTAATACCTTTTCTAATAATTTACTAATAACAAAAGTCATTATAGTAATAATCATCTAAATGCTCATTTATTCAGAACTATTTTTTTTATAAACTCTTTTGTAAAAGTTATATAATTTTTTTTATAAACTATTTTTTAAAAATCTATCTAAATTAAGTCAACTTGCACAATAAAATAATTTTTATTTCATAAAAAAAATTTATACATATATATATTATTACACTTGCACGCACCTAATTGACCCTGCCTCGTTGCCTTTCCTAGGAAGGCTTTAACACCATTATGGCGTGATTAGCAAGGTAATAATTAATTTAGCATATGGCACGCTCTTTATTATAACAAAATAAACAACTAAAAATATTCATCCACGATTCTGAGAACTTCAACCTCTAGTCGTTAAGGTTCCATGTCCCTTCTAACTTTGTACTATAATATATTTTTAAAAAAATTAAAAAATTAAAGAAAAACAAAAAGAATTTGAACCGTTCATTCCATCCAACAGCTCACAACCAACGGCTTTTTAACTGATATGGTATACACAATACTAAAATACTACACGGTGGAAAATATTTATTAAAATACTTTATTTAAAATCGTTCCCAGCTACAACACGATTATGGGGATAATCCTAAAATCATGATTTTAAAAAAAAAATTGACCTAAATTTCAGTTTAAAATTTTTTTAAACAGTTATATTTGTCAAGATTTCGGTTTAAACTAAATTATGATTTAAAATTATAATTTCAGATAAACTGGTCAGAGTATATTCTAAAATAGTAAACTACGTTTTTAACTATTTAATTACTATTTTATCCTTTTTTTTTTTTACACATTCTCTCCGCTCTCCTATATCTTTTCCATTATCTCTCATCTCTTCTCTCTCCTCTATCTTTTTTATCCTCTTTTCTCTCTCATCTCTCATACATACCCTTTTTAGTAATTTTACAATTACAAAACTCATTTTTATAACAACTATTCAAACACTCATTTATCTAAAATTATTTTTTTCTATAAGCTATTTTCTAAAAACCATTTTCCATAAACTATTTATAGACCCATTTTTTTATAAGCCCGTTTTTAAAATTTTATCCAAACACGTTATATTTATACACAATCATGTACCGTGCGGCTCACCGTGTCCTGTTGGCTGTTGCATCCAGTGCATTTTATAAAACAGAGCATGATACGTGTTAGATTAATTATAATTATGTTGTGTTAATCGTGTTTTTTCCCAGCGCTCGGTTCCTTTCCAATAATTATTAATTAACCAGTGATTTAAATTTGAGATTAGTTAAACTCTTATTGAAAAATTCCAATCAGATCGATTGGGTCAACCAAATTACCCATAAATTAGTGCCTAGTGTAGTATGGTTCAAAATTGGGAGAAAACCAGAAATTGGTCCAAAATGGATCAAACTTCCCAAAATCAATGAACCACCGAAAAAATGATATCTTTTTGAAATTTAAACCACATTTCTAAACTATACTTTATGCCCATCGATGAATTATAAATATTGGAAAAGAAATACTAACAAGAAAATATGCAAGAAATATGTACATTATTATAAAATTAAAAATATAAAACAAGCATGTTCTTATAAAAATATCATCTCATAATTATTTTATTTTTATTTTAAGAATGATATAAATTTACTGAATTTTTAAAAACATAGTTTTACGTTTATCTCTACTCATTTTATATTCATAATTAAACTAATTTTATTGTTTTTTTTATTTAAAATCAATTTATTTATTTATTTCTTGTCTTTCTTAGTTGAAATAGTTGGCGTAAGTTTAACATGTATTAATTTAACTTTGACCGATTCAACATCATTGACTATACTGGTTCCAATTTAATTTTTATTTATTACTTTTCTAATTCTTAATATAAGACATATATAATTAATTTAATTATATTAATAATATTAATTAAATTAGTTAATATAACATATTTTTTTAAAATATTTTAACAATTTTCTTTAATTAAATATCTCTCTCTTATTTGATTATAGTAAAAAGAGTATTAATAATAATAATTTTAAAAAAATTATAAATATAAAAAATAAATTTTATATTTAAAATTAAAATTAATATTCTAATTAAATTATATATTAATAACTAAATGAGTATCTATTCCAGGAGAGCCTTGAGAAGCCAAGGAGAGTAGTGAGGAGCTCAAGAGTAGGGAATTGTGCCTCATTTAAAATATCGGGCCTAATAAGTCTTAGCCTAAACATGTTGCAAAATGTTTATCAGGCATTCATTTCACCACTATATATATATATATATATATCAAACTTTATTATTTCACCTCCAGAAGAAAAAATAAGAGAAATTTCGCTTTATTTTTAGATAGTATATAAGCTCAATTTTTTTTCAAAATTTTTTATACAAAAAAAAATATTATTTAACAAATACCCTTATTAAAACTTATTATTCGTGGGTTCAATTAGCGAAAAAGTGAGACATATAATCATTTGGAGCGTGTTCAATGTATCATTTTATTATAGTTTCAATCACAGCACTTTAAGAGACATACTAACTCTTGGGTATATAGATTTACGCCTAAAGATAATTGACAGTTCATCTTACCAAATATTAATATCGTCTAAGAGAAAGAGAGACTTCATTCGCTTTACCTTTTAATCGTAGGTGAGTTCAATTCTTTTTAAAAAATTTATTATAAAAAAAATTACCCTTTTTAAACTTTCTTATCTGCTGGATGGTACTAGCTTATATAATAATATAAAGCCTAAACAAGTCGATCAGTTTAATATATTGATTAAAATATCTTAAATGTAAGCATGGGATATGATATTTTTTTTTTATGGAAATGCTATCATTATTAAGCTCAAAAGTATTTTTCTTTTTTCTTGTATGAGATTTTCTACAAGATATTGCAACAGAACTGTTGTTGCTCTTGGTTTCTGCATTTGGCGCGTGTTCTGGACTTAAGTTGATACAGACATTTTAAAACTGGCAATTTAATTGTGTTGACGAAATAAGCTAGTTCTACGAATCAAAATTTAAATTTTATTAAAAAAATATCTATATTTAATACTTAATAATATAGGGAAAAAATGGAAAAGGGTGACAGCGTGAGACAAGACGTGAAGGGGAGATGCAATTCACAGCATATGTTTCAGCTTTTACTACATGCTCATACCAAACACGTTTTGAGACTTGAGAACCACACAATATTTTTTTACTATTTTAATATGTTTTTTCCCCTTCGTTTTGGACTAATTTAGCACTAATCTTGTCTACTCCAGAATCCGATATTGTAATGAGCTTTTATGAACTAGTAGAACTTGATGGACGATGATGTCGTTGACTAAACCCTCATTTGCACTAACTCCATATAGGAAAAGTTGGTCACAGGACCAAATAACTACTCCATCTTAGACTCTTTACATGTTTTGTAATTATAAAATTTTATTTATAACATAAATTACGCTATAAATAAGGTATTGTATTTATGGTAAGAGGAAGCAATATTTCTTTTTACAAGTATATTTAAATACAAATGCCTAATATCCCTTTTCACAACTCTTGTTATTTTAGACTATAAAGTATAAACTATTCGATTTGTCATTATTGGAGCATGTTTTGGAAACAATTAAAAATTTGAATTTGATTTGGCTTTTATCGAGGTGGAAAAAATGACATAAATAATTAAAAATTTGGCTGAGTAAAGTGAAAAACAAGGGCACCATGTCCATGCGTGTGAATTTGACAACGCTCCTTGGATTGCTTTTGTTTTTATTTGCCCCTGCCCTGCCTAAAATCTCCCTGTACTATCTTCAAGTTCACCTCATTGAGAATATATATATATATATATATACACACACATGACTTATGACTTATTTCTAGAATATATATAAAGGTCACATAATAGATAACGTGGGAAAATTGACACCAGATCATACAAAATTAACTCTCGTCCCACATTGAAGATTCCATGCATGCATATACAGTCACTTGTGTAACACTCCTTCAAATATGGAGTTAAATAATTATTTTTTTCATTTTTTTTTATAAGTTACAACATTTTAAATTGGATTCATCTTTTTATTATAAGCTGCACTTTGGAGATATCTAAAATTTTAAATAACCTTTTGATTTACGTAATTTGGTCATTTTGTATATTATAAAAAGGATTGGAAAGAGTAATTTATAAAAAATAAAAAAACTAATTAAATTAGTTATTTATAAAAAAAATATGTTAGTTTTAGTAAAATATTTTATAAAAATCACCCTCATTGATATAAATACTTTTAATATACACGTTCAATTGATATAATTTAAAAAAAATATAAATTTAAAATATAAGATGAGTCAATTATTCATCATCATATTCATGTCGAGTTGCCACCTACCATGCATGGACCACTCCCATCTCGCCACTGCTCACGCAAATATTTTAGTTATTTACACTACTTTTTACTGAAAATAATTCAAATACAAGGAAATTTATAAAAATAAAAAAATTAATAGATTGAAAAAATATATTTAAGGGTATATTAAGTATAATTTAATTTTATTGGTTATAAGTAAAAATGTATAAACGACCATATATATATCTATATTATGTAATAATTGTGGTCAAAGTTTATCTGTTTAGTGGGCCAATTTTCTAGGTTTATCACTGTCATACTCATATGATTGATTTACTCTTCTGTTTTTAACCAAAAACAATATCCACCTTTTTTTCTTGAGGCCAGTTCAGCCCCACTTCATCAGTGAAGGCATTATTATTGTAAGAGAAAGAGATAGAAAAATACCATATAAAATTTTAAATTTTAAATAAGGTATATGAATTTGTAAATGAATAGATTGGGCACTATCTATTATTTTAAAATTTTGAAGGAAAAAAAAAATCTCTCTCTTCCTTCTTCTTTACAGATCATTTTTTTCATTTTCTCTTTATCTCTTGGTGTCAACAAACATAAGCAGCACGAAACAGAGGCAGAACAACAGCAACACGAGGAGAAGAGGATAGTGACGGCAACACAAAAGCAGACTTCCATTAGCTTGGGGACAAGTTGCTTTCCGATGAAAAACCAATAGCTCCCTTTCTCTGTAAGAGAAAAAACCCAAACAACAATTCATCTCAAAAGAAAACGTCAAGAAAAAATAATGATTTCCGAGGGAGAAATGAAGCAAAAACTATAAAAAATTATTATTAGTTTTAGCTGTTTGATCTCAGAGAGAAACATAAGAGAAAAGCTATGCTTTCAGTCTTGAAGAAGAAGATGAGACTATGAAATGGATAGTAAATGTCTTATAATGAAGGTGATAAATACTATAAGTAAAATAGTCAACGTAATTAAAAGTATTATTACTAATAAAAACTATTATTGAATGAAATTATGCAATAAATGATGACTATTTATGATTTATAAATCATATTACTTACAAATGATCCAGGTAATATATAATAAAAATAATGATTTTTAGATAAATTTTTTCGCGGAGTAGTAGATATCTTAACTGAAATTGTCAAATTTATTAGTGAAATTATAAATCCTATTGCAAGAGTAGTATATGATCAAATTAATTACTTGTAACTGAGCTATTATAGAGAGTAGTAAATATCTTAATGAAAGTTATCAAAATCACTGCTCAAGTCATAAATCATATTTAAGGACTAGTAAATGACTAAATCAATTATTTGTAATTGAGTTGTTATAGAGAGTAATAAATATTTTAGCAAAAATAATTAAAATCATTACTTAAATTGTAAATTCTATTACAGGAATAATAAATGATCAAAACAATTACTTACAATTTAGAAGGCAATTTTATATTTTCCTCTCAAATTTAAAAGGATAGATTGATACTTATGCTAAATTTATTTTTTTATATATTCATATACTCTTTTTTGTAAGTTAAAATTTAGATAATTTTTTCTGATCCTTTTCCCTCATCATAATGTTATAGTAATTAGTGGGGTCTTATACCTAAACTAATAATATCCACTCTACGTCAATTAATTGAAATTTTAGAATAAGTTCTTAAAATTTGTGACTCAACGTTATGATTTAGAAAGGTCAGACATAATATTTTAATTTTTACAATAATGCGATCAATTTGAATTTGAAGTAATAATGCAATATGCTAGTGATTTTTTTTTGAACACAAATCCTCGTTTCCAATATTTTTTTTAGGACTTGTTTGGATATATTTTTAAAAAATAGTTATAAAAAATTAAAATATTTTTGTATAAGTTCTTTTAGAAAATAGTTTATGTTTGAATAAATAAGTATTTATATAGTTCTTACCAGAATGATTTTAATAATTGATAAATTATAAAAAAATATATAAGATAAAAAAACAATTGTCAGACTGTTTTCAACTTTCCATCTCTGTTTTTTCTCACTTCTTTCTACAGAAATTTTATTGTAACTCTTCTATTCTTCCATATATATATATATATATATCATCTTCTTATATGTTCATATATATCTCCGGTGACAACAAGGAAGACGACGATGACTTGTAGAGGAGAGATAGACCTCCTTTTACCAATGACGATAAAGAAGAGAAGGGAAGAGGGAGGAGGGAAGAAAAGAGAGAGTGTCTAAAAAAATAAAGGTAAAATAATAATTAGGTAGTTTATAATTTTTTTTTATTTTAGAAACTATTTTTATAAGTTTATTTAAAACTATAGTTTAGTTCATAAATCTTTTTAGATAAATATAATTATTTATTTTAAAATATTTCTAAACTATAATTTAAATTAAAAATTATTTAACACCTTAATTTAGAGTGAATGTAAACACACACTTAGTCTCAAAAGTGACTTTTTTGAAATGCTTTCCTGGTGTAAAATATAAGCAACTTTTCCGAATTGTCTAGACCATTAACATAACTTCAAAAGTTTTCATGCTTTGTTTATCTTAGATAAAAGTACATTGACAACTTACAATCGAGATACTGTATATTTAGATAAGATTTAAAAAATAGGTTTATAAAAAAATTGAGTTTTTAAATAGCTTATAAAAAAAAATTAAAAAAAAATTTATGAAAAAAAGTTATTCTCAATAAACAAATATTTAGATAGTTATTTTTAGAATAATTTTTTATATTGATAAATTACTAAAAATAGTATGATTTGATTAAAAGTAGAAGAGAGGAAAGATGGTAGAGAAAATATAGGAGAGGAAAAGAGGTTAGAGGGGAGAGGGGAGAGGGGAGAGATGAGAGATAATAGAGAAGAGAGAGGAGAGATGAGAGAAGGTGGAGAAGAGAGAGGAGAGAGAAGAGGGATGAGAAGGGAGAGAGAGAGTAGAAAAGAGAGATGTAAGAGGAGAGAGGATATAAGAAAAGTAGAGGTAATCTAGTAATTAAATAATCCATAAATTTTTTACTGTTTCAAAAATTAATTTCAGTAACTTATTTAAAATCATAATTTTAAACTATAATTTTACTTAAAAATACTTATAGATAAATATAACTATTTATTTTAAAATTTATATAAATCAAAATTTTATCTAAAAAACTTTTAAAATTATAATTTCACAAGTTTATCAAATAGGCCATAACCAATCAATAAAGTTTGTCGTTGTTATTGTATGAACATGATAACCTCCTCACACTCGGGACCTCAAAGCTCTGGCAAGGGGACCCAGCTGGAGTCACATCTGCCAGGAAGGAAAATAAGCCTTACACCTATTTTGTACATTGTAATTTATTTCTACCTTCGTTCGGCCAAACCAATCCCTTTCTACTATTTTTAAAGTCCGTTTAAATATTTGCAATTTAAGAGAGAGAAAATCAAATTAAGTGGGCAGAAGTAAAGAGCATTAGACTGGATAGAGGTTTAATTATCACCTGGCCAACTCACTATATTATAAAATGAAAGGATGGAGATTGTTTAATTCCCACTTTTTAAAAAAATATCTTTAAAAAGATATATTTTAATTATAAATTTTTTATTCAAATTAATCAATTATTATATAGTACTATGATCTAAAAAAATATCAGGGATCAGTGACTCAAAAGTTATAAATAAAAATTGAATACCGGTAGTTAGGAATCAGACGTGACTTTTTGACTTTTTGTTGTGGGGGTTGTATGTCCACAACATTAAATAGTAAGGGAAAATGTAAGTTTTGATCTCTAGACTCTTTTTTAATTATTGAGTTAATTTTTAAACTTTAGCTCATAATAATTCGGTTATCAAAACTTAAAGTAACTTATTTTTTATAATTTAGTACCTCAAAATAATTCCATTCCTATAGTTTATTAACTCAGAATAACGTAATTTTTACAATTATTTAACTTAATAAACTATAATAATTAAATTGTAATCAACATATTTTCCTAATATTATATGTTTTTCTTTGACCTGATTAAATATTAAATTAATCATGTTCTTCTTTACACGCATGGAGGTCCATAAAACAAACGCATATTTTCTTAATTATTAAATGAGAAAGCTACTGCAATTTTTGCTCCTGGGGATTCGTGTATGCAGTCGTTATTAGCTAGTGCGTGTTAAATATAAGTTTTAAAAGAATTTTTAACTAAATTTTAATTTAATTTTTTTAAAATAAATAATTATATTTATTTAAATAAATTTTTAGATCAAATTATAATTTAAAATTAAAATTTTATATAAATTATTAATAATAACTTTTAAAATAATAAAAAAATTTATAAACTATTTAATTATTATTTTACCTATATTTTTTTTTACAATCTATCTCCTCTCTATTATCTCTTCTTCACCTTCTCTCCTATCCCCTATATCTTTTCTATCCTCCTTCATCTCTCATATTTTTAATAAAATTATATATTTTTAATAATTTATCAATAATAAAATATAATAATAATTATTTAAATATTTATTTATTTAAAATTATTTTTTTATAATTTTTTTCTTTTTTTTTTAAAACTGTCTAAATTTTTTTATATAGTTTTTTTTTAATTTTTATTCAAATAAACCCTTAGGAGTATTGCCCAATAGCTCGTTGTTCTACCGGGTTCATGATTCGTAAGTCTCGTTATATTTCGGTTTATTTTAATTTTTCTAATAAGACCTTAAAAAATTAATAAATTAAATATTAATTTTAATTGCAATTTATTTAAGTCAGCCGATCCACGACCCCTGAAAAGTTGCTTTAATTTAGTCTACCCTGTGCTAAGACTTTCATACAAAAGTCCATGAGCGAGGAAAAAAAAAAAAAAACAGTACCTCAAAGTTGCAGAACAGAGTTCAGTGTATTTGAGCTATGATTCCCTTTTACGTTTCTCTCTCTTCAATCACGTAACCTCCTCATCTTTTCTGTGGTTTTTCGACTCATCCTTTGATTTTACCCCTATCTGGTTTTCAGCTCAAATTTGTCATCCTTTATAATTGGGATACTTTGTTTTCCGAATTTTCTTTGTTTTTAAGGTTGTGAGTTTTGCAATGGTTAATTGAGCACCGAGAGAGGTCTTTAAATTTTCTGAGAGGTTTCTACAATGGCAAATAACTTAACGGGGCAGCTCGTTAGTGCGGAGATACATGGATTCCATACATTGCAAGGTACATACTCGCTTCTACTCCGTTCTTTTCTGATCATGCCAACCTGCAAGTCAAGTCTTCTTTTCCCTTTTTTTTTTTAAAAATTTTAGTCTGTTCTGTTTTTTTTTTCTGTTCATTATTGTTGTTTTTGGAGGGGGGGGGGGTTGTTATTTTTTGCTTGCTTTTTGAGTTAGTTTGTCTTGAAAAATGCAAGGGTGAAGTTCAGAAAGCTGCCTACAAGTGAAAAAGAAACAGGGTTGGTTCTAAATCATGTCTCGTGAATGAAGTATAAATTACTGGAATTTCTGCATGACACCAATGGGATCATTAAATTTGCTTACAGATTAACTTCACCTTAATTATCAATAGAAATGAGTGATTACTATCGGAGGAGTATTTTATAGTGCGCTTGAAATGATGTAGTTTCGGTAAATCCGAAACCCACTTGGAATAATTCTTAGTGTTTCCTGAGAACAATGTGGAAATATAAAATGGACAGAAAATTGTTTCTTGAACAGAGGTAAAGTGCCCAGTATGTAGTATTTGTTATATGTTAGTACCTCATGAAGTGAGGAGTGCAGGGTAATAGTGTTAGAAGCCTGGAATTGCAATATGTATGTTGACTTCTGCTAGATGTTAAGATAAAACCTGATAACATCAACCTATGAAATGTCTCAACATCTCATAAATCAATTGAGATATCTTATTATTTCACCAGTGTTTAGATCTTACTGAAAGGAAAGAGAAAAGTAATATACTTGGATCTGGAGTGGTGGTTTGTCATAATCCTAACTTTCGGTTTGATACAATATTATGTCATGGGGTTTGATACAATAATTCTAAATTGTACCTCTTGACATGGGGTTGAAAGAAAGCTGATAATTTATCAGTTCACAGTGAACTTTTGTTTTCCCAGCTACAAATCTTACCTAGACTACTAAGTGATTGATTAGTGATCAATGACTTCAATTATCTGTGTTGACCTTTTTCTAAAGTATTCCTCCTATGTATCCCAGAGCTGGATGTTAGGAACACTATGGAGGAAGCAAAATGCAGATGGCTTCGTCCTAATGAGATTCATGCTATACTTAGTAATTACAAGTATTTCACCATCCATGTAAAGCCAGTGCACATGCCTCCAAGTAATCTTCTATTTCTGGCAGCAGTATGATTTAAGTAAAGTGGATATGCATGCATCATTTTCATGCTGATCCACAATTCATTTTCATATTGTCTATTCATCATATTTATTACTTCCTTTTAAATTTCCATCAAATACTTTCCCTTCTGATAGAATTCTTTTTCACCTGACATTGTCACGTCGATCATTTGTCAAACTAAGCTTCTGCTGTAAAATATAAAATGCATGTTTGGGGATTTGTATCTACATGTGTGGTATTAAGCAATCTGATGTCAAACCAGGGACACTGATATGGCGTTTTCAATGTTAAAATGAAAAACAGGTGGTACCTTAGTATTATTTGACCGCAAGATGCTTAGGAACTTTCGAAAAGATGGATACAACTGGAAAAAGAAAAAGGATGGAAAAACTGTGAAGGAAGCTCATGAACACTTAAAAGTGAGTCTTCTCTTTTTCTTAGGGTGTCTTTTTGCGTTAATATTAAATTTATGGCACCCTAATGTATGTCATTTCTTTAACTTGTATTTAAAGAACATTAATCATGTTATGGTTATGAAGGAATTTGCCATGTATTACTATGATGAAATTCTTCTTTTTCTTCTGTATTTATGGACTTTCATGGATAATAAATAATATTTTGGTTTACATATATGAAGTAGACCATGGTAACTAGTAGCCTGATAAGCATTAGGTTTGGGAAATTCTTGACAATGCTTCTTTGTACTTTGCCAAAATTTTCAACAGTCTTGATGTGCTTTATTCTACAATTATAAAATGCATGATCATCTTTCCTTCCTGCGGTTTTTTGTTGCAAGTGCTTCTGATAATGGATTGAATAATTGTCAACATTTGCAGTTTATAGTTTTGGACATTCATTCTGATCATTTTCTCCCATCAATCAGGTTGGTAATGAAGAAAGGATCCATGTATACTATGCACATGGCCAAGATAACCCAAGATTAGTGCGTAGATGTTATTGGCTTCTTGACAAGTATGCATATCTTTAGTTAGCTTAATTCTTGACACCTCAGTTATGCTTGTCCAAACTTCTGAAGTACGACTTATTACTACTGCTTATATATTACCTGTGTGTTATTGGTTTAATTACTACTTTGACTGTTTTGATTTTTCTTTTTCTTTTTCTTTTTCTTTTTTCCAGGAGTTTGGAACACATAGTTCTTGTTCACTATCGGGAAACACAAGAGGTAGAATTATTTTCTCTTCTTATCTTTTGCTTTCTTCCTTAAAGATTCAAAAGATCTGTTTCACCCCAAAAATATGACTAAGGAAATGAATTTGCATGTTGCATTGCTGATTTGAAAGTACATATACTTACCAACATAGACTTGCACTTACCGTCCATTTAATCTGGATGATGAATACAATTTGGTAGTCTAACCTACATTGAGCTGTTGTTTATGATACAGTTGCAGGGCTCTCCGGCTACACCTGTAAATTCATATTCTAGTTTGGGCTCTAATCCAACTGCACCGTTGATTTTATCAGAAGAATTGGATTCTGGGACCAACAATCCATTTGCTGGTGGTGAGAAAGAACTTTTGGATTTAGTATAATTTATTGCAAGTTAGACCTGTAAAGAATTTCCTATCTGTATACATATATTAGTAAACTACAGGATGCAGGACAGTGAATGACGTGGATTGAACATGACCCATACCTGATGACAAGCTGCATGTCTCTTTATATTGAGTTTCCCCCCTTCCTATCTCATCTTTCTCTCCCTCATCTTTCCCAAAGATAGCCATTGATTGGAGTTTATTTTTGTTTATGACGCCACATATAGTAATAGTATGTTAAAATATGGTATTTTGATGATGTTGTGGATGCTGTTGTTGACTTTCTTTGATGAGTTATATTTCTGATCCCTTTTTTCTGCTTTGGAGATAAGCAGAAGTTAATGACAATTTGAAACTCAAGAGTCATGAACTGAGGCTTCTTGAGCTAAACACACTTGAATGGGATGATCTAGTGGTTACAAATTACCTCAACAATTCTACCACATCTATGGGAGGTAAAAGATTGTGGATTTAGCAGAATCAGTTGCTTGTCTGGAAAGCACCTTGTCATCCTTTAAATCTGATATAACTTTTTGCAGCCAAGGTTCCATATTTTGATCAACAAAATCAGTCTTTGCTGAATGGCAATTTGAGCAATGTAAGATCTTATCTTTCTTTTATTTACATGTTCTTTTTGGCTTATTTCTACTGATTGGACAGTTAACTTTGTAATTTCTTGTCAAAGCTTCTTTCCTTTAAATATACAAATACAATTTATCACAAGCGGTAGTTTTATCAGGCTTTTTTAGCAACAGATTCAAATAATGGCCAAGAATTTAGCTTCCACCGTTTGACATGACCATCTTCATTATTAAAAGTGTTTCTCTTTGGATGATAAGAAGTTATGAAACTATTTATGTCTTATCATAATATAATATTTTTTCAAATCACCTGCAATCACTTTCAAAAAGCTGCGGCCAGGTGAAAGAGGTCTTGAAATGACTGTGAACACATGATTGTTGGGCCTGCTTAATACTATTGTGAACTTGCTATATTTGTCCTCTTTTTTAGGTGCTCTAAGTTGTGGCTTAGACCTAACTTTGCCTATTTATTCTGGCTGACAGACCCAATTGACTGTTGACTACATTTACATATTTATGCAACATAGAATTTGCATCATTGAATCGTTTGGATGAACGCTAAAAGTGTAGTTATATATTTTATGTATAAAACATAGAAAGGGATTGCTTGACTGCATTAAATTATTTAGCTCAAAACTTTGTTCATACATTGTGCTAGTTTCCGTGATTACTTCTATTGGGTTTCTGTCACCAGGTAACTAGCAGTCTGTCTGCTGAAATTCCTTCTTTTGATAACATGACACAACCTATTACTGGGAGCAATAATGCACCTTATAGTTTCCCAGAATCTGTAAATTTTCAGACAACAGATAGTCAAGCAAATCCAAATGCAGAAAACGGATATCCCGTCGCTGTGGGTGGTGTTGATTCCTTGGACACTTTGGTCAATGATAGTTTGCAGAGTCAGGACAGCTTTGGAAGGTGGATCAACCACATGATTTCTGATTCACAGTGTTCTGTAGATGAAACAGCTCTTGTATCGCCTGGTATATCTATTCAAGAACCATATTCTTCTCTGGTAGAGAATCATCAGCAACCTTCTCTGCCCGAACAGCTTTTTAATATCACTGATGTCTCTCCTTCATGGGCATCTTCCACTGAGAAGACCAAGGTTTCTTTCTCCCTTCCTATTCTTATATATCTACTTCCATGTAATTATTCTCTATTATAACTATGTATTATTTGGGTCCATGGATGATTCTCAACCTCTTTAGTAATAAAACATGCGTGTAAAGGTCAACGCTTTGAACACTAGGAGAAACTCCATGGCTTATTTCTCAGTTATTTTTTCATATAACAATGCATTTTCAGTTGGCATCTAAGGCAGCGACTCTTGCTACTTTGTTCTGAACAGTTTCTTGCCCGATTTAAAAGCTCTAAAGACCAAGTCCAACTCACAAATACAAATTTTCTCTTCTTTCCCGATGCAAATAAATGAATTGTCATTTGACATCAAAAGTAGCAATCTCTTGCTAATTTGTCTTCAACAACAAATTATTCTTCGAAAATTCAAATGCTTTAATCGCTGAGAGCTAAACTCCCACACTCCCACATAGTTCTTTTTTTAGTATGGATAAATGCATTTGTAGTTGGCATTAAAGAACTATCTCTTGCTACATCAATGCATATTTTCACTTTGGATTTTACATATTTATTAACTGGCATGTAGTCAAGTCCCATATTTACCACCATCTATTTTGCATTTTTTACTGGACTTTCTGATGTTTGCATACTTCTTGCAGATCCTGGTCACTGGAATCTTTCATGATAACTATCTACACCTTGCGAAGTCTAATCTATTTTGTGTCTGCGGTGATGTAAGTGTTCAAGCTGATATTGTTCAAGTTGGGGTCTACCGATGCTGGGTACCATCACATTCCCCAGGATTTGTAAATCTCTATATGAGCCTTGATGGCCATAGACCCATAAGCCAGGTTGTCAATTTTGAGTATCGTACTCCAATTTTGCATGACCCCACAGCCTCTATAGAAGAGAGGTACAACTGGGCCGAATTTCGACTTCAAACGAGGCTTGCTTATTTGCTCTTTGGTACTCATAAGAGTCTTGATATTATCCCTAGTAAAGTATCACCTAGTGCAGTAAGGGAGGCTAAGAACTTTGCTTCAAAGACCTCATTGGTTTCCAGAAGTTGGCAATACTTGGTTAAGTCAACTGAAGACAACAAAACTCCATTTCCTCAAGCAAAAGATGCACTGTTTGAAACATCCTTGAAAAATGGATTAAAGGAATGGCTGTTAGAAAGAATTCTCTTGGGACGTAAGACTACTGAATATGATTCCCAAGGTCAAGGTGTAATACATTTGTGCGCAATTCTGGGATATACTTGGGCTGTTTCATTATTTTCAGGATCGGGCTTGTCACTAGATTTTCGTGATAAATTTGGATGGACAGCTCTTCATTGGGCAGCATATTGTGGAAGGTACATAGTTATGCACTCGGATATATCACTAGCTTAATCCATTAAGTTTGTTGCAGCCAAATTTACTCAATTCTTTTTGCCGATATGGTTGCACTGATCAAAAGCCAATTCCTTTTCTATATCCTTTTCTCCTCAAGTATATAATCACCTGAATATAGCATGACTTTTGTATATTACCCTTACATGCAGCAATACTTTCATACAACTATACAAGTTTTTCTCCCTTTAAATCCAGTTAGAATTTGAATGAGCTTTTCATTGTTGCGTCAAAGTTGTGATATTTTTTCTTAACAAAATGCCCTATTTGACTAGAGACCTGATGGTTGGACCAATGACCAAATCTCCTCACTAGGTTAGCACCTTCTCAGGTTCCAATAGCTATCATTATTTGACTAAAATTTGTTTGTAGGGAGAAAATGGTTGCAGTGCTGTTGTCTGCTGGGGCAAAGCCTAACTTAGTCACAGATCCTACTCCACAAAATCCTGGTGGATGCACTGCTGCTGATCTTGCTTTTATGCAGGGTTATGAAGGCTTAGCAGCTTATCTTTCAGAAAAATCTCTGGTTGAGCAGTTCAATGACATGAGCTTAGCTGGAAATATTAGTGGCAAACTGGAAACAAGCACAAATGATCCTGTAGATTATGACAATCTCACTGAGGATCAACTATATCTAAAGGATACATTGGCAGCTTACCGAACAACTGCTGAGGCGGCAGCACAAATACATGCTGCATTTAGGGAGCACTCACTAAAAGTACGAGCAAAGGCGGTTCAGATTATAAATCCAGAGGATGAGGCCCGTATGATTGTTGCTGCAATGAAGATTCAACATGCCTATCGCAACTACAACACAAGGAGGATGATGGCTGCTGCAGCTCGCATCCAGCATAGGTTCCGTACATGGAAATTGCGTAAAGAATTTCTCAACATGCGACGTCAGGCTATCAAAATCCAAGTAAGAGCTATCCTTCCTACTTCTGATATTTCTGATTGCCTTCTGTGAACATGTGGCATTGCCAATCCTATGTGCTTGTTGAAGTCTTATTTTGTACTAGAGCCGTTTGCACAAATCTTAACCTGACTTGTTTTATATTATGAAGGATCTTTTGCTCATTCACATTGTCCACCGGAGATTCATGAGTCAATCTCTTTTCTTCCTCATGAACTTAACTATGTTGATTAGTTTGTGTTGAGTTTTTCCTTTCATGCATTTAGAATGAGTGGAATCAAGGCATATCTTACTTTTCCCTAAAAGCAGAAGGTAAAATGAAGCTTGCACTCTCAATAGGATATTGAATTATTTCACATTTCCTTTAGGTGGGTTCACTGGAGGCGACTGTTTAGTTGATAGGAGATCAGCTCTCTGTTCTTACGTTCTAGCTATTATTGAAGATTTGATTCAACCCCAACTTTTATACATGGGACCAGAAGCAGATTTTGTTTTCTGAAATTGCATGTTCCTTATTTTTTATCTTAATATTTCAATGCAGGCTGCTTTCCGGGGCTACCAAGTGAGGAAGCAATATCGTAAAATTCTCTGGTCTGTTGGAGTACTTGAAAAAGTAATCCTGCGATGGAGATTGAAGAGAAAAGGTTTCCGTGGACTTCAGGTTAATCCCGTCCAACAAGAGCAAGAACCAAAGCAGGAAAGCGACGCAGAGGAGGACTTCTTCCGGACTGGTCGAAAACAAGCCGAAGAACGCGTGGAGAGATCTGTAGTACGTGTTCAGGCCATGTTCCGTTCAAAGAAAGCACAAGAAGAGTATAGGAGGATGAAGCTGGCTCACAATCAGGCAAAGGTAACAACTTCGTGCAATGTATTTTCACTGTTTCAACTATTTGATTAGACCTGGATATTTGACTTTGTAGTATTGCTTTCTGTAGCTGGAACTTGAATATGAAGATCTGCTCAATTCAGAGGTTGATATTCTATAGAAGGCATGCTGTGTGTGGCAAAAGGAATGGTATGTTCGTTTAATTCCCTCTCTGTATAGTATGCAATATGCATGTAGATTGTAGATGCTGTAAATTCCTAGACCCTAGTGTAGATTTGGATCGAATCCTTATCCCTTTCAATTTGATTTAATATCCTGAAAGGGTTGTTTGTGAAATTCCTATGTGTATATGGGGGTTTCTAAGTAAGACGCTTGCCATGCCTTTCTAGGTTTGAATTGATAAAGTGATTGTTGCCACAAATCTGTTGGAGGACTGTATTAATACTCCATATCTTGCCTAATTCAGTGTATCCATGACAATTTATTACTAAAATACTAAATCGTAAATTTTTCATCTGCGGATTATGATGCTTACTTTATTAAAGCAATTTACGAATATATTTTTGTTAACAAAGTATAAAGCCTTGGGAGTCGAAGGAGATAAAAATAAAATCTACGAAACCTTTCAGATGAATTTTGAACTTAATAGAATCTATTTTCTTAAGAATCGAGAAAATTTTAGTTGCGCCCCAGATACTTTAGCAATTTTACCCACATAAAAATTCAGCGAGTAATTATTTTTCAGTTTTCTTACTTCTTCATTAGACCACGAGGCGGCATGAGCTTATAGATGGTTGTTATGAGACATTTTTACCGGCATTCAGTGTGTACGCACAGAGCTTGTACTTCTTAGTAGTCAATTGTTAGTCTATCCTTCAAACTATCTTTCTTGTAAAAAAATATTTTTTTTTTACTAAATAAGTATCATAAGCATTCTCAGTTATTAGATGTGGGCACTTAACAAAATTTTAAAATTTAGTTTGTTTATGGACTAATCCCTTCCATTAAATTTAATTAGCTTGGTTCTTGTAAAAAAACACTTGAATCCAGTACCCTACACTATATGAGTTAGTGAGTCATTGGAGGACCCACAAGTTCAAAATACCTCAACTGCAAGATTGATACTTGAGATTGATAGAGTAGTCCATCTAATACCAACCAAAATGAATAGGATTAATGGCAAAAATGAAACTTGAATCTCTCTCTCTAAGCTAAGTGTAAATGCCGCTATCCATTAGGACGATTTTCAATCTCGAGAATGAAATACTGCTGTGAAAATTGAGCATGAGAAAGTAGTAAAAATTACTACGGATGTCACCTCCCAATAACCATGGAGCCATTTCAGTAACATTAAAATTAAACGCACTTTTCTATCCCAAAAAAAAAAATACTCTCACTTTATTAATTCTGCAATTTTAGTAAACAGTACAGACCCACAAGCTCATTGACCCAGCCCGACAGCCCATATAGCTACAATTAAGTATCCAATTCACATGGGCAGCCCCATCTAAAAATTACAATACTAATGTGAGGGTATCAGCAGGATGATAATCCGAAACTACGAGCACTTAAATGTCTATTCACCTCCCTTATTTGATGTACTGAGAGAGCCACCTGAAGCCTTCGCCATATCCCATCTTGCGGACAATACTGCACATGAATACTTCTAGAGGACGGACATTGGAGTCAGCCAGATTGACCTTGCCCTTGCCCGTAGTGAAGTTAGTCAGGCTCATATGATATCGCAGCTCATCTTCGGAGGCAGCATAAGGTAAGTCAATCTTGTTTCCCAAGATGAGGAAAGGCACATTTGCTAGCGACTCATCAGAAAGAAGAGCATCTAGCTCCCTCTTTGATTCTGCAAATCTCTCCTTATCATATGCATCGACGAGGTAAACTACAGCATCCACCTAAATGACAGAAATTTCACAATTAATTGAAAAGGGATGGTGCAACTCCCATCTTAGTAACTTGACATTATACAGACATAGGACTCAAACAGGTCCTAAATAATTAGTTAACAATACAAGAATAAAGTCCCATGATTCGTTGTAGCCAGCTAATTACAAGCTTCAAGCAAGCTACGCATAACAATTAATGACATTGGAAATATAAGAGAATCATGCATGGCAAGCATCAGAACCCCATGCTTCAGAAAAACTATATCAAATGCAATCATCTGAGGTGAGGGAAGCTGGCTATTTCTGAATACGAAATGTTACTACAAATCTACATCTGACCACCATCTTATTGTTATTGACAAAAATTATGCAAGATATTTTTGTCAAAACTTTCAGCCAATCTGAACCTTTACAGCAGAATTAAAAAGGCTTGACAAGAAATCAAGATGCTTGGACTAACATAAGTTACGTTTTAAAGACCTAACCAGAGGTGAAACTCAAATATGAGCTCAGTGTCTGTCAACATTTTCCCCTTTATCAAGAAATTAATTCTATAGCATACCTCTTGTGATGGATGGCTCAGTCCACACGAGACAATGGACATTACATATCAAAAGCAGGATACAGAGTATGGAATCATCTTTGCACATTATTGAAGGAGAAGGGAATTTCCCCCATCTTCATTTGAAGTCTAATATCACAAGGTACAAAGTAAATAGAAGAATCCTGGGTGGCTGGGTAGGGTTTCATACCCATCTATGTCGATTTTTTTCTGGTAAATAAATACTTTTCTTTGCAAAAACTCAATTAAATTAAACTAGAGACACACCTGAGCATAATAGTCCTTCCAGACTCTGCGGGCGATTTGGTGCCCACCTAAGTCAAAGGCCTTAAATTTTATCTTTCCGATACTCAACTCCTCCGAAGTTGGATACTGAGTAGGTTGATGCTGGACTAATCTCTGCGAAACAGGAAAAACATAAATAAATAAATAAATAAATAGGCTTCAATTTATGAACGAGTGGCTAAATGAAATTAGAAGTATTCTCTGTGGTGACTCAGGAAGTAATGAGAGTGGTTGCTAATTAAAATAAGAACTTCAAGAAATTAAATTTCGATACAAGAAAACCGCCGAAGCCTGAACCAAAATTTAATTGTAGAATAAAACACAACCTCGTCTTTCAGCATGTGAAGTAAAGTAGTCTTCCCAGCATTATCTAGCCCCAGAAATAGGATCTTCGCCTCCTTTTGCCAGAGACCCAGGGATGCTAGAATCCCGTAGAACCAATCAACAAGAAACATATCCGCTCGGGAAACTTGCACGGCGTTAAGCAAAAATCCCCCAAGAAGAGAGCGCCGACGAGATCGCTGAAAATGCAATCAGCGATGCGAAGATGAATAATACATAAAAAGATCTGAGAGCGACCAAAAAGTAACAAAGAATCACCGGAGACCCCGAGAAACGAATGAGCGAAAATTAAAGAAATTTTGTGAGAAGATGAACCCAGGAAAGGAGACCGATTACCGGTGCGGCCAGTGAACGAGACTCTGTGAAAAATGATCAAAACGAGGCTAGCTTGGGGTGAGTTTGGAGACCAGAATAGGCGGTTATGGAGAATGGAACCCAGTTGAGGGATTTGATTGGGTGGTACGCGTCATTATGATATGCTACTGTGGCAGTGATGCTGTCCCCAGAAGAGGCTTACGTGTCAGGAGAACATAATGAAAATGGGATTAAGCCAGAATACCAAATCACAATTTACAAGCAAGGGATATGAATTGCCTCGTAAAAACGTAAAATCAACAAGGTAGCGCCATTCCTTTTCAACTGCTATGGGTATGACCGATGACGTGTGCTGAGAGGTTAAATTACCCGTTTTACCCATATAGACACAATTATTCTACTTTTTTAACTTTATAGATCGGGGAAAGAAAAAATTAATTAAAAATTTGTATTCTCATTTTTCTTTTTCTTTTTAAAAATAAATTATTAAAATTTATGCTCCCTTCTTTCCTCCCTATTCCTCTTGGAAACAAACTAGCATAGAGTTAACTAATTAATAATTTGGACATATTAAAAAATTAAATTAATTAATTAATTATAATAGATATAATTTAATCTCTCTAAAATACACATATATTATATTTACATTATATATTATTTTATAAATTAAATAAATTAATTTTAAAAAAATCATATATGAAAAATAAAATACTAAAATAGATTAACGAATTATATTTAAAATTAAAATTAATTTGTCAATTAATTTCTATGTTTAAAACTATAGAAGTAATAACCGAATGCCTACTAAAATTAGGTCGCTGACAAGATTGAATTTAGTAACAAACTAACGAGATGGCTTTGCCACAATGCCATTATTGAGCCTTATAGGATTACCATTCAAGTTGGGACAATTCCGTTGGAGGAAGAATTAAATTAATGGATCCGCACTAACAGTTAATTTCATTGTAATTTACTTAATATACTGAAACATCTGAAGTTTCTCCAAATTTAATAAATAATTTTTCAGATAAAAACAAGCTTTTATTTAGTATTAAATATTGATAAAAAAATTAGTAAATTACATACAGAAAACTAAAAGGTTAGAGTTGTTTGAAAATATTTATTAAAATTAAATTACCTTCTACAGTTCTACTAATGGAATCATTGCTAAAGTCAAATTTGGCTGCCCATGATTATGACGATTGAGGGATTTACATGAGAAGTCAAAGACCACTCCGCTTTTCCAGTCATAACTCATAAGGAACCAACCGAGAAAAGTCAAATAAGATTCTTTCAAACACTTTTCGTCTGAAAAATGTGGCACGTAAGGATAAATTTTCAATAATATCACCCAACAATACATTGAATGCAATTCAGTATTTCAATAATTGTCCCAAAAAAAAAGTGATCCTAAGTTTGTAAGGAAAATTTTTCCCCAAAAAAATGCTCTTAAGATACAGAATGCAGCACATAACATTACTGCAGATGTGAGATCAAATAATCCAATCAAAATTCAATGGAAAAGCAAGGGGAAGAAACTCTTCTGGAAACTGCAGACAGTGTGCTAATTAATTAACAAGAGGGGAAATATCTACTTGATATACTGAGACATCCACTTGAAGCCATCTCCATATCCCATCTTGCGAACAATGCTGCACATGAACACCTCAAGAGGCCTTAGATTGGATTCTGAGAGATTGACCTTACCCTTGCCTGTGGTGAAATTGCTCAGTCCAAGATGATATCGAAGCTCTTCTTCTGAAGCAGCATATGGAATGTCAATCTTGTTCCCTAAAATTAGAAATGGTACATTTGCCAAAGACTCATCTGACAGGAGGCCATCTAGCTCCTTCTTAGATTCTGCAAATCTCTCTTTATCATAGGCATCTACTAGGTAAACAACAGCATCCACCTAAAACAGCCAACAAACATCTGTTATGTCTTGATCGATAACTGAAAGTTCAAATCAGGAATAAATCCAGGTAGAATTAACTGAAAATAGAAAATTCACAAAGCTTCAAAAGTTAGTCGTTGCATTTTACATTATGAGTCATGTTAGACAAGTTCAGAAAAGATCTATGAAATCAAATCTATACATTTGAATTGTTCAGCATGGAGAAGTGATGCATCTGATGATACACAAAACCTAACAAATTAATTTTATGCTAATGTTAAAGGATAACAATGTGTTTAAATTATTTCTACACAAAAACTTAAAACTGTTTATAGAGGAAAGTTGTATTATAATCTTTAATACGTGTGTTCATATGGAAGAAGTCAATTGGTATGTTAGAGTGGAATGAGCAAAAGCTGGGAAGACATTGTGCTGCGACTAAATTTTTATTACATAAACAAGGGGTCACAAGGAATTCCTCATCATTTAGTCATCTCAGAAAGTTTCATAAGTTGTTAAGTAAAAGCCTATAGCTATTTTCACAATAATCTCTGATACCCTCCCTGCTCAAGGTGAAGAACATATTGATTTCCAATCTTTGATTATCCTGATACATGCAAAGAATGTCAAATTTCTTTGAAAGCTCAAATTGAGAGTTAACCATTTACATTGCATGCAACTTTTATTTTTTCTTCCCTCTCTATCTGAGTGTCGTTGTCTTTCTAGTTAATAAAAAAAAAAATAAGAATAAGGAGATGTTTGGAAAGTTACTAGTAAAACACCTCCTGCAAGGTTTAAAAGGGCGCTATCCGCGAAACTTTCATTGTCAATATTTGCCTCCCATGAAGCAGATAAATACAAGGAACTTTATCTGGGATTAAGAAGGTATAGCATTGCTGAATTGGTGAGACCAAATGGTAACCATCATAGTTATTAGTTAGGTTGCAAGATATAATTAAAGTTAAAGACAAGAAGAGCAGATCACATAAATTTGTAAAAGCCATACTGAGGAAATTCAATGTTTACAGAACAGCAACAACACATCTACTGAAGGGTAAAGAAAAACACATAATGACATCCACATAGGGAATAGACACTAACAAGAAGCCAGCAGAGAAGTGACCATGCTACATTTAGATAGTAATTGAAGAGGTCACAGCCAATCAATATATAAGAATATAGAGGATCTTTGTTCCAGCGATGCTATTCCAATGAGATCTAGAGATATGGATATGAGAGTTAGATTAATGCATTTTAAACATCTAAGTTATATCATAACCTTATCAAAAGCAATTGAGAACAGAATCAAGTCTGCACTGAGGCACTCAGAAAGCCCAATTGGAAAGGAAACACTGTCTATATCATATTACTAGAGAAGAAAATGATAAATTGCAACGAGAAAATGATAATCAAGTGGGACTATTATAAATCAAACCCCCCCAACAAATCTCACTTTTTAAATACTAAAAATCACATTAAGTTGATGATTGCTGCTATCATTGAAGATCAACCATACAAAGATAGCCAGAATCAAAGAATAACCTTGGCATAATAGTCTTTCCAGACTCTGCGGGCAACTTGATGACCACCCAAATCAAAAGCCTTAAATTTGATCTTCCCAATGCTCAATTCCTCTGAAGTGGGGTGTTGGGTCGGCTGGTGCTGAACTAATCTCTGCAAAGGAATAACAATCACAAATCTCAATTCCCCAAAAAGATATACAAAAAAAGAAAGACAAACAAGATCGAGTTCTGTAGAAGGTACACCAAATCAACCTCATCTTTCAACATGTGAAGGAGGGTAGTCTTTCCAGCATTGTCAAGACCCAGGAAAAGAATCTTGGCTTCTTTTTGCCAGAGGCCCAGAGAAGCTAGAATTCCATAGAACCAATCGAAGATGAACATGTTACCCTGGGATTTGGATCAAAAGGTTCAGATCCAAACAAAAACTCGGAAGGAACTGCGGAATATAGTTCGAATCTGATAGGAGAAATCAGATCGCCAGTTGAGGAAGAATAAGGACCCAGATCCCACCGAGATCCTAGATCAAGTGTCGTAAACGCATGTGGGAGGAAACGCAGGTCGGTTTTTGCAAGAAGACGGTCACGTAGGGATCAATATGCTAAACAAAGCTTGTGGCTCCCCTTGTTATTTTGATTTCCATATTATTTATAATAAATAAACAAAAATTGGTTCTTTTATTTTTACTAAATAGTTAATTGCATACTTATTACTGAAGTTTATAAATAATACTATTTATTTAAAGTTTTATACTTAATATTGATAACTGGCCAAAAAATAATGATACTTATATAATATTAACTCCCTCGGTGTTATATTTTTTTTTGGAAATAATATTAACTCCCTCTATGTTATATTAATTCCTTTCTAAGCATATAAACAAGAGAAGTGGGTTCTGCTTCTTATGTGTTATAATATTTTATCATGTATATTTCCTGAACATGTTATAGGTCTTATATTCTATTTATATTAATATTGATTATTTTTGTATTAAAAAAGAAATTTTGACTTTATTTCAATCAAAATATTTTTTTACCTATTTTAAAAATAAGTTGATTGGTTTAATTTGACTGAAAATTATTTTTAGAAGTGAATGTATTAATGGATTTTAAAATGTGAGATATTGCTATATATTTTTATGATAACCTTTTATTGAAAAATGTGGAACACCAACAATGTATGAAAATATATTAAGCAGAAAGGAAAAGTAAAAAAATAGGAGTAGAACTTGTTTGGTAAGATACAAGTCACTTCTATGTCATTATTTTTTTTTAAATTTTAGAGTATAATTAGTTGTGGTCATTATAATAAAAAAAATTATTATAAAAAATTTAAAAAATAAGTTGAACAATTTAAAAATAGAGTAAAGTCTCACTTTTTTTTTATTATAATCAAATTTTCAAACCCATTATTAAAATTATTGATGCAGAGGGAACACAGTTGAGAGGTAGGTGGAGTGGGGGACTGGGAAGGTGAGGATAGATACCAAAATGACAGCTGAGAAGAGAAGGAGGCCACATGTGTTTGGTCCAACAATGACCACTTCCCCGAACGTGGCACATCCTAACATCCACACCTACAAACGTTCACATCAATTAAATTTGAAAAGCCTTTTTATTTATAAATAATATATTTTGTTTACTACTAATTAATATTGACATGGCTATTCCTATTGAGCATAGCAAAATATTGTTTTTTTTGTTATAAATATATACTTAAAATTAAGCAACTAAAATATCTTCCCCTAAAAATAATTGCTTAATAACTTTTGGTTTAACTACACGTGTGTGCACACATGCATGATCGTGTAAGTATAATGTAGTATTGAGTATAGTTGTTGAATGTTGACCCAGTTAATGGTGATTACACGTGTTTACATCCCTCAGATTATCTGTTCCTACTTTGGATCCTTACTGCGTATTTCCCCTTTTTGGCGTGTTAATGGTGTTCCGTTTTTTATTTACAATAGAATAGATCACACAACGTCAATATAAATGAAATTAATTTGATGCATCAGCTTGACAACCTCCTAATGAGAATGGGTAAAATTAAATATAGAGAAAATATTTACATCAACTCACAATACAATACAATAGGTTATGATAGTATTATTTAAGATTATTTTAAAAATTAGGTTGTAAGATTCATAACTATTATATGATCATGTACCGCTATTGAAACTGAATAATAGAAATTTTTAAATGTTTAAAATTGGCCTGGGAGCTTAAGTTTAAGAAGATAATACTAGAATCAGATGTAAAAAACGTTATAAACATGTTGAACAATTCGATAAATTATAGATACAACTTATTAGTCACATAGATATAGTAAATATTAAATCTATATTGGGATCTAAAAATTTAACATATATCTAAAGATCAAAATTAGCTGGCTGATGTATTGACAAATGTTGACTTAAAGTCTATAGAAATATTATATTAATATTTTATTCATTTAAAGGATATCGTGCACAATAAGCATTTGGGATTTGATCCCTATTATGATTAATTTTCTATTGATTTAGGACATATTTGCCCTCCCTTATAGAAAAAAAAAATACAAAACGTCAATGGGTTTAAACAAAAATACACCAAATTAAAGGACTTATAAACCACACGATTTGATAAATTTTATTATTTTACAAAATCTTAGACCTGCCAATATTATTTTTATCATAACGTAGCAATCCGTTTTAGTATTTTTTTTTTATTAAATGGTATATGGCCTTTATTTAGTTCATATTTTCAATTTATAAAACAACTTAACATTGATTTTGAGATAATAAAAACAGGTGAAGGCTACAATACTTTCAATCTTTTGATTTAATTAAAGATATCCAAAACTATTTTAGATTCAAAATTAATCCCTTAAAACATAAAGAGTTTTATTTCTACTAACGAGTATACTTTTCAAAATTTAAATTTATGTTATTATTCTTATAGTATAAAATTATTTATCATATCAACTAATATCTTATTGATTGAGAGACAATAATACTTTCATTAATCATTATCTTTAAAGAAATAATTTGTGTTCTATGAAGAGTGAAAGGAGGAAAAAAATGCTTCTATGGATTATAGGGAGAGAAGATGAAAGCGTCTTATTTTGGGGACACAAATTAGCATATATTTATCTTAACGCGAGATGTTATGACGATTTAAATACAAAATTTTAAATTTAAATTTATATAAATATAAGAAATATTTTTTGAAAGATAAATATGTATTCATCCTATAAGATGAATATTTTTTTTATTTAAAAGATCTTCAATGTCAAGTTTAGTTGGGTATAATAAAATGTATTAGTCTCTTATAATGCGATGAATTAGAGTTTAAATTTTTACTAGGAGATAAGCTCAATAATATTTTAAATAAGATTACTTTCAATAAAATTATATATATACTTAAAAAATAATAAATTACCACAAAAATGTGGATTTAAAAATTAATAATAATACCCACACTTGATCCCACTTTCAAAATTTGGGTTGTCCTTGTGGGCATCAGTAGCATAACTTTGTATCACTTCAACTACCGTATTACTCCAACATTCCTAGAATAGTACAATTACATAATTTTTATGTAAGAATAAAGCTAATTTAACTAATTAATGTCTTACTTCTTTTTTTTTTCTATTTGTCTAGTTATACTCTTATTTTTATATAGTACTATATCAGAACTTTTTTGGATGGTTGAATTCTTCTTTCATTTTGTGTCAAAATGAAATTCTTGTAAGAGTTGAACATCCATGTAACTTGGAATCTTGTTTTATAACCCTCATCTTCTAAATAAATAAATAAAGCTCATTTCTTTACCTGCACTGCAAGAACAGGACATCGTCTTGGTCACTCGTGCTTTGAAGAATGAAGATTTTCAAGTCATTTCACTAATAAACAGGCTCAAGCTGCTAATGGTTCTTACGCAGTATCAACGGTATTAACGAATATTTTCCATGTTCAGGTATGATTCAAAGATATATAAAATAAATGCAAGTAATGCCCCACCACGAGTCTTTCGATCATTCGTCTACAGTTACAGACCCATTTTATTCATTAGGAAACAGAGCACATGTTGGAAATATTTTTTAATATTGTGAAAGGATGTGTCAAAGAAAGACATGACTCTTAGTTATGAAAGGGTGTGACTCTTAAATCCAAGGGAATATCTCGTGTCTTTTCACAGTCTATAAAAGGTGCTTATTGATGAAGGAGAAGTCATAGAAAATATAGAAAATGTCAGAGAGAAACACAGATAATGATAACCTACAATCTTCTGAGATTATTTTATCTTCCACCAGTTATGTTTCTCTATATCATCACAGGAAGAGTTCGCTTAACCCTAGAGAGAGTCGCTTCCTAATTGATGAGGGGTCGCGAAATATCTCTTAAGGACAGTGTCCTCGGACGTGACTCGAACTATAAATTTTGTTATTTTGCAGGATTTCGCCAACAATTTTAAGAGATATTTTCTACAAAATTTTAGAAGTTAAGAGAGTCATGGAGATGTTGTTGTTTGACAATTCCCTCCAACTATTTATCATCAGATGCCCAATCGGCCATAGCCTCCTTGTTTGATTCTTTCTTTTCTTTTAAGCAAACAGAGTGATATTGCCCATAGGCATATTGCTTTTTCTGTACTTGCGAATCGTTGAAAGAAAAACGCAGAAATCTGGGATAAGAAACAGTGGCATCGAATTAGCAAGGCACTACTGCAAATAAACCCGCCAAGAGGAAGCCGGTGTTCGTCAAAGTGGATCAACTTAAACTGGGAACTAACGGTCACTCGTTGGTCGTTAAGGTCTTGTCTGCCAGTACCGTGTTGCAGAAAGGATGACCCTCCAATTCTTCTCAGATCCTTCGTCTCACTCTCATCGTCGAATGCCTTGTCGGTGACGAGACTGGTACCATCCTTTTCACTGCTTGCAACAAACAAAGGTGATCTTTCCATGTTATTCATAAGGTGCCTGCTGGTGACTCACCCTACGTTAAGGCCAAACATGTTCAGTGGAAAAATGGCGTGGACAGCCGGGGAGACCAGAAACAAACCGGAGAAGGTTCTTTAAAACTTCTGATGGATCTAGGTATTTCAGAGATCAGAGAAATCGAAGGATGGAAAGTCTGATAGCGAGAGAAGAACAGTTGCATCGGTTTGTAAGAACTGGAAGACAGAGATTGAGATGCTGGAGTTTTGTCGTCGACGGAGGGACACAGGTCATATGCAGAGAATCATCGTGATGGTTCAAGCGCGAGACGATGAGAATAAACACGTCAGTTCTTTAATGAAGGAAGGTTGAAAAAAAAAGTAACAATGATGAAGCAAGCATCAAGTGGGCCAAGTAAGAAAAAGGAAATGAAAGAGAAAGAGGAAATAAAAGTAAAAAGAAAATTGCAAGAGACGTGATGGCTCCATTCCCTATAACGTCTCTTTTTGTGTTGAGAGCATGTTGACCACAAGATTGATATAATATAGGCCTAATGTGATAAAGGTACGTTCGAGGCTCATTACATTATTTGCTTTTCATAACTAATGTGAATTTGTTTCTATGAGAGCATTTTTAAGAATATTAAAATTATGATAGAAAGGGATCATATGGTATGAAATTCTAATTTAATTAGAATTATTATTGAGAAATTATTGAGATATAATTTAATTTTAAAAGTGTGGGGGTGCTGAAGATTTGGAGTGCCTTACAAGATTTGAATTGTAAAATTATGTGTCTGATAGCCTCATTTTATATTTATGAAATGTGATATAATCAAATTAAATGGAGGCTTTATTATTTACTTCTGACAGTAAATTTTATGATTATCAAACTTTATATGTGGTTTAAAATAAGCATTATGATGTAATCATGAAAATTTGATAATTTATCAATTGAAGAGATAAATATATTTAATTTTCATGATGTTATTACTTGTGGGTATATATTTATCTTAGTATAAATATATGATGCAAATGCTTATTGAATTTTTAATGTGGATGACATATTGATGTTATGCTGCTTTAAATATGAGTTTGAAAAGCATGAATGAATTAAATATGTTTTAAGTGTTGATATCATAAAAGGATATATCATCTTGAAAGGTATTTAAATTTTTGGTTGTGAGAACCATAGTATGATTATTCCTTATGACGAGAATACATTATTTGATGGTGTTATTTGCTCAATCTGTTTATAGATAAATTATGATAATTTAGTGCTAACTATTGTGATATAGCATATATTGTGTGAAGGATTGAGCATACACATAAAAATTCAATCTCATGAGGAGAATGAATGAAATATTTGAGGGGTACCATAACTGTTGGTATCATGTATGGTGAATTCCCATTGTATTAAAATACACGGATGTTAAATGGTGATATATTCTGAGTTTATCACTTTATAAATTGAGCAGATATACTTACTGTCCAAGCAGTGAATATTGGGATGCTCTACTAAGGTTATTGAGACACCTTAAATGCACCATGAATTATGGTACACATTATAGTAGATTTACCGCTGTATTAGAAGGATACAGTGATGTGAACTGGATCTCGGATTCAGAAGGATTAAAATCTACTAGTGGTTATGTGTTTATTCTTGGTGGTGGTGCAGTCACATGAAAATAATCCAAGCAAATAATTCTAACAAAATCCTCAAGGGATTTTGAATTTATTGCTATGGAATTGGCTGACACTGAGGCTAAATGGTTGAGAACCTTTTAGCAAATATTTTGATGTAAATCCAACACTTAGTGTTGATGAATTGTGTTTGCTAAATAGCAATAACCTTTGTTAAAGATAACAAAGATGTACAACATTTAGTGTTGATAAATTGTGTTTGCCAAATGGCAATAATCTTTGTTAAGGAGAATAAAGATGAACAACACTTATTGTTGACGAGTTATAATTGCAAAATAGCAATAAACATTGTTGAGAGAACAATGGTGCAATCGTTTGAGATAATATGAGAATAAGCATGCTTAAAAATTGTGAAGTTATTTCAATCGATTTTGGTGAGGTCAAAAATAGACCTATCGGATCCGTTAACAAAACCCCTGGGAAGAAAACAATTAAAATGTTGAGACATCAAGGGGAATAGGACTAAATCCAGCGTAATTACGACAGCGATGGCAACCCAACCTTTGTGATTGGTGATCCCATGAAGAAGGTTCAATGGGTAAGAACAAGTCGCTTGTTAGTACTGCTAGCACCAAAATATTATTACTGGTCCATTCCTATGGTGTGTGATAAAGTGCTAGATTGCATATAGAGGAGGATGAGCAAAAGCTCTTAATGATTTCAAGTCTCACGGGATGGTGTATTATGTGCAGATACACTTAAAGAAATCACCTATACGAATGAGGGGTGTGAGCCGCTCCTATGAGATCGTGGCGAAATCTCTAGAGCATTCGTTAAAAACAGGACACGCGCATGGCTGCCTAACGCCAAAACCGCTCGGTAAACAGTGGAAATGTGGGGGTATAATCTGGCTGTTAGTACCTCTGGTATACACCTAAGAAGTGCTAGTTCATAGTCCCGAGGACCACTGGCATTTCTGTGTACCAAGTATTATCGGTCTAGGTCTGGTTCATAGTCCAAAGGACCACTGGATACAATGATTATATCCATGTATTGAACTCATCTAATGGTGTTTCTTTGACACATGTGGGGGATTGTTGGAAATATTTTTTAATATTGTGAAAGGGTGTGTCAAAGAAAGACATGACTCTTGGTTGTGAAAGGACATGACTCTTGGTTGTGAAAGAGTGTGACTCTTGAATCTAAGGGACATGTCTCTTGTCCTTCCACAGTCTATAAAAAGGGCTTCTTGATGAAGGAGAAGTTATAGAAAATATAGAAAATGTCAGAGAGAAACACAGAGAATGATAACTTACAATCTTCTGAGATTATTTTATCTTCCACCAGTTATGTTTCCCTGTATCATCATAGGAAGAGTTCGCTTAATCTTGGAGAGAGTCGCTTCCTAATTGATGAGGGGTCGCGAAATATCTCTTAAGGACAGTGTCCTCGGACGCGACTTGAACTATAAACTTTGTTATTTTGCAGGATTTCGCCAACAGCACAACCGGAAAAAAAAACAGAACTGCAACGGAGGACCCAAATCATCACCCAATACATATAAAGCTAATGCTTACAAGATTACAGAATTTGACTGGGAGATGCAAATTCATGTTCAGAAAAGAAAGATTCCAAAAAATATTCAATAAGAGGCAGTTCCAGCACTAAAGCCACATGAAAGAGTAAGCTTCATGATCTCTATCTGCATCTGCAATTCCAAGCTCTTATCTTGTTCATCTGCCAATGCCTTTTTCTGAATCTCTCGCTGGTAAGATATTTGATCCTCCTCCTCCTCCTCCTCCTCCTCTGCCGCTAAAACTTCCTCTCCATGTACCATATTTATCAGACTCTTAGGGTGTGTTTGGATTAGCTTTTGGAGAATAGATTTTGGGAAGAATAGATTCTGGAGAATAGATTTTGGGTAGAATAGATTTTGGGAAGAATAGATTTTGGGAATAAAGATGTTTGGATGATTAGTAGTAGAATCACTTTTTATAGTGGTAAATTACTAAAAAGGGTATGATATGATTAAAAGTAAGAGAGATGAAAGAGGAGAGAGAAGAGAGTGTAGAGAGGAGAGAGGAAAGAGAAAAAAAGAGATAAGAGAGGAGAGAGGAGAGAGAAAAAAAGAGATAAGAGAAGAGAGAGGAGAGATAATAGAGAAAAGAGAGGAGAGAGGGTGTAAGAAAAAGTAAGGGTATAATAGTAATTGAATAATCCAAAACCTAGGTTTCAAAGAAAAAGCTATTTTCAGTAGCTTATTCAAAACCTAGGTTTCAAACCGAGGTTTTGCCCAAAATCAATTCTCAACAAAAATTGCTGTTTGTGTAAAAAATTTTCAAACCGCGGTTTTGGCCAAAATTGATTTTCAAACCTCATTGCCAAACAGGCACTTAACCTGTTTTATTTCTGCTTCCAAGCTCGCTTTCAATGCCATCAGAATAGGCAGTGCAACTTCCTTGTTTACCCTCCACGCTCCTCCTCCGACCACCACTCCACCACCACCTCCCGGTGACGACGACGATGAAGACCCTCCTTGCAGTTGCATTCCGGTATATGAACCACTCGCCCCTTGTTCTTCTGACTCACTCATGCCTTTAAATTTGTGGGTTTGCAAAGAAAATGAAGGAGAAGAAAAAGAAAGAGGTGTTGAGAAACTGAGAAGAAGAAAGAACAGTGGTTTTTAAAGTTTCAACGGTTTTCTTGTGTGTTGGGAGGGAAAGAAAAGAATCCCGTGAGTTTTTTTTGGGCCAAATTTTCAGTCATTTTTTTTAAATATCCCGTGAGTTCACGACCGAAAGAAAGGGAATGGTAGTTACTGGGCCGAAAGATTGGGCTGAGTTTTGATCCACTCTAAGCCCAATTCTGTGCGTCCAGGCCCATTTGTGAGCTACAAGGGCATTATCGTCATTAAGGTGTCAAATATAGTCCACGCTAGGGATTAGTCTTTAGATCAGGTATAAAAGGTCATCTGTATCTCGTGTGTCAATCGTCCTTCTCTGAAAACCCTAGGCGAGCCGGACTTTCACCTCTCCTGTGTTGCGGTGCGTAATTTCGAATAACTCATTTAGCTACCATTTCCTGATCTTCGTGTTTGGTTTACCCGTTTTTTCAATCGAATGTTCATTTTTGTGTGTTTTGATTGCAGAGATGGCGAAGTCGAAGAACCACACAGCTCACAACCAGTCCTACAAGGCCCACAAGAATGGTATAAAGAAGCCGAAGAGGCACCGCCATACTTCCACCAAAGGGGTACAATTTTATTTATTTTGTAATCTCTCTCTTCTGATGATGTTTATTGTAGGAAATGCTGTGGTTTATTGATTTATTTGTGTGGGGAATTATTGTAGATGGATCCCAAGTTTCTGAGGAACCAGAGGTATGCTAGGAAGCATAACAACAAGGCTGCTGAAGCGGCCACGGAGGAAGAGTAAGCGAGCACTCTGTCATGGAGCTACAAGTATTTTCCTTGATAGATTAGACTTGTTGTAGCGTGACATCATTTTTTTTAATCAATTTATCCTTTATTAGTATTATAGAACTTACAAGTTTTCTCCAGTGTTTCGATCGATTCGAACAAACGGCACTAGCTTCGTAATGCAGCATTGTTGTTATCTTATATTTAAAACTCTTCAATAGATCATCATTTTGATTTTCAAGGCGCTTGAGTTTTCTTTCGTTACTTGTGTTGGTTGTGTCTCGATCCGTGTTCATGTCCCCGGTTGAATCATCTCTATGCAATCGCCTTGGCTTAAAAGTTACTTGTATTGTGCTTCATTGGACCTGTGATTATTCAGGAGCATGATGAATATATATCCTATGGGTTTTAGTAAACCTGGATTTGTATTATACCATTTACCTGAAAGAACTAGGTCCTCGTTTGTTACGCAAGAATTCTGATTGTGGAACCGGAATTGGAAATGGATTCTTGACCGAGCTTTAGATCTTGTCATACCAAACATTCTTATCTACATTTATCTTCCAATTCCAATTTCGATTCCTTCAAAAATGATTCAAGCATATTAATTTGACTCAAGGAAAATTACTTCTAGCACGAGAGTGGTGAGCTCAGATAGGTTGTAACTTGTATTCTTTGTTAATTTTGTATGATTGATCTGTTCAAGGGGAGTGACACTGATTCATGCGTAGTGTAGTCATTTGTCTTTAATATATTTACTCAAAATCTATTCTTGTCCCATTGTCTGTTGAGGGATAAATTCATTCTTTTGGTGATATAACAACTGAATAAGCATAAGCTATGGGCTGGTAACCAAAAAAAAAAACATATGCCGGAGGACAGGATTGCCCGCATTATTCGGCAGCCTAACGATCTAGGGTAAGATGCACAACGAAGAAACAACAAAACAAGTGTTGATTTTTTTGTTCTTTTTAACGTGACTTTCAGATGGCGAAAACACTTCTAAATTCTAATCTTAATCATTTTATTTGAACTAAATAGATGAAGTTTTACTTTCTTCAATTCTGACATTTCGTGACCTCAAACCCACAACCATGTTATAAAGTACAAACCACTCGACATATGTAATTGATGTGTTTCAAGTGTTGAAATATTTATTAGTAAAAGACTGGACACTAGACCACAAATAAAATACATTAAAACTCTAATAAGAAATTTAATTTCCCTAGTAACATAAAACTACATTATTTCATATATCATCTCGCCAAATTTTAACATTAATAGATATTTTATTGGCTTCAAAATTGAAGTACCACAAAACATTAATAGGGAGCTATAAAGTCCTCCCGTGAAATGATGGCCGTAATTCAAGAGGAGAACAAGTTTCTAGAACGCGATACTAATGAACACAAGCAACTCCGACAGGCACTAAGAAAACTAAGAAAATTAAATATCAAAACAAATAATACATGGCGCTCATTCATACCCAAGCAGTTGGCTGATTCCCTCGAGTAGTTTTCTTCTTTTACAGGTCTGCTAATGTGCTCATGTCCTCTGTCTGAAGATGTGTAACATCTTGGAACTCCCTATCACAAGCAAATTTCTCCAAAATTTATACTCTGAAGATTAGACTGCAACTGATTCACTTACTGGGCTAGAAACTTGTGCTTTGACCTGCCTCAGTAATTGAAGAGGGGGCGTATTAATGAACCCGGCAAAATAATGTGTGTAAGTGCATTAGTGAAAGTGTATCATGTTGCGTGCATTTCAACTCTTCTTTATCTATATGCAAATAAAACTTTAATCAGATGTCACCCTCTCCTCAAATCAGTCAGGGAAATTTGAAAAGAAAATTCCTGGTGTGCTTTCAGAGGCACTGTACACCAGAGCCGTGTTTCATGAGGCATCAGATAATGAAGATTTCATGTGTTTTGCAATGGTACCAGAGAGGAACTTTATCAAATCTCAAATTAGATAGAAAACTTTGAGGTGAAGCACGCCACTTATTTTGTTGACAACATTGGTCCATAAGAAAATTTAGTTAACACTAACATTCTCGATGCATCACCATGTGGCAAAGAAGAACAAGGGGGGCTAGATTAGCTATGCTGACCATCGTATAGAGAGAGGAAAATAGAAGGATCACCTTTGCAGATTTAAATAGCTCATCAAGCACCTCAGATAAAGTTGGATGAGCATGAACTGCGAATTTTATGTCCTGCACTTTGCCACAATCAAGGTCAAGCATGTTTTACAGCAAAACTTTTATAGATATTAACAGTCGAGTTTATGAAAAGACATGAACAAAAATTAAAAACTCTGAAGATGAAATCAATAGCTCAATATCTCAACAGAGATGAACATGTACTTGTGCAACCATTGATGACTACATGTATATAATGGTGGTTAAGGAAAATTCACCTGAATGCGTGTCCCTAATGCGATTGCATTGGATGCTTCATGGATAAGATCTGCAGCGTGCAACCCAAATATGTGAACTCCTAGTATCTCTCCATTGTCAGGCCTGTATATCAACTGCATGAAAACAGTATAAATGACACTCAGCAATCCATGAGGCTGGGTTTTTGGCCAAAAGAATAACATCCACAGAGCTGGGTGGAAATATTAAAGATGCATCTCAAGGAAAATGATAACGATGTAGATCGAGTAAAGCAGGAATCTCAATTCCTGCAAGGGCAAATAACTTCCTTGTATCTTGACAGAAACTCCTTGGCAGAGAACTCATTAGCAGTATTTAATGTGAAAATAGTCTTCAAGAAAAAGGAATACAGAAACATAACCTTGGCAAGTCCCTCCGCTTCATTTTCTGCTAGGGCCTTTGTGTTAGCTTTAAAACTTGTTTTGGTAACACTTACTTCAAATCCTCCTGTTTCACTTTTCTCCCTTGCTTGAGGCTGCAAATTTATATATTTGGTTATACCTCATTAGTTCATCTAATTGGAAGACAAGGAATTGAGCACAGATTTTATCATCTCATACATACAGGAAAAAGGGGCGGAACAGCTGAAGGGAGATGCAGAGAGTTACCAACCATACATGAGAAAGAGGACTAAATTGAGATTTATTGTTAAGAGTGACACGCATGTCCAAAATAAAAAGATTCAATGTATACCTCCGTCAATCCAACCATGCTGATTTCAGGATGAGTGAAACAAGCAGCTGGGATGCTTAAATGATTGAGAACATAATCTCTGCCAGTGACTTGTTCAACCACTGTAAGACAGTTATTTTATCAAGTGAAATGGGAGCAAAGACTCCACTGTTTGTAGCAAACCGCCTAGGCACTTACCTGAAATTCCTTGAGCACTGGCAGCATGAGCAAGCATCATCTTGCCATTTGCATCGCCAATACAATATAAATGAGGCACCTGTCATTCCCTATCTTGTTTCAGTAACCACAGGTCACAGCTGGACAAAAATTATTTCTAGATAAGATATTTGGAACAAACCAGATTTCCTGTTGCATCAATTACTCTCATGCGCTCATCCACAGGAACAAAGCCACGCTGTGTCACAACATCAATCTGAAGGAACAAAGTCAACAAAATTGTTTAATCACTTCCTTCAGGGAAACTATTAAATTTTAAACATTGGAACTGGAAAGACGTACATTTTCCAAGCCAAGTCCTTGTGTGAATGGAGCCCTTCCAGTTGCTATTAGTGCAGCATCCACCTGCAGTGAACCAGCATTCGTAGCTTATAACATATCCAAGAGTGATTAAATATGCAAACCGAAAAAACAGATATAAAATAAAGACTAGTCATCAATGTGAATTATAGATTTTAACTGTGGTGACACACTCATAAAGCCAGACAAAACGTTAAAGGATTTTGGTTCACAATAACATGTTCAACAGGGATGCAGAAGCAACTAGTCTCTGAAGCAATGCATGACCAATTATATGCCATTAGAAAAGGGGGGAAGGGGAAATGTGAATTATAGATTTTAACTGTGGTGCCACACTCATAAAGCCAGACAAAACGTTTAAGGATTTTGGTTCACAATAACATGTTCAACAGGGATGCAGAAACAACTAGTCTCTGAAGCAGCGCATGACCAATTATATGCCATTAGAAAAGGGGGAAGGGGAAATGAAAGATGAAAAGGCATAACTTATTTATGCATCACCTGTTAGGATTGGCTTTAGAAAAATTAATTTCATTGACAATTAAATCAATCTGGGCAGTTTGTTTTTTATTTCTGGTAGAAAATTTAACAGTTCAAGACAAAGTGAGAAAATTAGTAACTGAAAGGAAAAGGCCATATCACCTCCAAAGTGTCCTTAGGTTCCTTGGTCTTTGCATCAATGAGCTCAATCATAACTGGTTTCCCATCCCTTGCAGGAGTGATCTATAGAAAATACATGAGTGTGACGCATTAAAATAGCCACCCAACAAAAATTCAATCAAGCAATTACAATTTGTAGTCAGTTACCTTGGAGGCAAAAACTCCAGTATGATAGTCAATATTTCGGGAATTTATCAGAACCCTTTGAGCCAACTTGCTAATTTCAGGATCAAATCCAGGCATAAGTTGATCTAAGGCTTCAACGAAAGTAACCTGCAGAGAACATAATTGCTAACTAAACAACTTGTACAATTAATAAATTAAATAACTGCCAACTCTAGCACTAATAAGAAGTATAGCGAAGTATTTGATTTTACATAGATTTTTTGGGTCCTATAAATACTCCTAGGTTCAGCTATCTGGAATTTTTACTTACTCCAGAAGGAAGAGTAACGTAGAATAAATAGAGTAATAAAAGAAGATCTACCTCACTTCCAAGAGCTGTATAGACATCACTGAATTCAAGGCCAATGTAACCACTTCCTACAATTGCTATCCAATCAGGAACAGATTCCAGTTTGAGCGCATGATCACTGGTAATCACAGTCTTCCCTGCAGGTAATTACTAAGTAAATACTCTTAAAAAGCAACCATAGAGTCATTATTCGTTAACTCGTACATTGGAAAAGAAGAAACCAGAAAATGGAAGAGGAGAGATATGAGATCAGAATTTCAAGGGAAGAGTATATACTAGTTGTAGATTAGAGTGATGATAAAGGTTGCTCAAGATGGACACAGAGCACAACAACAAGCTCTATTTCACTAGGCATGGATCACACTACAGAAATGTGCTTTATCAACAAAGTTGGAAAATCTGATGCTATATTAACCAACTCTGATTTACCATTGCAAGATGGCTGTACTTATCCATAGCACTATTATTGAAATCAATGCAGACTTGACAAGTCCGGTAATAGACAGTATGTCTTATTATCTTATAGCTGAATGACAAGCCTGCTAAATCCTAAGTCAGCAGAATTGTGTATAGTTAAAAAGAACAAGGAAAATAACATTACAACATTGTGATGAGAAAAAGATAAATTAGTACCATCAACTTCAATGCCTTTGGGAACGAAAGGAACAGAACCAGTTGCAATGATTATATCTTTTGCAGTTACTATGTTGTTTGAAGAACCAACTTGCACCTTTTGAGGACCCTGCATGGATTCATAAATAAGGTGGTAAACAAAAATGTACTCGGTCAGTTTTTGCAGCCTCATGATTTAAGGTCAACGGCCAATCCTTTGCTAATGAGGACGTGTCTGATCTTTCCAAGTTGATCACAACAGAAATGGCAGACCACTCATAACACAATATATCACTTACCAAAATTGTTCCGAAACCTGTGAGTATGTCTACTCCAAGTGCCTTTAATGAATTGGTCAAATTACTACGGATTTTTGAAGCAAGGTTATTAGCATGATCAGCTACTCCCTGCCTGTCATACCCAGCAGCAGAAACCTGAAATAAATAAATGCCAGCAAAACAATTGATGGTGAAACCGATATCACTTAATCGCACTACAACACAATCATAGCTTCAAATTTAGCAAAACATGATTATATATTGTTTTTACCTGTAAGCCCAAGGATTTCATATGATGCTCACTTTGTAGTTCACGCATTCGTCCACTAACTGCCAAAAGAGCTTTAGAAGGGACACAGCCTCTGTTTACACATGTTCCTCCTACAACATCTCCCTCAATAATAGCCGTTTTCAAACCCTGTAGCCACCATGTTATTTCAATTTCTCTTGCATAGTTTACTTGAGCTGAGCTTATTAGTTACAACAAAACAGTGACAAGATAGCCGTTCTTATGAAAGCATTCATATGCAAGCTGCTTTCACATTTACTTCTCCATCAAAATTGGTATCTCGGTGAATAAAAGCAACTTAAGCAACAAAATAACGGTTTTACTTTGTTTGGGAAGATTCTTTTATGTGAGCTTATGTAATCGACGAAAGTGAAATCAGTTAATGAGTCATAATTAGGCAAGTAAGCCTAATGAGAGGAAAGATTTAAAACAGCTACGTAATCTAGCTGAATTTTTCAGTTCAACACAAATCAGCTTTTGAATAGATGTAGGCACCGAAGCAGGTTGCCTTCTTTATCAAAGACGCTCCTTTTTTTTTTATTTATACCAATCTGAGTAGAGATCTGAGACGTGAATGTAGTTTTATAATTGCAAGTTCTACTGAACTCGGAACTAAGAACAACCCCATTTCAGCATCAACCGAATCAATCCGTTCATGTTACCTTCTCGACAGCATGAAGCGCCGCCCCGTGGCCTCCAACGCCAGCCCCAATAATCAACAAATCGTAATCGAACGACTTAGGAGGGGCCCCATTGTCGGACAACGTAGCCGCTACTTTCTTGAAGTGCATGCGGCTAGGGAGCTGCACTCTACGATTGGCATCACTGAGCTTGAGAGAGTTGAATCCTAAAGCCTCGCGCCTTAAACCGCAGAAACGTAAATTCAAAAGCCTACCATTATCACTGAGCGCGAAACACTGAGAATAATGGTGTGATCTGGAAATGGTGGGAGCAGCGGAGCTGTGAGAGAAGGAGAGAGATAGGGAGGACTGCATTTTGGAGAAAGGAAGAGAGGGATAGTAATGGAAATGGCGAAGGGGAGAGAGTGATTTGAGAGAAGATATCGAAGAAAAGTGGAGGGTTTTGAAGAGAGGAAGGAAAAACCTCGATAAGTCCGTTGGGAGTTAGGAGAGAAGAGGGCGGATTTATCAAAGATCGGCGGATAAACCACTTTTGTTAGCCTTGCACTCTGCGTTGGCTCTCTCTTGCTTTTGTTCTGTTAATTGTTCGAATCCATTCACGAATTACGTAAGTACATAGTAACTGAAAATTTTCCTCCCCTTGTTTTAATTTTCCTTGCTGTTTTTTTTCCTTACAAGATGGAGTCTGATGGATTTGCAAAGAGCAACGATCACTCGCGCGAAAAATATCATCAGTAAATTTGCGGTTGATATATATAATAAAGTGTAAAGTATTTTTCTATTTTTTTTAGGAGGAACCTTCCCTTACAATATTTTTTAAGAATAATTTTAACATTAATATTAACTCATAAATAATCTTTTAAGTGAAAATGAATCTAACCGTTGATCAAAAAAGTAAATCCATAATCTATACGTATCTTTTTAGTAACAATTTTAAGACGTTAAACGTACTAACAAAATAATTTATAATATTATATATATAAAAATATTTTAGGGTACTAAATAAATTTAAAAAAAATATACCTATAATATAATATATAATACATTTTTAGTTGGTTTTTTATTTAGTAGGTGAATGTGTACTCTTTTGAGTTTTAAGACACAAATATTTTTTACTTTTTTTAAGTATATTTTTAAATTTTAAATTTATATTCTCAATGCCTCAATTAATAATTTAAAAATAAAAAATCCCCGTCACTCTAATAGTATGAATCGAGCACGAGATCTCAAATGTAAACGTTAATAAATTTTAAAATAAGTGCATATCATCATTTTTTTACGTTTAAATTTATCAATTTGTACTATCTATTTACTGTAAAAAAATTTAGTAATTTTTTTTAATCTCATAGTAATTTTCACAGCTATTACCCTCCTTCCCATCTTACGGACTCTCCCCGTGGAGCTGACAATAATGAAGACGCCGTTTTGACCAGAACTATGAGAGGGCAAATCATATATAGGGTACACAAACCCAGTGAGTTATAGATGTATGGAGATAATAAAGTTAAATTTAAAATAATTATCAATCTAAAGTATATTTAATGACTTGATTATTATTTATTGATATGTGAGAATTAGTTAAAATAAAATTATAATAAAAGCTATAATGATAAAAAAGTTCAATGACAAATGATTGAGCAGATTTATAGAAGAAGTTTTTTTTTAATTTATTTATTATCTTAAGAAAGAAGAGCCTTTCATGCTCTCCATGCATGATTGCATGAGTGTTCTCTTTCTCTGTCCACCACCCGCCGCTAATATAAAAATTAGTTTGAATTAAAATTATTTTTTAAATATAATATATCAATTTATTTTATTATATATATTATTCTTTAAATTAATTTATATAATTTATAAGTTATTTTATAATCCATTGTTATAAAGGACATGCTAAGAATATTATATTTAATTATTTTACACAACTATTTAAATTTATTTAAATTGAGTAATTATTTCTTATATTAAAAACTAAATTATAAAATAATAATTATATTAAGATAAAGTAACAACCAAACAAGTGTAATACAAAATGGTATTTGCAGGTAACGAAATCATAATACTCAGCACTCCCTCATCTTTTTTATAAGAGATTTTTAAATAATTTATATATACTAATAAAAATAGTTAAAAATATTAAATTTATTATTAAATTTAAGTGATTTTTAATATTACTCTTATTAACTACATTAAACTCAAATATCATATTAATTTATATTTTTTCACTAGTTTTATTGAACATGGATATATACAAAAAAATATTACATGCCAAATAAAACTATTAAAATATTTTATATAAAGAATAAAGAATTTCTTCTAAAGGAGTTATCATAAGGATTTTTATTCTTACTATTCATGAGTATGACCTCTCAATGTTTTTATATGTTCCAAAGAGGGATAAATCCCCATGCTTTGTCCAAATTTTAATGTAGCTCCTTAGTTGGTCCAAATTAGCCTGATTTGACACCAAATTGAGCTAGTTTTGTTGGACCAAATTTATTTCACAGTTTTTTTAATAAATTTTTTTACCCATGTAATTGTACTCATATTATTAAAGTATTGAAAATAACAAAACAAAAATTCATTATTTTTTTGAAAGGAAATTGCATTTTCTTCATTAATTATAAATATAAATATCGGAATTAAAGAAAGTGTATTTAAAGTTATAACCATTTTTGTTGTTCATAAAATCACGTTCACAATTTGTTCAGCCCTGGGGAACCATAAAGTAACTGTTAGGCTGAATTTTCTTGAAGCTGTGCACTGCCATCGTACGGAGTCTGCCAATGGAATCAATCCACGATGAGGATAGCTGCTTTTCGTTGACTATAAAAGGCATTTCGCATTTGCCATGAACCACGCAGCTACGCTAACGTAACGGCCCCTGCCCTGTTTCTGGTTCTTATGGTGTTACGTCCCCACAAGCGTGTTACGGATGGCGTCCAATTTATTCCGTCACAGTAAGTGACCCTCATCACCACGTGTAATATTCCTCATAAACAAATCACACGAAAACAAAACATTATTTAGGGTGTGTGCGCGCACTGCCTCCTTCAAATCCCAGGGGAGCGGGACCCGCAAGAAAGAAGCGCGCCCGTTAAAATGCGGGCACTAACTACAATGGCGTCTTCGTGATTTCTTCAAACATCAGGGGTATATTGGAGATCCCGTCTCAGCAATACTCGCTTAATAGTTTTCTACTTCTCTTTGGCTTAATCGAAGGTCGGGGAGACACACCAGCGCAGAGAGAGAATATTAAAGAGGAGAGAGAGACAGACGGGGGGAGAGAGAGAGAATAGAGAAGGGGTGAGAATCGTGAGTTCGCGCTGCTACGTCAATGGCGGTTAGGGTTTCCTGTTGATCCCCCGAAACTTAATTTCCTTGTCGTAGTACTTTTCTCTCATTCACCTTCTCAAAACCCTAATTTGAAGCCCCCAATATTCAGTATCTCCGCGTTTGCTTTCAATTTTGAATTACACACCAAGGAGCAGTGATGGGCGCGCCAGAGAAATCACGGGCTAACAATAATTCGATGCAGGCAAGTGACTAAAGTCTTGACTTTCCCCCTAGTTGTAGTCATTGCAGATATTTGCTTTTCGATGCTGTTTGAAGATTGAAGTTTGTCCTTGCGTCTACCCGTATTTATACCTTAATCAGCTGATGTGGTATTATACTCAGTAATTAATTGAATGGTGGTGGAGTGGGAAACATTTGATAGAGTCAAGAGTTACTATTTGTGTTTCGTTTGGACTGGTTCCTTAGCTATCAGTTCGGTTTTCTTAAATATCCCCTAAAATTACTGGCTTTAGCTAATCCATTCTTCAGTTGGTATTTTAACATGATAGCAGAGAAGTAGTGTTATAGGCCGCTACACTTGCTTTAGCTAATCCATTCTTCAGTGTAGTCACGCTATTTGTGCTGGCTTCTCTTCAAATATGCTTATAGAGCTTCTTCGTAGATGCATTATGGCTCAAGAGAGCACGTGCTTTTCCATATAGGGCCTTTCTGAAAAAGATCTTATTTTATAAGCATTAATTTTTAAAGATAAGCCAAACAGGGTTGAGATGGAATGTTCAGTAGAGAGTGATATCTATTGCATCTTTTAAACATGGTTGCCTAGGACTAGAATGTTGGACTATTAAAAAGTGAGATGAGAGTAAAGTGAAGGAAAGATCAAGACTCAGTTACAAATTGGCGCTTGTCCAGAAACATAGGTTAGTAAAAGGAAGGATAAGATTATGTAATTGTAACACTCACTTGTTAGGATTAATGGCGCATTAGTGGAATTGTATTGCATTTATAGTTACAGTAAGACCTTTTAAGGGTAAAATGGCGAATTCAAATGATAAACATATGCTTCTTGGGACTTTGAGAAGTTTGTTGAGTGTAAATTGATAATGATAATCCTGATGTTCAGCCCATGGTTATAAACTAATCATCCTAGACAGTTGTGCAGCTGCCTATTTTCTTATAATTTCTTTTTATATTTCCTTCATATTGTTTCTTATGGTTCACTCCGTTGTGTAGGCAAAGTGCACATTAGTTGTATAATCCAAAATAACAGTTATGCACTGTTAAATGACTCGTCTATATCAAAAGCCTAACTCATACTACCTCCATCAATCATCCAAAGTAACAGTTTATTGAGTATTAAATATGTTCAATAAAATTTAAAAATTTGATGTCATGAACTTGTTCAAAAGTTTTAGAGAGGAGGTGGGAGAATGCTAGTATCCTCAACTGTCATTCTTGCCTTCTTGGTGTTGAAAGTTCGAGTGGATGATGAGCTAATTGGACTGGATGGTTAGTCAGTACTCAACAGTCTATATAAATGCACATATGCAAAAATTCAAGTTTGTTCCTATGAATTTACTTCCACACTCGTGGCATTTCATATCACTGGGAAATTTAAGCCTGCAAGAAAATTGGCTACTTAATGATCACAACCTGAGAAAGAAAAATGAACTGGGTTTATTTATCTTATATTTATTTCTTCCTATCCAGCTGTCAATCGTGTTTCATTTCAGTTCTTTTTATAGCTTAGTGAGTTGCGAAAATAGAGGCACCATAAGGAAAACTTGTGTGCGAGTTTAATGAGAGGAACTTTTTGAGCAGCCAGATAGGCCTTGGTTTTGAAGCAAGCAATTTAAATCTTTTCTGACTTAGTTCTGTATCATAGTTGGTTTTGACTTTAGTTTCATTTGGCGCACCTTTTAACTGCAGTTCTCCTTCCATCATTTTAGTCTTGGTAACTTGCTTATCATATCATAAAAAAGTATTGACTATTGGGGGCATTCTTGTTGGGGTTTCGCAAAGTGATTACATTCTGTCTTAGTAGCTGCTGCTGCTTGCTTTACTTTGCTGCCATCTCTCCCTTTTGTTAAAATTTCAAGAAAAGAGTATGAAAAAGGCAAAAGGATGGCCTAGCATATGCATCATAATCTTTATTTTGGTCTTGCAAATAGTTGATTTTAGTGGAAGTAATCAGGTGGGCTACTTTAGCTTCTTGTTCGGTGATCATATTTTGTGTATTTATTTATCTTTTGTTAAAGTTTAAACATTTGGAAATTCTTCATGGAATCATGATGTCATCTTGATTATTGAGGGGCCTACGTGACTTGTCTTCTTTTGACCTTAATATTTTTTATACTTAGACTTTGTTTTTGTTGGTTTCAGCGTGTCAAGGTCTACCGGTTGAATGATGATGGAAAATGGGATGACCAGGGTACTGGGCATGTCACTGTTGATTATTTGGAGGTTTGTCTATCTTGTTAAAAAGCATTTCATTTGAGACTAAAATGCTTATTATGTTTGTTTATGTTGTATTTTGTTTGTGGATTTTTTTTTTGGGGGGGTATGCATGGGCAAGACCTCTGTTTTATGTCTTTCTGATCTTGAACTATAATAATTGTATTTATTTTAATAGCGTCACTAGTGTTGATTATTGGGAGGTTTGTAAAATTTTGTCAATAAGGCATTCCACTCAAGATTAATTTGCTTATTACATATGTTCACGCTTCTTCTTCTTGTTTTCTTTTTGGCGGGCGGTGGAGCATGAATCATGCATGTGCTTAACACTGTTTATTGTCTGCCTGTTTCGGGTGTTACCACTTTGACTCTGAATCATAATTGTATCTTTTTTCATGTTAAATTCTTGTCGAGGGTGGTGAATGTCCTAGTTTAACTGGTGGTCTGATAAAACTTTATTTTTGGGTTGGTGTGCTAAGCACTGTCCTTCAAATAGTTTTTTACTATTAATCCCTTCCTTCCAATAAAACAGAAAGCTGTACTATTTAGAGAAAGTGATGCAGAAAGATAATGGGAAAGAGAGAGATAGTAGAGAGAGAGAAGGAAGAGAGACAGAAGGGAAGTAGAAACAGGGAGGAAAAGAGAGTTGAGAGAAAAACTAGAATTCACTTCATTAACTATCAACAACTGAATTACAAATTTGTTAGGGTCTTATTTATAGCCTACTGTAGCCTATTGCTCAACGTTCACTAATGATCTGTTAGTTATACATATTTCTATGTGTACATAACAGAAAGCTTGTTGTGTCTTAACGAGAAAATAATCTGATAGGTTATTACTATATTCATAACTTGCAAACTTTGAGTCCTGCATTTTGAATGGGTTAAAATCTTACAATGCAGCGGTCCGAAGAGTTGGCTTTGTTTGTTTTGGATGAAGAAGACAGTGATACCATACTTTTGCATCGCATCAGTTCTGATGATATTTATAGGAAGCAAGAAGGTAATTGATAACTTCTCATGCCTCCTCAAATATTGTGTATAAATGATATGGCGTCCATTAGTTCTTATAATACCTTTGGATCCATTAATTTGTCATTTTTTGATTGGGGAGAATTTTTCTGTTGTTCAGATACGATCATCTCATGGAGAGATCCTGAGTATAGTACAGAACTAGCGCTTAGTTTTCAAGAGACCAGTGGCTGCTCTTACATATGGTTATAAATAAACATTACTTTTTAATTAATCCTCACGTTTTTCTGTGTCTTCCTTTCTGGTCTTGTGAAATTGAGGTTAATTACTATACTTGTCTTGTTCAGGGATCATATTTGCAGTGTGCAAAGGAATATGCAGTTCAATACTCTAAATAGTAAGTATTGGTTTTTTCCAAGTGATTAAAGGCCTGGAAGTTTTGGGTCTCATTATTATATCTCTTATGAGTGTGTGCATACATGTGTTGGCTTGAACAGAATTTTTGTCTTGGTTTTTATGGGTGTTAGGTTGATGATATATAAATGAATTTTGAAGTGATGATTATTTGCTTCTGCTGCATAAAAGATTTGTTTTCTGTATGAGTGATTTATATGCGTATATATGGTGGGCATAACATGATTTGGGAACTTTTTGCCTGCAGAAGCATCTTTGATTGAAGCCTAAAGCATGAGAACATTGTTATATTTGTTACATTGGAATTTTTTTGAACGTGTCATTTATTTGTTTTATTTGCAGACTTGTCTTATTATGCACCTTTTGGGATGTTTTATGTTCAGGTGAGACATATCGCAGTGTAAGCAGTGAGTTAAGTGAGTTGCCAGCTGTAGAGCTATCCACTCTTCCTTTGATTCTTAAGGTTTGTATGAATGCCTTGATCATCAATATCAATATCAATATCAATCAGTATATTAATATATACTAGAAAACAATACGAAATATTCTAAGAAGTTGCAGGAAGTGTGAAATTTGGCCTGCGAGTACTTGCCATTACTTTATTTTTCACTTTATCTGTAGTCTAATTTTCTATTATATTTGAAATATATTTATTGAAAGAAAAAATTCTGCCCGTGATGCTCGGGAGAAAATAATCTAGTTATTGCAAGGAGTATGGATAATGAAATATACCAACATATGATGCATCAATTTATTAAATAATATACCAATATCAATTTATATATGATAGCAATGATCACAAACAGTGCTGTTCAATTTCTAATCCTTGTATAATAAATTAGAAAATTTATCCAGTTCCTTTTATTTTTTTTCTATGTTTTGTTATTTATTTATATTTTGTAATCTCATTGTTTATCTTTGTCAGTTGTTTCTCTTAACTTGATAAGTTTTATGATCTATTGTTAGGCGAATTTGCTATAGCCACCCCGGATCTCTTGTATTTACCTACCAAAATCAAATTACTAGTGAATTTTGGTGATATTTGGTGGAATTGCTTTACCTCCTAGGTTACCTGAGAGTGTTAATTGCTTAGCCAACTTTGGATAGTGATTGTCGTAGTTTTTTTGTATGACCTGTCGGCACATTGAAGATGAGTGTCAGCAGGTACTGTCTGAGATTGATGTGATGCATGGTGGTTGAAGTGATATTACGATAGGATTGGTTAAGATTTGAGAATTGGGCTAATTTTCTCCGTATTAAAACTATAAGGAATGTTATTGTTTTGATTCATTAATATCAGTAGAGTTTTTGTGGCGGATTATTTGAAGAGCTTTCTAATAAATTATGAACGTTCAAATTTGGGATTGTCATTAATATATTTTCTGACGATTCTTTATATTTCTGCATGTGGGTGTGTTATGAAGTTTTTATTAACTAGTAATTACCGTATTATTACCACAGTAATTACTATACTTGCTACAGTAACCCTTAAGATCACTAGTCTATAAATAGTAACCTATAATCAATTGTAAGGTGTGCATAATGATGGTAGTTGAATAAACATGTGACTTACTTCCTGATTCCTCTCCGTTTCGTTCTCTCTCTCTTTCTCGAACCCTCTTCTGTTCTGTTTCTTTCCTTCTTTCTGATTCCCCTTTCTTTCTGTAAATCTGCAATTCTTTTCATTTCTGGGCCACGGACGCATCAGTGGTATCAGAGCCTACCCTTCTTCGGACCGCATAAAATCGCAAGCTGGGTGGATGGTTAAGACCCGTCATCAAGAAATGGCAAAGATAATGGATGACCGATTGCTGGGCGTTGAGGAACGATTGTCGAAGGTCGATGATTTACAGGAATCTGTTCTCGGCTTTCGAGAGGAAATGCAGATGATGGAGTGCTCAATTCGTCAAGAGCTACAGACCATGGCGCAAGAATTGCGTAACATCGCCGAAGGTGCTTCCCACCGTAACGGACACCAGAGGAACAATGAGAATGCTGATGACCGGCGTGGGACCCAACAGCCCAGAATGGAATTCCCAAGACAAGAGAAGGCCGTGACGGAATTAGCGCATCTCCGACAGACGGCGACGTTGGCAGAGTTCAATGTGCAGTTTGACACGATCGCTGCTAAACTGGACCTGGCGGAGACGTATTTGGTGGATGTATATGTGAGGGCCTTAAAACAAGAGATAGCCGACTCGGTATTAATGTTCGACCCGCAAACTCTGGTGGAGGCCCGACGGTTGGCGAGGGTGCAGGAGATTGCGATTAATCACCGTCTGAGCAAGAAGAGGAGTCCATCGATCAAGAACATACCCCAAGAACATGTCATGGTACAAGAAGAATGCGACGGTGACTTTGTGACGAACCAAGATTCTTTCATCGATATTAAAGGTAATTTGACCGTCAACTTCGAGGCCCAAGGTTTGCTGGCAGATGAAGACTATGCTTCATCATTGTCTTCGAATATAGAAGTGGAGAGTATGGAAATCACGTCTGGAGTCAATAGGTCTGGGCGTTTCGATTCTGCTGGAGGAGTTTCAAAACCCATCTCCCCTGTTTCAAGCTCTGTTTCGTCAAGTATAGGTTCAGTTTCTTCATTTTTATCAAGCGTCGACTCTGTATTAACCAGAAACAATGCGAAAGTGTCCTTTGAAGATGATGGGGGTTTTAGACTAGCGACTTTAGGAGTCATCCCTGTTTTTGTCTCTGATTTTCGCAACTTAGAAGCGTGGGAAGGTGCGAAAATCATTTCTGAAATCAATGGGTCTTCAATCTTTAGGAAACAGACTCCATGTGAAAGTGGGTCCTCGTCGGTGATATTCAGAATGAATGGGTTTCCTAATTTCCTTATCTCCAGCACTATTCAACCTGCTATAACTACTATTCCTTCATGTATTGGGTTACAGTTGGCTACCACTTCCTTTAAGTGGCAAAAGTACTGTAGAAGTCCATCAAATTTAGTAAGACCATATGGGTATATAGGCTTAGAAGATGGCAGCGAAGAGGAAAACCCAAGAGAATTACAATTGGGCTTTGCAATTTCTTTGGGTACCATCAACTATGGATCATTTCTAAATTTTTCTCCAGCAAGAATAATGATGCTAGAATGGTTCAAAGGAGAACTAATTACAATGCTTTTTGGGAGGGGTTGCTCTCCAAACAGGAAGAAAAGAAAGAAGTGTTCAATGCCGCAGAATTTAATGCAATTTGAAGGAATCAACTTTTGTCAAAATTTAAAGCCTATGTGTTGCTTTCAGATTTGTATTTTTTTGATCTTGCTTGATCCTTGGGGGCAAGGATCTCTTCGGGAAGGGGGTATTGTTATGAAGTTTTTATTAACTAGTAATTACCGTATTATTACCACAGTAATTACTATACTTGCTACAGTAACCCTTAAGATCACTAGTCTATAAATAGTAACCTATAATCAATTGTAAGGTGTGCATAATGATGGTAGTTGAATAAACATGTGACTTACTTCCTGATTCCTCTCCGTTTCGTTCTCTCTCTCTTTCTCGAACCCTCTTCTGTTCTGTTTCTTTCCTTCTTTCTGATTCCCCTTTCTTTCTGTAAATCTGCAATTCTTTTCATTTCTGGGCCACGGACGCATCAGGGTGTAGGTTCAAAAATTTATATTGTTATCGTGATTCTTGATTTCCTGTACTTGAACATTGTCTCCTCCAACCCCCCCCCCCCAAAAAAAGAGAAAGCAGTATTGTAAATTCAATGATATTGTCTGGGTATTATTGTTAATATAAACTGAGTGTTTGTAAGTTTTGTGCACTTTTGTTATGTTTTTTTTCTAGTTAAAAAATCAAAATAACCTAGCAAGTATCCGTATAAATCATTTTTTCCTCGCTCATTGGCAGACGGTGGTTGAAAGTGGCATTGCAGATCAAATGCGGCTAACAGAATTGTTATTGAATGATGTAAGTTTATATGAACCTCTTGTACTTGTGCATGTTATGCCTTCAATGGGTAGGCTGGCCTTCACTGTTCTGTTTGTGATTTCTTACTATAGTTACAGATCACCGGTTTATCTAAGTTTTATGTTCGATTGCAATCCTTTTGATTTCTGTTGTTTTTGTTCCATCTGCAGTGTAGTGCGCCATAATGGTGCATCCTGAATATAATAGGCTTATGGATTTGTTCTTCCCCTTTTATTTGGACATTCTGATGCTTAGAAATATGTTGACATATTCACTATATGGTCTTAAAGCTGAGGGCGTTGGAATTAATCGAGCTTTCACGTAGCTTTTTACTTGTATGCAAGTCAGGGATTATAAAGAATAGGACGGACTAGATAGTCGTGGGAGATTAATACCTCACTATCATTTTACAATGTTTATAGTTTCTCGTCGCATAAATTGACGATTTTTTGTTTGACATTAAAATCTGTTGAAAACATAGTGTTGCTTTTCCTTTTTCTTTTTGGTTCAGCAAATAGAATGAAGCATATTTCTGTGATGATTTATTTGATATGTGTGTGTTCGTATGCCTGTGGCTACTGGGCGTATTTCATCTTGATGATATATGTTCGTTCAAATCATTATATTATTATAAGATATAGGAGTTGAAGCATATGCCTTCTTTGATGATTATGGTGCTCTAGTTCCGCTAGCACTATAGTAGCCTTAGGCTATTTTTTAATGTTTTCTATATCTGTCTCATTGGAACCTTTGGGGTTTATTTTCTATTTTGGACTCAACTGTTTATGCTGTTGATCTGTATTTTAGAGTAATAGACTTATTTATGAACTCAATTATCCCCTCTTTTGATACTAAATCTGTCCATTTTCACTATTTCCTATGCAGCAAGACTTTTTTCGAAAGCTGATGGATCTATTCAGAGTTTGTGAAGACTTGGAAAATATGGATAACCTTCACATGATTTTCAAAATAGTCAAAGGGATCAGTTAGTATTGATATTTTCTTCATTTTGATTTTGGTAAACCAATCCCTATTGTAGAATTTTTGTCATTTCTGAGATTTTGTTTTTGTTCTGCAGTTTTGCTCAATAGTCAGCAAATTTTTGAAAGAATATTTTGTGACGAATATATAATGGACATTATTGGTGCCCTTGAGTGTAAGTTTATTCTTGAGAAATTTATATACCAATTAATTGATTTTAGTAAGCGTCTTTCTATTTTTTCTTCATTCTTTCTGTACTTAGACTTCTGCACTTCATTTACTGAAATATGCAGATGATGCAGAAGTTCCTCATGTTCAAAATCATCGAACTTTCTTAAAAGAGCATGTTGTTTTCAAGGAGGTATGTCTTTGTTGCTGGTTATTTTTGTTATTTTGGGAGGAAAGCTGAAGTCAAGGAATGTTTTTTTTTTTGGGTGGGGGGGGGGGGCGTGTTTAGGGCAGATCTACATATTTGATAGTTCACTGTCTTTTCTTTGTAGGCCATACCTATCAAAGATCCTCTTGTGTTGTCAAAGATACACCAGACATACAGAGTTGGTTATTTAAAGGTTCCATTCCTTTCAAGTCTTGTAGTTGTTTTGTTTCTTCTTAGTGTGACTCTTACCACTTCTAATTACTTTCAGGATGTAGTTCTTGCTCGAGTATTGGATGAGGCCATTGTTGCAAATCTCAACTCAATAATACATGGAAATAATGCCCTTGTAAAATTTGATTTATATTCTCAAACACGACTTATTTTTAATGTAATGAGGTTTATCTTATGTTTGACTGCCGTGTTATTTTGTAGGTTGTTTCTTTGTTAAAGGATGATAATACATTTATCCAGGAGTTGTTTGCAAGGTTAAACTCTCCCACCACTTCTCCAGAGTCTAAAAAAAATTTGGTAAGTCTTCTTGATCAGTTGTTTTTCTTCTATGACTTGTCACAGCAGGAATGTTCATTTTCCAAAGTGTTATTTATTTCTGAACTTGGAAATTGTTCCCTCTTGTGAGTGATGTAGCTTATTTATATGTGCAGTGCACGTGGTTGATGACATTATAGTTAAAGCAGAAACAGAATTTCATTTTAAAGTTATGCTAATAAGTGGTCCCTGTTGTCCTGTGGCTGTCCTCTTTCTTTAGGTTATAACTCTAATTGCTATCATTCTAGTGTTTCATAATTGATTTGCTCCAAAAATTTAGCAATTCAGAGAGTATAAATTGCTTGTCCTGAGCCGCTTTTTCTAACTTAGACCATGGTGCTATTGCTGTTAAAAGGATATTAAAAAAATTCCTTTTGCTTTATATTGAACTTCATGACGATACAAATGCTTTAGAGCATCAATAACAAACTAGATTAATTGGTGCTGTTGTACTCTAGTTTTTCACGTGGTGTTACTACATGTTCCACCTATACGGCTGATATTATACATATATGTTTTTATAAATTACCTTGTTTAAATATGTCTTAAATAATTGATAAGGCTTAGAAATTCGTTCACATATTGTGTTCCCCTTAACATGAAAGTACCAGAGCAAGATGATAAAGTCTTTGGACGGGAATAGCTTTACCATTTGCCCCTTATTACCTTAGAACATACGTTATGATAAAATTTTCTGTTCCTTATCTGTTTTTTTTTTGTCTTCTAAAGTGTAATATTTATCAATATACAAAGAAGACCGTGAGCTGGGGAAGAAGTGGTTAAACACACAGTTATATACTGCCCTCGAGAAGGGTGTGAATCTCCTTTTTTCAAAATAATCTCCACATGTAGGGATTTTATGTCGTATGCCCTGATGTATTTTTAAAGTTTATAATGCTATCTTGGTTGACGATACTGAATGACCTCACTCTATATATACAACAACGACAAGCCTTATCCTACTATATATTTATTATAATAAATTGCTTTTCTTTGGAATGGTCAGGTATATTTCTTGCATGAATTCTGTACTTTAAGCAAGAGCTTGCAGATGGTCCAGCAGCTTCGTCTCTTTAGGTATTTTATATATCGGACTGTACATCTTAGTACATAGCCCTTTCTGTGATTTGTTTTTCTTTGCCAAGGTTTTAAAATCATTTGCTGCTGTTCAAGGGTGTTTGTAATCATTTAAGCTGGATTGGGACATTTATTTACTCAAGTTAACCAGAAATATCTCAATGAAACAGCTTCTAAATGGACTTATGATTTTTAATGATGAAAGTTACCTACTTCTGAAAAGTAAAGGTAGTCATGAGCCTATACAATTTTTAATTTTTTTTTGAACTGTTAAATTTCTATTTGTTCTTTTCCTTTGGTCTATGCATGATCCCCGTGTTCATTGAATCAAAATATAATATTTACAGGGATCTGATGAACGAAGGCATCTTTGACATTATCACTGATATTTTGCAAAGTGAAGACAAGAAGCTTGTGCTAACTGGGTACAGATGCCACTTTTCCCTTGATTCATACAACATTTTGAGCTTGTGCTGTTCTGTTTTTGCATTTCATATATTTACTTACTGAAAGGAAATTGTTGTAATGGTTGCAGAACAGATATCCTCATTCTTTTCTTGAATCAGGATCCTGCTATTCTGAGAACTTATGTTGTTCGACAGGAAGGAATCACACTCCTTGGACTGTTGGTATGCTTCATTTGCAATTGAGATTATTTTTTAATTTCAAGATGACATGCATGTATGAAGGATCTGAATTTTAATAACTTGGTTGGTGAACCTATTTATTTAGGATGTTCAATTTGAATGTAAATTGAAGATAAGAAAAATTATAGTAGCAAATACATTATGAATAGGAACCAAGTAATAGCTTAAGTGTTTCCTATTTGCTCTGGTAATTTTTGAACTGAAAAATCAGTTTTGCTGCTTGAGCTGGGCATTTCACTAATTTCCTTGTTGCAGTTATATTTTCTTCCTAAGATTCCATTTTTCCTTGGTCCCCACCACCTCTTAAATGAGCCATCTTGTTTTTTTAACTCAGAGCATTGTTTGCTGCTACGGATGGCATCTTTCTCTGTTCATAGTGATCCCGTTGGGTGTGCCTCATATGGAGGTGGTGAAGGGTTAATTTTTTTATTCTTGGAAATGGGCTGGGGACAGATTTTCCCTTCATCAAAATATGGGTGTAGGGATACTTGAAAGAGTTCCCTCGTTGCTTCCATTCTATTTGTGATTAGAAAAATAACTGGCCATGGGCCTTCATTTAACGGCACAAACCTTTGGGTGAAGTGGTCCATGACATAATATCAAAGCCTCTATGATCAAGTAGTCAGGAGTCTCAGTCCTTGGCACCCTCTATTCCCTTTATTAAATACCTATTTGTCTAGGGCACGCTGGACCTATGATTTGCCTCATTTCAAGCCCAAAAGACTTGTGTGAATAGGTATTTTTAAGATTACATTTAATTATTCATGGTCCTCCCCTTAATAACTTAAACTTCTAGATATTGTGGTCCTTCATTGATGTGTTTTTTGAAATTTGTTTTGCATTCATTTGAATGAGGCACATGATGCATCAATACATTCCACAGTATACACACAGGCATTATTCCTAATTACTAGAAAACCATGGTGATTACTTGTTTTTTATGCCAAGTATTTACTCTTTTGATGCTTTCTGTTTCTCTTTCATAATTTTCTATAATATTTTTAGCTATGATTTTTTCTGAAGGTCAGTCCGGAAGGTATTTATTAGCTGTTCTTTCATGTACAGGTTAAAGGAATGATAACAGATTTTGGAGATAACATGCATTGCCAGTTTCTTGAGATTCTTCGCAGTTTATTGGACTCTTGCACATTGTCTGGAGCTCAGGTCCTCTTCCTTCTAATGTTTTGGCCCCTAAATTAACCTTGCTTTCTATCTGATTTACGTGACTTACATTCTGCTTGCTGGAAAATATGATGTATCACAGTTATAGTTTTCCTATTTCTTATCCATTATTTATTTGGCAATGCATGAAATTTGATTTGGTGTTTTTTAATCTACTTATTTTATTTATCGTGGTTGTTTATAGTTTTAAATAGCATTTATTTTGCTAATTATAATTAGTTTGAAGTCATTTTCAGTTTATGTAAACTCTTTTTTTTTTTGGGTTCAATGTTATGAGATTAAAGAAGTTACTTTCTGAAAAAGAATTCCTAGTAAAAGTATCCCCTGCAAAGGAATCAAGTAAGAATATGTCATGGGAGATGTTAGGCCTACGATATTGTACTGCGGGTATTCACTTCCCCACATTCATTGCCTTCTGTTTTCTTGAGTTTCTACTAGTTAATGTGTGCCTAACGTGGTTTATTTTGTTGAGACATATTTGGTATGTCCTCTACTGGCTCAGTTGAGTATGGTAGTTTTTATGTAGGGAGGTGTAATTAATTTTGTTGTTCTAGTCTGCAGTTATCTACCAACCTAGATGCTAATGGTTAATGTTTACATAATTTGCAGCTTATTAGTTTGATATGTGTCTAATATTTTCTCTCAATCACCATGGATAATAGTGGTTACTATGTTCTGGAAGTGCTGTTATGTGGTTCATATGAAGAACTGGTATCATATCATTTTTAGGGGGCCAAAAAGAGAGAAGGGGGGAGGGGCAACTATTGGACTGCATATGGTGCAAGCTTTCTGTTGGGTTTAATAAGTGGTTTAAACTTTCTTGCTTAGTTCGTAATGGCTTTTCCATTTGGAGTCAACACATTTGAGTTTTTTTATGCAGGTCTAAATTTTGAATGTTGACTTGTGTTTTATAATATGTCTGCTGATTTGTTGGATAACTTTGTCAGTTTTCATGTAAGATGGATGTCTCTTTCTAGGTTCCTTAGATTGATATTACTGGACTAGTCACTGTTTTAATTTTTTTTTTCTCTTGACAGAGGGACACTATTATTGATATTTTCTATGAGAAGCATTTGGGACAACTGATCGAAGTAATAGCAGCATCATGTCCTTCTGAAATTGTTGCTCATGCAAGTAGTAATTCAGTGGATCCTAGTCGAAGGGTTAAGTGTCAGATGGAAACAAAACCAGAGATATTATCAAACATATGCGAATTGTTATGCTTTTGTGTCCTGCATCACCCATACAGGATAAAGTATATTGCTGCTTTGCAATATGTGATTGATTTACCTTTAGGAATTTGCTGCTGGTCATGTTAATTTTGAATGGGATTTTTCTTTTGCTGCTTGCAGGTGCAACTTTCTTCTGAACAACGTGATTGACAAAATTTTGCTGCTCACAAGAAGAAGGGAAAAATACTTAGTTGTTGGTGCTGTTCGATTTGTTCGTACTGTTCTGTCCCGTCATGTGAGTCTTAATATCTGCACTAATAAACTGTTCAATGAATTTTGGCAGAATGCAGAATGGGTGGTGATGGAGTTTGAACTGCAAGTGTTTTTATTTTGATGGTCAATTGTTCCCCAATTTCATGTTAGGGTAGGATTATTGATGGGTTTTTTAATGGACACTTAGGCAGTATGGGATAGTCTCAGATTGAGTAGTAATGTGATGTTTAATAGGGTATATATGTTGATTGGCTCTCCAACCTCAATAGTTAGCGTTTGTGTAGGGTTCCTCATTTTACTTGAGTACCTATCAATTGATATCAAAGTTGATTGTCATCGGTTCCGGGAAGGCCTACCTACTGAGGGATTTTGCTGGTGGAGGGTTCTAACTGGCAAGGAGGATGAGTGAAGTGTTGTAGATTGTAGCTATTGGGATCCCTGAATCTTGCATTAAATAGGATTTAACCCTCAATAGGGCATTTAAGTAGGTTCCTTCTTAATAACTAGCTTTTGGAGGAGGTTTAGTATTAAGGATGGTTTGAACCTTATTTAATGACCTATATTTCCTTTTTGTTTCCATGTTGTTCTGGTTTTGCTGCTAGTTTCTGGCGGATGACCCCCTTTAAGCATTTCGCCTAACATTTTGGAGTGTTAACCTGCAGGATGAGCATCTGATAAATCATTTTGTTAGGGACAACCTTCTCAAACCAATTGTAGATGCTTTTGTTGACAATGGCCATCGCTATAATCTGCTAAACTCTGCAGTTCTAGAACTTTTTGAGTATATTCGCAAGGTTCTTTCTTTTTTACCCATTTACTGTGCAACTTAGATGTCTGAAGCGATTATGTACTGATAACATTGTATGATGCAGGAGAATCTAAAATTGTTGGTGAAATATTTAGTTGATTCTTTCTGGGCTCAGCTGGAGAAATTTGAGTATTTGGTTTCCATTCAATCCCTGAAAGTAAAATATGAGCAGGTATTTTCCTCGCTGTTGCCCCTTCTGGTTTTGGCGCATATGTTTGATGTCACATTTTTGCTTGCAGTGTTTGGATAACGGGGGGCCAAAAAGTACTGGTAATGCGACAGAACCCCGGAGACGAATTGACGAGCGGGCTCTAGAGAAAGAAGAGGAAGACTACTTTAATGAGGACAGGTACATGCTATCTTTCTCGAGAATTGTTGGAGATTCCTCACATGCATAATGTAGTCTTACACTAGTGATTGAATTAGTGACGAGGAAGATACTGCCTTTGCATCCATTTCCCACAATCAGAAAGGACAGCCGCAACAGTCTAATTTATCTAATGGAGCTGCTGCAAGCTTCTCACATATAAGGTAGATTTGATTTTCCTTTATTATGGAAATTGAATTGTTTGCATTCCATATGTTCAAAACTGACATGTTCATTTGGAATTATGATCCAAGGTCTGGTGGTCTAGTAGACTATGATGATGATGAGGATGATGAAGATTACAAGCCACCACCAAGGAAGCAGCCAGAGGCTTCAGATGAGGATGAAGATGAAGGGACTATGGAGTCTCTCAGGCTGAAACGGAAATTGCCTTCCAAAGACACAGAACCCGATCATGTGAAGAAGCAGAAGTGGTTCAAAATGAACCCAAAGCCTAAAGATAGTGTTTTTGCCGCCCTGTGTTCGACACTGAGCCAGGCCGTGCTTCCTGCTAAGAAAACTGCAATCAACGTACATGCTAGTCCTAACGCAGCTGAAGGGAGAATTAGCTCTAGTGACGACAGTCAAGACAAGGCATCAAATGTTCCTAGAACCTCTTCAGATAATAACAGCGCAACCGCGGAAGAGAATCATGTAGAGAAAGAAACTGCTGACTCTAGAAACTGTTCTGATCACTTGCATGGCAGTGCAGATAATAGACAGTTGGATGGAGAGGAATGTCAACTGGCGCCGCCAAAATCCTCACCGGAGATGGCTGTAAGTGGATCATAAGTTTTTGGAACCATGTCCAAGAAGGCACGGATAGTCTATTCTGTTATAATGTGGATGTGCTAGGGAGCTGACTGCCAAAGCAATAGCTTTGAGACGACGAAGGACAAAGGACATGGGGGAAATGTCGTAAGGTACCATACCACTAAAGACGACACGAGGATATAACATAACGTAGCACCTAAGAGGCGGGGAAGATATTAATGCCGTCAACTTGGATCTTATCCTCTCCTCCGGCCCCTTGTCTAGTAATTTCTTGTTTTTTTGTATAACATTCATCGGCATTAATTTTCATCTTCTCTTTTTCTTTCCCTTCTCTGCTCTCTTTTTTTGCTTATTTGAGCCCCTTTTTTTTTTCATAAATCCTGCCAGAAAAGGGGGTGGGTTGGGGGAATTGGGGGAGATAGAGTCCTGTTACCATCATTCCCTTTTTCGGTTGTTTGAACTTGGTGATCTTCCGGGGCACCATTATCTGCCTCGCACAGGTTTTCTCTGTTTTTTTTTCCCAAGTGCTTTTGCGGTAGATATGGTAACAGCAATGTGCAGTGAGTTTGTAGGGTCAATTTTTAGCAAATGTAGCGAGTTAAAAGAATACGGTGTATATTTAAATATTATAATTTTAATGTTTTTTTTCAACTTTAGATGTGGTTCTGTTTCTGGTTAACCACACTTGTTTTTCATCATACATCAGACGCTCAACTTCTGTTTTCCTGTTATTTTACGCCCCTGTTCAAAGTGTCTTTTTAGGAAAGACTCCTGAAAAATTATTGCAGTCAAATTTAAAGTGGTGGCATTAGGTTAATTCAATTTAGTGATGAATCCAGAAATGCTTAGATGTCGCCTCGATGGGGCATCCGATATTTGGATCAAGCAGACATTTCTCTCTTAAAAGGGCAATAAATATAAATTTTGTCCCCGGTATATAACTAAATATTGGCTAATAAGCGACTTGAAGAGAGCAAATCGAACTTATTGGCAGCTTTCCCCACTTTTAGTAGGAAAGAAACTGTTGTTTTGAATCGTAGGAAGTTGTGAAAAATGGCGAATGAAATCAGATAGCGAATATTATGCCTAGGGTGATTTTCAAAATAAAAAGAACCACTGTATAATCTAAATACCACATGGAGAAGGGTGAAAACTGTTGAAGTTTATATTATCGAAATGCACAAGCGTGACATAATACAGAGAAGGAAGTTGGAAGTGGGTTGGCAACAGCAGGAAGAGCCAGGTGTGAGTGATAGTAACACGTGTGGGTACCAGAAGTTACGAATGAGAGCAATATAACAAAACAGAGTATAGAGGGCGTTGTTGTGAGTAAGAACGAAGAAGATGAGCAGCAGCAGCAGCAAGTTGGATTCGAGATCTCTGATGCAGGAGCTTCGCAGCTTTGATAACGAAGTTCCCCTCTTCGACTTCGGCCACCCTCTTCTCAATCGCGTCTCCAACAGCTTCCTCAAAGCTGCTGCGGTACTTCCAGTTTTCTTTACACGCTTTTCATATTCCCATACAATAAATATGTGCATGCATGTCAGTCATGAACTCTCTCGTGACAGATCGGAGCTATCCAAGCTGCGTCCCGTGAGGCTTATTTCACGGCTGTTGAAGGTGTCTTTTCCACTCATGTCTGTTTTTTCTGTTCATGTTCTTGCTTATGCTGAAATCACCGTTTTTGCTCCCCAAAATGATTCCTAGGTGCGGGCCTTGATAATGGCGGCAGCATCGTGCCTGATGTTTCAGATGCCAGAAAAGCTCGTTTTCCCGGTCTTGGAGGTATGTTTCATACTTACCTTGCACTGATTTATCACTATGATTTTGCAATGATTATTTGTTGCTTCAATGTTTCATGCACCTACCCAGGAGAGACGAACAGCAAATCTCTCGAGGCCGTGGTGAGTTTAGAAGCAACCTTGTACTCATTTATCCCCCATACATGTTTCATACTCTTAATTCTCTTTCTTCTGTTTTCTTTTTTACCTGCTCAGGTCAAGAATAGCGGAAAGGAGTCCTTTCAATGGGGTAATTATGATATCTTCCCTTAACATCTATCTCGTCTGCTTTTATGTATATGCATATAATGAATGTGAATTTGCTCATAAGATGTGAATTCTGAATGCAGGGTTGGCTGCGGGGTTATATTCAGGTCTCACATATGGCCTAAAGGAGGCTCGTGGAGTTCATGATTGGGTAAATCTCTTCCTCAAACAAGCATTGATCTTAGCTTTCACTGTAAAAATAATCAAACCTGATTAATGATGTTTCGTGCAGAAAAACAGTGCAGTAGCAGGAGCACTCACAGGGGCCACACTTGCACTTATGTCCGAACACTCCTCCCACGAGAAGATCGTCCAAAGTGCAATCACCGGAGCCGCCGTCTCCGCGGCGGCCAATATCCTCTCCTGGATCTTCTAACCCAAAAAAAAAAAAAACTCCCCTCTTATATATGTGGTTCATGTTTTAGATGAAGTTGTAATGTAAAGGTTTCCTTAAGAATTCTGTAATCACCATTAATGACTTTCTTATCAGAGGCTTTGCAATTCTCGTTGTAATGAATGTTCTTTGTTTAATATGACTCCCTTGTTAAAACTTGAAAAAAGGCTATCTGTTCAGTGCTTATAGCCTTTCGGGGCCGACAAATAGCAGCATTTGTGCTGTATAATATAACATGAAACCAAGATTCCTTTTATACAAGTTCGATCTTATCTCGTAACCGAATCCGTGTAGAGGACACAACTAATTGTTTATCATCACAATGGTTTTTTTTTTCCATTGTCAACTCTGCAATGTGTTCAACTTGCTTTGATGCGGAAGCATGTGAGCAAAAATTCTCAATTAAAGAATCCCACAGATAATTATTCAGCTTCGAGTTCACGCTAGCATATAGATAGCATATAAAGAAACGATGTGCAGTTTCAACAGTAACAGGAGAGCCAGAAACAGAGTCCATATGAATGGGCTGGGTAAGACCAGACAAGTCGCTGATATGGAGGTTGAAGATGACGACGGTGATCTGTTTGGGACCACCAGCGACGACGAGGATTTCAATCTCTTCGATAACAAATCCAAGCCAAAATTGAATAGATCTAAGAGTATCTCAGAAGCATCACCTCCAACGGCAACGCCGCACCACCGCCACCATCCTAATTCTGCAACTCCTGCTCGCATCATCAATGGAATCAGCAATCAAGGATACGTTCAAGGTGTTCTTAATGGAAGTATCCTTTTGGGGCATAACAATTCTATTACTGTGTACCATCATTGTTAGGGTGTATCCCCTGTATTGTATATTATTGCCCTTGGCTTTATTATGCGTCTCTGACTTGCTTTTGATTCAATAAACTAGTGTCTGATCCCTGGTGTTTGTATCAGAATACTACTATACTTGGAATTATTATCCCATATACTAGACTCAATTTAGTCCGTTGAAACAATGGTTTTAATGATTTCCAACGTTAAACCAAACATGTTCCTTTCACAGAATCTGGAATTAAATAGGTTCGATTGATGGCATGACAATGATGGATAATGATGTTACTGATCAATAGACTACTGCTTGGGGTTTTTCAGAGCTGGTTTCTGTTAAGGACAACTAGTATACTCATTATATCCTCTTCGATCATCTCTTCATCATATGCTAACTTTGCATATGAAAAACTAACTGTCTAGTGTCTAGATCCCTTAGTTCAAGTAAGAGAGGATGCACTTGGGAAGATTAGTAACATATCTTGAAATTATATTAATTAATTGTTTATATATCTAGTAATGATAATAAAATTTAGAAAAAATATCATATATTAGTAAAACTTTGCTGATGGACATTTTTATGGGAGAATTACTGTGTGCAAGTGAGTACTATATAATATATTGTCATTTTCTATATAAAATGTTAACATAATTTTTTAATGATTAAATTGTTTATGTGATAATGTGACAGAATTATTTCCCCTATGTTTTAGTCTCCTCACAAAACCAGTAATAAAAAGGAAGCGGATCTTCTCATTTTGATCTCTCTCTTCATCCATCATTATCACTTCTCTCTTTTGTCTTGCCTTCTCTCTTATTCATTGGCCGCAAAAAAAAAGTACTTTTTTTTTAAAATACACTTTTTTAAAAAAAATTAAAAATACTTTTAAAGTGTTTAAATATATATATGTATTTTAAAAAAATGTTTTTAGAAGAATACTTTTTTGGGCTACGGATGAAGAAGACAAAATAAAGGAGGGAAGTGGCGATAAGGGACGAGGAGAGAGATGAAAATAAAAGGATCCGGGTATTATGACAACCTAAACATGCCTAATGAGCTAGCCAATCTTCTTTTGTAACAGTTTGTAAAGGGCTAAAGGGAAAGAATAGATGACATGGAACGTTCATACATTTATTTAGTTATTTAATTATCACTCTTGTTCAATAATTTTTTTATTGGCTAATTATGTAAAATTTTCTTGATATTTATGCCATGTTGAAATATTTTATTATTATTTAAAAGTTAATAATGAATTCTTTTAATTTTAAAATTTATGCAGATAATTTTTTCTATTAATTAGCACATTATTTCACCGAGAGTATAATATATTCTTGAACATATATCTCTTTAGATTTAATTTTTTTTAAATATATAACCTCTTTAAATTTAGTTGGAAAAACTATTTAAAGTTGGATATATATTTATATATATATTCAAATTCCTTTTTTTTATTTTTATTAATAATAAATAATAGATAAAATTGATGGCAATGAAATTATTTGCATTATTTAGCCCATTTTTAGTAGAAGTCTAGAATGATCTTGCCATGGCTAGACCGAAACAAAAAAAAAGTCCTTGGCAGAGATGCCCGCCAAAAGAAAACAGGGCTACCTATACCCGCGAGAATCGAAAACCTGAGCTCTATTCTCAACAAGTTTCAGTTTTTGTGTTTTTGATCCTTCCAATCTCCCGCGTCTCCTTCTTTGTCGCCCTTCCAAGATGAGTACTATGAAGTTTTGCCGCGAATGGTTGCTACCTGTTTCCCTTACCTTCATGACCATGCTTTTTACCACCTTGAACTTGGGCTTTATTTTTCACACTATTTTCTTCATCTTTTGATTTCAGCAACAACATTCTGTATCCTAAAGAAGACAAGGATCAGAAGATTCTTCTCTATGCTTGCCGTAACTGTGACCACCAGGTTCTTGCTTAGTTTAGCTTACTTCCGCTTAAATTTTCCCCCTTTCCCCCCTTTATCCTCCCACCTTGTTTATGCGTTGTTGCGAATTGTTAGGCTCATTAAATAGACACACGACTTTTAGGTTTACTCTGACGACATCTTTCTGTTTAAGCAACATGCCTCACTAGTGAAAGAACCGACGGGTTTATTCTTTGATTGTTTACTCGTTTTGGTGTATTTTTGCTTTTGAGGAGCTTAATTATAAATTTTGATTGACACTCTACCGATTAAATGTTTCTAGAATGCCAAGGCTTAGATGCCTTGGTTTGTTTAGTAATCTATATATGGAAGATTGCACTTTTGAAGAGCTACATTTTTCTACCCCGAGTTTGATGTGAACAATATCATCTATTCAAAGCTGTCTTATAACCATGAAATATAACTTCTGAAATCTGGTGTATTTTTTCTTGGCTGATTTAATAGAACTACCCATTGATCTAGAATTTGAGTTGGGTTGAGTCCCACAAGGGGGAAGCTCTTCCAATGTGTTTTTTCCCCATCCACAAAATTCGAATTCAAGATTTTGTTTAAATTGTACTAAGTCTCTTACCATTTAACCCAACCGCTGTTTATAAATTAGAATACTTTCATTAGCATCATGTTCATTTGATTATGTGAATGAAATCTGATCGGTTTGGTAACTTGCATATGATATTCTTCAAACATGTTTTCCTAGTATTTGGGGTTTTATAATTTTGATGCATGTCGATTCAAGGGCTGAACCCAATTTTTGATTCAAGGTGGTTGAGATTTCTAACTTGTCCTTACTTTGTAATATCATTAGTAACTTGACGATTGAAAAACTCAACCTTCTAGGCATGTTATGCTAATTGTAGTTAGTTAGTATATGTGTGTCTGCTTTGCTTCCATACTGTTTAAATGCCTAAAATCTTGGAGCCAATGAGTCCAAGGTAGCAAGACGGATGCCTATGATTTGAGGCACAGTGATTTGTAGCAGAAACATCTTTTGATATCTGCAGTAAGATGCTCACTTTTAGTGCCTATTGGCATGCATGCTTTTGTGAAGCATGAAGCACTTATCATTGGAAGCAATGACAAAGTCTTGCCGATGAAGGCATCAAATTATTGATGCAAACATGCTCAGTTATTTCCTGAAATGAAGCTAAAGGACCTGAAGCTCTTGATCCCTCTCTTCCCTTTTCTCATCCTTTTTCATGTCACCTTTGTTTCAATTTTTATTATCTGCTTCTCTTTCTTTTTCCTTGTATGTAAATTTTGGAGATGGACCCCGTGTAACCTGTCACTGTTTTATTTTTCATTTCCTCCTAACACTCTACCCTGTATAATGAGTCACTGCAGAGGTTTTTTTTTTTTTAAGCTTAGCTATTTTATTCAGTATCATTTTCTGTGTTCAAATGATTGATGCACAAGTTTCTCTGATATCTCACCTTGGGCAACAAAAAGAACCATCACCTCCCTGGTGTCTTTCAACTTTAACTACTTGGCTAGTTTAGCCATCTGTGTTAAGGACATCTTTAGGTCTTAGAGCAGGTGTGGTACCCAATTCTGGAAGGATCCCTTGATTGTCAATCTTTTAGACTAATGCTTCGCAAGAGTTAATAATAGAAATACGTGGTGATTGTATTCAAAATTTTGGGATTTATCTGAAGAATTTGTCTTTCAATCAACTTTACTTGCTTTAAATAAAGCCTAGAAAATGAGGTTTAGTCCTTGTTAGAGCTTATTAATTTATATTTATTTATTTATTTTATTTCACTTTTCTGAACCCACGTGGGTTTTACTACCAACGTTTGTATTTTCACTGCTATGCTTTTGTTATAAAAATTAATTGCCTTTGCTTTTGTTATGGTGGAATTGCATCCAATTTCATGAGTATGTTCAGCGACATACCTATCGATCATTTACTCGTCATTGTTCAGGAGGCTGCAGATAATAACTGTGTCTATAGAAATGAGATACATCATTCTGTTGGGGAGCGTACTCAAGTGTTGCAGGATGTAGCTGCAGATCCTACGCTTCCTCGCACAAAGTCTGTTCGTTGTACTCAATGCAACCATGGAGAAGCTGTTTTCTTCCAGGTTAAGTCTCTCTTCTACCTATGGGCAGTTGTGTACTCGGATGGGAAGGGAGAGAATGATAACAATTTGTGGACATTCATGAATCTACTCTTGGGAACAACATGAAAATGATAACTTCCTTAATATTAGGAAAGCTAGATTGTGGATTGGAGGGAGCACAGTTATGTGTGTCTTCTCTTGTTGTGGAAACACAACACTACTCACGGTTACACAGTGAAAGAAATAACTGTTAACTCAAAGCTAAGCCTGAAGACACAGAATGTGCTAAAGCTTTCCTGACAGTGAAATAACATGTAACCATTCAATAACGGTTATGGCTTGTCCATCTTTTTCTTATGGCATTGACTCTGATTTTCACCTTCCTCTATAGATGTTTAGCTTCTAATTAGTTGCAGGAAGCTACATAAGATTTGTTCCACTACCGCCAATACCAATGAGCTTTTTGAGTTCAACAGAAGTTAGAGAAATGCAATATTTCGCTTGATTCTGCATATCCAAAGCACATATTTGGAAGTACTTGGGTGTTAACAAATTTTTGAATTTATGCAGGCAACGGCCAGAGGGGAAGAAGGTATGACACTATTTTTTGTTTGCTGCAACCCAAACTGCGGCCACCGGTGGAGAGATTGAAAATGTTACTCCCTCAAATCGAGGTCGGAGATCTAACTTATCACTCTTGTTTGTTATCATGTAAAACTTGGTTGATGAGAGGACATTCATACTCAAGTATTGGGGGCTTTTAACTGCACTTCCCAGATGAAAATTTTCAGCCACATGATGCTTCATCCACATATATTGAAAACCTTCTATGTGTGAACTATTTTATCTTAAATGCTAACTCAATCAAAGCAGACAACAAATTAGTGATGCATGAAGCTGAAGGTGGCATTCCAGCAGAAGATATATGGCAAAAACTTTTGCTGCTCACGGTTCTTATCCCTTCTTCAGAACTGGAGGAGGGAAGTTCAAGAAGAAATATAAAATAGTGCTAAATAAGATACAAAGAACTGAAAGATCGGTGTAGCTAATAGAGAATATCATTAACTAAGTTTGTTACACAGAAGCATTAGCAGAGATTTTCTAGGCCTTTTTCTCTGACTAGCGAATAGTACATGGGCTTTATTTATTATATAGTTGCTTCAGGCCCCTAGAGTAGTAATAAGTGGTAGTGGTAGGATCACTGAATGAGGCTGGGAACCTTGAGAACTCCATTGCCCTCGCCATGGAAATTGAGGTTGGTGTTGTTACTAAAACCAATAAGCTTTTGATTATCACCGTTGAGTAAATCAGGTGAAGAAGATAGTGGCGAACTGGTATTCAGTATTTTGTGAATGGAATGAGATTTAGGTTCTACAGCATGGTTGCTCTGAGTATCACCACCATCTATGAAGTCGGCTAACCCTCGAACCCAACCTGCCATTAGGGTAACACACGTTTCTGCAACTTTCCTTGCTGCACACTCTCTCTTGTAAGGGACTTTGCCCCCTTAATAGATCTTCATTACATGTCATATGGCTTGAATACGAAGCTAAAGTCCTCAATATGCCTATTGGATGCCAGATTCTGTAGTTGATAATGACAGGTCACAGTAATGAAATAATATATCCTTCATGATAAGATGCATATATATATATAGAGAGAGAGAGAGGGAGAGGGAGATGCGCACACACATTTATGTATATTCCTTCATAATAGTTTTGTTCAAATGCTTTGTACTTGAGTATCTTTTTTAGGATGTGTTCCATCTAAGTTTGAAAACCTTGTTTGACAAATTTTTGGCAGAACTTAATAAACGAGTAAGATTTTAACAAGTTAACAGCACATTTTATGTTATTTACATTATTGGGCAAGAAAAAAACTCAACGAATCAGAATAAGCGATATGACTTCGTGATATTTACATTATTGACATCTCAGAAGAAGAGTACAATAGAAGGCGTTTCTATCCACGTGGGATATGAATAGTCTTGTCGTTTTCGAAATTAAGTTCGATCAATATTAATGGCCCCAACAAGCACGCCGAGTGTCTTAGTACCTTATATCGCAATTATCAGATAGGTCCCTTCATTCAAAATTTTATAAAGATACATTGTAGTATTTAATTTACTATTCATAAATATTGAGACATTATATGTCTTTTGTGGTAAAGGAGGTGCCCAAATAGGTGTTTGCTATGGCATGCTGGGCAATGATCTGCCATCTGCTCGTGAGGTGGTGGATCTTTACAAAGCCAACAACATTAAGAGAATGAGACTGTACGATCCCAACCAAGCAGCTCTTGAAGCTTTCCGAGACTCCGGCATCGATCTCATGCTCGGCGTCCCAAACACCGACCTTCACAGGCTTGCCACCAGCGCCAACGAGGTCCGTCAATGGGTTGAAAACACCGTTTCCAAATTCTACCCCTCCGTCAACATCAAATACATCACCGTCGGCAACGAAGTGAACCCTGTCAACGGGGCCAACCGCCAGTATGCCTCGCACGTCCTTCCGGCGATCCAGCACGTATACCAAGTCATACGTGCGAGAGGCCTTCATGAGAAGATCAAGTTGTCAACCGCCATTGACATGACCCTCATAGGGAACTCGTACCCTCCATCACAGGGTAGCTTCCGAAACGACGTCAGAGCATACCTTGATCCTATCATAGGCTACTTGGAGTTCGCATAAGTTTCCTTGTTCGCAAATATATACCCTTACTTCGCTTATACGATGAGCCGGCCTGGTGAAATATCTCTGAATTATGCGTTGTTCACAGAACCAAACGTGTTGGTTCAGGATGGTTCGAGAGGGTACCAGAATCTGTTTGATGCCATGTTGGATTCGTTACATTCGGCTTTGGATAGTACGAGGATTGGGCACGTGAAAGTGGTCGTGTCAGAGAGTGGGTGGCCATCTGCTGGTGAGGTACATGCTACTGTGGAGGATGGCAGGACTTACTCGCAGAATTTTTTTTTTATATAAATTTTTAGAAAATAATTGGCTCATCTATGACTAAAGGCAAAAATATTTTTTTTTAAATAATATTAATATCAAGTGTGATGTTATCACCACTGGTACTTGCAGAAATTGATTCCTCATGCTACCACCACTGGTACTCCTACGAGGCCTGAAGTACCTATAGAGACATAGCTTTTTGCCACGTTCGATGAGAATAAGAACGGGGGACAAGAGACTGAGAGACATTTTGGTCTCTCCTGTCCCAACAAACAGATCAAGTACCCCTTTGGTTTTGGGCATAAGCTTCCTCATTTATATTATTCCCTCCTATCTTTAATATATAACATCCACTCGTTATAAAATAAATTTTATATTAAAAATTAGATATAATATTTAGTTTAAACGTTTTTTCTAAAGAGAAATTAATATACTATCCCAAATTTTAATAAGTTAGTTAATTTTAATTAATATCAAAACTAATTTATTAATTTAAATAGATTAGTAGTATACAATATAAATTTATCTTGAGAGATTAGATTTTATTATAATTTACTTATTTATTTAATTTTTTTAATTTTTATAAAAAAATTAATTAACTGTTATAATTAAAATAAGGGAGAGTATATAATTAAGGTTGAGTGATGATATGATAAGTACGATCTAATCCCCTCTCTCACTCTCTCTCTACACACACACACAGACGAATAATGAAGGTGTATGCGACAGCTTGTCTTACGTTATAATTTATGCATACTCCATCTTTTACACAGCAAAGTGGCACCGATGATCATTTGGGCTACAAAAAGTGAGAGAGCATTCCTAATTTCCGATTGTAGCAGCTTCAAGATATTTGAATTATTTGCTTCTTGTAAACGACATTAATATTGTAATTACATGGATCCTTGGTGTTACTAGAATATGACCAAGAACCACTCCCATAGAATGGGCCAATTATTGGAGTATTCCAATGGGGCTTTGGAAGTACATATGACTATTTGGTATTTATCAAGAAAACTAATGGGGTTGATCCGAGTGATAAGTGGCTCGGTATCGCTTAAGCGAGGTCTCGAGTTCGAGCCTTGGCGTATGCAGAAAATTTCTGTTGAGAGACTTACCCACTATATAACCAGGTGCGCGACGCGGGTCAGATTTGGATGTAGTCGGGGCAAAACTCCGATAAATCGGGTAGGCAACCCAAAAAAAGTATTCATCAAGAAACACATATTAATATTAATAGTATAAGATTATAAGTAAGATTAAACTGATAATTTCTCACATATAACAAAACTTTCATATAACTAAATTAGGTAAGTGGCTATATATATATATATATAAAAGACTAGTTTAATGTGGTCAATGGGTTTGACCAGAATGGATCAATATTATTGGACTAATTAATGTTCTTGGAACTTGGCATGAAGCATCTTCCCATGTTGAGGTGGTGGGTTTGGCACTACGTGTGGCTGCGGACATGTCAGATAATTTGAGTTTCACAAATCAGCATATATATTCTTGACACTATCTATCATCCCACGAGGCTTATTCCATATAATGGTGGAAAACTTTTGCAAATTGCAACCATATACATCCAATCCAATTAATGCTAAATTGACGAGGATCCCATTCCCTTGTGACAACAGTGCCCAGTAAGAATTTAATGGTAGCAATATATATAACGGATTTAGAAATTCTGAAGAAAAAAAAAAGATAACGGGTGAATTATTCTTGTATGTTTGGAATGATAAGTGTTAAAATGTTTGTGTAAATGAACTTGAGTTGATAATGAAGAACGGGAAGTTCCACATAGGATAGAAACATGTAATAAAGTGGAATGATCTATAAACTTAAATTTTGAGGTTTTTGAGTTAAGGTGTGGTGTCTTTCCTTTACTCGTTGCTCATTTGTAATTTCCTTCATTTCTGGCTTCCCCTGTTTCTTACAATAATAGTAATATTCAATTAAATAAATGAATTAGCAGAAATTAAAGGTCAATTAGAAAGTTAACGCATTGTGGGGGATCACTTGTTAGGGAACGTCATCATAAATTTACAATTGCGCAAAGTGTAGAAGCACCCTTATATATGCTAGCATTATTATAATTTAGTTTGACGATTTTTGTGAATAAGATAAGATAGATTATGTGCGTTATTTCAAATCTTGATTTTAAAATGAATTCTGATCTAAATCTCAGTTTAAAAAAAATTTAAAACAAACAGTCATATTTGTTCAAACGGGATTTTGGATCAAATCATGGTTTAAAATTAAGGTTTTAAATAAACTAGTCAGACTAGCTTTTAGAACAGTAAATAGCTTATGAATTACCCAATTACTATTTTACCCTTACTTTTTCTTACACCCTCTCTCCTCTCTTATCTTTACTCTCTACCTCTCTCCTCTCACCTCTCACCTTTCCACCATCTCTTATCTCTTATCTCTCTTCTTTTTCTCTCTCCTCTCTCCTCTCTCATACATTAATAAAATCATACCATTTTCAATAATTTACTAATTACAAAAGTCATTCTACTAATAATTATTCAAACACTCATTTTTTTCAGACCCATTTTTTTTCCATAAGCTCTTCTCTAGAATCCCTTTTCAACAAGCTGTCCAAAAATCCTTTTTTTCATAAGCCATTTTCTAAACTCTAATCCAAACGGGCCCTATATTAATCGGATGAATTTGAAAAATCAAAGTGCACTAATTTTTTTCCCATGCCCTATCATTACAAGCGTGGACTGACTTCTTGAGTTCTTTCACTACCATGCATTGTCATCCAATTGAACTGCCCACGAAAGCCTTAATTATATATCATAGAACATATTTCTTTTTCATTTTATACTATTTAGTATGTTTTCCAGCGCCTATGTCCAGGACTCTCCATGTACAAATAAGAATTTTTATTATTTAATATTTGAAATATTATTTTTATAAAATATTGAATCTAAATCATTTAGATGGAAAAATGTTACTCTTCTGATCCTACATATAAGACATAGTTTATAGTGTAATTTGCACTATAAACTAGGTTTTATATTTAGAGATGGAGGAATATAATTTTTTTTAAAAAAAAGTAAACGAAAGCTATTTACTTCAACACAGTGTCATTGTGTTATGAGTTCTACATTGTATAGTCTCACAGGTAGAGTGAGGTTTATAAAATTAATGGATTCTACCTTCTAATAAGCTAATTTTTTTGAGGGCTACCCACGGAGAGTCTAATAAGAAGAAAGCGTACTGTGGTGTGGAGGAGCGGGAAAGTTGACATCCCTTTTCTCCCGTATAGTCTCTGGGGGGGAGCACTTGATGACCTTAAAAAGGGCGACCATGGAAGGTCTCTGACCAGCAAAAGGTCAAGTAAAATATCATGGTATGGAACTATCGGGGAAGTTGGCCCCCCTTCTCCCGCAAATTAGTATTTTAGGATCAACTCTCATTTATACTTGTTTTCATGACACATGGTTAGATTACAATCTAATAGTTAACATCCCTCAGTTGAGTCTGACTTGGGGGAACTCATAAACTAAGTCATCTTGAATGACAATGACTATATTACTGAAAGTGGAAAATATGACAATTATTAACTTTTAATTAAGCTATAAGCCTATAACGATTGAATTACAAGTTGATGTGAGCTGCAATAAGAATAATGAAATTAATTGTTTCAAAGGATCTAGAATAGAGAGTGTAATTAAAATGACGGGGTGAGCCCTATACGCTGTCTATAAATATAGAGCGTTGGAGCTTTGGAAATGAGACAAAACGCGTCGACAAATTGATAATATCTTTTAGACATAATGGCTTGTTTCTTGGCAACGGGAAAGTGTGCCTTCATGCCTTCTCTACTCTTCCTATTCGCACTCTTCACCTCAAATCTTGGCAACACAGGTGATCCTTCTCCCCCTCTTTTAATATTGATCGACCCATCACAATTTTATGATTATTTCTTAGATTTTTATCTTTAGTTGGTTTTATATATATGTATGTACGTACGTACTTTAATTTGTACATCCACTTAAAAAAATCTTTTGATGTGATAGATGATATTTATATCCGTAGTTAATAATGTTACAGCATCTGTGTTGGCCCAGTTACATTTTTGTAGTACAAGAGATAAGCAACTACTTATTTGTTTTAATCCTTGTGTGTTTTATATATATAGCCAACTCATGAAATTGTTCAGAAAGTATTCTCTTCTGGGACACAGACAAAATCAATAACTTTCTTTTAAATCATTATTATTCCCCATATTGATTACAACTTTTACATACACAAACTTAATTCTATTATGGCAAACAGAAGCTCAGATCGGTGTTTGCTATGGCTTGTTGGGAAATAATCTTCCATCCAAACGCGAAGTGGTGGATCTTTACAGAGCCAACAACATCCGGCGAATGCGACTCTACGGTCCCGACCAAGAAGCTCTTGAGGCCCTCAGAAACTCCGGCATCGAGCTACTGCTCGGCGTCCCCGACGAAGACCTTCAAAACCTGGCCACCAGCCGAGCCAACGCCGACCAATGGACTCAGCGCTACGTTTTCAACTACTACCCCTCCGTCAACATCAAATACATCGCCGTCGGCAACGAAATCAGCCCCGTCGGAGGCTCCTCCTGGGCCGCCCAGTACGTCCTTCGGGCCATCCAGAACGTGTACCAATCCATAAGAGCAAGAGGCCTTCACGACCGAATCAAGGTCTCAACCGCCATTGACATGACCCTCATAGGGAACTCATACCCTCCATCTCAGGGTAGCTTCCGAAACGACGTCAGATCATACTTGGACCCTATCATCGGCTACTTGGTCTACGCAAACGCGCCATTGTTGGCTAATATATACCCGTACTTCAGCTATTGTGATAACCCTCGTGACATATCTCAGCAATATGCTCTGTTTACTGCTCCAAACGTGGTGGTGCAGGATGGTTCGAGAGGGTACCAGAATCTGTTCGATGCCATGTTGGACGCTGTTCATGCTGCTTTGGATAGTACGAGGATTGGGTATGTGAAGGTGGTGGTGTCGGAGAGTGGGTGGCCCTCTGATGGGGCGTTTGCTGCTTCGTACGAAAATGCGAGGACGTACCTGGACAATCTGATTCGTCATGTTAACAGAGGAACTCCGATGAGGCCTGGTTCTATAGAGACGTATATTTTTGCCATGTTTGACGAGAACCAGAAGAATCCAGAACGGGAGAAACATTTTGGGCTGTTTTATCCCAGCAAGCAGAAGAAGTTTCCGTTTGGGTTTGGGGCATAAAAGAGCTTTAAAATTGGTGCATATATAATATAACGCATCGTTTCCTTAAAAAGTGATAATGAATAAAGGTTTTGAGTACTGATCATATATGACCAATACTCCTACATGTGTAATATCTTATGCGAAGAAAAATGAAGTGTCTGCAGTTTGAATTTCTTTAATATGTTAATTTAGGCATCATCCCTCTTTTACACATGAGGGTTTGCCAAACATAGAACTCGTATTGATAAAGTTTAGTCGTGCTATATATGAGCCTACAGTGCCAACCCATGAATTTGCATCTATTGTCTTAATTGATTCTCACCTTACAATAGCCGCTAGCTAAGGACTCAAGAATTGACTTAAATAGTTATATTTTGACTTAATTGATTCTCACCGTACAAGTGGTTCGCCAACCACGTCCTTTCGACACTGACCTCCGGCGAACGGCAACTTCAAAACCGGACTGATATCATACTTGGACCAAATCATGGACTACTTGGTGAACGTAAACGCACCCTTGCTTGCTAAATAATGCTAACATATACCCTTAATTGCTACAGCTCCGTGGACAATCGTAAAGGCGTAAATCTGCAAGATGCTTTGTTCACTGCTCCAGACAACTGGGCGTGGATTGGATAAGTTCAAGGGGGTATCAGAATCTCGGATGCAGTGCACGTGGCTTTAGATCATACGAGGATTGGGAATGTGAAGGTGGTCGCGTCGGAGAGTGGGGGCCTTCAGGCTTCTTATGATAATGGGATTGAGAACTTACTTCCAGAATTTTTTTTAGCTAAAAATTTAAATAAATTTAATATCGGTGCAATCAAAATTAAAATTCAGATTATGTTTATAAAAAATTTATAATATCGTTTATCAAATAAATTCTTAGAGATCAAACTCCTAGAACTTATTTTTTTACTACATGTGTGAATTCTGACTATTTGCAGAACTTGACTCGTCCTCTTGATAAAGGCACTACTCTTAGGCCTGCGCGCGCCTGTGAATTCTGACTATTTGCAGAATTTGATTCGTCCTCTTGATAAAGGCACTACTCTTAGGCCTGCGCGTCTATATATAGAGACTTTTTTTCTAAATTAATTTATTAAAATTTTATCCTGATTATATTTAAATCTCACTCGTATCGCGCTCCTAATTATAATAGATGAGTCTCATAATAAAAAATTTTTATATGCACTAAGGCTTAAATTTGAGACCTCACTTAAACAATATCAAATCATTTGTTTTTTGGATTAACTTTTGTTAGTGGAGACGTATCATTTTTTTTTATACTAAGAGACGTATCTTTTTGGTATGTTGGACGAAGACCACAAGGAATCGGCCCAAGTGGAGGAACATTTGGGCTTTTCTATCGCATCAAACACGAGTTTTTAAGGCATAAAACATGTTGTAAATTTGTGCTCATTAATTAAGATAAGGTTTATTGTAAATTTGTGCTCATTAGGTAACGTTTCCTCTTAATTAAGGTTTTGAGTACTAATATATACAAGTACTCATGTGAATTAAGCATTTAAACTTAACCAAGAAATTGCTGATACTGACCTTATAAATTAACGGACTCGATGTTGTGTTTTCATCTAAGGCTATGTTTGGGTGGGGCAAAAGTGAGGGGTAGGGAAAAAAAATACTAAGCAGGAAAATTATTTAAAATAGTAAAAAAAATTACTATTTTTGAGAACTTTTTTCATAGTATTTTTTTATTTTTAATTTTCTTCCAATCCAAACATAATGTAAAAGTATATATGAGTTAGATTCTATAGGTTCATTAAGGTTAGAGTATGTTTTCATATTCAAAAAATATTTACAGGAGTACTTATAGATTATTTATCAACAAAGTTCTCACATCGACAACGAGATTTAAACTCACGACTTTATAGATTATGAGTTAACTCCTTACTAATTTGACTAATTTTTGTTAACTAATAAATGAAATCGATGTATTATCTTTTTAAGTAAGTTTACGGTATCAACTATCAAAGTAGTGACTAATTTATTCTTACCGCCATAATTTTTTTAAAGGGGCTTTAATATTGGCTATAAATATTATTGTATTGATGCATAAATAAATCCAAAGAAAGCCGGCTCTAAATTGTAACTCATCACTAAGTAATCCAATATTTTGTAAAAATCCCAGTTGACAAGGTTGAGTGGATGAGATACCCGATCTGCACATGACTTTGTGGGGATCACTTATTAGGAAACGCCGTTATAAGTTAGTTCGATCTTTATGACGTAGTAGTACGATGAGACTCGTTAGAAAATTCAAACTGCGTTAAAGCATATCACATGCAGAAGACTTTTTGTTCCTATTTTGTGCCAGCTCTAGACACGTGGACTATATAATCTCCTTGGCTAGCTCCTTTATCTGTTTTTTTTTTTTTGAGAAGTCTGTAGAGGGCTCTATTCAATTCTATCGTTTTTTAATTATAAAAAATTCACATCTTAAATATATATATAAGGTTAAGTGCCTAAATTAATTTTTCCTTCATCAATCAGAGGAATGTTTTATATATGATAAAAATTGGTAAGTTTTCTAGTTTTAAATATGTTTTCATAATTTTTTTCTATTTCTAATTATAAAAAAATCTTTACATCAATAACAATTTTATTTGTATCGTTTGCTTAGAAATGACTGAAATAATTTGATGAAATTGTCAATTTTCTACGTAGAAAATGCATTCATTTGTATCGTTTGCTTATAGCTAATTAACCTAAAAATATTTATTAGATTATTACACGAATACATGGTTTCGTGAATGGGATATAGGATATACTTAAGACTGATAATGAAGGTGCGGAAAGCATAGCATTTGGAGTTAGACATCATGATATCCCACGAACACTGAATGGAACTCAAACAAGAAAACGAGAACGTATTTTGAAAATAATTGAACTGAGACATACACACGACTTTCGTCGAATTCGTAAAAATAGGCTGGTATTGCAAATTAATTAATGTGAAAATAGCAAGTGGTCATTAATTAATAATAAGTTCCAACACCTTCACTCTCTATATATACGACATCTTTAGAGCACAAACAACTCATCAGCCATTGTGAATACTTACTATCTTTTACACACAATGGCTTCTTTCTCCCAAACCAGCAAGAGTGCCTTATAGGCTTCTCTACTCCTGTTGGCACTGTCCATGGCAAATCTTCGCATCGCAGGCGATCCTTCTCCCTCTATTATCAACTCATGAATCATGAAATGTGTGTTCACTATTCAGCCATCAAAACCGTGTATTTTTTGTTAGTAACCTTTTCGGAGGAGCGAGACTTTGTACTTGTATTTGTCTTGCTTTTGACAGAAAAAATCTCTACTTAAACCGAAATATACAAGGGAAATTCTATGCTTGCTTTTGCCCTATATGTACCTAGATCTAGTTAAAAATCTTTTCTTTTATATTGTTTAAATCCTTAGTATATAACTTAAATACTTAATTATTGAGTTAATATTAGTCCTAACTATAAGATTTATTTTTTATATTTATCAATTTTTTTTAGAATTATTCCTATTGATATTCTCTCAACAATAATTAAATAAGAGAGGGTAAGTAAGAAAGATAATTAGGATATTTTAAAAATATACGTTAATAACATACTTAATATAATAATAAAATTAGTTACTAGACGAGTAATATATATTGTCAACTCGCGAAATTACATTGTCTTTAGAGTTATATACATGTGTTGATGTAGTTGCCATTCGGGGAGATAAGCAGCAAAGTGGATTTTCCTGTTCTTTGAAGCAGAAATCAACTTTCTCTGATTCATTCCACGTATAATGATTACTTATGTGGGAATTGCAGATGCTCAGATCGGTGCTTGCTATGGCATGATGACAATCTGCCCTCCAAACCCGAAGTGGTGGATCTTTACAAAGCCAACAACATCCAACGAATGCGCCACTACGATCCCAACCAAGATGCTCTTGATGCCCTTAGAAATTCCGGCATCGAGCTCATGCTCGGAGTCCCAAACAGCGCCGACCTTCAATACCTGGCCGCCAGCCGCGCCAACGCCGACCAATGGACTCAGCAATACGTTTTCAACTACTACCCCTCCGTCAACATCAAATACGTCGTCGTCGGCAACGAAGTGAACCCCATCGGCAACATCTCCTGGGCCGCCCCGTACATCCTTCCGGCCATCCAGAACGTGTACGAATCCATAAAGGCCAGAGGCCTTCAGGACCAAATCAAGGTCACAACCGCCATTGACATGACCTTAGCTCATACCCTCCGTCCAACGGTAGATTCCGAAACGACGTCAGATCATACTTGGACCCTATCATCGGCTACTTGGTCTACGCAAACTCGCCATTGATGGCTAATATATATACCCTTACTTCGCTTATGTCAATGAACCTATTCACATATCTCTGGAATATGCTCTGTTCACTTCTCCAAATGTTGTCGTTTGGGATGGTTCGAGAGGGTACCAGAATCTGTTCGATGCCATGCTGGACTTTGTTCATACGGCTTTGGACAGTACGATGATTGGGTATGTGAGGGTGGTGGTGTCGGAGAGTGGGTGGCCTTCTGATGGGGGGTTTGCGGCTACGTACGATAATGCAAGGACTTACCTGAACAAGCTGATCCGTCATGTTGGAAGCGGTACTCCGATGAGGCCCGTTCCTATAGAGGCGTACATATTCGCGATGTTCGATGAGGACCTCATGAGCCCAGAAGTGGAGAAACATTTTGGGCTGTTTTATCCCAACAAGCAGAAGAAGTATCCCTTTGGATTTTAGGATTTCACGGTAATGCTCTTTAGCTGTGGAGCTTCGTGGATGAATAATTATGAGCAAGTCTGTCTCCTGTTTGTCTTTTGTTTATGTGCGCTGTGCTCCTTTGTTATTACAACAAAGTGCCCCTAATAAATATGTTTGTCTTTCGTTTAAGTTATTTATGATACCTTGTTATTACAACAAATTACCCCTAATAAATATAGTGTATAAGGAGTTAATATAATATTTTATATTTATAGCTTGCTCTTATTTTAGTTTTAGTACTTATAATTTTAAACCATAGGTTTTGATTTTTCAAAAAATAAAATGATTCAGATTTTTAATAAACCATAGGTTTCAATATTTTAGATGTAAAGAAATTTAAGAGATTAAAATTTATCGTTTAAAATTATATGGACAAAAAATAAGATGAGGGGGAAGATGAAATTATTTGGTCTTAAATATAAGACATTTTTTTCATATTTTTTTTAAATTGCCCCTATTGATATTCTCTCAACAATATTAATTAAGAGAGGGGAAACAAATTAAGAAATAAGATTGGGGTGTTTTAGAAAAAATATATTATTTTAACTAACTTAATTAGATTTTTTAATCTAATTAAATTAGTTAAATAAATATTATATTAAGGGTAAAAAGATTTTTAAGTATTCTTTGAGTTTTGAAATATATCCTAACTCTAATAACCATTTAAGACCCAACTTACCTAAAACATTGCCAAAACTTAAAATTAATTAATCAAATCAATTCAACATGCATGGAGAAAATAATTGCACAATATATACTCCTTTGGTCTTTAATTAATTTAAGAGTTATTTAATTAATTTGAGTAAATTCATTAATGAAGTTAAATAAATTATTTATTCACATTAAATATGATTTGACTTCTCTAAAATTAGATTATATATCAATTTATACAATAACAATAAGCTTTATCCCATTAGGTGCGGTCGACTATATGAATCACACGATGCTATTATGCTTTATCAAAAACCAAATACAATCCTTGAATAAAATGGATATGTCAATTTATAAGTTAGATATAATTAATTTATTAAAAAACAATAGATATTAAAGATAAAATAGATTAAAGTGTTATATTTAAAATTAAGAACAACCCGTTAATTAACTAGCTTCTATATTTAATAGTAGAGAAGTATAAAATTAACTAATGGATCATGAGGTAAACGGTGGGGTAGCTAGCTTATCTCCATCAATAGTACGATGCCATATAGCTTGGTGTTGAAGCCAGGAAATAGTACATATTCTTCTTTCTGCATCTATAAAACGAAGGCTAGCTAATATCAAGCCACACGAAACATCAAAGCTATCAAAAAATCAAAACATATATCAGTGAAGCTCTAGCAATCAGATCAGTAAGATCAAATGGAATCAGAGCTTCTGGTGAGAAGGCTTCTTGGACTCCTTGGAAATGACTCTCAGCCTCCTCAACAAGCAAGTCGATCATCAGCCGCCGGCGGCCATAACAGTGGGATTCAAGGCCAATTCAACAACAAGGGATCAGGCTCTCAGAATTTCAGAGACGTTAACTACAACAGCGGCGCCGCTTATTCCGGCAACGGCAACACATATCCTACCTACAACGACTATGGTCGGAGTTTGATCCATAACGGTGGTACCACACAAGGCAACGGTAACGGATCTATTGTCTTTGGAGGCTTTGATTCCTCCACCAGACACTGAGAATTAACTTGGCACACACGATCGAGATGCCCGTATGTTTTAACAAATCACAGAATCAATAATAAATTACTGTACGTGTAATTTATATTCCAGAGGAGGCTCTTCAGAGCCTCTTCTTTCATGTCATTTATGAATACTATGATTAAGGATTATATATATATATAATCCAACGTTTTAAAGTTGCCTTTGTGCATGAAATCTCAGACTTATGCGTCTGATTTAATTTACCGTTGAATTATGCTCTGTGCTGTATGGGAATTATATAAGAATTCTTGATTATTTTATTGTCTAAAATATTAATTTTTTTCACTTACAATCCCTAATTACTTGTAAAACTTTCAAACTAATTAACTAAAATCTTCTAACTAATTATTTTTTTCCTTGTAAACAGTGGGCACTAGCCTAACCAACAACTAGATCAATCTAATAAATGATTTTTATTAAGGATAATTTTGATATTTTATATGAAATAAATAATTTTAACTTATTTTTCTTAAATTACGTATTACGTTAGTTCATTGGAACTTATAAGTAGTAGTGGAGGATTATTCATCTAATATGCCACCAAAAGAAAATATTTTTATTTTGTAAATAGAGGTACATCAGGAACCTCGTATCATTACAAACTATCAGCTTTCTTGATCAAGATACATATTCTCTTTAAACTAAAACATGATTATACATAAAGGATTATTATTAAGGCTTCAGAAGAAGTAGCTGGAGATTATTACATAATTGTTGTTAATTAATTAATTCCTGATGGTCCTGGTGGAGGTGTCAAAGGAACCGAAGATAATGGAACCATTTCCGTTGCCGGCGGTATAGCCAGTATTGTTTATGAGACCTTTCATGTTCTGTGTGCCGCTGTTGCTGAACATGGCCGGAGGCAAGTTCGATGCCGGTGCTTCTGCGACGGGGATTACCTGAGGAACGGCAGCGCTGGTGACGTTGCGGCCGTGCTGGACTGTATCTGGTTGCTGATCAAGGAGTCTGAACCAGCGTATTAGATCCTCCATGTTGGCCATCTAGTCAAGCTTTATCTCTTCGGCCTTAAAACTTTTTTGCTGTGTAATTATTTGCCTTCTCTTACGCAGTTTGACGTATGCTTTTATAGGATCAACAAATATATAAGGTGTGGTTTCAATTATAACTAATTGCAAGTGTGAAGGAATATATGCGTCGTGATAGTCGGCTGACAAAATTCTATGCAATAATATAATTTATATAAATTAATAATGAGAGCTCCACATGAAGACAGAGAAGAGGGTCCTATTTGTTAAATGGGTTGTATTAAACAAGTACTCTGGTCCTAAATATAAAATTTTTAATACAATTTATACTATAAATTAGATCTTGTATTTAGAATTGGAGAAGTAGTGTAGTAAAACACATTAGACATTCTGAATCTTAATTAAGCAATTCTCTATATATGAATTCTTGGTGAGTAAATGAATTGTAAGGATTAAATGTGAGGGTTGAGGAGTGGGAAAATGTCTCATTTTAATTAAATAAACATGGATCATATAAGTAATAAAAACCTATAAATTTAATACTTCAAAGTTTTGAGGTTAAAAAATGATATTGAATCTACTTATATGTTTATGTCTAATGCCTGTAGCATGTAAATATCTCCCATTTTTCCTAATGCTCTCTCATGGCAAAGGCTCTTTGGAAGAGGAATATAATTTAGAACATATTTAATTGACTGAGATTCTTGTCACAACTATATTGATAACTTTGAACAAAATTGTATGATAATGGAGGCATGTGATCCCTCAGCGGGATAGAATATATATATATATATATATATATATATATATATATGGCCTTGCAGAATAAGCAGAGAAATAAGTTTTTTTAAGAGAATAAATACTTTGGAACTTTGAATAAGGAAATGTGGACAATGTTTTTTGGAATAATATCAAATGGGAAAAATCTAGGTGGTGGAATAAAATGACAGGCCTTATCTCTTTGAATATGGATATCATATATGCCTAATGCAACTCAGAACAAATTAAAGTAAATGCGAACAAAAGCTAAGTGATGAACAAAAATGTAAGTTATTACTAAGGAGGGTTGGATTTAGTTAAAGAAGTTAGCCCTCTACGATATAGCAAACCAATATTTAAATTCTTACTAGAAGCGGTGTCTACAATTAATACCCGACAGTATCTTGGATAGAATAACCTCTAATAGGAGAATGATACCTATGCTTAACAAAAAAAAGAAAAACAAAAACTAAGTTACTAAAGACACTAACCATATATTCAAAGCACTTAGCTGAATTGAGTGATTGGTCAGTTGCTCGAGCCTGAAACTGTATGTCTCATGATGATGACGATCCTTTTATTTGTCAAGTTCAAGACGTGATCAAAATAGCAAAGTTTATGCCTTTATGGATTTTGGGGACAAGAGATACTGTTCATTAATTGAAGATAATGAATGCAGAAGAAAGAATCCTCCAACGCTATTATTATTATAGCATAACCTTTTCCTAATTCAGAAATATATGCTGAGTGTGACGGACGTCATGACAATTAATATATGTGTCACCCTCTACGTCAGCAGTTGCTTAATTGTAAAAGTGATATGTAAGAAGGAATTTTACTTTTTGTGGAATAAAAAGACAACTTATTAATCTGGTAATAAACCATTTCGACTGTTTTATCCATTCCTTCCCTCTCGTCACGACATATAATCTTGCCTCTGTCAAAAATGTTCCTATTGTTTGTTTCTTTCTTTAATTTTCCAAACCTTTCTAGCCAAAATAAAAAACTATCAAGTGAGAGTAAAAGAGTAAAAAAAGAAAACACCTAGGGAGGGAATATATAGACACACACGCAGAGCAAAACGGGTCGATGCATGGGCAATTATGTAATTTTATAATGAATTCCATAGACAATTCCATTAACCTAGTGGTCGTTAAATAACTAATAACCAAAGTTGGGTAGCGGTTACAGAGATGGAATAGTGAATGGATATAATTAAGAAAAAAGATACCCAAAAGAAGCTTGGCGTTGAAGAAAGGGAAAGAGTATAGCTTCTTGTGAGAGTGCATCTATAAAACGCAGGCGAAGCAAGCTGATCGATCAAAGCCATATATCCAAATCTCAGTGAGAAAACCTATCGATCATATCAGTGAGATAAAATGGAATCGGAACTTATGATGATGAGAAGGCTTCTTGGGATGCTGCAGGAAAAGGAAGCTCAGGCTCAGGAGAGCAGGTCCGCCGGAGGCTACAACAGTGGCATTCAAGGCCAATTCAACAACAGCGGACCTGGCGCTCAGAATTTCAGAGACGTTAACTACAACAGCGGCGCTTATTCCGGCAACCGCAACGGCTACCGTTACTACCACAACAACGGCGGCAATATGGTTCACAACAGTGGCACTACATATGGCGATGGGAACGGATCCATCGTCAACTACGGTGGCCCTGCTCCCCCTAACAGAAACTCATACTGGTGATTGATCTGCCTGAATATTTATTACCCTTTATTAAGGAATAATTAATTAATAAGAACTAAATCGATGATAAAAAGGGTGCTGCTGCTAGCCAGCTAGCAGTTTAATTACTGGTTTTCTTCCGTAATTAATTATAGTGTGTTTGTGTGAGCTTTGTAATCAGGAAGGTTCTTCTTCCTCCTCTCTAATAATATATCGTTTTAGTTAAGGGTTCCCTCTATTACCAAGTGATAGGATATGGAATAATGATTTCAGAGTTGCTTGAATTTGTGCATGTGATGTGAAGAATAAATTGTTTTTGGGAAAAATTAATTGATAAAATGATCAGAATATAGCGTAAAACTCTATCCAGGATGGTAGAGGACAAATTCCTTATGTTTGTAAACGCCTACTTAATATGAGTATTCATAATTATTAAAAATACTAATTTGAGGTTGATCATAGCTTATGAAGAAGATTTGAACATTTAAACATAGAGTCTCTAGTTTAAATTCATATGAATATGAATGATATATTTGAGAAAACTAACCCTTTTGAACTCAACAACATCTTTATCAATATAAAATACGCTTTTAGAAAAGCTACTATTATTTGTATCTCATCAAATTTGAATCCGAGTATTAGATATTATATATTGTATAAAACAAGTAAATTAATATATAAAATAACATATATATAATTTTTTTTAAAATAAATACCAAAAAATTGTACACTTCTTTTTTATATAATTGTTTAACTAGGTCAAATTTTAAGTATTGTTATACCCAATTAAAAGCTGCATTCACATGGACTTAAATTTAAGATCTCGTGCTTAAATAGTCAAACCCCTCCCACTTGGATTAATGCTAGTTCTCCGTTGCATACAACTTTTCACTTATTGTCATTGTGTTCTTTAATTTGCAAGAGAGTGACCAACCTCACACCAGTTCGCATCCATGTCTCACGAATTGGTTAGATTAGTGAGTGAAGATTGTTGATTCATCAGACAAGTTAACAAGGGTGCAACTCATATGATAAAACTATAGGTTCTAATCTCACTGTTAATATAGGACCTTATTAGTATTTGATATGTAAGTCAAAGTGTTGTTTAAGTTTTGAGGTATATACACCTCAGCTAACTTGTACCTTTTGAAACTCAAAATTAACTATATACTCCCTTTGTTTTTTTTATATGCTTCAAATAATTAAATTATGTAACTTTAAAAGTTGGTTAAAATTGTTAAAAATAATAAAAATGTAAGAAATGCAACTTATTTTCCCAAAACACACATATTTATAGAGAGGGTGGGTGGGAGAGAGAATGGATAGAAAAAGAAACGAGAGATAATGAGTGAAAAAAATTACTAGGGATGCATAAAATTAATTAGGTGTAAAGAAAATTACATGAAATGTTCGGATGCATGTAGCTTATGAGAAGGACAAATCCAATTCAAAAAATTGAAGCTTATAATGAATGATACCATATAGCTTGGTGTTGAAGCCATAGCTAATGTCAAGCGACACGAAACATATAATATCAAAGCCATCCAAAAATCAAAACATACTTATCAGCGAAGATCAGTAAGATCAAATGGCCGACTCATTATTATCGTCAGTGGTGTCGAACGTTACGACGCAAGAATTCGTCAGCTCCGGCGAAGAAAAAAAACGCCATTATGATGACCCTCAAGAAGTAAGTGGATCATCGTCGGCCGGAGGTGACAACAACGTAACGACGGTGGGATAATTCAAGGTTCATTTACCAACAACAGAGAAGGCTCTCAAAATTTCAGAGACGTTAGCTACAATAACTGCCCTTATTCCGGCAACGTCAACATAATCATATATAAATGATTAATTATTACGGCTCTAGAAGATGGGGCTGGAGTTCATTACACAATTGTTCTTAATTAATTCCTCACAAATGAGGTAGTATTAATTTTTTCATTCAATATATCCAACTAATTATATAATTTTCAAACTAATTAAAAAAATCCTCAAATAAATAACTCTTTTTTCGGTAAACAAATGAGGCATTAGCCCAACAAAAACAACTAAGAGAAAAGATTTTTATTATGAAAATAGAGGCACATGAACCTCGTATCATCACAAACAACTATAGGAATTAATTCTCGATTAAGATACATATTCTTTAAACTAAAACATGATTATACATAAAGGATTATTATTAAGGCTTCAGAAGAAGCAGCTGGAGATTATTGCATAATTTTTGTTAATTAATTAATTCCTGACGGTCCTGGTGGAGGTGTCAAAGGAACCGAAGATAATGGAACCATTTCCGTTGCCGGTGGTATAGCCAGTATTGTTTATGAGACCTTTCATGTTCTGTGTGCCGCTGTTGCTGAACATGGCCGGAGGCAAGTTCGGTGCCGGTGCTGCTGCGACCGGGCTTACCTGAGGAACGGCAGCGCTGGTGACGTTGCCGCCGTGCTGGACTGGATCCGGTTGCTGATCAAGGAGTCTAAACCAGCGTATTAGATCCTCCATGTTGGCCGTCTAGTCAGGCTTGATCTCTTTGGCCTCAAAAACTTTTTTGCTGTGTAATTATTTGCCTTCTCTTATATGGTTTGAACTTTGATGTACGCTTTGATAAGATAAATATAAACAACTAATTGTAAGTGGGAAGGAATATATGCATCGTGATATGGGTGGAGAAATTTCTGGGGATAATAAAATTCTCTGCAATAATATAATGCACAGGGCTCCACATCCACATGTAGACAAAAAGTTGGGTCCAATTTGGTAAATGTCGTATATCAAATAGGACAGGTCAAAATGTCCCTCTTTTTCTCAAATAGCAATAAGTACATATAATTGAATAGGATTCGAGTTAATCCTATGTAGATTTAAATTGTTCGTTATTGATTTTTTAAGAAAATCATTACGCATGTGAAGAATAAAATTTTCTTTGAAATCATGATTTTTCAATATATTATTTTCTTAACAGCACACCTCTATCTGTTTTAATTTAAGAATCATGATTCAAAAAAGGAGAAAAAAATACAAAAAATGAAAGATAAAGATGATGAATGACCTATTAGGATGCAAGGCTTTATTAAACTTTCTCCTAATGTAGTGTAACAGTGCAGAGTCTATATGTATATATATATATCCTCTATTAGATCAATGCAAGAGTTAAAGTATTTGTTTATTTATTTTACATTCGATATATCAGTAGGTAGAGGTGTTCACTGGACGGTCGAGATCGAAACACCCCTATCCCATATCCCGTCTTAAAAATGGGACTCTTGTCCCGGTCTGGATCGAGATAAGGATAGAAATTCCCTATATATGAGCAAAGAGACCTTTTCTTTGAGAAACGAGAAAATTTCCATGAGAACGAACTATTTATGAAAGGCGAGCTTGAATAAGCAATAATCGGAGTAGAATTGGTACAAGGTTCTGATCGTAGAGAGCGAATTGGACTGAACTTCAGAGTGATTGCATTGCGTTGGACACGAGCATGAATAGATCCATTCAAAGCAGATGATTCGATAGAAAGTGGGTAGAATATGCAGCGAGTGTGAATTAAGGATGAAGAAACTTGTATCATCTTGAGCTTTGAACTGTGCCGCCAAAAATACTCACCGGAAAAAGCAAAGCAGAGGAGGAAAAAAAGAGTCTCTCTATGATGAATCTCTCATACAGGGGAGCTTTGATTCGAATCCGTCAGCAACTAAGAAAAGCAACCTTTAACCTTTTCCTATAAGAGAAACAAACTTGAAGAAGGAGGGAAGAAGAAGCAAGCAAGAAATGAAGTGAACAAAGCATTCAAGTCGCGTCACGGAGAGCAAAAACCTCTCTCTTCTTTTTTCTTTTCTTTTGCTTTTTGGATTACAACTGCTACCAGTGTTCAAAAACAATTTGATTTAAAAAAAACATTAATTAATTAATTAATTAATTAATGTTCAAATCATATATGCCACGCTCATAGACCACGCTTCTTATAAAATCCTCCTAAAATATAATTATTATTAATTATTTAAACATATGTATACCCAATATAATTTAAAAAGAATATTATAAATAAATTTATTTTATTTTAAAAGAACTAACTATGATAGAAAAGAGTTTAACTAAATTTTAAATGAACTTTACTATAGTTATAAAAAAGTTTTTTCTTAAAATATAAATAAAGTAATAGGATATATGAGTGTGCAAAATAAAATCTATTGTGGCAATATACAAGTATTCTACACATACCTTCAAAGGAGAAGGCTATACAATCAATATAGCTTTAATCAAACCTCTGAAATTTTTCCTGGGTTCTTACGATAAGACTATCACCTGAAAAATATTATAAAAATAGGGTGACACTAACGTCTTAGTAACCAGCAGTTATACTCATCATGAGTACTAACATGTGCTCATGAAACGTCAAGTGGGATCGATCACAAAATACAATATATATAAAATAACATATTATCATAATAAAATCAAATGAATAACCCACCCAAGTTTATCTCCTCAAACCAACCGAACCGTCTTATTCCCGCCGACCGGACCCATAGGCTAGTGGTAACTACCCCTCGAACAGCTAACCGATCAAGTGATATGGATAGGCTAAAATCCACAGAGCACCTAACCGGACCATGGGTCCATTCCTCCTAGGTAAACAAGTGGGGGTGTCGCAACCCCTCGGTAAACAGGTGGGGCACGTCCTTCAGTAAACTGGTGCGACAAAAGCATCCATTGAGCTCCGATGGAGGTTATACCACATGGTAAAAACATAACTCCATCATCACCCAACCCCAATGCATAATTCTTAAAATAATCATATTAATCAAAATCTTAATAACTTGATAAATATCACAAAATAATTTTTCTCAAGATAATAACTTTCTTCAAATTTCAATACTAAGATATAATAAGTTTCTAATCTCAGCTCAAACTTTATAAATTAAACTATAAGTCCCACAAGATTATTTTCAATAAAAATAATCAAATAAATTTTCTCAATATAATTATATCAATACCAATATATTTATATATATCAAAACACTCACAAACATCATATTAGAACACACAACGAGTAGAAAGTGGCTACCTTCTTTAAGAATAGGAAAGGGACTGAGAGATAGGGCTAAAAAGAGAAGAACCGACTCAATACTCAAGTTTAAGGAATAACTCAGGGTTTTAACTCTATTTATAAAGTCATAATAATAATTCAAAATTTAAATTTATATATTATATTTATTAAAATCTTATCAGATATAGTAATTTAAAATTTAAACTATATTATTATTATAGTATAAATACATATATTATTATATGTATATTTAATCAAAGATATAGGTATATTATTATTATTGTTATCAGAATTCTATCAGGTATTTTAAAATTTAAACTATATTTTCAAAATAAAATTGTATATCTAAATCTGAATCCAAATCCTAATAAATTCCTAATTAATAGTAACAATCAAATCATAAGATTCTAAATAAGATAAAAATAGGATAATCTATATATTATATCATATTTTATTAAAAATACTAAACTATAATAATTTAATTGGATAATATTTTTAAATTATTGATAAATAATATTTTTAATTTTACTTAAATATAAGGATGAAAATTAGGATGTTACACTTCTCTACTCCCCGAGGATTACTTTTCTGTTCTCCAAGTACACCGCATCAATCGTCTATCCATCTCTCCTGTCCTTTCTCTTTTGCACTGCGTTTTTCTCTTGCCGACTTTTTTTTTCTCCATTTCATCTTTTACTCCCAGATGAGCTAGTCGTCAGAGTTTTAGAGATGATGAAGGATAGAGATGAGGAATAGGAAGGCCCACCGAGAGAAGCTCTTTAAGAAAAAGGCTAGAAAACTAACATTTTCTAAGGGAAGGGTATTTACTCACCTATTCGATATCAGAGAACAGCCATCCGACGAAGTGGATGGAGTTAGGGAGGAGGTTACGGCGTTGATGGTGGATGGTGGATTGCAGAAGGCCTAGTGAAGGAATGAATGAGAGTGGAGAGAGTGTGAAGGAAGCAAATCGATAGATTGATGAATAGGCCTGAGAGACTCAGAGACGAAAACGTGAAAGAAAAGCCAAATGGGTACCCACCGTATTCTCTTTTGTTTTAGCAATAAAAAAGAAATACTTATGACAGGACATCCCGAGGATTATTCCGATACCCGTCCTATCTTGATACTTCTTCATATCCTGACTCAAGTCTGTCCGGTCCTTATCCTTCTTGGGATAGGACGGATTCATCCTGAAACCACCAGAACTAGGACGAGTTACCTGAGATAGGACAAAAGTGATCAGCCCGTAGTGTTACTAGCCACCATGACTAATTCAACGTTAGGTTTTGGCTATAAGTGGCTAAGTCATGTAGATTTAGATGAACCTAAAGAAAGTAAGATTCTGTAATTTTATTCAAAGACAAGAGGTATTGTTCATTCAACATACCTAATTAATTGAATGGATGCAGAAGAAAGAACCCTCCACCCTTATATTCACATCTGTACGGTAGAAATATATGCTTTCATTGAACGATCTAACTTCTTTTATTTGTCATTCTATAAGAATCTAACTTTAAAAAAAATGGCATCATATGCTTTTATGGAAAAGAAATCAATAATGAATGAAAAATTTTTATTTAAAAATTTTATTAATTAAAAGAACATAAATTCAAATACGATACAGATGCCTTTTATGTAGAAATTATTTATAATACTAATATTTTTTACGTATAAAAATATATTAGATTTTTGTGGCCAATAAAATTTTTAGATAAATTTTTTTTACTAGTTTTCTTAACAAAATATCAAAATTGAAGTGTGGATAATAAATATTCATTTATTATCCGCGCTAAAGGAAAAGAAACTAATTTGAGCCCTAATTTGTTCCAAATGAAACCTTTACACTTCTTATGGTGTAATTTTTATGATTGTGACATGACCTCATAGCAATATGTCACCCTCTACGTCAGCAATCACTTAGTCGTTGAACATATTACGTTACGTTGTCCATGCTGGGCCAATTTTGTAATTTTACAATGAATTCCGCAGACTACAGTAACATATTCCATCAACCTAGTTAGTTAGCGACGAGAGAGAGATGGAATCGGAAATGTGACCATGTGAGTCAATGGATTAAGAAAAAAGATACCATAAAGCTTCGTGTTGAAGAAAGGGAAAGAGTATAGATTCTCGTTACTGCATCTATAAAACGCAGACGAAGCAAGCTGATCGATCAGAGCAATCAAAAACTTAAAATATCGTACCAGTGTGAGAATATAACCAGTGAGATCAAATGGAATCGGAGCAGCTTATGATGATGAAAAGGCTTCTGGGGATGATGCAGGGAAACGAAGCTCAGGCTCAGGCGAGCAGAACTGCCGGAGGCTACAACAGTGGGATTCAAGGCCAGTTCAACAACAACGGACAAGGCGCTCAGAATTTCAGAGACGTTAACTACAACAGCGGCGCTTATTCCGGCAACCGTAATGGCTACCGTTACTACCACAACAACGGCGGCAATATGGTTCACAACAGTGGCGAGACCCATGGCAACGGCAACGGATGCATTGTCAACCCAGCCCCGTTTCCCTCCAACAAGAACCCATATTAGTGAATGATCTATCTGGATACTTATAAAGTAGTAAGCTAATAATTAATAATAACTGTATAATAAAAAAAATAAAGGAAAAATTATTAGGCGGTCCTAAACAAATAATTAATTACTAAAAAATTTAATAACGAGTTGTGTGGGATAACAACAGATTATAATATATTGACAACTCTTAAAATTTTTTAGTAATTATATTATTTATGTAGGATTTTACATAATTTTTTCCCATACAAAGGGCGGTGCTGCTAGCTAGTCCTTTAATTACTGGTTTCCTCCTTAATTATAGCGTGTTGTGTGCTCTTTGTAATCAGGAGGGTCTTCATCCTCCTCGTCCATGGTACTATTACTAATCACATATCGTTTCAGTTAAGGCTTCAATTGTTTGAATTAAATTAATACCAAAATGGGGTTAATCTTAGTGGAAAATGTTATAAAATTTAAATATAAAATCTTAAATTTGAGTCAATGTATTATTATAACAAATACCAATAATAAGGTTTGAGTCCATATACTATTAGCATTATTATAATAAATATCAATAACAAAAGATGCAACTTATATCTTATAAATATATGTATTTAAATCTCATTATTGATATAATGTATTAAGTTTTTTATTAAAATTTCAAAGATATACTGTTATTAACATGACTTTCTTATTCCCTAATAAAAAGAAAGTGTATGTAGGTTATAATTTAGAAATATGCATCAATTATAAAAACTAACTCAATTAAATCAAATATATCTAAGATCTATAAAACTAATTAAATTAAATTCATGGTCAGGACTTAGGAGACAAATTAAGGGACAAATCCTACACAATTATCTCTCCATTTACTATTACGATTTTGCGAGTAATTGAACATCAGAAAAAAATATTTTTTAACTATTTTCATAAGTTAAAGTTTTTAATATAATCAAATATTGGATATTTATGGAAATGGTAAAAAAAAAAACAGCACTTTTTACAAATCATAGCTCAAGGTCGGTGTAAATGCACGAGGTCTTCTCTAATTATTTTAAATTGTGATTTTAAAATTTGAAGGATAAAAATGCCGGATCCGTTGGTCGTTATACAGCTGAATGACTGAATCCAAAATATTTGCTTACTAGATATACAAACTAAGAAAGTAATAAAGAATAAAGCGAGAGAGAAGAATGAAGAGAACGTGTGTCAGTTTACCAATTCCTTCTAAAATGCTTCTGTTTTCCTTTTTTTTTTAAAAAAAAAGAAAAGAAAAGAAAAGAAAAGAAAACTGTTCCCTCCCATTCAATATGTAATCATCAGCGCGTTTTAAAAAAATTTAAGAAAAAAAAACAGTTTAACTAAACTTTTTTTTTTGTTACCCACCCGGTTCACCGGAGTTTTGCCCGATTACATTCGGATCCGACCCGCGTCGCGCACCTAACTATAGTGGATGAGTCTCCCAACGGAGATTTTCTGAATACGCCAAAGCTCGAACTCAAGACCTCGCTTAATCGATATCGAACCGCTTATCACTCGAACTAATCTCTATTGGTACAATTTAACTAAACTATCAATCAAAGATGGGCTCTAAAAAGCTTGATAGACTAATAGGTAAAAGTGGGTTGGGCTTGCCAAGGACCACTGCTTTAGTGGCCCCACAGCACTTCATAAACTCCATCAAGGTTGTACCAAAAAAAAACTCCATCAAGGACTCATCGTCCGTAAGTTTAACTAGTGAAAGAGTGAGACATACGACTATTAAGAGTATATTCGATCTCTAGAGAGTACCATTTTATTGTGGTTCTAGTTGGGGCGCCTGGGGAGATATCCTAACTCCTGGGTGCTTAGGTTTACGCTTGAGGGTAATAGACGGCTCGCTCTACCTGATATTGGTATCACCTAGGAGGAAGAAAGATTTTGCCCTGCTTGATATTGGTATCGCTTAAGAGGAAGAGAGATTTCGCCCTGCCCTTAGATCGTGGGTGAGTCAAACCCCTTTCTAAAAATTTTTATAAAAAAAAAAACCATCAAGGCCAGGGTATAGCCTTAAGACTCATAGAATACTTAAAATAGACTTATGAGATCGTCTACTAAAGGAGTCCTCACAACAGCAGTAAAAATCAAATCCACCTAAACTTTTGTGTACAAAAAAAAAATTGTACGCCTTTCATTAACATAGAGTTAGCCTAACGGTATAATGTTTTGTTGATTTTTTTTGGGTCTTGAATTCTATTTTTAGAAGAAACAAATACGCTGAAAGGGATAACCACTGACTCCAAAACTAGATATTACCAATCTAGTAAATTGTATGTTTTTGTAATCGGATTATAAAATAACGGGCTTGTTAAATAGACCATAATAAGAACCGTTTCCCATGAAGAGGCAATAAACTTCTCAAATAATTTCCATAATTCCATTGTAATTGGAAAAGTTGGAGGCATAGTAATCGTAAATGTAAACTTAAATCGTTTTCTCTTCTGCACAATTTACCCCATGTATTTGCAATATATCACAGTTTTCTCTCAAAGGCGTCTATAGATCTATTTGGATAAGAGTTTAGAAAATAATTTATGAAAAAAAGAGCTTTTTAACAGCTTTTATAAAATGGGTTTTGGAAAAGACTTTATGAAATAAAAAAATAGTTCTAAATAAATGAGTATTTGGATAGTTATTATTAGAAGAACTTTTGTAATTAGAAAATTACTAGAAAATGTATGATTTTATTAAAAATATGAAAGAGGAGAGAGAGTGGAGAAGAGAGGAGAGAGAAGAGAGAAGAGAAAGGAGTGAGGGTGAAGAGGAGAGAGGAGAGATAGTGTAAGAAAAAGTAAAGGTAAAATAGTAATTAGATAATTTATAAGCTCTTTTACTATTCCATAAGCTAGTCTCAATAGCTTATCTAAAATTTTAGTTTTAAACTATAGTTTGGTCCAAAAATCCTTTTAGACAAATATAACTGTTTGTTTTAAAAAAATTTAAATCAAGGTTTGAGCCAGAAGTTCTTTTAAAATATTAGTTTTGAGATTTTCCAAACAGGTGTAAACATGTGTTTGGTAAATATGGAAGAATGTTTTTTCAAAAAGGAAAATGAAAAATGCATCTATTCCATTTTATTTTATAGATACAAAAAAAAAACTTTTTCTCATCATATCAAAAATTGCCTTTTAGGGAATTGTACAGTTGATCGATAACTTCTAAAACTTTACTTTTTTTTTATTACGGGGGACCCTCTCCATAGTATAGTAAACATGTTAATTTTTCCCTCTTTTCTTTCCGATGCCTCATGTGTCCAATAGTTCATTGTCTTTATCTCAATCTTTAATAAACTCCAGCCTCTTCTTTTATTCTAGTATTAAAATACATTTTTTGGTACCAAATACGGCCTACTCATATGTTTTAAATCGATCATTTATTGATTTGACATTGAACCATCAAGGTCCTTCAAATTTAAATGGTTGAGTTTGGTTTGCATATTTCAAAATTTCTGTGAGTTCGCGTTAGTCGAATTGCAAAATTATATTAACCCTATTAAGAAAAGCTTCAGCCAACCCTATTAATTAATTAATTAATCCCATAATTAGTATATTTCTTAGCTCATCATCCCCTCTCATAAGCTAGCTAGTAAATAACTTAACAAATTATGGCAAAACCAAATATAAACCAGAGAGATCTATAAAATTACCACAAATTTGGTACACAGGTGAAGCTCTTATTTCAATACTGATTATTTAGATAGACTGAGCAGTGTTTATATATATATATATATGGTTATTTCAACACAAGCTCTTGTTCAGAAGCATTGAATAATATGATGAATTACTGAATGTCACCAGAGGCCGTGAAACCTCCCTGGATCTTAGCTCCAGTGCCGTGACCCTTGAAGGTACCATCTTGCTTGAGATCACCTTGAATGGTGTGAGTACCGGAATTAGTGTGGTAATGGGTTGGAACTGGCGGCGGAGAAGGATAGTAACCACCGTACTGTGGGGGGGCAGCAGGCGGCTGAGATTGTGCACTGACGTTAACTGCAAGACCTGCAACACCGCGAACGACGCCTGCCATTGAGTCTCACAACAATTATATAATGAAGTTTTCTTTGTTTTGTTTTGCTTTGGGATTACGAGTAGTGTTGTGTACCCTTTTATAGAATGGTGTGATGATACTGTTTCAGTTATCGACAAGGAATCTAATGCTGAATTGCTGATTGCAAGTGATGAGGGCCATTAGTATATTAATATTAGTAATATATTTATTATTATTTCATGGGAAAGGAATCAGAATCTGTGCGTATGTCTTTCACGGATGAGGATGGAGTTATGTCGTGGGCAAGGAATTAGAATCAGGACTGTGAAGCTGATATAAAAAGAATAATCGGAGTTTTTGATATTGGGAGTATAATGTATGTTTTTTTTCTTGATATTATTTTGATTTATAGATTCTTGTTATCTCTATTAAAAAATGAGAGAAACAAGAACGAAATAGACAAGAGTTAATTGCATGCCGGATTTGGGTTCTTTGAATTTGAAGATGGTAAATTTAAATGAATTTTTATTAAATTTTAAAAACTGCAAAAGTTATATTTTTACTATTATGTTGGGTCCGAAGATTGAGTTAAGTTAATTGAATTTTAAGCCGATTTGATTTCTGATCATAATTCAAAGTCAATAGGCATATAATTAGAGTGAAATATCATGTCGTTCGACAAATACTAAATTTAATAGGCATATATCTGAATTTGTATAGTTTAGATGTTTTTCTTCACCGACAATTACAGGAAAACAGTTTTTTCTACATGATGATCTACGACCTAATCCATACGTGATGAATTATTTCAAGCTTTTTAAATATTTAATAAAATTTTACATTTATCTCTTCTTAAATGCATTATGCATTCGTTTAAATTGTGATTTTAAATAGAAGTTATTATGAGTTAATTATCAAAGGCTTCGTTATATATGGAGCCAGAAGAAACATTATTTAGTATTGATAATATTGTCGTACACGTCACATTTATTTAATATCAAACCATAATTTAATTTCTTATTCGTTATGGAAAATTATAATACAATTACATTGCAATGTATATGATCAACACAAAGTGGATAAAAGAGCTAACTCGAGATCATTAGCATTATGACGGGCAATATATATATATTAGTCATTAATTTTAATACGTTGTTACATAATCCCTTTTTATTTGACCCCAAGCCTTAATTAGAAAAACTAATAAGATGCCGATTTTCACTTAATGTCGCCGGAAGCAGTGAAGCCTCCCTGAATAGAAGCTCCAGTGCCATGGCCCTTGAAGGTACCGTCTTGCTTGGTGTTTCCTTCAATGCTTGATGTTCCATAATTGTAATAATAATACTGGTTCAACCACCACGGCACCTGAGTGGCTGCCGGTGCTGGCACAGGTGCCAACGGTGATTCAGAAAGAAAAGGAACGGGAAGAGGAGTGGTGGGGCCGCTGGCGCCGGCGGGGTAGCCCTGGGAACGAGCCCCGATGCCATGGCCCTTGTATTCACCATGTTGACTGGTACTTCCACTGATGGTTTGAGAGCCTCCAACATTAAGACCTTCCATTGATGAGTATGTGTATAATTGAAATTTGAAATTGGATCGCTTTAGTACAATGGATAAAATTAGCTTGTCATGAAGCTATATTTAAAGCTAGTGATATTCATGCATTATGATCTGAACAAAAAATCCAAAGTGATAGGAATATTATGGACGATGATGAGGCAAATTCCATATACTTTGATTATTTGGTTATCCACAAGGTATCGCATTCTATCTAGCTAGTGGAGGAAATAAGGAAAGAATTAAATACTGGAATCTAAAAATCCACTTAGATGCCATATATAATATGTAAAATTAATTATTGAGGGAGTGGAATCATATCCCCTGAGGTGAGAGCTGGGTAAGGTTTTCTCCTATAAGTATTTTTGGTTGTTGGATTATTGTTCTGATGGTGAAGATTAAGCAGGTGATTGATCTGTGATGTACATCTTATCTCTTGTCTCAACCACGTGGCATGATCTGCTCCATCCCAATGAATCCACAGCGTTATTATACCACTTCAGAAGACTGAAAAAAATTAATTATACTACGCACATGATGATAGGGACCGTGTAAAACGCAAGTAATTAAATTTTTAGAAATCATATACTTCAAAAGCCTTATATATATATATTCATAATCAAAGGATTGTCTTCTTTACGAACACATATCCATTACTCCAGTATGAACTATTATAATCTTTGGCTATTGCTCATTAAATTAAAATCAATCGAAGGCTCGTTGGCTTTGCTCATGAGTCATGGCTAGCATTTACATGCACAATCAAGGACCTTATTTTCTTTCTTTTCGTTCTTCCCGTTTTCCATTTGTATGAACTGTAATATATGTACCATTGAAGCATGCCATCTTATTCTTTTGGCGCTTCACTGCTTCGAATTGGATGTGGTGCATATGCATATATATTGCAGGAAATTGCATGTGTTCTTTACTGAAATGTCTATTATATTTATATATAATTGCCAAGCAGAATCAAAATTCATAAAATGATCTCATTCCAAGAAAAAACGGTCGTGAAATGTTGCGGATAGAGTTTGATGGTAACAACAAAACTAGAATCAGAATAGCAATTACAGTGAACATGGATATTTTATTTAGATGGAAGTGAAGAGGTAATTGATAATCAAGTTTGAGCTCTTATTCGTCTATATAGTACTACAGATAGAGTACGTACGTAGGCATGGGATAGGGCATGCATGAAGAAAATTAAAGGCTTAGGCGATGGAGCCGGAGGCGGTGAAGCCGCCCTGGATGGAAGCTCCGGTGCCGTGACCCTTGAAGGTTCCGCTCTGCTCAGTCTTACCGCCGATGGATTGAGTGCCGGAGTTCTGGTGGTGGGACCCAGGAGGTGTAGGGACGGGTGCCTGCTGCTGAGGCTGAGGAGGGTAATAACCACCATATGGATAGTACTGATACTGAGGCTGAGGCTGAGGCTGAGGCTGAGGCTGGGGAGGATATGGTGCCTGAGCTCCCACACCAAACCCTGCATATCCATTAACGTTCAGACTTGCCATTCTTGATGATGATGATAGTATGTATGTAACTGATCAAAGGTTTAATTGCTTTCTTGTTGATGTTATAACTAGGGTTTCTATATATACACCCCTTTTATAGAACAATGCTTAGGATTATTAAGCACCATAGTGATGGTGTCGTGTAGTTTGATAAGGACGTGGAACAAAGTTGAAACGTCTACTTGGGAGCAGTTTGATATATATATTCGTCTTTTGGTTGTATTATTGTTATGGGGTCCCATGCTCAAGTGGGGTTCTGTCACTTCCTTTAAATCCGTCAACAATAAGATTCATCCCATTAGATAGGGTTAGCTACATAAATTGATACCATTATACTCTATCAAAAATCAAGTTATTGGATAAATTGTTAATTAAAACATACTGCTGAATAACATCATTAAGCATTCTGTTTAATTTTTCTCTATATTTTTGTATAGGATTCTATATTACTTGATCTATCATCTTCACCATCGTTTCCAAAAGCCTTCTTTGTACGTGCTCAAATCACCTAAGACGATTCTCTAGTATTTTCTCCTCAATAATTTTTACTCCAATTTTTTTTCATATATGTTTATTACTAATCTTATATTTTCTTATATATACACATATCTATCTTAATATTCTCATATCAGCCGAAGGAAATAATATATATATGCTATGAAAATAATGGACGATTGTTGTTTCAGTTGGAATATTATTAGTCGTCACTTTTAATATATTTGTTTTATTATTTTACAAAAAAAGTGAAAGGTTAGGTAACATTTTTGAGTAGAGGAATGCATCAATTTTGTATAGGTTGAGTTTGTGCATTTCGAGTTTTGTTGAGGTAGCCTTGGTGATACATAATTTGCAGTTGCACCGTTCATCACGGCTTGTAAGCAGTACGAAATTTTTTTAAGAAAAACTATTAATTAATGCATATATTTATTGAAGGCCCATTAATTATATTTATTGAAGGCCCATTAATTAATCTGATCATATGCAAACATGAAACCATATATACTGTTCGACAATATTCCACAAGTTGTAAACTTCAGATATCTCTCTTTCATGTATAAATTAACTGCTATTTGTGACAAAGTTGATGAGAGTATATATATATATATATATAATAGTCTATAAAATTGATATGTCACACGTTGTACAGCGAAGGTTACTTGAACATGTATGATTATATTTAATAGTGAAATATATATCATGATAGGAAATTCAGTTCAAGAAAAACTGGAATAATAACAAGTAATATTTGTGGACATGAACTCTAATATTCCAACACTTGTCGATCCACAGGGTTGTTGGGGAACGTGTGCCATGAAGAGGGGCTCCAACATTCTGGTCCTTGTAGATTCCACTCTGATTCATGGTACCTTCATTAATGTTCTGCAAACCTTCGTTGTAAGGAACGTTGTAGTGGTTCTGAGGTGCTGCTACACAAATGTTGCTATTAATAATGTTGACTTGAGGTTGTTCTGGTTTACGGTAGCCTCCTCCATTCGTTACAACTACAGTTACATCACCTCCCGCTGCATCCGCCATTATTGAACTCTCTGTTTCTTCACAAACCCAAAAAAAAAAAAAAAAAATCTCTGTTTTACTTTTGGTGTATGTGGCTCATCAGTTACAGTAAGCTTCCTCTTATAGTGGTGGAAAATAGGAATATACGAAACGGCCATGCATGTGTCTGAACACAAATAAAACAAAGTGAGGAATAATATTGATTTGTGGTCTAGATAAATTGCGTGTTACGAGGGGTATCAAAAGATAAATTTCTTGTTTTATGTTTTAGTCCTTTTGGTAGATGATTTCGTAACTCTTGAGTCTTAGGATTATGCCTTGACCTTAATAGAAGACTGGTGAAAAACTCACCTAATTTTTTTTTTTAAAAAAATGATCTCTGAATGTTACTTTAATATTTATCATTTAAGCTTATGATCATATATAGTGGTTTAATTAAGTAAAATCATTAGATAGCCTAAACTATATATAGTAAAGTTTGATGCTATTTAATTAACTAAAATATAAGTAATTAATAAAAAAAGTATTTGAAATGACGTTAATTATCAAGTATCATTATTGTTATTAATGAATAAGGAACTCGTATACAAGTAATTTAATATTCGATGAAATTCTAAAGGAGCGATTATTATTTTTTAATAAACAAAACTCTAAACTGACGTACTCCTATCCTTCGGTCATACATGTAAGATAGTGAGAAGTAATTTTGATTATAAATATACAAACTTAATTTACTTTATCTCTTATTTTTATTATTTTTTAAATAAATTTATTTAATTTATAAATTAATATATAATATAATATTATATAAAAGTTTTTTAAAGAGATTATATCATATTTATTATAATTTTTAGTAGAAATTATAAAATATTCCTAGCTAATAGTTTAAAGACTAATTAAAGCAGAGGAGTATATGATTATGGTCCCATCCAATTCAATCAATATATAATATAAAATTTATACAAAATCATATCGTCCATTGACCAGTGTTTATAAATATTAGTTAATTTAGTTAATTGATTCCCCCTGTATTTTGAAGTAAAAAAATGAAAATTGCCTGATTATAGGGAGTAACATGCAAAGATTTTTATGGGCGCACTTGAACACCTCAAGTCCATTTGGGGAAAAAAATTCAAGTTCATTTCCTAACTTTCATTTAAAGTAATCTTAATTGACGAGAAAGAGCAAGACCACTCATTCTCAGTTCCTTTCTTTCTTTCATTATTTTGTAACCGTAAAAAAGTAAAAAAAAAAATCACGTTAACAGTTAATAATTTAAATTTCTAAAAAATTATACTCATCTTTTAATACTTGAATCTCTTATTCAAATATTAAATATGTGAAACAATCTGAAAAAATTAATATGGGTTACACAAACTTAACAGAGATAATATTATTCATTACTTGTAAATAGTATAGTTAGGTATATATTTTATATATAATGATGATATTTTACAACTTGTATGTTTCTATTAACATATAAACACACATATAATGCGTTGACATCTCACTGAGGATCATAAGACTATGATAAACCAGCAAACTCCCTGTAAACGCAGAAATTATTTGCTACATAATATGCTTAATATAATCAGGGCACACATCTTCAACTGCGTTAATATATAACTTCCCCTTCCATGTACGTACGTACGTACGTATACGTTACAAGCGATGATCTGATCATCACAGAATGTTACCGGAAGCGGTGAAGCCTCCCTGAATCCTAGCTCCGGTACCGTGACCCTTGAACGTTCCGGTCTGAACGGTGTCGCCTTGAATGGTTTCGGTACCGGAATTGTGGTACTGGTCGCCGGAGGCAGCCGCAGGAGGCATTCCTGCTCCAGGAAAACCATAACCATAATAAGGATTGTACTGAGGTTGATGAAATTGAGGTGGTTGCATCTGAGGTTGAAACTGAGGTTGCTGTTGCATCTGAGGTTGAAATTGAGGTTGCTGTTGCATCTGAGGTTGAGCACCGAAGCCCCCAGTCATACCTGGATATCCTGCACCAGCCATTGGTTTATTATATGTATCCTAGTTTTAGAATACCCAAGTCTGAGATTGTTTCTCTGCCTTGGGTGATTAGAGTAGAAGCTGGTTTTTATAGTTGCAGGATGTTGGTGTTGTTTCAGAAGAAGACAAAGTGGCTAAGCTTTTGCTTTGTTGGACCGTGAAAATGGTATCAAGAGCTGTGATCAAGTGGGGTTCTGCATAAGTTCATATATATAAATCCCACTTTCCATAAAGTGGGGATTTATTTAATATGTTAAAGTCCAAGGAATCTATGCAAAAGCTCATATTATTGGTCTTAGAATCTTTGCTTTTACTCATAAGAGATGTAAAGTCTTGGGAATTGGATAAAGTAGATGATGTAGCATTTTTGTTCCTTATTTGTTTCTAGCAGAATTCACACCGTAGGTTGTGTCCAATGACGACGGATGGAAATTAAGTTGACAAAGTATTGAATAAGGTATGGGAGTGCAGTTATCTACACCATTCAAATATATACATGCAGTTTCTGTCTAAATTCAAAACTTTTAGCTAATCATTTTAAATAAAAACTTATTTTTTGAAAGAATGACAGTGAATAAATTATCTTTATTTTATATTCTACGCATTAAAATAAGTTTTTTAAAAAAATTCAATCTGAAACATTCAAATTAGATTAGATATGATCTCTTGGTGCTAATCTGTCTACTTAGCACCAAACCAAACTAAGAGGTTCGAAGTGAAATGTTATCAACATGAGATTTTCAGAAGATTTGGGATTTGAATGCGAGGAGATGGAGCAGGAACTATGAATGGCTTTGGCGATGCAGAGCAGAACATACGTTCTGAATTCTGCTGGAAACATGGAGATAAGCCTTGTGGTCTGAGTTGTTTTAACTGCATCTAACTAACGTAACAGCTTCTTCAAAGTTTATCTTTAGAGTTCGTATACGCATATATACTCCGTTCTGGTCAGAGATGATTTATAAAACCCTTCTTATAATAATTAAAAGAAGAAGAAGGACCAAAGTCTCTCTTCATTCTATTTCTATTTATACCAGATCTTTCCCCAGTTGTGTTCGAAGAACTCCAAAAACTCAATTCATAGAAACAAAGGGTCATTAAGTTTAATTATTTGATGGATACAAATGGATCACTTATTTCAATACATATATAGGAATACATATATATATATATATATATATATGCATGAGCTGGTGCAGTTTCCTAGCGGACGACGAAGGAGCCATAGACCGTGGCTCCATTACCGTGGCCCTTCACAATTCCGACCTGAGTAGTAAGGCCACTAATAAACTGCGTCCCAGAATTGTGATAAAGGTCATTACAATGAACTGATGGTGAAGCCGTAAAACTGTTTGGCTGGGATTGAACTTGATGAGCAGTGCCAACAGAGTTTGATGGAGCTGATCCAGCACGAACAATACTTGCCATTTTGTGTTTAACGCTGCTTTAATTTGTTTGGTATATGTATATATTATCAGGTAATAACAATGGAGAAGCACTCTACTTTTATAGAAGAAGGAGAGGAGGAGTTATATATTCCTTTTTCAAGGAGAAGCGTGAATTTTACATTAATTGTTGGTATCTGTGATTTAGATGGATGCTTTTTCCTTGCAAGGATGTGGTATCTGGTTCTCTCTATATATATGGGCCACACTGAAGAAAAAGGGCTCTCTCTCGAGTGGGATCGTCACACCTGAAGCATAGAATCTGACAAGTTAATTAACACTTGAATAAAGTCATCTCCATTGGCTTTCGTTAACAATTGGATTAGTGTTCAGATTAGCGAAACCGTTTATTATTTCTTATGTCAATTTTTTTTGTGACAGCAAAAAAAAATTGGTTGGAAAAATGTGGCTGCTGGGATTCGAGCCCAGGTCTCCACGGCCACAACGTGGAATTCTTACCACTAAACTACAGCCACTTGGTTGCCTGTTTCCTCCTAAGAAATATTATATAACATAATTAAATAATTCAGACGACTACTCACATAAATTCAACAAAGCAAGGTGAGCTGGTAGTGTAAATTTTGTAACAATTAAAAAATGGTAGTGTAAATAGGTTGTTCTATGATAATCGGACAAGGCATTAATAATACGCTCTGGATTCTTTGTCATGTTAGCTACGCCAATTTCAGTCCCACCTATCTGCCATTGCCATTCTGGCAATTGTCAGAAGGATCAAGTAAACAATATTCCTTGTACCCAAAAAAAAAAAAAGTAAACAATATTCCAAAAGGAATTTTAATTATATTTATATCCATATCTCACAATCAAACTCTGCGTAACAATTTTTTTAAAAGCAAAAGTGTCTCCTTGCATATAATAATATTCATAATATAAAACATTTGCACCACAAACAGTACTGGGAACTGCTCTTCATATGTGCGGTGGAGGCTCTATTTTCTTGCACATGTTTCAAAATATTAGCGATTAATTAATGGGCCTGATCTTCATGGGGCCAGTTATATTCGTGGGCTGCCTGATCTTCCAATAGCAACGTAACAATAATCAAATAAATATTGGTACCCGATCTTGTAAATTATCTGAATCTTAGGGTTGTGCTCTGACTTTAGTGAAAGATTAATGTTAAACTTATATAAACGTTTTTGTACAAAAAAAAATAATCAAACAATTTAGCATAGTCATATATTTATATAAAGTTTAATAAACATAGGTTAGATAAGCTAGTCTCTCAAGAAATTAAGGTTTAAATGCTTATTAGGAGCAGCAGAGGAGAAACACTAAAGGAATAGAGAAAGTCTCTGGAGAGCAAGAGTCCGCATGTGCGTGTATATATTTCTACACGCCTCCATACGCTCACCTTGTATTCGGCTATTTGCATACCTTTAATTGGAGTCTTGCAATTAAACTGACATGAAAATTAAAAGTAAATTAAAGAAGGCATAAATTGCAACATGAATCAAACAAAGCTAACACATGTTGAAGTTTAGCTGCAGCAAAATATAACAACATCGCAATACCTGTCCCTTGTAAGTAATATCGCTCAAAACCCAGATCATTAAACCATACTGAATCATCATATTATCAGAAGGTGTTAATTGGGGTCAAAGGAATTTTCACACAGAAAGAAAGCAAAGTGGGGTTCCCTTCCAGCCACAAAGCAAACTACTTCCACTCCTGTCAAGCGTGCAGAATCTCCCGCCGGCGAAATTCTTAGCCACCAGCTCCGCCTGGTACAACGACGACATACTCAGTTCTTCCCCCACCATCCCACACCTCCCAAAGAAAGCCCTTCACACTTCAATCTTCACGTTCCTTATCTTCCTCTTCTCTCCCTCCGCACCCACAATATCCCTAATCCCATATCTCAAATACAATGACTCCAACACCCTCCTGTTCGGACCGTCACTTTCCATGCATGTCTCCACACAGTCGAAGGATGCACTGAAGTAGAACAGAGCTTCCATAAATCTCTTCACGAATGACTTTGAGTTGTGGTTCGCTTCCACCTCCGTCACCTCCATCACGATCGGCTTCAAACTTCTTATCACATTCATCATCGCTTCTAACTGATCTGCATCTGCAATCAGGGGCCTTAGTGTGAACAAAAAGTAAACTGCGATTGTTTCCTCGACGTCCAGCTCGAACAGTTCTTCCTTAAGCTCACGCATCTCGGATACCGTAACTATATTAAACGAGAAGGATATGTTCATGGATTTTGCAAAATTGGTTAATCTCTTACCCGTTTCCTCCAGTGAATCATTCCCTGCTGTTCCTACTGCTGTTATTTTTAAGAGCTCGAGTGGGTATTCTCGTCGCAGTGCAAGGGCTTGCATGAGAATTGTCCATTGCGATCCTGTTCTGATTCCGAGATCGATTATGTGAATCTTTTTTTAATCGCTTAATTTCTCTAACATGGCTTGGATTCCGGCGAACATTGCAATCTGACATAAAGGAAGATTTACGTGGCATGGAATCAAAGTAGGGCCTGGATTCTGCATTGACTTGTCTGGATCGAAAAGTGAGAATTCCTTTTCTCTGTATTTATGATAATGACGAGGGATTTCTCCCGCCAGAGAAAATGGAGGAGCGCAAGCTCTTCCCGTTTCTCTGTTTATCCTCTCGCGAAGAGCCTCGCAGAAGTACGAAACGACTCGTTTCACGGAGTTCCCGGTCTTGGAAGGCTGTGACTCACAGTGGTCAAGATGTCTGGCTGCTCGTTCGAATTGACCCAAAGCAACTTTCTCGGCAGAAGCGAGAAGAGATTCAGCGAGCTTCCCGTCCTCTTTTTCTTCTTCGGAAAGACTAGAGTAGTAGCAATCATAAGGATGGTGAATTAAAGAATCCATACCCCCTGATTGATCTGAAGATGATGATCGGATGAACATTGTTCTGGCGATTCTCATCACATCCTCAGTTGAGAGCTTATTCCTTCCTCTCGAATCATCGTCTGGTTCAGTTTCACCGTATAAACGTTTTAACCTATTACCATGGTTGCTGAGAAGATCGAGTGAAGCTAAAGGGAGAGAGGAATTCTGGTTCTGGTAATTCTTGTTAGGTCGGGAGAGATCAGCCACGGGTGGGATTTGATCATCAAACTTGGGGGCGTCACCTAGCGGAGAAGAGACGACCATGTCGAACCGGAGATTATCCAACGAACCATAATCCAGATTTGACAATTGGTCCTTCTGTTGGTTAGTGAAGGATAAAAGGCAATCTTCTTGGGATGAAAAGTCATGATCGGAGAAGAACCCGAAATCGTTGATAAAGCAGATGGAATCCAACCCACCTGAGTCTCCCCAATCTTCAGCTTCAAAATTTATAACATTTTTCAGTACCTTATCTTCATTATGATGATGCTGATCCAGTGGAACTGATGATGCTTTCCAGCAATTGTTGTTGGATGAGCTATATTTGTCCTCAACTACAGCTTCAAAATTGTACTGATCACTCCATGGATACAAGTAAGCATTTCTGGGCTCTCTTTCTCTGTTCTAAAACTGTGTCTCAAGAGTTCTATATGGGAAACCTAACTTGGACTGCAAGCCTATAATTACTTTCTTATCTTGCTTCTTTTTTAATAAAACCATATAAAAATAAAAAATTCAAGACGAGTTTGCGATTCTTCGAAGATAAAATTGGCTAATTCTTACGTACATTGGTCGAGAGAGATAACGAGGATGTTAATGGGACGATATGATCGACGTGGCTTGCACCCTGGTTGGGTTACAGAGAGCCAATTATTTATAGAGAAATTATCAGTCAATGTAACTAACGGCAGTACTTTTCTCTTTGGATTTTATAACTTAAACGAATCCCTTTGTTAAAAGGAATACATTTTTTTCCTTTTACCTATGCTAATAAAACGTAGTACTTATCTAGTTATATTTATAAGACATAAAAAAAATTAATCTTATTTATAAGGCACATCATTAAATTTTTATATAAATATATAATTTTATTTATAATTTATTATTGCATTGACTTTATTCTTATGTGATATAATATATATTAAATAGGGATAAAATTAAAAAATGGTTAGATTTTAAAGAAGTTAATGAAATTTAAGATTTTTCTTTCTGTGTGAAATATGTTAAAAATTATTTATAAATAGGTTTAAAGAAGTATATAACTAATTTACACATATAAATAAAATTAGTTAAATTGATTATATATAATAAATGTATGTTAATTTTTTTAAAATATTATTTTTAATTACGTACATTGTAATTATCCTTTTATGAAAAGTTGAAACCCCTTTACTAGATGTAATCAATAAGAAGATTTTGGGGGGAAAATTATAAATTTATATGACAAAATAGATTGTGATCATATATTTAGGATCAAAATAAATTATTTATCCAATTGTTATATTTAGAATGAGAGGTAGTATATTTAAAAGTTGCCAAAAAGAGTACTCATATGATTTTTAATATAAAATATATTTAATTAATTTGATGAAGTTAAAGAAGTTGTTAAATTAATTAATATAATAATTTTTTTAAAATAATTTAATTATCTTATTTAATTTGTTCTTTTCTTTGTTGTTGAGAGATTATTAATAAGTATAATTTTAAAAAATTTAATAAATATAAAAAATATATTTTATATTTAAAATTAAAATTAATTTTTAGTATAAAGCTATCAAGTCTGTGGAGTATATTTTAAAGCTTAAAACCAAAAAAGACTCCAAGAGCACATACATTAAACGTGGTAGAACGTTATTGTATCCATTCAGAAGGCAATTGTTGATGATATCGATGATGCCAAGTTGCCAACTCAGGGTGATCGATTAACATTGAGACAAAACCAACTTATTTAAAGATGTCTCCGATCCAAAACGGCAGTTTAAGATCTTGCCATTTGCATTGAAGATCTTCATTCTTTATTTCCTTCTTGTGAAGAGCATTTGACCCGCTAACATAACTTGCCTCATAAAGATCAGGCACATTCATTACGGTGCTCCCTATGATCCTACACTATGCTAACGTAACAGTCATCTATCTTGTGTCGTATAAGCTCATTCAATATCCTACTTACTTTTATGTTCATATCAGATATGATATGGGGTTTTAATCCCAGTCTTACAATTAAAGCAAAGCTTACACATGTTGAAGCAAAATATAATTACACAAAACCCAAATACCGAAACCATGCTGAACATATCATCAGATTATCAGAATGTGAACTTGAATAATGTGAAAATTCACCTCAACAATGATAAATCTCACTTTTCTGTTTCTTTTCCCCTCCATTCATTTAACCCATAACCCCAGATGGTTCAAAGGAATTTCCAGACAGAGAGAGAGTAAAGTGGGGTTCCCTTCCAGCCACAAAGCAAACTACTTCCATTCATGTGAAACGTGCAGAATCTCCCTCCGGCAAAGGTCTTAACCACCAGCTCCGCCTGGTACAACGACGACATACTCAGTTCTTCCTCCACCATCCCAAACCTCCCAAAGAAAGCCCTCCACACTTCAATCTTCACGTTCCTTATCTTCCTCTTCTCTCCCTCCGCACCCACAATATCCCTAATCCCATATCTCAAATACAATGACTCCAACGCCCTCCTGTTCGGATCGTCAATTTCCATGCATGTCTCCACACAGTCGAAGGATGCACTGAAGTAGAACAGAGCTTCCGTAAATCGCTTCACGAATGACTTTGAGTTGTGGTTCGCATCCACCTCCGTCACCACCATCACGATCGGCTTCAAATTTTGTATCACCTTCATCATTGTTTCTAACTGATCTGCCTCTGCAATCAGGGGCCTTAGTGCGAACAAAGCGTAAACTGCGATTGTTTCCTCGACGTCCAGCTCGAACAGTTCTTCCTTAAGCTCACGCATCTCGGATACCGTAACTATATTAAACGAGAAGGATATGTTCATGGATTTTGCAAAATTGGTTAATCTCTTACCCGTTTCCTCCAGTGAATCATTCCCTGCTGTTCCTACTGCTGTTATTTTTAAGAGCTCGAGTGGGTATTCTCGTCGCAGTGCAAGGGCTTGCATGAGAATTGTCCATTGCGATCCTGTTCTGATTCCGAGATCGATTATGTGAATCTTTTTGGAATTGCTTAATTTCTCTAACATGGCTTGGATTCCGGCGAACTTTGCCATCTGACAGAAAGGAAGATTTACGTGGCATGAAATCAAAGTAGGGCCTGGATTCTGCATTGACTTGTCTGGATCGAAAAGTGAGAATTCCTTTTCTCTGTATTTATGATAATGACGAGGGATTTCTCCCGCCAGAGAAAATGGAGGAGCGCAAGCTCTTCCCGTTTCTCTGTTTATCCTTTCTCGAAGAGCCTCGCAGAAGTACCAGATGACGCGTTTCGCGGCGTTGCCGGTCTTGGAAGACTTTGATTCGCAGTGGTCAAGAAGTTTGACTGCTCTTTCGAATTGACCCAAACCGACTTTCTCGGCAGAAGCAAGAAGAGATTCAGCGAGCTTCACGTCCTCTTTTTCTTCTTCGGAAAGACCAGAGTAGTAGCAATCGTACGGGTGGGGAATTAAAGAATTCAAACCCCCAGATTGATCTGAAGATGATGATCGGATGAACATTGTTGCGGCGATTCTCATCACATCCTCGGTTGAGAGCTTCTTCCCTCCTCTCAAATCATCAATAGGCTGAAACTGACGATCACCTGGTTCAGTTTCGCCGGATAAACGCTTCAACCCATTACAATAGTTGTTGAGAAGATCAAGTGAAGCTAAAGGGAGAGGCAAATTCTGGTTCCGGTAATTCTTGTTAGGTCGAGAGAAATCAGCCACGGCTGGGATTTGATCATCAAACTTGGGGGCGTCGCCGAGAGGTGAAGAGACGACCATGTCGAACCGGAGATTATCCAACGAACCATAATCCAGATTCGACAATTGCTCCTTCTGTTGATTAGTGAAGGATAAAAGGCATTCTTCTTGGGATGAATAGTCATGATCGGGGAAGAACCCGAATTCGTTGATAGAGCAGATGGAATCCAACCCACCTGAATCTCCCCAATCTTCTGCTTCAGAACTTATGACGTTTTTCAGTACTTTATCTTCATTATGATTATGCTGATCCAGTGGATCTGGTGATGCTTTCCAGAAATCGTTGTTGGATGAACTATATTTGTCCTCAACTACAGCTTCGAAATTGAACTCGCTCAATGGATACAAGTCTTCCATTTCTGGGTTCTCTTTCTCTGCTCTAAAATGTCTCGAGTTCTATGTGGGAAAGCCAACTGGGACGACAAGTCTGATAATTACATTCTTATCTTTCTTCTTTTTGTATGAAACCATATATAAATCATAGATTGGAGACGAGTTTGCGATTATTCTAAGATAAATTTGACTAATTCTTGCGTACATTTGTCGAGAGGGATGACGAGGATGTTAATGGGACGATATGACCAACGCGGCCTGCACCCTAGCTTTGCTGCAGAGACAATTATTTATAGAGAAATTAGCAGGCAAAGTTACTTACGCAAGCACTTTCCTCTTTGGATTTTGTAACTTGAAAACAAATCCCTCTATATTAAGGGCATATATTTCTTATTTTATTTATACTAGTGTTTGTTTTAAAGGTAAATACTAAAAACGCTCTTAAAGATCGCCACATGCATTAAAAATAGTAGAACGTCATTGCACACATTCTTAAGGCAATTGTTTATGATAGTGACGATGCCAAGTTGCGAACTCTGTTATCGATCAACGTTGAGAGACAAGAAAATCCACCTAGTAAACGACGCCTTAAAAAAAAACTTTTCCACAATCCTCTTTATTCTTTGACTCAACTTTTTAGCCATTAGAATCAACTTGAGTGTTCAGGCCAACAAAAACAGAACACAAATGACCTAATGGCCCAATCCCCATTAGTCATTAGTCTAGGTCCCGGTTAAGGCCTTCTTCCAGTTAAAAAAGGAGGCTGAGGATACGAGGTGTGCACCAAAAAAAAAAACACAAGTGAATTAACTTGAACGTCACACCAACGGGGTTGGTCTAAGTAATTAGTGTCTCGGTATCGTTTAAGCGAAGTCTCAAATTCGAACTTTAGTGAATACAGAAAATCCCCACCATTAGGAAACTTATCCACTATAGCCAGGTGCGCGACGCGAGTCGAATCCGAATATAGTCGAGACAAAACTCCAGTGAACCGGGTGGTAAAAAAAAAAAAATTGAACGTCACGTTGGAGCTGTCATGACCCCTTTCTAGAAATTCTTATATATAAAAAAAAAAACTTGAGCACTTCGAGCTCTTAAGACAGCTACTAGTTTTTTTTTTAACCACCCAATTTACCGAAATTTTACCCGACTACATACTAGTTGACCATTTACTACTACTTGAAAAACAGGATATTGTACCCCCAAAAAAACAAGATATTAGACTGATGCTTTTGGGCCGTTCTCTCTTTTTGCTTAGGAAGTTACGAACTTGACTGGGACATTAGTTTGAAAGCATCAGGGTCAAACTATATATTACATGAAACCATAAGTGTCGTCTGTGTGAAAGTGCAAAAGTTCTACGCATTTCCACGGCTCATATTCCAAAACTCAACTTCAAGCTCAAGAACAGTCAGCAATGCGAGTTCAGATCTTTTGAGCTGATCATCGGAAGCCCTTTGCAAGCTCCGAGTAGCAATCTTTTGCAGAGATTGACAATACTGACCAAAACTTTCATTTCCCCATCTCTCGCATGTCTCCTTCAGTTCTGGTGGGGCCTTAGACCCTTCTTCAAGAACATGCGCAAAGCTCTCCTGATACACTGCTTCTATGGCCCATAATGCTGTTATCACCTCCGTATATTCCATTCCTGGTCCCATCAATTTCTCCAGGAACCTATTATATCACACACCATAGCATTCCTGTAATAAATTTACCAGAATGTGAACAAATGTAAACATGATGTTAATAAACTTCACTTCACCTGCAATAGTTAATATTAGCTTGCTGAGGAGCAACGTCAGAAAGTGGAACATCCCACTTGGAGGCTTCTCTTTTGAACCATGAAATCTCATCCTCCAGAGAAGCCATTCCCTTCAATATTACTTCCGTATCTGAACTGTCATCTGATTCCTTCCAAGCTTTTATCAGTACACTGGCCACAAATGGCACAAAGGCTCTCACAAATAAGTAATCTTGTGCCTGCATAATAAACATGCGTGCAAAATTTATGTATATTTATAACATCAGAAACCCATTCAAGAAACAAGGTTAAACAATAAATTCAAGATTGTCTCATAGCGGAAAAAATTGCAGGCAGTTCATAACAAATCAGGTCAAATTGGGAGAAACAGAAACCCTATGAGCAAAAGAAGTGTAGACGAATTAGTGATTAAAAATGAAACAAAGAACACAAAAGGGGAAGTGAGGTAAGAACCAGCCATGTTTTGAAGGAATCCATATCGATGGTGCCGTCGCGAATGGAGAGAACGAAAGGGTGCTTAGTGGCTCCGGTGAACTGTAGACGGTGCTTCCTCAACCACGCCTCTATAATCCCAATTTTCTTCTCTTCTTCTTTCATCCTCTCCTGCATCTTCTCTTTCGTGTAGTATACTCTCTGCTGGTAGACAAATTTCAGAAAGTGTTTTGACCTTCCCGTTGCTTCTGGTTACCACATTAGTAGGCTCCTCGAAGACTCGGTGTCATCACTGGGCTCACTTTGGCCGGCTTATACGTGGCGGTCCCCAGACACAGGGTTCCATGCATCACCACATCTGGCATTCTTAATGGGCTTTGCCTTCGTGGGCTAAGCCCATTGACTAAATAATATCCATAGCTCTCTACTTGTCAACTTCTGAATTGAGCAAAGGGCCATTGTATCACATAAGTTATTTATACTCACGGTCTCTTAGGTTAAATTGGTTAGAAGGTAATACATATAATTATTTAAAATATATTTAATTTTTAAAGAGTATTATTTTATTGTAGTTTCAGTCACGATATTTAGGGAAGCATCATAGCTCTTAGGTGTTTAGGTTTACGCCTGAGGATAATAAACGGCTCGCCCTGCTTAACATTGATATCGCCTAAGAGGAAAGAAGATTTTGCCCTGCTCTTAAATCGTGGATGAGTTTAATTCCTTTTTAAAAAATTTTTTATCAAAAAAAATATAAATTATTTATTTTGTATAAAAAAATCTTAAGTTATTTATTTTAAAAAATAGCTTGAATAAACTAGTTGCCCAAAAAGACTTAATAAACCAACAAGAGTAAATTTAGTGGAAGAAACCAATCCTTATAATATAATTAATCAAAATTTGAATATATATTAAAAGTATTAACATTAAATACTTAATAATATTTTGGATAAAATTATTTTTAATAAAAAGATACATGAGCAATAAATTAAAATTAAAAAATAACTTAAATATAAAAGTAAATTACACAAACACGCTCTAATTTTATTATTTTAAAATGAATGCAGAATTTTCTTCAATTTCATTGGAATTAATCACACACTTTTTGTAATGATGATTAATTGATGAGTGATTCATGATTTCCTTTCAAAATAAATTGGCATGATCCCACACGAGAAAAGATCAGCGCCACTATTTCCAATAAAAGACTGACACGTAAGAAAAAACACATCATATGACGTGTCAATTCGAGAGCGAACGTCCTCGTCTTCATAGTTCATATCTCCTTCCTGATGCATTTTCCACTCAGATATGTTAAATGTGTATAGCTTGAATTCTCGCCCAGGACTTGGCGTTTGCCGTCGAATTAAGCTGGCAGCGGTGGCGGAGTTGGCTGAGGTAGTGTCCGTGGAGGTCTTGATTCAATAAATTTTCCCTTTCAAATTTTGTATACGTTGTTTGAGGTCAAAAATTATGGCGGAGAAGTACAACCTGAAGAACCCTGCGGTGAAGCGCATTCTACAGGAGGTAAAGGAGATGCAATCTAACCCTTCCGATGATTTCATGAGCCTGCCTCTTGAGGTATTATATCTTTTCACTTCAAACTAGTACTTTCCATGATTTCCTGATCTATTAGGGTTTGCAGGCCAAGATCTCTAATCTTGTTCTTTAATTTCAAAGTATGGTGCTTCCTATTCGATACCCGCTGCGCATATTTGGTGTTTCTTTAATGGGAATTATCAACCAATGGGGTTTGATTAAGCTCGAGAGGTAGCCTCTTGTTATGGTATCTATTGCAGTTAATAACGTTTTTCGATGGCTGTGAAAGTTTAGAAGTAATCTGTACCATCAATACAGTAGAGTTACTTGATTAAGCTTGTGTCTGTTACTGAATTGGGAATCTTGACTTCTTTACGATTTAAGAAAAGCTTAGGACGCATTCCTTTACTGATCCGTGGCTGCGTGTGGAGAACAAGTTATTTCTTCATTGAAAGAAACCAATAGAGCCGACTCCTCACCAGAAGTATGCGTCTTACCTCTTGAGTGACAAAGATCAGAGGCGTAATAATATTCGTGGTCATGGTTAAGACTAAAATAGTTGTCTAGGCACGGAATTGAAAGGGGCTAGATTCTTGAACTGAAAAAAAATAAGGTCTTGTTTCTTCCTTCATTTGAATAATTTACCTTAGTGGAAGTTTTATCTTTATTTCCCTTTTATTATTGCAGATAAAACATGGTTACATTGAAATTAATTAAAGTTGACTTGAACTTTATCAGTCCCCTCCTCCTGTATGGGAAAAATATTCCTGGGCGAGGCCTTGTTTCCTGCCTTCTTTATTTTCTTTTATCATGATAAATTAAATTAGTTATCGGGTGGTTCCTTTCTTTTATACTTTTTCTTTATACCATTGCATTATCGAAGTTCAACCGGACATGATAGAGTGACTGGATTATTTTGTAGCAATTTTAAGCTCATTCCACATCCCCACTGTATCATATGCCCTATATGAACTTGAACTGTGAAGGCTCTCTTTGTCACTTTTATTTGTTTATTTTTTCTTCATCTGAGGGTGGAATGTTGTGCATGAGTTTTCCCACATGGTCTGGATCTATCTATATTCTTAGTTTCTTGCATAATTCAAACTTTGCATTTGATTATGGAGTTGCATTGTCCTGTTTTTTGCCGTCTTTATGAAATTTTCTTTGATGGACTCTAATATGATAATTTTTCAGGAAAATATTTTTGAATGGCAATTTGCAATAAGAGGGCCTCGTGAAACTGATTTTGAGGGTGGTATCTATCATGGTCGGATTCAATTGCCTGCCGAATATCCATTCAAACCTCCTTCATTTTTGTTGTTGACAGTAAGATTTTCCCCCTTTAGATAGATTAGATCGTTTTGTCATATTCATTTTGCATAACATCTTTCAGAATTATTCTGCTTTAATTTTTATTAACCACTCTTTTCTGAAATTTCAAAACTCTATTCTATCATTCTTATAAGTTTTACTGTTATTTTGCCAGCCTAATGGTCGTTTTGAGACACAAACCAAGATTTGCTTGAGCATATCGAATCATCATCCAGAGCACTGGCAACCATCTTGGAGCGGTAAATAGCAGCTCCTTTTTAGTTCGATACATTGCTACTCCTAGTTATTTTGCAAGTCTTCTTGGGGGCAATTTAATGACACAATTTGCATAATATATTACAAATATGCCATGCGTGGTTTTTAGAGATACATGAGAGACTGTGATTGTTTTAAAGCATTATGTCGCTTGTTGCTCTGCGGCTATAGGACTGTCTGAGACGTTTGCTTGTGGCCTTCGTAATTTTTATGAAGCATGGGTGCTATCTATGTAGAATTGGCAATTTGGCATTGCAATATTCTTATAGAGATAATTCTCCTCACATGAGAGAAGTTAAACATTGTGGTTATTCATGCAATGTCTGTTCTTTTTCTGGCTTTGTATATCTGATGCTTATATCTTAGCCAGGTAAGAAGGGGGACTTATTTTTATTGATAAAATGCTGATCATGCTAAGTGATTGGATTTCAAGTATTGTATAATTGCTGGAGTAGATCTTTAAACCATTATCATTTACTTACTACAGAAATGATCTCCATACTAGCTGATGTAAATTTCTTTTGGCAGTGAGGACTGCTTTAGTTGCATTGATTGCATTCATGCCTACCAATCCAAATGGCGCATTGGGCTCATTAGACTACAAGAAGGAAGAGAGGCGTGCATTGGCCATTAAATCTCGTGAAGCACCTCCAAGATTTGGAACTCCTGAACGTCAAAAACTGATTGATGAGGTAAAATTTGTTTGCTATTGTTTTTTAACCTGGTTCATGTTTTCTGTAATTCCTTGTTCTAATTTTAATTTTGGATCCCAGATACACGAGTATATGCTAAGCAAAGCACCCCCTGTTCCCCAACATAGCCCATCACAGGACCCTGAAGAACAACACCCTAAAAATGCGGAAGATGAGACCCAGGTTAGTTCTCCAAATCCCGAGACATCGGCAACAGAGGGGCTTCAAAGTCAAACAGAAGTTGACCGAATTGTTGAAGAAGAACCGGCAAATGCAAATCCGGATTCTGTTGGGGTCGAATCTTCAAGAGAGATTCCATCCTGTGTTTCAAACAACCAGCTGCCCCAAGAGTCAGATAAAAGGGTATCGAATCCAAGGCCAGAAACAAGGGTCCAAAAAGCTGATGAGCGTTTGTTCACATTGGCTGCAATTGGACTTACAATTGCTATCGTGGTACTGTTACTGAAGAAGTTCATCAAATCTGTTGAACATGGAGCAGTTTTCATGGATGGATCGTAGATGTACTCATTGTTCGTGCTGGCTTCTGAGTTCGTCAAAGGTAAAAGATTTGTATATCATATGATTTTTTAGCTACACTTTGATGTTGTAACTATAGTAATATGAATACATTATACAGCTGCCGGCTGTCAGCTAAAATGTTTGTTATATACAACGCTGAATCCCGATTTGGCAATTCAGTTCTACTGTTGGCGAAGGAGTTTAAGAATAAATTTACTATTTGGTTATAAATTTGTGGGCTTTGTTTGGCTTTTCCTTGAAAGTTTTGTATGATGAGAAAATTAATAATAAAAAATTTAAACGAAGTTTACGTTAAAATTTAAAATTTAATAATTCTCAACTTTATCTACACAATAATAAACAAATAATAAATGAAGGTAAAATTAAAATTTTAAGTGAAAAAAATTAATGATATGATTTATAAAATATGATTTAATAAAATCTTATTTTTCTGTTTTATAAATAGGATTAGAATTTATCAAAAAAAATATAAATAAGAATTGGGGGTACATATTATTTTACAAAAAAAATTAATTACAACCCAATTAAATTTCAAGAAAACTTGCAAACATTTTTATAAGTTCGTGAAACTTATTTATAATTAAGTTTTTTAATTGGGACTTATTTGTAATTTCCACTTCTTTAACGATCTATATTCCATTCCCATTAGAAACAGTGTTAATGTCCTTTTAATACAGAAAGTCTGAAAGGATGGAATCTCTAAGCATTGTAGGAAAGTTAAGTATAATGACTAAAATGTCCCCAAATCCATTCCCAAGACCAAAAAGCAACTTCTTTTCTTTGAATTGAAAATTATAATGGGTTGCATATTTAGTTGTTAAACGATATTAATATTTTTAAGATAAAAAGGTGAAACATTTTAATATGTTTTACTACTACAACGACAAAGATTTTTATTGAAGGTATGTGAACAATTTTTTTTAAGTTTTCCACAAAATCAACACTAAATATCACAATCATCAGACCAAAAAAGAAGTATAAATTGCTGTTATATTGTATCCATTCCATCAAACTCAGATTTAAAACAAACAAAAAAACTTTCATTACGTGCTAAACATTGTTTAATTCCATCAAATTTGATTATCTTATCTGTATTTTCATTTGATAACAAATATTTTGCAGACAAACAGGAGAAAATGGCATTTTAGGCACAAACACAGTGAATACGTGGTGGATCATAAAAAATGCAACACAAACACTGACCATATATGCACTCAAATTTATCCAATACAAAACATAAATATCACATAGCAGCATTATTTTGCTAGAATCTCAGTTCCCTTTGGAAGGGAACAGAATACATCCAGCGGGCAAGGAAATCGCGGCACAACGAGATGAACGCTTATTCCTTGACTTAGAGCATACAACAGAGAAAATCAGCATTAATGGGAATCTGCCTTCACCACTGTCACAGGGCAAGACGCGTTATTCATTACATAGTTGCTAACGCTGCCCATTATAGCCCTGTCAATAATTCAGAGAATGAACAACAAATCAATATATAGTAAGAGTCAAAATCGACAAACTTCCTAAGTATATCCCTTGCCATTTTACAAAGCCCGACAATTTATCCTCATCCTTATATGTCCGAAAGAGTTTTTCATCCAAATTAAACTTTAAATCCATGTTTGACACAAAGTCAGAAATGAATCACACTCTTTAAATTCATGGTTTAATAGTTTTTGGTCCAAACTAAACTGTGAATGGCATATTTAAACTAGGTCACCTTTTGATGGTCCCAAGGCCTCTGTTGCCCATAATAAGGCAGTCCAGAGGAATGGTATTAACTGCTTCGCAAATCTTCTCACGAGCATCTCCCCAATAGATCTTCAACAGGACTTCAACCTGCGCCACAAAAAGAGTTGAAGCTTCTCTGATGAACATTGAATTTGAACAGTCGTCACCTTTAACTTTTAAGGCCAAAGATATTATAGTTATATTTATACCTTCTTCTGCCTGGCAGCAGTTTGGACAATATCCAGTGTTTCTGCAGCAGGTTTAACTCCATACTTCTTCATGACCACTGGATCACAGAACTCAGCCAGAGGAATCAAAGCTGCATTTGGGTTCAATATACAGAAATCCATTTAGTACCATTTAGATAGTTCATAAAATTTCCTCATCTCGAAAGAGAGGCAAATACCATTTAGATCTATGAAAGGCTTGAAAGATCAATAACTAATAAGAGCAAAATCGTGCTTTGTTAAACACTAGGCAGAGTATATTAAAGCCATGTCTCAAACTGGAATTTACCCTAAAATACAAGAACCAAATCAGGACAAACAAAACGAACATGCTTCTCTGCAGTAGGTTTTTCAGTCCGAGAATTTGATCTCATACGATGCACATCATTTCAGTTTAATAGAAATCAGAGATTTATGAAGTACTACTTAAATCAGCTAGATTCTGGCACAAGAAATAGCAGCATGATGTGTGATTTAAGAATCTAATAGTTAAACTATCCGAAGCAAAGTGAATAGCGATCAATGTTATTTAACTAAGTCACAAGGCCAATCAAAATTATACAGTGCAAGCAAGAGGAAAACAGGCAGGAAAAAAATAAGCAAAAGGATGAAGTTCATTACGAGAGCCAGAAGCTGCCCAGAGCTGAATCTCGCCATTCTCGTAATCCGATTCTTGGCTAATGTTGAGAAGAATGAGGTGATCTCCTTCTCGGACCAGGTTATCCACGGTCCATTGGAGAGCTTTGTTGCTGCAAGGTGAGAAATCAACGGCCACACCAACTCTCCTATGAGCTGCCATTTCTAGCTTTCGCAACAAACAAGACAAAGTTGCAGCGTTCTGAGATAGGGCTTTGGTTTTTTTTCTTTCCTGATGTGAATGCTTCAGAGAGAAAGCTTGATGACGAAGACCGCAATTTATGAGGCTGAGGCCCTGAGACGACCGGTGCGATCTTCAATGCTGACAAATCAAAAATGGCAGACGATTTAGACTGTTTCCTTTGTTTCTGACCGTTGGATGAATCATCGAATACGAACTGCTCTATGATTAATAATCGAACGGCGCACATGGAAGAGATTTCGTGCTAATATGTAATTGTGGATTATTATATATAAGTGATAAATAAATAGAGTCTAATATTAGAAAAGATTCATATATATATATATATATATTAATATAATGAATGACTCTTGATGATATTTAAGAAATAAGTGTCTAAATTTGAAAGGGAGACGATTATTTATCTTGGTTAAATAATCAAGCGATATACTCTTTTTATTTTTATTTTTATTTTCTGTGGGTGCTATATCCACTATTCACCTAGTTAATTATAAAGCCGAAGTACTTCGTTTCTGGTCACAAATAAATTTAGGAGATTTTGTTTCTTGTGTAACGAATTATAGAAGATTTTAAATTATTATTCATAATTTGAAGTATTAAATCCTCCCAACGTGGGACAAAATGAAAAATAATGGTATGGGTCTCTTTCTATTACTATTCTCAGCAATTGACCGGGACTATGCAAATAATGGTAGGTCAATGAATGAAATAGCAAATTGCAAAACAAGGAAATCTCACCTCACCTCCATTCTTTAATCAACTACTTTTTTTTTCTATCTTTAATATAAAATATATTTAATTAAATTAAAAAAAATAATTAAATTAATATATTTTTTTAAAATATTATAATTAGTTTTATTAATTTCATCTATATCTCTTACTTAACTATTATTAAAAAAATATCAATATGAATAATTTAAAAAAATTGATAAATATAAAAAATATAATTTATATTTATGATTAATATTAATTTTTTAATTAGGTCATATGTTACCAGAAGAGTATTGTATAATTACTTTATAGGTTATTTTGTTTATCATCATCTGTAAAATTGTTTGTCATTAATTGGTATGAACAATAAAAATAAATATAAATGTTTTTGGTTTACTTAAATTGATATGAACAACAATTACCCAAAAATAAAACTGAAATGAATTACACATCTCGACATATATCATTATATTCTAACCATAATATTGAAAAACTTGATTGATTTTGAAATTCATTGGCACTACTCTTTTATATCTTTTTTTTTTTAAAAAAAAAACCAATGAAATTTATGAAAAAAAATATAAAAATTTGAATCATTCTCAAGGCTCAACATACTTTAATTTTGTGATAAACAAATAAAGAACAACTATTTTCTCTATGAAAGTTGCCATCTGTGTTTCGTGTAGAAACAAGATATTGTATGTTTGTTTTTTTCTCAAATTATAGTTTTGTCTACAAAACTATACTTTCGAAAAAAAAATTACTTAAATATCTCACATTTTTTACAATCAATTTTTTATAAAAATACTAATTTTTTTTACAATTAATTTTTCACAAAATTTAATAACCTATATAAATACTAATTTTTTCTCACAATCAATTTTTTTACAAAAATTAATAACCTATATAAACATTAATTTTTTTTCATAATTAATTTTTCATCAAGACCAAAGAACTATCTAGACACTACTTTTTATCCATAATGTTTGCATTAGCTTTTGGATAGACTTTTTAAGGATGAATAGATTTTGTGAAAAAATATTTTTATTAGTATGTTATGATAACTTTTGGAGAATATATTTTGCAAAAAGAAAAAAAAATTGTCAAGAAGTGGTTCCCCCTAGCTTTTACAAAACTATAATTTTGGTAAAAAAATAGATTGTGAAAAAAAAAATAGTTTTTAGATAATTTATTAGTTTTAGTAAAAAATTGATTATGAAAAAATTAGTGTTTGAATAATTTATTAATTTTTATAAAAAAAATTGATTCTGAAAAATAAAAGGTGTTTGGATTATTTGATCAAAAAGTATTGTTTGTATTAAAAAGTAATATTTTGATAAAAATCTATTCTACCCATAATCTATTATCATAATCTAATTCAAACACACATATTTTTAGTATTGTTTATTATAACCGTATTTTAAATTATATCCTAACGCTTTCCTTCTGTCCTATTGGTTAGTCCTTGTTGCATGTAGAGTTTTGGCTGGAAAGGAAGACAACCTGTATAAGTTCTGGCTTTCCATCACCATTAGCTAACATTTGCTGTAAATTTGAACTGTTTTATAATCATTCATCACAAAATCTCACCATGTTATTACCACCCTGTTACTGTTGGCAATTAAACAGAAAGCGCTCCTTTTCTTTTCTTTTTTGGGTGGACATTATTGTGAAAGAATGTAACTGTAAAACTCAAAAAAGAAAAAAAAATTCCGAACAATGAGCGCAAAAAAGAATTCAAAACCAGAAGTCTCAATTAAGGCAACCGCATTTGAGTCTCTGCCTCCACGATTTCGTTGTTGTCATCTAATCCTTCACCTGCCCAACAACACCTGCATAATAGAACCTCTTCACAGCCACTCCATCGCAGAGATTGCTAAAGAGTAAACTAGCTTCTTTCTCCAAGTTCTCCTTGGTCTCATCTTCACTGTCACCGACCACAATCCTCAGACGCGCGAACAATTCGGCATCTTCATCGCAGTGGATGAAGGTTTTCATGAGCAAGGCATAAGATGTGAAGCATTGAATCTGATCAGAATGATGCTGCTCAAGTGCAATAAGGTTTGCAAACAGAACCTTATTGTACTTCTTGGTTTCCAGGGGAGGAATCTCAAAAACCCCATCAGAAAAGCTTATGTCTAACAAGCTTGTGGCTGTGAACTTCATGAACTTGATTCCACGTTTTTTAAGATTTGTTACACACTCGATATCTTTTGCTTTTGGTTCTCCATCAGCTTTTTTTGATTCAACTATCCAATATGCAGGGATGTAGCATTGGTGGATAAGGTCGAGCAAATCGTTACCTTCTTGACTGAACTTCTCTCTGAGAAAATCCAGTTCTCCTGGTAACATTTTCTTGAAGAAACCGAGGACAAACTCGCTGAGAGGAAACGGTTTCGGTTTGGGCACAATCTCGAGCAAACTCTGAAGAACCATCCATGGAATCTGGTTTTCTAACAAAATGAGGTTTTTCCTGACGTCAAAGAACAGCTCCAAGGTGAATATGGGGTCACCACGGCGTCTCAGACCCTTAAAAGCATATTTCAAGAAAAGCTCGATGATGAAGCAGCCATCAATGAGCAGTATTTCCAAAAACTTGTTCCTGTTGAGATGGAGTGTTTCTTCGTAGCAATGTCTTGCTGTTTGCTCTAAATCTTGTAGTGCCTTTACACATTCGTGCAATGTTGCCTCCAGGTTCGGCTTGCGACTGAGCAGAGTATCATGGTAATGCCACTTTTGTTCTTCATTGACTTTTAGGTTTCCATTTTCGTGATGGAAGGGACCAATGGAAACTGTATCAGGCGTATACATTTCATTCCCAAGATCATTATGCAATGTTGTAAGTTTCTCTGGAACTCTGAAGATAGATTACAAAGATGAAATGACTTCTATCCTTTATTTAATGGAAGATACAAGTTCTTTATTTCCCTCCTCGAGTTTGTCACCACCAGTGTCCATATAGGACCTTGCTTCCCTGTATATATGGAATATTGATTGATACCTGACAAAGGATAGAGCCTTTCAGTTTCCAAATTCTAATGCTAATTCTATGAAGCAATGCTATTTTATGAATCAAATTGTTTGAATTGAATAATAATACATCCTCAGACTTGACAGAGAAAGAGGCATAAGGCAAACCGTCTATTTTGATTAAGCCAGACATGCAGAAGAAATCAAACCAGGGTAAAACTTCTTCATCTGGGGTCAAAGGATAAAGCTAACTGTAATTATGCTTTTCTGATTTTCTACCTTTTTTCCTTCTCTATCGCTTTTCTAATCTTGGTTGAGGAAACTTTTGGTGTTTTTAATTGACAAACTTATGGTTTACATTTGTAACCCTATCTGTTAATGTGCTCGAGTCCCGCAGGATGCTCCAGCACATGAGATGAGAGAACCCAGATTGCCTCTGGATCAATGTAATTACTTTCATGGAAATCAATCATGTGACATCTTTTACACACACCTTCACCCCAATGACAGATGATACTTGTTAAAGTAAGGAAGTAATCTAGCAATTAATTTTAATCCAATGTCGATATTTTCATTCTAGCGGAAGCATTCTGTGTTGTATTTTGAAGTTGATAACTAGAACTCCAATGATGAGAAGTAAAACATATTTTTCCCTTTGAATTAAAAAAATATGCAAAGCACAGTTTTGAGTTCTCAGATAGAATGCAAAGATTGATCAATGAAATTTCAATGGGGGAAAAAGAGAAGGAAGATACAGACCTGGATGTGAGCTGTTTAAGTTGGCAAATAATCACTCTGCGATGCCAACTTGCTTCTTTATTTCTGTGCCAGCGCCACAGCCAGAACTGTGGCATCCATGACATATTTTGTACAGAGGTCTTAACAATGGAACAAGTTATATATCTTGCCAAAACTACAGGAATTACCATAACTGAAGAAAGTTAACTGGAATCCAAGATAACTTGTGGTGAGTAGTAAGAATAACTGATACAGTAAACCATTGAGTGGGGAAAAGAAAAAGGTGAACAGAAAAGTGGCTCAGGTAAGATCGAGAGAAAGCAAAGCCTGTTACTAATAAATAAAAGAATGATTACTTGACAGATAATTCAAGAATTATTTGCAGAATTAGTACGACTCAGAATATTTACTAAACCACGGTCACCCGCTTCTTTCTTCTCTTATTTGCAGTCTGTTTTTGCTTCTTTTCTTTGATGAATGAGATTCTTCCGACAAATTTTGCAAAAGAAGCTGAGACAACTGCAGAATATCAGGTAATGAGATTTTCTCGCAACGATTCCTTTTGGTTTTTGTACAGATATGTTAAGAGGGTGAAGCTTGAACTAGACACTTAACATGTTTCGCAGCAAGTTTCAGTTCCTGTGAGTCATATATGGTAAGTAGAGAATAGCATTGCAAAAAATTAACAGCAAAAAGTCTTCCTTTTTCTGAAATAATTAAATTTTCCTGTTACAAATGGGCTATCGATTTCAGATAAAGCTATCAATTATCATATAGAAGCTAATGAAGCAGTTACATTTCAGAATTTGCGTCGTATTCGTGTTGCACTTGTGTCGAACACGATATGGTCTATCACACATGACATGGTTCTTCAAAAACTATCCTTGGGCACTTGATATGTACCGAGTATTCCAATATGCATGTCGTGTAAGAAGCAAGAACCACAAAAGCAATTGCAGGGCCATATGCAGAATATGTAAAATCCCATACCAAATGGATGACCGTGCTCTTTACTTTGGTACTGCCACTTTCCTGCATATCAAGCCAAGTTATATAAAGAAAGATGCCGTCAGAGGATCTTCTGACAGCAGGTATAATGTATAAGAAGGTACATGTTATGGGAATTTTTGTTCATAATATTCGTAATGAAACACTGGCAAACCGCCTAAAAAATGCTTTTACTGATCTGGACTCTCCTGATAGCAATATGAGAAGAAATGGTAGTCTATCAATGGGCCAAAGGCTTAGAAAGCCAGTGTAACATTTGGTACTTCATTATTTTTTAGCTTAATCTAAATGCAGACATTAATCTATAATATCGAATTGAATGCCGCATATTAATCCAGATTTTATGTAATCCTAATGTTATTTTATTTTTTCTTTTGATTGGTCTAAACAAAATGTTTTTTTCTTTCTCTAGCCAAAGTTACATGTGTTCATGGTTTATTAAGAATCTCAACCAAAAGATGAATTGAATATGAAATTGGCTTTAAGAATCTAGAATCTAAAAGTACTCAAATAGACGACAAATCTCTTGAAGTCGAAGTTGGCGAAATATATTCATTAACCATGAAGAAATAAAAATACCATTCCATCAGAGCCCTTACATGAATTAGAATGACATGGATAAAAATAATGCAAGTTATCCTCTTTTTATTTGAAGTATATTATTTAACCTTTTTCATTTTATGATAACACCTAATCATATGGTGCATTTAAATTAATTTTTTATTTAAATAATAACATAAAATCTAAAAAATGATAAATATTTTTATGGTTAAATGCGTGAAATATTATTTACCTTTCAGTATATTGAAATAACAAAAATATTATAGAAAAATTAAATAGATCTCTAATTATAATTTCTCACTATTATTTGGTCTTACACTAATGCTGATCGGAGTTAGCATCGTAGAGATTGAACCCCTATATATTAGCGAAACATATACGTTGTCCCATACATTTACTTTGTGGGAAAAAGCAATCGCTTCCTTTTTATCAACTTCCTGGCTTGCTGCAAGCATTTTATGCGATTCATAATTAGATCAGCTCCTCGTTAAACTACGCAAGAGACGCACCTTTTATTGCACCTTTTTGAGTATCGGCGTTTCCTGTATCTTGTTCCACCGTGGAAGAAACTAGATCCCAAAATGCAATTGAATTCTGGATCGTCCTGTTCGTACAGGAAACGGACAAGGATTAACTTCCCGCCGTGCCCTTGTTCGTACCAAGTGTTTCACGAACCAATTATTAACACTTGTATGCACGTGTGATTTCCCAGGCGGTTGAATTGTCTAACGAAGGGCCTTGTATCAATCTATAGCTCTCGTTTTTACATTTCACTAATGCAACCATGAAGCTCTCATTCTCTAATGACGACGGGTACATTACTTGTTCCTCCTGATCATAAAATGATGTGACGGCATATGAGATACAAGTAAACATGACCAACGAAAATACTTGTACGATACTTAAGTTCATAGCTGATTCTTACGAGTTGATGTGAATAGTGCTATTAATTGTTTAGAATATGATCAAAAAATATAACAAAAGTTTCTACTGATTAATCTGAAGGACTAAATTATTTAACGTTTGTGCGGTGGTATAAATATAATTTCTCACTACCGTGTCATGTTAGCAGCCCTGCTGTATATCATACAATATTATTAATGCAACTTTCTTTCGAAACGACGAGATCAATAAATTCGGTCTGTAAATGAGATGCTACCATGTGAATTGTCGGACACGTTCTCAGTGTTATTTTTTTGGCCATGTCTACGATATTTAAGAAATGGAGTCTACCAACAAAGTCCTTAAACAAGAAATACTGAATTAGGCACGTTACCTCAGGAAGTTCATAAAACTCCTCAGGAGATATCTGCAGTAAATCCATAGCCGTTTGACCAGTAGACCATGCTAAAACTTTAGCACTCTCGTCTGCAACGGTAATTTTCAAGTCGAAAGTTCGCACTACTTCAGCGTCACAAACTTGATGACAGAAGCTGCATTCTAAGAGGCCACTAGGCATCTTGTTGACGAAGTGACCACATAGTGAATGTGAAAATCTAGTGTTAACATGAAAATGTTCCATCGGTTCAAGCCAGATTTGACATATCTGCGGCATTTATAAGATTTGAATCATCAACTTCCTTTTCCTGCACATTATATCTTTTTCCCATGCATTGTACGAGCAAGATAGCCAATTGATGTATGAACAAAAGTAATTAGAAGGGAGCTACATCACTATAGGAAAATATCCTCATAAGGAAATAAGTCACTGCAAGAAAATATAAAAATAAAGATAATAATTATAAAATGGAAAAGCTTTTAATTGCCAAGCAATTAAAATTGGATCACAGAACGAAAACATGCCTTTGGATCTAGCATACCACAAAACAGAGAATAAAAATTGTTAAATTATCAAAGCAAGTAACTCTTACTTGCGCATAGCCAGTCTGGCTAGTTATATCAGAGAGGCGTGATAGCTTATGAAGACAAGATGAGTTGATCAAAGCTGGTAAGCAACTGATATTGATGAAAGATGCCCCATCATCATACTCAAACCACGATACTTCCAGGCTGCCCATGAAAAACATTCAACCGGATCGTATTATTACCTTAATGCTTTAATTTAAAGATTGAAATCGACCCAAACCGTGCTCTAGTATATTTTCACAAATCGAAAAAGGTGGTTATTGATGAGGGGCTGTGTTTTTAACATTCAAGTCGGATGTGCTCACCGCTTTTGTTTCGACTTGGAGCATGTCAACCCAGATATAAAAATTGTGTGACCGAGACTTAATCTTCCCAATGACCTGAAATATTGAAGAATGAGGAAATTATTAAAACATGGATCACAAAAACAGAATATGGGGATAAAATGCCAAATGATTTTTCATGATGCTAATCGTTCGTTTTCTCAACCCCCGAAAAAAAAATTCAAATTCTCGCGAAATTTTCAGGCTTAGACAGACCCAGCCTATAGTCTACCCAAAGCTACCCAAGCAGGAGAAAAAGGAAACGCCAGCACTGATTGCAGTCATTACCAAGATGTGGTAAAATGAAGCTTTGCCCAAATTGCTCCGCTAGTATCTTCAACTCTTATAGAGAAGGTAGTTTCTGAGCTTACATCTTTGATAATATCTGTAACAACACCATAGAGGCTGACGCTAGTCATTTTGTCCTGAAGGTCAGCCACAAACGACTGCAAAACTTCGCCCAGGTAAAAACGTTAACTAATAAACCATAAAATGCGGAAGATAAATTCCTTCCAATTATAGTGTATGCAGGATGATTTGAAATATTAGATTTCAAAATTTTATACAGACGCATGATTGACATTTGCTTAGCAACAGCTATGTAAAGAAGTAGACGTACCTCTGGTTCAAAATATAAGATACAAATAACCGTTTTGTGCATATCAAAAAATTAGTTAAAATCAGTTAAAAATGATAAATCTGTGAGACATATAATATTTTTTCCAAATATGCCCTTATTAAGAGTAGTGATGAGACAATAAAGCATTAAATGATGAGACAAACCCAAATTACAGCTTATAAAGAAAACCAGACCCCTCCCAACTTTTGCACCTTATATTTTGAACCAGGAGTACTAGTTTCATCAATATTGTTAACCTTCAAAAGCAATAATGCATCGCTGGCATGCACATGGCAATTAGCTCCGGAAGAAACATAGGAAAATGGAAAAACAAAGAAAACCTGCCACCAATTATGCAGTCCAACTATTGGGTGTTGGGATTGGTAACAATTGCAAATGGAGACTGCTAAGTTAAACTAGAAGGATGAACCTCGACCCAAAAAGGTCTTCATATATTTCAGTATAAATTGTACTAGTATAAATTTTAAAGAGTGCAGTTAACCATAAAACATTCTGCGCCTTCTGTTCATCCTGGTTGATTTTCAACTCCGGTCAAATTTATGTTCTAAGGCTGGTAAAACAAAACACGGGCTACTTCCTTCTAATAAAACAAGAGAAGCCAAATGCCAACTAGCTTCTATGATTGACGTTTGTCGTGTTGAGAGAGATGGAAAGTAAACTCACCCGAAAAGGATAATTACTGTAATCAATGGTCCCAAAAGAATCACGGGGCAAGCTCACTTGAGAAAATTTGGGACTCTGACTAGGAGTCCATGAACTCAAGGACCTTGAACTTTGATGACGATTTGGTGTCAACGAAACGCGCACCTGATCAACAAAGTCAACATTTTAGCAATATGGAAAATTCTATACGACACACAAATCCGTGACTCACCTGTTCTTCGTGTTGAATGTAAGGAACCAGATATAATTGTGTTGCAGTTCCATATTCAAGACAAAATTCCTCACTTGTTTCAATATCACACTCCGTAGAACTTGAAATATATGGTTTGTCTAGTGCAAGCATGCTTCCCACTCTGGAACCAAAAATCATTTATAGAACCTTATTGCAACCGCAGTACTCAAACTTCGGAGGTCTGAAACAGTACAAGAAATCACCTGAAGAGATTGGAAAGGACAGTCTGATCACCCCACAAGAGAAACTGTAACTTCACATCATTGTCATCTACTAAAGTAATCTGCTTCCTCTGTACATTTCCAAACTTGCCTTGAGTTTCCACTGACCCAATGCTTTCAATCCTATACAAAAATGACAAAATAGTAAAACCATGCCCTTTTTTTAAGGGGAAAAAAGATTAATATATTGGATTATGGAATGTGGACCATGCTGATGATGCATGTGTAAATGAAAAACAATGAGATAGAAAACGATTTGGACATCGTAGCATCTACTTGAACTCTACCTGGCATAAAGTGAATAAGAAACCCCTTCATTTGCTGCATTAAGAGATATTGAAGAGAAAGAATCTGAACCAAATTGAGCAGCTAGCAGCATTGCATCATCATCTTGATTCTACAGGTTGCAATAAAATAAATCTATCATCAGGAAAACTAGTTCTGAAACTTATCTTTACGCTAGGTAGCAATTATTTTCAGAAACAGAGACCTAGTTCAGAACTTAAAATATATATACCATATAAAAAATGTGGCAAGCCACACTGTTTATAAGGCTCTTTGGGATAGAGTTGGCAAAAGTGACTTTTATTTTATCTGATTTTTACAAACCGAAGTTGGGGTAAAAGTAATATGATTTATGTTTGGATAAACTTTTATTCCAACTGACTTTTACAAAGTAAGCTTGTTTGGGAGATATATTGAAAAGTAGACTTTTATACTATTACAGTCTCTTTCTTCTGTCATTTTCTTCTCTCTCTCCACAGTGGCAAAGTACCCTTTTTTAGAAGCACCTCAGTAGCTTCTATTTTAAAGCTACTTATTGTCCAGAAGTCATATAGGAAAAAAGCCATACCAAACACTCAACCCTAACCAAAAGTCACTTTTTCTTGCTAGAAGTCAGTTAAGGGCTGAAAAAAGCCATCCCAAACAGGCCCTAAGTCATGAATAATACGGCTCATTTCTTCAACTCCATGCAATACACGAGACCCAGACTATTTTTTTTTTATTAGGTGAATGAGACCCAGACTAGTCACCATATAAAATTTCATTCATAAGGCATAAAGATAAGAAACTCGTAGAAAAAACATTGCACAATTACCTCATCCAATAGTATCACGAGATACTCCGTTGGCAAAAGGCGTGGATGACTAACACCTTCAGAGGCAGTTCGAAGATAGCAACCAGTGAGGAAAACCTCCCTCCCTTTCTTCAGAATTCCATTCTCCATATCCAACAAGTTATAGAATCTGCAAAAGTGTGTTATGTTTAATCCCAAATGAAATAATAGATAAAGAAGGTGCCCAGTTTTAAGCAGGGCGACAAAATTTATGCACAAAAAGCCAGAATCAGTTGCAACTTTGGATTAAAAAAAGTTACTGCAAGAATGTTCAACTACGCACATCAAATTTTTAATTGCCCCATCCATTGCCATCAGTCACGTACTTCACCAAGTGCGAATGTGCTTTTACGAACTACGGTACATGTATTTACAAGACTACAAGACTTCGCAGGAGCTTTTGAAATATTATATTATCATCATCAAACGAAATGAAAAGCACTGATAAACTTAGGACACAAGCTTTCCAGGATTTAATTATAATCTCTAACTCTAATTTCCTTCTGGTCTCTTTGCTAGAGGAGCAGCAGGCAGCATTATTTTGATTCCCTCGTATAAAGAAAGCTTCTATTATGAATTAAAAGTATCTAAACTTCAAAGAATTACAATTATAAATTGTAAAAATTTATACTGAAATAGAAGTAAACCAAATTACTAGGAAATGTGAAATAAACCAAAAGTAAGTCGTCGCTGTGAGAGGAGAGCAAAATCAATCATCAATTATTGCTCAAATAATCAGAAAACGGGAATTAGTTATGACCATGATAGGTCCAATATCACCTACAATTACCTGCGGTGGAGATAGAGATCTACGAGATTGGAACTCCAATAGTCTCCTAACGTTAGCATTTGGATGTTTGTGCCTGAAGAAAGGTAGTTTACATTGATAAGTATATTGACCGCAGACAGAAAAAATTGCAGGAATTTTATTTGTGACATATATATTGCAGGGGGAAATGTCATATCGAAACAGATATCATTCAATATATAAATATAATTTTCAAAATATAGTCGAACAATCTGTATGCAGAAGATGTATTATAATTTTAGGACAGGACTTCCATGGTCGTATATAACTTTCTTGGTCTATGCTCCTTCACCTAAATCCTAACTCATTTTCTCTAATGAAGATTTGCGCCAAAAGTAGCAATTCAGCTTTGAATCCCATACCGCTTGCATGATTACGAGACACTGCCACTGGAGCAATGACTACTCCTCTAATGGTCGTATATACCGTTTGCTTGTTCAATTTAAATTTTATTTCAGATAATTATGTTAAGAGATAAATATCTACTTTTTTGTTGTAATTTTTCACACCCAAGTTGCGTATCCCAATGACTACTCCTTTGACTTAAAAGATCATATTTCTGGACAATCCAAAAAGGATGATCAGTGAAAGCAGCGCCAAAAACCAGGAAAATGCTTCATTCCAAAGTACCTGGAAGAACAGATGCATCAACAATAACCGCTTCCAAAACACTGTTTAAGGACAAGAAATTTTTCTCATATATTGAATCAATGGTGACAGTGTTTGGCAGTTTCGTTCTCCGGTTATTCTTCTTTAAATGCTTGATAAATTCTAGCCTCTTCGTTGGAGCACCGATTCTGCGTTGCTCAATCCAAGCCTACAGGATAAAACCAATAATCAGAAAGCAGCCATACATCAAATAACGAGAACATCAAAACCAGCGCACTGGTTAATTGATTCAGAATACTGTAATGTGTTCGTTTCCTTCTCTCTACAAAAAAAAAAAAACAATAGGCGAAGATGTAGTACCACAGAGAGTTCAGAGAGCAGTATCGCAGGCGTAACGCCACTAGAATAAGCAACGCAAGTCTTGAGAATCCGATACACGATCCAGCTCCAGCCAGGTTGATCAACAACCGCACCATCACCATTTGGACCGGGATCTCCTTCGTCTTCCAGAAGCTCGGACCTCGCATATTCAATAAATCTCAGGAAATAATCTTCCTCCTCCTCCTTGCCTTCTTCTTGAGGTTGAAGATCGATGTCCATGGCAAAATCTTTCTCCATGCTGTGGCGGGAGTCAGGAAAGCGCCGTTGTCTCCTCTTTTCGCCTCACTGACCTGAAAATGGCGGTCTTTTGCTCCAGAAGAGGGACCGAAGAGCCACTTCGGCGCGATTTTCAAATAAGAAAAAACAGTTCGCTGTGCAATAGGCAAAGATAGGGCCCAACGGACCTAGCGCAGATTGCCACGTTGATAGGCCGAGCCCAGATTACTGCATTGAGCGCGTATGTTGATGGGCCTAGACATCAGAACTTGGGCTTTGTTTGGTCCACATTCTAATCCAGTCGGATTCGGATCGATCCTATTAACGAAGCACAGCCGCAAGATTGATCGGAGGTACGTAGAGGTGGTGATTTGCAACCCACCTAAAAATAGCCAGTTGAGTTAAAAAAAAAAATAGCCTATTTTAATATAAATTTTTTTCACTCGCACCCGTCAACCCACTAAAAAAGCATGCTAATACATTAGGTTGGCAGGTTAGCTCATTTTTTAAAAAAAAAATATTATTATTTTATTTATTATCAATTTTTAGTTTGGCTCTAAATTTTCTAAACCTAAACCTAACCTTCATCCCCTTGCTGGCTTTTTTATTATTTTAAATTTTATTATTTTAATTTTTGTGTTTAAAATAAAAAATGAAAAAAAAAAGTAGCGGGTTGACCGGTTATCTCGCTAACCTATTACAGGAGACTCGGGTTAATTAAATATCAACCTATCAAATAGGCTTTTTCAACCCACCCGCCTTCCTCAACCTACTACGGGTTAACCTATTTTTAGCCGGTTAACTCGTATTATCAACTTTAGAGGTAGCTAATATTGCCATGCATCCTCTATCACTGATGAGATTGCGGCCAATTATATGCATGCCATCTAGTTTGTGGGCAAGAGAAGTTGAGACTTGAGATGTAAGGCTGTATATATTTTGTGGGGAAATGACAACGATTATTGTCACGTGTAGTTAAATGAATGTATAGATGTAAAAATCAATAAAAGATTGATAAAAAAAAATCAATAAAAGATTGATAAAAAAAATCAATAAAAGATATGAACTCATGCAGTGAATGATGTGTGTTACTAGTTTAAATCTGAAAAATAAGCTTCAAGTGGCTTTCTAAAGTTTTAATATTATACTGCTCCAATCTTTAATATAAAATATAGTTAATTAATTTTAGTAGATTAAAAAAATTAAATAAATTAATTATGCCTAATACATGAACTAGTTGATTAATTTGAATAAATTAAAAATTATATAATATAAATTTATCTTAAAATATTAGATTTAATTATAAGTAACTGATTTACCTAATTTTTTTTATTCTATTTAAATTAATCAACTAATCTTATATTAAAAAATAGGGGTAATATGTGAAATGAAATATTTTTTTGGAATCTATATAGATGTGGTTGAACTAAATATACAAGCATCTCCCAACAAGATCTTAAACTTTGGTTGGGACTAACAACTTGTTGATACCATAAAATCTTATACTCTTGATGGGATGCAGAAATGACGACATCGCCATGTTCAGACTTTAAAAAGAGTTAGAAAATTGTAAGTACGGAAGCCTGTAAGGGCTGATAGCTAGAAACGAAACAGAAGTAGTTGAAGGGTTTGACCCAAAATAAACAATTAAGACTTTATAATAATTTATGAATAATGTAACTTTATATATTATATAATGTCCTATATAATACTATAAACACATTTTCTTATATGTTTATGAAATGACATAATTTATTATTTTATAATTATTATGACTGCAACTCTGCAAGTTTGAAAATATGAGTTGGACAACGTGACCTATGAGCATGGCCCCCATCCATGATTCCGTTAGTATATAAAACCTGCCAAAGCCCCAAATTTAAATTAAAAAAAAAATATGACTTAAATTTTAGTTTAATTTTTTTTAAATAAATAGTTATATTTATTTATAAGTATTTTTGAGTTAAACCATAATTTTGAATAAGCTACTGAAATTAGTTTTTAGAACAGTAAAATAGCTTATGGACTATCCAATTATTATATTACTCATATTTTTTTATACCCTCTCTCCTCTATCATTCATTATCTCTCTTCTCTCCTTTATCTTTTTCACCTTCTTCCCTCTCTCTTCTCTCTCCTTTCTACCCTCTCTCATCTCTTTTTTATTTTTTCCATCATCTCTCCTCTCTCATACTTTTAATTAAATTATACCCTTTTTAATAATTTACCAATATAAAAAATCATTCTAAAAATAAATATTTAAACACTTATTTATTCATAACTACTTTTTTTACATCAATTTTTCTGTAAAAAAATTTTTCATGTCTAAAAATTATTTTTTTTAGAACTAAATTAAATGGAAGAAGCCAAAGTATATAATAAAGCATTCATAACTTGTTGCCACTAGATATGCACATGAGAAAGAGAAGTTCTGAAAAGGTGATTCTTCTAGTCCCCATGCAGTCCCAACAGGAACTGTTTTGTGATCGAAGCAACAGCAAGAAAATGACTACTCATTTACATGTGGAATAGTTTCAGAAACACATAAATTTTTCTGCTTATTAAATCACATGTTCACTGGAATGCATGATTGTCAAATTCGTAGGGAAATGGATAAGTTCAGACACATCATCAGACACCTGAGAAAGAAACATTTTTTACTCAAAGAAATAAACCAGATGAGATAACTAGGTCAGAGAGAGAGGTTGTAACTTGCTGCCTCTGTCTAATGACATTGAAGCTATCTTATCATGAGAAGGTCGCCGGTTCAATAATCTCCCTCATAACTTTAAATTTAAGTGAGGAAAAAAAGAAAGAGGTTGTGTTAATTAACTTAATAAGTAATCTTGGATTTGAGCTTAAGTATGTGGTAGGTGCTTATGTACTGAAAATCAGATAAAGAATTGAATCAGTTAAAGTAACAGTTCAAACATCAAACAATAAATGATTAACTAAATCATAACTAAAATATATAAAAATATTCACGTATAGTTAACTTTAAAAAAATTAATATTTAAGTAAAAAATATTAATTCACAAATAAATAGACTATTTATATAAATTACACATAATCTAATAAAATATAATTAATTAAATACAAATTTAACATGATGTTATTTTTGAATTCAAAAGGGTGTAGTTCCAACTTAATAAAGGGATAATAAATATAAAATTTAACCCTCAAAACATTTGACTAGATTTATCAGGAAGTTGGTTTACTGATTTATTAACATGATTGCCCAACTTGGGCTGCGTTTTAATGCAATGAAAAAAAAGCACGTTGATCGAGCATAATACGAGATTTTTTAAATACAGAAAAATTAATAAAGAATTAAAAGAAAAAGAAAACATGGGAATATTCTGACAGTGCCATAGCTCCATGTTTTACGGTACTTTGCATAAGTTTAGAAATCTTCTGACGTCTAAAGTTGTGGCTGATGATGGGTGAATTCTGCAGCCACAAGCAATTATAATCAGAATTGACTAAAGCTATAAAGTAATGGAATGCGTTTAAGCACCTTACCTCTGGACTATTTATATCTGATTTATACAGTTTAAATTTAATATTTTTATTTTACATTTTTTAAAAGATTGATTTTAATGAATAAAGAATCTAGAATAAAGATAATATCTTAACTATTATTATTTTAAATAATTTTTTATTTAAAAAAAGTTAATTAAAAAATTAAATTTAAAAAACCTAGATAGGATGAGGTAATAGTGCTCATCAAAATGATGAGGCACTGGTAAATAAAGGAATTTGGGGCGGCCCTACCATCCCTGCACCTCATACTTAATTAGAAAGAACACAATAATATATATAATTGTCACCACCTTTCTCCCTTCAATGCCGCTTGTATTTTTCCGTAGATGTGCCCACATCGATTTGAATTGAATCTCATCATTGCTTTACTATTTATATAATAAATTTGAGGGGGGAAAATAAGATAGATTGAGCAGTAGGTTTAATCTGTCATTTATAAATTTATGTGCAGAGTTATAAATACTATTATGCGAGTTGTAAATACTATTATGAGAGTTATAAATACTATTAGCAGAATTGTAAATATCATTATATGAGTTATAAGCATTATTGACAGAATTATAAATACCATTGGCAAAGTTACAAATATCATTACAAGAGTTGTAAATATACAAAGTTAAAAAAAATACAATTTTGTCTTTTGTCTCAAATTTGCAAATGACTGTTTGTAACTCTGTCAATGGTATTTGTAACTCTTATAATAGTATTTACAACTCTGTACAGGAATTTATAAATGATAGATTGAACCTCCTGCCCAATCTATATTTTTTAAAATTCAGAGGTTCTTTTTATTTTTTTTAAATTCAAAAGGTCTTTAATTGTCTTTTCCCCTAAATTTTATTTTATAAATTTAAACCCTCAAAATCTAATTTTAATAACTCATCTCAGATATCAATATGCATAAATATAACATTTCTTAACAAAAATACTATTTATAATGCATACTTAAAATAATTTTTTTACACATACAAATTTTTAAAAATGAATTAAGCTTACCCACAATTTAAAGATAAGGTAAAATCCCCCTTCTTCTTAGGTGATACCAATATCGGGTAGAATGAGCTGTTTATTACCCTCAGACGTAAACTTAAACACCTAAAATTTAGGATATATTTTTAAATGTTATGACTAGAATTATAATAAAATAATAATTTTTAAAATTTAAATACATTTTAAATAATGGTTTGAGTCCATATTTGATAAAATGTATTATGAGTCTCTGTTTTTTTTACGGCAATTCCTTCACGTGGTTTCATTCATGGTTGCCCCCTCGATCAAATCACAGATCCTCCTAGACTATTCAAGTTTTGGAATTAGGAAATTTTACATCTCCTTAAAAAAATTAATAATAATAATTTGAAGAATGGCTATTATAAGAGTCCAGCTTTTTGTGATAAGCGGGGTTGGGTCCTACCCTTTCATTTCATGGCAGAAAATAGACAAGTAGCTCCATGAGTTTAAGTTAAGTGGTTCCAACTTCAAAGTCCAGATAGATAGATAGATAGATGACTAATGATATCTTGTGGCAAGAGAGAACATGAAACATTGAAACATTACTCGTGAGAATAGCCAGATTCCTATTTAGCATTAATTTGTGAAACAGAAAATGTTTTGAAATATGTATGCTTCAATATAAGGTTTCGTGTGAGATTTCTGCTCTCCCGCAAGATGCTTGATGTACAGAAAGTTTTTTTTTTCATCCACTATACTTCTATGCTTCTCTCATATTATATATAAAGTAGAAAGATTTTTTTTAATTATATTTATAGGATAAAAAGATAAATTTTTTATATAAATATATCATTATACTTTTTATTTACTATTATATTAATTTTATTTTCTATAGAGTATAATATATATTAAATAGGGATAAATTAAAATTAAAAAATTATTAAATTTTATAATATAGCTAATGAAGTTTAGAGTTTTTATTTGTCCATATAAAATATGTTATGAGTAATTTATAAATAGGATTAAAGAGTATATCATAATGAAATTTCATCACAATCATCAACAAATTGAATAACTTGATATCATCAGTTTAAATTTGATGGCGTAAACTTTAACTAAATACTCTTCTAGTCCTTAATGTATAATATAATTTGAAAATTGATATTTATTATAAATATAAGATATATATTTTTTAGCTATAAACTTTTTTTTTAATTTTTAAATCAATACTCCCTTAACAATAATCAAGTAAAAGAGGAAATAAGTGATTTAAAGAAAATGATTAGAGTGTTGTTGAAAAATATATCATATTAACTAATTTAACTAATTTTCTTAATCTATAATAATTAACTTAATTAACTTATTAATATAATTAAATTAGTTAAATATATTACATATTAAAGATCAGAGGAGTATCTGCGTAAAATTTATATATTAAGGGAATATGATCATATATCTAAATAATTTAAGTGATATACTATAACCCGTATATATACACAACTAATTGATATATCAAATTGATCGTTCCATATATATCAGTAATAAGCGATCACAAGAATGTATGAAGTAATCTCTAGCTCGTTCTTCATGATTGAAATAGGTACGAAAACGATTCCTTTAATAGAAAAACTCATCAACCCCTCCAAAACAAGTTTGTTTTCAGAGACAACAGAGTAAAATTAAGTAATTGGTGTTTGAGACTTATTTAATTATTTATTTATTATTAATACAAAGGCAACAATTAAATCATGCAAGATAATAGGTTAACTAATGACATGTAGCTCATATTCAGAGATTAACAAGTTCTTACCCTCTACATGCATAGTTGAGAGATTTATGGCGTCACTATGATAGTGTCCCTAATGAGCAAGCTAATTGACATAACTGTTAGTTTCCCTAGACATGTGATTAAAGGTGATAATCCAATAACGCATTGTAAGATGTTAAACTTCTTCGATCAAATTGATAAGCGGGTGATTTTGGGAGTGTTGATAGTTAATAAGTCTTCGTACTTTGATAGAATAGTTGGAAACTCCAACTTTTTTTGTGCCATGGTTTTATCTAAAGCTTTAATCCTTCAAGAATCCAATGATCTCCACAAATGCGAAAGACGTGACCAAGCTATTTAATGAAACCTATGATCAACAGAGCCATCTGTGTCCAATCTAGGGCATGTCTGGGAAATCCCAAATTATGGTTTCACAATAATTTTTACGCTAAACTCTTATCATATACTCATCTATAAAATCACTCTCAAAAAGCTAATATAAACACCCTCCTAATGATAATACAACCTTCTTGAGATGATCCCATTTCAGTGTGAGTTTCCCTATAATTTGAGTTTAGGACGTCCTTCTAAGTCTGGACCCTGACGTCTTCAATGATTCTTGGGGTGCTTAGAGCCTTTGCTAAAGGATATATTCTTCCCTTATTTTGATTTCTAGCTTTAATTTATTCTTCGAGTTCCATATAATGTAATGTAATCTTGCATATGTAGGCAAAGAGAAAGATAAATATTTTAGACTGTTTGACCAAGTTAATCTAAACCTTTCTAACTTGAGCACAATCTTGAATATGTAAAGATAGGAGTTAGTGGAGTTACATCCGAAAGGACAATAATTTTGGCTTATACCAAATACATTGATTTTGACGGAACATTGACTTATAAACAATTTTTTATTGGAAACATTTCTCTATTGAATTTCTTGGGAACTGGTACAATGTATGAGATATATAAACAACACTCGTGGCCCCAATTATTTTTAATAAAGAATTAAAAAAAAATGGTGTGTAGTTGTTATATATACTAAATGTGGGGAATAGGGAAGGTACCAAGGAGGTGTGAAGTGACAGAACACGGAAGTAGTAAAAAGGTGAAAATGATGACAAAGATTGAGTGAATCATATGGTAAGGGAGAGTAAGGGGATTTGCTAGTGATATTGGAAGCAAGGCTTTGTTGATATTGTCCTCATGAAAACGACTATTCCAAACATTGTCAGCCTTTTATTCTGTGAACACCAACTTCAGAGGACGATCCCCCACTTCAAGTTTCAACGCACGCATCATCACGATTCAATTACTCCATACATGCATACATACGCTGTAAATAATCATCTTGAGGTAAACAAAACAATACCCTCTACGTACAACAACACATCATCAATCAAGTATTTATTAATAGATATATGTATGTGTGTGTGAGTGTATAGGAACAAGGACGAGGCAGCAGGAAGAGGTAGCTGATAATAACAGGAAGAAGGGTTTCGTTTCGTATACCTACTTGAGAGGCCACAGAGAGAGAGAGATGGTGGAAGAAGTGGTGATAAGGGAATTCGAGGAAGAAAGGGATGTGAAAGCGGTGGGGAAGCTTGAGAGGAACTGTGAGATTGGGACTAAAGAGAGGGTCTCCATTTTTACCAACTTGCTCGCTAATCACCCTTTTTCTAGGATTGGCTTCTACCCTCTTCGTCTCATCTTGGTAACTCTCTCCCCCCCCCCCCTCTCTTTCTCTCTATGATCTATCTCTCTCCTGTTTCACACATATATATAATCTTAATTAATTAACGAGCTTAGTACAGGTGGCTGAGGTGGTAGAAAGTGGTGAGATTGTAGGGGTGGTTCGAGGATGCATTAAGACAATAGGGTCTCCTTCAGGATCACTCTTCAAGATAGGTTCTATACTTGGCCTCCGGGTCTCTCCTACTTTTCGGTATGCGATTGTGTATTCTACACTCATTCTCCTCTCCCCTACTAATTCTTAATTTTTAATATATAATCTATTTAATTAATTTAATTATAATAAATTAGTTAATATAATATATTTTTATAAAATATTATAATTATTTTTTTAACTATTATTTTTTTATATTATTATATTATTATTGATGAAATATCATTAGAGATAATTTTAAAAGAATAGATAAATATAAAAAATTATTTTATATTTAAAATTAAAATTATTGTAACCTTTTAGTTAGATTCTTATTAAGGACGGGGGTGATATATATAGACTTACTCACCATCACCCGCCTTTCGTTTTTTTATGAAAAATCTCCTTTCCCATCATTAGTCATATGCCTGTCCTTTTAGTAGGGAGGGATATTGTTGTTGAGAATAGACTTAAAACTTTGGAAGAATAAGCTTTGATTTCTTACTTTTCTCTTATCCTCCAATGAAAAGAAAATGAAATTTCTTTAGTTTTAGGCAAATGTACTCCTTTCTCCCCTAATTTAGTTTGATCCTTAATTTTTAAAAAGTATCTTTTGAGTTTTCTCTGTTAGTCAAATGATGGTTTATTTTTGTAACAAATATTTATTTTGAAAATTAAACTGAATAATGTTAAAATTTCAATATCAGTATATTTTTTGTTAAAGACATTATTAGGGTTAAAAGATTTAAAATATACTTTATAAAATTAGGGGAAGAAAATCAAAACCTTATGTAAAGTTAAAAATTAAAGGTACAGTTTTGTTTTAGTTTTATAATTAGTTGGCGAAACACACTTATTAATTAATATTCACTTTTTTTTGGGGCAAATTCACTCCTCTTCTTGCAATTTGACCTATTTGCATTTGATATGAATACCATATATATATATAGGAATTTTGTATTGTAAGATTTTTGTTTTGTGCGTGGGATTTCAACAACGTTATGACTTTCCTCACAACTAAAGAAACAAAAGATTTTTAAGAGTTAGGTCATGTTTTGTGGAGTAACTGATGATGGTGAATCCTCTTTAATTTTCTGTGAAGAAGAAAAGGGGTGGGACAAAAACTAGTTAACTCAGTTGAAGAATGGATGCTAAGAAATGGAGCAGAGTACTCATTCGTAGCCACAGAGAAGAACAACACTGCCTCCACTAACCTCTTCTCCCTCAAATGCCACTACCTCAACCTCACTTCTCTCCACATTTTCGTCCACCCCACTACTTTCCCTCACAAGCACATCTCCGCCGCCGACGGCAGACAGGTGAAAGTACAGAAGCTCAACATAGCCCAAGCCATCTCCTTGTACACCAGAACCTTAAAACACAAAGACCTATATCTCACAGACATGGACCTTATCTTGAAGGAGAAGCTCAGCCTCGGAACTTGGGTAACTTACTACAAAGACGATGGCAATTGGGAACTCGACAATGATAAAACTAGTAACAATGTTCCAAACTCTTGGATTGTGTTTAGCATATGGAACACATGTGAAGCGTATAAGCTTCAGGTTAGGTCAAAGTATAAACCGTTTAGGGTTTTAATTCACACGACTCTGAAGCATGCAAGAGAGAAGATCTTCCCTTGTCTGAGAATCCCTGTGAGCGACTCGCTCTCGAGGAGGAGGCCCTTCGGGTTTCTGTTCATATATGGGCTTTATGGGGAAGGAGACAACCTCGGAGAACTGATGGAACGTGCGTGGAGGTTCACGTCGAGGTTGGGAGAAAGCACGAAGGACTGTAAAGTGGTTATAACAGAGTTAGGGTTTGGTGTTCCTCTTGCGAAGCTTGTGCCTCAAACAGCTTCCATGTCTTGTATCGATGATCTGTGGTATGTTAAGAGGCTTTCAGGACAGAGCAGCGATGAGAACGAGGATGATGAAGTATTGATGAAGGGACAAGTGAGGAATGTGTTTGTTGATCCCAGGGATTTTTAGGTATCCACGACTAGGTTGACCAAAATGGCGTCTAATTAAGTTATAAATAATTTGGCTCTTATTTATTATATATGTATGTAATGTGTATATATAGGATGTTGTCTCTGCTAATTCAACCAAACGTAAGTACAATTTTCGTTATTATTAGTAATGATTTTGGCTCATGCAATTTTCGTACGTTGACAAAAATGTAATAATATAAAGGCTTTGCTTCCCCTTCATATCAATTGTAGTTTTATATAGAAAATATTATCCGTGATCATATTACACTCTTGTATTATCAGAGAAAGTTCTATTAGAAAGCACCAAACAATCTTTCACACGCACACACTGATCATCAATATCAACTTATCAATAACAACAACAACAAACCCTTATCCCATTAAATGGGGTCGGCTACATGGATTATACGACACCATTGTGCTCTATCAAAAATTAAATCCTTGGTTAAGTTATTGACCAGGAGATCCCGCTCAATGACTTCGTTGAGCGTTCTCTTTGGCTTTCTTCTATTCCTTTTAACTGGGCTCCATACGATTTGATCCACCCTCCTCACTGGCGCATCCCTTGGCCTTCGTACGTGTCCAAACCACCTAAGACGGTTCTCTACCATTTTCTCCTCAATAGATGCCACTCCAACTCGTCCCCGTATTTGTTCATTACGAATCTTATCTTTTCTTGTATGACCACACATCCATCTCAACATCCTCATCTCAGCTACCCTGACTTTATGCTCTTGCTGTCCTTTTAAAGCCCAACATTCACTCCCATAAAGCATTGCTGGTCTTATAGCAGTGCGATAAAACTTTCCTTTTAATTTATCTAGTACTTTCCGATCACATATAACCCCAGTAGCCTTTCTCCATTTAAACCACCCAGTTTGAATTCTATGATTAACATCATTCAAAATTTCACCATCCTTCTGTATAATTGATCCCAAATATTTGAACTTATCTATTTGTGGAATAACTTGATCTCCCAATTTGACCTCCAAGTTATTTTTAACTTGCCTTTTATCAAAATTACAATGCATATATTCAGTCTTGCTTCTACTCAGACGAAAATCCTTCGACTCTAAAGTACTTCTACATAACTCAAGTTTAAAATTAATCTCTTCTCTTGACTCTGCCACAAGAACTATATCGTCTGTAAAAAGCATGCACTTAGGGATTTCGTCTTGAATAGGCTTGGTTAGAACATCCACTACTAGATTAAATAAATAAGGACTCAAGGAGGATCCCTGATGAAGACCAATCCTTATGGGAAAATCCTTTGTTTCGCCCCCAGACGTTCTTACAGTAGTTGTTACCCCCTCGTACATATCTTTTATTGCCTTGATATATGTCATGCTCACACCTTTCTTTTCCAAAGCTTTCCAAAGCACCTCCCTTGGTACTCGATCATACGTTTTTTCTAAGTCAATGAAGACTATATGTAAGTCTCTTCTTTTGGTCCGGTACCTTTCCATTAACCCCCTTAATAAATGAATCACCTCTATTGTAGACCTACCCGGCATAAAATCACACTGATTCTCAGAAATATCTGTCTCTAATCTCAACCTGTGTTCAATTACCTTTTCCCACAACTTCATAGTGTGACTCATAAGCTTTATCCCTCTGTAATTTGCACAATTTTGAATATCCCCTTTATTTTTGTAAATAGGAACTAAAGTACTTTTCCTCCAGTTATCAGGCATTTTCTTAGAACTTAAGATCACATTAAATAGTTTAGCAAGCCACACCACCCCCACTTCGCCTAAACACTTCCAAACTTCAATAGGAATACCGTCAGGTCCAACAGCTTTACTATTTTCCATTTTCTTAAGCGCCTCTTTAACCTCGTCAACACGGATTCTACGGTAAAATGCCAAATTTGGTTCAACTTCTCGTGTTAAATCCCCGAGCTCATAACTCGACCCTCCTCCCTCGTCATTAAACAATTTGTAAAAATAGGTCTCCCACCGTTCTTTAATATCACCATCTGCAACTAAAACCTTGCCTTCTTCATCCTTAATACATCGTACTTTATCAAAATCCCTCGATTTCCTTTCCCTATCTCTTGCAATCTTATAAATCTTTCGTTCTCCCGACTTTGTCCCTAGCTCCTTATAAAATTTCTCAAAAGCTTTAAAACGAGCTGCACTCACCGCCTTCTTAGTTTCCTTCTTAGCTAAACGATACTTTTCCCAATTTTCAGTATTATTACATAAGTGTATAGCTTTGAAATAGTCTGTCTTGTTCTTAACTTTCTCTTGTACGTCCTCATTCCACCACCAAGTCTCATTATCTCATCGACCAAAACCTTTAGATTCTCCCAAAATTACTTTAGCAACCGTTTTGACCTTCTCAGCCATTTCCTTCCACATGTTATTAGCATTTTCCTGCGCCTCCCAAACCCTTTCATTTAACATAGTTCTTTTAAAAGTTTCCCTTTTCTCCTCCTTTAACTGCCACCACTTGACTCTTGTGTTTAAAACATGTTGACGTTTTTCCTTCTTACACTTAATACGCACGTCAAGGACCATTAACCTATGTTGGGTTGTCACCCCGTCCCCTGGAATCACTTTACAATTTGTACAAAGTCTTCTGTCATGACTCCTTACCAAAAAGAAATCAATCTGTGACCTGTGGATCCCACTCTTGTATGTGACCAAGTGCTCCTCCCGCTTCTTAAAGCACGTGTTGACAATCTTAAGATTGTAAGTTAAGGAAAACTCAAGAATAGATTGTCCTTCCTTATTAATCTCTCCAAAACCAAAACCACCATGAGCCCCTGCATATTGCCCTGCCTCCTTACCAACATGACCATTAAGGTCTCCACCAATAAAAATCTTCTTAGTAAGTGGTATGCTCTGAATCAACCCCTCCAAATCTTCCCAAAACTTTTCCTTAAGGTGTGCTTCTGTTCTCACTTGAGGTGTATAAGCACTAATAACGTTGATTGTATCCCTTCCAATAATTATTCTTAAAGATATAATTCTGTCATCAATCCTTTTCACATCCACCACATTCGTCTTCCACTCTTTATCCACAATGATACCAACACCATTCCTCGTACCTGTTTTACCTGTGTACCAAAATTTGAACTCATTGATTTTCCGAAATTTTTCTCCAACCCATTTAGTTTCCTGAAGGCACAAGATGTTAATCTTTCGCTTTACCATTTGGCCCACCACCTCCCACGCTTTTCCAGTCATAGTCCCAATATTCCAAGTGCCAAATCTAATCTTTCTCTCCTAAACTAGCTTCTTTAGCCGCCTCCGTCCATAAGAGAGCGGTAGCCCTTACTCATTTAACACTACATCCGGACGACGATGCAGCGGCCCTTGCTCACTTCTCACTGTACTAGAGCCATACAACGCGTTACTTACGGGCAACGACCTAGTATTAGCGTAATATCTTCGTATGTCCATGTTCATAAGATTCGACAAATTTTTACGTTGGCTGTCGGGGCCTAACACAACCCTCCCCCTTTACCCGGGTTTGGGACCGGCTACATGCATAAGCGGAGTTAATATCAACGTATCAATATATATAATAAATATAAGATATGAATAATGCAATTTAATTAATTTGTTCTTGTTCATCGTGCACTACAAAATACACATGCCGAGTATTTATTATATTTAATAATGAGTAAATTTGTAAAAATGAATTTGTCTCTGTTTTAATATATTTTTAAACATTTTCTAATTTCATTCATCTGTTTTGGTTTGGATATCGAGAGTTAAATGAATGAAAGAGAAATGAATTGTAAATTTCTTATTTTAAAATGATAACTATCCAAGCAAGCTTGCCCCTGTAGCTCAGTGGTAGAGCGTTAGTCTTGTAAAATGAAAACCGAAGGTCTATAGTTAGATGCGGCATAGGGGCATTTATTTGTTTTTCTTCTTTTGTACTTTCGGCCCCCACCCCGGCCCCACCATATTTTTTCCGCTTAATGAAAAAAGAGAGTAGATATTGTACCTGCATAAACTGGCCGAATGCTCCTACCACCACAAGGCAACACGTCAATGCTTCAAATCAATTAGATCTTTTACATTTATATATTTTGAAAAATCATGGAAAATACTAGCATGACTGAATTAAACTTGCATCACATCCTCTCTCTCTCTCTCTTTAATTTTATTTTATGGGCAGGTTTGATTTTGTTTTAAACCATGGGTTGAAAAAGATTTATAGTCTAAACCTTAGTTTAAAAAAATTTTAAAATAAATAATTATATTTATCTATAAATATTTTTAGACAAAACTATAGTTTAAAACTATGGTTTTAAATAAACTATTGAAACTAGCTTTTGGAACAGTAAAAGAACTTATGGATTATCTAATTACTATCCTACCCCTACTTTTTCTTATACCCTCTCTCCTCTCTCATACTTTTTCTTACACTTTCTCTCCTACTTTTTTTTACACCATCTCTCCTCTTTCCTTTCTCTTCTCTTTTTACTACCTCTTTCACCTCTCTTACTTTTAATCAAATCATACTATTTTTAGTAATTTACTAATATAAAAAATTATTCTAAAAATAACTATCCAAACATTTATTTATTCATAACTATTTTTTTATAAACTATTATCTAAAAATATTTTTCTATAAACTGTCTATAAATTTTTTTTTAAATTCTATCTAAATAGGCTCTATATCTCCTTCGAGATTACATATAAATAATGAATGTAAAAGAATCTGTATCACCAATCTAAAACGTGCTCATATTGCTCCCAGCACCCCACACAATGCTAACAGTGGAATGTGCGGTTTACCAAACTCCAATCTGTAGTAAGTTGCTATACCAGCAGGAAGTACTGGGTACGTCCTTTATCAAGACTTACCTAGAGGGAATAACATGTGAAGAAATAAGAATATTTCACCCAAAAAAAAAAACAATGGCTGCCATTAAAAAATGGCCTGATTATATTAGATTTAATTACAATCCTCACAGAGCTTTCAACAAATTCACCCGTAATATCAAGGCCGTGTGGGCTTTATTCCTTGCCAAAGTGTGGTAAAAATGTCATATCATCGATAATCTCATTATGTCATCAAGAAAACAAAGCTTGGAACAAAAATTGTGGATCACCTCATTCTATTTTGTCTACCAATTTGTCAAAATTTAAGGACAAAGGAGCCCTCGAACTGCTGAGGAATTTAATTACCACCCCAGCGCCGCTTCCGAAGTGGCCTGAGTTGCTTTGTTTCATCTGTTCCAACAACTGTCAAGCTATCATCAGGCTTCAAACTCTCTTCTTTTTTCAATGCAATAGGCTCCTTAAAGCGCTTTCTACGTTTCTCCATCTTAGCTAATGTCTCGAGAATCCTTTGGTTATCACAACCACCTACATTGTTATCCCGGTCATAGTTATTTTCAGTGTGAAGCATCCTCTTCTTCTCACTGCCGCCAGTCAGTGCTTCACCCTCAGAAAGATCCCTTCTGTGCATAGAAACCACCGTGCATGGCTCTTCTCTCACTATCTGACCTTCTCCAACCTTATCCGGAATGATATGAAGCCTTTTCCTACCAGTATGGTTACTCTCAAATTTTGCAGCTTTCTCATTATGGGATTTATATAAACCCATAGAAGTTGTCCGCTTCTTCTTGGCAATGCCCTGATCCAAGTTTTCAATCCTACCACTGAACATCAAACTTCTAGTTCTGGAACTTCTTCCATGAAACTGCAGAATCAGTCATGAGCACAGCACAGATTTATAACTTGGGATATCAAATAAAAACAAGAATAATTTCAACACATGTAACAAATTAAGGCCACTGATGCTGTACACATGCATTATATAATGCATAACAAGCGAAACAACAGCTAGAATGTATGATAGATGTAATTTACAGAGTTGGATTCTCAAAAGTAAACAAAAACTCAAAATAATGCTTATATGAAGAAACTACTAATTGAAGTTATAACATGATAGATAAGAACTTCAGAAAAATATGCCGAAACCACACATTAAAATTGACAAATTTGCCACATTGTCCAATCTACGAGCATAAACATAAGCTCAATATAAAACAAGATAATAATAACCATAAAACTATCTCTGCAAATTTATTGATAAATATGAGATGAATAAAAACACCACAAAACAATTTCTTCCTTTTTTCTGTCTACAGAAAGACCAATCCCATTATGAAAAATTACACAAGTCAAGATACATAGAGAACAAAAAAGCTGTCAACTTTTACACAGATCATCTGATCATGTAAAGCAGGATTCAAGTGCAGAAGAGCCCAGCTAATGAAAGCTTCCTGAATGCAAGTACTATAATTTAAATTCAGAAAAGCTAGAATGCTGTATCATGAAAGTAATAATAAAGTACTAAACAATATGAGGAACAGGGAAACATCTGCGACTAAAAAGAAGCCCCTCCCAGTCACTCTATCTAGAAAGGAAGTCCAACTGTCAGAGGCTAATGTCTTAATAACTTCGACAAACTTCATATATTTTCTGTGTGCTTGACCAAAGATTCCCTCTAACTTACCCTGATAGTAATAACGAAATTCAAGCACATTACTACAATTGTACAAAAGAGCAGAAGCCAACATATATAATAGTGGAGAAGAAAACTGTAGAACACAGCACATAATTGGGAGAGTGAGGATGGTAGTACAGTGGATTGAGATAAAGTTAACAAAAAGAATTAAATTAAATAACCCAACAGATGTGGAGTAGCTCATAGGTACAAGTATAGCAGTACAGGTTCTTAACAATAGGTTCCCCAAGGTTACCTTTCCATCCCCTTTAACAAAGTCAATTGAATTCCAGCACTTCACTTGCTTGCGCATATCCCTACAGGTAATCTTATAGAATCTTTTTATACAATTGTCACTACCTCTCCTTGGCATATGTAAGTAATCATGCTGCAACTGTATATCATCAATTTCCATCTCATCATGCAGAGATTCATATCTTGCATGAGTCCCTTTATGCCAAGACGTTTCCTCATAGGAAAATGTTTCCTCATCAGCATGAAATGCATCATGATGCCTTAAAATAACATCATTCTCAATCCAATCCAGGACTTGAGATGGAGAACTGTATCTTCTACTCCCCAAGTCACACTCTTTTGCAGGATGGATTATAAAATCTTCATCTTTTGAAGCATCAATATTATTACAATAACAGTCACTGCCTCTGCCATCTCTAGCATGTTTACGCCTCCCATGACCTCTAAGATATTCACTTACTCCTGTATCATACACATAGTTTTTCGGTGAATCTGGATAAAATTGTCTACAATAGGGCAAATTTGAAGTCTGATGACAAGCGTACTCCTGACATTCATCCTCAATTCTCCCAGACCATAAGCTGTTTAATTCTAATGAAGACCTGACATGATGTCTTGCCCTTCTGACATATCTATTTGGTTCTAGAAACTGATGTTCATATTTACTATCTAATGGTTCCACTTCTCTCTCAATAGAAGTGTTATAGCTTCTGTCTATGAAGTCAAGCCCGCACACATTAAACCAATTATCTTTATCACTGTTTCTGTCCCTCAAATAGGGCTTCTCATGCTCTCTTCTCCTCTGAATATTCCTCTCCTTGGCAGGGAAAGAGCAATGTTTTGACATATTCCTGGACTCCCTATAGGACGGAGGACTCAATTCATCAGCAGAGTATCCTCCATCAGCATGATACCAATCTTGTTCACTGCCATCATTATCCTTCTTCGCAGTTCTACGTTCAAAAACATAATCCTTCTCATCCCAGTCCCTTCCAACATCTTGGTTTGCATGCCGTCTGAAGCTGTCATGATCTTCCCGATAGCAGTATCTAGTGTGAACCGTATCATCATTGTAATGGTAGGATTGTTCTGTTTCCCCATAACATGAAACATCTCTTCTCGTATGACCACCATAATCTTGCTGTTGTACATTCTGCCTTCCATGATTAAAAAATTCGCGATCAAGGAGAGACAGCTCCCTAGCACCAGAGATGGGCTTGGAGAAGACGTCATATTTCTTACTGAATTTACGCAGTTTAGAACCAGGGTCATGGCTATGGCTTAGAGGCCTCCATTCTTGTCGAATTGGACCCCTTTTTCTTGAATAATAATCCATATTTTCTACTTTTCTGTTGAAACTGCCGTTCTTTGGGATCTTACCATCAGATGACACAGACTCTTTTAAGTCTGTAGTAGATTTTTCCAATTGCCTTCTTTGGCTGTGCCTTATCTCATTGTCAGCATGTACACTGTTTTCAGATTCACCGTCAGAATAGGAAGTCAAGCTAAGGTCGTGGTCACCAAATGATAATTGTGATTCAATCAAGCATTGATCAGTGGTGCAAGTGCCTAAGTCAATTCCTTCCTCTGCTTTTAACTCATCTGATGCTTCTGCAGTACCTTCTGAACGTTTCTCCATCTGATCCTGACGTTCATTTTTATCAACACCAGTAACTGGATCTCTTCTGCAAAATTCAGGGTCCTATTATCAAAATTATTTTACAAATGCTTAGCTCCAAAAGAGAACATTTAATTAAGAATTTAAGTAATAAATTCATGTTTCCAATAAAGGAGAAAAAACTATAATTGCATACAACCAAAGATAACCGTCAGTTAGTGAATAACAAATGCTAACAACTAATTAGAAGAAAAGATTATCTACATAATGTGAATTACCTATTAGTTTAGGATGAAAATTAATGCAAGAATGTGCTAGCATTGCGTATTATTCCTTTCAATTACTTGGGAACAATCTTAGCACAAAACTGAAACTTGAGGAGCTCTAAAGGTAAACATTTCTAGCCAATGCCTAGAAAACTTAACTGATCATGATATATTACTAGAATGATGGCATAAATATGGAATTTTAATTAGAGAACTTCTTTTTTCACTTTTCTATTGGAATACTCATAGGTGACCTGCCCCTGCCATCTATGTTATAAATAACCAAAAATAAAAAAATGTTCCGCACTCATGTCAGCTTAGTGACGAGCTTGTATATTTGCAATTCAAAGGATCTTGGTTGAACTGGGCATTCCTTCACAAGATTTGTTCATGATTACATGGGGGCTTTAAACGTAGCCACATCACCCGCCAACAAAATCAGTGAACTTACCAGTTCATTGGTTTATTAGAAAACTAGCCAGTCCTATATTATTTTTAAAACTGTCCTATAGATACTAATTTTGAAAGAGCATAAGCCAAAAATAACAAAAGAAACAAGCAAGGAAGGGGAAAAGGCCATAAAAAATTTATAAATACAGCCACATATTTTCAAGCTCTGATTCAAGAGATGATGCCTGATTCTCAAATTTCACATACTTACCTGTACTTTGAACATGGAAAATACATAGGGGAAATTAAAACATATGTAATTCCTAGAATACTCAATAACATATATTAAATAAAAAGGAATCACTAGAATTCAGAATCTGAAAAACTGCAGACCTTTCCTCAGTGGAAGAGTCCTCTGAATTTTTAGCATCTTCCAATGGCTCTTGGGATAGCTCATTGTCATGTTCACTGACAGAACTGGGAATATTGATGTTATTGCCTGCACAAAACTCCCCCTCTTCAGATAACTCTTGCACATTGCCATTGCCAGAACCAGAATAACCATCAGCGGATTCGAGCACCTTGATCTGCTCAAAACCCACCCAAGTTAATCCAAAGATAAATGGCAGCTAAAGCACAAGAATTTTTGGAAACTTAAGGGTAAACACCTGTATCACTACATCAGAATCCCTAATGCGTGGACGCCTTACATCCATGGATGGTTGGCGCTCAAACATGCTCTCCTCAACCTGAATTGCCCTACCTTTTGGCTGAATTACCAAAAGTTGGTCAGTAAAAGAGCCCAAACATGTATTTGAATGCAACAGTTGAGAAGATAGCTTAAATCAATGCGTAAAACATCAAAGTTGGATGTAATTAGTAGCTGATATCATCATACCAGTTCGCATCCTATTGAAGGAGAAAGTAAACCCCCTGATACAGCTTGTTCAGTTTTCTCTCTCATGTCATCCTGAAATATTTTGCCAGGTAAAAAGGATAGGTCAAGTGACGTTTAACACAATAACAAAACCTGTAAATCTATTAACCATTTTTCTACACGAATCATCACACACCAGATTAACTTTTGAAGACTCATTAACACCACTACCAGTTTGCATAGATGCTTCCCAAAGTTGCTCCTGCATACAAGTGTACGATTCTTTTAAATAAGCTTTGCAAGAACCTTCAAATGAAACAAAATGCCAATATTTTATCCACAAAAGCATTAAACTTTGATAAATGAAGGTAGCAGACACTATTGTCTGCTAAAAGGGGTATGCATCAAATTAGTGTTAAAATTTGATATTCTTGAAACACAATTTACTCACCAGTGATGCACAGTAGTGCTTCCAAGTGTTCTCATCAAAACCAAAATTGAAATAATCTGTCATGTCAACTCCAGGGGTCCTCCATGGCTTCTCCTCTAACGTATCAATGTTCACATCAAAGATACTCCTGTTATGGGGGAAAATAGAATGGAGGAAGTTAAGATATTTGATGCCAAATAGAACATAGCATAAATTTTCTTTTTATTATTGTAAAATTAAGAATCATGTTTCATAACCATAAACCACAAATAGTATCAATATGTATAACACTAACCAGTGCCAAGGAAGATATGATCCATATCCACATTGAACCACCATTGGATTTGCCGCAGCACGTATGTGAGCAATGTGGGAGGAGCTTGATACCTGTTTCTGGATAGATGAATTACCACTGCGCCCACCTTTAGTAAAGGGAGAAAGGTACGAAACCAGCCCCATAGACTTGCTGACTCTTTTATTGTTCTCTAATGCTGAACCTCTCCTAACATACTACAGAAATGAATATAAATGAGGAACAAAACTTGAACGCCTTGAACATTAATCTCCTGTGTCAGTTGCAAAACTAATGCCACAAGGACCAATATGATGGAAGATAGCAGGCAAAATAGATTGTAGACCTTTGATTGTGAAAACAGAATAAGGTCAGCAGGAAAAACATCGTGTTTTCATTTTAGGTCACAAACCATGGTAACCATGGTTTGGGAAAAAGCTACCCAAACAACCTCTTCTTTCCACAATCAATTTTTTCACCAAAACCATAGGCTATCCAAACACTCATTTTTTTCTAGAATCTATTTTTCTACCAAAACCATGGTTTTGGCATAAGTTAGGGATACCAACTTTTACAAGAATCAATTTTTCATAATCTATTATCCTCAAAATCTATTCTACTCAAAATCTATTCTCCACTTTGAATTAACCCATAGACACACGACCTCAAAAATAGGCAGTTACTTTCCTTATCAAAATCATTCTGTCAAATTATGAGTTTTTTTTTTTATAATGGATAAAGAAACTGAATTTAGCTCTAACTAGTTGAGGGGCTAATGTGACGTGTGTCCTTGATTTAGTCAATAGTCATTCATCATAATCTTTTGACTTACATCTTGTTCAAGTATCATGCTTGTTATCTAAATCAAATCTAATACACGCTGTTTACGGGGGGAATTTTCTATATATAATTCATGAAACCTAACTTGTTTTACATTTTGCCCTATCCAACTCCACCTTGTGGGATAAGGGATGTTGCTTGTATTTCGTAATTACAAACAGTCCATAAAGAACTACTACCTTATGGTGAAAAAACTGTGATTTGTATACTCCTTTCAGCCCACTTCTATTATGAACTCCAAGTCCATTGGAACTCACCAGTTCCGCTCCATCAGCCAGTTGATCTCCGCACTTCCCATTCTTGCCCAAATTGCCCCCGTCAGTTAGGCCTATAGCTTCATCACTGTCATCCTCATCATAAGCAACCTCTCTCACGACTCCCTCATTCCTAACACCCCCCACTGGAAAACACGGGCAATCCTCATCATTCAACACTATATTCAAATCATCCTCACTATCACTTCCAATATAATCATCATTCATATCCTTCTCGTCATTGGACTCCGAAACCTCGCCACCAGAACGTGTCGATTCGCCGCATTCAGCATCAACTTCCACTGCGTTGGAGACAAAATCCTCATTAAGCTTGGCATCTTGACTCTTCGTAACATCACTATCACCATCGTCTTCGGGTTCTATGTACAACCGAGCAAAATCGGGCATGCCATCAGTAGCAGAAGTCCTGTGGACTTCAACATCAGCATAAAGTCCTCCAAAATCATCGTCAAAGTCTTCCATCTCTATCTACAAAATTCAGAGACAAGGTAAAGGTAATATTAGGAGCTTTGAAAGATTAGGATCTTCCATTCAAGGGTGATGAGGTTGAAGAGCTTATAGGTCCCTTCCTGGTTTAAAGTAAGGAAGCAGTGAAGTATGCTCACTCCCACTAAATATCTTTGAACCAAAAACCCCTGAGAGCTTAAACCCTAGCTAATGAAATGGCGAGGCAAAACCATAAAACTAAAATTTTGTCATTTTTAATCCGAGGCTAAAAAGTGACCTCATCTTTCTATTCTTTTCTTTCCGAGGTAAATTATATATATATATATATATTAATTTTTATAAAAGATTCGAATTATATTATTTTTAATTTTCAAATTTGAATAATAATAATTTTATATATATAAAAATTAATAAATAAAAAAATTAAGCATTTATTTCAATAAATTATATTTTCAATAAAATCAATATTATTTTTGCAATAGTTTAATCATATTTTAAATTCAATATATTTGTGTATATTTTACAATTAAAGAGAAGTTTATCCAATTGAAGTATATATTAAGAAATTAAGAAATAGAAAAATAATTCATTTTTGTTGATAAATTTATATAAAGTTCTTTTATCCTTTCTTTTTTTACCAGTAATTTGCATAAAGTTCATAGACGATAGATTAATAGACAAGCACTCCACAAAATGTCAGACAATTTAAATCCCAGATAATTTTAATTTCTATATCATTGTATTCATACATGCATATTTGTTTATAAGCTTTTAAATTCTTGCATTGTTGTTTGAATGAAGATGTTAGGATAGTTATACTAGTTTAAATAAATTGAAGTTATAGTTTTTGAAAGTTAATTTTCTTATGTATTGATTTATAAACTTTAACTATCAGTTGAATCAGATTTTAGACTATCTCATTCTTTTTCAATTTATAATAGAGTAAAGTATTCAAATCAGAATCTCATAATGCATCTAAAAACATAATCACAGTTTCTTTAAAATGTTAAATGCCAATTCATCATCTATTGCCAATCCAGCCTAGGACCTTAAGCCAGAATCACTTAAATCCCCAATAACATATGCACATTGGCAAGCTGGTTCACAACAGGAATAGATCATTTGAGTCAGAATATGAACATGCTCATGAAAATGAGAGAAAAACAAGTAAACGCGTTCATAAAAGCCTACAAACAAAAGGCAGCATCTTGATGGTAGATATTGCCCTGCATAATCCTGAGTTCATTGTTTCCTCTTACACAAGGTTAAAACAAAAGGGCCAAGGAGCAGAAACAAAAAAGCTCCTTTTTTGGCCAATATAAGCTCCTAATATTACTTCATTCTACAAAAATGACACTAATGGTTCCTAATCCTTATATTATCTTCCTTTCTGCTCAACAATTTGAGAAAAAACTAAACTGGGATCATCAATCCCATCGGTTGTTGCACTTGTACTCCCTTCTCTAATGTTGAAATTAGCAATAGCATTCTGAATAGCATAAGCGTTGTTTGCCTTCTCTTCTGCTGCATGTTCCCCTCCATCTGGATTCTCCTGCAGCTGAAGTGCAAACTCAAGGTTCCACAACACATCACCCATTGAAGGCCTTTCAGGTCCTTGGTCAGCTATACACTTCAGGGCAGTGTCCACAAATTTCATCAAACTCTTGGGGTTGATTTCACCTCTAAGTTTTGGATCAATGATGCTCTCCAAATTCCCCTCCCTTTGACACATTAAAGCCCAATCTGCCAGGCTTACTTGTTCTTTAGGCAAGTTAGGATCTAGTGCAGGCCTTGCACAAATCACTTCAAAAAGAACCACCCCAAAAGAGTAAACATCAGATTTTTCTGTGAGTTGCTGCCTCCTGAAGTACTCAGGGTCTAAGTATCCAAAGCTACCTTTCACAATTGTTGTCACATGGGTTTGGTGCAGATTAGGACCTGTTCTGGACAGCCCAAAGTCAGATACTTTTGCTACCCATTTATCATCTAATAGTATATTTGTGGTTTTAACATCCCTGTGAATGATGATGAACTGGGAACCTGTGTGAAGATAGTGAAGCCCTCTTGCAGCTCCAATGCAGATTTTGAGCCTCTGCTTCCATGGTAAAGCTGGCTTATTGCTTTTGTATAGGTGTTCTCTTAGAGTTCCATTGGCCATGTAATCATAAACTATGATCATTTCACCATTTTCTTCACAAAACCCAATTAGAGAGACTAAATGTTTGTGTCTTAGCTTTGAAAGCAATTCAACTTCAGTTTGAAACTCCAAAACTCCTTGCTCAGAAGTTGGGTTTGATCTCTTTATAGCCACATTGGTCCCTCCATCTATGACACCTTTATAGACTTTCCCAAACCCACCAACACCAATAACCTGCGATTCGTTGAAGTTCTTGGTAGCATACCTGATCTCTTGTAATGCAAAGTGTCTACATAATCCTTGTCTCAATGATGAAAGAGTACTGCTACAACCAGAGAAAGTTGATTTGCTAGCTGTTGTTTGCGAATTCCCATATACAGGCAACCAACTCCTAGTAACAGAATCATTCACATCATCTTGCCTTCTCTTCCTATAGGCAACAAAGCACATAGCAGCAGCAAAAGCAACCCCAACAGCTCCTCCAGCAACCCCTCCTACGATTGGAGCATGATTTATTTTTGAAGGGATAAATTTCTTTCTAGCTTCATCTTTAAGAAGCATATCTGATGGTGTAGGATTACGCCCGGCTAAATTTCTATCATCGGAACTAACCTTAAAAATCTCCAATCCATTAAGAATAACATCATAGTATTCTGGTTTCTTTGAAACAGAAGAGTGTAAAGTGACCCGTAAATTTTCATCACCAGGTCCATCAGTGACATAAATTGCATAGTCTTTGTAAGTGGGAACCCCTTTTGAACCTGTCCATGCTAAAACATCAGCAGTTTCTTGTGCCGTTTGATTATTAACATAAATATCAAACACCCTTTGGTTAATCTTGTCTAACTCCAACTCACAGAAATGAAGCCTCACAATATAAGTAAAGTTTGGATCAACATGAAACACCCAAGTGAGATTGTAGCTCTGGTTGGTATTATCATTTGGACCAATGGTTCTTGCAAAGCTATAAACATCTAAAGGGGCAATGGAGTGAGGCATATCAGGAGGATATTGAATCGTCACATTCTCATCGGCCCCAGAAGTGACCCAACTTCTCACTCCAAGCAAATAGGGGGTATCGTTGTACCATGTCCTGCTCAAATGACCAGAGTCCTTTTTGGGTTCTATGAATTTTCCTCCAACATTCAAACGAAACATAGTCTGCAACGGCCTGCGACCAGCATCAACAAACCGGTCAGTGGAAACCAACTTGGCAGGAGGCTTGAAAATCTCAGGCATAGAGACTATCTCAATCCCATTGACAAAAGCATATGATCCATGGTGCCTGAAAGAAGGTCTGAAGGTGATGTTGAGTTCACCAGATTGAATTGGTGGAAGAGAGTATTCTTTGATGAAATAGGCTTGTGTTAAAGCTTGTGCTGTAACGAAGGAACTGAAATTGCGGAGGAGAGTGATGTCATTTGCACGAACTGCAAAATAAGCATCGGAGGGATCAAGGCTGCTATATTCTGAGGGGTAAAAATGGAGTCGAAGCCAGTGGCTAGTTTTAGAAGAGACAGGAAATCTGTATGTGGTTGGGGACGTGAAGATTCTCGCGGTCATGTAAGGAATTTGGGAAGGAAGAGAAGGGTCTTGGTATTGTGCTGTTGAGTTTATTGTGTTAGTTGAAGAGGTTAGGAATCTATAATCCGATCGCCATCTTCGCCCGTGATTATCTACGCCCAAATTAGATGGAAGACCACAAGAAATGACAAAAGAATCTGAGCCCGATGAAGATTCCGAACTGGAATTCACGATCAAAGATGCGACCATAAGAGAAAACAAGGTATGGGTATTAGATCTCATGGCTTAACGAGACATCCGTGAGAAGAATTTCAGACAAAAGGATAAAAACTGTATCTGAGAGCGATGGACGTACGTGCATGGTAGGCTTAATTTAATCGCGATTACAATGTCGATAACATTAATGGGGAAAACGCAGAAATTCAGAATAATCTCGGAGGAATTTGCCCCAACCCCCTAGAGAATTGGAGAGATCGTGAAAGATGGGGAGTGTAGGAGAAGAAGCCAGAATGGCGTTAGATAGATAGAGAAGTTATTCTTAATTCTAATAACTGCTAATCTCTGAGTAACAGTATTATACGTATTATATATGGCCCTTCATATATAGGCGTTTCTACAGTTGAAATTTGAATTAATATATCCACTCTCTTGACCCGTCCCATTGCTGATCCATTTTTAATGGTTTTCTTTTTCTTCTTATCATTATTATATTGATAATTTTGGTTTATTGCTTGAAATTTAATCAAGTGAATTTTTGTTTTTTCTGTATGGGAAACGGTTCATCGAAGCCATCAAAATATAGAAAGTAAGATAAAGGAGCTAATTTAGGTTGATTCACTCAACCCCACTTTAGTTTAATGTGAAAATTTGACTCATCAACCTACTTAATTTAATAAAAAAATTAACAAACCCCCCTTCAACACATTTATTATTATAATGTCTTAAAAATAGAAATAAAATTATATGATTCTGAAGTGTTAAATTCCAGCAATAACCTTGCCTTGTATGTCCTGCATCAGCCTTGCTATTTCTCTTGTCTTGGATGGAGGAGAAATATTTCATATTAGATTGGTCCAAAATTACTAGGGTAAGCAAAATGCCCATAGCTTGGTGAGCTCGTCCGGGGCCTGCATAAAAAATATCCTATTCAACCCAGTAAAAAATAGCTCCATATAAAATAGACAATTTCGAGTAGGGTCAATATTTGGGCAGGGCAGGGTCGGGGATCAGGTAGGGGTTACTGCCTTGCCCATTTGGCTCTGCCCAATTAGTTACTGTTTTACATATCAAAATTTGTAGATTATATCATTTTACATAGAACGAATATGATGGATACTAATGACTAAAGGGTAATTTTTATAAATATGAATAGTCAAGTAGATAATTACATCCTTTAAAATTTATAATTAAATTCATTTTTTCTTTTTTTTTTAAATTTTGCTAACCGTCATATTTTTTTCAAATACTTTATCTTTGTCAATTTTGGAGAGATTGATGTAAAGTTACAATTGTAAACTACTTAGAGTTTAAGGCTTTTTTTTATATGCGAGGGATTTCAAAACTTTAATTACTATCTTTTTATTGTTTTATTCTTAGTGGATTATAAATATTATTTAACTCTTGAAGATATATGAATATGGTATTATTTTAGAAGTTCATAATTGTAGATTTTTTCCCACAATATGAGCAGAGCATCACGATTTGGGCATGCCCAGCTAGCCCATACCCAGCCCGAAATGGTTAGGGCTTTTACCGGGTAGGGCTAGGCATCGGACTGTAAAATATAGTCTATGCTTTTTTCGGGCAGAGCACTGGGCAGGAAAGTTGCCCTGCCTAACCCTGCCTATGCACACCCCTACAAATTACAGTGCGGTATCATTAATATAATTTTTATAGTTTTATTTATAGATTCCATAAAATTTATTTTTGGACCAAAATCAGGTATATTTCCTGTTCACGAATGTATTTTAACCAAATAACTCTACGCCTCATGAAATTTCTAAATCTCTTTTCTCACAGAATGAATCTTTTTCCGACGAACAACTTCATTTGTTTTTTGGCCAAAGAAGAACTTCATTTTATTCCAATAGGTGTCCCGAACTTTGTTTGATTAGTTTCTTCATTTTATTTATGCATTATTTTCTAATTTGCTGATTAATTCTATACTTATACTGTTTCTTCTTTTGTAACTTCCCCTTCCTTATCTGGCTAATGAAAATTAAAAGGTTACATTACTTATTGCCATGAATTGTATCTCAAGAGTTGATTAAGATATGATTTAGTTGAAAGACATCAGTCTCTCTTTGTGATTTAGATAGAATATGTATTATATTCCCGAAACTTGGTTTTTTGAGTTACAACTTGGTTTTTTGAGTTACAAACTTTGTTTTATTTTGTTATATATATACATATATATAAAACACATCACTTGTCAAATATTGCTTTTAGGCTGATAAGTTTTTTCATATCTGTGGTGTCCCTACTATTCTTTAGTACCTATTTAAGTGCAAACTAGAAAATAATCTGTTTGTATGTTATCATATCTTTGTTTCATCAAGATGACAACTGGACAACTGTTCTCCCGCAATACACAAGCATTATTTTACAACCACAAGCAACTTCCTATCCAGCGGATGCTTGATTTTGACTTCCTTTGTGGTTTATACCAATTCTTTTCATCTTCTAGTTTGTTTCCTGTGGTATTCCTCTGGAGTGGACAGACTACAACAAATTGGACAATTGCATATTTTTGTTCTTATTTTGAATGAAGGCGCCATTTTTTTATAGGTAAGGAGACGCCATCAATTGCTGGAATCATTAATCCTGGTTCTGAGGGATTCCAGAAGCTCTTTTTTGGTCAAGATGAAATTGCAATCCCAGTGCATTCTACGTATGTGTTGTTTGTTCATTTCTGTTTGCAGTCTGTCTGTCCTTTACCTTAGATTTGGATTTGGAGGCTTGAATGTAATCAGTCAGTGCTTTTTTCTTCATTTCAGTGGGCTTCATTATTTGCAAAGTACTGCTAAAAAATTAGTAATCAGCCTGTAGGAAATGATATATGTGTTTGACTGAGTGTAAAATGCTCACAGCTCTGCGCTTGCCTATTTTGCAGCATTGAAGCAGCTTGTGCTGCACATCCTACTGCTGAAGTCTACATCAATTTTGCATCATTTAGGAGGTCTGTGTTTATTATATATTCTTTTATGACTTGATGTGTCTCAATGCACTATAGGCTGATAATGATTGATATATTTGCAGTGCTGCTGCTTCATCCATTGCTCCATTGAAGCAGCCAACAATTAGAGATGTTGCTAGTATTGCTGAAGGGGTGCCTGAGTCTGACACAAAGCGTTTGATTGCATATGCCCGGTCAAACAATAAGGTGAGAAGAGAATGGAAATTCATGTTTCTGCAAACAACTGGCTAAAGAGAATTAATTTTTCTGCCAATTCTATGGTAGGTTGTTATCGGCCCAGCCACCGTGGGAGGTATTCAAGCTGGTGCTTTTAAGATAGGTGACACGGCTGGAAAAATTGTAATTCAATGCAAGCTGTACAGGCCTGGATCTGTGGGCTTTGAATCTAAATCTGTATGTAGTCATTCCTTTTCCTTTCTTCGCATTGCTTGATATACCTTTTCATCTTGTACACATTCTGAAATTTCCCAAAATACTTCAAGTCGTGGGCTTATGTTGAATGTGTTTACAAATATGCACTTTTTCCTTGGTCTATTCATGCTTGTTCTCTACTCACAACACCACTCAGAACTTAGAGCTCCCACATTGTGATGGGCTTGCTTTATTTCCTCTGCATCTGTAGCAATAAATGAAAGACATGGGCTTAGAATCTTGTGGTGTCTATTTCACTTGTCCATCATGATTTAATTCCTAAACTCTCTGAAATCAGTTTGATAGTGTAAACTGCTCTCTTTCCCTAAGAGATACTCAAATCGTGTAACTCTTATAGTATGAAATATTGAAATATAGTCAAATAATCATCTAGATTTGGATATTATTTCTTTTTGCGTCAAATAATATCTACTATTCTGCTTCTGAGGGGAGACAAACTTGATGGACTGTAGGGTGGGATGTCCAATGAATTGTACAACACTATTGCTCGGTAACAGATGGAATTTGTGAAGGTATCAGTGTTTCAATTTTATCTTTCTGTATTCCTTAAAGTTATTGTTGAGTTATAACTTGTTTTGCAATAGGCATTGCGATTGGAGGAGATGTTTTTCCTGGTTCTACACTTTCTGATCATATATTGCGGTATAACAACATACCCCAGGTAAGCTGTTGTCTCTCTCTCTCTCTCTCTCTCAGGGACAGCATATCATGTCTACAATCTATAAGCAGCCGGTGAGAATTCAAAGAATTTAAGTTTCTTGTTACTCAACTGTTTAAATTTATTTTGAATCTCAGGTTCAAATGATGGTAGTACTTGTGGAGTTGGGTGGACGAGAAGAGTATTCTCTAGTGGAAGCCCTAAAACAAGGGAAAGTGACAAAAACAGGTGTAGCCTGGGTCAGTGGAACCTGTGCACGACTCTTCAAGTCTAAAGTACAATTTGGGCATGCTGTATGTTGTTTCTCCATTATCTTTGACTAAGTTCTCAATTAAAGCATTTCTTAAGAGGACAACATTCCTAATGCCTCTTGGCCCTCATATATATATATATATATCAGGGAGCTAAAAGTGGTAGTGAAATGGAGTCTGCTCAAGCGAAGAACCAAGCACTTAGAGAAGCTGGAGCTGTTGTTCTCACTTCATATGAAGCTTTTGAAGCTACAATTGAGGAAACATTTGACAAATTGGTTAGTTTGCAGTATTGCTTTCATCTCGAGCTTTTGCTATTATAAATGTGAGCCTTGTTACCCTCCCCAAGATCCCAACCCCTAAAGAGAGCAGTGCTTAAAGAAATTTATCTAGTTTCCTTCGTTGGCTATAATGCTTTTGGCTAACACTTTTATAGGTAGAAGAAGGGGAAATCACGCCAGTGAAGGAGTTTACTCCTCCAGAGATTCCTGAGGACCTTAATACTGTAATTACGAGTGGAAAAGTCCGTGCTCCTACTCCATATTATTTCCACCAACTCTGATGATAGAGGCATGTTGGGATCCATCTTCCATTGATTCTGTAATACGGTATTGTTTTTTGTGGCTTAGACACGATAATTGAACTAAAGTTTCCTCCCAAATTTTCTGCAGGTGAGGAGCCATGCTATGCTGGTGTTCCCATGTCTAACATTATTGAAAAAGGTTTGGGCGTAGGTGATGTTATATTTAAACGCAGCCTTCCTCGTTATTGCACAAAATTTATCAAGGTAGGTTATTGATAACCATCTTTTCTCTTCTGTGTCTTTAGTCCGTGAAACTGGTCAATGCTCAAGCTCTTTATATACGTCCTTGTGCCGTCAATGTATCATTTAGATATTGCTTTGTGAAACAAACTATTGATTTCATCTTTTAGCTTCTTTGTTGCTGATATATGCATTTGTCAGATATGCATCATGCTATGTGCCGACCATGGTCCTTCTATCTCTGGTGCTCACAATGCTATAGTGACAGCAAGGGCAGGGAAGGACCTTGTCTCCAGCATGGTATCAGGTGAATATAGGCCTCAAATTTTCCACTTCTGGAGTATGCTTAAGATTAATTTGAGTATCCTGATTCAGTATGCCATTTTTTCCATCCAATGGTGAATAATGAGCTTCTGAAATAGGTTTGCTTACAATTGGCCCTCGATTTGGGGGTGCCGTTGACGATGCTGCTCGTTGCCACTTTGGCGTGTTTACCTTTTTCTTTTTAATTTTTTTTTCTATATATCATCAACCTATGCTGCAGCGCTAACATGGGGACTATGCTATGCCTTGTCAGAACCTTACGAATTTGTAGAAGGTATGAAGAAGAAGGGCATCCATGCGCCAGGAATAGGTCACAGGTATGATACGACAGTTTTGCTAATTCTGTTTCTGTTGCTGGTGCTATAATACTTCAAATGTTTTAAGCCTGGTTTCATTCTATTAAAAAGAATCAAGAGTAGAGACAACACAGAAAAGAGAGTAGAGTTGCTACAGAATTTTGCAAACACCAATTTCCCTTCCGCAAAATACATGGAATATGCCGTTCAGGTTGAAAACTACACCCTTACAAAGGCAAATAACCTGGTTATCAACGTAGATGGTGCAATTGGGACCCTTTTCTTGGATCTTATTGCTGGCAGTGGGATGTTCACCAAGCAAGAGATCAATGAAATTGCGAAATTGGCTATCTGAATGGGCTATTTGTGCTGGCCCGCTCCATTGGCCTGATTGGGGGAGTTGCATTTTCTTCATTGCTTGATTTCCCCCCCCCCCCCATCTGGACCCTTGTTTTGTTCATACATATGAAGGTAGGTCCACAGGTCACGCATTATTGTAGTTTCGTTCCTTAGTATTAGTAGCCTTTTTATCCACTAGTCTCTTGTGGACCAAACTGCAAACATTTCCACTTTCATCCACTAGGTGGTCCTACCTTCACTGATACCGATTTGGGGATTAGGTGTACGGTAGTGCTTTTGCATGTATTTATTTGATAGAAGTCTGATACATTTTAAATCTATTTTGTCTGACAACACATTCTAAATCTGTAGTATTGCATTCCTGGTAAAAAATGATGCTTGTATATCTTTTTACTACTCACTACCGCAAGATAAAATTTCATGGTTTTCTCATTTCTTGACTTCTTTTTCTGGCATACCTTTGATCAGAAGAGATTGAAACAACCATTGTACCGCCACCCTGGGAGGATGTTCTCTACGCGAAGTGAGAAGATTTCTTGCTTCGATATATCAATGAAGAATTCTTACATCTGCAAGATGCTGGAACGTTTGTTTTTAACAGCCTTTAAAGTACACTGGTGTTGTAGTGGTATGTAAGAATTCGAAGTCGGGGTTTCGGGGGGTGCACAGGATGAAATATAATTGGATGAAGTGATTTTGTGGATGTAGACTCTCCTGAAGTCTCCTCATAAAAAAAATAATAAAAAGAGATATGAGTATCATTGTAATATTGTAATAATAGCATAATAAATATTATATATATCCATTTCATACTATTGAAAGAAATTATTTCCTCCTTTGATTCCATTTTAGGGTCTGTTTTCATAGTAAGACAAATATATTAAACTAGCTAAAAGGATATATAGTGGAAAGGCCTCCCATTACATAAGATTAGGGCCTCCCATTACAAAATTTAATGAAACACTCCCAATTTATTTTTCAGATGTCCTTTCTTTCTTTCCTTTTATTTATAATTTAATGAAACACTTACGATTTATTTTTCTTTTCCTTTTCTTTATTTGTGCATATATAAAGAAGAAATTTGCAGCCTTCGTCCAAGACGGCAAACCTCTTACTGTAAGTTTGGTTGGATGAATTTTTTTTTACAGAAATAAGGGTAAAAATAGAATTAAACTGAAAATAAGTTATAAAAATTTATTTAATAAATTAGAAAGAAATATAGAATTAATATATATCTTTTTATGACTTAGAATAAAATAGTTTATAATATTTTACTTTTATTTCTCCTATTTTATTTTTTAATTTTTTTATATAATTAGAATGACTTAAAATATTAAAAATAAAAATAATTTTTATTATACTAAATAAAAAAATATTTGATTTCACCCTCATGTTTTGTCACCTTACGCCTCTTTTTTTTTTGTTGCCCACCCGATTCACCGGAATTTTACCCCGACTATATCCGGATCCGACCCGCGTCGCGCACCTGGTTATGGTGGGTGAGTCTCCCAACGGGGATTTTTTACATTCGTCAAGACTCAAACTCGAGACCTCGTTTAAACGATACCGAACCGTTTACCACTCAGACCAACCTTTGTTGGTACCTTAGGCGTCCTTAATTTGTCAATAGCATGGGATGCCACCCAGCTGGCCAGCCCAGTCACACATCGGATGGAGCTTTAGGCGGTTAGGCCTAACAAAGGGGAATAATTGAGATGCTCCAGTGTTGTAAACTTAAAAATTATTGAACAAGAAAAAAAAAATATAAACGATAATGACAACACCTTAAAAAAGTCGAGAAAATAGGTGTGAAATCTATTTTTTTAGTATAATAAAAATTATTTTTACTTTTAATAGGTTATTTTACTTCTATAAAAAAAATTAAAAAAAATAAGATAATAGAAATAGAAGTAAAATATTTTAGATTATTTTATCTCAAATTATAAAATCCTAGATAATTTTAACTCTTTTTAAATTATAAAAAAATATTTTATATTATTTTATCTCAAATTATAAAAATATATATTAATTTTATACTTATTTTTACCTTACTAAATAAATTTTTAATTTTTTTTAATTTAATTCTATTTCTATTTTTATTTTTATCAAAAACTATTATAACCTAATCAGAAATTTGGAATTAGTGGGATAGATTTTTAACAAATATTTTCAACTAGATTTTTTTTCCAATTAGGCCAGGCGGTATAGGGAGAATTCTGACTAACAAGAGGAGGGGCGCCCGCCCCTGCTGTCCCTCACGTAGTCCTGCCCTTACTATTAATATATGATAAAAAAAATAGTACTCTAGTTAAGAGTCTGAAGACTATAACAGATGGGAAAATGAGAAATTATTAATAATATAAACAATTAATAAAGATGATAATAACAAAAAAACTGTTTTTGTAAATACAGGATGACTCAAAATATGACAGATTTTATGTTTGATAAAAACACTTACTTTCTCCCATGTTTAATTTAAAAATTAATTAATTTTTTTAGATAAATTAATAAAATTATTAAATCTAATTTAAAATAAATTTATATTATATACTCATTAATCTATCTAAATTAATTAGTTAACTCTTATATAAATTATAATTAATTTATTTAACTTTTTAAATTTATTTTAAATTAATAAACTTTTATATTAATGACCTAAAAAATATATTTTAATTGAAAAAAATTATGTTCTCTGGCGAGATCAAATATTTTTTGACAGCAACGGGACAAGGAACGACTTACCTATCAGTAGTCGTTAGTAATTATTAATTTGCAATAATAAAAATCATCTCTAGTGTTCGCCTTCTCTGTTACTGTCGTTACTTCTATGGCAGCCATCCTTGTCGCTATTTCATGGTTGTCCATATAATCTCTGCTTTTTCTTTTTTATTTATTTATTTATTTATTTATTTATTTATTTATTGATTTATTTATTATTTATTTATTTATTAGTACTATTTAGTTTTCAAATATACTAGTCCTATATTTAAGCCAACTTACTCCTAAAAAAAATAATTCAATTGCTTAATTATTTACTTTTAAAAGTTTAGAATTTTATTCTCTTAAAATTATAATTTTGTAACAAACAATTATATACAAGTATATTTATTTTAATTTAAATATTAAATAGTATATATATATTTTAATTTTATGAATAAAATTTTCGAAACTCGTTTTTAAAATTTATGTTTTAAATAAAAATATAGCTTTTAAAAATGAGTTTTAATTTTTTCTTTTTCTGTAAATTATTACTTACAATAATTTTATGGTATGCTATTTTTGTACGTCTTGATTTAATTATTTATAACAAGTTTCATTGCATGAGTACAAGTTGAGTACAATTTTTCTCATTTTATGATAAAAATTACTTTTCTCATATTTAATATAAAATTTATTTAATTATATTAAAAATTAATTAAATTAATTAATATGATATATTTTTTTAAAATATTTTAATGGTATTTTTTATTATTTTTTTTTTAATTATTATTGAGAAAGTATCAATAGGAATAATTTATAAAAAAATAATAAAATATACAAAATATATTTTATATAATTAATATCAATTAATTATCTAATTAGACATATATTAAGCCCATGATTAGTATGTTTTTTTGACAAAAAAAATTATGATTTTTTGTTAGACATATTTTTAAAGCTGAGATTATTACATTTACTCGTGATGGTGATTTACGTTATCAGAAATAATAGTGGCAGAAAAGACCTTGATGTTAAGCAGCGTGAGGGCGTGACCACGTGAGACTGTCTGTATCTACTATTTTAAATAAACTAATTTGTAATTAAATTTCTTAAGGTACTGAATAGATGATAACTAGAGAAAATATGCCTTGATAGATTTTTTTTAAAAAAATAGAGATAAAGACATGATTAACAGTAAAAAGGTACGATCAATATATCACGTGAAAATAAGGTAAAAATAAAAAATAGAAAGGGAAGGCACAAAAGTGAATCAAATTGGCAATATAATAAGTAGGGTAACATTTTATGGATAAAATATTAAATATACTGAGATAAAGATATCGACGTAGATCCCAATTCCAAAACATAGCCACTAATCAATTGATGCCTTTCTCAATTCTATGAGCAGACCTTCATCCTCAGCCACACGAAAATCCAGCTCATAACACATGGCAATAAAAGAGCACTTCTTTTTTTGTCACTGCAAGGTTAAAAGAAGGAAAAGAAAAAGAAGGGGAAAAAGCTCTGTTACAGTCAAGAGAGAGAGGGGCCTAGTGAGAGAGAGAGTGTGCGCGCGTGTGTGTATTTCAGAATCAGAAAAGTGACGCCAAACAAGAAAAACAAGAAAAACACTGGTCTGCGCGTCACTTCCTCTGAACTCTGTTAAAGTTCGGATTTTTTATATTTTTTAAGAATAATCTTTCGCTCCTCGCGTAGCTAGAACCCCAGTATCTTCGTGCTCGAGGCAGAAACCGACTTCAATTGAGAGATAAAGAAGAAAGTAGAGAAACAGAAGACCCTTCAATGTCTGCGGCGGGCAGAGCGGCAAATTCACTTACCCAAGTTCCCTCTTCGGGCACAAGCTATAAAAGAACGCAGACTACAGAGTCCATCAGCAAAGCAATTGCTCAGTACACTGAGGACGCTCGCCTCCATGCCGTCTTCGAGCAATCTGGCGAGTCAGGTAAGTCTTTTGATTACTCACAGTCCATAAAAACCACCATCCAGTCCGTTCCCGAGCAACAGATTACGGCTTACCTATTGAGAATTCAAAGAGGCGGGTATATTCAGCCATTTGGTTGCATGATTGCCGTGGATGAACCCACTTTTCGGATTATTGGGTACAGTGAAAACGCGCGGGATTTGCTGGGTATAACCCCTCAATCAGTTCCAAACCTTGAAAAATCCGAAACACTGTCGATTGGAGCTGATATTCGTACGCTTTTTACTTCCTCAAGTGCGGTGCTGCTCGAAAAGGCCTTTGGGGCTCGGGAAATCACACTGTTAAACCCCATTTGGATTCATTCTAAGAATTCAGGGAAACCCTTTCATGCAATTTTGCATAGAATTGATGTGGGAATTGTGATTGATTTGGAACCTGCGAGAACAGAGGACCCTGCCCTGTCCATTGCAGGGGCAGTGCAGTCTCAGAAGTTGGCGGTGCGCGCAATCTCGCAGTTGCAGTCGCTTCCTGGGGGAGATATTAAGCTATTGTGTGATACTGTAGTTGAGAGTGTTAGGGAACTGACTGGATATGACCGGGTAATGGTTTATAAATTTCACGAGGATGAACATGGAGAGGTTGTCGCTGAGAGTAAGCGGCCAGACTTGGATCCTTATATGGGTTTGCACTACCCTGCTACTGATATCCCCCAGGCTTCAAGGTTCTTGTTCAAGCAGAATCGTGTTAGGATGATTGGGGATTGCCATGCCACTCCTGTTAAGGTAATTCAGGATGAAGCGCTTATGCAACCACTATGCTTAGTTGGATCAACCCTTCGTGCCCCCCTTGGGTGTCATGCACAGTATATGGCTAATATGGGGTCGATAGCTTCACTGGTAATGGCAGTCATAATCAATGGGAACGATGAGGAAGCTGTTGGTGGTCGTAGCTCAATGAGGCTTTGGGGCCTCGTTGTTTGTCATCATACTTCTGCTAGAAGCATTCCTTTCCCTCTACGCTATGCTTGTGAGTTCCTCATGCAGGCCTTTGGGCTTCAGCTGAATATGGAACTTCAATTGGCGTCGCAGTTATTGGAAAAACGTGTTTTAAGGACGCAGACCCTCTTGTGTGACATGTTGCTTCGGGACTCTCTAACTGGCATTGTTACTCAGAGCCCTAATATTATGGACCTTGTGAAGTGTGATGGAGCAGCTCTCTACTATCAAGGTAACTACTACCCATTAGGTGTCACCCCAACTGAGTCCCAGATAAAGGATATTATGGAGTGGTTGTTGGCCAGCCACGGAGACTCAACAGGCCTAAGCACTGATAGTCTGGCTGATGCTGGGTATCCTGGGGCTGCTTCTCTTGGGGATTCCGTATGTGGGATGGCTGTTGCTTATATTACTGAAAGGGTTTATCTATTCTGGTTCAGATCCAATACAGCGAAAGAGATTAAATGGGGTGGTGCAAAGCATCACCCAGAGGACAAGGATGATGGACAGAGAATGCATCCACGTTCTTCCTTCAAGGCATTTCTAGAAGTGGTAAAAAGCCGTAGTCTACCGTGGGAGAATGCAGAAATGGATGCTATACATTCCTTGCAGCTTATTTTGCGGGACTCATTTAGAGATGCTGAGCAAAACAATTCTAAGGCTGTTGTGCATTCCTCGCTTCATAATCTAGAATTGCAAGGGGTGAATGAACTGAGTTCTGTGGCCAGAGAAATGGTTAGATTGATAGAGACTGCTACTGCTCCCATATTTGCTGTAAATGTTGATGGCTGCATAAATGGCTGGAATACAAAAGCTGCAGAATTGACAGGACTCTCAGTTGAGGAAGCTATGGGGAAGTCTTTGATTCATGATCTTGTGTATAAGGAGTCTGAAGAAACTGTAGACAAGCTTCTTTCTCATGCTTTAAGAGGTAGTCTGTCTAAACCTATTTCTCTGCTCAATTCATTAATTAATTGGATAAGGAAACTCAGAATGTGCAAGATTTTTCCCATAAATGTTTCTTGGGCCAAAAAGAAAAGGTCAACGTAACAACTGACTCTTATTGTCCAACGTCATTCTTAAGTGAATCTTTTGTTATAGATTATCTTGTTCTTTAGTCGTAAGTCACTTTTGATTATTAGTTGTACCCTAACAATTTGAATTTACTTAGTACAGGTGAAGAAGATAAGAATGTTGAAATAAAAATGAGAACATTTGGCCCTGAACATGACAAGAAGGCAGTTTATATTGTGGTGAATGCTTGCTTCAGCAAGGATTATACAAATAATATAGTCGGAGTATGCTTTGTTGGTCAAGATGTTACTGGTCAAAAAGTAGTAATGGACAAATTCATTAACATACAAGGTGACTACAAGGCTATTGTACACAGCCTAAATCCATTGATCCCTCCCATTTTTGCATCGGATGATAACACGTGCTGCTCAGAGTGGAACACTGCAATGGAAAATCTAACAGGATGGAAGCGTGGGGATGTCATTGGGAAAATGCTGGTAGGAGAGGTTTTCGGTAGTTGCTGTCGACTAAAGGGTCCAGATTCTCTAACCAAGTTCATGATTGTGCTGCATAATGCGCTTGGTGGACAGGATACAGATAAATTTTCCTTTTCATTTCTTGATCGGGACGGAAAATATGTGCAGGCACTCCTGACTGCTAATAAGAGAATAAACATGGATGGTCAGATCACTGGGGCTTTCTGCTTCTTGCAAATTGCGAGTCCTGAACTTCAACAGGCTCTGAAAGTCCAGAGACAACAGGAGAAGAAATGCTTTGCTAGGATGAAAGAATTAGCTTACATTTGTCAAGAAATAAAGAATCCTTTGAATGGCATACGCTTTACAAACTCTCTTTTGGAAGCTACAGACTTAACTGATGATCAAAAGCAGTTTCTTGAGACCAGTAATGCTTGTGAGAAGCAGATGTTGAAGATAATACGGGATGTAGATCAGGAGAGCATTGATGATGGGTGGGTTTTCAATTTTCTCACTAGTATAGATAAAAATTTATGATAACTATTTCTTGGTTAGCTTAAAAGCTTAATTTTTTTTTTGGTTAGGTGAATCTCTGATATCACATTAGGAGTAAATTGACCAAGTAATTCAAAGTTTCAATCTATGTTGCCGCCCAGTCTTCTGATAAAATTTAAGTATATTTTTGTGGTTATGGTACAAGATAGATGGTATTTTTGAGTACATTATAGATGTCTCATCATGCCAATTTTTCTTATTGGCTCAAACGAGACTCCAGTAGGAGTCTATTTGGGGGAAGGGAAGGGATGAGTGGGGAGTTAACATGCATTAGGCTTCCGTGGAACCTATGCTTAAGGGAGGTGCCATTTGAGCCAAGGCTCTTGTATCTTGGGTCGTGATCTAGCTATTTAATTTTTAGTTTCCTGTTGTCATGTTTTATGTTTTTTAATCATTTTAGGTATCTTTTACATTCCAGTGATCTTAACTAACTCAGAAATAGCACATGTCATACATGCATACATGTACTGCCTTCTTACTATGTTATGTTAATATGGAGAGTGTGCATGGCACGGAAATAAGAGAGGTCCCTTCTATCATTTTGTGCTATGTTATGGTCATACAATTGCAATTTGCTGCTGTTGGCAATTAGTGTGCTTGCTTGAATGTCCTTGAAACTTCTTGCATCAATTTCAATGAGAGAAGATTCAAGTCTTTGTCTACTTTTGGATTTAGGTCCTTGGAGCTTGAAAAAGGGGAATTTTTACTTGGGAGTGTCATCAATGCAGTCGTTAGCCAAGTGATGCTATTGCTGAGAGAAAGAAATTTACAGTTGATCCGTGATATTCCTGAAGAAATCAAGACCTTAGCTGTATATGGTGATCAATCGAGAATTCAACAGGTCTTGGCTGATTTCTTATTGAATATGGTGCGCTATGCACCATCTCCAGATGGTTGGGTAGAAATTCATGTTTTTCCAAGAATAAAACATATTTCTGACGGACTTACTCTTCTTCATGCTGAATTTAGGTATATTAGCATGTACTTTTAGTTATTTCATTAATAATTATTTTTTTTCTTTGAGCATGTGTTGCAGATGACGACGACTCCTGTTTTATCAACCTGATATGAAATCTGTTCTAGAATGAAATGCGATATAAAATCAAGGCAATATTTTTTATTTTTTGACCTTTACTGTGAATTTATGAAATGATTTAGTCGTACAGCTCTACAAACTGTACCGATGTTTTTTCATTCTTAATGACTAGACAACATCATGCTTCATGATGTATAACTTGAATTATGACTTTCAAAATGGCAGGAATCTGGTTTGGGTTGGATTTAAGCTACTTTCTTCTACCTTGTTTATTGGCTTTTGACTTAAACACAACCTTTCTTAATTGCTATCCTAATAATATCTGATTTGCCAACCTGAACTCCCCCTGGAAAGAGTGAGAGAGAACCAAAAGTTCTTATGTGGCAAATGCATAATATGATGTGTCTTGTTGGAAAGGCCACCCCCATTCTTGCAATTCTCTGTACATTATGCTGGTATACCTTGAAAATGATGTTAGTTATTGCTTTCTTTTTATTATCTCTTGATCACGGCATTTCATGGAAAAAGATTCCATAAAGAAAAGTTAAACATAGAACGTAATATCTGATCATTAGCCAAATGCATGGTATGATTTCAATTCTTCTTCTATATGGAAACCTGATAATTTGCTCCAAAATTGTTTCTCATAAACTTAATTTATTCACTTGCTACTAATGTCTACTTAATTTATTTCAATTCTTCTGTGTCTTCTTCTTTTTGGCTTTGTGAAGGATGGTATGTCCTGGTGAAGGTCTTCCTTCTGAATTGATTCAAGACATGTTCAATAGCAGCCGGTGGGTGACTCAAGAAGGCTTGGGGCTGAGCATTTGCAGGAGGATTCTAAAGCTAATGAGTGGTGAAGTCCAATATATCAGGGAGTCGGAACGATGCTACTTCTTAGTAATTATCGAGCTGCCCATGACGCGGAAAGAATCTAAAGCTGCGAACTAGGTCTTCTGCGATCGCTGGTGTTGACTGTTAGACTTCTCTTGCCATACTCTCAAGAGTATGCAGCTCACCTAACAAAGGTACTTGGGGTCAAGAATTTGAGCAAAAAGCTGATGATTTGGCTTGTTATCCAGGTCTGATGTTGTAATTCTACTGCCAATAGGATTTTTAATTCAGCCTTCCACCCTGACCAAACATGTTTGGTAAAACAACCTAGTGAGTGACTTTAGTCAATTTGTAGCCTATGTAACCTTAAGAATCTCACAAAGTTATGGCAGAGTGTATAAAAAGTTGTGCTGCCATTTTGTGCACATGTTCATAACCAAGTGGGTGCCCTGTGAAATTGTTGCTGATGCTTCCATAATTAGCAGCTGATGTGGACTCCATGGTCAGAATTGAACTGCATCCTTCTCCCGCTGTTGTTTAGTCATGTAACTACTTATAGTTATACTATGTGCGTTCCTGAATTCGTGAATAATTGTAAAATCTTTGCCTGCTTAAAGAGTTATTCTCCGCAAATTTTGCTTTTGTACCTGTTGTGTCATTTTTTCCTTCGTCCCATGGTTTGTTCATCTCTTTGTTCTATGTGACAGAACCTGGAGCTTCCAACATTTGGGGGAAGTTCTTTGGAAAGTAATCTTTTATCAGAATAGTTGAATATGCATGCCACTTTATTGAGCAGGTTAATAATTTATCTAAAAATTTGAATATTAATAGAACATAAAGACGTCGTATGATTTATATAGTCAACTCCGCGTAGTATAATAGGTCTTGTTTCTTTATATAGATGTTATTCTCTAAATGAACTAATTACAGCTGCCAGATTTCAGAAGGCGTTGGGGTGGGGAGTTAATGGACTTAGGTTCTGTTTGGATTGAGGAGATTGGGAGGGAAGGTTAGATTTGATTTAAACATTTCTCTTGATTTGGGTCTAAAGCAAAAAATATTTTCCTTCTTTTTCCCCCTCTCCATTCTGCAGTCCAAACATATCCTTCACACAAATCCAAAGCATGTGTAAATTATCAGATTAGTTAGAGCATTTCTAAGCCTTCTCCTGCTGGTTCTTCTGTTATGACAGCAATTCTTGTCGTTCATGAATCGTGTTCTTAAATTCATCTATGGTGGATCCAAGCTTCACTTGTTTGTAACAAAGTCAACAAATCTGCAAGAGATGGATTTTCATGAGGGCGAAGGTTCTAGTTGCACTTGCTTCAATCATGGCCTGAGAGGGCTAGGAAATACTCCTCCCTTTTTTAACATAAAAGATAGTTAATTTTTTTAGATAAGTTAAGAAAAAATAAATAAATCAGTTAATTATAACTAATATAATAGCTGATTGACTAATTTAAGTAGATTAATGAGTATAAATATAAATTTGTCTTTAGGGGTTAGAATTAGTTATAATTAACTGATTTATTTAACTTTATTAATTTATCTAAAAAAATCAATTAGCTGTTAAGTATATTAGAAAATTTGGATACAGAAGGGAGTATATTATAAAATTTGGATACAGAGTTTCACTCCTAAAGAAGAAGTATAAGAAAATTAATACTCTAAGAAATATCAGGAAAAAAACAAACTAAGAAATCTTGTATCAACTTCACCAACTCCAGTCGCCCCAGAAAGCTTATCCTTGATTAAAATATATCATTCCTACATTGAAAGACCACCAAACAAACAAGAAATATCACAACATACAAATCAGTTAGGTAATAACCATTAAACTAAAATAAAGAATTGAAACTGGTATCTCGTTCACGTCAACTTATAAACTCTTCAAGGTGTTAAAAATATAAACACAAGCGAACAACTTCAAACAACAAAAACATTGCTAACGTTATCTAAGAGGGAAAAAAAGGTTCCGAAGCAAATATTTATAATGACAGATCACAATGTTTGAATTTTCAATGTCAGGTTGGCACTTTGCCAGTGTGTAAAAGCCATTCTGGTTTTACGTTATCTTCTGCTACAAAGAGCACTGAATGTGAATGATATAGCAGATAAAAAGAGATAAGGTTGCAATCGTACTCCCCATGTCGAGTGCAGTGAACTTTGCTCCCTTTTTTCACGTCATTACTTTATTTCTTTGCCTTTAGAATTATATATGAATACCAATATATATTATTATTAGTTATTTGTTAGGATTTTTCTTTTTTTAAAAAAATAGAGAGAGAAAAGATTCCATTATCTCTCCCCATCTCCACTTTTAAGTCTCTTCTAAGTTTTTTTTAATAAAAAAATTTAGGTGAGTTCGGCACCAATTCTCTACTAAAGTTAGGGTATAACCTCAGGGTCTAGAGAGCGTTTATAAAGGATTTACGAAATCGTTTATCAAATGAGCCATCACAATTATAACAAGAATTAAACTATATCTTTATAAGATATAAATATATTTTTTACTATCTATATTAATTCTTATTAACAATCTCCTCAAGTTGTGTGCGTGCACGCCCTTCTTCATGCTTTGCACGAAACAACCTTCCACTTATTGACCCAACACATTACCCTTTTCATACGCTTTAATTATGTTCGATTAATTAAGGTTTATTCTCTCGTATACATTAAACAAACGTAATTCATCCTATATCTTCTTTTTTCAATTTGATCCTCTGACTTTGCTTTGAACTTACTATGTTATAGTTTAAATTATTGTTATTTTTATATTTGAATACGTTCAAATTATTTAAGCTTTATATATATATATATATCATTTTAACTAGTTATTAATAAAATTGTCTCTTATCCAAGAAAAAAAATGTTCATTTGATTTATAACGTAGAAATTAATGTTTTTAAAATGTTAATTACCTACAAATTTAAATGAAAATTTTCTTTTAGGATTAAAAAAAATGATAAGCATAACAATTTGGGATGGTAAATGTAATTATTGTATTTTAGCATATTTATAGTAATATATTTTACTAATATAGCGTTAATCTAACGATATAAAATCTGTTATATTTTTTTAGATTTAAAATTTATTTTTTAAAAAAGATATATATATTAGAAAATATAGTCACAAAATTTAAAATTAAAATATTTAGTGATAATATTTGATTGATGTTATAAAAAAAAGTAATATGCTCTATATGTTAAAGTTGATCTCTAATTTCCCCCCAAAAAAATGTGTTGAAGCGAACAACAAAATTTCAAACTCATTTTTGGCAGTCAAGAAATTCAATTTTTATTTTTTTTTGGGTCAAGTTTGATCTAGACTTAAAGAGTTGATTAAGATTAAACAGGGCCCATGATTTGAAAACCACTTTTATATATATATATATATATATATATATATATATATATATGTATGTATGCATAATATAATATAATATAATATAATATAATATAATATAATATAATATAATATAATATAATATAATATAATAATATATATATGCATGATTTTATTTGTAAGTTTTATTCTTAGTATACTCATACGAGTTATACACACGCATATGCTACACAATTTTGAGTTGAATTTTAAGAATAGCTTGTTCAGGAAAATGGAAAGAGATAAGACAAAATACAACAAAAATAATTTAATAATTGAAACATGTCATTTTTGTTTTCAATAAAAATAATAAAATATAATCATTGTTAATTAATGATATAGGAACATAATAAATAATAATATAATATATTTTAGAGAAAATTAAAAAAAAATCCTCCATTCAAAATTTAATTGACGAGAGAATAATTTAATAAAATTTTATACATATCAAATATCAGTGGTTTACCAAAATTTGTATATATAAAATATTAATATTTTAATTTGGGTCTTATTGATGAAATTTTCAATAGGGCACTTTTGCCCATTTTTGGCCAATGAGAAGAAGGGTTGACAAAAACAGAGAGGATCAATTGAAAACGTTAGGTAAAGAAAGAGAAATCAAACAAGGAAGGAGGAAAACACAGATTTGGTGCTTTTTATGGAATAATTCCGATTCTGCTCTCATTTACTCTTCAAAGCTGATATTTGATGTGACACGCCTACCCTATTTGTATTCTTCCCCTATTTCTACCTCTTCCCTTTACATTCAATTCAATTAAATGGCGGCTATAATGCACATCATGTTTTTATTTATTTCCAACATTTTAATTAAAACAAAAAATTATCTCGTTAATACTTATACATAAATTAAAATTATATAATAAAAAAATAGTAAATTAATACATAAGGACAAAATAGTAAATTTTCATAATTTCCCAACAACTTGATTCTAAGTCAGCCCGTTGAATAATTAATATATGCAAATTAAGTAATTGAGCCAAAAAGCAAATGAGAGAAAGGGAACAGTATTTTATGATTTTTAACCATCAATTAATATAAACATCAATAAAAAAATATAAAATTTATAACTTAAAGTGTGTCCGTTATTGTCTGAATTTAATGCATGGTCCGGAGTCTTCTAGAAGCAGCGAAAACTTAAAGTAAAATTTTATTCAAAAAAAAATTTAAAAAAAAATGACAAATTCCTTTTCCAAAGAAAAACAATGCAGTGGAGGCGAGAGGATTAAGCGAGTTTTTTTAATATATATATATTTAATAATAATTAGTGATTAATTTCTCTAGTTTAGAACAGACAAAATTGGCTTAAATTTGGGTTCTCATAAAATTTTGATGTTCTAGAGAGGTTGATATAAATGTTTATCTAAAATTAAAAAGAAAAGAATCTCCGCGTTGAGCTCCAACAAACGCTCTCGGAGGAGATTGGGATAGACGCGCTGCGAGGATTGGACCGATAGTAAAGAAGGAGCACGATTATCGGCGGGTATTGGACACTGGAATGTTGGAGCGTGAGTGGGATTTATTGGGTTAATTTGTAAATTACCATTTCTTGGTCAAATGGCTCAAATGGAATTAAATTATGAGACAGTACCTCACAAACCAGAAATGCCAGACCCGCATGTAGGAGAGGAGGGTGGGCGAGAGTTGAAGAATGATAAGCAAAACCTGAAAGAGAAGGAAGCTGAGGTTGAATTTATTTTTATTAAAAAGGGGAGAGAGAGAAACACATAGAAGGCCGAAAAAGTTTCTTGACCCCTCAGAGCTCGAATCTCTCTTTCAATGAGCAATTGACTGCGGAAGAAAGCAGGGAGATGGATAAGACCTTTTAGAAAATTTTATCAATCATTTTTTGTCTAATCAGATTTCAACCTATATCTGCTTTTGTCCTTCGAGTTTATCTGCTGTTCCTGAAGCAATCTCTGGGGAAGAGAGAGGGAGGGGCTGAGTTACTGAATCAAGCTCGGACTTGGTGGCTGTGTGGCGGGAGAGGGAGAGAGAGAGAGGAAGAGAGGGGAATGAATCTTCCTTCTAAATTCGTATTCTCAGCTCGCTGCGTTGAACATATCTGAAGATTCTATTTTGGATATAGCTCAATTTTAGCTTCGAAATGGGAACTCCACCACCAGAAGAGCTTCTCAAGAAGATCGAGGACCTCGAGGTGGGTCACGCACACCTCAAGCAAGAAATGTCCAAGCTCAAGCTCTCGGGCGCCAGCGATGCTCGGGCCGAGCAGAGCCATCATCGCCAGAGGTCGCACTCGATATCGCCGCAGCGTTCGAGATTGAACAGAGCCGGTGGCGGCGGATTCGATGGACCGGCTTCGTGGAAGAAAGGTTCGACCTCGTTTAAACATTCATCACCGCTTCAGAGGGAAAGCCGTAGTAGTGATCCTCAAAATGATGGAGATGGTGACGTTGGAAGAGGCCCTTCAGCTGTGAATTTTACTGATAAGCAGTATCTCAATATTTTGCAGTCAATGGGGCACTCTGTTCACATATTGGATCTTGATGGTCGTATAATATACTGGTGAATAGCTTATTCGACTTCAAGTTTTCCTTTATTTGATTTCTTAATGCTTGAATTTGAAGATTAATTTGGTGGTTTCTTATTGTGGCTGCAAATGGAGATAAAAACGTAAGTTGTGATGAGTTTCTATTATTAGGCTGTTGGAGATGATATGTCCTCAGATTAAAATGCATGCTTTTTGAATTATATTTTGTTCGAGCATGAAATGTTCTGTACTGTTGATTAAAGAATTCTAGGACCTACATCAAAAGCTTAATTGTCTAAGGTTAATGTAATGATTTTGCAGGAACCGTAGTGCTGAACATCTATATGGTTATCCAGCGGAAGAAGCCCTTGGTAAGGATGGCATTGAGCTGATTGTAGACCCCAGGGATTTTGCCCTAGCCAATGATATAGTCAACCGGGTCTCTATGGGAGAGAAATGGATTGGGCAGTTCCCTGCCAAAAATAAGATGGGAGAGAAGTTTTTAGCTGTAGCTACTCATACTCCTTTATATGACGATGATGGAAGTTTGATTGGCGTTATTTGTGTCTCAATTGATTCACGACCCGTCCTTGAAGTGAGAGTTCCGTTCTCAGAAGTAAGGCACTTTGAAACAGGTTCAGGCTTCAGCAATCTTAGAACTAGCCTTACAAATAAACTCGGTCTCGATTCTCAACAGCCTCTTCAAGTTGGTATAGCATCAAAAATTACAAATTTGGTTAGTCTACAACCTTTTCTTTTAAATGTTTCTTTTATTTAGTCTGGCATGGCATGTTTTGATGTTAAAACCATTATAATAGGCATCCAAGGTAAGTAACAAAGTGAAGTTAAGAATCCGAACAGGAGAGAATAATGTGGATCGTGAAGGTGGGAGTGGTGAAAGTTATCATTCTGAGCATGGCCGTTCAGATTTGGTTCTTTCAGACCAGAGAGAAGATGCTAATTCAAGTGGAGCTAGCACACCCAGGGGAGAGGTGCCCCCATCTCCCTTTGGTGTATTTTCTCGCACAGAAGATAAAAGTCAAGGAAAAAATTTAAGAGAGTCTGGTGATGAGGGTGAAGGAAAACCTATTCATAAAGTCTTAACTTCCAAGGCTGAAGCATGGATTCAAAAGAAAACAATGTCATGGCCATGGAAAACAAATGAACGGGATGGGTCAGAGGGAAGGAATGTCCGTGTTGGTTGGCCTTGGTTGCAGAATGATCAAGAAGATGAGCCAGCTCAGAGGAAGCCTCTTTCTTCTTGTGTGAGGCCAGAAAGTCAGACAGGAGAAGGTAATCGACCTGTTAATAATGAAGCATTAGGATCCTGGTCCTCCTTCAATGTTAACAGCACAAGCAGTGCAAGCAGCTGTGGGAGTGGCAGCAGTGCTGTCAATAATAAATTGGACATGGATACTGATTGTTTGGATTATGAAATCTTGTGGGAAGACCTGACAATTGGAGAACAAATTGGGCAAGGTAGGGATTTTTTTAAACACCAAACATGCATGCTTTGGGATTACTCGTGTTAAGAGCAAAAAAATAGTATTTATCACAAAAATCTTGGAACATCATCTATATTTCAAATTTCTTATTTCCAAAATTTGATTGCTTTGCAAATGTAACCAGTTATCAGTGTGGTTATCATCAGTAGTGGAACCAGAAATTTGACACTAGATGGGCAAACTTTTAACAATTTTTTTTTTTTCATTAGATGAACAAATAAACTACTACTTTTAGTCTTTAATATAAGATCTACTTAGTTAATTTGAGTAGATTAAGAAAATTAGCGAAGTTAGTTAATTATAATGATTGTGTGTAGTTTTCTTAAAATACCTCCTTTAATTATGTGCATTTGAGCTAACCTTGATATAAACTTCCTTAATATGTGCAATCATATAGGGATACTTTGGGGGGGAAATTATAATTTTGGGAGATAAAGTGGAATGGAGTCTTATATTTGGACTAAAGTAGACTCCTCATCTAGCTCTTGTATTTAGGACTGGGAGTATAATATTATAAATGTAATAGTTTGAATAGGTAAGGGGAATTCTGGCCAACGGGAGGGGCGGCCGCCCCCCTTGCCTCTCCCCTGATTTCGCCACTAGTTATCATGCATGGAATTGGTTAGTTTTATTATCTCCTCTACCATACTTTGCTGATGCCATTATTCTTTCGTTGTCAAATTTGATACAAGGTTTTGCTTAGTATGTTATTTCTATTTCCTATTCACCTCTTTGTTGTTGCTTTTCAGGATCATGTGGAACTGTGTATCATGCTCTGTGGTATGGATCAGTATGTTCTTTGCTCTTCCTGCTAATTATAGTCTTAAGTTAATATACTATATATAAAAAGGATATTGAAATAACTAGTGGCTATAGCTATGTTCGATAATTCTCTTTTTCTTTCTGTTGTCCACTTTTTGTGGGTTAACAGCATATTTAAGGTTTTATTTTATATTACACAAATTATGATTAGGTTGCAACTCAAATTACTAGCATGTCCTATAATGTTTTGAATTTCAAATTTTTCATTGAGAGGTAAAGCAATTTTTGGAAGGGAACAAGATGTATATGGCAAATGCAAGTCTGAGGAAATGCTAGAGTTTCATTTGGGATGTGTCTTTTCTGCAGTGACAAACTAAATATTGCTGATGACTAATACGTGATGCCAATTAACACCCACATTTCTGCAGGATGTTGCGGTCAAGGTGTTCTCCAGGCAGGAATATTCAGATGATGTGATAATGTCCTTCAGACAAGAGGTATGCTTTCAGGCAGTCAAATTTAAAAAGAAAAAAAAGAAAAAAAAAACTTCAGTTGCTAATGTACTAGGGAGAGACAAACTAATTAGAATGTGCTAGGCTTTCCTTGGTGATCTTAGTTTGATGATATTTGCTTGATGATTATCTTTGCCATTTTTTTATTCACGCACTAAGCCACATCCATGTTAGGTGTCAGGGTGATGGTTTCTAAATATGTGAACCTCGTTCCATCCACCAAAAACAATAACAGGATGGCTTCATTGAGTTTAATTATGTTTGATAAGGACAAAATTATCTGTTGACCAAAGAAGAAGGAAAAAGAAGGATCAATATGGTTTTAATCTGCTAACTTTGAATACATCATTGAGGTAGCATCGCCATGTTATAGTTTGGTGCTCTAATAAGGATATTGTAGTATGAGAAGATGTTGTAGAACCAAAAGTCTTGAGTGAACTTATGGTAGCCATGATATGAGCAGTTGAATAGGATTAAGCTTAATTAGCCCTAGAGATGTGAGTAAGGATAACCAAAGTGGAAGTAAGCTGTTTCATGTATTCATCAATTTTAAGGAGAAGGCTTTGGCAACATTCTTCATGCATTTGCTAACATGTGAAACATTTTTCACAACCCAGCACACATGATTGATTTATTGAAAGAGGTTTCACCATATATCATAATTCTATTAAAGGACCTCAAAGCAAACACATAAAAATTGCACCAAATTTATTCCCTCTTTAATTGAAAATCTTAGCAAGACTAATAAGTTGAATTTTACATGAACCAAATACGTTATTGAGTGGAACCATAGTTCTCAGGCATTGTTATGTCTTAGACTGTAACCAGTGCGGAGTAATTTATGCAAGAGATTGTTATTCCAGTTCTTCATGAATCCTCACTGTTAGTTATTTTCTTCTATTTATATGCTACTCTTATTCCACCATATTTGTACCTCAGAGTACTGAGCCTCCCCCTAAACCATTCATCATTATATAACACTGATTTGATGATACTGTTAATATCAAGGTATCTGTTATGAAAAGACTTAGACATCCAAATGTCCTTCTGTTCATGGGGGCAGTAACTTCACCTCAACGTCTCTGCATTGTGACAGAGTTCCTCCCACGGTTTGTTCGGAAACCTTTTTTTTTAAAAGAAGCGTAGTTTAAAAATATCTAGTTGGGCTAATTATTCTTACATTCATCTGTAATTCATCTCAGTGGAAGCTTGTTTCGCTTACTCCAGAGAAACACAGCCAAACTTGACTGGAGACGGCGTGTTCATATGGCTTTAGATATTGTAAGTATTTTTTGGTAATATTATGGAGAAAATGTCTCATTCAAGTTTTGTCTATATAGTTGAGTGTTCATTTGTTTTCTGTTTTTCTCTTTATAGTACAAATTCATTTTGGACACTTTATTGCTTTAATTGAAGATATGATTTATTTTTCTCCTTTATGTAGGCACGGGGCGTAAACTATCTTCACCATTACAGCCCACCTATCATTCATAGAGATTTGAAGTCTTCAAATCTTCTAGTTGACAAGAACTGGACTGTTAAGGTCAGCTTCTTGTAACTTTTGTATTTATTCCATTTGTTAGGTTGTACACTCTCTTTTGATTGCTTGAAGATTTCTAGCATTATATTTTGTTTAGTTAAACAATATCTTAACCATGTACTTGCGGAACAGGTCGGTGATTTTGGCCTTTCACGCCTAAAGCATGAAACATACCTCACAACAAAGACAGGAAAGGGCACAGTAGGTTCACATATCTTATTTGTTGGCCACAAGATCTTTCTGTTTAACAAACAAAAAAGTTGCTGATTCTAGCACTTTCTGCTTTGCAGCCTCAATGGATGGCACCAGAAGTTCTTCGTAATGAGCCCTCTGATGAGAAGTATGTTTGATCTGTACCCTTAAGTATTCTCTTCCACCCCCCACCCCAACTGAACTTCTGGATTTTGAATACCTTATATTTTCTGCTTCATGGGAACATTAGGTCTGATGTATACAGCTTTGGAGTGATATTGTGGGAACTTACAACTGAGAAGATCCCTTGGGAGAGTCTTAACTCAATGCAGGTATAGTTTTCATGAATATGTGCACCTTGAATTTCCTACAGTGAATAACGTGAATAATAAGGTGACATATAAGATTGTTGAACTGAAAACCACCGAAAGAGTTTGTTTCATATTGGTGGAAAAAACCACACAAAGTTAGTCGAGCCCTTGAAGATATGTGGATCTTTGAATTGTTTCGTTATTTTATCACTCAGTTGCTTACTGAATAACAAATTTTAATTAATGGGCCATAGGGACCTACATTCTTTTATTATCAATAAATTTGTTTTCCAATTCCTTCTGATATTTCATTCTATTAGTTTATCATGTTCATTTTTTGTAACTGTCATATTATGGTGGGTCCAAATATGAACAATGGTTTCTCTAGGATACTTGCAGGTGATTGGAGCTGTTGGGTTCATGAACCAGCGGCTAGAAATTCCAAAGGATGTTGATCCCAAGTGGGCTGCTATAATTGAGAGCTGCTGGCATAGGTGTGTATTCTGTTCATTGTGTCATACTAATTTATATCTTTTTCTGCGGCTCAATATGTACAAGCATAAATCTTATGCCACTTGAAAAGTAAATAATTAATTAAAATGACTTGTGTCCTACTATTGGCGAGCATGCCTTGACAAATTTCATAAGATCAACTGTTTGAGATATTCATTAAACATTTATGCTCTGAGTTTCTTCTTAAAATCTTTAGCATTTCTCAACATCTTTACCCATTTGAACCTTATCATTCATACTTCTCTGATTAAATTTTATCACAAGATTGAAATCCAAGCTGGTATTATGCGCATATATATATATATATATATATATATTGATGGTTCCATAGTTACTGACCTTTATAGTTTCTACTTCACTCTTTACCTAAGATACTTGAAGTAACGCAAAATTCATTTTGTTAATCTGGTTTGTGACAAATTAGCGGTTTCATCAGTTAACTTCACAATGCTTTGTTGGGTTATATGACAGAACTAAGTGATAGGAAACACCTATTTCTATTTTTCTACCTTTTGGCAGTCTGAATTTTTGTTCTTTCAACTTTAGTATGGGCTTCATTTAAGAACGATCACATTTTGATGGTATGTGGGGACAGTTTCACCTTTTTAAGATACATTATTAATTAAATAATGACAAAAAATAGAGACGACGTTGCAACTATTTCTTCTTATAATTTTGAAGGGTGAAAAAATGATGTTTGTGTGCTGTTAGTAGGAAAACCCAAATTCTCCCTTCTTATTTTGGGCATTGTAGGGCTTTCCTAACAGTCCATGTCGTCTTGTCTCCAGAAAATCTACTATCCTTGATTTTACTATTTAATTAATGCTGGTCACCTGAAGTTGTTAGCAGCACACACATGCATGCATGGTATTGTATGGGGTCTTTATGCTTTGGCTCTATTTTACTAGTGCATAGATGATGTGACTCACCTAGTTGTATGCAAGAATTTCATGCGGGAACACGTTGCCATAACAAATATCTTGTGCTGACTTGTCTCTTTGTTCATTCCCACCAGTGATCCAGCCTGCCGGCCAACATTTCAGGAACTGCTGGAAAGGCTTCGAGAGCTGCATAGACGCTATGCCCTTCAATTTCAAGCTTCTCGTACTGCCGGTGCTGAAAACACTCAAAATGAGTCCTAAAACACAACTTTTGAGCTTTCTTTCCTTTATTCGCCTGCAGCCGATATAATGATTTTTTGCATACATTTTTACCAATTTCTGGGAAGCATATGAGTTGGTACAAACAACCCGGCGGCTTCAAGTTGGAACCATACCAAATTACTGATCAGAAATGTGGTTCTTTACCATTTGCACTAGAACTTAAAAGGGGACAAAATTAAAAAATGAAAGTGGAGCAAAGACTTTTGACTATGATGATGGTTGGGATAGTCGTGTTTTGTCTCTTGAATGGCATCATAGATGTTCAACTTGTAAGTAGTGCTGTATGCTTGGAGCCACACCAAATGGGGTTTGACTGGGACCTCTATTTTAATCCTAGATGGAGAATTTAGGTGCTATTAAAAAAATTTGTACAGGAGACAGAGAAAGCAAAAACTTCGAGTTTTCATTGGACCAAAGGGATTAGGATCTGAAAAGTTTCTTCCCTTTTTTTATATTCTTTGTTAATCATGGTTGGAGCTTTGTAATTACCCACTTGAATCAACAAGGTGCGGCTTGGCATGTCCGGTTCATGATTTGATTAGTACCTCCTAAACTAATCAGCAAGTGTGATTTTCCCACGTAGCTCCACTTCCGTTATTTCTAATCTCAAGTGGCAGAATTTTGATTTCTGATTTGCCCTGATCGCTTTAATGTATTTTAAATCAACATTTAATCAGCGTGAGGTAAATGTGAGGAAAATTCAATCTTTTATAATTTGTTCAAAAAAAAAATACACTACATAATTTTCCCGCTTATTAATATAATTACTAATGCTAATTTTTAAAAGTTGGGTCTGAGGAGCAATGCAAAGAAATGCCAATACGTGCATTAGCTTCGTTTTCCTACATGAAAGTCGTTTGATTTGAATAAAAAAATTGGTAAATAAACCATGCACGTTTCAATACACAGCGGATCTTCCAGACTTTCCCCCAAAAACAGTTACTGCAGCTCATGCAAAAATATAATTTGCCAAAACAAAATAAAAATATAAAAATTCTAAATAAATCAGACTTTTGATGGTATACATTTGAGGATCCAAATTTGGACACAAATATTTAGCGAAGCAAATGCCTAATGGCAGCAACGGCGTCACCTTTATGCTCACGCAAGGTTCTTTCAGCCACCTTTTTGTCCAGCTGTTGAACACATTAAAAGAAGAGTTACCAGTCTATCCTAAACCAGAATGAGCTTCAAAAAGTTGTGACACTTAAGTTCAAGATGAAGTTACCTCTAGTTCATTTGCTATTATGTCAACATCAGCTGCATTTATCTTAACAGCAGCCAGTTCTTTCTCCCTGGCATATGAAACAGAACGGAAGACTGGAAGTTGAGATTTAAGATATAGAAGAAAAAAATTGACTGATACATAGGCTTATGTTGCAAACGACAGGATTGGTGGTGAGATGATACAGTATATAAGCTCATAGTCCAGATTTGCACAGTAAAACTAAAGGGTCAATAATGTGGTAAGTAGTTCAGCACGATATTAACGGTTAAAGGGAAAATAATATGTTTACATGAATAATGCAAGTCATTTAACTGAAGATTTCAATCCAAAAATGGGAACAAAAGAAAAACATGTGCAGATTAAATAGAGCAGATATTGGCTATTAAGATTTAATGAACAGCTACATGTATCTGTCTTCAATGCACAAACCTTTGGGAGTTAGAATTGATGGAACATCAAGAATTGATGCACATCCGACGCTTTTAAAGATTTGTTGCCGAGTACATACTCAAGGTGAGGAATTGCAAAGATCTATGCGTATGATTGTTACACAAACTTATCTCATGCTATCAAATCTAAATTGGTTTAAGCACGACTGTATTAGGGTCCCCACACTACGTGGCTCAGGTTAAAGCGTATACTTAAGATGAGCTTTTACTTCCCCCAATTATAACTTGTAAATTATAACATCCAATTAATGTCAGCATCAGATAATAAGTCAGCAACCAAATGCAGAAGAAAATTTTATGGAAGTTCAAACTTCACAGACCTTTATGTATTTTAACCAGCAAAGTTTAAATAAGATTTATATGTTCAGATAAAAAGCCAATTGCTTGGGAATTCAAGAAGACAACCATCTGCATATTCTGATTGAGATGCTGACAATTGAAATTTCTATCACCTGAGGGCAATTCAGTTAGGACAGGAATTTTCTATTGACACTTAAAAGCTTCCTTCTTTCACTAAAAAAATAAAAAAGAAAAGGTTCCTTCTTGGAATCACGCATACAAACATTAACCAGCCCATATCAATCTGGGTTCATGGCTTCGACTACCTGAGGAGAGAATAATTCATATTTGGTATGTGAGTTTAAGGGAAAAGACCTTACTCCAAGTAATAGTTCATGGTATGTTCCATAAGCCCCTCAATCTTATTCAACGTACACCCCCCCCCAAAAAAAAAAAAAATCCCCCGGGGGGAAATAACCCAGACAAAAAAGTTAGAAACTGGTAAAACTGTAAAAGAAACGGACAGATTTTAATAAAACTCGTTTACAAGTTTAAACTGGTTATTAAGTTTCAGACTAAAAGGAGCTTGATAAAACACGGGTTTTTTCCACGAGGTAATACCCAGCCCACAAAGCATGAAAAAAGCCTCCTGCCTCCATTCCCTTTTATAAGCTCATGTCTCCATTCATTCCTTGCCCTTCAAGATGTGAGACAAGGTAATACACACCACTTGCTTACCTTCCCTTTACAATTTTCAATTATTGAACTCAAAAAGCATTTTGCAAGTTACAAATTCTATTCCCTTGCTAATCACGGACCATCAAAACTTCCCCCTTAGGTCCGGTTACAATAAAATTAGCTAGTACACAAATACTTGTATAGGTGGCAAATCATATTGCATTTCTGCAAACAAAATACGATACTAAGGTACATAAAAGCAAGTAATGCAAATATAGAACATAGGTAATACTAAGATAAGCCTAGTGACAGCTGAAATTAAATCAAAGATGGTGAGATTTCTCATCATCCCAACTCCACCTCCCCCACTCCCTCCACTCTCCCGCCCTTTTCTTTTCATTTCCTGAAGTAAAATATTATGGTAGCAAATGTGACAACAGGTTATCATTAAATCAATAAGTAGGTAAACTGAAAACTTTACAAGGTTTTCCCGTTATATTAGTAATTAAAATGAAAGGTTGGAGGCTCATCATTTATCAGAGAGAAAAGTATATTATTTCCCTAATTTCAGACTCCACCACAGTTTGAAGCTTAAGGGCAGGAATAATGCATTTTTCTCAGAAGGTTAAATGAATTTCGAATCCGCAAAAATATGTTTAGAAAGTCTCCATAGCTTTATATGATAACGAAGCCATACAAGCCAATGCCCAAACATCAGAACATGGATGACAACCCCAACGTTACAGGGTTAGTCATTGCAAAAAAGTACTTACTGCTTTAAACCTTTCTCTGGAAAAATGACAAGCTCAAAAGACTTCTTTTTACCTCAAACGCATCGCATTCCAGTCCGCTTCTGCAGATGCAGCAATTGACGCCATGGCCTACCAAATCACATAAATGTTAGAAAGCATCGCATAAAACTGTTAAAGTGGAACACACTGCCCTAATCATTATGTACCAAGCCTCCATCACCCAATTTAATAAGAAATTCTTACAATTTTTTATTTCTTAGAAAATAAAACATGGAATAAAAGAGTAAATATCAAGGAAACGAGGAGGCACCTCTTGGACGCGAGTGGAGTCGAGCTGGCGATCCTCGACGCGGTCAGTGAGCTTATCAAACGCTTTGCTCTGTTGCTGTAAGTCCTTGGAATCCTCTATCCTCTCTATTCCCTCATCTGCAGCCTCCATCTTTTCTCTTTCAAGCTTTTTTGCTACTTCCTAAGAGAAATTCGAGACAGAAAATACAGAAGTCTCTCTTGCGAGTAGATTACTAGACAAAGCTCGACCCTTACTGATGATCTTGAAGGACGGCGATAGGGCGACACTACGAGCTAGGAAGAATCGAGAAATAGGAGCCGCGTGAGCCTCGAAACTGCACCAGGCACCTTCTCTGCGTTGCGTCGGAGCATGTTGCCTTATTGGGCTTATCATGGAAGCTTTCGAAATTGAGCCTTATTGGGCTTGCATATCAGAAAATCTGCCTTTGAATATTGTGATTGGATTTATTAGGCCCAATCTTGGCGAGACTTGAATAATAGGGCGCATTCCTTAAATCTAGTGATGCTTAATGCCCACCTAATTTATTATAGCTAGATGGTGGGCCCATGCAATGTATGGAGCCCCGTAGCAAACTACATTGATTATTGCATGTAAACACTATGACTTATTAATAGAGTTAAGTCTAACGAAAGAAATTAGTCAAACCAAAATTTAAATTTTTGTTAAGACAAGTGTCCACATTTAGTGTCTAATAATGCCACGAATAAGATTACCTTCAATAATATACTTATGCTTCATGGTTATCGGTTTTATTATACATGTTATTTTTAAAACTACCATATATGAACTTTTTGTTATAAAATAAAACAACAGAGAAGATAGATCAATAGGAAAAGAGAGCAATAGAGATTCTTTAAGTGAGATGTCCTATTTATAGACATGAGATTACAATCCAATGGACTCATAAGGTTAATTATAGAATAATGAATCATAAATTACATTTTAGGTTATGGGAAGAAAAACCACAAGAGTCAGAGTGTCAAGATCTTCAAGTCATATTCAAAAAATATGAGAGAATATTATAGGAGATGGACATCCACATAAAAATGCTTTCTATTCACAACACTTTATTCCATGAGTTTTGTTATTCAATCATTATTGTAATGACATTGAATTACAGCAAAATTTGCTACCTGCACGGATCTCATAATTGAAAATTGGCTGCATCCTCGATTAATAAGCATTTAAAAGTTTCACCAACTTAGTAGCTAGGCCATTTGAGTTACTTCCTTGGATAGAGAGGATATGAAGTTCAAATAATAATATATCATAGATATACGAGCAAGTTCGTATTAGAGATCGAAACCTTCATAAGTTGTGCACTGCCATTTATTAGCACTTGAAGGATTTGAGAGAGAAGAGACAAAGGTTTTGTTAGGAGTTCATGGGGCTATATAAAATCTGTCTTGTAATCCTGTTCGGAATGAAAGGACAATTAGAAGTTTAGCAGTCTCGATCAAAGAAAAAGAGATCTCAACGGACTGCAGTAATGGTTAAAAGATCTAGGGCTTAGTATCAGTATAAATACGAGCGATGATTTCCAGGGCAAAGTCGCCCATAAAGCTTTTAATATCGAGCTTTATAATATACTTTGTTATTTCTAATTAAAGATGAGGAATGTTGTGAATGGGACCCTACTGGTGTTGATATTAATGATGATTGTAGGAATATGCGAGGGTCGAAGAATTAAACTTGGCCAGGTTCATGGCACTGAAGGCGTGACTCCTGATTATGGAAGCTACGGTAGCGGTAGTGAAGGTGGGTATGGAGATGGGCAAGGAGGAGAAAGTGGAGGAGGTTACGGGGGAGGGGGTAAGGGAGAAGGAGAAGGTTGTGGGGATGGAGGAGGAGGTTGTGGAGGTGGAAAAGGAAGTGAAGGTGGTTATGGTGGAGGACGCGAAGATTGTGGAAAAGGGGAAGGAAGTGGATCAGGAGGATATGCCGGAGGAGGTGGAGGAGAAGGAGAAGGAAGCAGTGGAGGTTACGACGGAGGGGGTAAGGGAGGAGGAGAAGGAAGTGGAGGAGGTTACGACGGAGGGGGTAAGGGAGGAGGAGAAGGAAGTGGAGGAGGTTATGCCGGAGTCAGCGGAGGAGGAGGTTGTGGAAGCGACGGAAAAGGAAGTGGAAGTGGTTATGGTGGAGGAGGAAAAGATTGTGGTAAAGGAGAAGGAAGTGGATCAGGAGGATATGCTGGAGGAGGAGGAGGTGGAGGTGGAGGTGGAGGAGAAGGAAGTAGTGGAGGTTACGACGGAGGGGTTAAGGGAGGAGGAGAAGGAAGTGGAGGTGGTTATGCCGGAGGCAGCGGAGGAGGAGGTTGTGGAAGCGACGGAAAAGGAAGTGGAGGTGGTTATGGTGGAGGAGGAAAAGATTGTGGAAAAGGAGAAGGAAGTGGATCAGGAGGATATGCCGGAGGAGGAGGAGGTGGAGGAGGAGGAAGTAGTGGAGGTTACTACGGAGGGGGTAAGGGAGGAGGAGAAGGAAGTGGAGGAGGTTATGCCGGAGGCAGCGGAGGAGGTTGTGGAGGCGACGGAAAAGGAAGTGAAGTTGGTTATGGTGGAGGAGGAGAAGGTTGTGGAAAAGGAGGAGGAAGTGGAGGAGATTATGGCGGAGGCGGCGGAAAAGGAGAAGGTTGTGGAAGTGGAGGAGGCGACGCAGGAGGCGGTAAGGGACAAGGTTGTGGAGGAGGTTACGAGGGAGGGGGTGACAACGGAGGAAAAGGCTGTGGTAATTGTGAGGGAGGATCAAGCGGAGGAGGTTACGACGGAGGGGGTAACGGAGGAGGAAGTGAAGGAGGTTATGCCGGAGGTGGTGATGATGAAGGTGGAAACGGAGGAGGAGAAGGTGGTGGGGACAGCGGCGGATGTGGTGAAAGTGGGGACAACGGCGGTGGGGGCTTAATAAATATCGGGATAGGCTTGGGTGGTGGAAACGGGGGTAGCAATGGCACCTGTAGCAGTGCCGTTGAGACTGGCGGAGTCTACAATGTTACCGGAGGATCAGTTGGGGGTAAATTTTGAACGAAATCAAATTCTTCCAACTAATAATCCTTAGTATTGTATTTGAGTGAAATTATAAATGAATAAGGGATGCATGTAACTGCCTACCACTAATAAGAGTATATATAGTTTGATTTCGAAAGATAAAAAGAGAAGTGGAAGTCACACACCCACTTCTACTTTTATCTGCAGTATTACATGGTCACAGCATGCATGCATGATTGTAGTAAGTGTCGAAATCGGATAGTTTTGGATTGGAATAAACACAAGTTTGCCTAATTACTTCTCACCATGAGGTGTGATCCCACGAGCATATATTGAAGATGCAAATTAAATGTGCTAGTTAATCTCGATTTGCAGTAATTCCAAGCTTTGATGTGTATAGCATGTAATACAAACTTGTTATGAAGGAATCAACGGGGCATTGTCCATCTCAAATTCTATTTTTTTCTGCAGTTGTTTTTAAGATTTCAGCAAACCTAAAAATGTTATAAATTTCCACGGTCAACCTAATAAATACCGGCTGCAAGCTAAGTGTGATATGTAAATGGCTAGAAAGCCAGCTCTCTCACACTCATATCTCACACATTCATGGCTAGCTTTAATTAGAACTAATAAATAAACCGCAAGATTGGAACAATTGAACATTAAATTAATGAGCTGCGCTGCATCCTTAATTGAGCATTTAAATATTTTACTAACTTGGTAGGTGATTCGATTCAATTCATTGCACACTGATCAAGATTGAAGTTTTACGAGCTTGCAACGTAAGAGGATGATTACAAGTTTAGCAGTATCGATCAGAGAAAAAGATCTTAACGAAATGTATATTAATATATGTATATTAATCGATCTGCGCTTAAGTGATAGATTTTTATTTTTATCTTTTTTTTTATAAAAGGCAAAATGATCATAAATAAATAAAAAGTTTTACAAGAGACAGAGAAGGAGATAGAACTAATACAGGTATTGGTAAAATGATACGAAAAAGATGGATGTGCAGTGAGAATATCAACTTTTGAGTAAGAAGAAACTAGAAGCTGGATGTCTTGCCATGCTGCAGAGTCATTTGTGCACCATGGATGATCTTGAGAAATGCATCTTTTGCCAATATATATTAGTTGAAGCTTATCTTGAGTGGTGATCTGATGAGACCTGTAGGTATGGATCCAAGATAAAGAAAGCACTTCGTAAGCAAAGAACAGTGAAAATTTGAGGACTAGCAAACTTGTACAAATAAATTTTAGGAGAGGAGATCCATAAAAACATATTATGACAAGACAAGTAGTCTGCTTGTTCTGCTTCCTTTTGAATAGGATTACAGACCAGCTACATAAAGTGATGCTTGACAATAGTGGAGTGCCAGTGACCTTTACAGAAACATAGGGATAGGGGCCCTTACTGCAGGAAAAAGGCTAATGATGAAAAAGATATTGAACCCAGAATTTCCCAGATAACAGCTTGAGGTGGCCCTATTTTCCCATCATGTAGAGTAATGTTCCTCTTATGCCATAAGACATTTATCAGTGTGATAATACCTTTTACCGTATCTTCCTGACCATCATTATGTAGCTGCACAAGGATAGCTTTAAGCCAAGTTTGAAAAACCAGTGATTTTCAGCAGGCTTAATTCGCCCATCAAGCGTTCAATTAATTTCGAGCCTTTTTTTATTCCTTTTGTTTAAATACGAGGAATTTTCTCAGGTCGACCCTGCTTGTAATTATAATGATATCAACCGTGGCCTTGTGTATATCAGAAGGTCGTCGAGGAATCGAAGGTGACCGTCGCCTTCATTACTTACAGCTATAAAAGGCTATGGTAACACCACTGGTGGCGTCAGAGTAGTGGCTCTCGTGCCGGAGGAGGAGGTTTCGGCGAAGGAACAAGCTGTACTATAGTGATGATTGGTTTTGAAGGAGGAAGAGGGGGCATGGGGATATGATGGAGATTGATTTTCGAGATCGAATGGTGGAAACTAGCAACCGTGGAAGCAGCTACGCCGGCCAGTGTAAGGATTTGCCTCTCCCAAGTAGTTTTTTTTTTTGGTACAAAAGAGGGACTCCCAAGTAGTTCTTAATATAGGAAAAGCATAAAAATAATAAGTATAATGATCCGTTGAGATTTGAGCCCATACAAATCAGGAGAAGTTAAGCCCATGCAAATGCCATCCCTTCGTCCAGTGTGGACTGAGCCATCAGGATTCAAGATGCTCCTGGGAAATAGAAAGGTATGGCAGTACCAACGGGGGTTGGTCCGAGTGGTAAGCGGCTCGGTATCGCTTAAATGAGGTCTCGAGTTCGAGCTTTGACGAATGCAGAAAATCCCCGTTGGGAGACTCACCCACCATAGCCAGGTGCACGACGCGGGTCGGATCCGGATGTAGTCGGGGCAAAACTCTGATGAACCGGGTGGGCAAAAAAAAAAAAACAGAAAAAAGAAAGGTATGGCAGTAATTTTTGCTTTTTGCTTTTTTCTTAAAAAAAAGTTGTCAACAAGTGTTACAACTTAATGACAAGTGACAACCAACTAGTCAACATGAATTAGTATCATGATCCAAAAAATGACGGCCAACCAACCAACTCACATGCCCAAATGCTGGATTATATTTTGGGGGTCAAATGTTAATTAATTATTAATTGGTTAATCATGAGATGCACCTACATGCATGACCACATGTTCCACACCTATGACTCATCCCATCAATAATTATTCCTCACTTGTCATGATATACCTGCAATTTCATCTAGAAGCTTCAAATTATTGTTCAATTAATTATTTAAACTTATTTTAGTCTTAAGTTTGGAGGAAATTAGATGAAATCATCTATCTATATAAGAATTATAAAATAGCGGTGAGCTTGGTCTCACCTTCTTCTTCTCATCATGTTTTCACCCCCCCCTTTGAATTTGAATTTTAGTTGGAAATTTAACTTCAAAGGCCTAAGATCGTACTAATTAAAATATCAACATTACAAAAAAATTGACTTTCAGCGGCGACAAAAGTCGCAGCTGAAAGATCAAAAGTCGCCTCTAAAACTCTTTAGCGACGATTTTTTGTCGTCGCCAAGTCGCCGCCTATGAGACTGTCGCTTATAAGCATCAGCGGCGACAATTGAAAGTCGCCACTAAATGTCCACAATCAGCGGCGACATTGGGTCGCCGCTGAATGTCCACAATCAGCGGCGACATTAGGTCGCAGCTGAAAGTTCAACAAAGAGCAAATTAGCCACCAAAGGCAAAGTAAAGGCGGCGATAAATGTCGCCGCTGAAAGTGGAATCTGCGGCGACAAATGTCGCCGCTGAAAGTGGATTCAGCGGCAACAATTGTCGCCGCTGAAAGTCAATAATTGCTTTTAAATTAGGTCGCCGCTGAAAGTTCAACAAAGAGCAAATTAGCCACCAAAGGCAAAGTAAAGGCGGCGACAAATGTCGCTGCTGAAAGTGGAATCTGCGGAGACAAATGTCACCGCTGAAAGTGGATTCAGCGGCGACAATTGTCGCCGCTGAAAGTCAATAATTGCTTTTAAATTCTTTTTCCTAATTTTTGTAAATGAAAACATGTAATAGGTTTATAAATATATAAATAAAATAATAAAATAACTAAATAATCCAAAATCTAATAATATTAATGAATAATTCATATCATCTTTTAAAATATCAAAGTGCATCAATTACTAAGACATATTTAAAAATAAAATAAAAATATTGATCATAATCTTTCAACAATTGAACTCCAATCATTTGAAGGGGTTTTTTAGCTTCAACTTCATTGTCCTTTACTTTGACTATATCTTGGTTGTCTGCTGATTCTACTTCTTCAGATTATTCTGCTTCCTCCTCCTCCTTATCAGCTTCATCTTCTTCAACTTCTTTTGCGACATCTTCCACAGCTTCAACATCATTCAAAATTTCAGGAGACTCAAGTTTACCAGTATACATTGACTTTTCACGATTATTAGTCATGGCTTCTCCCAAGAAGCGACGCTTCCAAAATTCTGTCTCCTTCATACAGCTTTATTCTTGAAATTAATGCATCCAGCTCTTCATCCATTTAGAAAACAAACTACATTCAATTTTACACATCATATGCTGGTGATCAATGTAAGAATAAATTAAAAGGCAATTTTTTAATATACTAGGCCCTCTTTATTACATAACCACGTATCAAAAAGTTATTTGACTATAAGAATTAGGAGTTACTTGTAACCAATATTTAGGGATTAGGGATTCAGTGCCCAAGTCAAGGATAGACATCGTCTCACACACACATTAAAACTAGGAATGCAGAAAAAGCATTGCAACAGAAACAATACCTAGCAATGTAATCAATCTCATAAGCAAGTTCAGCCACCTCTTGCAAAGGTTCATGTTAGTAAATTTGCTTATATGAGAACCATGCAGGTTGAGGTTGAGAAACAATTTCAAGCCATTGAGAACATAGGCTATCATGCAATAATAATGCTATACGAAAATGGTGTGCATGACATGCACAAGCAATGAACTAACCTGTAAGATTCAGCTCTGGTATATGCTTGAATAACCCAATTGTAGGTCTCTGTGTCAGGCTTCATATAATCTATTGCACAAAGATAATCCATTTCATATGGAAAAATATTGGATAAATTTTTTGTATCATTTGAAACTTAAGAATGACCATAGCTTTTAAACACAAGAAACACACACTGTTCAGGAAGGAAATATCAGTAAGGAAGTACTTCCATCAGTTTCAGAATCTCGAGACCAAGACATGTTGAGATATTTAAGGTACAAGGTACAAGTTTCATTCTCTCTCTCTCTCTATCTATCTCTCTATCTCGTGTGCTTGTCAACTAGATGAGAGTAAGTGTGAATGTCACTCACCTTATATTCTTCTGTAAAACTTCAGCTCTAGTAGTGAGCTTGAATAACTCCAAAGACAAGTTTCCCTACAAAAGTGTTAAGACGACACTCAGATTTCCTTAATTAACAAACACCTCTTTTAATCGTAAACTTAAAATCTAGTTATTCTCTTTGTTTTTCTCTAAACTGTGAAATTATATATATTTCTATACATAAATGAGCACTTGGGTATCTTTGTTAGTTCCAGCAAGTTGTTCTGAATGCGATCATCTCTCGTATCGCTCCAGAATGCTATCCATGCTGCCCCATCAATAATTTTTAATGTTAAACAAACCAATATAAACTCAAAGGCCAATACATAAATATATGTTGATAGTCATAAATTGTAAATAGTACGATCGAACCACGCGTATGCATATATTAATGGACAAAAGCAATAAACAACGAAAAGGAAGTTGTTTGAGTTCCCCCATATCTCCTGGTAATGTTCTGGGATCAAGAAAGAGAATTACGAATACTTAAAACTCTCAAGATATTTAAGGAATTAACCCAATAAGTTTGAGAAATTTCCAGAAATACATCGTCATAGGCAAGTAGATTGCGTTACTCGCTAACGTTAATGGCTTTCCCTATGGGATATCATTAATGTTATCAAAGCAATTAGGATATTTTTCAATGCTAACGCATCATAGTCAATTTTCAATTTTTCTGTGATTGAACATGAAAACCAAAACCACAAACCAACTCACAGTCGTCACTTTCCGCCTTGAACGTCCCATCCATTGCAACATTGTGCAGATTACAATCTGCAACTTCACAAACCGAAAAGAAGAGCAAAACCCTAAACCCTAAACCAAGAAAAGAAGAACAAAACAGAGAATCAGAGCAATGTTAAGAAACAGAGATACTCGAAATACTCGAACATGCAAATATTACATTAAAACTCAACAGAAAACTTTGTCCAAGAGAAATGCAAAAGTTTTCAGCGCAAAGACAATAACGAGAAAGCGTGAAATCGGAGAGTTTGCAATAGATACCGCTTCTGTGAATTGTGTACACAGACTGAAGTTCCGAACAATTTGCCCGAAAAGAGTCACATACTCTGTGTTCGCTCTCTTTTTGTTACCAGTTACAGTATTCGCTCCCTTTTGCTGCTTCAACGTTACCTCCATCGACAGTTCTTCTCTCTCACCCTTGGTCTCTCTCCTGCTCTACCCCGCTTGCTTGATCTGTTCTTTCAAATGAAGAAAACAGCGATCCCCAACTGTAGTAGCAACGAAGTCGCGAGCTCTTCTCCGACCTGCGCTTTTGCCCTAATGCAGCTCGCTCTCCCTCTGCTCCTCACGTCGCCTTCGATCTATTTTTCTCACCTGCTCCTTCTCTCTCTCGCCTTTTTTTTCTTTTAGGATCATTACAAGGGTGCGGTTGTTTTTTGGGGGGAAATATTTGGGGGCAAAATAAATTACCTTCAGCGACGACAAGAAATAGTCGCCGCTGAAAGTCTACCTTCAGCGGCGACTATTTTGTCGCTGCTGAAAGTCTTACTTTTATCCAATAATTTTTAGAAAATAATTCACTTAATAAAATCATAATATTTTCCCCCCAATAGCTTCTTCAACTTATTAGAGAATTTTTATAAAATTTTCTGGGTAAATAATAACTTTTAACTATTTTTCTTAAATTTTCTAAAAAAATAGGTTTTTAATTCCCGAAAAATAACTATTAAATCTTTTGGGTTTCTCTTGGGGAAATAAACTCTTTCATAATTTTCTAAGCCCCCAAAACACTCATTTTATGAATTTTTTCTTCATTTTTCTTAATCCCAAAATATTTTTATATGAAATGTAGCAACAAAGGACATATGCAACTATAATTAAGAATGTATATATATATTTTACGTTCATTCTTTCTCCTGATCTCTCTCTCTCACACACACATCTCTCTCTCTATCTCCTCCCCATATTGTCTTTAACACACATATACTAACTCTCATACTCATTGACACACATTCATAATATCTCTCTTATGCACAAACCCCTACTTCATTTCATTCTTTCAAAGACACATTTATAAAGGGGTGAAAAATTGTAGGAAGACTTTTAGCGGCGACATCTGTCGCCACTGAAAGTAAGAAAAGTCGCCGCTGAAAGTTGTAGTCAAAATTTCTTCACTAACATTCAGCGGCGACAAAAAAGTCGCCACTGAAAGGATGACTATCAGCGGCGACATTTAGAGTCGCCGCTGAAAGGCTAACTTTCAGCGACGACTTTTTTTTTCGCCGCTGAAAGTAAGGGTTTCAGCGGCGACACAAAAAGTCGCCGCTGAAAATCAACTTTTAGCGGCTATTTTTTTTGTCGCCGCTAAAAAGTCGTCACCAAAAGTATATTTTTTTGTAGTGCAAGTCTCAACCCCGAACGGGTTTTCTCTCACATACGTATATTATACTCAAGTTCTGTGAAACACATGAAATTGCATGGACGTACGTGAAAGTTCATTGGTTTTGAACTCCACACAATGTAAGAACTCTCTTTACTGAAAGCATGAGGTTGGCCAATGATATCCCATTGTATGGACTGTGGTCTGTTGATATATATATATATATATACACACACCTTAAATATTTTGAATGGGTAGGGCAAGTGATAATTAAAGGAAATTAAAATACTCATATCTTGTCACACCAAGCTTTATGGATCTAACTAGCTAGCTAGAGGAAGGTGATAATTTTATATCAACAAGTTTATCAGGAAATGCACGGATTCCATTGAAGCACAGAAACTCAAATAAAATAACGTTAACAACTTTGTTAGTTTATTCAGGGTAGTTTCTCAATTCAAAGGTCATTTAAAGTCAACCTTCTCCATATCCTTCCGATGAATAGGTTTGTTTAATTCTCATATATATATATATATATATAATAAACTCGACTTAGGAGTTCCCAGCAGTTTCCTATATACACATATCATTCTTGTTTAGTCATATAAAAGATCATTAATTCATTCATTAATTGGATCAAAAGCGAAAAGTTGAAGATGGATAGATCAGTGAGGGTTAAGATTTTGTTTGGAGGTTTCTCCGCGTTGCGCATGTTCTTAATTAGGAACGTCCGTTTCAATAATGGAGCCACCTGCGAATTTCGTGTTTTGAGACTCTCTTGTTGATGATGGAAACAACAATTACCTTATTTCTCTCTCGAAGGCCAACTTCTTCCCACATGGCATCGATCTTGGTAAACCCACCGGACGCTTCACTAATGGAAAAACCATCGTCGACATCATAGGTATGTATATACAACTATAAACCGCCTAGTTGTTTCTCACATTTTTTTAACTGTAATAACGATATATTAACGGTGAATTTCCATTAATGACTCAACAGGTCAAGAGCTAGGCATGGGTTATACTCCACCATACTTGGCACACACTACATCTGGCCCTGTGGTTCTTCGTGGTGTCAATTATGCTTCTGGGGTTGCTGGAATTCTCAATGACACCGGAAAAATCTTCGTACGTTTTTAATCCTTTTGCTCTGTTTCATCTTTTATATATCCATCACCAACTTCTGATGAAGCTTGATCAGATGATGATTCTGCTTTATATATATATATATTTTCATATGGTGGTCGAATCAGCTTGGATGCACAGATAGATAACTTCGCCAACACCAGGAACGACATCATCTCCATTATTGGTTCTCCTGCAGCTCTCAAATTATTGAAAAGAGCAATATTTTCTGTCACAGTGGGCTCCAATGATTTCATCAACAACTTCCTACAACCATCCTTCTCAATATCTCTAGAATTTCCTATTCCCGGAATATTTGTGGCCACGCCTTGATCTCAAGACTCAGAGCACAGCTCACTGTACGTAGCAACACATACTTCCACTTTCTTCAAACTCATATGCTTCTAAACAATCATTCAGATATATATATATATATATATATATATATATATATGTTTAGGGCATGTTACTGATATTGCAGAGACTGTTCAATCTGGGAGCCAGAAAGATAGTGGTGGCGAATGTGGGTCCTATAGGGTGTATACCGATTCACAGGGGCATACACCTATCTTCAGGTAATAATTGTGTTAGTTTCTTGAATCAGTTAGCTCAGTTATTCAACACACGATATTGAAGATCCTCATTCCTGAGCTAAGAACCAACCTTTTCGGGGTTCAACCATCCTTTATGCGGACGTTGACCACATTTTATCTGACATACTCCAAAATTACACTGCATATGGTATGCGTATATATAGGTGTGTGTGTGTGTATCTCTGTACTGTAATGCAAATCCAAGTTTCTGGGTTTAATTAAATATTAATGGTGGCGTTGTGTGGAAATGAATAGGGTTTGAGAATGCTTCATCGTCGTGCTGTTCGTTGGCGGGGAGGTTCGGAGGGCTGATACCATGTGGACCGACGTCGGAACTATGTGAGGACATATCCCTATCATCCTTCTCAAGCTGCAAACGAGATCATCGCTAAGAGACTCTTGGATGGCTATCTTCCTGAAATCTCACCCATCAACCTTCGCCGCCTCGCTTCTTCTTGATCTTCATGAACTCTTCACATTTATGGAATGCAGTTACTCCTTCAAAATAATATCACATATAATATGTCTTTCTAATACCTACACACAGCTAGTCTAGTGATGTAAAACCCTCTAGATAAAGACCTATATCAGTTGCTAATAATAGGACACAGAAAAAGCACTGAATATATAAAAATATAATGTCTTTGTTATCCTCTTCCTCATGATTTGTTTCCTTAATTATTACTCGACATATGTTTTGGTTTGTCACATATACATTTGAAGATGGTCTTGAGGTTCAAATCCATTTGAACAAAATCTGTTAAGAAGTTGCAATGGAGAAACCTATGACCAGAGTGATTGATTAGCTTGAAGCATTTTTGGGGAACAAGTGTTACGTATATGGGTTGAGCATCAAAATTGGGTGGTCCCACAATGTAATTGCTAAAAGCCGAAAATGACGACCCCACCACGTCCCAACCGCCTTTGGTTTTACTTAACACAAACAGAGAATCTCCTTTGCCCAAACGCTACGTCGCCGGAAAACATGATCTAGTCGACCAGGATCCATCGGCGGGCTAATAGCAGGCTTTAGAGTCGATTGGATCTGGCTTCATGTCAATTCGATTACGGCCAAGGGATTTAGGGTCGTCGTCTCCTTTCCAAGGTTTGTTTTGAATTTGATTAGTCGTTAGGTCAAGGAATTTGTCGTATTTAAAGATTGATGGATTAAATTAGGTCAAGGCAATTCGATTACGGTCAAGGAATATGTTTGTTAATAATTAACATTTAAAAGAAACAAAAACTGATCGGTGCAAGAGAAATCTTCTCTCATTTTTTTAAAAAGACAATTTCATTCAAACAGATAAAAAAAATACATAATAAACGATGGGTTTTTATAAGATGATGTAACCAATACAAAGCACATCAGCTCAATGAAGAGGAAACTATATATAAACATCCTAACAACATGTAGTAATAACTAAACCCAAATTAAGACCAACCCAAACTAAAACCTGGAGTCCATACTCGAAAGAGAGCACCAGACATAACGAAATCTTCTCTCATTTGATAGTGTTAACAAAAGGGGGGAAATAGCACCTATTTTTGCCTTGTGCATATAATGCTATGAGATGTTACTGGTATGATAATACTACTCCCAATTTTAATTATAAGACCTTATTAATTTTTTATAGAGATTAAAAAAATTAAATGAATGACTTTAAAGTATTTATATTTATCTTTCTCATAAAACTAATTTATTTGACTTATAAACTATTCATTTTAAAGAGATCATATACAATATGCTATAATTAAATAATTTTTTTTTTAATTTGTTTAAAAAATCAATAAAGTTTTATAATTAGTACCCGAGGCAATATTAAGATTTGCCTGTTTGATATAACAGTTAAAACGTTACCATTCGGAAATGTATTAAAGGGATTATACAATACCCATTTACTCCTTATCCACTAAACTTGACAGAAAACAAATTCAAGAAAGTGAAATTTTCTAATTTATGATGCTAATGATACAATTAGAGACAGAAGGCATTTATACATGTAGATATCTTGCATAATAATTCTTATTCTTAATATGACCTTTGAGAAATCTCTAAAATCTAAACTTGTAAACAATGCAGACAGAATTCCATCCAGTTAAAGAAAAAAGAAATAGAAGTTCAAGAATACAGTATAAGAAGTATATGGTAGCTGTTGAAAACTTGAAATTACTGTCAACCTTTGTTGTTTACAGTAAGGTGCGTGCAGAGAGCATTCAATGTCGAGCAGGGATTTGCTCAACTTGACATATAGTGGGAGCCAGAATTAAATGAGCCCTTTCAATTGGATATTTTTAAGGGGGGGAAATTTGGAAAAAAATCTTTGGCATATTTATTATTCACGTTTCATGCTTAAAAATGTTACCCCTTTTAATTTAATGACTTATACCCGTACAAAAAGTAAATTTTAATATGGCTAGCTAAGGGGGTAACTAGTAGTAATGGCATCATGTGAAAATATTTATTTGATTATCCAGAACATTATTTTATTAATAATGGAATGGTTTTTTTTTAATAAATATGCTTAGAGAAGAAGGAAAATTACTGATGCAATATGTGTTTGAGCAAGTTCCTTAGTGAGTAAACTTAGATGAAATAAAAACACGTTTTGCCCGTAGGGTCGACTAGCTGTGATGTTAGATGCACGACATTAAAAAAAAAAAAAAAAAGGTATGACCTCTTTTGTTTTGGTTGACGCAATAAAACTAGATCAAGTAAACGTCTTTAATTTGTACTAATTTATAAGTGTGCTATATTCTATGTCCTGTTTTTAACTAGTACGTTAAAATTTTCCCCGCTTTTATTGCTAGCTAATTTACGGATATCAATATGTAACCATTTGCCTGGTTCGCTTGTATCCATGTAATTAAATCAGATGAGATGAAAATGATGAAGCTAAGTTATCAAGAAAGTGAAAAATGAGTTTATTAATTCGTGCTATGATGAAAAGAAGGGTTAAGATAAATCTAGAACCTGAAGTATTTTTTTAATAGTACTTACCTTAAAGTATTTTTTTAATTGCACCAAATATCCTAAAATATTTTAGTACAATTTTTCCCTTAGAGTATTTTACTTAGCTGCAATGAATACCCTGAACTCATAATACGGGGGGTGATACTAAAAAAATATTTTAAAATGTTATATGCATAAAAAATTAATAAAAGATATTAATTCCTACTGGAAAAATAATTTAAGATATTTGATAAATTATAAATTAGTTTAAAATACTGAGTGCTATTAAAAAAATAGTCAGGATGCTGAATGTAATTTAATCCAAAAAAACCGGGGCGGGGTACTCATCGCAGGCTGAAGATGTGTTTTAAAATGATTTTAATATTATGAGCAAAGAGGCTACCAAAGATTCAAGTTGGATGCCTAGCTAGCCAACTTGAAACTAATCAAAACCTTTAAAATGTTAGAATCCATAAATGTGGAGGTCATCTTTACTCTGCCAAGTCAGAAGAGAGAGACCAAAATAATTATTTGAATCTGGAATGAACAATACCCAGGGTCATTTATGTGGTTCTGCCTTGTATAGGTGAGATATGTAAACCAAATAAAAGGCCCATGTTTAAAAACAAAAAAAGTTTCAGATTCTTTTTAGTTTCTTATCATTGTCTCTTACCTTTGTAATGCTTATTTCCTACACATTCTCCCCTCTCCATCTTTATATATATTGAATTGAAGGCCTGCCATATCTATCTCGTCTTACTAAGAAAACATTCTCCATTACCTCATACTGCTTCATATTGCCCCTTCATTAAAACTTGATTAGTTCGGTTTCTCTATGAAGTGGTTTCTGATGCTTATTGGTTTGAAAAAACCAGTCAATATTCTTGGGGTTACATTGCAATTTTTGACAATTTTACTTCTTCCTAGGATTTGCTTGTCAAAGAATGTTCCTGCTTCTTTTGTGTTTGGGGACTCACTGCTTGATCCGGGTAACAACAACTACATTGCTTCACTCTCTAGGGCAAACTACGTTCCCAATGGAGTCGATTTTGGTTGGCCCTCTGGTCGTTTCACAAATGGAAGAACCATAGTGGACATCTTAGGCAAGTTTTGCTAACTTTTTACCTTTCTGCATTTTCCCTTTTTTTCTTTAAACAAATATGAATAAATTAATTACTGTTTCTCTCTCTTTTTTTCCCCAAGGCCATCAACTGGGTCTTGATTTCACCCCTCCTTACTTGGCTCCAACTACAAGAGGATCAGTGATTCTTAAGGGAGTTAATTATGCTTCCGGTGGAGGTGGCATTTTGAATCACACTGGGCTAATTTTTGTAAGTTTAATTTCTTCCTCAAAAATGGAGGAAATTAAATAACTTCAAACTTTGAAATTTTAGTGAACTATATATATAAGAGAATCTTGTTTGTTGACATTGATAGGGTGATCGAATCAACATGGATGCTCAGATAGATAACTTTGCAAACACTAGGCAAGATATTATATCCATGATTGGTGTTTCTGCAGCTCAGGAGCTATTCAAAAATTCAATCTTTTCAGTAGCCATGGGCTCAAATGATTTCATAAACAACTATTTAACACCTGTCTTATCAACTGCGGAAAGGAAGCTTGTTTCTCCAGAAACGTTCGTGTCCTCCATGACTTCACAGTTCAGACTGCAGCTCACTGTAAGTAATTTTGCTCAAAACCCTTTTGGAAACTCTTTGCCACCATTTTCTTGCTTGGATATATATAATATTTCTGATTAATTTGCAGCGACTATTCAATCTGGGAGTCAGGAAGATTGTGGTGGCAAATGTGGGGCCTATTGGGTGCATTCCATTTGAAAGGGATACAAACCCAGATGCTGGAGATAACTGTGTTGCTTTCCCAAATCAGATAACTCAATTATTTAACGCCCAATTGAAGAGCCTCGTTGCAGAACTCAACAAGAACTTGCAAGGCTCATTATTTGTTTATGCAGATGTTTACCACATTTTAGAAGACATTCTGCAGAACTACAGGGCATATGGTTCGTGTGTATAATTTTTCTCAAACATATATATATATATATACTCCTCCGATCCAGTACTTAATATATATATATAATATATTTACTAATTTAATTATATTAAAATAGTTAAATTAGTTAATATAATTTTTTTAAAATATTTTAATCATCTTTTTTAACCCTCTCCCTTCTTTCCTTATTTAATTATTGTCGAGAATTATCAATAAAATTAATTTAAAAAAAATAAATATAAGAAATATGTTATATATTTATGACTAAGACTAATTTATCAATTAGGACATATATTAAGAATTAGAGTATATATATATATATATATAGTATTTGAACCTTTTAATTAGGTGATTTAACTTGTGTTCATCATCATGGAACAGGTTTTGAGAATCGAGATTCGTCATGTTGTCACATAGCTGGAAGATTTGGAGGTTTGATTCCTTGCTTTCCAAAATCAAAAGTGTGCGAGGATCGTTCCAAGTATGTGTTCTGGGACGCGTTTCATCCTTCTGAAGCTACCAATGCTCTTATAGCAAAACGTCTGTTAGATGGTGATGCTAATGACATTTCGCCCATGAATGTTCGCAAACTCATTGAAGCTTGATTTATTTTGTCTGGCCTTTTGTTGAATTGATGGGTTGGATATTTATTTTGAGCAAGATAGCATATTTTATCTAGTATCAAAGCTAATAGAAAGCCGGATAGTTATTAATTTGCTATTATTGCATTGGTTATATTTGGGGTATATTTTTGTTGCCTTGTGTTTTTTCGCATATTGGATATCATGCTAAAAATATTTGTAGGTATTAAATACCTTCATATTTAGCACTGTCAGAGAACTGAAAGTTGTTAAAAATGACATAGTGTTTGGTATACCTAAAAACGGAAATTTTAAAAGTACTTTTGACCTTGAGAAAATTTTAAAACAAATAGTCATATTTGTCCAAAATAACTTTTAGACTAAACCATGATTTAAAATCAATATTTTGAATAAGGTATTGAGATTAGCTTGTAGAACAATAAAAGAGTTTATGGACTATCTAATTACTATTTTACCCTTATTTTTTCTTACATCTTCTCTCATCTCCATCCTCTCTCCTCTCTCCTATCTCTTCTCCACCTCCACTCCTCTCTCCTCTCTCTTCTTCACACCCACTCCTCTCTCTTCTCCAATATCTCTCCTCTATCATATTTTTAATAAAATCATACCCTTTCTGGTAATTTTCTAATTACAAAAGTGCTTCTGGTAATAACTATACAAATACTTATTTATTTATAACCACTTTTTTTCATAAGCTCTTCTCCAAAAGCCCTTTTCTAAAAGTTGTTCAAAAGTTATTTTCTAAACTCTTATCCAAATAGGTCCAGTTCACTATAAAAGTGATAGAATTAAACCTTAATGGAAGTAGTTTTTGGGTGGTGAACTATCATAAAATCTCTGTGTATGCACATATTGTATAGTGTATCTTTTTTTTTATTATTCATAGTATCATTCCATTAGAGACAATCTTACTCGAGAATTTAGTTGGACACTAAATATAAATATCTCTCATAGTAAAAATTTAAATATTAATTTATTATATTAGAATAGACTAATATTTTCTATTAAATCCAACTCTATTGATATTCTGTATAACATACCTTATGAATATTGAATGTACTTATACGAGGCATATTAAAACTTTATTTTTAACACCCAAGATATTAACATTAATCCTACCCAAAACCTTATAATAAATTAATCAACACTGTACTCTATCCCCCCCCCCAAAAAAAAATATGAGCACCATATATACCTACCAAAAACCTCCTAATATATTGATGTTAAGAAAAAATAAAAAAGTTTGCGCCGTTCGCTTCCTGTGCCCGTGTCGATCCTAATTTACTGGCAATAAAGAATGTCGGGGGAGTAGGTGATAATGGTTAATACACAAGATACGTACTAAATTCGTATTGTGTGGTTCCAGAAGGGAAGAAATAAACAAGTGTTGAAGAAAAAGAAAATCACTACCCCTCTAATCCTTAACATAAAATTTAATCAAAAAAATTAATTTTAACTTTAAATACAATTCTTATTTTTTCATATTTGATTAATATTTTTTTAAATTACGTTATAAATATTCTATCAATAATAATTAAATAAAAAAATTAAAAAAATTGTTAGAGTATTCTAAAAAAAATATATAACATAAACTAACTTAACTAATATAATTAAATTAATTAAATCAGTCTTATATAGAGAATAAGAGGCGTGCCAATATAAATTATAAAATTTATTTTTAAGTTGTACATTGTTTACAAGGTAATTGAATGTTGTAATATTCACAAGTTATAAAGTATGAATGTTGTTATGAATCTAGGCAAACTTCCCTTAATATATATATGTATACACACACACACACACACACACACACACACACACACACACTTGTTTGGCTTCCCTGGCAACATCACTTTGGCATTCTATGAAACGTAATTTTATTCTTCATTTATATTGATCTCTTATAACATAAAATTCCCTTAAAATAAATTAAACCTAACAGATAAAAGAGGTGATGGGGATGAGAATTGTGGGAAATAGCAGCATTTATAACACATCATCCACTCCCTCTGACACAAATTTAGATCACAGAATGAAAAACAACACAACACAGCTCACACCCTCCGACGGCGGAGACAAGGGGGACCCGACGTGCCTTGCCGCCTTCATGATTTTATTTTATTTTTCTTAAATTTGGAAAAAGTTTCATTTTTAAACGAAATTAATAGCTTAACCACTACTCATGATTAGAAGTGACTTATATAATAACAGCCAAAGAAGTATAACGATATTACTCTTCTCTTTTCTATTTATAAGGTTGAGAGAGAAATTTTTTTTGTCCTAAATAAATAATCATCATTTTAAAATTTATATAATCCCTCAAATTTACTAATATATGAGGAATAAAAATATGTGTTTGAAATATATTTTTAATCATTTGAAAGAAACCTAATTAAATAATTAAGTTTCAATAAATATGACGAAAAATTAAAATTATATAGATTTTATAATTGATAATATAATGAGGAAAATTTCATAACATATTCAAAAATTTGAAAATCTATGTACTAAAATTATTTTTTGTAAAAAAAGTTATTTTTTATAAATATAAAATGTTTATTAATTCCTATGTTAAAGAGGAGTATTCGGTTAAAAGAAAAATTTAACAATTAACTAACGGTAAGATGGACCTATCTTCTGTGGGTTCAGCTGGTGAATGGGTGAGACATGCGACTATTTGGAGTGTGTTCGATCCTTGGGGATCACTTTATTATGGTTTTAGTCGTGGTGCTTAGGGAGACATCATAACTCTTTAGTGTTTAGGTTTACGCCTGAGGGTAATTGACAGCTCGCCCTACCCGACATTGGTATCGCCTAGGAAGAATAAAGACTTCACTCTGCCTTTGGATCGAGGGTGAGCCTAACCCCTTTTCAAAATAATTTTTTCTTGTATAAAAAAAACTAACGTAGCATGGATGGAAATAGAATTTTAAATATATACAATGGGGGTTTATATATATATATATATATATATATATATGTAAGTTTGTAAGATAGAGAAGATGTTTATGTAATTTAGATGAAATAAAAGGGTGATTAATGCATTTTACTCTAATTTGTATGAACAGAGGTGGACAAGATACAGGAATGTAAGGCGAAAAGAGGGTTTAGTTATATATTTATATGTGAAATGGAAGCATGCGATAATAGGAGGCATCATTTATGTTGTTTTAGGGCATTATATGTGAGATATTAACGAAAGGCCACCGTTAACATTCCCCTATTACTTAAGTCGTAAAGTACGCAACACTAACACGTGCTTACTTTTCTTTTCTTGATGATGACGACTTCACACACACACACACATACCTATATATATAGACAACCTCGTCCCCTTCTTGTATAGCGAGCAAAGTACGTAGAATCTGCAGAAACACGTTGACGACGTCGTTTGTGATGCTCATGGCGGATTTGAAGAAGCCTCTCAATTTTGGGGTTACAGCGCAAATTTTAACAGCTTGTTATTGTGTCTTGTTTAGGGTTTGCTTATCAAAGAACCTTTCTGCAATTTTTATGTTTGGAGACTCGCTCGTCGATGCGGGTAACAACAATTACATTGTTTCAATCGTCAAGGCAAACTTCTACCCCAATGGAATTGACTTTGGAGGGCCTACAGGTCGTTTCTGTAATGGAAGAAATGTAGCAGATTTCACAGGCATGATTTATATATTTATATATACGCATACACACACTCCTCGGTCTTATTTAAAGGGATGAGAGGGAAGGGATATTTTGATCTTATATATTTACATTAAATTTTTAAATTTGTATATAGATGTACAATTTTACAGTTTATTTACGTTGATTTTGTTCTCATGAAGTATAATAATATATGTTAAATAAGGATAAAATTAGAAAATTATTAAATTTTAAAATAGAGTTGATAAAGTTTAAAGTTTTTTTTATTCTAAATAAAATATGTTGGAGGTGACTTATCCTATATATATAATTTACTTCCAGTATGTTTTACACAGTCAAAAAAAATCTTAAACTTCATTTACCATACTATAGAATTCAATAACTTTTCAACTTAACTCCTATTTAATATATATTATATTATATATAAATAAAGTCAACATATAATAAATAAATAGTAAAATAGTACATATATGAACAAATTCTCTCTGCCCAACCCTATAAATATAATAGGAGGAGTATATAGTTTCCTGCATTATTATTAATTTAATTAATAACTATATCTCCTTCCTCTTTGCCACCAGGGCATGAATTGGGTGTTGATTTCACGCCTCCTTACTTGGCTCCTACCACAAAAGGATCAGTGGTTCTTGAGGGAGTCAATTATGCTTCCGGTGGAAGTGGCATTTTGAATATCACTGGACTAGTATTGGTAAGTTTAATTTCTTCCTAAAAAAATTGACGTAGAGGAATTAATTATAATAACTTAAACTTGGAAATTTAATTTTCTTGGTGAATTATAAGAATAATCTTGTTCCTGGACATTGACATATATATATATAGGGTGGTCAAATCAACCTGGATTCTCAGATAGAGAACTTTGCATACACTAGGCAAGACATCATTTCCATGATTGGTGTTTCTGCAGCTCAAGATCTATTCAGAAATTCCATGTTTTCATTTTCCGCTGCCTCCAATGATTTCATGTTGAACAATTTATTAACATCTGCGCCAAGAAAGTTGGTGTCTCCAGAAACGTTTGTCGCCTCCATGATATCAAAGTTCAAACAACAGCTCACTGTAAAATTTTCCAACTCAAGATCATATAATTTTATTTTATTTTTCCGACACATATTAATTAATTATTTTGTAGCGATTATTCGACCTGGGAGGCAGAAAACTTGTGGTGTCAAACGTTGGGCCTATAGGGTGCACCCCGTTTAATTTGAAAGGGACACAAACCGAGATGCTGGAGATAACTGTGTAGCTTTCCCCAACCAGATACTGAATTATTCAACGCCCAATTAAAGAGCCTCCTTGAAGAACTCAACAAGAACCTGCAAGGCTCATTATTTGTTTATGCAAATATTTACCACATTTTAGCAGAAATCATGCACAACTACACGGCATATGGTATGTTATACCTGAACCTTTTAATTAATTAATTAGGTGCTTTTATTGAATTGAATTGAATTGAATTACAGGTTTTGAGAATAGAGATTCGGCATGTTGTCACGTGGCTGGAAGATCTGGAGGGTTGATGTTATGCATTCCCACGTCAAGAGTGTGCGAGGATCGTTCAAAGTATGTGTTCTGGGACGCTTTCCATCCTACTGATGCAACCAATGCTCTCGTAGCAAAACGTCTGTTAGATGGTGATGTTAATGACATTTCTCCCATGAATATTCGCAAACTCGTTCAAGCTTGATTTCATTATTTTCAGCAACATGGAAACACTCATGTTTCTTATTTAATTTGTTGTTATGTTTGTGTATGGTACGTTGTTGTTGTTGTCTTGTATTTTTGTCCCCTGCATATTGGATAGATATCGTGCTAATTAAAATTATTCTTACGTGTCAAGTCATTTTGTAATAGTTTGTGTATCATTAATTACTTTTCTCCCAAACATGCAGTCATCCTTCTCAATTTCCATATTAAAATATATGGGCTATATAGTGTTTTTTTTTTATTATAAAGATGGAGAGACAAGAACAATTTATAGATAATTTTAAATCTTTAATACCCCCTTTAATCCTTAATATAAAAATTATTTGATTAATTTAAATAAATTAAGAAAGCGAAATAAATCAGTTAATTGTTATAAATATAACATGATCTCTTTAAAATACTCATGTATAATATTAAATTATATATTAATTCATAAATTAAATAAATTAATTTAAAAAAATTAATAAAAGACAAAATACATTAAAGTCATCAATTTATAATTAAATTTAACTTTTTAACTAATTCCTATACTAATAATCAAGAGGTAATAAAAAAATTAACTTTTCTTAATCCTAAATCCTAATCAAATAGCTATAACTGCCTTATATTATAAATAAGAGGCAGTAATACCTTGATATTCAGCGCTGTCATATTTCCAAAATTAAAGAAGTGGCCATTTGATTAGTTGATTTCAATTAAAAATGCATGCTCGCAAGGTACAAAAGCTTCATATGGGGAAATGGAAAGTCAAAACTTCCACTGTACTACATCAACTTCTAAGTACGCACTATGCCTCCTAGCTATCGACGTATGGCCTATGCTATGCCTAATGCATAAGGCATTTATTTTAATATAATAAAATTTAAGTAAAAAGTTTTAAATATTTAATGCTTTCTAATTTTATTTTTTATTAGTACCATTTTAAAAATTTTACTTAAATTGTTAATTTATTCATTCAACTTATATCCAGTACTTTATATACTGATTATCCAGTTTACCTATAAACATCCGCAAATAATTCGTGGCTATATATGAGCAGTCGCTTTTCTCTTGCCCTTGTTTCAACAAACTAGGAGGCCAATTAATTTTATTTGAATTTATATTATATAAATACATTTGATATGTATACTCAGGTTGAACTTGCATAATTAATATTGATGTTTTGTTTCTATTTTTTCATTATTCACATTGACATACCTACATTTAGAAAACAAAATAATAAACTAATAAAACAAGATATGATTTTCTTTGTTCTTTTTACTCATTTACTCCTTTTTTTATATTAATCCACTTACTTTCTAAATATATAATGGCCCCGCGCCCTATATATATATATGATATAAATTTGGGATCAATTTTGTATACAATTATTTAATTAGATTAGAATTGAGTATTATCAAGCATGATTCGAAGTAATTTTTCTAAATTTTTTTTATATTCACAATAATTTCTTATTTTTAAGCTACTAAAACTCTTTTTATTATGAATAAACATAGAGTAGGCTCGTTATTACAATTTTATAGGCTAAAGTTTCATTCATCATATTATAAATTAAATGAGATGGGTTAGTGGAAAAACTAATAAGAGGCTAATTAATTATATTTTATAAAAATTGTATATCTCATAAAATTAAAATAGAAGGAAATATGGTAATTACAGGCCTAAATTAAATTGAACCTTGATCAAGTAAATGTGGTTTCGGATTTTCTAATTAAAAGTTTTGCTAATAATATATACGTAGTATATATTATTATATAAAATTTAGTATTTTAGTGAACTTTTTCCTACGGCATAACATCTAGTTTTTTCTTGGTTTTAGAGTACATGGACAAAAAAAAGAGAATAAATAATGATCAATCTTTATATGATATCTTTTCACTGTAACCAACGATTAGTTTGAGTGGTAAGCGATTCGATATCACTTAAGTGAGGTCTTAAATTTAAACTTTAGCGTATACAGAAAATTTTCGTTGAGAAACTCACCTACCATAGTCAGGTACGCAAAGCGGGTCGGATCTGTTTGTATTCAGGATAAAACTCCGGTGAATGGGTGGATAACTAAAAAAAATCTTTTCACTGTAAAGTTTCGAAGACAAAAGATGTTAGTTATCCGTAGATGATATAAAATCGAGATGGATTGTGCATAGTTTATTTATCACGCCAGTAGTGGTCTTAACTTGTGGGATTACACTAGCCCCTGTTGGAGTGTGCATGCGATAACAGGAGGCGTCATTTATGTGGTTTAGGCAATTATATGTGAGATATTAAGGAAAGGCCACCGTTAACATTCCCCTGTTTATATATATATATATATATATATATATATATATATATATATATATATGTAGACACCCCCCTTCCCCTAGCTTCTTGTCTAGCGAGCAAAGTAGAACCAGAAACACAGGCGTCGTTTGTGATGCTCATGGCGGATTTGAAGAAGCCTCTCATTTTTGGGGTTACAGTGCAAATTTTAACAGCTTGTTATTGTGTCTTGTTTAGGGTTTGCTTATCAAATAAGGTGGTTCCTGCAATTTTTGTGTTTGGGGACTCGTTGCTTGATCCTGGCAACAACAACTACATTGTTTCAATCGCCAAAGCAAACTACAACCCCAATGGAATTGACTTTGGAAGCCCATCAGGGCGTTTCACTAATGGCAGAACCGTTGCAGATATCTTAGGCATGATTTAAATTTACATATACTTTAATTTCCTGCATTTTATTCCTTTCCAACTGTCAAATCAACACTCGTAGAAATAACTTTCGATGTTGGTGAACTTGATGTAGTGTAGTTGATAACTGATTCTCTTTTCTCTTTGCCATCAGGGAAAGAATTGGGTCTTAATTTCCCTCCTCCTTATATGGCTCCCACTACAAAAGCATCTGCAATTCTTAATGGAGTCAATTTTGCTTCCGGTGGAAGTGGCATTTTAAATCAAACTGGTCTAATGTGGGTAAGTTTACTGGCACCAAATAAACTTCAAGCTCCAAACTTTAGTGCATCAAACATTTTAACGGTAAATAAAATTAGGGTTATGAGTGTAATTGAAAAATAATATCAAGATGTTGCTGGATGCATTATAAATAAAATTATTGTGCTAAATGTTACTGAAAAATATCATGAGTATTGAATACTACTTTACTGGTATATTTATCCTGCAATAGCGTTTTAAAGAGAATTCAGAAGCACATGGTGTAAGAATGAATGACTACTAGTTGTGATTGACATATAGATTGGTCGAATCACCATGGATGGGCAGATAGATAATTTTGAAAAGACTGGGAAAGACATAGTTTCCATGAAGGGTGTCTCTGCAACGCAAGATCTTCTGAAAAAAGCAATCTTTATGGTATGCATGGGATCAAATGATTTCCTCAGCAACTATTTAGCACCTGCAATAGGCAGCGTTGCTGAATTGGTATCTCCACAAGTGTTTGTCGCCTCCATGACATCAACCTTCAGACAACAGCTAACTGTAATAACTACTTTGCTCATCATCAAAACCTGAAATAAAACCTTCAAGTTTCGTTTGTTATTATGGTTAATTGTGCTTTGATGTTCATTCATTTGCAGCGACTGTATAATCTGGGAGGCAGGAAATTTATGGTGGTAAATGTGGGGCCCATCGGGTGCTTACCAAGTCAAAGGGATGTACACCCAGGTGCTGGAGAAGAGTGCGTGAGTTTCCCCAATAAGCTGGCCCAGTCATTTAACGATGAATTGAAGAGCCTGGTTAAGGAACTGAATAAGAACTTGCAAGGCTCAATATATGCTTATGCCGATGTTTACAACATAGGACAAGACATTCTGCAGAACTACAAGGAATATGGTACTACGATGAAACACTATTAATTGATTCGAATTAATTGAGGTGTGATGTTTATTATATGATTGTTTGGGGATATAATTACAGGGTTTGAGAATTCGAATTCGTCATGCTGTCACATGGCTGGGAGATTTGGAGGGTTGATACCGTGCCTTCCAGAATCAAGAGTTTGCGAGGATCGTTCCAAGTATGCTTTCTGGGACGCTTTCCATCCTTCTGAAGCATGCAACGGGATTATAGCAAAACGTCTCTTAGATGGTGACGCCAACGACATTTGGCCCATGAATGTTCGCAAGCTCTCTCAAGCTTGATTTATTTTGGTCTTCTCAGCAATAAGATGGGAATCACGAACGAGCGCAAATTCAGTCCAAATTGTACAACATATATATGTGCACGCGTTTAATCTGTGTCGTAGTTTATCATAATAATAATCTGAAACTGTTACATGTTTCAGATTTCATTTCAAGTGACTTTAGCTACACTGTTCTTGCTCATCAGAACAGAGCACCTGAAAGTGAAACAATACTATACACCAGCTACTTGTGGGTTTTCACTACCATATTGATGAGTATTTATTTACTCTTTTTTTTTAATCAACTGCTGAGTATAAATTTGCCCACTCATGCAGCATCATCAGAATATAAACTTTCATTCGGTTCGACCAAAATAAATGGGTATAATTATTTTAAAAAAAAATACAAATTTTATCAAATAAAATTTAAAAACTAAGTTACATTAGTTATGATTTATGAATAATATAATTTGCTATAGTTTATTACATATTAGAGGATTAAGTATGTTGGATTTCGTTGGCACATACAAAAAATATGGTACTTGCATTACAGTGCTCTCTGGATCTCATTGAAAATTTTATTATCTAAAACACATTAACCAATACTTGGATAGTAGAAGATTATGGAAGAATATTATGAGAAAAATTATAAAAAACATTAAGTTTTTTTATCATTTTAAAAAAAATTCTAATATTCTTTCCCTTCCCTTATTTTCCTTTCATTTCTTTCTCCATCCAAACGTATAAAAGAATTTTTAATGAAGACATTTTCCTAATTTCCCCTGTTTTCTTAGATGATTTTATATTTTATATTAATTTAAACTATATGTATCTTTTTCCTTACAAAAATTGAGGGGATACAGATCAGCCTCCTGAATTTATTGGTTTATCTTTATCCTCTTCACTCACCTCCGCAATCATCACGAGACGACGACGTCGCATTCGGATCCTATCCCCTTCAAAGCTCGAACCGCGCCGAGCAACTGGGCCCAAATCGCCAAAAAAATGGAATCCTCGTCGCCGGAGAAGAAGCTGATCCTCGTCCAGTGCGAGCCAAACGGCGTCGCTTTGATCACGATCAATCGTCCTGGTTCTCTGAACTCGTTGACCAGGTCGATGATGGCTGACCTGGCTCAAGCATTCAAGAGGCTGGACAGGGATGATTCGGTGCGGGTAATCATATTGACTGGCTCCGGTCGAGCCTTCTGTTCGGGTGTGGACCTGACCGCGGCGGAAGATGTCTTCAAGGGTGACGTGAAGGACGTCGAGTCCGACACGGTCGCGCAAATGGAGCGGTGCCGCAAGCCGATTATCGGAGCCATTAGAGGGTTCGCCGTCACGGCTGGCTTCGAGATTGCGCTGGCTTGTGACATGCTGATTGCTTCTAAAGGGGCTAAGTTCATTGATACTCATTCGAGGTTCATTTATGATTTATTTTCTTTTCATTTAATAAATTAGAGATTCATTTCTGATACGGTGATTTGGAGTCATATATGTTTGTGCTGATTTTGATCTTGAAGTCGTAGAGAAACCTTCTTTCGCCCGACCCTCTAGTCTACTAAATTGATGTAGATGTGACCCCGATGGGACTTTAAATTGCAGGTTCGGGATTTTTCCTTCATGGGGTCTCTCTCAGAAGCTTTCACGAATTATAGGACCGAATAAAGCTCGTGAAGTATCTCTTACAGCATCTCCTTTGACAGCAGAAGTAGCTGAAAGGCTGGGGCTTGTGAACCATGTTGTTGAAGAAGGTGAAGTATTGAAGAAAGCTCAAGAAATTGCGGGTGCCATTTTAAAAAATAATCAAGACATGTTGTTGAGGTACAAGTCAGTCATAAATGATGGCCTCAAGCTGGACCTTGGGCATGCCCTTTCTCTGGAAAAGGTTAGATATCTATCATTAGGTCTATGTAAATAAAAATATGATGGATCAAAAAGTTTGAAACTAGATCATTTCAAGTTGATTTGGTTCTCTGAAGAAGGCCCCTATCAAATATTAATTCACTGTTACTGTTGTGAACTTCAAATGCAAGTATATTTTTCTCTGTGCTATGGTCATGTTATACCAGTTACCCTTAAATCAAAAGGCGGTATTGTTTAGATTTTTAAATTTAGAATTTGGCCCCTTGGAATTAAATACACACTGATTTAATGAACTATGGGCTACAATATAGAATGGTGAAATTTTGTATAGAAAGAGATTGGTAGAGTTGCTATGGAAATTAGAAGCAGAACCCGCTGAATTCCCCATACCCAAATACCCTTATCTGATCCTTCGCTGATGTCATGTGAGGCATGCAACAAAAAAGAACGGTACATGAGATATTCTTATTTATTACTTTCATATTTACTGGCACCTCTCCTTGCTCTGTTTCTCATTTTCCTTTAGTCCTTTTCTGTTTATTGTTTTCTTCTGTAGAGTGCCACAATAATGCACCTTAGTTATTGATGTGAACTTGCTTTGAACTCTAGTTCCCATGCACGTATGGAAATACATCTATACTCAATTGAGCTTCCTAATATACTGCTATATAAGATTGTTTGTTTGATATCTAGTTTGCTTCACCACCGGTTATTGTTTGGAAAAAAAAATTCTTTAGAATTTTACTATTTTAGTTGGTTGTGTCATTTTCTTTAGTTTTTTAAGAGTCCCTAGGATTTTAGTGTCTGCTGAGCATGTTATGGCACTAAAATTAAAGCTGTGTTCATTGTAGATAAATGCACGCTGTATGATCATTTGTTTGTTTATATATGGTATTGGTTTTCGTTGTTGAATACTACGAAATTAAAATTGCAAGAGATTCCCTGATTGGATGCATGAAAGGACAGATCGTGCAGATGCACATACGCTATCTGAATGTTAGCCAATTTCTTATCAATTTACTATAGTTACCTGGAAATCCTCTTGGATCATTGCCCTTAGCCCTATCACTTCCTTGTTTAGATTGAAATCAATTGTTAATTGTTTTCAAACTTGTAATTTCAAGTATGGGCAAACTGGTTGTAGGAACTTCTAATACCAATTTAATGATATATGAATTCGATGGAATGTAATGTCCCTGGCCACAGCTTTCTTATGGACAATTGCAAGTTTTCACTCATGTTCATGAAGTTCTGCATGTGTTTGTGGATTTCAGGAGAGGGCTCATGAGTATTACAATGGAATGACGAAGGAGCAATTCAGAATGATGCAGGAATTCATAGCAGGTAAAGGTACAAAGAAACAGTCCAAATTGTAGACTACGTTGTACTGCTCTCCCATGCTGTCAGATTGATGTTGGTTGCCCAGGAGGTGGATTTTACCATTAAAAAAATGAATTATACAAAATCAGCAGTGATAGTTTATCATGATAAACTGCATTCCTTCCTTGCAATAGTGGTTTGGTTTTCAAAAAGAGGTTGTTTCTCTAGTGACTAATCATTTCTTAAATCTTATGCACTTCTAATTTTTTTATTCAGCGGGTGTATATTGATGTGTACTATCATGAAATGTGGTTGGCAGATGATGTACTCCACAATTACATCAAAATTAACTGAAATCCTTGTTCACTGTTAAAACAAGTTCTCAAAATTTCAAGGCCAATTGTGACGAACATCTCTCCCTCTTTTCAAATCGATACATAGATATTAAACTCTTTTTAAAGTTGATATCTTTAATTTTAAAGAAAGATAGATATAGCATATCGAAAATTAGACTCAGTGAAGTTGAAACTTATTGTAACAGGAATATCAGAACCATGTGAATTAGAAGCTTTGCTTTCACCAACCCCGCAAAGTGCACCGCCATTTTCAAATTCAAATTGCTTTGCTTTATATTCTCCTCTCTTTCTTCTTTCTTTTCTTCTCTGTTCGTAGTAGCAAGTCCAGTAAAACAAGGACTACGTTTTGATTATCGTCTCTTATAAATTAAACTTTACTATATACAGAACTCGGTCAAATTTTAAACTCAAACCCCGTCAAAACTTATCAAATATAAAACTTGCAATCTAATTGTTTCTACATAAAAAACAAAGAAACAGAGCCATCGCGCATGAGTAAAGCAACCTAAGCAAACAAGTTGTGCATCTGATGGGAACTTCCATTAATTGAAGCCTAAAGAAAAACATTAGTTGCAGCAGCATTATAGTGTCTTAAAACTTTTGTTAGCATCTATAATCCATAAATAAATTAAGAAAAGTTAGAATTTAATGACCGCTAGCATGAATGTAGGGTAACGCTTATATCTCATGTCACATTAATGTCATTTTTTTCAATCAGAAGAATAGATGCTAACAATCTGAAGCTACTGTACAATCTAACATGTAATTTTTAAAATTATAGTTTTAGAAAAGTTTGTGAGATTAGTTTTTAGGTAAAAAAAATTTTGTCCTTGCCTTTTTTTTATCATTTTATCCCATACTATTTTTAATAATTTATTTATAAACAAATTATTTTTATAATAATTATCTAAATACTTATTTTTTTATAATTATTTATCTCTTAAAAGTTATAGAAGCTATTTTTCAAAACCTATTTTTTAAAGCTAAATCAAGCATCCCCTAATCATAGTCCTTTACGGCATATGTTAGCATCGAACCACAAATTAAATTAAGGTGGTGGCATGAAGGAGCACAAGCAGGTGATACATCATCCTGTTCAAAACAAGTTGACCATTCTAGCTTTAATGACATATCACCTCATACATAAAATACGAATATACAACATATTTTTATGTATAATTAGACCACATTTTTTTCGTGAAGCTTAAGATATAAATGGTAAAATTTATTAAGAAATTTAAGAGTAACTAATTAAAAATCATAAATTGTATCTTCAGTTATTAATAGTTAGATGATTTCAAGTTCTTTTATATATTGATTAATACTATTTGGTTGGATAAAATCATAAAATATCTTTTGTATACATCTTCATACGTATGCTTATTAAGAATCTGATACTATTAAAAAATATGTAACTATTGTTGGATTGAATTATATCATACTTTTATAATTTAATTAATAAAAGAATGAAAATATGTTTTAAAGAATAATAAGTCTTAATATTAAAAAATATAATAATAGTAAAAGATTAAAAAAATTATTCTTTTTTATCCTTATAATTTGCATAGATTTTGAAATTGATCCTTGGGTTTTAATTTGTTTTGAATCCTATCCCACGCTTTGCATAAGTTACCGGCTTTCTCGCTTCCTTCCTTTCTTCCTCCCGAAAATGTTCTTTTTCTATAAATTTTTTTTTTAAAAAAGGATAATCCTAAGAAAATTAAAATGTTATCAAAAAAATTGATTAAATTAAACTTCTTATAAAAATATACTAAATCAATTTAGATTTAAATTCAAATTATCCTATTTTATCTTGAAAAAGAATTTACCCCCTTTTTAAAAAGCAAACTTCAGCTAACATATATTTATCTATAACTTCAAAATTGCTATCCTTAAAAAATATTCCCCGCGAGACTTTAAATTAAAAAAAAATAAAGATACCTGTAGTCTTATTTCCCGTGCTACCTAAACAAAATTAAAATCTTTTTAAAATCATTTGAATTCAGTAAAAGCCAGTTAATTATACATTTTAATCTCCATAAAAAATAATAAAATGTAACTATTTTTAAATAATAATAATAGTAATAATAGTAATAATATATAAGGATAAGATATACATCAAATTGAGATTAATTTAAACATAAATAATACATTTAATGATATCTAATACAACAAGATACTAAGTGATCCAAATCCGAGTCTTAGCACACTAACTATCCCCCCCCCCCCCCAAAGGTCTATATAAAGAGCTCATTAATCACTATACTTCTTCATAAGTAATTCTTGCTTTCCCAATTAATTGATTGATTCTCTCATCTCATTACTTCCTTCCTTCCTTCCTTCGTATCGTTGACTCCAAATATGAATCCTGCTGATCACACTCCTCTGCTTTTGAATCATTCCGATGATTCCAATTATTTTTATGATGTTGGTCATCATGTAAATTTCACTGATCCTTATAGTTTTTTCAATATTAACCAAGGTCCTTTTCTCATGCCACCATACCATCAATATCCTTACATACAAAGTTTCAGTTTTGTTCCTTTTTTACCGCCCTACGGGCCTATTTGTAATTCGGTCCCTTATCCTTATGTCGGTCCTCAATTTTCAACTGTTCTAAGACCATTGCCCCCAGAAGATCCAAAGTTGTACCCTACAATTGTGAAGCAGATTGAGTATTATTTTAGTAGAAAAAATTTGGTCAAAGATATATACTTGAGGAAGAACATGGACAAAAATGGCTGGGTTGATGTGTCCGTGATTGCAGAGTTTAGAAGGATTAAAAAGTTGACTCTGAATATACATCATATATTGGAAGCTCTTGTTTTTTCTTCTGCTGTTCAAGTACGAGGTTACAAGATGCGAGTACGATACAATTGGAAAGAATGGCCCCTTCCTCCAGATTTTCAATTGTCAACTCGTAATAATTATAGTTATAATAATATTAATGGCGTTACAGAGTTGACAAATCAGGTCCTGAACATCTCCATAGGTACATCTTCTTCCTTTTAATTGTTTGATTAATTAATTCTTTTATTCTATTTAATACCGAGCTAATCTTACGTTTGACTCTTTTTAAATTTCTTAGGATGAAGAATTTCAATTCTTGGTAATAGTCTCATGGCTTAGTGGCATGCTCCTCAGTGTTTGTTGTCGTCCATCGTCGGAGAATTATAAGATCCTTAAGTTTGTTCTAAGTATTGATTAGTTGTATTAGGTTTTAAGATTGTTTGCTACATTACATGTTTTGTTGGTGAGATTTAGGATTTGATTGGTTTTGATATTGTAAAAGTTCGTAGACTTTTTTATTAGGTGAGATTATTATTTAGAATTAGGTGGAATAGATTCTTATTTATCAAATTATTAACAAAAAATAAATCTTATTATTCTGAATGCTAAGTCGTATCTCTGTTGAAGCACATTATTGTCATCACTCATCATCACAACATATATATTATGAATAAATTATCTTTTTTTGTACAAAAATTAATTTTGATAAAAGCTAATTCTCAAAATTAATTAAATTTGTAAGGGCATGAGTAACCTTCGTCTTTCGCAACCAACTTTTCACGGCTAAGAACAAGCCCAGTGATATAGATGACCACATAAATCTCTAGACAATTATTTTAAGTTTTCTCTGGCGCCCCTTATTTGTTTTTATTTTTCATTTTTAAAAAAAAAACGCATTCAAACTTTTTCTGTGTACGAGACTTATTTCCAATACTTATATAAACACAGGTTCAATCTATATTTAAAAAAAAATTGTTATCATTCATATTTAATTTAAAAATAAATAAAGTTTATATAAAATCAAATTAAGATAGGTCATACTTAAATTGTATTTCATATACATTTGATGAAAGAGTAAAATATATATATATGCATGTATGTTAATATGTTCATCATCTTCTTATTTTTTTATCTAAATATATTCACAAAACCAACTAATAGGCATGATAATATATATTACCATTACTTCATACAATGTGAATGTTAAAAAAAATTGAACTGTGATGATAATGTATGAGAATAATAGTATCCAATTTAAAATGAAGCAATCTTATCACCTATACTAGTTAGAAAAAAAAAAGAATGAAAGGAAAAAGAACTCAGAAGCATTACCGAGCAGAAGACATTACCGTGCTTCTCCACCTTCCGTTCTTGCTAGTTTACGCCTCGTGCGCATCCTCCTCATTTCTTGAAGTGTCTTGCTCTTCTTTCCCCAGATATGGAGGATAATCTTGGCAACGTGACTTGATCATCTGGGGGAGGTTCTGGTGTTGGAAGTAAATTGGAAAATGTCTTTGGGGATTTCTTTGTATCAAAACAATTACAACATATATATGGTCCTATATAATATTAATATAGAGCCACGAACCTACTTCCCATATTTTTCTCCAACTATCCAAACAAATAAATAAAACAAAATAATAGGAAACCACTTATTAGAAACATGACTCATTAATGTGAATTGACTTGGCAAACTAATTAAATAAAATAAGTAAATAATCCAAAATAGTAGGAACATAACATTGGAACGTAACCCACATTCCTTGGCCACACGTGCTTCTCAAACTGAAAGGAATAATTTGCGCTAGTTTTTAACATTGATGATCAACAACATACTCGCTTGCTTTAAGCCGAGGCGTCGCGGTGACGACGATGACGACGATTCCCCTATGGCCAGTGGGGAGGAGGGTACTAGTAGCGGCGGAGCCAGAGGGTACGGCGGCGGAGGCAGTGGTGGAAGAGAAGGTATGGACGGCTCAATTTGGTTCCTGGATAACGGGAAGCACGGCTGCGGTGAGTTCTCCATGGCGGTGGCTCAGGCCAACGTGGTTCTTGAAGATCAGTGCCAGCTCGTGTCTGGCCCGTTGGGCACTTTCGTCGGCATATACGATGGCCATGGAGGTCACGACGCTGCTCGATACGTTTGCGAACACTTGATTCAGAATTTACAAGGTCTTTGATCCGGAACCCCATCTTTTGTATGTAGGCCTCATTTATTATTCATTTTCATCAATTCAATTCACTTTTTAAAGAATTGCTTCCTCTGATCTATTTCGTACGCACCCTTGTTTTCTGAGTCAAAAGTAGTGTTGTGTTAATATCAGACGAGTCACAGGAAGGGGTTACAGAAAGGAGCATTGAAGGAGCGATTGGGCGAACAGAAGAGGGATTCAGCCAACTTGTGGCACAGATATGGAATAATCGAACTAGCATAGCCACCTGCGGAACTTGCTGTCTGATTGGTGTGATTTTCCAGCAGACCTTATTCGTGGCGAACCTCGGAGATTCCCGGGTTGTGATGGGCTCAAAACTCTTCGGCAGCCATGGAGATCATCTCCCACTTCAGCTATCACAGGAACACAATGCAAATAGTGAGGATGTTAGACGGCAGCTTTATGATTTGCACCCAAATGATCCCCAAGTTGTTCAAATGAAGCGTGGAACGTGGAGAGTAAAAGGTGTCATTCAGGTAATTAATCAATTGCCTCTCCTGTTGAAATATCAGATGAAATATGAATCTAGGATAAGATAACTGAATATGTTGCAGGTTTCTAGATCTATAGGAGACATGTATATGAAAGATGCGCAGTTCAACCGGGAACCCATTGCCGCAAAATTCAGACTTACGGAACCGATGGACATGCCTTACTTGAGTGCTGATCCAGAAATTATGACTCATGCACTCACAGCAAACGATTCCTTCCTTATATTTGCATCCGATGGTCTATGGGAGTTCTTGAGTAATGCCCAAGCAGTTGATCTTGTCCGAAACAATTCCCCTGCGGTAAGCTTAGCTATTCTTAATTTGATATTGTGGATTATTACTACTGGAAAGTAGACTGATAGATAGGGAATTAATGGAAATGCAGAGTAGTGCCAAGAGACTAGTGAAGGCGGCGCTGACGGAAGCGGCAAAGAGAAGAATGATGAAACTGTCGGAGCTGGAAAAGGTTGCTAGGAACGAGCGGCGCTGTTATCATGATGACATCTCTGTCATTGTTTTGTTCTTAAACCACGGCGCCGTTTCAAGAGGCCTAGTCTTGGACCCACCACTCTCTGTTAAAGGCCCAACCACTTTCTGATTACTAATTCCTTCATTCCATTTTGTTCCCCACATATAATAATAAATACTCAAGAATAATTCTTGATTAATTGCTTCATTCACTCTCTTCCCCAAAAGCCTCCTCGCATGCACGCCCATCAATTTTTATCATACGAGTATATGTTAGTTCTATGTATCATTTGGAATATATTTATATTTTTACGAGTAAGGGGATCCAATATTATTAATGGGAGCTGTTTAGTATTGCAATTAAACTTTATCTAAATTGAAATCTTTGATTAATACTCCATTCATTTATTATTATCATAAAAAAATTAAATAAATTAGTTAATTATAATTAAATTTAATTTTTTAAAATAAATTTATATTATATATTTTCGTTAATTTATCTAAATTAATTAATTATTTTTTATATTACTTATAATTAATTTATTTAAATTTTTTAATCTATTTAAAAAAATTAACTAACCTTTATAATAAAAATAATATCATATAACATATGCTCAATCTTAACATTTTTCTTATTTTTGTTTGGAGTGAATAAAAATGAGATTCTTTGAAAGTGGATATGCGTATCTAGTATTAATTGGTAATTATTTATCATCTATATTTTTATATCAACTTTTAAGAATTTGCACTTAATATATGTGTGCCTTGCTCGTTGTAATGCTGGGAGTAAAGAAATTAATATTCATGAAACTAAAATGAACGTGCTAAAGTAATTTGTTAGAAATTTTATATTTATATATTCATGATGAATTTGTAAGAAAAATACAAAATAAAAAAGGACTGCATGGCCATTGCGGAAATTTCAGGGGTACCTGCGCAAATAAGCATTTACAGTCCCGGCGGGGTGAACTAGCTTCTTGTCGTCGAAGACCTAAGCAGAGTATCGCCCCATCTTGGCACCTGGCGATCAGCTCGTGAGCTTCAGCCTGACTTCCTATGTACATCGATCCCCATTTCTGATTCCCGTAAACGAATTTCATGATTGAAGTGCTATGAGAATCTCACGGTCTAGCTCGTTTTTGTACTCCTTCACAATCGTACTGAGTCTTCTGTCGACTCACTCCGAGTCGGCACCACAAGCCTTCAGAAGAGATCGCAGTCACTCTCAATGGCACCATGGGGCTTTCCACGACGTGCGAGATAGCGTCCGATCCGATGTTCGCCGCATGCTTCACTCTCGCGCTGAGGTAGAATTGTCTTTCCAGAAAACGCAAAAGTATGAAAAACGACATATAGTAGCGGTTTCGTTCTTTATTTTGACTTTAGAATTCGGTCTGTAGAGTTAGCAAATGTTTAATTCCTTTTGAAACTAAAATTTGATTGTTCCTCCTTGTACAATTATGGTATTAGTCTTACAATCGTGGCTTTCTCGGTCTCTTTGTACAATTCGATTTGTAGGTTCCGTTTCAAGTTCCGCTCGAAGTGAATGTGGTTCTTGTTGGTTTCAACAAAGATGGAGGCTACAGATACTCTATTGATGCGCATCAATTAGAAAAATTTCTCAAAATGAGCTTTCCATCGCATAGACCATCTTGTCTAGAGACTGGCGAGTCTCTTGACATTGAGCATCACATGGTCTATAATGTGTTTCCGGTAAGCTTCTTGATTTATTTATTTTTATTTGGGTAGAGATTCATCCGTGTTTTATTTATTATCGTACAAATTTTGATACCCATCTGTCCTTCACATTAGACCAGTGCCATCTTTTATGTATGATTAATGTTGATGCTTACTATTCCTATTTGTTTGCTTATTTGATTGCTTTATAATTATGTATGTTCTGAATGCAGTTCGTTCTGTTCTATGCTACTTCTGATAGGTCTGGTGTACGATTCTATATTTGTATGCAAGAAATTTGGGTGGCAAGGGCTTCCAAAATTTTTATTGACTTCTTAACAAACTCAGATAGTTTTGCAAGGATCACAAATAGAATGTGAGTTTAAGGGTTTAGAGCAATACAGAGTTGAATGATCGAAGGCATAGTGCAAAAACTTCCAGGATTGAATCGGTGCTTGCACCCTGCATTTAAGTAAAATTTTGATAAGGGTGGATATGATTATTTAGATTATTAAAGTTATGGTTACTATTGAATTCGGCTTGAAGTTTATAAATTCTGGTACATACCTATTGCTGGAATAATAAAAAACGATTTGTGACTGCTTGGTGTTTTGCTGTGTAATCCGGCTACTGGATTAGAATTTTGCTTCTTTCTGAAAGCATTAATTCTACAAACAAAAGGTTACAACCATTGAATCACATGACTCAAGTATTTTTTGTGCTTTTTGTTGCTGAGAGGCATGAAAAGGTTGGGATCAGGCCCTCCATCATAATCAAACTGATTCACAAACTTCTAGCTCATTGAGCCCATATGATCACATTTACTTTATGGACTGCAATCAAACGTATTTTTTATTGCTTTGTTTTCCTACATGTTGTATTGTTTTCCTCTCAAGAGGTGTACACACACTTTATCTCGTATGTTTTTCTTAATTGTAACATTTTCTATTTAATTCTCGCCTCAGTCTGGACAACCTGAACTGATAGCACTTGAAAAAACACTTAAAGAAGCTATGGTTCCTGCGGGAAAAGCAAGAGAGGTATATACATGCCACTTATTGTTGTGCTTGGTTGATTTTAGAAAATATATCTCCTTAGTCTTAAGAAAAGGTCCTGTGCGATTAAAATTTCCAGATTGAATTTGGAAGGGAGTTACCCTTGTTTGAAGTTGAATCAACTGCTGTGGAGCACATATTTCAGAGGCTGTACTCTTACATATTTGACACGGGTGTTGAGGGAAATTCTGCCACCGAGATGGATAGACCAGAGCCAATTGCAATATTTATAGTAAACTTTGATAAGGTATAATCTGTCCTTTGCTTTATAAAATGCGTTTCTTGCTTATGAACTAAAGTCTGTTATGTCAAATTCATTTAAACTACCTGCAATGCTTAGAAGTTATAGTTGGCTGACTACTATAAGTGAAAAAAATTAGTGAACGGATGACTGGTTTTTCTTATTTCTAATTGCTCAGACATATGTTGTCATTGGGTTTTATTTTCTTTTCCTCACTAAACTCTTATATTGCAGGTGAGAATGGATCCTAGGAATAAGGAAATTGATCTTGACAGTTTGATGTATGGCAAACTTCCTGAGCTAACTGAGGATGATATTACAAAACAAGGAGATTACATTTATCGTTATCGCTACAATGGTGGAGGAGCATCCCAAGTTTGGCTGGGGTCTGGCAGGTATGAAATAATTTGGTATATAACTTATCTTTCTATGTATAATCCAATTACTAGCCAATAACTGTTTCCAGTGGGTATTGTTTGAAATTCTCTCGGCAACTTATGGAATAAGTGCTGGAAGCTATTGTATTAATGGTCTGAATCATGCACAACCTGGGGTTAAGCATGGATTTTAGTTTGTTCAGAGCATTTTTGTGATTTTTGTCTATAGCACATATGTGTATGATCTTTTTTTTTATTTAAGAGATTATTATTGTGTAATATTTGTAAAATTACATTTTATATATATGTAGACACATTAAATTTGATAGGTTGCATAGTTATATGAAGAAACTCTTTTCTAAATTCATATTTTCTTTGTCCAGCCAAGAAGTCATTTTAACCTAAACATTTTGAAACTGTATCTGTCTTTTTTAACCGATGATAATTTTTAACTCAGTTGTAAGCTATTAAAAAAAATTTATTATATTTGTTTCCACAACTTTTTTGCCTGAAAACTAATGAAATGTTTTCAAATGTAATAAAATGCACGTTTACATATTCATTGTATTAAGAAAAAAGGGTTGTTTATTCTTTGATATATATATATAGGGCATGTATCTATGCTAATATGCAAGCTTAACTTTCTGTTGTTTTTTTCCTGTTTAGATATGTGGTGATTGACCTCTCAGCGGGGCCATGTATTTATGGGAAAATTGAAGCTGAAGAGGGAAGCATCAGTTTTAGAAGTCTTCCAAGATTACGAAGCGTGATGCATCCAAAAAGTTTGCGAACATTTGCTGATCAATCCAGCCATGACATTTTTCTTGGACAGCTTGCTTCTCTGATAACAACCACAGTGGAGCATGTTATAGCTCCTGATGTTAGGTATTTGTGAATTGTGATATCATCTTGGACATAAAATGGCTCACTCAGAATTTAAAAGGCTATTTTGTATGGGTGGCTCTTTGTTCAATATTGAGCGTGCTACTGATTAAAATACTTGAATATTACATGACTGTGGTACAGTTTCTAGAATCTGATCATGTTCTTATTCTTGTTTCCAGGTTTGAAACTCTTGATCTGACTTCAAGATTGCTTATACCTATAATTGTCTTGCAAAACCACAATCGATATAATATTATGGAAAAGGGCCATAACTATAGTATTAGTGTCCAAGAAATTGAGGCAGAGGTTTGTTTCTTGGAATAGAATTTTTAAATGTTACTTAACTTGAACATTGACTGGTGGTGAAATCCAGTGTAGTAAGACAGGAACAAATGGGACAATGACCCTTTTTGCTCTCCTCTTAGGTGAAAAGGATGCTTCATGATGGGCAAGAAGTCGTTATTATTGGGGGTGTGCATTCACTACATCGCCACGAGAAGCTGGCAATTGCTGTGTCAAAATCAATGCGTGGACATTCCCTGCAAGAAACCAAGAATGATGGTCGTTTCCATGTTCATACCAAGATGTATCTGGATGGTGCTCTTTTAAAAGAGGTAGCTGCCTTGTTAATATCTTTTCACTATTTTATATGATTAGACATGAGTAATAGCTTCTTTCTTTTTGTTAATGAGTGGTTAAGGCATTCTTACTTTTAGATTTTGAATCAGGAATATGACTTTGCATCCCTCCTGTTATCTGACTGCTCTTCTAAGAAACTAGCCGATTTCAGTATCATCATTCATAGCTGATATCACATCTAAAATACTATGAAAGGTAGCTTTCCTGTTTTCTTTTCTATCTCTGTTTGATGTTCAAACTTGTTTTTGCAGGAGATGGAACGTTCTGCTGACGTGCTTGCTGCTGGATTGCTTGAAGTAGCAGATCCATCTCTGTCAAGTAAATTCTTCCTTCGGCAGAATTGGATGGATGAATCCGATGGATCAACAGATTCCATTCTTAAGCATAAGCCTCTTTGGGCCTCGTATGACTCAAAACGGGGGAAGAAAAAGAGGAGGAATGTAAAGAAACAAGGGGATCTGCAACCAACTTATGGAACTAGAGTAATTCCTGTGTACGTATGGATTATTGTTTTTGTTAACGCATATAGATACAATTAGAACATCAGTGTATCTTTATTCCTTGCTTTGTAAGTTCACATTTCTCTGTTGATCTCTTTCTATGGCTCTCTAATTCGCTTTGTTAGGATCATATGAAAAACCTGTAATTGTTAGATTATTTGTGGCATTTCATAAATGAAATGCTTTACTATTGTTGCAGTCTTAGCAGACAAGGCTTTTATGAACCTTGCAAATATTGATTTGGTTGGTATTGATGATATTATGTTTCTAAAGTAACATGATATTGAAATTTCTGAATGCAATCAGTTTTATATTGCAGTTTTGTGCTATCATTGGCAGATGTGGATCCAAACCTTATGATGGAAGATGAAAGTCTGGTTTGGACAAGCAATGATGTTGTCATTGTACTTCAGCATCAAAATGACAAGATTCCTTTAAGGTGAATGAAAATAAATTGCGTTTATCCATTACCTGTAGACACATTTTTCATTGGACTGCAGACATACTGGCATTGCGGATAGCATAATGAATAAACTGGTTCGGCCAATGAAATATGCTATTGATTCCTTTAAGAAACCATATAGTCCTTCTATGTGAAATCTCAATCCTTGTCCACATAAGCCCATGCAAGCCACTTACTTTTTTTTGTTTTTTTTTAACTTTAATGATACTTTTCATTAAGCTTAATTCTATTTTTCTTTGTGCTGATATATTGCTCATGCAGTGTGTCATAATGTTGCAAATACTGTTCATTGTTTCTTGGTTCATAAATACCAACCTTTTCTTGCTTATTTCGTTTGTTTATTTTACTTAACTTTCCATTCTTTGTTCTCTGGTATTTCTTTTAGCCTATTAGTTTAATTCTATTTTTCTTTGTGCTGATATATTGCTGATGCGGTGTGACATAATTTTGTAAATACTGTTCATTATTTCTTGGTTCATAAAATCCCAACCTTTTCTTGCTTATTTCGTTTGTCTATTTTACTTAACTTTCCATTCTTTGTTCTCTGGTATTTCTTTTAGCCTATTAGTTTGGTGTTTTCATAAAATAATTCATGTCATTTTTTCATGTTCTGTTGGACAGTTATGTTTCTGAAACACACAGAAGGCATGCTTTTCCATCTCAGGCTCAACGACACATATTAGCAGGTCTTGCATCAGTTGTGGGCGGTTTAAGTGCGCCATATGAGAAGGCTTCTCATGTACATGAAAGACCAGTTGTGAATTGGCTCTGGTCAACTGGCTGTCATCCATTTGGACCATTCTCTAATACTTCTCAAATCAGTCAAATGCTTCATGATGTTGCCTTGGTAAATACCCATTTAGTATTATGTAGGAGTGAGATTATTCCAAAAGGTTTTCAATATTAGTAATCTAATTGATGGCAGAGGAACACAATATATGCTCGTGTGGATTCGGCACTTCGAAGAATTCGTGAAACATCTGAGGTAAGTTATAGTTCATTTCTGTTAATATCTATCCTTAAAATGATTATTGATCCTATCCCATTTCATGCAGACTGTCCAAGCTTTTGCAGCAGAATATCTGAAAACTCCTCTTGGTGAACCAGTGAAGGGAAAAAGGGAGAAATCACCCACTGAGCTATGGTTAGAGAAGTTTTACAAAAAAACTACTAATTTGCCCGAACCATTTCCACATGAATTGGTTGATCGCCTGGAAAAATATCTCGATGTGAGTACTTAATTTCAGTTGTTGAATTGACTTTGTCGGCATTGCAAGTGTCTTAATATTTTGCCACGTTACATGCACACACCAGGGCCTTGAGGAGCAGCTTGTGGATATGTCTTCATTATTATATGATCACCGGTTACAAGATGCCTTTTTGAACAGTTCAGACATCTTACAGAGTACCATCTTCACCCAGCAGTAAGTTATTCTGTAGTATATGGCTCATTTCTAAGTGGGAAAGCTAATTCGAAGAGAGTCTCTTTGTTATATATGATATATAATGGCCAAAATACACCGGGGCTTTGTAGAACATTAATTACTCTAAAATGAAATAATTTTGTACAAGTGTTATTTACTAAAATGATTTATTTAGGTTCTTTTATTTCCTCGAAAACATTAATAACAGATTTTGGGTATTTGTAGATATGTTGATCATGTTTTGGCCAGCGAGAGGGAGAAAATGAGGTGCTGCAATATCGAGTACAAGTACCCGGTTCATTCTTCTCAAACTTATATCTACGGAGGAATACTAATCGCTGGTTTCTTTGTGTACTTTGTTGTGATTTTCTTTTCATCTCCAGTCCGCTGACCTGAAAAACATTTTGAAAACCAAACAATTTTTGATACATGGAGCACAATGCCAGGGGAATGTTGAATAGGTTATGTCTTTTTGTTGGATTCCCCATTTCTTCTGCTGCATCTGGCTTCCCCATTCCTATTTATAGGTAGAGAGAATGTTCTGTTGATAAAACGAGACTATTCTATGTTTTGTTTCTGATTATGAAATTTCAAGAAGACATTAGTGGAAAGCGGCACAGAAGCAGGAGAAACAGTGCACAAACACTTGGACTCACACCTTGCTTCCAGAGCAGCATGTTTGGGATATGAAGAACGCTGACGATGAAGAGAAGAAATCTGTGACGAAAACTTGCGATCCAACTTCGCAAAAGCTAAACAAGCATAGGCTGTTAGAAAATAAACATCTCAAACATATAATAATCAATCCAGACTATCATTTATATAAATACAAGATGCAGCGGAAATTTTAAATTACCTCTTGCCATTACTTTATTGATCTAATCTCTGAGAGGATCTGGAATGAATCACGGACACCTGTGAATCAATAAAGAATGTCAGATAATCAACAAGTTCTTCCAGCTGGTGATTGGGCACAGTGATGGCAACTATGAAAACTGCCGTCACCAGTGGGGAACCTTAGAGAGGGAGCAGAGAAATAGGTCTCGCTCTGGACTCAGAGAAAGCAGTACTGAATCAATTGTTTTTGTATTGTGTTTCCACCATCAGGAAAACAACCTTAAATAAACTGAGTCCCCAACCCACCTTGGACCGGGCCTAATGACTACGGGCCACACTCAGAAATATTTATTAATTATACTAATTAATATCTAAATAGGTTATATAATTATAATAAATATCTTACATTCTCCCACTTGGCCCGTATACTCAATGTCATTGCCCTGTCTAGGTACACTGATGTCATGCTACAAGAATCATGGCGATAAGTCCCCTATGATCGAGTATTACCTTCCATGTATTACAGGTAGCACCATCACTTAATGGGTATCACAATATACATGAACTCAATGTTCATTCGGTTCCTATCTCAATGTTTATCAATTTCAACAGCACAAATGTATACAATCACAATTTGAAATGATAAACCACAAAATGTAATTTCATTGCTCATACCTCCACTAATCAAAAGTTGGACGAAGTCCCATATGAGGTACATGTGTCACAAAGACGTTCGGCTTCAATCCTTTCGTCAAAGGATCAGCCAACATATCCAATGTACTGATGCGTTCAACGGAAACCTGGCCATCCTGAACCCTTTCTCTCAAGCAAAGGAATTTAAGTTCGACAAACTTGCTTCGACTCTTATTCCTTTTGTTGTTCGCTATGGCCACCGCACCTGCGTTATCACAGTACATTCTGATTGGCTTAGAGACTAAATCCACAATCTTAAGCCCAGCAATGAAATTCCTTATCCAAATAGCTTGTGAACTTGCTTCAAAACACGCGATATACTCAGCATCACCGGTAGAAGGAGCTGTTAGAGTCTGCTTAGCGCTTCTCCATGATACAGCTCCTTCTGCCAACAGGAAGATGTAACCAGATGTAGACTTGTTCGTATCTACGCATCCTCCAAGATCTGAATCTGAGTACCCAATCACGTCCAAACTGTCTGTTCTTCTATATGTGAGCATGTAGTGTTTAGTGCCTTGTAGGTACCTAAACACCTTCTTCGCAGCCGTCCAATGTGCTTCCCCAGGATTACTTTGGTATCTTCCCAACATACCCACAGCAAAAGCGATGTCAGGTCTTGTACAAACCTATGCATACATCAAGCTTCCTACCGCTGAGGCATATGGGACCCTTTCCATCTGTTTCTTTTCAAGCTCGGTTTTAGGACACTGTTTTAGACTGAATTTATCTCCCTTTTCAATAGGAGCCACGTTAGATGAACAGTTCTGCATCCTGGATCGTTCAAGGATCTTGACAATGTAAGCCTCTTGAGATAAGCCTACAAGACATTGGGTTCTATCTCTATGGATCTTTATGCCAATGACATAAGATGCCTCACCCATGTCTTTCATGTCAAAACTCTTAAACAAAAACTGCTTCACCTCACGCAATAAACCCAGATCATTGGTAGCAAGTAGAATGTCATCCACATACAAAATCAAGAATACGATCCTGCTCCCACTAGCCTTGTGGTATATACAGTCATCCATGATGTTCTCAACAAAACCAAATGATGTGATTACTTCATGGAACTTCAAGTACCACTGCCGCGAAGCCTGTTTCGGACCATATATTGATTTCTTCAACTTGCATACCAAATTTTCTTTCTCTTCTGCAACAAATCCCTCAGGCTGTTTCATATAGACTTCTTCCTCCAGTTCACCATTGAGGAAAGCAGTTTTCACATCCATTTGGTGCAACTCCAGATCAAAATGTGCAACCAATGCCATGATGATACGGAATGAATCTTTCTTAGATACAGGTGAAAAGGTTTCACTGTAATCGATTCCTTCCACTTGAGTGAAGCCCTTAGCAACCAACCTAGCCTTGTATCTATCGATGTTACCTTGTGAGTCTCTCTTGGTTTTATAAACCCATTTACAGCCAATGGCCTTAGACCCACTAGGCAACTCTACAAGTTCCCAAACATGGTTGTTTGCCATGGAATTCATGTCAGGTGATCCAAGCATAGTATATTGGGCTACTATACCTTGCTCTCGAAGAAAATAAGCAAATGCACCTGGCGCTTATCCTTCACCAGTGTATCTGCCATAATACTCACCACCACGGTCTGATCTCACGATCTTGATTGGTTTCCCAATCTGTTTTTCTACTTCCGCTTTATATTCTTTGAAAGCATCTAGTGCCTCACTTTTATTATAAAGCATGTAGACATACATGTATCGTGAATAATCATCAATGAAGGTGATAAAGTACTTTTGACCATGCGCAGTCAAATCAGGGCAACAAATATCCGTGTGTACAATTTCTAGCAATTCAGAACTTCTCTTAGCCCCTTTATGTGACTTATTGGTCTGCTTACCCCTAATGCAGTCCACACAAGAATCAAACTCCGAATGGTTCAAAGATGGAAGAATTCCTTCTTTGTTTAACCTTTTGATTCTGTCAACGGAGATATTTCCCAATCTCCTATGCCACAGGCTATAAGAATTCTCATCGATGACACTTCTCTTAGTACCACGCGAAACAATAAAAGACTGAGGCGAATCAGAAATAATTTTAAATAAGCCGTCAATCATAATCAAATTCGTAATCAAAACAGAATCCTTTGTCAAAGTCATTAGATTCTTTGAAAGAACTAACTGATAACCAAATGGAATAAGTTTTGACATGGAAATCAAATTCCTCTTGTAAGAGGGAATATAAAAAACATCATAAAGTTCTAAAACATGATTATTTGAAAAATTTATGCGAAAAGTTCCAACGGCTTTCACAGGGTCTCCCTTCCCACTGCCTTAAAGGACAGATTCCTCATTGGGATGTGGAGGCCTGCTTGACAGAAAGCCCTGCGTGGTAGTCAAAATGTGGATCATCGAACCAGTGTCAATCCACCAAGTGTCATCATTAACGATAGAAAAGTTAGATTCAAAAGTAACACACGATGAAAGCATACCTCTCATCTCCATTACATGTTGCCTCACACTGCCAATACCTGTAAGCCTATTAGCACATAATTTAGACATGATGGCACCACCCATCTGCTTGTCTGTCAGCTTGAATTGCTTATCTAAGGCTTCCAGGTACCCTTTGGCTGTATCGCACTTAGGGACTGCTCCCCTAATGCTTCTGGTGATCCTTTGTTGCATAAACAGAAGAGATGAGCGGTTACTCCGCTCCCACATATTATACCTTTCCTTTGCCTCCCTGTCATCGGAGGCATCATCAGGTCTCAGAGGTTTTTCATACCTCAAGGCATAATCCAAGTCCAAGAAATCAAGCTGCAACAAAACATCATCTCTCCAGTCAGCATAGTTGATGCTGTCATCTAAGATTGTTTTGTTGCTCATATCAGCCATAATCCTGGGATTAGCAATTGGTTCTGCAAAAATAGAACAGACAAATATACAAATAAGCTCACAAGTAAAAATTTGAAGCAATCACGAGTTACTGTGCCATGTATGCATGCTTAACTCAAATGTAGCACGCAAGCAATATAAATACGTATCACCAATGTCTACCTGTGGGCAAAGACATTAGCATAGCATGTATTTATCTCAAGTGATGAGACTAGAACGCATTTGCAATTATCTAATACCTGTGGGCTACTTAGAAAATAACAAGGTCATTCTATCCCACCCTAATTAAATGTACAATTATGAGATATCTACCTGTGGGCAAAGATAAATCATAACTACACATTTAATTACAATTGATATCCTAAATCCATATGTGATTAATGAATGCATGCAAACAAATTCAATAAACAAGGATGCTGTGGCTACTCCTCAAAGAATTGCATGCTAATCACAGATATCATTCATGTGCACTGAAAATCCAAATGTGCACAACGTGATGGAGTAATTAATTCTCCCCTAATTAAATGAACAGTTATGAAATATCTACCTGTGGGCAAAGATAAATCATAACTGTACAAATGATATTTTAAATCCATATGTGATTAATTAATGCGTGAACCAAATTCAATAAACAAGGATGCTGTGGCTACTCCTCAAAGAATTACACGCTAATCACAAATATCGTTCATGTGCATTGAAAATCCAAATATGCACAACGTAATGGAGAAATTAATTCTCCCCTAATTAAATGTACAAATATGAAATATCTACCTGTGGGCAAAGATAGATCATAACTATACATTTAATTACAAGTGATATTTTAAATCCATATGTGATTAATTAATGCATGCAACAAAATCAATAAACAAGGATGCTGTGGCTACTCCTCAAGAAATTGCACGCTAATCACAAATATCACTTTACGTGCATATAATTCTAAATATGCACAACTTAATGGAGTATTTAACAAATTAATTTAATCAACAAATGTGACTAATTTAATCAACAAATGTGACTAAATAACTTAATTTAAATTCTCCCACTATTCCATGCACCCAAAAAAAATGTTTAAGAAATTAATTTCAACTCAAAAGGTTTTTACAAAAATTAAATAGTTAATTTAATTGCCAAAGGAGAAATTAATACACAAAAATAGGCAATTAAATAACATAAAAATTAAAATTTGTAAACACATTTTCCAAGGATTAAAATAGTAGAGAAATTAATTTAAACATTTACAGTGCATGTAATAGTAATCATAATGTTCTGGAAAATCAAATTAAATGGCCAAAAATAATTTTCTGGAAATAAAACTAAATGGCCCATACACAAGAGTCCAAAATAGGGCCCAAAATAATTTTCCAGAGAAAACCCAGGCCCAAAAACGTTTTCCAGAAATAACACACAAAAAATGTCCAGGCCCAAAAACTTAAAATTGTTCGGCCCAATAGCAAAAAAAATTGATTTTTTTTTTACAGTCCAAAACAGCAGTACGGCCCAGCCAGGATTCCCTTTTTTTTTTTTGGAATAGCAGCCCAAAACTGTGACGGCCCAGCAGACATTAATAATAACAAAACAGAAAAAAAAGTCTGGAACCCAAATGAATACTGTAGGCCCAGAAACAATAAAAAAAAATCGCTGCAGGCCCAAAACCGATCATGCCCAGCAGCATTTGTTTTTTTTTTTTTTGAATAGCCCAACACTAATGAAACGGTGCGTTTCAGCCTGGGGCTGAAACGCACCGTTTCGGTCTCTCCGCTGCGCTGAGTCGGGTTAGGTCAACCCGGCTCAGCGACCCGGAGACCCGAGACCGCAAGACGTCATGGCCGCCGCGACGCGTTTCCTCCACTGCAGCGACGCCGGCGAGCTTCTGGGCATCTCTTCCGGCGAGACTTACGGTTGCTTTGCATGGCGACACGCACGATAGTCTTCAGCGACCTCTCACGGCGGTTGCGGTGCACATTTCACGACGAGTTCACTGTAAGTTTGTTCTCCAGATTCCGGCGACCTCCATTTTCTGGGGACCTCCTGCGGTGATTCTCGTCGTCACAGCGACCTTCACGGCGATCTGAGAGTCCTGCAGCAACTAATGGTGGGCGATCTCACTGTCACGGTGAGACCAGTTTTCTGGCGACTCTCTCAGTGCGATCTCTCTTTGGGTTGGGGTCGCGACAAGTCTCCAAAATGGCTAGTGATGGGAATATGGCAGACGGCGTCGCGACCATTCTTTGAGCCATTGCCAGCGATCTCTCTTGCTTTCTCTCGCGCCACCACAGAAAACAAAAATGGTCAAAGAATAAAGAAAATAAAAATTATGATTCCTCGATCCCATGTTCTTTTCCCAGATTGTTACTCATAAGAATAAAGATCAATAAGTAAGACAAGGTGATCTGAAAACTTGGCTTTGATACCATATGTTAGAAAATAAATATCTCAAACATATAATAATTAATCCAGACTATCATTTATATAAATACAAGATGCAGCGGAAATTTTAAATTACCTCTTGCCATTACTTTATTGATCTAATCTCTGAGAGGATCTGGAATGAATCACGGACACCTGTGAATCAATAAAGAATGTCAGATAATCAACAGGTTCTTCCAGCTGGTGATTGGGCACAGTGATGGCAACTGTGGAAACTGCCGTCACCAGTGGGGAACCTTAGAGAGGGAGCAGAGAAATAGGTCTCGCTCTGGACTCAGAGAAAGCAGTACTGAATCAATTGTTTTTGTGTTGTGTTTCTACCATCAGGAAAACAACCTTAAATAAACTGAGTCCCCAACCCACCTTGGACCGGGCCTAATGACTACGGGCTACACTCAGAAATATTTATTAATTATCCTAATTAATATCTAAATAAGTTATATAATTATAATAAATATCTTACATAGGCTCCAGATTAAAATATGAAAATGATATTGACTTAGTCATAACCTAGGCCCAGGATTTTTCTGTTTTATCTTATCGAAAACAACTTCAAATCCAGTCAAAAATTTACAGAAAGAAAACTCATGTTTGAATCTAATTTTTTTTTATACAAAAATTTTAAAAAAAAGTTGAGCTCACTCGGGCGAAGTTTTTTTTAGGTGATATTAATATTAGGTAGGGTGAGTTGTTTATTATCCTCAGGTATAAATTTAGACACCCAAGAGTTATGATACATGATTTATTTATTTTTTTGTTGCCTATCCAGTTCACCGAAGTTTTGTCCCAATTATATTTAAATCTGACTCGCATCACGCTCCTAGTTATGGTGGGTGAATCTCCTAACAGAGATTTTTTGTATACGTTAAGTTTGAATTCGAGATCTCGTTTAAATAATACTGAGTCGCTTATTACTCAGATTAACTCTCGTTAGTAGTTATGATACATGATTGAATCTACTCATTGCAAACTCGAGGCGATAAAAAAAGTTTGAAGATCAAGCTTGAACTTCAACTCAGACTCGAACCTTTTTATTTGAAGTTTGCCTTTCGTTGCTGTGACCGTCTGCGCCTTTAACAAATCTTTTAATATTATCAAACCCTTTTATGCGTGTGAACCTTGGTCGAAGGTTCTTCTATCCTCTTTTAATATTTGTGAGTATTGAAAAAATGATTAAATATAAGAAATCCATTTAAATAACAAATTTTATTTGATTATATGTAACTCGGTTGAATGACAATCTAATACAATTTATGTTTCTTTATGCAGTTGTTAAAATTTAAAAATAAGTTAAATAGATTAAAATAGTGTATTTTTCATGAAAATTGAACTAGTCTGCTTGAGGCCAATAAATGAACTAGTTAAAGACGCGTCACACAGACTGACGGTCAAAGGGGAAAGCCAAAGCCTATGCGTGTGTTGTCCACACACCACAAGTTACCAAACGTGCTCAATATTAGAGAAAATTACACTTAAATTCCACACGAGACGACAATATATTAATGTCTTGGTACAAAAAACAACAATCATTAAAACAAACATAATAATTAAAATTAATCTCTCAATATTCTTAATAAAGAAAAAATCATTAAAATTTAGAATTCTTCAATTTATATTTTTTATCAGCAAAGTTTCAATTTATTTAGTATTACTTTCAAATATTTTTTTCATTTTTTATCTAATATATCAGTAATATTTAATATTTTTGTATTACCTGTAATAAATATTGCATCATGGCATACGTCTTTATTTCTACTCTGTCTCAACAGCTTGCTCCCCAAGACACGTGACCCGTTCAATATAGGTGGGGCCCACACTCTCCCTTCCCCTATATTATTGGAAAATTCCGCCCCTTTTGCGTTCACAACTCTCGAATCCCTCTTTTCTCTCATACCACAAATCGCACATCTCGCTTCTACCACAATGTGTCCTTCCGGCCGCTCCCTCTCTCCTCCCTCCGCCGCCTCTTCCTCCTCCCCCCCTTCTGCAGCCGGATCCACCGTCGACTCGTCTTTCCGACCAGCATTCGATGTCCTCGATTCTGACCGCGACGGCAAGATTAGCCGCGACGATCTTAGGGCATTCTACGCCGGCAGGGTTGCCCCCGACGTCGACGACGACCTCATTGGTACGATGATGACGGTGGCGGACACAAACAAGGATGGTTTCGTGGAGTACGATGAGTTTGAGAGGGTGGTTCTTGGCGGCAGTGGCAAGAAGAACGGATCTACGAGTTCGGCGACGTCGTTCTTGGAGGATATGTTCAAAGTGATGGACAAGGACGGAGACGGCCAGCTTAGCCACCGGGATTTGAAGAGCTTCATGGAAATGGCTGGCCTCGGCGTTACCGACGACGACATCGATGCAATGATCAAATTGGCCGGTGGCGATCGAAACGGCGGCGTGACATTCGAAGGCTGGCATGGAATATTAATGAACAGTTGACTGCGCCTGTGCAGGTCGCCGTCCATGATTTTTCTCCAAATTTCGTAGTCTATGCTTTTGTGCTTTTACTTGTTCCAATAATTAATTAATTACTACTGTAACGAGAAAGAGAATTTGACTTTTAATATCTCCTTTTGGCCATCACTTTTTTTTTGGGTGTTTTTAAGCATGCTTTAGAGATTTATGGGTACCCCGAAACTTTAAATCCAGGGAAGGTGCCATTCCAGAGATTATCATAAAAAAAACTAATGCGTCTAAAAAGAGCTGTTTTACATTTTTTTTTATCTCTAGTCAATTAAGAAAAATTATGCAATTAAATTAGATAAATATGGACGTATCTTTCTTTCTTTCTTTTAATTTGAAGTTTAGAAATTGGGTTTCTAAGATACAGTTATATCAGAATCTGACGTGTTTTGCGATGTTGAGTTGACGAGCAACTGGGGACAAATTACATCGAATTTTTTATGACAAGCATATTCGAGACGAATGCCAACTTTGTTCTTGTAAACTCGTGCTGCTTTCAAATTCTCCGTCGACATGTTTATATCCACAAAAATTAGTTAATATTAAACGTTAACAAAAGTGTTCTCAATTATTTAATATTAAACATTAACTAAAGTCCAATCTCTCTTTTCAAGGCCCCTACCAATCATGTACTATTAATTAAGTAATGGAGGTTATAAAAAGTAGAGGTGTATCTTGTATTTAAAATAATTTTAGAAAAATAATTAATATTTAAAAATATTTGAGTATGTAATTAATATATTAAATTAATTTTAAAAGTATGATTAATACTTTAAAATATTTAAATATATAATTAGTATTTTAAATTAATTTTAGCTATACGATTAGCACTATCAAATATTTAAATTATTATAATTTTACCTTTTCACTAATAAAAATATTTTCTTTCGTTGATACATATCAGATAATTTTTTTTATTTCGACACATTATTATTTAAAAGTCATGTGCAATATTATTTTAATAAATTGTACTAAATAAACTGTAAAATTTTTCAATCTTCACATATGAATTATATACAATGTTACTCTTATTTAAATAATATGACACATGTGATCTTTTAAATAATCATATGTCAAAATAAAAAACTCACGTGACATGGATCTGACATAAATTTGTGTTTCTATTAGTGAAATGATAGAATTATACCAATTTAAATATGTTAGGGTACTGAATTAATTTAGAGTGTTAATTATACCTTTAAATACTTTAGGGTGCTGGTTGCACCTCCAAAATTAATTTATAATGTTAATTGTACCCTTAAATACTTTAAGGTATTAATTATTCCTCTAAAATTAATTTAGAGTGGTGAATATACCTTCACCCAATTATAAACCCACCTACGGGACTACTGGGGAAGGAAATTAAAATTAGTTGGAAACTACTCGACAAAAATGAGATGGTAGTTTTATTATTAAGTTATTTTCATAGTGAGAGAATATATACAAGTACACAGTTATAAAGATTTTTGTTTTTGTTTTTTATGTTGAGTGTATCTTGTAGGTAAAAAAGAAGGAGAATATTTTTTTGTAAATCAATATAATAAAGTTGATGAAAGATGAGGGGAACAAACTTAAATGGCTGACTTGAGAAAAGCTTACTGGAGAGAAAAAAGAGAGAGACATAAATTAAAGTGAAATGGTACGTGCGTGTGAAGTTTTGATTCTCTGTAAGTTTAGAATTTGTGTTTCCTAATTTGGATGAACCCTTGCCTTAGTAAAATCAAGAGTCATGACGCGTGCAAATGAGTTTAATAGTTGATTATCTGAGTCAGATGAGAAATCAAAACAACGTTATACAACTAGCGGGGATTTATCTAAATAGTAAACGATTCGGTATCGTTTAAGCGAGATCTCGAATTCGAGCATTGTCGTATATAGAAAATTTTTATTGGGAGACTCACCCACCATAGCCAGGTGCGCGACGCGAGTCGAATTTAGATATAGTAGGGGTAAAACTCCAATGAATCGGGTGGACAAAAAAAAACTTATACAAACACAAGTACAATAGGAGAGAGAGAGAGAGCTCAGTAAACTAATTATAAATTACACTTCACTTATTATGAGGCTTCTCCAAGTAGCTAGGACTCATAACATAACATGATTCATCTAGTTTTCTTAATAGAAACACAAATCTGCCGTTAATTTTTTTTTTTAAATCTTGTGATGAAGAACGGAAAATTTAAAAATGTACTGTTTGGTTTGATGTTAGAAACTGTTTAAACCACGAGAAACCAGACATTAATTAACACATGCTCTGTAATTGTGAGTAAGACTTCCTCATAAACAAATTTTCAGCCTTTTAATGTACATAACTAATTAAGCTGCGGTGGGCTTTCGACCAAAAGCTGTTTGGTTGAGAAGCTGTTTGTGATCATCGTCATGAGCATGAGCTTGCAGAGTGGTGAGGATCAAAGCCAAGGCTAGCACCACCGTTATTAGTGTAGGTAAGCTCCTCATGATGCTCTAACTGGTCTGTTTCTGCTAGAACCTGACAACAAGTAGAAATCAGCTTGCAGGAAACTTCCGCACAGTCTTTTATAATCTTAATTAACAAAAATTACTATCACACGCGCACACTGCACTAATCCAAAGGCATACTTAGGAGTACTAAGGATGAGCAAAATCTAGGGTTAGATATGGAACTAAGTACTGTACCAGGGATGTTGTTGGCAAATTTGATGAAGAGGAACGTCAAAGGTTGGCAATTTATAGGGGTTTTTAGTGTGGAACAGATCACTTGAGAGGACGCAAGAGCATGAAAGATATATTATTCTTCTCACTTGGCTTTCCACTATCTGTACTATTCATTATTCTCATTGGCCACCTAAGTAATGATTAAGATCCATAATCACAAGCCTATTTCATCGTTTATGTTCAATTATGGAATCATTAAAGGCCAACGCTTTCATTTCATATGGCTCGTCCAAGGCACAGAATATGGGATATTTGTAAATTAAAGTCACTGTGACTAGTCGACCAGGGAATGGATAGAAAACAGCCTTGCTTATGAAACTTGGGTGGATGATAATATATAGGATTAATATAATATTTAACTTTTAATTTTTAAATCATAGGTTTTAGTCTCTCAATAAAAAAAACTGTTCAAATTTTATTAAATTATAAGAACTAATATTTTAGACAAAAAAAACTCCAGGTATAAAAGTTTTTGGTTTAAAAATTAATAAACTAAAACTAAAATAACAATAAATTTAAAAGACTAAAATTATATTAACCCTAATATATATCATATATATATATACATGGTATATATAGATGTTGGAGCTACTACATACGATGACGCTGAGATGTATAAGATATAAGAATTTCAACTTGTGGCATACGCATGTATTACACTTCTACATACGCTTTACTGTAAAAATTCAAACTCCATCATCTTTAATTATTATATTAAATACTATACTTATCGTACATTTCTCACGTTTTCTTCTTACTCCAGATAATCATCCATTCGCCTTTCCATTTATTTTACTGTTCGATCGCATTTCTGGTATCCACACCATAATAGAGCGAGATTGGTAGATTAATTATCAAACATTGAAATATATAATATTGTGTGGTACTAGCGTTAGTGTCTTGTGAACTATATTTTGATTTGAGTTTCCGGTCCTTCTTTTCTATAAGGGTTAAATTTTTATTTTATCTTAAAAGTTTATATGTTAAAGTTATACTACTATTAAAATATTTTTGGTTCAATATCACCCTGATGTATCATCCCAAATTTTGATTAAAAAAATTACTTATGGATTTTCAAGTTATTTACTAAAAATCTTCAGTAAAAACCCTTAAAAAAGGTGTCAGCTTATAAGATGTCTTATTCAAAAGTTTTCACATCTTAATAATTTAGCCTTGGCTGTTATCTAAGTTAAATTTGACCGTTAATTGACTAAATATGCTGAGTTGACTATCCAGGTATCACCCACGTCAGTTTTTTTTAGATTGAGGTGCATATAAGTTTTGAAAGTTTTCATTCAGGAACACTGGATATATAAAAATTTTTAAACTATAACAATTCCACCCTATCTATTACCCGGTTAAGTTTAATTATTAATTGACTAAATTCGATGATTTGAAATGGTCACTTGTCATTCACTTTTTTTTTCAAGTTTGATTTTGAAATAAAGAAAAGTTTAAAAAAAATTATGTCTCTTCTTTAGGATTTAAGAAATTAAAAATATGTGAAAGTATCTTGTGTTGTGAAGAGAAAATCAAAAAGGTATCCGTTTATCTTGGCATCAATAGGGTATGGTGACAAGGATTTCTAACAGTCTTGATCTCTGGGCAATCTCCCTTATCGTCCTGCATTTAATAATTGAATTTTTTTCCTCATTACTCTTTAGAGAACGTGAGCTCCTCCTCCATCAACAACTTATTTTTTAATGTTGTTCACTCTACAAGCTTAGCATATTTGGTCAACTAACGGTTAAATTTAATCTGGATAATGACAAAGCAATATTGTTAAAATTTAAAAACTTCTACAGCAACAATTGCTCGTGAGTAAAAACTTATAGGATAAATTTGTACCTTAAACAAAAATCACGTGGATGACACGTGAACTGCCAGCTTAGCATATTTGGTTAACTAATAGTCAAACTTAACTTGGATAACAGTCGGGGCTAAATTGCTACGATTTAAAAACTTTTGGGTTGACATTAAACCTAAAAAAACTTCTAAGACAACATAAATACAACGTATGAGCTCATAGGGGTAAAATATGACACTAACCCTTTGTATAAATTAGATATTTTTTGTTAAGCATAAGTATTCTTTTATTGAAAGTAATTTTATTTGAGGCATTATCAGACGCTAAATATGAGTATATCTAATTCAAATATTATTCTGTCGTATTGTGAAATACTAACATTTTTAATTAGATCTAACCTGTTGGTTTGTATAAATTATTAAATTGTATATGATTGTATAATTACTTGGACAATATATTGGATCGTATTGGACATGCCTTCTACTAGTAGTGGTATTACATAGGCCTGCCAGGATTCCAGCCCACTCCATCAAAAACATTTGGCAAATTGTAAAAAAAAAAAACATTTGGCAAAACCTGAATTTTATTTTTACTATTTTTTTAAATCTACGTATTAAATTTACCTAAACTTTTTAGTATAAAAAAAAAGAAAAGAAAATATCCAATCCGTTTTTTGCGTGGGAACAAAGTAGAAAATCTATTTCACCCAGGGCCCAAAAATGAAATTTATGTTGTCGTATATCATCCTTTCAGAGAAAGTGAGAAACTCCTTACGGCTTGCCGTTTCCTTCCGATGGAAACGACGTCACTTCACATGGATGCCTTTTTCACCTTACGCTATAAATAGAAGTCTCTTTTTGAAATTGCGAAATATCTCCCGCCAATGAAAGAGAACGCAAAGCTCCCTGTTCGTTCCGCGGAGAATGTCAATCGCAGATCGAAAGACTCATCGAACAAGTTTAACAAGGCATGGCACGATTTCTGAACCCTAGTTTCTTACTTTCCCCTTCCATTTCAAGACCTTCTTTCTTACATCTTAATTGCTTTTCGTGCGTTAGATCACAAAGAAGAGCTTGAATGCGGCATTCATGACCGTTTCTGAAGATGCATCTGAAGCATCTAAGGATTCAGAGAGTTCTGCACCAATCTCTGAGATATCACACGCATATGGAGATGGAGAACTTTCAGAGGTGATATTGATATGGCGTCGTTGTTGCATTTCCTCGTTCTTTTATTTTTTTTCTTTTTTCGAAAAACGCATCATAGTTTCAATACACAAAAACTTAACTAAACGGATCACATTTTTTGTGTCTTATTGATTATCCTTCGAATATATATAGAAATGAATGGTTTCGGTGTAACATTTCAGTAGTATTGTTTTGCTTGTATTTCTGGCTCTCTGCCACCTTCTTGATCCAAAATTTTGGCGTTATGTGCTTGCTTAGATTTCGGCAATCAATTGATATTGTCTAATCGATTAAATGACTTTTCTCAAAGTTTGTCAAATGCTTCATATTCGTCTCAGACCTGGATTGAACAAGCATCCTCCGTGAATTTGCTTCGATCTGATATGACACCATCAGAGAAGATAACCGATGGTGAAGAAAAAGGTTTGCTGAACTGTTTAGGTCCCTCTGAGTTGGATAGTCCTAAGTTTGCTTCCCTGGAGGCAGAGATTGCCGAGAATTTTCTCAGAAAAGCTCAATCTGAGGTCTTCAACTCGCTCAGTGCTTCGCCTCAATATAGAAAGCTCATGAATGAGATAATTAGCTTTGTCTTAGAAGAGCTACATACTGTACCGGAGGAGAGAGATCGCATTGCTGAACTAGTTTCTGCAAAAACTCGAATCACGTTTCTATTTGTCTTGTTATGGATCGTGGGAGTATCAGCGGTGATTTTCCTGACTTCAGATAGTCATTGCTCTTTCGGCGGACCATTGCCTACTTAATCCAGACCAAGAGGTAAGATCTTCTTTCACGACTCTAAATATATATGAAGTCTTTTATTGGATGATTAAAATTTCTAAGCTGAACCAGCTGATACGGTGCTCTTCTTTATACCTAGATACTTTGACTGGTCTTTTTGGAATTGTATGATTTCTTATTGAGCTATTTAAGAAATCATACAATTCCAAAAAGAAGCATGCGATGTTTGTGCTACATTTTAAAGGTCATCTGCATCGCATGCTTCTTGTTATCTGGAAAAAGAATAGTTATCGTGTATGTTTGTGCTGTATTTCTATCATTCTATGACAGATAGCATTATAAAATCATACTCTGAGATGATACTTCAATTATCAAATTCTAGTCACTGCACTGCCATTTGACTTCATCAAGCATCTCCAACATGAAACAGAACTATTAATTCTAGTGGTGTCAACTGTCAAGAGCACTGACTTGTAACGGTGCATAAGTATAGTGGTTTTGCTTGTTTCATGCAGCATGTGTGTTGTCCCTGCTGGTTGTCATGCTTGTCTCAAATAGACACGAAGAAAAAACTTATCACGAAGAACATTCTGCTAATTGCTGCTTTTCTAGTTTAAAATGTAGCCAGAGAACAATCAATGGTTTCTGAGTGTTTAGTCCCATTCCAATAGGTGGTATTACCGTATCGCGTTAGTCGCATCTCCAATAGGCTTGTCTCAAATACATGTTTAATTGCTAAATACTCTTTTGCTATAAATCATTCATTCAACTCTCATCAACCCAAATGCACACTATCCAAAAGAGATTTACGTAAAATGTCCGTTATCTATGTTAATTTTAGAGCTATACCCATACAAGTAAATCTTATGTACATACCTCTGGCCATGGCAAAATTGTGAAAAAACTTGAAAGTGGAAGAAATATAATCCGAATTCCATTTAATGCACGAGCAAATATGAATAAATTCTGTAATCAGTTTGATGAAAAGAAAAATAAGAAATGATTAGCTTTCACCTTCTGTGAGGAACTATTTAGAATTGTCAGTTCGATTCACTCTTTACAAATAACTATTCCCTTTACAAACGAGTGTTGATAATGGCAAAACTGTAATTCAATCAGAAAATGAAAAACCGCTATAGGTATTTTAAATTTCAAACATTTGAAAATTTAAAATAATTCAACATCCTATTACTGAGGCATAGAGATCTCGACCTATGGCTACATCTCAGGGAAAGTTCACTTTTGCTCATAACCATATTTTAGTCGTCAGGCTAGGAGTAGATTCAATTACTTGTGCTTTTATTTATATATCTACTACTAGATATAACTTAAGACACAATCCATTCTTCTTTTTGAGACATGTCTCAGCTGGGCTTGTTCTTCATCTGTTACTGTTAGTTTGTTGATCTGTTCTGAGATGAACAGCTATGTTTCATCTTTGGTCATATTAAGCATGATCTTCCTCTTAGACATAGTTTGTGATGCATTAATTGTTGTAGCGCCAAACAAGCAAAAAAGAGCATCCAAATACTATACTGAGCAGCAGCTCTGTTTTTGAAATAACAGGAATAACTCATTGGGAACGAAGCCAACAGGAACCTCTAATCTGCTTGTCTATGCCTTTATCTGTTTGTTCACAAAACTGTTTCCATAAAGAGTTTAATAACTGCTTTTGAAATAGTTAAATCATTCTTAAAACAGAGCACAGTGATGATTGAGAGATTTTTGATGGAGGAATAGTCATTGACGCTTTGCTTATAATATTGTCATTATTGATTCAGTTAATGACAAATCACACCATTTTTCACTTATTTTAGAAACACATGTTTCAAAGTCCATTTTGTTTAACAGTTAGTTAGATGTATGGATCATAAAAAAGAGATTTGAGTTCAGCTTTTTGTTTCTTAAGAAACGAACGTAAATAAATTTTGGTTTTTACCAAAAAATAAATAAATAAATTTTGGTTTGGCGGTATGTGAAATTACTTTCTTTTTATCTACCTTTTATTTTATTTTTAACGTTTTTCTAAATTTACACCGTATTCATTTATTTAATACAGAAAATTTGTATCCCAAATTTTTAGAATAAACTATTTTAATTTTTCCATAAATCCTATTTAAATATAGAAGCCATTACATATTTTTAATTTTGTATTTTAAATATAGAAGCCATGATTGTGTTTTTGGCGGGTGGGGTAGAGCGAAAGAAAGAAATAAACTTAGCTGAAGTCCAGTAATGACATGTATGTACAGGATTGGGCCTCGTTATTAGATTCCCATTCTGATAATTAATTAATTAATTAATTAATAGAATAATCAACAGGAGTTGGTTCGAGTGGTAAGCAGTTCGGTATCACTTAAGCGAGGTCTCGAGTTCGAGTCTTAGCGTACACAGAAAATCCCCGTTGGGAGACTCACCCACCATAACCAGGTGCGCGACGCGGATCAAATCCGGATATAGTCAAGGCAAAACTCCGGTGAACCGGGTGGGCAATAAAAAAAAATTAATAGAATAGAAGAAATTGGCTAGATTATAAATAAAAGGTTGTATGATTAATATCATACAGTACTATTTTATTTGATTGTTATTATTTTAATTTGCTAAACAATATTTTTTTAAAAAAAGTTAGTTGTATTTTGTTTAATTAATATCATTCCTGGGGCGTTAAAAAAAAAGCAATATTGATCTTGACTATTAAAGATGTTAACTATCAATATTAAGCCGTTAGAATAATTTTACTATTTTTTTTAACATTTCTAAAAGGAGATGGATTAAGAGAAGCTTTTACGTATCAGCTACTATGTAAAAAATTCAATAACAAAATTGAATCTTATCTCTAAGACTATTCATTCATGGATGAATATAATTGTTCCTGATGGGAGAGTAGTCCACCACTTCGCATGCCCCGCATCTTTCTCGATGCTTTATTTCTCGAGTCTTGCGCCCACATTTGGGGTCTGAGGCGCTTACCACCTGTATATCATAAAAAATTTAAAATTAAATAAATCTATTACACTTTTTTAATGCGAACAATTACTAATTATTTAACTAATTTTATGCTTTATTATCATTTTTTAATTTACTATAAATTTTATGATAATCAATTTTAATATAATGGTCAAACCGATTAAAATTGCTGACTTCTAGTTCACCTCAGAAAAACTCTAGTAGACGAGCATAATTTTTTTTACTAAACATAAATATTCTCTATTACAAATAATTTTATTTAAAGTATTTTTGGATACTAAACGATCATTATGAAAGTCGATATCTTGACACCTCACTTCCTAATGCAGCATTGCCAACTTGGTCCATGCTGCCTGATGTTCTGTCTAGTCTGCTTGGAACTTGGGAGAGCTGGACTTCAGGAAAGTAATATGTCTACTCAGTCTTTTTTTATTTGTTAATCTTCTCTTGTCAATGATTAATTTTGTTGCTGCCGTTTTAGCAATCCCTTAAGACCTTGGTGGCCTTGATACCAAACAAGAGACTGTCCCCTGAACCACGGTTCCCATTGAAGTCAAACTCCGAGGCTATATAATTAAAAATCTCAGCAGATCAACTTGCTCAATAAATCACCCTTTCAATTTTTTTATGCCATTCATAGTAATTTTGATCTATGAACTGTGATCCTGAAGTGAATTAAACTAAACTGACTTCCATCCCATTTGTAATTCTACTGACAAAAGGGCTTCCCCTCCATGCCATTCTGAAAGGTGTCTGAAGTCAAAATCCAAATCACAGAAGTTATCTGTCCAAATTTAAATTGACTTGTCACCGTTTAAGAATTGCTTTCTGAACAATGTTCTCTTGCTATTGGCATACTTTGTATATTTGACTTTGCCTGAAGTTTATTTCACCCATTTGGGGTAGGGCTCACTTATTGACTTGTGTTTGCATATGATGTGAAATGGAACTTATCAGAGAACGAGCCCTTTTTCTGGTTTAGTTGATGATGATGCATGCATGCATCTACATGAAACCAAGTTAGAACTTTTTGCAACCAATCTGTTGATACCTTAGTAGCAATGTTTTCCCATTGGTTTATATCGGTCTGTGTTATCCATTCACTATGGCTTGGTCATCATTAGAAGCTTTCATTTTTGCTTTGATGTATCATCATTATATGTATCATCATTATATGGTCTGTGTTATCCTAATTCCTAAGAAGCTATGATATGTATCATCATTATATGCAAGATTCAGATCCATCTGAATGGACTTCTTTCTGTCTTTATATCTTCTTGCCTTATTATTCCCCACTGTTTTCCAGCATGTGCCATACTCTTCTGTTTTCTTTTTTAATTATTTTTTTAATGCTCTTCCCTTCTTTTAGATTTTCAATATCTTATTGTGTCTAACACAACGGAGGCAACCTCTCTGGCACATCATTGTCTCTGATATGGATTTAGCTTTCCAGGAATTATTTTAAGTTAGGTTTTTGTCCGAAAAACATCCCTGTTCACGCATCTATTGTGATTTTGCGAAGAATGGGATTAAGCTTATGACTGTGGCAATTCTATTCAAATAAATATACAATTATTAGGAATCATTAGTTCATCTATAAATTCTATGAAGTCTTTTTGAAATACGCATAACTTTTTCTTTTTAAGATATGATATCCTAAACTTTCTGTCGTATTTATTGAGCCTTGTGCCTTGAGCTTCTTACTTTGAACCTGGTTGCTGAAATGAAATATAAACAACAGATAAGGGTTAACCATTCCCTTCGTTATGGAGTTAAGGTTATCATCCGTTTCAATAATGGCATAATTGAGATTCAATTAAAATATTGAAAAACAAAACCTAAAGGACAAGGAACTCGGGAGCAATTTCAGGAAATGTGGAGCTTCAGCTGTCCACACACCTCAACAAAGGAAGAAAAATTCCAAAACTCAATAAAATACAAAAGAGGGCGGGGATAGAAAAGTGCCAGAGAAATAGCCTTCACAGCACAGCACATGCATCCCTTTTTTGTTTTATCTTTTCTTTTGAGGTTCATCACCTCCCACAATCATTGCACGGAATGAAAAGAAATAATTGTGGGTCCCCTTTCATTCAATCAATTAGTGGGAGCCAACAAAACATAGCTCCATCAAAGGGGGGATCCAAAATCCAATAGCTCATCCCTTATGCAAAGGTCTCGGAACTGTGTCAGTATTTGTTAAACTTTGTCTGTAAAAGCATCTTCTTTCCTTATCGGAATAGTGTTCTCTTATATTTTATTTCAGATGCAGAGCTTCATAGATGATATACTTAAGCAATTTGGTCCAATATCTTTGCTGGTAATTCATGCATTTTATTTGTTTTATAATGGTTGTTATAGAGCTCAATGGTACAGTGTTATGCAATTTATGTAGTCACCCCGCTTAGTTGTTGTAGTTTTGTAAAGGCTGTGCTGCAAGAATTCTTCTATGTGTTTTGTTAGGAATTTGGTCGGCATCTTGTATGTTTTGTAATGTTTGTGCTGAAAGAATTCTTCCTATTATCTTAGGAATTTATCTTGCATTAGGTACAAAGTTGCATAAATGATATATTTCAGGAATTTCGTTTAATATCCCTGCCGTGTTTTGTAATGTTTGCTCTGGAAGAATTTTTCCTATTATTAGCCGTAATTTAGTGGAAGATGATTGAAAATTTTTAATTTTATTTTGTCTCGTTTCATATAAAAAAATTCTAAAAACTTTATAAACTCCACTTTACTCTCTACTAAATGAGCCATGGCACTGTGTTGAGGGGCATTAGTTGAGCTAATTAGAAACTGGTTTTTCTTCAGCATATATTTTAAGAATGCACTACTACTACCTAATCATTGTGCAGATACCCTTGAGCATTCAAATATAAAAATGGGTCCTTTAAAAAATCCCTAACAATGTAGAAGGTACGATAGTCTCGATAGATGCATTAAATTACTGGAATATATATATCATTAAAAGAAATTAGGGTATAGAAAAAATAATTATTTTGTTTGCAACTGTGAAAGCAACCGTTTTTCGAAGCGTTATTCATATCAGGTTGCTGATGGATTTAAAGTGACATTGACGAGTGCTTTTATTATGGAAAATGACATTATAAATCAATCCATACGAAGCCATCACCTGGAGCACATGTGGTTTCGGTATAGAAGATGACTGAATATTCTTGTAAATTAGTAATTGGAATTTTTTAATGTTTGCATATTTGGTTGCATTGTGATGTGTGATTATCATTCATTTTGCTGATATACAGAAATAGTGAAGTTGAACTGGGATTTCTTTTCTATCCCTATCATTTTCTCCTTTGATCAACCAAATATGTTTATAATTAACTAAAAATTATTATCTCCCAAAATTCATTTTGTTACACTTGTGATATTACAGGACCTTTTATACGAATCGCTGTCACGGATACAAAAACCAATGTTACGTGCATCTGCAAATGTAAGTGAATTGAAGGATACGTTTTGTTTCTGTTATTGATGATGACTGGAAAGTGTGGGATCTGAATGGAAGAAGTGGAGCTTTCATGTGCTCTTGTGCTCTTGTACCTTTTTCTTGTGCTCTTATCAGCAAGAATAACGGGTAAGGTCCCTCTAATCCTCCCTAATGTCTTCTCATAGACGGGTTTCTCATTTGATTAGTTGCTGAAATGGCACGCATTTATGTTTAATTAATTAATTAATGAGGAAAACAAAGATATTTGTATGGATGGACAAGACTTGAAGTAAATGCCAAGGGGAGATATTTAGCGGTGCTTGCTGTAGAGCTTCACAAAAACAAAAAGATGGGTCAAATTTGGGCCCCCAAAATGGCAATCAAAGGACCTGTTTTACCATCCCCGCACTAATAAATCATTTACACTATTTTAAGTGTTTTACTATTTACTTGACTTGTTATGCTGCAAGACTTGAAGCTGCATATCAAATTCTATTGACAAGTGAGAGATAGTACCACGGGTCCGTCTGGGGCACTCGTTTTATAGAAAACTCTGTCCACGTGTGGAAGATATGATTGATTTATTAAATCACTGAAATAAAAAAAATATCTATTTTGAGGAGTAAACAATTAATGAGGTTTAAATCACTGAATTAAAACACAAGCCTGGGAGGGGAGGAGTGGATCCAAAATGGAACAGAGGAGACCAAGCAGCGAATTAGCATGGAAGAAAATTGAAAGCCAAAGGCCCAAAGAAAAGCCAAGAAGAAGAAAAATGGACGCGTGCAGGATTGGGATTTCTTTATAAAGCGTGAGCCCCCGTTTGTCTGTCGCTCCCAACTCCTAATAAAGCGAAGGGACACCTCACCCCCTCCGTCCCGTTCTTTCATTCTGTGTGGTGTTGGATTATATCTGAACGCGACCTCTCTCATCCTCCTATTTATTCATCTCTGCCTCTCCTCCTTCAAAGGTACTTCTTCCTTCTCCTTATTCCACTCACTTGAATCTCTCCCTTCTTGTTTAATCCTATTCATCCATCCTTCCATCCATCCATTTGAATCTCTTATTTCCCGTTTTCAGATTCATCCTTCTCCTGCCTCATCCTCTCACATCTCCCTACCTTTCCCTTTTTGTTTCTTCTGACCTCCCAGAATTTTCAGGCAAGGATTCGAGATTTTCCCCTTTCGAACCTGCGTTTTTGGGGCTTCAAATGGCGTCTTCTATCATCTCAAACCCGCTGACCAACACGGACCGCTCACGTGACCCCTCCAAGAGGAGGAAGAAGAAGAAACCTCAGCTCAAGCAACAGCTAGACGAACAGAACCATGTCCAATGGAAGTCCCCGGCTCAGCAGCAAATATACTCCTCCAAGCTCCACCAAGCCTTGGCCAGAGTCAACCTCCGCTCCTCCGCTTCTTCCACCGCCGGTGACGCTCCCCGCCGCGGTAAAGAAGTCCGCGAAGCCGCCGATAGAGTCCTTGCAGTCACTGCCAAGGGCAGGACCCGTTGGAGCCGAGCCATCCTCACCAATCGCCTCAAGCTCAAGTTCAGGAAGCACAAGAGACAGAGAGTCACGGCGCCGGCCCCCGGCACAGCCCGGTCGAAGAAGCCCAGAGTGAGCGTTCTCCGACTGAAGGGGAAGAGCTTGCCGACTGTTCAGAGGAAAGTGAGGTTTCTGGGGCGGTTGGTCCCCGGTTGCCGGAAACAACCGGTGCCGGTGATATTGGAGGAAGCCATTGATTACATATCGGCACTCGAAATGCAAGTCAGAGCCATGAGCGCGCTTGCTGACCTTCTTTCTGGGTCAACCGCTTCCGGCGTCGGCTCGAGTTCCTCGGCGCCACCCAGCTGATGGCACGACACTTGTCATATTTTTTTCCTTTTCTTAAAAAAATATTAGTATTATTTGCCTCCCATCTTCTTCATCCTCTGTCTCTTGGAAGTAAAGCTTTCTGTTAAAGTACATAACCTTCCTCCTCTGTTTTTCTCTCCAACCGATTCATTCTCTTATACTTACCTTCAAGCTTTGGTCTCTCCATTCTTACTATTATCTGTATGATTGAATCGATATTCCACACTCACCACCATGAATCCTCTTTCTTGTTCTGTAATAATGTGAATAATAATATGGTTGCAGCTTTAAAACCTCCTGAAATTGATACGTACACGTGACAAGAAATCATGACGGGGAAATATCAGGCGTTTGCATTTTTTTCTTTGAAATCTTCGTCATGTTTAATACTATAAATCTAAACATATTTGTTTTTACTCTTGCAAAATTTCAACCCCTAATTCCTTCATTAATGGTGATAATTTATTATGCAGTGAAGAAGTATAGAAGTTAGGATATTATGAAGGGCTAAGGTCCAATTAATAACAAAATTTAATCTTTACACTGTTAGTGGTGAAATATGTTTAAAGGGTAAACGGGGATTGGTTGGTTAGTCTTAGGAATTGAAATTTGAAAGGATAGTATTAATTGGATGTGGGTTGGCAGGTGATTCGGTAATATGATACAAATGGTATTCCTTCTTTGTTTAATATAAAATTTATGATATATTTTTTAAAAATATTTTAATCATTTTTTTATCTCATTCTCTTATTTAATTATTATAAATATAGTATTAATATAGATAATTTTAAAAAATTAATAAATATAAAAAATATATTTTATATTTAAAAGTAAAATTAATTTTCTAATCAAATATTTATATTAAGTATCGATGAATAATATCAAGCAAGCTACATGGATGAATGTTAGTTGAAGTTGGAGAGGGAGTTTTGTAGGGGTTAAGGACAGAGCACATCAATGCCACTCCTGTTTATAACGTTTCATGAGATCAACGTCACAAGTCAGAACCCAAATGACCGTTATTTCATGAAATCTGAGACCACGGCATTATTAATTGGTCACCATGTCAGATGAGTGACGGAAACCCAACCATCTTATTTTTGGTAGTTTCTCGTTGGATTTATTAGAATTTTATCTCGATTATATCTATATTTAATCAGTATCGTGTATTTGATTATGATGAGTTATTCTTTTAACGATAATTTTTTGTATATGCTAATACTCAAACTCAAAATCTTATTTAAATAATATCATGCTATTTACTATTAAGATAAATCTCGTTAATAACCCAACCATCTTATAAGTCACAACAAGTCACCATATACATACATACATACAATTCTTGCGTTTGGTACGTGGGGTTTAGAGGGGAGCAGCGGAATTTTGTCTAATTATTTTATTTGGTAATATAAAATTCTTAGGAGGGGATTTTTTTCCCACTCTTTTAAAATTAGAAGAATTTAGAAATAAAATTAATTTTTTATATTATTCTAATTATTATATCTATAATTTTTTTAACATATCTAAAATACTCCTTCAATATTTAACACTTATTTATATAAAAATATTTTTTTTCTTTCTATCCTAAACTAAATATTATAATATTATTTTTTTATTAATTAAATAAAACAATATTAAAATTCTTTACTTTCATTTCCTTTGAAAGCGCCAACAGAACATAGTAAATTCACATTACTTCCCACAATCACCGACCTAACACCCTAACATCCCATGTGGCTTTGTCCCCAGAGAAAAAAAAAAAAGAAAACAAACCATAAACCAAAAGGATTACCCCATTTGGGCGTGGTGTAGTATCTGAGAAGAAACCGCAGCTTATGCCTTTTCCACATCACATAAACACATTGATGTTTATACATATATCGTACGTTTTGGATGCAATTACCATCATTATTTTTTATACTTTTTATTAGATTATTTTAGTTTTAAGATTTATGAATATCTCTCCTAATACAAATGTATTTTCTAAAAATTAAATTTTAGATCTAAAAAAATTTAATAAAATTTTATACTACTAAACTAATCATATGTTAGTCAATTTCAAGCATAGTTACGATGTGGCTTTTACACACATACATATAGCAGAAACAGAAACGGGAGTTTGATTTCAGATTGGAATTTTTAAGAAAATAGTAAAACATAGGATAGAGATATCGATGGTGGGTGGGCATGTTAAGGCCTGTTAAAGTGTATACTTTTTCTAGTTTTTTTATTATAAGGCATTTCTGAATACATCATCAAAATCAATAATAACTAGTTAAATCATTATCTTGGTTTGACAATAAAAATAAATTTTTTAAGCTTATCTATGTTTAATAGTAAGAATTAGTATATAAAAAGTCACAGAAGATGTCATTGATGATATCTTAAATAGAAGTAATTTTTGAAAAAAAATATAATTAATATTTTATTTAAATAGGTATCATATATTTTTTAAAGGCCGTCTTATAATAACGACTTGAGGAAGTATAAGAGAAGTGGAAGCACATGGAAGCATTCGTTCTAAATATTTTCAACAAAAATTAACAGCATCATCACCCATGTGCCCTTTTATTCCTCTTTCTCACTCTCCTCTCCCAAAAATAAGGTTACCCGTTTGTGTCCATTCTCATCAAACCCTAAAAAGTAAAAGACGTTTAATAATATTTCATTATGTGTGTGTATATATACATATCAACTATATCTTGATGGCGATATGTAACATTGACAATAGCCCTTCAAACTCCCAAGTCTCATCTGAATTCCAAGATTTTTTTTTCTCTTTTATTATATTTCGGAAACTTGTTACTCTTTTAGAGGTGGGCCATTGAAAATTTTTAATCTTTTTTATATACAAGAATTTTTTTAGAGGGGTTAAGTTTACCTACTATCTAAAAGCATGACGAAATTTCCCTTTCTTCTAGATGATACTAATATTAGGCAGGGCAAATTGTCAATTACTCTCAGATGTAAATCTAAACACCTAAGAGATAAGATGCCTCCTCAAATGTCGCGATTGAAATCCCAACAAAGTGGTACTCTCTAGAGATCAAGCACGTTCCAAACGGTCGCATGTCTCACATATTCGTTAGCTGAACCCACGGACGATTTGTAAAATTTTTAATTTTAACTACTCTAAAATCTCCTTAAAAATATATATAAATAAGGAGAGGTGTCTTGCATCTGTCAGCAAATGTTTGGCCAATGTCATTATTAGTAGTAAAGCTTCATATTCAATATTCATGTCGCTTAGGAAGCAAAAACAACAAAGTGAATAGTAGTAATCACATATTGGTAATTGATTTTTGCTAATATGAAACTCTCGTCTCACTAATTCTCTAACACAAATGTTACTATCACACCTAAAAAAACAGATTCATCATGAAAACGATAAGAAGATATGATAAGAAAAATTAACAAGTGTTATATTCCCAGCATGCGTCTAGTTTTATACTGCTTTTATGATCACACCTTTGTTTTAAACACATGTTTTCTTCTGAAAAAACAACAGAGAAATTCTCATTTAATCCTCGCTTCTCAGGTTGTATTTATCTAAGGATTGGCTAATAATTAATTTACTTACTTTTGTCTTCCTGTAAATTCTGTGGGTGTCCTCTTAAGCTATCTAATGGATGGTTTTGCACCAAAAGGAAAAGGACAAGCTATTTTGTAATATAGTACATAAAAGCCATTTCTTTATTTATAGGAAATTTTAATTAAATTGGATACCACCTAAAAACGGTTGTTTAGTAGGTAAGAAGCCCCGTTAAGAAATCTAGGATTTTAATAATATAATTAAATGTCACTAATTAATTAATTTGAAATTCTTAACTAATAGTCTCCAACATATACATTGACGTGTATACATGCGTGAACATACATATTCCATTAGATTTTCTAAACATGTACGCTTTAAATGGGATTTTATTTATTTATTTATTGTGTTTTCTTATAAATATTAAGAAAATGGTATATGTTCACACCAAAACTTCTTTCTTCAGAGATAAGTAAAAAGCTAGAGAGATAGAGAGAAGGAAAGAAAGCATCATGGAATACATTAGTTAAGATTAGTAAAATAATTATTCTTTCTTTTACGAAGAGATATAAATACGAATTGGGGGGGGGGGGGAGGGGGAAATAAAATAATGCCACTTGATATTTTTAAAGCACAGAATATGCCGATATACTATTTAAAAAAATAAAAAGGAACATAACAGAACGTAACGTTTAAATAAAAAAAAATAATAGTTCATGACAGCCAAGTATTAATTATTCCCCAATTAGGACTTGATTTGGGAAATTAAAAAGGGAAGGAAAAAAAGAAGATGCTTAGGCTCCACAAAGCATCAAATCATTAGTGCTTAGCATGTGGCAAACAAATTAATGCATTAATTAATAGTGGTGGCTCAAAGTAATTGGCTTTGCTTAAAATCTGTCACTGTTTCTGCCTTTTATCAAAGACTACCTATAAAACAAAAAAAGTGGGTGAGGATCATATAGCCTTCAAGAACATGGATTAGAGAATAAATGTTAATTATTGTACCAAACAGTGAAAGATGATAAATTGGGAATAAATTAAATTACCCGTTATAATTCCATAGATAATGAATTGTAAACGACATTGAGAGTAAACCACACAAATTTTCCTTGAATTTCATTAAAATTAGGTGGACCCTTTTGAACTCCTGCTAAAATCATGTAATTCACTTTTTGTTTAATGAGAACTCTGCCTAAGTTTCGAGAATACAGGAAAAATGTCTGCGTAATATTCAAGTAATTTAGAAAAAAAAAATCGCATGAATTCTAAAAATTAAAAAAAATGTTATATTACTTTGGACAAAATTTAATAAAATTGCGTATATATTCCATAAATTTTATTGAGTTTCTCTGTCAGGGGTCAAATAGCAAGAATCCTATATATACGATTCATCCCCGGCCTCAATCTGTTAATAAAGAGATTATCTTCATTTAAAAAATTTTGATAAGAATTTCTTCTTCGCTTGTAGAGGATGATTGGGATTAATTAATTTTAGTAAAATTCTAATTTTTCCTTTTATTTTTATGACCAAATAAGGCTTTAAAACTTTGCCCTAGGACCTGAAAAGGGAATATAATCAATCTTAAGTAAGTAAATGCTTTACTTCAACACAAATAAAAGATATTCTAACTTTATTAACTTACAATGCAAGATCATTAAAAGATAGATTAATTAATCATTCAATATATATAAATATGCCACGTAACTTCTGCATTTTCTTATCTTGATACAAAAAATCACTCGTATGATTTCTTTTGTGTGCATGAAGCTTTGAGAGTGTTTGATACCATATATCCAAAGAAAAATCATTAGCAACATGTGCTATGTCAAGCCTCTCCCCAACACCATAACCTTAGTGCCAACCACTTCCTTCACCCAAGACTTAAGCACTTACCAAAAACTTCATTCCTATATATATATTTATATATCCCCCAATTTTTTTTTTTTTGGTTTAATGTGATGATGATGACGACGATGAATATTGAATGCTTTTTCCATGTGAGAGTACAAAAAAAGTTAAGGGGAAAGAAAAGGACAAGCATTTGCGAAACCTTCATTATTTGTTAAAAAGCTTTGTCTAAACCCACATGGATGGGTCATAGCTTGTCCACTAAACTCACCAAAATTAAAAAGGAAATAAGTAAACTGAAGAAAAACGAATATAAAGTAAGAAGAAAGGCATATATGGCGTAGTGTATAGTGACAACTCCATGGATCAGCTCCACTAGTTTGTGTGTGTGTGTGTGTGTATATACTTGCTTCGTTTTCTTTCTTGCCGACAAAATTTGCAACAGATTAATACTATTAGGGTTTCTTTTTCTTATTCATTCCTCTGTTTCTTTAATCTATATTGGAATCAAACATGGAATGATAAAGACCCTTGTATATAAGTTATTGAACATCATAACAAAGTAACTGCTTCCGATGACTTTGCTTTAAGTTACAGTTGGTCGACATATTGTCGAATGTCGATCTCTGCTGCTAATTAAGTTGATAGCTAGGGTTAATCAGAGCGGTTGATAATAAAATTAAATTATTACAGAAATTAAAATAGATCTCTTAAATTTTATTAATTTTAAAGATTGTACAAAAAAACCTTAGCCCGGACCCTTCTTAATTTTATTAAATTACTCAATTTATATTTTTTAGTTTTGGAACTTACAATTTTTTAAAATAAAATGTTAATTGCACATTGCAAGCTTCATCTTATTTTTGAAGGAAATTTGTGAGAAACCAAAAAAGAAGTTAGTGTACTTTTATTTTTTTATTTTAAGAAACGGCCATGTAAGTTTGAGAATAGATGAAAGGTACGATTAACATTGACAAAATTCAAATTTGTCTTAGTTTTACAAACAAGAGATGTATAATTTCAATAAAATCCAATATGCATTCTAAAAAGAAATTATTCAATGTCAGTTTCAATCCATTAGCTTTGTGGTGTACTGCTTCCAAGAGAAACTTCAAAAACATTTTGAGAACATATTTGTCCAAAGGTTGGTAGTAAAGTGAAAGAAAATTGATAATTAATTAGTTTAATTTTTGGTGTGACGGTTTTTGATGTGTCACTTCGCCTAATAAGCCATTTTGTTAAAGGAACACGTGAAATTACATATATGGAATCAATGATTAATGGCCCCTCTAATAATTGCGGATACAATTATATATATTCACAATGTTTATCTGTTTGGATTATAAGGTTTTGTAGTTGGCCAGCCACATTATTATTCACTAAAACAAACTATTAGGTGCCTTTGGATTAGATGCTTGTGGGTACCCTTCTCTCTAGCTGATTTAATTCTCCAAAAAGATAATTAAAATATAAAAAAATTACTTCAAATTTGAAACATGACTTCATCAATAAATTACTAATTATAGAAAAGTTTAATTACTCATCAGGAATTGAAATAATATCTCTTTAAAGTATTTGGTTGAGAATTTGAAAATTGATATAGTTAGTAATTTTGACTTGAACATTTCCCAGATCATAAATTAAGTGTAATACGTACATATTTTTCACATATCCAATCACACGAAAAAATAATCCACTGATTACAGCTCATAAACACTGTCAGATATGGGATTTTAATTTAACTAATTTTGAAATCGAGCTATGATTTGGTGCAGGTTTCAAGTCAATGGTCATGACTCCAGTAGATTAATAATGTTAATATATATATTAAGTAATTAATTAAAGGTTTATAAATTAATGATAGTAATTCATGAGGTCAAATGCAAATTAATTTGGTCCTAATCATCTAGCGTGTCGTTATGTTCTTTTGGATTATTTGCCATATATGAAGTAGAACCGAGTTATAATTTCTTTCAAATAAGAGCATAGAAGTAGGGTCAGGGGCTAGCTTGCTTTTCAATTACTTTAATTATTATGTGAGATTCAGGATAAGAATCAAACAATTACCACTCTCAATTAGCGTTCAAAGAACTTGATTATTTTTCAAAGGCACTGTTTTATGATTAAGAGATTCTATTACATCAATTCCCAGTTTTATTTAATGACAACTTGCTTTTAACCCTAGCTACTCCTTATTTATTAATTAGCTCAAATCCCTTCTCGATTTCAATCTCTCCTTTTTATCATTAAAGTTAGACCAAATAATTATTTATAAATCAGACACAGCATATTCTATCCCCAGCAGAATCGGGTCTTAGCTAGATCGAATAATTAATTAATATATAATCCTCAGCAACCCGACACAATTAATCGAGAGATGATTATTTATTTATTTATTTATTTATTTCAAATCCTAAACCATCCAAGTAATTAAAGAGAGAAACTTTTGAGGACCCCACTTAATTATTTACCTAATTGACCACGCGTGACACAATTATAAGAGTTTTACAAGTGATCGAGAATTAAGATTAACTTTTGTCTTAATTTAAATCTATGTGCATAGATGGCTCCAGCGTAAATGTTGGATAATGAAAGTGGGATATGGTATCTTGTCTTTGTGTGTGGTATTGATTAGAGCCACTTGCATGGTTAATCAAGAGTTTAAATTAAAAATTAATTAAGAAAGGGGATAAAGCAAATTAAAGGGTTCTTTTCAAGCATTTGAAAAATCATAAAGAAGAAGGGGACCAACCTCCAAAGAGACACCTAAACCAGGCACTACTCCATTATTCATTACCACGCACATTTCAATATATATATATCTATGTGAGAACATGAATATGACCCTTTAATTTTAATTAATTTTTGCCAACCTGGTCCTCACTTGATAATTAATAAATTAATAACAACTTGCCTAGCTGATCAAGTGTGTGTATAAACTTTTTGTTGTTTTTGTAACTATTTTTTAGAATTCTCTATTACCAAGATTTTGCCAAGTATATATACATATATATATATATATATATATATATATAAACTAGAAGTACTGTACCTGTATAAAGTTCTTTCTTTCTTCTGTTTGTTTTTTCTCTCTTTGGCTGATCTATACGATTTTTTTACAATAAATGAATTTTAAAAACTCTAAACTTGTTTTCTATTTTTTTTAAAAAAAATTATTTATTATACCATTATATAATATAATTGATCAGGGCATACTTAAATAATTTGTTTTGTTACTTACCTTCAATAAAATTGTCTTCTATAGAATCTATCAAAAAAAAAAAACATAAGAAACAAACAAACGTATAGAAAAGTTGAAACCAAGTCGAGAAACATTATTAAGTGAGTTCACATTTTCAACGTAATAATGAATCGATCATCGTAATTACGTTGGTCCAGACGCAAAAATTGTGAAGGAAAAAGTACAAGTGAATTCGATACGTTTTATATGTTTAACTGAATTAACTGGAATGCATTGGTAGAATTACTAATATTCTGTCTAGAATGGTCCACAAGCTTTCTTTTTTGCTAGTATTATAAGGAATTAATTAATTAGAGATAAGAAAGTTGAATTAAACTGTGACAAATACTATCAGTACTTAATTCCCACTTAACCTAGCTAACACCTATATTTTTTTGAAAGAAGTCTCTCTTTTCTTTAACATTATTATTTTATATATTAGTTCCAGACAATATGTTACAAAAAATATTAATTTAAAAAAAGGAAAGTAAAAGAGATAACAAATAAGCAAATACCCGTAGCTTGATTTCTTTATATTAATTATAATTTATATCAAATTAACTATACTCAAGTCTTTCCATAACTTGTACAAAAATATGACTCCTACCATGCATATATCTTTCACTTTATGTCAGATCCCTACTTAATTAGTCAACACTAATTCCATTTTGTGAAACTCCAAACTATCTAATTTACTATAAGTTTCCTAAATGAAAGTTTCTTTATCATGTCATTAATGATAATTAAAAGACGATATATATTAATGTTTATTTTGTGATCGTCGACGTACGTACGTTACCAGATGTTATATTCCCTTGCAGTTACCATTTCGATTAATATAACCCTATATATATATATATATATATATATATATATATATACCATAATTTTCATCTTTGCAAGTCAACCAACAAAATATGTGAGAAAGAGATACACACACTCGATCTTTTACTAACCCTAAAATATCGAGAAAGAGATATAACGGCGGCAGCAAAATACGTGTTTGTGGCAATGGCAATGTTATATGTTGCTATTGGGGTAGTTTCGTTGGAGCAAGCTTCTGGTAAATTATCGCCAGAACAAGATCCTGGATTTCGCGAATACTTGAGACAGTGTTCGTTGAAATTCAAGAAATGTGGGCCTCTTGCTTATTATGCTGTCGTCTTCAAGAACGAGACCATGACGAATGAATGTTGCTTCCACTTGCTTAAGGAAGTTGGCAAAAGTTGCTTTAATAATTTGCTGATACCTGTTGTTGATTCTCCTGCTTTCAAAGCTATTGCTTCTACCATCGCAGCAAGCAGCCAACAAGTTTGGAATAAATGTTCTGCCATTGTCAAATTCTCTTAGATTAATTAATATAACGAAATTTTCCAAGATAAAAGTCTGTGGCACATTTGAATTTTTATCTATTTCAATTTGCAATGTTAAATGAACACTGATAATTAATTGCATGAACCAAATTAAAACAAACACATCATTTTATTATTATAGTTCCTACAAATTGCAAATGGGAATGGATTCTTACTGCTTCTTAATTTTTGAATCCAAATCCTCTTTCTTACGTCAATATGATCAAATTAGTCTGTTAAGTTTTATTTGTTAACATAGATAACCGTCAATAATATTCTTGTTCTCAACGAGCCAACAGCTAGCTTGCAGCTCTTAATCAAGATTAATTAATATTCAACCATCTAGCTAAGCCCAAGAAAACTATATGCATATATATATATATATATATATATATATATATATATTAATTGCTTATTTATGGCTGTGGAATCTCTGTCTTGTTTGGCAAACAATTACACGTGGAAGCTAAAGTGTCAAATTATTAGGTTATTGTCTTGTGGTTAGTGACGATGATTCTGTTGAGAAAATTGTGGTTTATTTAAGAAGAGCTTTCTATTTCGAGTGTTTTGATTTGAGGCTCGTATATATACTTCTCAACACGTGCATTGAATTTGAATCAAACACTTATTGTTGGATATTATCTTGAGGGGAAGTATATATAAATTTGTACAAAATTCATTTTTTTATAAAAAGAAAATCCAAACAAATTAAACATATATATATATATTATTCCAAAGCTAAGGTTGTTATTCCTAGTCCTAGTCCTTGTGTTTGTTGGGTTAGCAAAGGCATGGACAAATTTATGCTTTAATTGGAAGCCTTTATCATTTCCAACAATATTACAAGGCCACCCAACATATGATGCAATGTGTTTTGTGGCCTTGAGCAGTTTCCTTATTCATTATACTAATAAGACTGCCTTCCTTCATTCGAACATTCTATAACCAGAGAAAGAATTGATATCGCACACATAACATTGGGACTTCATTTCAATTCTTGATGAGAAATTGAGATGGTGGACTTTAACATCCAAGTTTTCTTTCATTAACTAAAAATGTGATTCGTCACATGCTTCTATATGAAAGTGGGACAAAGTGGGGCCACTTAATGTGTTTTTTTTTATACAGGAGAGAGGGGGTTAAAAAAATCAAGTTATTAATGAATTTAATTCTATATACTTTGAAGCAACTAACTGCCTTAACTGTATAGGGCACACGTCAAACTTAGCGGAACTAGAAAGATTTTTTTTTACAAGTGCATCTACAACCTTATTGACTTGTCTTAAAATAAATTGCATATTTAAATCACATTATTTACACATGAATTCCTTAATTTGAACTAACAACAAACTTCCTCCTTACCAAGTATTATTCTCCCCCCACATATCAATAGATACTTGGCATTTGATTTGAGTATACTTTTTTTATATCCTTTATTCCATATATTTTGGAACCCCTTAAAAATAGTCAATTCTTATGACTCAGCTGCAATGCATATTCCAATAAAATAGGGGTATATTTGAATAAATATATTGCCAATTCTTCATCTGCAATCGAGGATTGTAGAAGGGCCTGGTGTTTACAACAAATAACCTATGGGCCTCAGTCAAAGGCCACCCCAAGCATTGAAATTCAAATGGAGGCCCAATTGAAGATTCGCGAAAAGGCCCAAATATGATTAACGGGCTTCAATGCTTCAATATACCAGTGGCCCAAATTCTAAGCTCCCAGGAGAAGGTACATGGAACAAAGAAACGACAACATATAGTTTGTTGACTTAGCAGACAGCTTCCATGACATATTCAATTATTTAGCAGAGAATTCGAAATACGACATACTTACGTTCAGGCACTAGAAGGTATATTCATGACTTGACACTGAGGGAATAATGGCCTCATCTTCGTCTTCAGGAGCTCGCTTCGAGACCTCGATGTCAATTCCAACCCTGTCTTCCTTCACCAGAGGTCTTATCTCTTACTCTTTACTCTTTGTTCTTTTCTTTTTCCCTTCCTATTGCCCCCCCCCCCCGCCAAAAAAATTGGGCACTTTTTCGCACATTGGTACTAGTATATTGTTGACTTCCTAAAACAAGCACACATTTGATCATTTACTTTATGCATTAAAACTTCCAGAGGGATCATTTTTATTCAAGATGCTCTCTTGGTGAACCCGGCATTCTCTTTTGCAGACTTGAACAAACTAGTTGGTTGAAATGAAGCTTCTAGCTCAGCCAAGTGTTCTTCAGGTGCCACTTTATCTATTACGTTGTTATGGCATATCCCGAAACTCCGAAGCATACAATACATGTCTTGCCTTAATACTAGTGTTTTCTGTTGGGTGAACTCGCCTTTTAAGTAGTTTGATCTGGGGGCAAAGAAAAAAAAGGACAAAGAATTGAGCTTGATTGGAGCAATCATAAGCTGCACACTGATTAAAACTATGACTTCTATAAGTATAATGTCAATTTATCACTGGGATGTCAACTAGAGGTTCAGGTCCCTGCTTCAGTGGACCATATAGGTAAGGGACACTGCAATCTCTGCGTTTTATATCATAGTACATCAATATCATGTACATTGTCATTTAAGAGCGTGAATCAAGGGAGTGAACATTTCATTTTCCCAAGACGTATAAAGGCTGCAAACTGAGATCTGCAGCAACATCCTAACGATTGTAACTATAGACTTCCCAAGTATTATCACTCAATAAGTTGTCTTTCCCCACTTGTCTTCATAGTTGAAGAATAGATAGTAGTATAGAGTATTAAAGAGAAATAAAAATCTAATATATTCTTTTTTTTACTTGAAAACTCAAAGTAATTAAGTTTAAATTTTGTTGTTATTTTACATCATTCAGTGATGCTAGTTCACCTTTTTTTTGGTGATTCTCAGGCAAAGATTCCAGATATTGATAGGTGTTTGGATGTTAATGCTATATGGCACACTAGGAAAATTGAAGTGGATGCGAATGTCAAATTAGTTGTTATCAGACTGCTGAAAGAAGAAACAATATGCAACCCATATCTGTGCAATGCATCTTAATTTTTTTCCCTCTACCCATTTTTGTTTGTTCTTAGAGAGCTTTAGGTAATCTGTTGTTAATTAGTTGTCATTTCTAATTGTCAAATGCTTTCTGACTTCTGAGTAGATAGCTTATGCACTTATTGCTGATTTTGAAGTATCAGAAGGCATATATTCAAGAGCTTTTGCAGAGGAGACTGAGTGGGTGCCTTTATGGTTGGTTGAAAATGCTATGTTGGAATATTCATTAGACAAGGTCCTTGATTTTTAGATGTTATTGATATCTCTTCCTTGATTTTTAGTTTTCTAGCGCAAGATGCTTCTCTTTTACAGAAGAACCTGGACAATGCTAAAGCCAATTTAGTTCTCGAGGGACCAGGTGACAATAACAACTCAGGCTAGATTGCCAGTTACCAAAGGGTATCTCAACATTTGTTCATTTTTTTTTTTTAAAAAAAAAGCATAAAAGTTTAAGTGGTTAGGAGAAAAATCTAGCACGTCCTCTCATGGTTTTCTGGGCCTGAAGAATAAATAGGCCAAACCCATTTATGCTAAAATTCAATTTAGACCTTGATGCAGTATTAGTACTTGTCTTCAATGAACAATTTTTAGTTAGTTTATCATCCAAACCTCAAATATGGTTCTTGATAATAACCACTTGCCCTTCTTGACATTTCATGCAAATTTGATCAGCTTACAACTGCTCGTTTTTTTATTTGGGATGTACATCAAGGAAGAAATTGACAAGCTGCTACGTACTGCTATATTTACTGCTCAAGAATCACAGAAAACGAGATTAATAAACACCTATCCACAAAGTTGGCGCTTGAGAGTATGATTCTAATCTTGTTTCACTTTCTAAAACTAGATGTAGATGGAAACTCTTGTTGATTCTTTTTCCTCTGGTTTTACCACGGTTGATGCGGTCAAAGATAAGAAACCAGTTTCATACTAGTTTCAAAACATCAGGCTCTGTAACGTCATATGCAAAATAAAAACTATACTCAGGTTGATGGGCATGCTTTGTTTCACGCGATTGAACATATGGCTATTTTTATTCTCCAATTCAGTCTAATTGTTTAATGTGTGATTTTATAATGCGGATGCTGGTGGCAACCATGTTTAAGCAAATGCTGCTATTCGGAGGGGACCCACAGAAGCTTCAGTTAGCGAATAAAATCTGTCGGCAAAACTACGCGAGATGAAATCGACAAGCACTTCAAAATCAATTGTTCCTGAATCATCTCCATCTTATCCTTCTTCATAAGAGTTTTAGATGTAAATGGTTTATGAGATATATATATATATATAATATAATATTGCCCGTTGTTGTTAGTCCGAGAAGAGATGATGCCTAGTCTAATGCATGATCAAGTCAGCTGGTCTACTCCTACAGTTTCTAGAAAGCATCATAAATAATTGAAAAGTTGGCTATTGTGAGAATCTTAGTCTTTAAGGGATTTGATATGTTGTGATCTCCCATTTTTTTCCTTCAAAATCACATGTATTGGTAATATAAATACAGAAAGCATCATAAATATAAATAATTGACGGTTGTTATAGAAAGAATATGTTATTCTGTATGAATTGAAACAGTCAAGGTCTTGTTTTGAACACCCAAAAGATTATCAGGCATAAATATAGAAAGATGCAGAAGAAGTTCACATCACATTATTTTATATCTGTTATCCCACATGATGATCAAGGAAACAGTATGCCAAATAGCCGTTAACTTGTACTGTTTGAATGTGATGCTCTTAGGATTAGCATATTAATTAAATTCAAGTACTTCTTGAGTGTTACTTGATATCCAAGATACAAAAGATCGATGTGAAAAGGGTTTGTTATTGTTGAGCTGGGTTTGTTTGAACAGGTAGGGGCGAAAAGTTAGGTGGAGTTGCACTAATTAGAATGTGCTAAAACAGGTATCGTTGTTGTGTTGTGATGATGATGATTATTATTATATAGAGAGCTTGACATGGAAGTTGAATATAGTAAAGGGTTTAATTTTTTTGAAGGGCATGGAATGGAACTCTGCCACATGGGGGACCCATAAACGACGGTGAGTGTCTGCATCTAAAACTCTCTCAAAGTCAAAAAGGCAATCCAAGCTTTTCAGGTATTTGAACCATAAACGACATCTTCTCTTTTCTTGAAAGATGAATGGACCTTCTTCTGCGTTTACACATCTACTATTGTTTTTTAATCCTTTCAGCTGCCTCCTTGGGAGTGTCGTTGAAAGCATGGAATCTCAATGAAACATGCCATGTTTAGATTCAGGTCCTGTGATGTTAGAATGTCTTTAAAAGTGAGGTAGAGGAAGAGAAAGTGTAAGACTTGAATATAGAGTGTTTCTTTTAATCTTTTAACTGTCGTTTTTCGAAAAATACTTCATAAAGTTGTGGCTTTGGAGAATTCAAATCTCTATCTTCATGTGCTTACCATTTTTACTTGTGCTCGTTCATCCAAGTTTTCACTTTCAATGATGACAAGAAGTTTTATCCCACCAAATGAAATAATTTATAATAATTAAATTTGTAGATAAATTATTAATTAATAATTCTCACAATATTATTGAGTATTCTCTTAATCACAATGTGATCTATTTGAGACGAGTGGTGTAGATCGTCAAGTTCTAATATTCTGAGCGGGAAAAGAAATGATTAATTAATTATAAAAGGAAAACATGGTTGAAAATTAAAGTTAATTACAAGTTCCTAGCGGTTGCTGTGCAGATAGAGCCTTCATTTAGATGATGATAAGCAGTTAAGAATGAAAATGATTTTTTTTTATTTTTTTGCAAAACAAAATGAAATGACGGAAGTTGTTGCATATTCGTCATAAAAATAATAATTAATAATTAAATTGCGGGAAGATAATGCGTCCTCATAAACACCAAAGTAATGGTATAACTAATATTCTAATTAATAAGTCAAAAATGGTTCAATTAATCAGGTCCACAGGAACTAAAAGCATGCATGCTTAATTAAGGAAGCCACGTGGAGCACATATCACAAATCACAGTATAACGGAAGGATGAAGGGACATAATATTCATTTTAGATGTAAAAGAAAATTATGGATAACTCTGGAATCATTCATTCTCAAAAAAAAAAAAAACAATAATTTCCTTCAATTTTTAATCAATTTGGCATGGAAAATTAATTAAGGAGCATTAACTTAGTCCTCTTGTATATATATACGAATATTTTGTTTATTACAGGAAATGTTTCTGGCGAATCTATACGCATTATTAATAATAGAAATATTCCTTTAGCCCTTTGAAAAATATATATATCGTTCTATATTATATTGGCATATCTATGGTATATGCTATGTATACATTTACATTACTCTGCTCATTCTTTCTTCAAGCGTTGTATTTTTTTTTTTAAATATTTACAAATTGCATGGAGCTAATTAGAATGCTAATAGAAGAACTACAAGATTTAAGAAAGAAAGACAAGGTACTAATCTTAACACCAAAATTTTTGGATCAAAGCTAATGTCTCCTGTCAGGGGATAGTTAGTGAATGAGAGTGTTAAGCAAGTATATATATCAATGAAATATTTTTTTTGACATAATAAATAGTGAGAAACAGCTTGGAGTCAACTCCTATCAAACTATAATTATGATCATGTCACAGATGATTCTATAATAGTGGTGCTTATTAACTCATGGCACTAAAGTGAGTGTTAATTTTATTTTATTTTCAATATTTATCATAATTAAAAATTGTGGCAAAAAATGTTAGCAATATAATATTAAATTATATAGATAATGGAATTAAGTTTTGAAAGCAAAAAAATGAACGAAATATTTAAGAAAGGAGGGCAGAGTTTTTTTTTGGTACCATAATTTAAAAAAAAATTAAACTCACCTTAGATAAAAGTCTCTTTTTTTTTTAAACTGTAATAATATTAAGTAGGATAAATTATCAATATTCTTAAATATAAACTTATATATTTAGAAATTAAATATTTTTTTAAATATTATGATTAAAATTATAATAAAATAATATTAGTTAAAAATTAAATATATTCTCAATAATTATATATATGATCTATTTATCGCTTGAACTCATTAGTGAAAGGAAGGCAGAGTTGGTTGTTTTTATAGAGACGTACACGCAAACCGAAGCAGATTTGTGGGCACATTGAAAGCTCATTTGTCCACTTCTGCTCCCCTCTACGCGTTTCCTTTTTTATCTTTCTTCCCTTTCTACCCTTTTCCCTCCATTTTACGTTATTTTTTTATTTCATAGTATTAAATATTAATATCATTATTATTAGTTGTACTATTCTGCATAAAATGTTGACTTTGACTTCCTCTATGCGTCGCCATTCCCCAACATCCCACCCACACACACATCCCAAGCGTTTCGTTGGCCCAAAAATATTAAATATGTCATTAAATGATCTTTTAAATGCTAAAGGGCATAAGAGAGACGGAGGAGAGATGCCGCAATCACCGTTGGCGTGCTGCTGCTCTCTCTCTCTCTTTTTTAAAACAAATGTTTAGCCTGAGCTCCTGAAAATTCATTTACCCAGTCAACGCGTTTTTGCTGAGGTGTATATAATATATATATATATATATATTGTTATCATTTTCTTTCCCAACAAATTTCATTAAACTTGTTTACAAATTTTATATGCACTTTACTTCTTATATATAATTTAAAAGTTAATTTTATTTTTAAATATATATATCAATTTTTTAAGTTACTTCTATTAATATTTTCTTAATAATAATCAAGTAAAAGAATAATTTAAAATTAAAAAAGATGATTAAGATATTTAAAAAAAATATGTCATATTAATTAATTTAACTAATTTTTTTAATTTAATTAAATAAGTTAAATATATTCTATAGTAAGGGTTGGATGAATATTTTTTAAGTTATAATCATTACATAATTTATATTTTTTAAATGAAAGCAAATTTATAAATAAGTTTGAAGTATTCATACTCATAGGATGGCGTTATTTAATAAGGTAAGCTATTGATAAAAAAATATATTATTTGTTATAATACTTTGTTTTCAATTTTTCAAATATTAATAATTCTGATTCAAATAATTTTAAGCTTAATCCTCAACTCTTACTTAAATATGCTTCCTGTTATTATTCGTCAAGTGTTTGTCAATATCAAATCTTTCTTAACTTTATTTTTTTTCCGTTCGTTAAGTCGAAAGTTGAAACCTAAAACGTACATGACTAGAAAATAAGTCAAAGACTCGAGAAAATTTTTCAAGCTCAGGAAAATGCTCCCACCTAAAGTTAACAAGCATGTGCGACATCATGCATGCTCGCGGCAACAAAATGTTAGTTTTTTTAGTATAATTCAGGTGGTATCCCCTTATCAATAATTAAAGATTAATTCTCCCAGAATATAGAGATCACTGAAATATATTTTACATCTTTTAATAAATTTTTGTCATGCACAGGACTTAATTTAAATATAAGATATCATGTTTAATAGACTTATCAATCTACTAATTTTGTCAATTGGTAGCGACCAATGGTTCTTAGTTAGAGAATAAAATTAAACTGCAAAAGTTGGCGTCTTTGAAAGGAACTTCCCTAAAAGTATAATTATGACATTTCACATTAATAATTTAACATGGAAAATTGGAAATCATGCATGGGGACTCAGATCTCTCGAACATGGATTTTATTAATACAAAACACAGAGGGGTTTGGTTAGTGGTTAGGATGGTCAAAAAATGGATGCTGATGAGATTAAAACTCATTATTGAATCTGAGATAAATGGGAATATATGATGTTCTTTTAATATTTGATGGGGTTCTAAGGTATAATAATACTCTTAATAGAGACAAGTGAAGCGAACCTCGTTGAACCTAAATCACCCATGGTATTCCCATGTTAATTATTCTGAGACAATTGAAACTAGTATAGTAAATTCATTCACGATTAAAATAAAATGGTCGGTAATAGAATAAAGGTTAAGATTATGTGCAACTTCAATAGGCTGATGGCAGTTGGAAGTTGCAGTTATATATATATTTGTATTGAAAAATACAATTTGTTTTTTAAAAAAAAATCTTCAAATATGAGGTCTGAAAGAATCACAACTCTGAACTTTTTTTGTTAGCTATGATCGACTCATATATTATTAACTTGAAATGGAATATATAGAGAACATTCAACGAACCAAATGAAGGAGAAATTAATAGATAAGTAGCAGTATCAGATCATGGGCACCGCACAAGGTCGCATGGAGTACTGAATTGAATAATGAACTTTGGCCTCTACCACGCATGTTCTTGTTCCTGTGTGCCCAGCAAATATTCACACACCTTTGACTTTTGACCCATGCCTTAATTTCTCTATATATAATATATAATAATCATCCATTTATTTTTTTTTGGTATAAAAATGTTATATATTTTAGAAACAGTTGCCTTATTTTAAAACTTTTCCCTCCCTTACCTCTCTCTGTTCACATACATATATCATATGTATGTTAGGCACGTGAAGTGGAATTTGACGTTCGATCTTTGATTAAAAGTGAAAGATTAATTCTTTAATACAAATCACGTCACATTGGATGAGACAAGTATGTAGGGACGTTGGATTTGCTATTCGTGTTAATAAAAAGGCCCCTTTTTTTTAATTTCTATATTCCTCCCACAATAATACAGTTAGTTAACTACAGCTAGCCATGTGCGATTATATCTTAGTCGCAAGAGATCCATCAATCTAATTAACATTTGTTTATATTATATGTGTGTTGCAGGGTGGTAATATTAAATACTAAGCTTAAGCAAGTGTGTGTGTGTGTGTGTGTGTGTAGAGAGAGGGGTAATTAGCAGAAAGCGTGTGATAGAAGCAAGCAGAGAATATACCGAAACCGCGTTAAAAGTGCAAGTGTTCTCATGTCGTCGTTCAGAAAAAGCCAGCCCTTGGATCTGCCACGTACGCCACCCCGATGCCTCCACGTGTAATCCCACCATCTCTCACCTCCTGCGTTAATCCGAAGGTTAATTTAAGAAGACGGAGGAGTCCCAACGGCAATAACAGGTGAGGGAGGGAGATTGTCGTCCAATGAAGCTGTCGGGGTTACGAGGGGATGACGTCACCAAAGAAGACCATCGAGATAGCAGTAATATACGAACGACTGAGGCAGAAGGCATTCGTATTGGTTCGTTAAACTTACTCCCAAGTCACGACGCCATTATGACTTATGACTTTCAAGTGTACGAGCCTATAATGAAGGCAGAGAAAAATAAATGAACTATATATACACACGCATATACATATATATATGGCAATGAAGCCTCAAATTCTGAATCGAATCCTTTTAGATTCACACACCATGTATAGGTATAGGTATATATACATAAATATCATAATGGCCATTAATTATGATTTGCATTAGATTTTGTTTGGTTAGTTGTGGTTCATGAAGATAATTAATTTGGCAACATGGTGAGCGTGGATCGGATATTAATGTTTGTTTCCATTGTTGGCTTTACTCCACGAGCATCATATAGGGTGTCACTTGTCATATTGCAGTAATTAATTTGCCTTTAATTACTATCTTGTCTGTTTTAGCCCATTTTACCTTGCAAATCCCACTCAATCAACCCTGCTTTTGCACTTTGTCCTTAATCTATTGACAATGCCTCGCGTTGATCAAAGTCACAAACTGCAAGTTATACAAATCTTATATATTATATTTGAAGTGATGGATATATATACACATATATATGTGTGAAATAAAATAAAAGGAAAATCACCGCCAACATATCATTATCAGTATATATATATAACATTCTATAACAATTACAAATAATATGACTTGTTTCTGAAATTTTGTTCAATGTACAGGATAATGTGTGTGATTTGTATATATATTGTCTAGATTTCATTGTTCTTTCTAGAAGAAATATAAAGAAATCCACCTGCTTTCAAAATGATTGAAAAAGAGCTAGGAAATTAATCTTATATATATATACAGAAAGAAAAACTAAAAATGTGGATTGATGCTAGATATACATGAAGTTTATAAATAGTATATGACTTTTTTATATATAAATTTTATGAAATAATGATACGATAGATAGAGAGAAAATCGGTGAAAAGTCTTTATACAAAAAAGTTTATAAATCTTTTAAAAGTATCAGCATGTTTTATGTATATAAAAATTTATTAAATTATTTTTATCAGTAAAATTTATAAACAAGTATTTGTTACTAACTTTTTTGGGAATTAATTAAGATAATGAGGACAAAGAGTGAATAGTTAAGATGGTTAAAAAATGAGAGGGAATGGATTATAACAAAGGTCCACATAGGAGTGGAAGGCATATGAAACCCTAATAAAGATCCAAGTGCATGCAAAACCTTTCTAGCAATATTGTGTATATTTTGGGTCTATTCGGTATTATTATTATTATTTGATGATGTGATTTGAAGGCTTTTTTTGGCATTTTTATATATTCACCTAATCTTGCCTTCTTCTGTGTTATCTCCCAAATTCCATTTTAACTTGTTCTTCCCATCCCCCACCACCTCTCACACGTTTTCACACACACACACATCCCTCCAACACAAATTAGATACAAAAATGGCAAAATAAATAAATAATTAAGTAAAAAAATGAGCTGTGTGGCACAAACAAAGATGTTCGTGCATATTGTAAATTTCCTGTTGTTTGCCTAACATTTTGAGCCTACTTTAAATCTTTAAACAGCACTTCAATTTGATGTCTATATACTGATCGAATGCCTAGTTGGCATATTGCTTTTTTTTTTAAATATTTTACTTAATTTTGAGATAATATTCAAACATTGTTTGACATGGTCAAATGAAAGAAAGTTGGGGTTATAAATTTTGCATCTCGAAAATATAAAATTCAACTGAACTCTACAACATAAGAAGTCTTTGATTTTTTGAAGTAATTAAATTAATTCAGTTTTAGAATTTTTACTCTCGTTCTAACTAATAAATTTAAAAGATGGACTCAATGGATAACGTTTCAAAAATATTAGTTTCGTTAGATTGTCTTTTTGAAAAATGGAATGACGATAAATATTAGTGCTAATAAGATTCCAGTATCATTTAAACAAGAGAAAAAAAATTATAGCTACAATACAAAACAGCCAGAACCACAGATTCTTCTAATCATTTAATTATTAAATTTAATTTTGCTTGACTGTTTAATTATTGAATTCAAATTGTGGTTAACGATCAACTGAATACGCACACAAAATTATTTTCAAATCACCACTGAAAAAAAATTAGATATTAAATATAGGAAATAATCATTTTAACTCTAATTTTTAGGCTATGTTTGATTCAACGAAGGGGAGTGTATGTTAGATTAATTTAGGAGAGGGTAAGGAATGTAAGTAGGGGAGAAAAGATAATATTTTTTGTTTGGTTAAAAAAGGATGGGAGAAAAATTTATTATAAATTGATAAATATATCCTTATATTTTATTTAAATTTTTTTCTTATTATTTTATTTTTATTATTTTTTTAATCAAAGAAGCTTCACAACTGAGGAGGAGAAGAGCAGATGGCCATGTTCACGATTCACACGACCAAGGAAGAGAACAGAGTTGATCGCCGCCTGTGTTACTCACCACACTTGGCTTCAATCAGCTTTCGTCGTCACAATGACAAGCTAGCTTTCATCAGATCTCCTTTTACGTTCTACTACGTCGCTTGTGAGTGAGGGAGGAGAGAGGGAGAAAGGGAGAGGGAGAGAGCCCTTCATGATAGTAGGAGTAAGACGGAGGAGCGTCGTTGAGAGGCCAATGGCGTGTGTCATCGCTGTGCATCGTCAGGTACTGAACGAGAAGATGGATTGAGAGTACCACTGTAAAAACTCCCGATTTTAGAGTGTTAAGAGATCGAGGGAAGGGATCAGACCAAACAAATTTTTTATTTCAGTTTCCTTTAAAAACCCCCCAACCAAATAATGTGTTATCATTTTATTGTCTCTTATTTATTATTTAACTCATGTCTTTTATAATAATTTATCTATAAAAAAATTATTCTAATAACAACTATTTAAATACTTATATATTTAAATCACTTTTCATATAAATTTATTTTTTATAATTATTTTAAAATCAAATTTCTCTAGAATCTATTATTTAAAAATTAAACTAAATATAACTTTAGTTTCACTTTTATCCTTATTATTTAAATAAAATTAAAACATTCACATGGAATTTAGGAGATCATTATTAAAATTATAATGGATAAAAATAAAAAAATCACTAAATATTTTTACATTACTTTTTTTTGCCAACAAATATTTCTACATAACTAAGATAAGAAAAATCATGTAAAAAATACTGTATACATAGCACTACTTCATGAAAAAAAAACCACTTGTCAAGCATAGAATGGAGGACAAGAGAGGGATATTTATTTTTGTGCAAATGAAATATTCATGAAAAAAGAAGAAATTGAAGTGGTAAAAGTTTTGAAGACGTGCCGCGTAAGAGATAATGGAAGCCAAGGAAGAAGGCTGAGGCATCACATGCACGGAGGGGGTCTGTTCACACTCACCCGGTTGCGGGTCAAATCTCCGCGTTGAATCGCAGTGGACCCCACTACTGTCCTGCTTTATCGTATTTAATGCGATCAGGATTCACCATCGCTTGTACTCTTGGCTACCGACATCTGTCGGTCGCCCCCAAGGTGGGAAACCTCCCCCCGCCCACCTGTTAACCAAAGTCCCAACCCTACATGTCAAAAGTCCTTTCACACACCCTAACGAAATTATTAATAATATTCGGTCCCAAGGTCTACAAGCAGCAGAATTCTTCTGAATATTAATTTGTTATGTGAATTTATAATTTATAATTTTCACTCTTAGATTACACCTGTCATTTCAAAATTGTTGTCACGGAAATATAATACATATTTCCAAAGCAATCGAACTTAATTAAAATATCTTGAGAAATTTCACAAAGACGGATTCTTGCGTGCCAAGTGAATTATCAATCTCCAGCATGGAAAATAAAATAAAATTAAAAATTAAGCGCACTTTTGTAGTTTATTGATTTATTTATTTTCCTTTTTAAAATAACGAGGAATATGTGCTAGCTAGCTAGAGAGAGTTTAGTTGTCGATATATAGAGGAAGCGATGAATAAAAATCAATGGATGAGAAGAGAGGGGAAGAAGAAGAGAGCGGCGAGAGGTGGAAGAAGATGGCAAACTTCGTGGCATTTTCCGATGAGATTCCGACGATGAGTAGTTCTACTCTCATGAGCTTCCCTCAACCTCCTTCTTTCTCATCATCAACCATCTCCGACATGATGACGATGATGCCTCTATCCGAGAACGATTACAAGCCTAATTACTCCTCCGCCTTCATGGACTTGCTCAATCTCCAAGATTACAGTCCTTCTTTGTTCGATTGCCTCCCTTCCTCCGCCACTCACCACAACCACCACCCTCTGCCGTCGCCGGCGAGCTCCAACGTCCCTGAATCCTCCGAGGTCTTGAACACCACTCCGGCCTCCCCCAATTCTTCCTCCATCTCCTCTTCCTCCAATGAAACCCCCCTCGCCGATCATATCAACATCGACCAACCCCACACTAGTGATAAACAAGAACCCGACGATGAACAACGCAGGGACGCAGCCAAAGGAGACGACGACCTCGATCAACACAAGACTAAGAAACAGTATGATTCTCATCATTTCTTCTTCCTACTGTTTTTGCTTCTGAAGCTTGTGTCCTTATTATTCAAAAATAACACAGGGCGGCATGTGAATCAGTTTCTTCTTTTGCTTTTTGGGAAAATGAAAAAAAAAGGGGACAAATTAGACACTAGCTAATTATTGTTGTGTTCTGTGCACACAAAATTGATCTGTGTGGGATCAGGTTGAAGCCGAAGAAGAAGAACCAGAAGAAGCAAAGAGAGCCCAGATTTGCGTTCATGACAAAGAGCGAAGTCGATCAACTCGACGACGGCTATAGGTGGCGCAAGTATGGCCAAAAGGCAGTAAAAAACAGCCCATATCCCAGGTACATAACTACACATATATCAATATTTCATGGAATCAATTTAATATTTAAATGTTCGTACGTTTTGTTTTTTTAATTAGAGAACAAGAATCTTGGCTCCCCTTATTGTTTCCTCGTATATTAACGTTTCTGCTCTGCTCATTTGCTGAAAAAAGGAGCTATTATCGTTGCACCACCCCTGGTTGCGGCGTGAAGAAACGGGTGGAGCGGTCGTCGGAGGACCCGTCGATCGTGGTGACGACGTACGAGGGGCAACACACGCACCCGAGTCCGGTGACGAGCCGGGCGAGCCTCGTCGGGTTCGGACCCGCCACGAGGGCTAGTAGTTGTGGCGTGATTGGTTCGCCACAACAGTTTGTGGTGCCACAAGCACAGCATCAGCATCAGCATCAAGTTCAGGAACAAGATCATGTGCTGCCACAAGACGATGCTTTGTTGTATAATAATAATAGCTCACCCCTACTTCTTCCTTCGAGTATTACCGATCCGACGTCGTTTTCAAGCTTCAATCATCGTCGTTTAGGTTTTGGGCCATCGTCCACCACGGCGGCTTCTCTGTTAAGGGACAATGGGCTGCTTCAGGATATTATTCAGATGAGGAAGCAGGAGGAAGAGAAAGAGGAAGTAAAAGAAGAATAGGTGGCGGTGATGATGATGATGCAGGGAAGATTGAACTATATCTATATATATATGGATGCATTTGGGGTTTCCTATGTAACATTAATTTTTCATGTGTGTCTGTAAGATATGTGATGTATATTGATGGATGTGAGTCTGACTGATGGATTACAGTTCTAGAGTTTAGATCAGAGCTTGTAGCATCATGGGAATGAGCCTTTAGGAGAGGTTCATGGTAACGTGACAAGTAGTTCTCTCTTGTAGCTAGGCTTACAGAGGAGGCTTCGATTTTTTCATTTTTTTTTTAATTTCTTCTTTCCTCCTTATTGCAGGGTTCATGCCTTGATTATATATTCTTCGAAACTAGCTAAAATATTTATTGCACCCACCACTACTTCTTCTCTATTGTGAACCACCATTTTCTTTCTTGTTCTATCTGATATGATAGCTCACCGCTGGAAAGAACATTTTTAGGGTTAGGGTTTTTTTCCCTGTAACTCTGCTGCGTTAAGATGGTAATAAAAGAAAACCTAAAGACAATGGGAAAAAAAGAAAGGAAGGTATGGTTAATTAGTTGATACAGAGTACATGGGTATGGGAGAAGGAACTTGTTCTGATGATGTTGCCGTATAAGCTTGGTACAGAGATGGGGTTAGAGGCATTGAAGGATGATGTGCTATTTCCTTGAAAGGAAATGGCTTTTAAGAGAGAGTTAGATGAATGATAGTGATGGCGATGATGATGGCAAAGCATGGAGTGGTAGATATAATATACAGGTACGTACATGTACGTGAGTGTGGAGATGAAGTAAAATTATTGCTCAAAGATATGTACTGTATTTAATTTATGGCCTTTCATCATTCCCCCATATTTGGAGTTAGCACAAGTACTTCTCCATTTCCTTCTTCTCATTCCCAGCTTGGAACTTTTTTGTATCATCACTTCCCATCACGCACGGTTTCATACTCTATATCTATATGTTGAATCATTTATGATGAATGTCCTTGTCTATAGAGAGAGAGAGAGAGAATACTGTAATTGTCTATTGAGCTTACTTATTCTCTAAGAATTCTTTCCCAATGTAATATAAGAGGCTCCCACTGAGTGGGATTTGGGAAGAAATATATGTAAATATTTTTACTAGGATGGATGATTTTTAGGTCACATGACACTATAGCAACAATCTTATTGTTTTGTTAGAGATCACCCCCTCTTACACATATATTCCTCCTATTCTTAAGATTAATTAATTGATTTATTTATTTTTCTTAATATATCTAAAAATATTATAGTTCTTATATTATAGACATGAGAAAGTATAAAAATTTATGTCGGTGGAAGGTCTTCAAGTAGAGAGTTTAATTAATTACTAGATGTTTAATGTAAATAATATAGTTTTAAATTATATTAAAATTTAAAACACTCTCACATTTATATATAGTGAAATGATCTCTATTAAGTTTCATTAATTAAAATATTATGATATGTGTAACTCATTGTTCAAACATTATGTAATTGTGCAAAAAGAAAATTAATGATGTGTATAGTGCCTGTTTGATTACTTCAAAACTATAGTCTGAAAAATTATTTTAGGTCAAACTATGATTTAAATAAAAAATTAAACAAACAACTATCAAATATCTAGAAGAGTTTTTGAACTAAACCATGATTTCATATAAGTTTGTAGGACTAGCTTCTAAATAGAGAAAAGTATTTGTGTTGTGTAATGACTATTTTGCCTAGTTTTTTTTCAATAAATCAAATTTAAAAGTATATTTTATGTAATTATCATTTGACTTCATACTTTTTCTAGTAATTTACTAATAACAAAAATTATTTTAATAATAATTATTTAAATATTTATTTATTCAGAATTACTTCTTTTCTAAAATTCTTCTCCTGAGTTTATTATTCATAATCACTTCTAAATTATTTCTTCAGCTCTTGTCAAACCAAGCGGGTCCATAGTCTTACTTTATGATGTTGTCTGCATTATATATTAATGTCTGTAATTAAGATGTTCATAGTTGTTGTCAGGGAAGATGTCATTTCACCGATTTGTTCGTTGAATCAAGTTACTGCCATTCGGTTATATACAATGGACTATTCTAAACAAAAACAGTTTTTTGGATGATTTAATTTAATTTAATTAGCTTGGTTAGTTATTGGCAAAAAAAAAAAAAACAGATTTAATCAGCCAATCGATCAGATTGAGTTTCTTTTGTCCTTTTAATTAAACTATCTGATTTAAGCCTTTGTGATCAGAATCTTATTGAATCAGAAATTTAATCAATGAACAAAAAAAAAAAAAAAAGGAATCTTCTTTCGCTTCCAATCTAAAGTATCAAGAAAACTCAATTGATGAAAGGAATTTGATCCCTCACTGATCATTCCCATCCCAGAATCCCATTAAAACACTCGTTAATTTGTGTTGAAATAAAGAGAGAAAAACAATAAAAAGAATTCAAGAAATATTATATATATGTCTGTTTTTAAAATAAATAAAATTCTTAGCCATATAATAATTAGCAGCAAGAACATCATCTCCTAAAAAAATTAAAACAAAAAGTGAAATGTTGTATAAAGAGAAGCTGGAAGTGAGGGGGAAAAAGATGTAGGGTTTGAAAATTGTGAACAAAGAAGATAAGCTTTTGTGGAAAGTTAATCAAAAACACATCTCTCTCTTTCTTGCCCCTTAATCATACTTAGAAAAGTTGCCCTTCAAAAAGCAAGGCATTTATTAATTTAGCAAAAAACAAATCCTAAACATAAACTCAATATAATAATATCACCTCTCTCTCATTGCTTCATAATTGGCATGCAAAGCTAAATCCCATCAAGGACTCTGTATAAGATTTAATTAATTTCTTCCTTTTTCATTCATTATCCTTTTTTTAAAAAAAAAAGAATGTATGGGGGAAATAACGTAAAACAAAACAAAATAACTTTCTAAAAACAATTTAAAAAGATAAAACTGTACAAATAACTAATATACGAATTTCCAGGACATTAAATTCGATTTGATGAAGCTTTACACAATTTTGTTCCACCACGCTAGCTGCAGGTGAATATTCTCTACTTGAAGTGATGAACAAAATTTGGAATGGTTCTTATTAAATTTAAACGAAGAAGGCATTATTTATTTAGAGTATGACATTTTTCTTTTGAGTCTTGTCAAACTTTCCAGCCTTTAAACTTTATAATAATAATAATATTATTATTAATTGAAAAAAAGAAGACTATATATATAAAAATAATTATCAATATCATGAGAAACAAGTGGGATATATATTGCTGTATAATCTAACTGTATAAGTGGAAAATGTATAAGATGCTTCGAAAAAGAGAGATTGAGAGAGATGAGATTTAACCATTTTGAAGAGAACCTCCACAAATGATTCTTCGGAAGCATCTGATCTGAATCCTAATTGCGTGCAGAAAATGATATTCACTTCTCATTTTCAAATATTTGAGCAATGTGTTATATATATATATATATATTAATCTATTTTTTTTTAATGAAAAACGAGTTATATATATACTGAATAATGTGTGATATATATATATTTTTTTTCGGATTGAATTTATGCAGGCAAATTAACCTTATCTTTCTCATTTAATATCAGGTCAACGAGATAAGTTTTAAATATAAATATATATATATATATATATATATATATATATATCATCCATCAATTTTCTTTATTCTTTTCTTACCTTGCAAGTTTAAGATTATATCTGACAAGATCAATCATGCATGTGTTATAAATGTGCCAGATTTTAGATTCAAAGATGTGATCCTCTTGATGGATAAACTCTCCAATTTCTATTCTATCTTTTTTTTTCAAAAAAAAAATTATGAATAATTTATTTGCAAAATGTAATATAAAATATTTTATATTTAATCTCGGGCATATTAACAAAAATAAATAAATAAACTTTGAAATTATTTTACCAAGGAATTCCGATTCAATTATTTTGACTTTTGAGTGCAGATGTTCATTTGAAAGACTTTATGTTCATCCTTAATTCATATTTAACATTGTATTAGCTCATAACAAAAATAAGTACTGTATTATTACTATTTTTTTTTTTTGAAAAAAAACAGTTCATGGTTAAATTTCAAAATTTAAAGGTATATTATTTTATATAATATACCAAAAATAAGAGTAATGCTAAGCACTGGTCTTTGAGTTCGATCCAGTGTAAATATAAAAAATATCTTTAAAAAAACTATTTCTAATTGAACTCGATGTTACTTGAATATGACATAATTAAATAGTCATAAATATATAAAAAGTAACGTTAAATATAGAGTTTTGAGTTTAAATCAAAAAATATTTTTGGCAAAATTATATCTAATTAGATTTGATAATACTAAAATTTAATTTAGTTAGATAGTTATATATATATATATATATATATATATATATATATATATATAAAAGTAATGCTAACCAGTCATGGCGTACAACCATCGAAAAATGGACTCATTCTCGTGTTGTAAGTTGTAAGTTGTAAGGTGTAACTTTTTTTTTCGTTTGATACGAGAATTTTTTAAAAAAAGTTAGACTCATCTATAATCTAAGGGTATGACAAAATCTTTTTTCTTCCTAGGCGATACCAATATCGGACAGGACGAGCCGTTTATTACTCTCAAACGTAAATCTAAACACCCAAGAGTTAGGATACCTCCCCTAGTGTCGTAACTAAAACCACAATAAAATAATACTTCTTAAAATTTAAATAGTCGTATATCTTATCTTTTAACCAGTTAAACCTACAATAAATTGTAAGGTGTAACTATGACAATATAGTTTTATTTTCTGCAAAGCTATAGCGTTTGAGACCTTTATTAGATTCTTCAGGCCAAAAAAAAGGAGATATATGATCGAGAAGAAGTCATTTAATTACTGAAAATTGAATTAAAGGTGTGCAAATGAGTCCAGTCGAATCAATTTCTACATATCATCTCCATTGATTATTATATATTGAAATTTGGATTTTAATTTTTTTCTGAGGAAAAAAAATTTAGGTTTAGATTAGTAACTCAACCGAAACCAGTTCAAAACAATCAACTTGTGTTGAATCGCAGTCATCTATATATTTATCTTGTGATATTTATAATTCATTCCGATAAGAGTTCTTATATGGGTCCATAATCCATTAACCACCTTTTTTGCCTTAACAACTGTGCCGCGAATAGGATTTTTCTCCATATTTACAGCAATTCACAGCAAGTGAGACTGAAACCTAGGTAATGAGGAAAAAAAAAACTCATGACTGTACATTAATGGTTACACCCTTGTTTAGAACCAAGGATCACTAAAACCTACCTTTGTGCTTTCAATTCAATTATATAGCCATCTTGTTATTAAGTCAAGTCAGAAGACTGTAACCTGCTGCTTATTGTGAAGCATGAAACCCCTGTAACATAATCAGGGAGAACTAAAATTAGAATACAGGGAGAATGTACTTTTAGTCAACCACTGTAAAGTGAATCTAAATTTCATACCTGTTGCAATAGCGCAGGGTCACCACCTGATGTCTGCGATTGGATTTGACCAACTTCCTGAAAAAGAAAATATTATGATACTTTCTATAAAATGGAAACACTGAACATTGAATATTATGATGCTTTCTATAAAATGCCTTGTAGAACACAACAAAGAGACAATATAATTCTCATTAAGCAAATGCTTTCTTCAAAAGCCATACAGAGGCTAACATGTTACCTTAAACATTTTGATGGCTTGTAAATCCATGCGCCTGATACTAGAAATCCGGAAACAATGTCAACATAACAGAATCTTCTTTCAACACCACAATGAAAGAATTCATAGTGACACTTACAGAAGATAAAGAAGGCTTCTGTATCTGTTGCTGGTGGAGAATCTGAACCTGACCTTGAGGCAGCACCTGTTGCGACTGGGGAGCTGTCAGGGCAGATAATGCTGGTGGTTGTAACTGAGGTTGATACATGTGAGAAATTGGCATTTGCTGTTGCTTTTGCCTTTCAGATAATGCTAACTCCTCTGGTTTATCCCACTATAAGTTCATTTAATAAAAGATAAATAGCATGAAAAAAGAAACATGAAGGCGACTCAAAAATTCTCACCCGACTTTCCCCAGTGACCCTATTATCGTAATATTCCTGGCCCTCAGGAGATATACGCTCTGTCCAAACGCATTTTGAAAGAGCCATGTTCTGGTTTATTGTAGGTGTAGCAGAAGCAGATGCAAATGAACATCTGTGGCTGCTGCAGCAGTGGGAATACTGGTCACTGCCTGTGGTACAGTCACAGCCCATTGAGACTGCATGACACACATGAATCCGTTCAGTAAATCATGCCAGACTATGATATTTATTCAGTGAATCATGATCCTACGAGTGATAACATAAAGTACCTGCTTTTTAGCAGCTTCTGCATTTTGCTGCAATGCTAAATCTTGACTAGATGGTTGCGTCATTTGTACTTGTTCAATCTGGGAAATGGTCTGCTGAAATGAATTAAAGCTTGCTTGCAAAATCTGAGCTTGTTGCGACCACATCTGAGTCAACTGAGATGGGGACTGCTGAAGAGGCTGAAGTGGCTGCTGCTGCTGCAACGCGGTGGGAAGTTGCTGCTGGTTTGCAGCATTTACAGCTTTATTACATTGCCAGCTGATATCAAGAGGCCTCTGAGGCATTGCAGCAGATGGAACATTCTGTTGAGTTTGACGATGGGAAGCTGGTAACTGTCCACTTATGCCAGGTACCTGCTGTGAAGGAAGAGGCTCCCCTGACAAAAACGGTTGAGGCTGACCAACCTGGCTAACTGATGAAAGAGACATTGGCTTCTGTAAGTAGGTCATTGAAGCTTGAGGGTACGAATGGAGGGGAAGGAGGCAGGTCCTGAGACGAATGCACAGGTTTCCGCAATGATAATATTTGTTGGCTAGCAGGTGGAAGTTGTGAAATTGCTGGGTTCAAATTCTGAAAGCAATAATAATGTTACCAATATGTTTCATGCAGGGAAGGAAGAAATGAAGACAAATAATCTTCAACTACCCTAAGTCATCTAAGAACAGTAAGCAATAGATATGGCTGGTAAATAATTAAGTAAATGCAAAACCAGTGATTTAGTTAGTGACTGAATAGACGTGTATCTGCAATAGCACATGTCTGTCCGCAGATAGAAGCAACTGTTTAACTGCCATCATTATTCTTATCAAATTAGTTAAAAACAATGGTATTGTTTATGCTCAGATTGTCAGATTAGCTAAGCTGCCTGATGGTCTGCTAACAATAACCAGCAAGAAGTAAATGCAAAACTTAAGAGAAGAAAATCACAAGACACATACCATATCATACTTACTGGATTCATAGGCATTGCAGGGACGCTAGATCTTGGAAGCAGTGAAGACACTACACCATGAGGACCACAATGAGAGGATGGTACCGTATTCGGCAGATGCATAGGATGCCAAGCATTAGGAGGAGGGATAAGATCACCCATAGGTTCATTAACATAGGATGGAGGACTGTAAAAATTGACAATATATAGCGCTAAATGCCAGCACAAGGGGATGGTGATAAGGGCACCATTCATAGACACCAGGTAAAAAAACATAGAAGGGGGAAGTAGGATACCGTTGGTCTGGTGCGTCAAATCTAGGACCAAATCCTGGACAGGGAAAAGCCGGACCCCTAAAGCAAGCCAAACAACAATATATGAACCCAAAAATAGAGATCAAGAAATAGCATGCATTTAAAACATATATAAAACACAAGAAATTATTAATTAATGAAGGTAGATTCTGATTTCATAATTTAATAAAGACTTTTCTTCCTTATTTCTCTCTACCTATCTTGGATCCTATCAAAGTTGCTGTGATCAAGAAGAATTTAATCCGTTCTTTCACCCCGTTTATAACTTTGCATGACCAATGAGACTTTTTCTGACTTATTGCAATTCTCATACCCTACATTTGGGCTGGGCTGGACCACTGGACCAGCTAGCCCACAAACCAACCATAATTTATTGTGTTCATATTGTCATTAAGATTTAAGAAAAAATTAAAAATTGGAAAAAAAAGGCTTGAACATGACTTCATTCACATCATGGGCACAAGCCAACAGAGTCAAATCTGAACAGTCAAAACTGTGTTGAATCTAATAGAATTCATATGGATTATGTTCTTAAAGATATTTTTAAGATTTCATACCTTGAGTCTCCTTGCCGATGTTTCTTTGGATTAGCAAATTGGACAGTTAATGGTAGATCACAACCCTATCCAGAAAAATAGATGATAAGCATAATGTTTCCACAAGGACAATTTTGCAACAATAAAGATGAAACCTTTCTTACTCTCATTGTATAAATTCCATTAAGTGCCTTTATAGCTTCCAGTGCCATATTTCTACAAGAGTACTTAACAAAACCGTATCCTTCAATCAAGAGGGGAAAAATATATTACTGTTCAGTATTTCAGCTACGCAAACACACAGGAAAATCCAAAACTATCATGTTGAAGGGGGAAAAAAGAACAAGTGCATCAATCTGTAAGCCATGATTTTTGAACACAATACCCGCTCCAACCCGAAAAGAAAAACAAATACAAGATCTAGCTGACATTCACAGGTTTCTGGCTAAGATCTCAGTGATAGGGGACAAACCACGGCTTTGCTCCATCTCATCACAGATGATATATGCAAATTCAAGCTGTCCATATTTTGAGAAAATCTGTTGCAACATGCATCATTCATTAGTTTCATGCTCTCAAACTATCAGTAACAGTAAGCATAACATTATTTTGAAAAGAAATTAAACATGAAATATTAACATTTAATATCATAAAGACCCATCAATTCCCTTGGGCCGAATTGCCAAAGTTTCCAGTTGGCTAGACAAGACAAATAATTGGCCCACTAAATATACTTGTATGCCAAGGGTAGACAAAAGTTTGTAATGAAAACATTGTTGGTGCCTTTAACATACTTCCTCTACCGTAGCCTGTTTGTTCAAAGAGCCCACATATAATTTGTACCCAGCTGCACCTATTATATAGCAAAAAGTTCACAGCAAAATGGAACAGTCAATACACGGAGAAGGCTCACATTAAAAGTATGTTTTGATGAATGCATCACTGCCCGCTTGTTTTGTTCAGGTTATATAGTCGTTCCAACTGTGAACTGATACGTATATTTTACTAGAGCTGCATAACTCTTTGGTGGAAATAGTTTGTCTACTACAACTGGCATCAGATTAAATGCATACAAGAAAACTAAAAAAAAAAACACAATTTCAAGAATCTGCACTCTGCAGTTCAACAAAAAAAAAGTGATAGACAAGTTCACATCAACACGGAACACTTGTTTAATGCCTGTGATCAGGAATTACAACATACTTTTATGCTCCTTCACAATCCTTCCAAAATTTCATGAGACTCCTTATGCCCAACTCCCCATCAGATAATTCTTGAAGAGGCATTTCAATTTTGTATTAAAAAAAAAGTTATAAAGCAAAAGAGCATATAACCATTTGAAAATGCATATACTATACAAATGATGGCAAGGACTTAAAAAATATAAGGCATTGATTAGCACGAAAATTTACCAAGACGTTTTCGTCCACCATCAGCATATCTCACTTGGATTGGACCCTCACCCTAAAAGGTAATCAAGTTTTAACAAAGAAACAAAAAAAATGTATTACATGTAGTATTTAGCATCAAAAGAACACAGTTCACTCCAGGAAGAGTATGTTGATCATGCAATGCTCTAATTGCCTGATCAGCTTCTTCTGAAGTAGCATACTTAATGAAACAATAACCTGCACAAGCAAGAAGTTATATATTCATTCCTTCAATTTTCAAACACCCTTTCCACAGATGGATGTCAATATTAATGAGCCATTTGATCAGAGACTACAGTAACTTTAGAAAGTTATTCTTCACACAGTTTCATCAAACAAATGAGATCAATTCATTATATATATATATGTAACAACTATTTTGACAGGTTCCAACGGAGAAAAGTTAATAAAGGGTTACAATATAATAACAAACAGAGAGTGCCTTTGCAGAGAATATCAATAAAAAATAACAAAAACACAGGGCTAAGCCTTCGGAGACAAAAAGATCTTTTTTTTTTAAAGGGGACAAAAGGCTTCATTAATATAAAACGTAGATACAACCAAGTTCAGAAATAAACAAAGGATACAGAACTACGAAAAGAAGATCTTAAATAAGTAAAGAGACCAATTTAAAATTAAGACATACCATTCTTTTTGATAATTTCTGATGCGTTTCCTTGATAAAAGAATAAAGAACAAGATAGAGAAAGAAGGGAACACAGAAAGAAGAAGGAAAAGAAGGAGAAAGAGAAAAGCAGAGGGAATTCGAAGAGAAGGGAAGACAGAGAGAGAATCAAAGAATCTGTATGCGCATGTGTGTTTATTGATCTTCAGTCATCCTCATTACAAATCCATACGTGTTACTATTTATACATCTCAATCACAGTAACTAAGACTACACCCACAGTAACTAAGAATAGTAAAAGTAATTTTCATAACAATACCCCCTCCTAAAGAGATCCTTGCCCTCAAAGATCAAGTAAGATCAAAAATACAAATCTGAAAGCAAACAGTGATTTTAAATTCTAACAAAAACTTTTGCTAGTCGGTGGTGAATTCTCTGTGACTTGGACCCAAAAGTGATTCCTTCAAATTGTATTTATTCTTGCAGCATTGCATATCTTCCTACTTAGAGAGCAACCCCTCCCAAAAAGCATTGTAATTAATTCTCCTTTAAACCATTCTAACATCAAAGTCCTTGTTGGAGAGAAGTTTAAAAATGAGGCCCACTTCTGAAATAACCCACAATTAATGATACCCAAAGAAATTATAAAACACCATTGCCATTGCATTGGGCTATCCTCTTTACCATCAAGTCCATAAGTCCATTGCGTATTGTAAATTCCAATGTAGTCTCGGACATACTGCTGAAACTGAGAAAATATGCTAGCCAGCTGTGACTTTGACTTTTCAAACTGAGATTTCTGCAGCCACATGAGCTCCCGAGCACACTCTGCAAGCTGTATAGTGTTTTTTGATATTTGCGCATTACCTTCACTTTGCAACTTCCCCTGGACAAGCGACTGAAATACAGATATTAATGAAGAAAAATAACTCAGCGGCACAGGGAGTATAACAACCACTTGCGTCGAGAGAGCAGTAGATATTGATGGCGCCAGGTTTGAAGGTGTGTTGTGCAACCCAGCCTGAGAATACCCCATTTGTTCATTCTTTGGCACCTGAACTCTTTGTTGCTGCTCAACTTGTAAGGACATAGGCATGGACGGCAAAGAAGCAGTAGTAGGTTCTAGCGATGAACCCATAAAAGGCGGTGAAAACATCCTACAAACAGCAGCGAAAAACGGAGATGATGAAATGGAACCTAATGGCGAAGAAATAAGGTATCCTTTTCTTGCATTTCCCACACTATTTTCTGCACACCCAGCCTCTGATTTCGACGAGATTGAAGGACAAAGCCTTTGTTCACTACAGAATCTTGGATCTTGACCGAAAGGTTCTTGCAACCTTCCTCTGTCACCTTCCCTGTTTCTGTTACGCTCTTGTACACCTCCACCAGAATCAAGACACCAAGTCCCATTAACTCCCGATGTGATTTCCACAGACCCAACCTCAGTATTCGAAAGAAACGACGAAGCATAACTTCTATCTGTCACTGAACCTTGGGTCTTAAAATTGAGGGTCGAAGTGCTTTCAATATCAACGAAAGAGTCTTGGTCCGTCACAAAGCCACCGTCGCATTCTTCTTGTATCACGACATGTTCTTGGGGTACGTTCTTGATCGATGGAATCCTCTTCTTGCTCATACGGTGATTAATTGCAATCTCCTGCACCCTCGCCAACCGTCGGGCTTCCACCAAAGTTCGGGGATCGAACATGGTCACCGAGTCTGCAATTTCTTCCTTGAGTGCCCCAACATAGACATCTACTAAATATTCTTCCGATACATCCAATCATGCCATTAACGTGTCAAATTTAATGTTGAACTCTGCCAATGTCCCAGTCTGTCGCAAATGGGTGAAATCTAATCTTTTTGCTATCTTTTGCGTCATTGTAGCCTCCCCATGAACGCCTTCACAGGGTTCGTTGACCGCCCCACTGAATGGTCTGTTTTCATTATTGCATATCACTCGTGCCATTGTCTGAAATTCTTGACGGAAGACGCGTCCCAAATTTCGAATTTCGTCACGGAAGCAGAAAATAGTTTCTTGCAATTCATCCACGTTCTGTAGCCGCCGCTCAATGTTCTGCATTCGTGCGTCCATCCTCTGGGCATTTTCTTGAAGCTGTGTTTCAACGTCGCGCAACGGGGTCCAAGGAAGGCGTGCTCTGATACCACTGATGCGTTTCCTTGATAAAAGAATAAAGAACAAGATAGAGAAAGAAGGGAACAGACAGAAAGAAGAAGGAAAAGAAGGAGAAAGAGAAAAGCAGAGGGAATTCGAAGAGAAGGGAAGACAGAGAGAATCAAAGAATCTGTATGCGCATGTGTGTTTATTGATCTTCAGTCATCCTCATTACAAATCCATACGTGTTACTATTTATACATCTCAATCACAGTAACTAAGACTACACCCACAGTAACTAAGAATAGTAAAAGTAATTTTCATAACAATTTCCATGTGTGAAATCAAATAGTCTTTGTAAGTAACAAGTATCTAATTTAACTAAGTTTCTTGCCAACTTCTAATAACCTGAAGGGAAGATATTTTTTATTTTTAAATCCTAAGGTTTCAATAAAATCATCATATTAGTCACAAACACCGTAAAAAACCTGTGATTGGACAATGTTTAACTTAGTATTTTCCTTCATAAATTACACTCAAATTCCAGAGAAAAATGTTGAGTATGAATGGTTCCCTCAACACTTCTGCAGACTATAGACCAGCTTCTGCTTGCTCTTACTGACTAAAACATCCACAAAAGAATACCCAAAAAGTGAAAAGATGCTAGCGTTTGGTTTCCAACAAGTAAGTAAAACATTCCAATCCAATGAAACCCACGTCCAACTCGCAGATTGCATACAAGAAATCACATCCATCAAGCAACAAATGGTATAAGGATTGGAAAACAGTGTAAAACTCTATATCCCAAAAGTCTCTGAAGAGTTTAGTATTGAAAGCATCAAGAAATAAAGAACTACTAGGTTCCTTGTGCACAAGGTTGTGTAATTTATCAATGCAATCAAACCAGCAAGAATTGCCTTTTCAATAATCAATTCTTCACTGACGTATCACACCGAAAACAGTAGCTCACATGTTGCTGAGGCCTTCTGACAATTATCAGCTATTGGCTAGCAACTAATAACTACTTCATTGATAAACCTCTTCTTTCTTTGTTGAACAATAATCTACCTTGATTTCATGTGGCATTGACATTGACAAATACAGTAAAATAACTAAATAATTAGCATTAGATCATTCATGGGAACACTAAAGCGTGGTGCGATTTGAACTGACACCATCATTTTGCATAGACGCACCACCACAAATTTCCTTGATATTGAATCTCCAATAACAAGGGAAGAATCACTCATAGGAAATTGGGAAAAAATTGAAAGAAATTCATAGATTAAAATATTGCACCAGGACTTATTTAAGGGAGACAAATCAACTAGCATAACTAAAAACTTAACAAACAAAACAAGATACACTTCCAGTCAAGCGTAGTATCACAAGCTGAAACAAGTTAATAATACAAAACGGCACCATCAAACCCTTGAAATTTTCATATCAATCATCCCTGACCCCACTAACAATACTTACTGGCTAGCAGCAGATTCAACCAAGTACTGATCCAACTGTCAGAACCCCATATCAAAAATAACTTGGAGAAAAAAAAGATCTTAGCTATCCCAGACCAGAGAAGATCTGATTTCACATGAACAATATGGCTCCACTTCTAATGTATCTCCAAGTGCAATCACAGACCTATGATCTCAAAGGAACGAAACAATTGCTCCCACATGCAAACTAGAAGCATTCCAAACCACATAGCAATGGAACATTAAATCCATTATAAAAGCATAACAGTTGGACTGTATCTACTTGCATGAGTTCTATAACAAGTTAATATTGACACCCACAAATGAACATCCAACACATGATGAAAAGGCCTACCATTCATGAAGTGGCTAATGAATCATAAGTTGCCAACAAACACATAACTGGGTAACATCAATTACCATCCATATTCAGTCAACCCAACCTCATACCCATGTAATTTATTAAACTGAAACTGATATATGATAATCCAAACCATTCAAGAAACGTTCATGTTCACCAAAATATGGGATGTGAAATCTCCCAAATTACATTGTGCCTAATACCATTCAATTCAAATGTACTAACCCAATTTTTTCTCTGATTCTTCTATAAAAGTTGACATCTAATTATTTTACATAAACAAGCTACAGTTAAGGCTATGGACACTCTCGTTACAATAAGTTGTTGGGTATTGACCCCACCGCTGCATCCACAATTGCAAGAGCAGAAGCTATTGGTCCTCCAATGTCTCATCTTCTATAGAAAGAGAGGTTTACATGTCTTGCCTCCTCCTACTATGACAGGATGAGGACAAAAAAGGGTGGCTACCCAAACCAACAAGCCTGGACTTGTTGCAAAAACAAACTGAGATGAAGATGAGCTTAGTCTCTTCCATCAGCCTCTCAATGGACCTGAAATAAGATTGGTATGAATCACAATAGTCTTGGAATATCAAGATCACAAATACCTGGTTCTTACCCTGTTTTTCTATCTTTAATCAAAGCAACCTCAAGCACGTTCCCATGCTCCTCAAACAAAGGGCGAATCTGATATCGAATAATTGTAAAAAGATAATGGTTCATCTCAAACACACGATTAAACATTTAACATGAGACCAAACAAAGACAACTTGTGAAACAATGACTATCAGATAACTTAAAATCAAAGTGCTCAGAAAAACATCGAAAGCTTGGAAAGCTTTCTAACAGATGAGGTGCGTATTTAAAACTACCACAGCAAAATTAACTTTTTACAGACGTTAGTTGAAAAGTAAGTAATAATACTGGGCACTTTGCAACACACATGAATAGCTTGACTGTAAATAGATGCCCATGCCAATTCTTTTCCTCCCCACAGAACACCCCACCCAAAAAGACAGAGAGGAACATAGATGCAATTCAAACGTAAAAAGTTGCAATATTTCAGAAATATATAGGCCCTTAATGATAACAAATGTGAAATTATTTTACAAAAACAACTATAGCCAATCTCCCCAAACAAATGAGAGAACAAAAAACAAGGGTTAGATTAGATGTGGCTTACATCTTCTTCAGTAGCTGTCCGGGGTATAGATGCAACAAAAGGTTTCGCAAAACTTCTACCATCAAACCGATCTAAAAAGAAAAAAACGCATCAATCACTTGTTATCTTCCTTTTTCTCGCATGTTGGAGAATAAAACGACTTAAAGGAGGGGAAAATGACTAAGGTTGCAACTAAGGTAGAAATACAACAAAGAGTCACTTGTGCATGTGTGTGTATCACGGGTTTGTTTGTTTCACATTAATAATAAGTATTTGTAATAAGAATAATATATTCTTTTTTATTGTTGCATGGAGAGAAGATGTCAAAGCGGTCTAACAACTACGAAATCAAACTTTTTTGGGTTTACATGATATGAAATAATAAACATCGAAGTTAGGAGTCTCATGAAATATTAGAAAGCCTCGTTTCTGCCCAGAATGTGGTTGCACAAGATGACTATCAAACCTGAAACCACCAGGACCATCCAACGAACGGAACATACCGCCTCTGCCAGGAGACCGACGCGGCGGACTGACCGGAGAAATATAGTGACCGCCGGCTCCGGCAAAGCGGAAGTCAGATGGGCCGCGTCCCGCATTGTCAAGGTTCAAGGGATCATCGGAGAAATGTGAGGGACCCCTGGAGTGACGATAGTGAGAGCTGCCATGGCGGTCTCCTCCGTGCCTATCCAGCTTGGACAAGAGAATGCAACCCTAACGAGTCTTTGGAAGAGAAGAGAGGGAGACAGGGAAGAAAGAAACTGAAATTTTCTGAGGCAGTTGACAGAGCAAGATTGAGAATAAAGACCCTATAACTCCAGGAGAAGACGACCAAGAAGACTTGTTGTCCAGAGTCACCGTGAAATTGGACGTAACGAACTCGGAGTGAGCTGGAACTCGGAGTCCTTGAATCTCGAGTACTATGCTTGATGTCATTTCACGGACTCCATTCATGGAGGCGTCATTGTCGTACACGACCAGACAATACTTGCCGTTTTGGTCGGGAAGACCGCGAAGCGAAACCCAACATTTGGGGCCAAATGCCACAAACGGGAGCACGAAAATTACAGTGAATTAAATTAATTTGGAGCGCGTCTTTCTCATAATAAGAAATGTTAACCTGAAATTTCGCGAACAGGCTGACTTTTAATTTTTAAAAAAAAAAAGAAAAGTTAAAGCGGAATCTCTCCCTCATCATCGTTGTCACTTCCACGTGGATGTTTATCCGAAGTGACACCCCACTCATACTCGCAATCATTTTAGAAAATAAAGTTCAGATATCTGTAATTGTTGCTAATTTTTATAAATTTTACATGACATTTATTAAATATAAATACATCGATCAAATGTAATATTATGGCACAAGAATTGTAATTGTAATTCAATTAAAAATTTTCTTAACTTAAAACTATTAAATTTAATTATTAATATGAATATATAATATCAGATGTAATATTTTATATTTAGATTACGATTAAGGTGAAAAAGATTATGATTGATTAGATAGATAGATTTGGAAATATATAATAATGTTTGCTCGCAAAAAAACAGAAAAATATAATAATGCTGGTTTCGGGGCATTCGGCATAAGCTTCCAGAGTGCGTGTCGTATAGTAGCGGGCGGTGAAATCTCGGGTGGAAGAAACTCCTCACGCAACGATGGCGAAACACGAAGATCTTCCTGTTCCAATTTTCGATTCACTGGAGCCTGTGTATGGCGGAGGATCTCTTCTCGTAGAGGCCAAGCTTCGTTTTGACAATTTGAAGTCTAAGTTTCAGAAAGTTTTCGGTCATCCTCCTGAAGTCTTCGCCCGTTCACCTGGTTCTTCCTCTCTCTTTCTCTTTCTCTTGCTCTTTTTCTTATTGATTACTATTATGGAAGCTTATTGTGTTTTGTGGGTTGCAGGGAGAGTGAACTTAATCGGGGAACATATTGACTACGAGGGATATTCAGTTTTGCCGATGGCAATTCGGCAAGATACGATCGTGGCAATTCGGAAAAACGATGCCGACAATGTTCTTAGAATTGTTAATGTGAATGATGAAAAACATACTATGTGTACTTATCCCGCTGATCCTGACCAGGTCGGTTTTTACGTCCATCTTCACTTTACTGCCTAATAATGTGGGTCCCTATTGATTTTACCCTCAAAGTTCAACAGTGTAACATCCTGCCCCATTATTTTACGTTTTGAAAATAAGCTTGTTCTGATCATTACGATTTCTGGCCAAATTCTTTTCATGTAGGCACTCGACTTGAAAAATCACAAATGGGGGCATTATTTTATATGTGGGTAAGTCAGAAAAGGGAGAGATGCTGGAATTTTATTTTATTGCAATCGATCTTTACTCAAATAAAGAGAAAACTGTTTCTTATTAATATTCTATATTGTCAATATGGTTGTTTTAGGTACAAAGGTTATTACGACTATGCAAAATCAAAAGGAGTGGATGTTAGTAAAAAAGTTGGACTTGATGTTCTTGTTGATGGAATAGTGCCTCAGGGTGTGTTTTTGTCATCTTAAATACTCTATTAGAAAGTCTTTCATTGTAAATGGACTTAAATTCAAGTAATATAAACTGTTTATACAGGTTCTGGACTATCAAGCTCCGCGGCTTTTGTCTGTTCTTCTACAATTGCCATTATGGCTGCTTTTGGAGTGAATTTCCCAAAGGTAAGTCATGGATTCTAGTTTGTACTTTGAGGGTTTTCTCTTTCATTCTATTACATCTATGAAAACAAGCTGAATTGCTAAATGCTGATATTATTTGGCAGCATGTAAATCATTTTTATAGTAATGATTCAGATGTCTGTTTACTTTATATTTCAAGTTATCAGGAATGAATATTTTCAGTTTGATGTTTTGGAATGTAGGTAAAACTTGATATCAGTTTATGGTATGATTGTAATATTGGGATGTAGTTTTTGTTTATTTTCTAATTTTTGTGACAGTTCAAATTGAATTTATACTGAATTTATGGATGAATACTTTATGCAGACCTTTGTTTTTTTATGGAGTATAAAATAGTATATCTAGTTAGTTATTGGCTACATTTTTGGGGAATAATTTATCGTTTGTAATTTACCTACGTGATAATCACCTATTACATAGACAAAATTACCCTATGCTTGTTTGATAGCATGCTTTTGCTGTTGAGTATATTTGATATGATTCTTTGTGTGAAAATGCATAATTTACGAGTTCTAACATTCTCACATTGTTTACAGAAAGAAATTGCACAAGTTACATGTGAATGTGAAAAGCATGTTGGAACACAATCTGGCGGGATGGATCAGGTTGGAGACATCTTTCATTTAAGTTGTACTCTATCTTTCTTTGAAAAAATGAATATGTCTCGGTGACTTGTCCTAGCATGGTCTTCTTCTTCAAGTCAATTTCCCAAGTAATGGTAATTTTGGTGTTTCATAAGTGTTTTCTTCTAATTGTTAATGGTTGACTAGTTTTAACTTTTAAAAGAGACCCAAGTAAGGCAGCTTATGTTCATAGTGTATGTGCTTTGCTCTATCTATTATTCATAATAAATTAATGTAAAGGAAATTCAAGTATCTACTTGAAAAAAGTATATACTTTTCTAAGTATCCACTATCTGTCATATAATGAATAGGGAGAGATATGAATTTGACAGAAGTTAGGATTAGTTAATTAAGGTTAAATGGATTAAAACTATAATATCCGAGCCTGAAATTGAGGGTTCAGAGGCTAACATTGTACTAAAACCTATGATTTTCTTATTTTACTTGACAGGCAATCTCTGTCATGGCCAAAATTGGATTTGCTGAGCTTATTGATTTCAACCCCATTCGTGCTACAGATGTGCAGCTTCCTGCTGGTGGGACTTTTGTAATTGCCCATTCTTTAGCAGAGTCTCAAAAGGCTGTCACTGCTGCTACGAATTATAATAATAGGGTTGTTGAATGTCGTCTGGCTTCAGTAAGTATTTTTGGTCACAAAATTGTTTTCATTTTTCTCAATTATCATTTGTTCCTTGAATATAGTGGACCATGATAAAGCCAGTGATGAAGAAATGCGGGGAGGGGTTTGATGAAATCAACCTTCTTGACTCCTCTCTTCCGCTTGGATTTCCTTTTCATCCACCCCAACCAACACCACACCACACACCCCCCCCCCCCCCCCAAAAAAAACAATTTTTCAGCTTTGAATTAGCTGCCTTTGTGTGTGTGTGTGTGATCCATCCCATTGTATGCATACCTTATAGGAAGCTAATTTTCTAGGTGGATCTGTAACTTGTGGCTCTTTATTGCCAATCATATATTAAACTCTCATCTGTGCTGCTGCTCCAGATTGTGCTTGGCATAAAGCTGGGAATGAAGCCACAAGAGGCAATCTCAAAAGTGAAAACATTGTCTGACGTAGAAGGTCTATGTGTAACATACGCTGGTAAACATAATTCATCCGATCCTGTTCTTGCTGTCAAGGTATTTAATTTAACATGGCATCATGAAATCCTTCTCTGTTTATTCAAGTTTTTAATCCTTGAAATCCTTCTGATCTGAACATAATATAACATGCTATTTTGATCAATATGGATTTATGTAAGTTATTTTTTGTTTATATTCATGATATTTACATGGCTTGTGCTGTTTAAATAATTATAATAAAGTCTGCGCCAAAAAAAAATTATAATAAAATCTCTTTGATACAGGAATCTTTGAAGGAGGAGCCATATACAGTTGAAAACATTGAAAAAATTACTGGGGAAAAGCTTACCTCAATTTTGAGCAGTAATGCAGCTTATTTGGATGTTCTGAAAGTTGCTAAGCACTACAAGTTACATCAGGTATTTCTTATCCTCAATGTTGAGATCTTTATATTATCACTTTTCTTTTTTACTTTTAACAGTTTGCTTCAACGGGTTGGTGTTTAGTTGTCCAAGTTAATTATGGATTTTTATTATAACTGCCGCTTGGATATTGTTTGGTATCTAGAAGGCATCCATGTAACGCTTTTAAACATCTATGGTTTTCTTGTGGCTTGTATTGAATGGTGCCAATGATCATTTATTACTTTATGATTTCCTATCTTGTTACTACCATCGTGTGACATAATTTTGATACGTTTTGTTCCTAGAGAGCTGCCCATGTGTACTCAGAAGCCAAGAGGGTGCATGCTTTCAAGGACATTGTCTCATCTAATTTAAGGTATTGATAGGGTTCTAGGACCAAGTCTAAACAGTTAATTATTTATTTAATTAGTAATTATTTTGTTTATCCCACTATGTTAGTGGGGAGTCAGTTGAGTCAGTCCACTTTCTTTAGTTATGGGCATGTTTTCCAAAAATGTAGGAGAGTCATATGTAATTTTATATTTATTTATATCTCTAGCTTACCGATGGGAGAGGGGAGGAATTTACAGAGTAAAATTGAGATTCTCTTGGCTTCTTTTCATTCTCTTTCTGTGAGATTCTTGCTAAAAGAGAGATTAGAAGAGTGTTACCTAACAGTAAGTCTTTTGGATTTGGTTACAGCTTTATCTTTTCATGAATTTTCTTTGATTTTTGTATAATTCTTATGCAATGCATATTTCTGGGCTGAAAGTTTGATAAAATATTTGGCAGTCCATGGTGTAAAATGATCATGTCCGAACATTGAAGCATGTATTGATGTTCTAAAAACTATTGAATTGAATTCAATTTATTAGGTATCGTGCTATTTTTTGTTGACATGTAGATTTTGAAATCTTAACATTGCAAATTTTGCGAAAATTCTGCGTAGCTTTGGTAATTTACATTTAGATGAGGTCCTTCTCTCATGATGAAAACTGGATGATTGATCAAGACATTTTATTTCTTCATTTTATTAAAACCTCTTGATGATTCATCTCTTGTTCAAATTGCATTTCTTTTTTTTTAATACTTTTTAGAAGGCGCTATGTCAAATTTTTCTAACATTTACCCATGCTTCTCTTTCAGTGAGGATGAAACACTCAGAAAGCTTGGTGACCTTATGAATGAGAGCCATTATAGCTGCAGTGTATTATATGAATGCAGGTGTGTATTGTTTGATTGTTCTTTATTTACATACCTGAGTTGCTGCTCTTGCCCCTCCTACTTTGTTGATTTGACAAAAGTTTGTTTCTTATGCTTCTAGGGGGTATGATCTGTCATACAATTTTTTTTTTTCTTTACTCGATTTACTGTTAATTCTTTTGTCTCTGTTTGTTATGGCAATCAGCTGTCCGGAATTGGAAGAACTCGTAAACATCTGTCGCAAAAATGGCGCTCTTGGGGCGAGGCTTACCGGGGCTGGATGGGGTGGTTGTACTGTCTCTCTGGTGAAAGAGAGCCTTGTCCCACAATATATTCTAAACTTGAAGGTCTGATGATAATTCTTAGACAGTCTTATGAATTTTGAATTTTGATTATTGGGAATGAACATGTAGTTAATAATGCTGGATTTTTTTTTTTTATAATAAAGAGGGCAATGCCCAATAAAACTAGTTACACTAAAGGGAAAATTAATCCCAAACACTCAGAAGCCAGTCTGTTCCTTAATTGGAACGGGCAAGTAATATATAATAAAGACTTAGAGAGACTCATCTTTATCAGTGCATCTGCCATTTGATTCTGCTCTCTCGGAACATATTTTAATTGCATCTCTCCTAACCTACTCAACAGGTTCTTAATTTGTAGAATAAGTAGGTTTAATTGCACATCTGGGAATAATGCTGAATTTTGGACATGTATTGCAGGAACAATTTTTCCAGTCTAGGATTGACAAGGGGGTAATCAACAAGAATGAGCTTGGCCTTTATGTATTTGCTTCCAAACCTTCAAGTGGTGCAGCCATTTTCAAGTTATAAACTTTTTTCCACTTCTGTAGCTGAAACCATGTTAGATTTGGCCTTTTTTTTTTTAAATTCTCATATGCTTGTTGATAATCAATAATAAAAAATAAAGTCAAACCAGTAATAATAAATAATTTTGCCGACAGAGCAACATTGTTGTGTCTTTCTCATTTTGAGTTTAAATTTAAACTTTAGGGGCATGTTTAGTAGCATGGAAGTGGAAATGGGAAAGTGGAAAGTGGAAGTAGAAATTGAGTCAAGTATTTTCTTTATTTGGTATAATGGAAGTCATTTTTACTTCTAATATTTTAACCTATTTTAATTCAATAAAAAAAATTAGGAAATGAGATGGAAGAAGTGGAAATGAAATACTTTAGATTACTTTACTCTAAGTTACAAAATTTTTAGATAATTTTAACCCTTCCTAAGTTATAAAATAAATATTTTGAATTATTTTATTCAAATTATAAAAATATATATATTAATTTTATACTTATTTTTAATTTATCAAACAAATTTTTAAAGTTTATTTTTAACATAATTTTATTTCTATCCAAATATTTTCCATCACGATAAATGATTTTCTCAGTCAAATGTTAATAAGCATTCAAATGTTCAATCATTCTATCAACTCAAATTTTATAATTATACCATAATATGAAATATAAAATTATACTATTCATGAGCGCTTTTCTTACACCTTCCACTAGTTGAGTTCCTTTCATTCAATCATACAAATTTTGGACGATTGAAGTTTATTTTTTTTATTCGCAAAAAACATGTAGTTTCAAATTCAAAAAACATAAAAAAAAATTGAGTCCTTGATCTGAGATATTCTTGTACTATTTTGTTTTGTTACAAAATTTTTTAAAAGAAATTAAGTTTGTCCACAATTTAATTTTTTTTAATCGATACTAATATCGAACAAGGTGAGTCGTCAATTACTCTCAGATATAAATTTAAACACCTAAGGACTATGATATCTCCCCAAGTGTCGTGACTAAAATCATAATAAAATAATATTTCTCAATAATCAAATATATTCTAAATAATTATATATCTAATTTTTTTATCAATTGAAACTACGTGTATTCTTGTACTATAAATGTGCTCACGTGCCTTTTAAATTATTGGAGTACAGCCCCACGTGATCATCATGAAAATGGGCCTCAATAATTGGATTTTCAGCTTAAAGGATTATTCCGAGTCCCAAACGCATGTTATAAACTAAAAATAACTTCAAATTTGACATGATTTGTTTACACTTTACACCCATAATCGTAATTAACTTAAAAGATTAAAATCTATGATCCAATATGACTATTTATAATATATTTAATTTTTAGGATGTATTATTTTATTATAGTTCCAGTCACAATACTTGATAAGGTATTATAACTCTTAGGTGTCTAAATTTACGCTTGAGGGTAATAAACAGTTCGTCCTCCCTGATATTAGTATCGTTTAGGAGAAAATAAGACTTCATCCTCCAATTGAATTGTGGGTGAGTATAATCTTTCTCCCAAAATTATTATAATAAAAAAGAAATTAAAAGATTAAAATTGTAACAATAATTAATAGACACAATTTGCATATAATTGAGGAAAGTAAAAGAAGGATATGATTGCCAATTACAAAGTCACATCTATTGAAGATATTTGTAGATTTCTTCATTGATGTCACTTATTTCGCAGATGAACGAGATAGATATATTTGATTTGATGCTTTAATAGATATCATATATAGATAAAAAAAATCATATAAATTTAAGATATTTATTTGAAATTCTTTTCCATATTTATTTGTTTTTGGAGCACCCCACTCAGGCTTCCCACTCATACAATAAAGTATTTTATAAATATATAATGTTTTTTTATTTAAAAAACATATACTAATTTAAATTACATATTGTTTGTTTCATCTCTCTCATCTATCAATAGATATTAATGGTCACTTAGTTCATAATTAACGCTAAAAATAATTATTTTTTCCAAATTTTAATCCATGCAATTATGCAAATGGTCAATTCAATACTACTTTAGAACAATAGTATTAAATTAATAAAAAACAATTATTGGAAAATGGGAACACACATGTTAAATTAAATTCTACTTATTCTCCAATTCAAGACATATTTATATTTCTTATTTTACTTTCGAAAAACGAAATGATATTTATTGTAATGTTTTGATAAGCTGAGTAAAACACTAATTTTTTTTAAAATATTTTTTTACACGTGACTATAAATTAATAAATAAAAACATTCATTTTTAAATAATAATAACAATAATATACTATTGTCAAATAGGAGTATAATATATAGTAAAAGGTATGTTTACCTAACCCTCTCTAAAACCTTTCTTTTTAGGCCACACAGGCACAAACCCTCCCTAAAAGCTGAAAGTCAAAATAGATTGATTAAAAATGTAAAAATCTAAATGAGGGTGAAATTATAAAAACAAAAAAGATTAAATTGAGGGCCACTGAACACAATGTGCCAAGCTGGCAACTATCGGCGAGGCATTTCTTCAACCCTTGGCGTCCTCGCGATTCCATGGTACCCAACACGGCACACCAGGCAATGTTATGGTTATGGTTTTAAAATATGGCGTTTTGATTTGAAAGAATCAAAGTGATCTCCCTGGGAAACAGAGCAAGTTCGGTGCTTTCCCGGTAATTTCCTTTACCCGTCTTGTTCGTTTATAATTTCTGGCTTTCCTTACCTCTGGAATTTTAACTCTTCCATTCCTGGCCCATTATCTGATCTGGGGATCTTTCCTTTCTTCTCTTGAAGGTTTTTTTTTTACCTTTCTTCGTGTTCAGGTTTGTTTGTTTGTTTGTTGTTTGTTGTTATTATGATGTCGGACCCTAGTCTCATGATGTTGGGTTCTGGGATTTTTGTGGGTCTTGAATCTTTTGATTTATGTGGGATTTATTGGTTTTTGGCGAAATGTAACTTCATATGACATTTTGTTTCTGCTACATTTTGTGGGGTTGATCGATTGAATATTTTTCTTGTCATCCCCTCCTCTGGGGTAAGGTCTCATATGCACTTTGGTGCTTTTGCTAGGGCCATGCACGTTTTTCTTAACCTTTTCTGTAATTGTAGTTTGTGAATGATGCTTTTTAGCTTGCAGTTTCTTGATTTTCAATGTAACCGGTTGTATTTTGACCTTGTAATGCAGAATCCGTTCATCCTGGGGATTGCATTTGAATAGTTGGAAATCTGATATTTTGACAGAAGGGCTTCAAAATTAAGAATTGAGCAGCTTGCAGTTAACATTGAGAATTTTCCATACGTATATATATTTTGAAACGTGATCAGTTTGAAGTTTTCTGGATTCCCAGTTTTGGTCGTGTGGAGAACAGAGAAGGTATTTCTTGATGATTTTTGGTCATTGTTGGTCCTTACCATATAATTTATGTCCGAGAAGCTGTTAGGGGCTGCGTTTGGAAGAAATTTCTGGGCTCTTGTACTTTTGTATTGTGACAAGGGGGAGATAGATTATAGATTGGTTTAGGTTTGTGACATTGGGATGGGTCTCATAAATGCAGAAGATAAGGATGCTGAGTTTGATCTTGAACAAGGGTGGTCTGAAACTGAAGACAACTCAAAGAAAGAATCTAGTCGATGCGCTGCAAAACTAGAGAAGAAGACAATATTTGCAATGGTTTCTGGTGGGTTTGTTGGTACAAAGGAAGAAAAGCCGAGTTTGTATTGTAATGAGTCAAATTTAAGCAGCTTTTCCAAGGATGTGTCAAACAAGTTATTCTCTGTACAAGGCTGGGTTGACATGGAGAAAACCCCCGTAAAGGAGAAACGTAAGAAGGGCAGTAATAAAAAGGCACCCAAACCTCCAAGACCTCCACAAGCTCCATCACTGGATGCGTCTGATCATAAGCTAATCAGGGAGCTAACCGAACTTGCCATGTTGAAGCGCGCAAGAATAGAGCGCTTGAAAGCCTTAAAGAAGATGAGAACATCTAAATCATCATCTTCCAGCAGCAGTAGCAGCAGCTTACTTGCCACAGTTTTTACTATTGTCTTTTGCATCGTGATAATATTCCAAGGTAATGTTTTGTGATTGAAGTAAATATTTATCTTGCATACAGAATTGTATTGCTAATGCTGTGCAGTGAAAACTGGATTGTGATTAGGATTAGGCTTACACATGATATAACCATTGAAACTTACTCTTTGAAGTTTTAGCATTATAACCCAAATTTTCAGCATGAACCTATTTAGAATGCAAGATGGGAAATTAAGTTTTGGGAACAACGTTTTCCCAGTGACCTGGTAGCCTTTCATGCCATTTTTGAGGAAACTGTAGCTTTGCTGTCTCTTATGGTCAAAGAAATTTTCTTTGCAGGCATGTCATCTGGAACCAGTTCAGTGGCAAGCTTCCAGGGATCTCCTCTATCGACAGAAGGAGCGGGTTTCGGTCTTGTCTCAGCTCAATACCCCCTCCATCCATCAGCAAATTACCCCAATGCCCCCAGTTTAGAATCTCACAAGAAGTAAGTTGTAATGTAAAAAATTACACCCCTACTTCTTAACCTCTCCTCTGGCTGTAGATCTTTCAACTATGTTCATACAACAGAACAACACCGTGTTGCAGCCTTTTCATATCAATCTGGCTATTCCATGGTTCCTTTCAGTTTTGTAAAGCAGGTCACAAATTCGGATTGGCCGGAACAAACGAGAAGACGCACGGGTTAATGCATTTTTTTCCAGGAATAAGAATGGTGCAGTGTTTGGCCAATAAAAGAGGGTTTAGTGTTCTTATTCCTCTCACAGGAGCCCTTTGTTTTGTCTTGTCTGTTTACATAATAATTCTCTTTTTGTTATGAAACTGAGTATCAGATTCAGAACTTGGTGGGTAACTTACCCCTATATGTAAATTAATCAATGTTTATGGGATGAGTTTCATTACATAGCTGTACTTCTGGTAGTGTTCTTCATTGGCTAGCCCAATTCTTTTTTTCTTTTTGGCCTATTTGGCTAATGGCAACTTCATGTTGCTTAATTGTTTCAATGGTTGTAAGTTGCACAATATTCCCAAGTGTTGAAGGAAAATTTTCCTTTAGAATCTTCAGGAGCACATGACTATTCTTACTTATAAAAAATTGGGCGATCAAATCTATTATTTTACGATGCTTTTACATATCTATTTGTGATTGTTTTGACTTAGGGTGAATCATTGGGGTGAATGTATTAGTTAAAAAGTCAAGTTCTGTAGAAAATGACAAAGTTTATATTTTTCACTTGTCATTTGAATTTTTGGTCATTATATTCATTTTTTGGGATCAGATAATGATCTATCAATTTTAAATAATTGAATCTATATGAATTATCATCATTACATATCTTCTGTGGTTCATCTTGATTGCAATAGCACCCATTGATATTGAAGTAAAAAAAAGTAAAAGAAGTCGTATAAAGCATGTAAGGCAACAATGACTCTGCTATGCCAGCCACACAACAATCCCTTCAATGTTAAAATTCATGATTGATTCCCTTCTTAATTTCATTCCCTCCAGTGAAGAAGACACAAAAACCCTAAAAATGGTGGGTGAAGATTGGTAAAGATTTCATTATGATGTTTTTTTAGGTGCACCTATTCCATGCCCCGCTCATGTCTCATAGTCATTATGATTCTGTTTTTCTTTGCCTTTTTAAGACAGACCTAAAAACGTGGAGGTTGAAACTTAAAAGATGAATTCAAATTTAGCCATTTTTGTGTCATTTTTTAATGACATACATACATACATACATACATACATACATACATACATACATACATACATACATACATACATACATACATACATACATACATACATACATACATACATACATACATACATACATACATACATACATACATACATACATACATACATACATACATACATACATACATACATACATACATACATACATACATACATACATACATACATACATACATACATACATACATACATACATACAGTAATTGTAAACAGAAAAGCCCAATACAAAAAAGTCTTGGAAAGAATTGTCTCTAATAGACTTAAACAATGCTAGATAGTCATATTAAAAATATATATAAATATTAATATAAAGGTAAGATTTGAACTTCCCATACATTTATTTTTCTTGTCATTTTTCAATATATATAAATACATGAATTTAAATCTGATTTAATAAAGATTCCATTATCCATCCATAATCATTTCAACTAATTTTTTTTTAATAAATACAAAACCTACGGTACTATTAATTATTAAAGTATTGTCATCTACTAAGAACATGTTTGGTTTTGTGTTACAAACCACTTGCATCCAATAAAAACCACAATTTTGGTGTTTTCCTACATAAAATGGAGCACCCACCAAATTATAGGTTGTAACTTCTCTTCCGATTCTATTCTTAATATAAAAGTTAATTAATTTTTTTAATAGATTAAAAAAATTAAATACAAGACGAAATCTAACCATGTATAAAGAATTTATATTATATATTTTTTAATCTATTTAAATTAGTCAATTAACTCTTATATGAGTAATAATTAACTGATTTATTTAATTTTATTAATTTATCTAAAAAAATAATTAGATTTTATATTAGTGACTGGAGAGTTACTAACAAATAGCTTAGAAAGTTTTTCCCACTCTGAATTGTTTCTTTTATCTGGAAATTGTTTGATTTCTCTTATGGGAACTCATTTTCCAGGAAAATTTAACCTGGCTTGCAAGAAAACACAATAAAAGTTTTCTTTCAAGGGCCGAAATGTATGCCTTATTATCATTATTGCTCTCAATTTGCCTTCGAGATGGCCAATTTGGAGTCTTTTCTTGTAGAATATGTTGAGGAATAGTTAAAACATGTGATCTCACATGTGACACCTCCATCTGTCAACCATAAAAGAAAAATATTAAGGAAAAGTTGACCCACGAAGCTTCACCATCTCATAGGAATTCGACACCTGTAACATCTCTGCTCACGTTCACTCGCTGAAATAAGAAAATTCTAGATGCGTCTGGGACTAAATTTGTTTTTGTTGTTTTGTATATGGTAATTTAGTTATAGTCGTCTTCTTCCTCCTCAAATCCCACTCACATATATTCAACTATGGCCACTATCTCATCTTTCAATAACCACCAGAAGATTGAGAAATGGCAGAGAACAGAACATTTTGGATAGCTACTTGAGACAAACATAACAAACTTGCCCATGTCCTAAGTTTTTCAAGATTGACCCATTTCTTGAAGCTTTATATTAATAAACTAACCAAGTGGATTTGGCGAACAAATAATAAAAGATCACATTTTTAAACGTTTCTGGAGAACTGTAGTTGCTAATAATAATAATCGTTTATGACTAAAAATGCTGAAACAGGGGACATAGTACTCTGTTCAGAAAACTCAGAGAGTGACCGAACAATATCTGTTTCAAAGTACATAAATATATATAATTTTGTACAAACCCAATAAATATAACCATCCAAACTTTGAGTAGAGAGATGAAAAATACCAAAACCAAAAAAGGGGAAAAATAAAAATCAACCCTTGAGTAATAATTTCATTATAGCAGAAGCAACACCAACAAGCTTCTGCAGAATCCCATTTCTATCTTCCAAAAGGGACTTATTCTGAGCAGAGCCTGAGAATTTCTTGTCACAATTACTGATATCTTTGGCAGCATCAGAGACACAGTAACTGGCAAATCCAAATCTGCCTTTACTCACAGCATCAGCAGCTTGTGGGAGAGTGTACTTGACGATAGGTATATAAGACTCTGCACAGAAAGCTAAGGCTTGTTCTAATTGTTGATCTGAGGTTTGTTTGATGAGGCCTTCTATGTAATTCAGAGTGTCAGTTGCATTTGCCAGAAGGTTGTTCACCATTACAAGAGCAGCCCCTTTGAGATCAGGTTTTGGGGTGAGAGGATTTGAATGGAGGGTGGCGATGCAGAGGTCATAAAAAGGTGTCTTTCTGCATATCTGGTCTATGAAATCGCCATTGCTGGTTGTATTAAGGTCAGAGGATTGGTGGGTTGGTGTGAAGAGAAGAGAACCAAGAAGAAGAAGAAGTTGAAAGGAAGAAGAAGAAGAGAGTACAGAAGCTGAGCTGAAGCTTCTCATTCTTCTGTGTTGAGAGAGACAATGGAGGATGATGAAGAAGAACAAGAAGATAATGATGATGGAGGTTGGAGGATTGAGGGGGAATGTGTTCTGAGGCTGAGTGCTATTTATGGTTAGTTTGGTCGTTTGGTGTGTTAAAAATTGGGAAGTTTGTTTGTCGCTATTTGGAGAAAAAGGAAGAGGTGAAAATATTTGAAATTTGTTGTTTGGGATTTGAACACAAATTTAAAAAAAGAGATATCATATGAATGAACATGATTAAATTAAAACGTTTTAATGGGCAAGTCTAAGATATGGAAAGCGATGATGCAACTTGTGAAATAAAAATAATAATTGGAGCAATGCATGTGATCATAATGAAGTTTGAAGCTTTAATTGAAGTCTAATCATATGAGAGAGAGAGAGAGAGGGGTATTGAAATTTGCAGGTATTGAGGATACCATGGGCTGGAAAGAAGGAAAAGGAAGGAGTTTGTACACAAAGTTTAAGGTTTTGGGGAGCTTGGGGGTTGCCCTATGTATCACGGATGTCTCCTTGCTTCTCCTCCACTTTTGCTGTTTGTTCTGATCCCACCATTGATCCTAGGGTTCATTGGAGCCAGTGAAACGAGTCAGAGAAGGATGTAAAAATTAGGGGTAATTATGGGAAAATCATGCATTATAAATTCTATTCATGAGAAAGACTTGAGTAAGAATAACTTATACTAGGGATATGTATAAAGTCTATATTCGTGTAAAAAAAATTTTGTCCAGCTTAAAAAATATAGAGATAGACTAGATATCGAACTATAAAATATAACACGTTCTTTCTTTGAGTTGGGCATCAGATAGGAGCTGTCTTGTCTAACCATATCTATGCACACTCCTTCTTTTTCCTTTTTAATTTCTTCTAAATGCTATATTTGGAGGGAATAATATGATAGCTACTAGTAACTCAAGGATCATTTTATAAATATGAGTAGTAAACAGGTAAATTACATCCTTTAAAATTTATAACTAGATTAATTTTTTTTTATTTTGCTAACCATCATATAATTATATTATAAATTGTAATTGTTTCTTTTTTTAGATGCTTCATTCTTATCAACTTTAGAGAAATTGATACAAAGTTACAATTACAAACTATTTAAATTTTAAGACTTTTATGTATATATATATGTAATTGACTTAAGACTTTAATTATTATCTTTGTATTGCTTTATTTTTAGTAGATTATAAATATTATTTAATTCTTGAAGACATATAAATATGATATTATTTTATAAATTTATAATTATAAATTTTTATCCTACAATATAAATAGGACATCATCACTTAGGCATAGGAGCTCGACTTACCTAACCTGTCTATGTCATGCCCAAAATATTTTAGAACTTTACTAAATAGAGTTGAGCATCGAATTACAAAATGATCCCTATTTTTTCTTCAGATCAAGCACTAGGCAAGAGACTATCTTATCCAACTCTACGCATACTCCTAACTGATAGCATACAAAATTTGGAAGTCTTGATGTAAACAAGGCATTTAAAATGTAAATGTAACTTCTAAATGCTAATGGGTGGTGTGACTTGATGGTATGTAAATTCTCTATAAGAGGTTATGATTTGATTATATCTGTAATTTCTTACTGTTAGCACATGTACGAGAAGAAAAATGTAACTCCAGTTTACAATCCATTTTTCAGAATTTTTTTAGCAATATTTCCTTTTTATTGTTAATAAAAAATAACTTTTTATCTTTTTTTTCCCACGGGATTCTTCTATTCCCCATATTCGGTTTCTGTGCACACCGTTTTTTAAAAAAAAATAATTTTTTATTATTAAATTAATGTTAATTAAAAATTAATATAAAATCTCACACTCGCCAAGGACCAACAAATTGCAGTATTAAAAATAAAATAAAAAAGGTTGAGAGAGACAGAACAACATCAGCCAATGCAATAGGGAAAAGAGACGTGTGTTAGCTAATGATTTTAATTTTGTTTTGTTTACAAATTTACGTCCAGGGATTGAAAGTACTTAACATTATTTATAGAATGAAACCTAAAATTAAAATTTTAAAAAACTTTTTAATATAAATTTTAATTTAAAAATAAAATAAAATAAATAGTTATATTTATTTAAAGAGATTTTGAATCAAATTAAGATTTTGAATAAATTATTGAGACTAATTTTTAAAATAGTAAAAGAGTTTATAAACTATCCAATTACTATTTTATCCTTATTTTTTTTACACAATCTCTCTTCTCCACATTATCTCTCTCTACTCTCTCCCCTATCTCTTCTCTCCTATATCTCATATTTTCTCACTCTTATCTCTTCTTTACCCTCTCTCTTCAATCATATTTTTAATAAAATCATACTATTTTTAATAATTTTTTTTTATAAAAATTATTTTAATAATAACTATTGCCCCTAATCACTCGACTAACAAACAAGATTACCACTCTGTCCCAAAAAACGAAATAATAATAACATGATCGCCGACTCATCAGTACGGTCCCAAGTGTAAATAAGTACCAATTGGCATTTTAGCTAACATTTAAATTAATTTAGCCCAAAAAAATCCTTTCAATTATAAATTTCGTTCTATAAAACTTATTTTTTGTAATCAAGTCAAATAATTCTGATACCTCTCTTTTGGGTATGATAACATTTATATATAAAAATAAGGTTAAATTATTATAATTTCGCAAATTTTGGATCATCTATAAATAATCTCTAATTTTTTATATAACTATTTAACTTAGTTAATTTAAATATTGTCATGCCTAAATATGATAGTTCCTCTAAAAGCGTTTTATAAGCTACATGATTTTAAATTTAAGACCATATATTTAAATAGTTAAAAAAAATTTTACGTGCCTGTTGATAATAACTTATAATTTTTGAAAATTTATAGTGAAACTCTTTAATTCTTAAATCCATGCAAACAACTCTCATATAATGAGTTTTGTATATTATTTATCCATACATAACTTAAAATTTAGAGAGATTATTTTTATATCAATAAAATATTGGGGGTTTGTATATACACAAAACTAAAATTTTAAAAAAACGTATAATTAATAGTTAGGGTTTGTTATGAAGTTTTTAAGAGAGTTTAGCATAATTCAGTAAGGCAGGATAAAAAAATTACATGTCGACAATTTAAAAATACAAGTGTGAATCATGCAAGGGAACTCATTTAATGGTATGAAAATGTGTTGGTGGCCCCAGAAAATTCTGATTGTCTCTGCAAATTCTGGAGCTCAGGTTGGCATTCCATCATTGCATTATTGTTCAGTAGATCCTTTCTCAATGATAGACCAACGAGGAAGGAAGAAGACAAAGCCTTTTTTTTTTTTTTTACTTTGCAAATAATGAGATTTCATTTACATCAAATCTCATTAAAGTAATCTAATCAAATACAACATGAACCTTTGTTTTTGTGTGTGTGTGTTTTTTAATTATTAAAAGAATCTTGGATTTTGTTTTTTGGGCTATTGGACTAGTTTGAGTGCAATTTTTAAGATCTTGCTTATTGGTTATCAGTCATCTTTTAGTTCCAAGATCCAACCGTTTAGATTATAGTGCTGAAGAAAATAACACCAATTGTTCTTACCCAAAAAAAACATGACAAAATACTAACCAATATTATCTTAATTCTTTAATATAATAATTAGTTAACTTTTTTAATAGATTAAAAAAGTAAAATAAATTAATAATTAATATAAAAAATTAGATAATTAATTTAAATAAATTAAAAAATATATAATTTAAATTTATTTTATAGATTGGATTTTATAATAATAAATTAATTTATTTGGTTACCTCGACTATAAAAAAAATCAATTAACTTCTATTGTATCAAAGAATGAAGGGGGTGAGAAATAACCCTGCATGCAAACCAACCACTTTGTTTTTCATTTTAAAGTTATATTAGAAAATAGTACTCGCAAACTGGTATTTCTTTTTCGAAATTTCTTTAATATGTTTTAATATATAAAAATTGAAACTATCAATTTCACGTCAAAACTTATTTAAACTGATAAGGAGGTAAATGGCAAGAGGTTCTCGCCACGCAAATGGACAATTTAAAGAGTCTAAAATTTATTATCATGTCACCTATAAAGAGAAAGTAGTATTTTCTGAGAACATGAAGGTAATTTTTAATATGTAAAAATTAAAAAAATAACATACATCATACGTGCCATATATATATGTTACTATTTTTTGTTTGCTTTCAATAGGTGAATATATTTTTCCTACGAAATTTTTATTGTTTATTCTAGAACAATGTATTTGCCCCCAAAACTTGAAAAAAGACAAGCCAGTCTAGCCGGTGGGGGTATTTTGTCTGTTCATCCTTACCAATTTGGCCCCATACATTAATTGAATTTGAACAAGACATGTTCATGCTCTACTGTGAAAACGAGAAAAACAGAGGAAAACGACCCACCAATAACCCATTTCCATCAACAAAAGCACAAACCTTGCTCAGTGATTGTGCCTCTTACCATTAACTGAACTCAAATCATAAACTAATACCACTTTTAGAGAAACCCCAGTTGGGGAAAATCAACTCATTAACAGAGAAATAAAATCTAAAGCAAGTTTCTGACAATAGCTGCAGTAACTTGAGCAATATCATGCAGAGCACTGTTTTCTTGTGTGAGTGGCGATTTCCCAGAAGAGAAACCACTTTCACAAGAACTGGCCTCTAAGGCTGCATCATTAGCCCCATCTTCTGCAAATTTAGGATCCCCTTTTTGCAGAGCTGCAATGGCTTCAGGAACATCAGCTTCTAGAACTGCTCTGTATTCCTCTGCACAAGAAGTCAGGGCTTGTTTCTCAGTATCACTTAGCCTTCTTCGCTGAAGTTGTTGGTGGATTTTGGTCAGAGCTTGCTTGGATTTGGCTTTCATGGCTTCGACCATGATGAGAGCTAGGCCTGAGATGTCAGCATCGGAGCTTCGAGGGTCTGATTTGAGGTATTGGAGACAGAGGGCTTGGTTTGGAGTGTGCTCGCAGGTTTGCTGTATGAGGTTGGCATCGTTGAGAGATGAAGTTGCAGAAACAATGAAGAAGATGAAGAAGAAGAGAAAAAGAGGTGGGAGCTTGAAGTTGGTCATTTTCGTTTTGGTTGAGAAATTGGTATTATGTGAAACTGTATTGAGAATTGAAAGATGACGAATTCAGTGGGTTTTATTTATGAAGAGCGAGAGGGTGGCGTGCAAGGAAGGGACGCGTTATCGGGGGCTGTTTTTTGTGGGTTTCAGTGCTGAATTTAGGCAAAAAGGAAGGAGTTAGAGATCAAAAGAATTATCTGGAGATTATTCAATTATTAGTTGCCACAAACACGCTTTTTTTGTTCTTTCTTATTAATAATGATATTCATATTTCATTTGGGTTTGTTAAAATTGAGGAAATGAAAAAAAAAATTAAGGGGATTGAACCCGACGTGAATCGAACACGCAACCTTCTGATCTGGAGTCAGACGCGCTACCATTGCGCCACGGATCCACGGTTGTCAGTTTCCTGTTATGTTTCTTAATATAAAGAACTTATAGGTGACTGCTAAAGCCTAGAGATTTTACCACAGGGTTCAATTTGTGTATTATTCAATTTAACTGAGTTTAGTATTTTTGGAAAAAAAATAATCACTTAATAGTTTTCAATTAAAGCTCAAAATGTAAAAAAAAAAAATTCTTATGCAGTGCGCTCCCCCACCCCCCAAACACAACCAAAACAAAAATGATTGTTCAAATAATAAGAACTTCATTAATTAGAAGGGTTGATGAAGAAGACATCTCGGGTCAACATGTCCGCGGACTTAGCCATATCATGTTTCCCACGATAATGCCATTTTCTTCAACTTAGCTATACGCAATTATTGGAGTTGAGCTCAAATTGATCAATAATGTGGAGATTTATGAGTTGAGATCACATTAATTAGATACCTTTTTGTACCACTTTTTTTTATAAAAAAATTTAGATGAATTCGGTACCAGTCTCCTACCAAGGTCAAGACTCAGAGAGCACTTACAAAGAATTTATGAGATCAACTATCAAATAAATCCTCATAATAGTAGCAAGAATCAAACTCGTATTTATATAAAATATAAGTCTGTTTCTTACTATGGTGCTAATTTTTATTAGCTTATGCCACTTTTTTATACGAGTGATTGATCATTGACTACAAATAGCCCAATGCAGGGCGTCCGACTGAGAGGGGAGTGCCTTTGATTGGTATGTATACATATTTTTAAGCAAAAGTGTATCTAATCCTCTAATTATATATATATATATATATATATATATATATATATATATATGTTTTCAATTTTTTTTGGGTCCAAACTATAAGTTTTCAATTTGACCCTTAATTTTATAAAAAAACATCTTCTAAACACATGATATATAAAATATAAGATGTTGTTGGGAAAAGAGGATAATACCTCTTAATTGTATTAATTTCCCTCACTTAACATGGTGGAGGAATACCATGGTTATATTACAATCACAAATAAAAACACTAACATGAGACTAGAAAATCCGATTACATAGACTCCAAAACTATAACCTATCTTGATCAGAGTGGTTGAAGCGATAAAAAGAAGGCCACCTGCAAAAGTTTTTATTAGACAAGAATGGTGAATGACATATAAACATAGGGGCTTAATTAAATAATCAAATTAACAAGTAACTAGATGAAGAAGCAAATAGGCACATAAACAATTAATCAAACACTTGAAAAGAAGCAAACCTTAATTCAAGCTAACCTTTTATAAGCGGCTCCAATTAAAAAGAGACATATTCGAGATACACTTTGTCAAACTTGCAAAAGTGCCTCTAATGCTGGTTTAAGTTTGATGGAATTTTCCATTGATCTACCATATGCCCAACTTAAAGTATTATATGTTTCAGAGGTGAGCACATTTAGTTGTAAAGTATGAAACTTTATGAACATGATTTCTGCAGCAATTACATATGTGAAGAAGAGTAAATAAATTCTTCAACATCCATAACATTAGTGTTCTGATCTTTTCTGACACTTGGTCCACAGCATGTAGACATATTCAATCGTGGAAAAAACTGTCTGTTCCAAATGTGGAGGTAAAATGCATGCTAATGTTTTTTCTCTTATGGCATCAAGTTTCCTAACTTCTGTCAAAGATGTCTATGTAACACAAGAAAAATATAAAACCAGCAGAATATGTTGCTGATTAATTTGGGAAGCAATGACAGAGACCAATTGGCCCTGTTTTGCTTCATTCCTCTTGGGCCATTTTTGGTTTTGCAAAAATTGTTTTAAGAATTTCAAATCTATGCTGACATTTCTTAAATTATGGGCAAAAAGGCAAGGAGTGTATGGAACCATAAGTGCTTTTGTACCAAAGCAGTTTTCACTTACATTATTTCCTTCAAGCATGTACTCAAGCACACAAATTTTACAGCTTATGTGAACATGTATTTTTGTTTGCAGCTACTTGGTTTTCAGGGACGAGTTCACTTGGCTGTCATCGCAGATTTTATATGTCAAAGACGTCCAAATGCCTCCTTAAATGCTCTAATTATGCACTTTTTTCAAACATTGCCTTTCGGCCCTGGCGTAAACCAGTAATGGTGTAAGAAGGAATATTCCCAAAAGTAACAGATGTTATAGAACATGATTCTTGATGCCTATATAGCTTCCATCTAGCCCTTATGAGTATTGCCATTCAAATATTACTGGAAGCGCATTCTATCGAATTAGGACTGAATCTCCACGATGACGTAATATGACTTACAGGAGTATGCCTTTCTTTTAAAAATAAAAATTAACATAGATATGCTTTTCGGCATCTTCCCTTGCTGCTTCATTAATAACTTTGTTCTGAAGCACTTAATCATAATGCTCCATATGTTGCAGTGCCTTTTTGATTTTTTTGGCTGACCAGATTTGAAGGTTGTTCTACTATTTTCTTTCAATAAACTGCACATATGCCATGAACTAAAAACATGTTTGCTTATAGATATGCCTTAAGTTTCATTTCTTCATTCGGTTGCATTGAAGGATCATTAGAACTCAGACTTCCATTAGGATGGTATTTTTGAGCATTTTCCATATTCAAAAGAATATTCATTATTTGCTAAGATTTACCTTTCTTCTCCTAAGAAAGATGATCTTGGTAAGATTGGGTTGGCCGGGTCAAGTCACGGCTTCGTGGTCTTCTTCTCATGATATTACTTGGACTATTGCTATTTAGTAAAATTACAGTTAGACCTTCAAAAATCAGAATATCATCACTTATGAAAATAGTCATGCAGTCCAGAGAATGGCATGAGTGGCCATTGCTTAGCAACAAGTATATGCTTATCTCACTATTTCAACAATTCATTTTTTGGTGTAACTTAGAGTTCTATTGATCACAAGTACACAGAATTTCTCATACCAAAGGAGAAAGATATGATGGAGACAATGTTAGTGACACTATCAGAAAAGTGGGGGTGCCTATTTCCTTTATTTACAGATTTTTTTTCAGCATAAAAATGAGTAGTAAGTAAAATGACCCTTTACAAATATGTCAAAATATTACATAAGCAGACTGTTTATGTCATAGAGCACAAGAACTTATCACTTGGATGTTCTCAATAGTGATGACAAGAAGGAATAATTGCTAACAATATCCTCTTTATATGTTATGCTCATTCTCTTTTGTGGATTTCACTTGTGCAGTAATAGGAAACCACAAGTTTTTGTGATCCCAGCCCAACAAAATATGTCGTTGCTGAGAACATTGTGCCTAATGTGTGGTGTTCTAGGGCTTAATAAATGGTAAGGATAATGTGGGGGAGATTTTAAAGATTGAAAGTAGAGGGAAAAAATTTTAAAATATTATTAATTCTTGAATGAATGAGAATACAAATATATTTTTATATAGGCAAAAATATAAGTTAATAGGCTAAACCTATCATAATCATAATATCTTATATTTATTCTTTTAAGATATGATAATTTAATATTTAAATCTGATCTTAAATAATATCCAAACTTAATTTCAGATAATTAATTAAATAACTAATAAAATATACTATTAATTAATAATTAATTCTAAAATAATACATTTCAACACTCCTCTCAAGCTGGATCTACAACTTGAATACTTGTGTTTCTCAACACTCTCCCTTAAACTGGGAGACAGCTTGGATGCGAGCAACATCATTATAGAAGAACCAGAACTTTGAATTCTTAAACCAGTAGTGACTATTGAACTAAAGTTGATTGGATCTTGAATCTGGATCTTAAGATAAAGTTGCGAACTTGACGAATAACATCATTATTGGATGCCTGACAAAAACATTTGCAAGAGAGGAACTTGATGAAGAATTATATGTATTATTCAAGAGCAATATGCTCATACAATCATGGTAACCCACTTGGATTTACACACTAATCTAACATCACTTGAGGGAAATGAACTAATCCCATAACTTATGAGATTTTGTGAGAAGAGACCCAAGTTGTCATCTTCTATCATAGAGCAACTTGCTCATACAATCATAGTAACTCACTTAGGTTTACACACTAATCTAACCTCACTTGAGGTAGATGAACTAATCCCATAACCTATGAGATTTTGTGGGAAGAGATTCAAGTTACTATCTTCCATTATAATTTACTTGGGTTTATACACTAATCTTCACTTGAAGACATGCCTTCTCTTCAGACTTGACATTTTTCTTCTTTTTCTTCTTCATCAAGACTTTAACTAGGATTTAATATTCCTACTTTGATACCATATGGAGATTTGAAGGATTGAAAGTAGAGGGAAAAATATCAAAATATTATTAATCCTTGAATGAATGAGAATACAAATAGACCTTTATATAGGCAAAAATATAAGTTAATAGGTTAAATTTATCATAATCCTAATATTTTAAATTTATTTTTTTGAAGATATGATAGTTTAATATTTAAATTTAATCCTAAATAATATTTAAATTTAATTTTAGATAATTAATTAAATAATTAATAAAATAGAATATTAATTAATAAGTAATTTTAAACTATTGGATCTCATAATTTAACTGATAAAATTCAATTGATTGATAGAGGAAGAGTTCATGAGTAATCTTCGCACATACTGTAATGTTTCTCCTCGGAAGATGGAATTGTTCCATTCTATTGTCTTCTGAGTTGCCCAAGAATGCTTTGTCTGATTCTGATGATGATGATGCAAAGCTTGCAAATACACGAAGAAGAAAACTGACATTGATAAGACAAGTAGGCACCCCAGAATAGTCACAACAGTATCTTCCACGTTAATAGTGGCAAGTTAAAGAGCTTAGATTACATGGGACAGATTCTGATTTATTCCATTTCTCAGATTCCTATATGTACTTGCAAGTCCTGCATTTTCACGCTTCAGTATTTGCATAGATTTTAGGGAATAGATGATACAAGTTTTTGTGAATAGGTCTCATTAGTCACAGAAGAAGAATGAACAGTATTGAAAGTCAATTTAAGATTTGCTTAGGCGAATATAGGGGTGGTAATTTAGGTTGGGCCCGCGGGACTAACCCGCCAGAAACTGGCGGGTTGAGTTGCAAAATTTGCAACCCATTTAGATGCGGGTCTTTTTGACCCGCACCCGCGGCGGGCTAACCCGCCGGGTTGGCGGGTTAGCCCGTTTTTTTTTTTTTACTTTTTTTTATTATTTATATTCTATATTTATACTTTACTAATTTGAGAATTTTAGCCAAACAAGGGACATTATATTTAATTTATATTAATTTTATCTCATTGAGTCATTTCTTTATATATATATTTATTTTATTTTATTATTATTTTCTTTGTGATAAATTTATCTATGAATGGTGACAAAGTTAACTAAATAAATATTTTGACAACTTTAAACATGATTCGAATCTAATTAATATTAAAATATATGATTTTTTTTTTAAAAAGTAGGCATATATATTAAAAAAATAAAAAAAAAATTATGAAAAAAAAAAAGTTGGCGGGTTCGGGTTGGGGTAATCCCAACCCGCCTAAAAGCGAGCCGGTTAAAACCGGCCCGCCTTTATCTCAACCCGCGGCGGGCTAACCCGTATCCGGCGGATTGACCCGCATTACCACCTCTAGGCGAATACATGATATGAAAAAAAAAAAAGTCCTTAGTAATAAAAACTCATTGTACCTTTCAAATGATTGTGAATATATAGCAGAAAAAGAACAATTTTATTCTATCTATTCCTTATGAGTACTAATTATTTATAAGTTGAGAAGCGCAACATTCTAATTATCTATTCAAGATTATTAACATCAATTTAACATATAAAGAGTATAGAAAAGAGTCACACTTATGAAGAGTACTAGTACTCCAATAAAATGATATCATACATTAAATTTTGAGTAATATTTCATGTTATCAAACTTATATGATAAAGACGTTGCATTTCATAATTTTTAAGTTATTAATTACATAATTTCAATTTCAAAATATAAAAATAATTAAAATTATGGAATAAATTTTGAGAGATAGATCACTACTCTAATTCAGATTAGTAGGGGGGAAATCACTCTCCTGAAGCGGTGAGGAAATCCCACACCTAATGTCGCTTAAGAGCAAACAGTCTTAATTATTAATCAAAATTAATTTACTAATATCAATTTAAAATTTAAAAACAGTATGGAACCCTGATTTCAATATATAACATATATAATAGAATGTTAAATTGAGTGATGCCTCGTGTTATAAAAAATTCAAGAAAAAAGTTACATTTCATAAACAAAGATTACATGACAGTTTAATGGTTTTCAATTAATGCACGAAACATTAAAATGATGAAAATTATAGCATATCTTACAACCCCAATGATAAGTAATAAGCACTTTATTACAGGTGGCCCATACATAAAAACGTAATTATATAGGTTCATGAAAGGGGGAAAAACAGAGAGAAAACAAAACAATTTTCTTCAATATGGATTTGCACAATCATTTGAAAGGTACAATGAGGTTTTATTCATAAGGATTTGAATCATGTATTCACCTAAAGCATATCCTGAATTGACTTTCAAGACTATTCATTCTTCTTCTATGACTAATGAGACCTATTCACAAGGGGCTTGGATCATCATCTATTCCCTAAAAGCTATGCAAATAGTGAAGCCAAATATACATGACTTGCACTATATACAGGAAATTGAGAAATGTAAAAAATTAGAATGTGTCGCATAGAATCTAAGCTCTCTGACTTGCCACTATTAGACGCCTTTGTTGGCGAAGTGATGTGGAAGACACCGCCATGAGTATCCTGGGAGACTTCTTGTCTTTATCAAGGTCAGTTATCTTCTTCCAGCATGTCTTTGTAGGTTTTGCAGTATCATTCATCATCACAGAGCATTCTGGGGCAGCTCAGAAGCCAATAGAATGGACAACTCCATCTTCCCAGGAGAAACATTACAGTATGTGCTAAGATTACTCATGAACTCTTCCTCTATCAATTGTATCTTGTCAGTTACATTATCCTTACCATTTATTAAGCCCCAATAGAAAACCACATTGGGCTCAATTTTCTCAGCATCCACATACTCTGTGGGGTTGGGATCACAAAAACCTTGGATTTCCTCCAACTGCATGAGTGAATCCACAATGAGGATAACATATCATGAGAATATCATTGGCAATAACTACCTCCTGTCATCACTATTGGGAATACCCAAGTTATAATAAGTGCTTATGATCTATTATATAGCAAGTGCATCTATGAAATATTTTGACATATTTCTAAGGGACACTTTAATTTCTAGTGATTTTTATACAAAAAAGAAAATCTGTAAAGAGAGAAATGGACATTCCAGTTTTTTGATAGTGCTACTAACATCAATCTCCATTATTCCTTGCTCCTCTAGTATAAGAAATTTTTTATCCTCAATAATCAATGGAAGTTTGCAGTTACACTAAAGATAAATTATTGAAATAGGCATACACTCATTGCTAAGCAACGACCACTCTTGTAACATTCAACTCCATAACCATTTTCATTAGTGATGATAGTCTAATTTCAAATGTCTAAATTGTAACTCAACTAGATAACATAATCCAAGCGAGGTTCATACCATGAGAAGAAGACCACGAAACCGTGACTTGACCCAGCCAACCCAATCTCCAAGATCATCTTTATTAGGAGAAGAGAGGTAAATCTTGGCAAATAGTGAATATTCTTTTGAATATGAAAAAGGCTCAGAAATACTATCCCAATGGAAGTCTGAGTTCAAAAGATCCTTCAAAGCAGACAAATAAAGAAATAGACATATTCATAAGCAATCAGTTTTCAATTCGTGACATATATGCAATTTATTGAAAGAAAACAGTAGAATATACTTCAATTGCAGTTGTCAAACAAAACCAGAAAGGCACAACATATGAAGCGATATGATTAAGTGCCTCTGAATAAAATTATTGACAAAGAAGATAAGATGACAACAAGCATATCAATGTTAATTTTTTTTGAAGAAAAACCATACCCATGTCATGTTACATCCTCGTAGAAACTCAGTTCTAATGCGATAGAAGGTGCTTCTAGTAATATTTGTATGGCAATACTCATAAGAACTAGATGGAAGCTGTATAGGCATCAAGGATTGTGTCTCTATAGCATTTGTTACTGTTGGAAATACTCCTTCTTGCACTATTACTGGTTTAGGCCAGGGCCAAAAGGCAAATGTTTGAAAAAAGTGCATAATTAGAGAATTCGAGGAGGCATCTGGATGTCTTCGACAAATAAAAGCTCCAAGGACAGCCAAATGAACTCCTCCCAAATAACCATGTAACTGTAAACAAGAATGTACTGTCACATAAGCTTTAAATGTTGTGTGCTTAAGTACATACTTGAAGCAAAGAATATAAGTGAATGCTACCCTAGTATGGATGCACTTACAGTTCCATACACTCCTCGCCTTTTTGCCCACAATTTAAGAAATCTCAGCATAGCTTGGAAAGTCTGAAAACAATTTTTGCACATATGAGAGGCAACAAAACCAAAATGAACTAAAGAGGAATGAAGCAAAACAGGACAGAGGTTTCAGTCCTTGTTTCCCAAATTAATCAACAAGACATTCTGCTAGTTTTTATATTTTGCAGTACAAAGATATATGTGACAAAAGTTCATAAACTTGATGTCATGAGAGAGAAAAAGAGTTGCATGCATTTTACCTCCACATTTGGAATAAGCTGAAGAATATGCTTATTTGCACGAACTCCAGACAGGCTTCTCCAGCTGGTACCATCAATATTCCTCATGAAGAATGGGTTTAATATGTCTACATGCTGTGGACCAAAGTCTCAGCAATCCCAATACATCCAGGAAATAAGGGTGAAGGAATTTATTAAACAAAGGCCGAAAAAAAAATAAAAACAATGTTGTGACGCAAAAACTAAACAACTAATTAAAGAGCCAATGACATATTTAGTAGAAAATAATGGGCATAAATATTCAATAATTTATTGACTCTTCACATATGTGATTGCTCCAAAAGTCGGGTTAACAAAGGTTCATACTTAACAAACGGCCAAAATAAAAAGTTAAATACTTAACAACTAAACACACTCACCTCTGGAACATATAATAATTTAAGTCGGGCATATGGTAGATCAATTGAAATACCATCAAACTTAAACCTCATTAAAGGCACTTTTGCACCCTTAACACATTGTATCTCAGATACTTCGGGCCTCTTTTTGAGCATGTCATGCAAACAAACAAAAAAGTCCTCCTGCATAAATCATAGGCCATGGAAATCAAGACCATTATTGCACTGCCAAATAGAAAATTATTGATAAATAGAAGAATACAAATACAATAGACTTACAGCCATTGAAGCAAAGAAAGGAGCAACACAGAGAGCATCGATATCAGAATCTGGACTGTGAACCTGAACATATGCAAAAGTTTAGAAGACAAAACAAGTTTTTTGACATTTCAAGAAGTTGTGGCAAATCACCAAAAAAAAAATGTTAGCTGAATATTAAAAAGTAAACATAGAGCCTTCAGCTTTAGCAGTCATTAATGACCCCCCCGCCCCCAACAAAAAGAAAAAAAAAAGGCTTAGATAGTCGAAAGACAAAGTAACAGTGCTTTAATAGGCAAGAGCTTAGACCAGACAAAGACAAAGCAGTTCATCATTTAATCGTGGGTCACAACTCATTTCATGTAATATAACTCCTCCAAACAAACAAAAAAAGAAAAAGAAAAAAGAAATATGAACAGTGTTTTATTCATCAAGGAACATCTAACAAAGCTAGAGTATCAATGGGTTTAGGGTCTAGGGTTGGGAGTTTGCTTACTTTATTTATGCCTATGTTCACTTTAAGTGAAAGCCTGTAGTTCAGTCAAGTGTCAATAAAAAAATTCACATGTCTAGCAAGCGACCATTTTATGAACACACACAAACGCACATACATGTAAATTTTTGCCAAGGAGCCCTTGAATCAGGTAAAGAACTTTAATAGTGAAAATGCAATATGATCAACCAAATTCAAAATGTTATATTTCCAAACTTCAACCACTGGACCAAGACATAAAATATAAATAGCAAACTAGCATCTTTGAAATTGTATGACACAAACTGAAATTGAGAGGACTTACTCCAAGGCCATAAGATCCATACGTCAATATGGTGGCTGAAGTGACAGAAATTTGGTGCCTGGGAAGTCCACGATTCTGTGCAACCTTCTTAATCCAAGATGAAACAATCTACAAAGTTATGTGCAACATCAAATAAACAGGTTTAGAAATGAGGTGATACAATAGAAGTGCAGGATTGGTAATTGACTGATAATATCGGCAAGATAGTATTACCAAAAAAAATATCATCAGATAGTACAACATAGAACATTTTAAAACAATTATTCCAATGCAAGCATATAAAAAAGGAAACAAATACAAGATCGAAAGTTATAAGGGAATCCTAACTTGAACCTCTGCATTCATCATGTGGCAGCTAGCAATCTTCACATAAGATATTCTGATCAAAATGTCCCTACTCTTTCACTAAAAGGAACAATAGTTGCATCTATCGTGCTGTGGAAAAATACCTCAAATACACTGACATCGATTACATCTTTAAGTGAAAGAGTGGGTTTATATAACTAGTAGCATTGCCCATGAATAATGCTTGCATCTTATATGAGTAACATATACTGCACAAGCCTTGTTGGAGTCGTTACAATGTTATCACAACACATCAACACCTTTCATAATTGGCACATAAATGGCACTGGAATTACAAAACAATCCTAAGTCTGTTAAGGGAATGATTGGAATTGTAAATTCATGATATTTCATCATGTAGAATCATGGATATGTTGTCAAACTATCAATACCAAAATCTTTCCTACATGTGAAAGAATCAAGAAAATATGATTTCACAGATATGGAAAAACAATGCATTTCCCTTTCTTTAACAGAGATTAGAATCATGAATTCATAATTTTATATGTTAGCTTTCACACCTAAGGTACGATACAACACACCATGGTGCAAAAAAGAAAGAAAGCATCTTCAAAAAAGATTGTCCAAGAAAGTGAGAACTATTTTTATCACAATTTCTCCGAGAGTGAAAAAGAACGGATGCGTAGATGTCATGTATCCATAGCGCTAATCAACTAAACAAGTACCCTAGACATAAAAGATTCTAATACGTCAAAACCACAATTAATTGGCCCAAAAATATGGGATTGTCACGGGCAAGACAAAACACAGTTCTATTTCCCAATCAGGACACTTTAAATGCCAAATATACTTTAGAAATATCAGAAAAAGAACGCAATATCTAACGCACAAAAGACATGACATTGTGGAAAAAGTAGAATGAGTAAAAGGAGGAGATCAAGTAAAATGCTATGTTGAGCAAGAAAACCTGTTTGAGCTTCTGAATGGCAACTTTCCTTCTTGACTCGTCTTTGGGCAACGGAACAAGTCCTTCATCGGCCATCAACTGCAAATTGAATTGAACCCAGAATCATAACGCCAGAAACTAAAAACACACAACCCCCAAGAAGCCACAAGAAAAGAGAATATTGAAACAAGAAAGAACTACAAGAAACACAAAACAAACAAAAATAGTTGCCTCCAAAAGAAATATTACCTGATGCAAAGACATTGATCTTTCCTCGTCTACCTTGATGAGGAGTGCTGGATTCAGAGGGCACAGTGCAGAAGCCGGTAAGGTTGGATTATGATGAACCAGCACCCCGGAGGGTGGCGGCGGCGGCACAGAAGGACCAGTCAACGAAAACGAATGACGAAGAAAGGGAATGTTGAGGTTCACATTTCCAGAATCATCGAACTGGTTATGCAAACTGGGAAGGAAAACGATGCCACTTTGAATCGGTTGGTGATAAGCATGCGCTTCCATACAAATAGCAAGCCCCACCAAAAGAAAAATATGGTCCGGGAGAAGACAAAATCAAGAAGATGCACAAAATAAAAACAAAATCGATTCCAATGGTCAGCGTTAGTTACTCCAGAATCCAAAAGCCGAAAGGATCATTAACTTAGTTGCTTTCCGTTATGATCCTCCCCGATAAAAATTCAAAAGCCACCCCGTATTCAGAACAGCTCTCGCCTTTCTTTATCTCTCTTTACGTAACTTCTTACTCAGACTTTCTCCTTTGTATCCCTCCAACTGCTCTGCTTTGCATGCTTTCTTCGAGCTTAAAATCTATGTCAGAGTTGGAAAATGGAAATACGTTTTGAGGCCACTGCGCTGTCTGCGCATTCTTGCGCCGCATCAGACACGTGCCTCTGTATATCGGTGCCAACTGTAAGGATCCAAAAGATTTGTTAGCTCTAGCGCCTGACCAGAATTTGTCACCCGCGCCACGTTATCCAATGGTCGGTCCGGTGCATTTGCCCGAATCTTGGATTTTCTTTTGGAAAATTAGATTTGTTTTTTTTTTTACCTGATTGGAAGATTAGATTCAGTTGCGGTAATTTTGACTCACCGATTTTAACATTACCAAAATTAATTTTCTGAATTTTAAATTATAACTCAGCAATAGGTGGATAAAGAGAATCATGGATAGTTCTGATGCTTGCCCTTTTTTTTTTTTTGGGTTAAATGGGCTTCTTTTTTTTTTCACCTAAATCTTTTAAAAGAATTAGGCTTATATACGAGTCAATAGGGTAAAGTCTCTCTTCCTTTTAGACGATACTAATGATAGATAAAACGAATTATATATTACCCTTAAGCGTAAACTTAAGCACTAAGAGTTAGGATACATTCTTAAATACTGTAACTAAAATTATAATAAAATAATACTTCATAAAAATTAAATATACTCTAAATAGTCATATATTTTATATTTTTACTAGTTAAAATTAGCTAGGATAGCAGGCTTCTTTTGTTTTTGTTTCCCTGTTTTATTTTGCCTTATTTTGAAGGTTCTAGCTTGTTAGCTCTATGGCTCAAGGCCCGTCTGTTCACAAAAGAAAGATTCTGTGAAGGTTATGATTCTCTTTTTTCTTTTCCTTTCTTTAAAAAAATTAACTAAATTCACCACCCGAATGTTAATACTATTTTGGTAATTTAGTACACATAATGGCAAAGCTTTTTAGATTTAATTAACATTTTTGGGGGTAATTAATTGGTTGGAAAGAGTTATCCAATAAGCGTTTAGTTGGAGAATTTGTGTGGTTGGAATGTTCAAACAACCTAGAAAGTGGCCAGAATTTTTTTTTTAACAAAAAAGACATATTTCTTTCACTAAAATCAAAACACATCTTCAAAATTTAGAAAGCCCTAACAAAAAATTTACAAAATTTCTTACTAAAAAAATCCTCATAATAATAATAAAAATTAAATTTATATTTTTATGAGATATAAATTTATTTTTTATTATCTATTCTAACTCTAATCGGCACATATGGTAAGAATCTAAATTAAAAATTACAACGCAACATTTTCTTGTACTCATTAATTTAAAACAGCCCAAAATGCAAAGAGAGGCCCAACTCGATGATCGTTAGTTTGGGTTTGACCCTTAAGCAGTTATGATTTCACCAAATCACGCTTTCGCTCCCATCCTAACTAATCCAACGAAATCCTAATCTCTCACTCAAACCTTGTGATCTATCTACGAGTACTTAATTACGTCTTCCACATGGCAAAGAATGGACATGACGCTTAAAGTATAATCCATCTTTTAAAAATATTATTTATTATAATTTTAAAAAATATTTTAACTTTTATATACTTAAATTTATACTCGATAATAATAAATAATTTGTCATCCTCAACATTAACATTTATAAAAATTTTACTCTAATTTTAGATTAAAGTGAACCCGTCACTTTTCAATAAATTTTATACCCACGAACAAAAATTACGTCTTCTACACAGTTGGGACATAAATATGTATGTTTTTGTTTCTTGCCAATCAAATATGTCACGCAACATGGCCAATGTTTTATTACAATTCGGGCATGGTTCTTCAAATATTCCTAAATATTTTTCTGAAATTTTGTCAGAGTTGAAAAGTATGGATATTTTACCTTTTTAAAAAACAAATAAGTTTGTGTGTGTGTGTTGTTGTTGTTGGGGTTCGGATAAGAAATTATGAGTTTTCTATCCAGATGAAAGAGCCTCCTGGAAAATATCATCAAAGTGATCTCAAGTTGGAAAATTAAGAAACGCTAACTGGCATAGTTCGTTGATTCGAAAGAATCGCAATAAATCGATGATTTGGAATAACAGTTAGGAAGGAAATCCCAAAATACTGTCCGAAAGAAACGCCGCAACCTAATGTTTCAATCTCCAACTCAAGAACGATCGGAAATATGCCGGAAAATAGGTCAACAGCTTGAGGACAAACGAAGCAAATCTATAGCTATTTTGAAACTACATGTAAAAATAATGGAGAAAGAAAGAACAAAAAGAAGGTGAATCAGAGAGTGCAGCCACAGAAGAGGAAGAAGTAGCAAAGCATGGAGAGCAAGGCCAGAGACTCCAATACCGTCACGAAAGCCCAGGTGACGTCGTCCACTATGGAGAAATCGAAATTCAGCCTCCGTAGACTCTCCAGGCTCCAATCGCTCGTCCACCGGAACACCGACGACGGCAGAGAAAAATCGAACTCTGGCCATCGGAAGACCTCCCCGTACCACCACCTCCACCTCGAGCACATGTTGCCGGAGCAATTAATCGGAGCTGTTTGGTACTTTTTTATTTGTTCTATTTTGGGAATTTATTTGGCCTTTTTTATCATTTATAGATACCTTTCCCAGATAAATGAAGGAGATGTGAGATGGTTCAGCATGTATAGACGTGCAGGTGTGGGGTTGTTGGCGCGTGATATTTTATCTCATTGATTTTTTTTTCTTACCATAGTTATTATCCCTTCGATTTTCTTTTTCCAGTTTTATCCATGGTTACGTTTCTAGAGATAATTACTTCGTCTATATTATTATTGTAATATAAAATGTGTAACAATTAATATTCATATTATACATATATATATTATCACGAGTTCGTCTTACTTTTTTTTTATTTAGTATCCTACGAATTTTTGTCCGTTTCAATAAATAAATTTTTTAATATTTAAATTTATATTATTATTTTTATATGATGAAACTTTTTATCATATCACTAAAGACTTGTTGATTTTTTTGTATATATTACTAAACATAGAAAATATAGTTATTATTAAATAGATGTGTAGTAAAATAAAAAATTAACTTGTTACACAATCAAATACAATCATATTTGTAAAGGAACTCATTTTTATGTTGACAAATTAGTTCGCTATATTCATTCAAGCTAATATGTGTAATGAATGAATGTGTTGCGTATAGTTTCTAGTTTGTTCTTGGATATGGATTGATGCCATGACTACTTTCATTTTTCTGTTGAAAAGAACTAGGGAAAATAAATTAATTAAATGGGGACATATGGCAGCGTTTGGTTTCAAGCGCTAGGGAGTGTCGGTGACAAAATTTGAAGGAAAACTGGTTTTGAAGGAGACATTATTGTGGTGTGAAAGGTGAATATTGAGGTGGCATTGTGGGCCATGCAAAAATGGGAGAAAGCAGCTTCTTACCTATTCCCTCCTTATGTCTCTCCTGTAAAGTGGTCTCGTTTTTAGATCATTCCTCTTCTATTTATTACTTTTTTTTAAAAAAAAATATGACTAATTAAAAAATTCATGTTTATGTTTATTTTTTCACATTTGTTTGTATGGGAGCAGATGTAGCTTCTGTGAGAGAGAAGAATCAATATAGCTATTACTAAAACTACTTTTGAAATGCCATCTAAACATAGGCCAGAGATTTCAAAATGGCTATTATTGTCTTTATTACAAGTTATTTGTTGAAGAAATATTTAATCATAAATATAAATCACTTATAATTGTTAATGACCTTTTTCAATTTTATCTCTCTTTAGAGACATAAAAATGATTTATAAATATATATATAGAGAGAGAGGGAATATTTTAATAAGGATAAACTTAAATAATTTTATCATGTTTAATATATTTTTAATATATAAAAAAAATTATAAATAATTTATAATAAAGATGAAAAGTAGCACTTGCTATCAACAAAAACAAAATCACCACCACACTAAATATTAATGAAGTGAATCATCGTATAAACATTTTCAATTTCTATATAATTATTACTTCTATCTTTAATGTAAATTTAATTTAATTAATTTAGATAAATTAAAAAAATTAGTTAAATTAAAAAATATTACAAAACATCCATACAAACACAATGACACAACTGTAACTCTAAGATACAGCTGGAACACGATCAATTGAATGGGAAATCTAGTATGACCAGTACTATATTTTTCACAACTTTATTATTATTCTTATCCTTTTAATCCGATTCAAGTTTTATAAATTAAAAGAAAACTGTTTTCCCATTAATAAATATTGACGAGCAAGAGTTATTAAAACAAGTTAAATCTAGTAATAAATATGAGGTTTTAAATTTAAATCTAATTTTAATATATTTATGTAGGCTTTTGTATAATTTGTATTAAATAAAAAAAGTATTACGTAAAAATGATTGAATATATAAAGAGCATTATTAACAAGATCATTTAATAAATCGATAAGTAAGAGTTTCTAAAATAACAAATTAAACTAATGTTTTAATAAGTTAATTTTGGATGTTGTTGACAAGTAGAGATGTAAATAGGTTAAGTTTAGCTTAAATAGGTTTAAGCCTCTAAATAATGGTGGGGGAATTTTTTAAAAGTAAGGATTTTTTATTTATTTTTATAATGCTATCAACAAGTATCCGAGATTTTTAACAAAATTTTCGGAATGTTTTGAATTTTATTTAGTGGTCTGATAATAAAATTCTCCAATTTTAATTTTAGAGTATTTTTCTCCCCACGCAACAGAAGAGAGTAAAGACGAGTGAATTGATTCGGCGGAAGGGAGCATTCTCAACGACTATCCAGAGTGGGGCATCACATTTATAGAGAGGAATAATAACTCGTCGGTGAGTGGTTCGAACTCGTTTCGGTTCATCTCACTTTCTCCCATTTCTTGCTCTCTTCTTCTCTCTCACTCAACAAAGTCACCATTGCTTCTCCGCAAATTCTTGTACTTCTCTGCTAGATCTGCTCTCGGATCTTGATCGCATTCATTGCTCCTTCGTTTTCTGCTCCAATTACCGTGATTGCAGTGGCCTGATTCTTCTTCCAATATGATTATCTCCAGTCCCGTGACTCCTGGTCAGGTACTTCTTCCTGCTTCTTCTTCTCTCAGATCTCGCACTATTTTGTTTTATTTTTTAATGCTGTATAATGAAATGTAGCGCAACTTTGAATTTCGATGTTTTTATGGTGAGGTTAGTGTAATGAACTAACCTGCTATCAGTCGCCTTTTTTGGTTTTCAACTTAGTTCTTTATTTACTGTTCTTGTCTAGTTCTTTATTTACTGTTCTTGTCTGCAGGTTTCGTGCCTGCTTGGAATTATTCCTGTCGTTGCCGCATGGATATATTCGGAGATATTGGAGTATCGGAAAAATTCATTCACTTCCAAAGTGTGAGTTTGATTGGTTATTCCACTCTAGTTGCTCGTGCGGGTGTAATAGTTATATTTTGCAGGGGAATGCATTGTATTATTATCTTGCATTTCCGAGCTGTCTGATAAATCAAGTAGGAAATATAAGCACTTGGCTTCCGTAGAATTGACAAGCGTATATTTTGAAGTATTTGATTCTCTAACAATGACTTCTGTTATGGATTATTACCTGTGGTGTTTGTGCAAACGGTTTCTTCTCTAGACAGAATTTCAGAATTTGAGATTTTTAATTTTATAATTGTGTGCTATGTTGTAGTTTTGTTCCAAATTATCTCAAACTTTAGCTGTTTTCGTTTGCCGGATGAGTTTAGAGAGAGGGAAAAAATTGGTAGATGATCATCCCAGAAGTGTTATTTTATTTGGTTCAATAAGGATAGATTTGGAAATTAAGCACTTATCACCATTATTAGTAATAAATTTGTTTTTATTGGATGGTACTAGTAGGACTTCGGATGTCAATTTGGTTGAAATGAGCAGTAATGCTGTTAAAGAAGAGGATACAGCAGCTTTATTAGAGGGGGGAGCCTTGCAGACAGCCTCTCCAAAAGCTCGAAGTTCCACATCACCAATATTTCGGTTTGTAAAAGAAGACCTTCTCCTCTTGCTTACTGTAATTCTGGCTCTATCTTTGCTTAATCTAAATCTTTATACTCTTGCACTCCTATTTATTTCTTCAGATTCCTTTTGATGGATGAAAGTTTTCTGATTGAAAACCGTTTGACCCTTCGAGCAATGTAAGTGGAATATGTGATTCTACATGTGCTTTGTTAGTTGGATCAAGATACTGACTTTTGTTTCATTTGCTCTTCTCTGTTCCAGGTCTGAATTTGGCCTCCTTTTGGTTTATTTTTATTTGTGTGATCGTACGGATGTGTTTAACTCATCAAAAAAGGTTAGTAAATTTTGATACTTCATCTTTATAATTCACTTATTATTTCTTAATGCTCTCCTTTTTTTTTTATCGGATGTGCTATTCAACATGTGCAAGTTGCAGCAAGTTTCCCGTGGCTTTTTAGCTGACACCTACCAAGACATTTTGCAATGTTCCAGTATAATTATGTTTTTATTTTGATTTATATTTCTAGTTTTGTCATACTTGTAGCCATCGCAGACACTCTTTTGTGGTTTTGTTTATTAGGTTGTCAAACAACCGTTAAAGATTGAAACCTTTATTTCACAATTTAATATTGAAATAACTGTTGTGAGGGGGAAAACCATGGTCATTAGAGTTTTTTATGATTTGTCACTTCAATTTTGCAAAACGAAGACAAAACAAGTTTCGGTGAAAAGTGGAAGTTAGTAAGGTAAGAGAGATTTTTCAGACAAATGAGTGGAATCGAGCATAAAATAAAGGAATATATATATAAAGAATAGATACAGGATAACAACATTATTTGTCGCATTAGTTCATGTTTATTCTGCCACTGTTGCAAGTTCCCAGCATTAGTGGCCATAGGCTAGCACAAGTTAGTACTCCAGCTCAACCTTGTTATATCTATGAATTCATTGTGATGACTCTGACATTTCATAATTGAGTATGATGTCTCTGTACATTTTCTTTTCGGTGCTTTGTATTTACACATGTTACAGATAAAATGTTCTCGTCTGGCATATTTTAAACTTCAGTACAAATTACTGATTGGCATGCCTCTGACATTTCATATCACTATTATCTTTTGCTCTGTTACATATTTAATGTATTATTATTGATATGATTTTTGGGGAAAACTGACAATTGTCTTTCTTGCAGAGTTACAACAAGGATCTTTTCTGGTTTCTCTATTCCCTCCTCATCATAGTTTCGGCAATGACTTCTTTTAAGATACATCATGACAAGTCTCCGTTCTCTGGAAAATCCATACTTTATTTGAATAGGCACCAGACTGAAGAATGGAAAGGCTGGATGCAGGTTGAACACTATTTGATGATGCCATATCTAAGAATTCTCCTATTATTCTGCAATTGGGGAATTACAATTTAAATTTGGTTTGGATCTTTCCATCAGATTTTTTATGACGCGCCTGTAAACTTGTTGATGTTTTGTTTTGATGCTGCTACCATTTGACATATGGTGCCTTTCCTGTGGTCTCATTCTTTCTGCTCACAGGTTTTGTTTTTAATGTACCATTACTTTGCTGCATCTGAGATCTATAATGCAATTCGTGTATTCATTGCTGCATATGTCTGGATGACTGGTTTTGGGAACTTCTCATATTATTATGTACGGAAAGATTTTAGTCTTGGAAGGTTTGCTCAGGTATGCCAATGTCTTGAACTGTAAGCATGCTTTTGAATATTTGGTAACCGGTCTGCTATGACTGTAAAGTCTTACTCACGCTGCTTTTTTGGTTGAGCAGATGATGTGGCGCCTTAATTTCTTGGTGGCGTTCTGCTGTATTGTCCTTAACAACAGTTATATGTTATATTACATCTGTCCTATGCATACTCTTTTCACTCTTATGGTTTATGGGGCACTTGGTATTCTGAACAAGTACAATGAGAATGGGTCAGTTATTGCAGCAAAAATCATTGCTTGCTTCTTGGTGGTGATACTAGTATGGGAGATACCTGGAGTATTTGAATGGGTCTGGAGCCCATTTTCTTTCCTGCTTGGTTAGTAACTTTTGTGGTGTTTAGCTTACATCTAAAAGCGCTGTGGTCTTTCTGACTGGGAGTCTGGGATTCCTTGCAGGTTATACTGATCCTAACCCAGCAAAATCTCACTTTCCTCGTTTACACGAATGGCATTTCCGCTCAGGGCTTGATCGCTACATCTGGATAATTGGAATGATCTATGCTTATTATCATCCAACTGTAAGTTCCTGATTCATGTTCTTCAAATAATTGAAAAAAACTCTGCAGATCACCTCCACCCTTTGTGATTGATTGATGAATATGAAGTAGGAACAATCTCTATCTTCTTTTTCTATTTTGTCTTGTCAGCTGAATTCCTTTATGAATGTCACAAAATTTGATAGGTTGAAAGATGGATGGAGAAATTGGAGGAAATGGAAATCAAGCGTAGAATATCAATCAAAGCTTTTGTTGTGATAATATCTTCACTGGTATTTTATTTTGATGGTTTTCTGATGTCATTTAAACGTTAAACCTTCAACTTTCTATATTCATTTGCAGCCCTGACCAATTGAATTAATTTCTAGGCTGGTTATTTATGGTTCGAGTATATATACAAGATGGACAAGCTTACCTACAACAAATATCATCCATATACCTCATGGATTCCTATAACGTATTTGTTTATTTCCATATTGTTCTTTTTGCTTTGCTGAGTTATTGAAGACATTTCTGGATATTCATGTATCATTTTTTTTAACAGCGTATACATATGCCTACGAAATGTTACTCAAAGTTTCCGTGGCTACACTTTGACCCTTTTTGCGTAAGTGGTCTTTATGTTAGTTCAGTTTTTATTCAACTCTCTCTCTCTCACTCACACACACTAACAGTTTCTCTCTCACATTTTGACATACATACATTTGTAATGAGAATTTATTGGTGGATGCTGTCAAATAATAATTGAACTAATTTGTGCTCTTGCTTAAGAATACTGATTTGTGAATTACTTTGCTGGTTCCTTTTCTTCTGCTAGATGGCTTGGAAAGGTCACATTGGAAACCTATATCTCCCAGATCCATATCTGGTTAAGGTATACATTTGTGCTCGTGTATTGTGTCCCACATGGTGTTTTCTTTGATATTACAAAAGGTGACACCAAATCTGTAAATGCCTCGTATAATTACCAGAAGTTGCATGTTAAATTTAGTTGAAGTTTACCCGTTTCAGGAATTATGTGAATGAGCTAACCAAAGAAAAAAAAGAATAGACATTATGTGAATGAGATTTTAAGCTTTTGGATGATTTCCATGCATGGAAGGGATTTTAGAATGCTTCTCAGTTTTTCAGTTTTAGAAAATTATTGTATGTATACGGACTAGGGCTGTTCACGGGACGGATCGGGACCGGGACAACCCCGTCCCGTGTCCCGTCCCGATACAGTACACGGGACGCAAAATGCGTCCCGTGTCCCGTCCCGTCCCGAATTTGTCCTAGTCCCGATGGGATCGGGACGAGTTTGGGATGGGACGGGAATTCCCGATTTTTTTTTTTAAATATTATAATAAAATTATCTCAATAAATTATTCCATATAAAATGCCATAACAACTTTCTCTAAATACCAACATTCTTCACTAATAGAAAATAATAATTTACCCATATAAGGAAAAATAATAATAAGAAGAAAGAATAAAAATATCAATATAAAAATATCTGTATAAGAATAAAAATATCTATATAAGAGTGAGAAAGATAGGATAATGTAATATTTTTAAAAAAAAAAAAAATATTTCGGGACGGGACGGGCTGAGACCCGTCCCGTCCCGTTCTTCCTTTTGTCCCGTCCCGGGAGTGTCCCGGCCCGGTCCCTTTCGGGACGGGACGGACCCGTTCCGAAATTACCGGGACCGGGTCGGGACACCCGGGACGGGACAACTTTGGGCACCCCTATGTATACCTAAAAAAATTTGGTTCTAGTTACTTAGTCATGATGCAAAGGGAGGAGACACCTTTCACATTCATTACATGTATATTAGTGGGTGACGAGGTGTTGATGCTTTCATGGTTTATTTATTTTTTGAGGAAACGTGGGTGCGTGTTTGTGCGTGTTGTTTTTATTTTACATTATTCATCAAATAAGTTCTCTTATACCATGTCTCTGATTGATTTCAGGTCTGGCGTTCCAGATGGTCAACCCAAATTATTGCTTTCTTTAATCCCAGACTACCCAATGTTGAATTTTATGCTCGTTTCTTCTATATACGTTGCAGTAAGTACATGATAATGGGAATGAGATATTCGAATTTTGTAAACAATGTTTCACTCTGATTTAACATTCTGTTTCCCCGCAGATTTCTTATAGGCTCTTTGAACTGACAAATACACTGAAAATGGCGTTTGTACCAAGCAAAGACGATAAACGTCTTGTATCCAACATAGTTACAGCTACAACAATCTCAGTTGTTTTATATTCCTTGTCCTTTGTCTTCCTGAGGTTACCTCAGATGTGGGTAAGTGTTAATGTGTAATTGCTCAAAACTCTTTTGGGCTGAGTCAGTTTTTAATCCTTATGTTACTATGCTAGTATAGTTGGTACATGTCTTAGAATGAAAATTTACGCGGAGTCAGTTTGAAAGTTAAATGACGCTAACAGTTTTACGTTATTGCATATTTCTGATAATGAAAAATTCACAGGTTTGAGAGTTGAAGCATGTATATTGCGGATTGCTCCAAGTATATGCCAGTTTCCTATGGACCGAGGGAAGAATTCTGCGCAACTTCTACAATTTGCTTGTCAAACCAAATTTTCAACGAAGGCCTGCCTTTGTGTTCATCCCATTATTCAGACTCCTCATACGTGAATCATTCTAATAGGATTGTAGCTGGATTCGAGAAAGTTGTATAGTTCGGGGTGGGTAGTGGATGGCGTATGCTTTCTCTTTTTTTTTTTTTGGTGGGGGGCTTTAAGCTAGATCGATTTATTTCAGATGAGTAAACGACATGTAAATACCTATATGCTTCATTTATAATCGATTGGATATGATCATCTTTGATAAAGAGGCTACCATCTTTACCCTGATGCGTTTAAGACTGCCCTGGCACGAATCGGTTTAAATTTTTCTAATTGGCAGCAAGTTTATTCTTGGAACACTCGAGCAATAAGCAAGCATATTGGAGGGGATTTTGGTTGAAATCTATGTTTGAATCGAAACCAAATCCAACAACAGAAGTGAAGAAACATCTACAATTCAGGAAATTCAAACATAATTAAGTAAAGACAGTTAATAGACACGAAAAGAATTGTTAATGACTCGCTCTTAAATCTTAATCTTTGTGCTAACGTAACTTAATTACAGTCCATTAGATCTACAAAATGCATACACGGTGGATACTGGAGACCACCTGGTAGCTGGGGTATGAAAACCCTATACATTGGCGAAGCAGTCAACTTTCTCAAGATGGAAAGTCGAGTGCTGGGTATCACTAAATCAAAAACAGGTACTTACCAAAAACACAAAAAATGGTTGATCTAACATATATTATAGTCAACCAATCCGAATCAAGTTCTAATATTTGCGCTTTTTGTGGATTAACTCTTTGAATATTTCAGCTTCCACGTCAACTAACTCATCCTCAAGGGGGTCTTCTCCATCTTGACGAATCAGGTTTTGCAATAAGCAGCATGCAATTATTATCTGGTTATACATATGAACTGCCTTGTAAAATGGTAGGTTCCTCAGAATTGCCCACCTCAGCTTTAACATACCAAAGCTTCTCTTTATTACATTAAGTGCTAAAGAATGCCGACTATTGAAGCACTCATGTAATATTCCAGGGTGTCTTTTACGGTATCTTTTGCCTCTATATGGTGCAAGGAAACCTTCGCAATTGGCAAACCAAGTATCAACCAAATAATATTGACCTGCCTCATGAAACCAAGAACATGGATACACTTAAGAACAAGGTCACACTCGCAAACAGATTAATACATAACCATGTTGAAACACTCACCGTGAGGAACTTTAAATCCATGCTTCCTACTAATTGCGTTGCACAAATCCCTCCTATTACTTGCAGATCCTTCCCATCCAGATAAGATAAAGGTAAACTGTCCATCTTGAGAGCTAGCCCCCAACACACTAGTAGTGATTTCTCCTTTTCTGTTACGATACCTACCTTGGTCAGCCAAAGGCACCTTCGCCTTGATATGAGCGCAATCCACAGCACCAAGACAATTCTGGAAGAAATAATACGAAGAGTTAGAATAATGTAGTAAGTTATTGATGAAAACATAACCATGAGTCACATTACCTTGAACCACTTCCATTTCTCATCTGTTGAATCCTCTGGCACAGGCTCGGGTTTCTTGATTAACTCATCATAAAGTTTTATTATAGCTTTGATTACCAAATAAAAATACCTACTAACATTTTCTCCAGATCTCCCAATATTGAACCGTATGACCCTATCCTTGACAGGATGAGCAAGTATATGCAAACAAATAGCTACTTGTACATCAACAGGCACATTATCATTAGGCTTTAATCCCCCTATATTATCAAGCGTTTGACAGAGCCGATCAAATGTTCTCCTATGCATTCTAAGCAGCTTAGAGCAAGTGACATCACTACTACAAACCAACTTCTTTAGGCGAGCGCTCCTTGTATAGAAGTTCATGGAAGTTGATGGGCTTAGACGACAGCTCAGGGAAGGCAAGGCATTGGTTAAACGACAGTTGGTGGAAGATGATGAGACATCACTTGAATGATGTCTCCTAATCCACAGAGCAACAACAACACACACACAGAAAAACCATCCATGCTTAGCAAGAACTGTCCTCAACCCACAAATCAACAAGCGAACAAACAATTCTCTCCTTGCGGGCTCCATCTCTGTGTAATCAGAATTTAACAAATTGAATATCAGCAAATCTTTGACAAAGATGAATAGAATATGTGGTAAATCTTTGACCTCCGCACTTCTTTGTTACTTGTTAATTTAGAAGGATAAGAGGAACAAGTAAGAGGAGGTGGAATTTATCATGTATTATTAGCCTTTCATCTTCCAATATGTTCCACATATTACTACCCGTAGCAACTTAAGCCAGAAAAAGAAGAATGCAGATAGCAGAAAACCCGAATAAAAGAAAGAATAGCAAAACCTGTTCGAAGAGCAAGTGTGTGTAAAGAAAATCCAGAACAAATCAAGGAGAGCAAATCAAAACTCGAACAAGGTTACTCACCAGCGACTGAGTCGACGATCTCCTCTTCCGGAGTCGGAAATGGTCTGGAGCGGCAGAGCGGCTTCCACTGTTTTATGATGGGTACAGGTCGTTCCGTATATATTGATCTAGGGCACGTCGAAAAGGGGCAAACTTGTCCCCAAAAGTAACATTCCCAGTGAAGTCTTCATGCTTCGTACCAAACATCTCGTAGTAGTGGCCAGGGGAACTCGGAGACGGACGTTCGGGGTTCTGCTTCGCCCGGGAGAATTGAGCGATTTGGCGGGAGAATGTCGTAAATGTAAATAATAAGAATGAGAATATTATTATTGTCTTTTTAAGAAGGGATTAAAAACTTAATCTACATGGTATACTACCGGTATTTCCCTACTTTAAGCCGGATCCCACGTTAAATGGAAAGAGTGCTGGCGATTGAATTGATTAGATAATAATTAAATAAAATTAATAAAAAAAAATTTTATGATAGTATATAATAATGTATGTAAGAAATAAAGTTATAATAACTCTAATTGTTAACCCATTAACATCACATTTGAAGTTCTGAATCAAATAAATAGTGTTTTTTTTAGAGAATAAATTTTTTTATTTTTTTTCTAGTTTTTCTTAAAAAGAATTAGTATATGAAGTACATAACCCATGCAATTTTCTAAACATTATTTTGATTATCGGCCTAATTTCTAGTCCTGGTTCAATGTTAACTCAACCATAAAAACAGTTTTATGGTTCGATGAGCTGATAAGCTGTCAGAAAGTCCTATTCAGTTTTTGACACATTTGATAGTATTATAAACGTGGGTAAACCAATAAATAGTTAGCTCACTGATACTAAGTTTAAATATTGTTTTTGATGTGAGGATATTATAGGTTGACAAATTTTTTTAACATAAAAACTCAAATGAGTTGGGTCCTTAGAGATTTACTAGAATTATAGTATATTTTTAAGTTTAAAAAAATATTTACAGGGATAATTATAGCTGTTAACAAAATTTTTAGCAATAGGATTTAAATTTACATTCTTATAAGACTAACATTTGTTGAATTTGGTGGGCAACTTTTAAATCTAAAGGCATGTTAGTAAGTTTCACAATCTAACTCCCTTCAATTTTTTGTCTAAAAAAAATGTGGGTGAAAAATTATATTATAAATAATAAAACAAATTATATATATGCATCACCGTTGCAGGTTGCTGATTGCTGATTGAATTTGAACCACATAATGAATCAGCCTTGCACGTCTCTAGCAAGCTAATCCTGACAATGACCTTTTTCTATTCCTTCAATTCTTTCGCATTAAATATGATGCCATGCGTATATAAACAAACAAAACACAAATTTCCAATATTACCTATTACGTGTCGGATTTGGAAAGAAAGAGAGAATAAAGCTCTTGAACCGAAAAGCATATTCTGCATCTTACAAATGAATTATAATCTCCATAAAGCATATTCTTTTCTGGCTACCACCCATCCTCTTAATGAGAGTATTCTAAGAGGTCCAACTTAAACAATAAACACTGTACAATTAATAATATTACATATCCATCAACAATAATCAATATATAATTACCGTTTGATCATCGTTTTCCACCATTCCTCCACCATGCTGCTTGCTTTGTTCTGAGATGCTTGTTCCTTATTGTCTGATGATTTGAAGAGAGACACAGGGAAGGACATGGACAAGCCAACCAGAGACTTGAACGTGATAACAGAACCTTCTCTGACATAAATCTCGATCAACGTGAACCAAACCAGGAAGTCCCTAGCTTTCACCCCTCTCAGATTCTTGATCTTGTTTGGCTCCAAGAATGCGCTAACCTCGGTGTCGAAGCATATGAGGATGTTGTCGAACCTGTGTTCCTTCTTCTCCCGAAGCTTCAGCCAAACAAAACCTATCTCCTTCACGAAGCCACATTCCTCGATGATATTGTTGTTCTCCTGCTCAAACGTCGTCGTCAAGAGCCCGCCTGGGAGACCCATCTCAGCCAGCAACAATGAGAACCTCTCTTTGCAAACTTGGCCTCCATAATAAACCTCAGCTTTCGCCTTCAGCTCTTGTGTTACTAAAGACATGGTTGTTTTTTTGGGCTCTTGAGATCTTCAGGGTGGTGGTGATAAACTGAAGAAAATGCAAGAAAAGATCGAAACTTTGAAACAATCCGTGTGGGTAATGATACTTATGGTGGGTGCTATACAAAAAGTTTTGGCTTTTGTCCAATATATACGGTGGTGGGGTCTTGTAATTAAGCTTAGAGAACATTCCTTTGTTTTAGGGATTTATATATTTTTTAGATAACTATATAACTGGGTGAGGTTCGAGTATTATTAAGTCTAGAGAATAACTCTCCCGAATGACTCAAACTCTCAAAGTCTCTTTCACTTGGACGCGCATGTCGGCGTATGTTTATTTTTTTTAAATGAATTAATTTTTTAAAAATACTATAATTATCATTTTTAATTCTCTCTTTTATTTATTATTATTGATAGAATATTTATAGAAATAATTTAAACAAATATTAATAAATATAAAAAATATATCTTATATTTATGATTAAGATTAATTTTTAAATTAAATATTATATTAAGGATATATATAATGGTAGAAGATAATCTTTTTTAACCACTTTTTAAAAGTGTATTGATATATTTTTTTTTAACTTTTTCACATTTTCCGTATGGTTCCTGCTTCATTGGACATCAATTAAGGCCCGTTTAGATTAGAGTTTATAAAAAAAAAATTTAGACAGCTTTTAGAAAAAAAATTCTGAAAAATAGCTTATAAAAAAAAGTAAGTTTAAAAAAATGAATATTTAGATAATTATTAGTAGAATAACTTTTGTAATTGATAAATTACTAAAAAATGTATGATTTTATTAAAAGTATGAGAGAGGAGAGAGAAGAAAAAAGAAAGAGGAGAGAGGAAAAGAGGAGAGAGGAGAGATAGTGAAAAAAATAGAAAAAATAAGAGAGAGGTAGATAGTAGAGATGAGAGAGGAGAGATGATTAAGAAAAAAGAAGAGAGATGAGAGATGAGGGAAGGTGTAAAAAAATAAAGGTAAAATAGTAATTGGGTAGTTTATAAGCTATTTACTGTTCCAAAAACTATTCTGACTAGCTTATTTAAAATTTTAATTTTAAACTATAATTTAATTTAAAAATTTATTAAATAATTATTACTGTTTATTTTAAAATTTTTTTATACTATACACGCACAAAACCGTCCGCTCAACTTGCGGTTTCCTAAAGCCACGTTTCAGGAGAGCACATTCCGTGCTCATCATCTTATTTGTAAAAGATTAAATTTAAATAGTCTAAATTTAATTTAATCTAATTTTATATTTTAAATACTTTTTATTTTAGTAAATATAAAATTTAAAATAAAGATAATTTTTTAACTGTTACTTCACGTAAAAATAAATTTATCATTTAAACAATTACAAATTAAACATTATAAATTTGGATTATTCATATTATTTTTTTGTTAAATATAGATAATAATCCTACTTAAAGTGTTGTCATATATTAAATATAAATATTTTTTTAGTGAGATTCAAATCTTAGATCAATGCTAACATTGTAAAAAATTAACTTTTTCTATTACACCAACAGTTTTTTTTTGTTACATATTACACCAACAGTTTTTTTTGTTGCCCACCCGATTTATTAGAATTTTACCCTAATTACATCCGAATCTGACCCGCATCGCGCACTTAGTTATGATGGGTGAGTCTCCTAACAGGAATTTTTTATATATGCCAAAGCTTAAACTCGAGATTTTATTTAAACAATATTGAGTCACTTACTACTCAGACTAATCCCAGTTGATTGTTCATAAATGTACGAGCACTGGATGTTAATAGCTGTGATGAGCAGTGGCACAAGTTTCAGCCCAATCCCTTTCAATTTGCTCGTGGCCTGTATCAAAAGTTTTATACTTTTGTATAAAAAAAAAGTTGTATACTTTACCTAAGCCCAAGAAACTATTCCAATGTTCACTCGGTCGTCTCGTCACATCATCATTCACATCAGTTGCTTATTTTTTTATACTAACAAAAAAAAATTATTTATTTAATTTTTTTACGAATATTGATATACATGATAAGAAACAAACTTATATTATATCTCGTAAATTTAATTTTCTCTTTGAGAGAGGGTTCTTTTGATATTCTTGTAAATACTCCTTGAATTCTTTATCCGTGCCTTATCTTATTGGGGCCCGATGCTAAATCCCCTAAATTTTGTTGTGTAACAAAAAAAAAAGTTGCTTAACTTTCGTCCACGGTCTGCGTATCTGAGGTGATCCTTCGATTCCTTTCTGTCTTGCTTTTTATCTTCAGTAATACTGTTCATATTTCCGCTTAAATTTCCATCCTCTCCGAGTCTGTCATAATTCTTCTCTTTGTTCTCTTGGGGTATTCTCGCTCCAAGCTGAATGCAACCGGTTCGATATGTTGTGAAAATGATGAATGAATTCGACTATCTCCTTTTAAATTGTTGAGAAGTGAAGGGAAAACGAAAACCCGTTCTGACTTTTCGTGCATATATACGATTTTCAGGCTGAATTCTTTCCGTCTCCATTTCTTCAGGTGGGGTTTCATCCGATGCCCATCCCTGAGTTTTGTCACGGTAAGAAAAACTCGTAAAGTTACAAGTTTTCGTTTTCGTTTCAAAATTCCAAATTTGTTTGCGCATTTTAGTTTTCAATCATGAATATGCGAAGGGATGGGGTTTTCCCAGAGGAAGTTGTTATTCAGATTCTTGCAAGGTTGCCCATCAAGTCCCTTTTTAGGAGCAAAACCGTCTGTAAACTTTGGAATAGATTGTCCTCGGACAAGTATTTCATTCAACTGTATAATGAAATATCTAGTAAGAACCCCATGATCCTTTTGGACATTTCAGACGCATCAGAGTCAAAATCTAGCTTGATCTGTGTTGATAAATTAAGGGGCGTCTCTGAACTTTCGCTGGCATTTCTGAATGATAGAGTTAAGGTTAGAGCATCCTGTTGTGGCTTATTATGTTGCTCCAGTATTCCTGATAAAGGTGTCTACTACGTTTGTAATCCAATGACTCGTGAGTTTAAGTTGCTGCCCAGGAGTAGGGAAAGGCCTGTGACTCGGTTTTATCCAGATGGTGAAGCAACACTGGTTGGTTTGGCCTGTGATTCGACCTATCAGAAGTTTAAAGTTGTCCTAGCAGGTTACCATCGCACCTTTGGTCATCGTTCAGATGGAAGTTTCATATGTTTAGTGTTTGATTCAGAGTTGAACAAGTGGAGAAAGTTCATTTCAATCCAAGATGATCATTTCTCCCATATGAATAAGAACCAAGTTGTTTTTGTCAATAATTCCCTGCATTGGCTGACTGTTAATTCAGCTTACATACTTGTGCTTGATCTAAGTTGTGACAAGTGGAGAAAGATGCAATTGCCATATGATGTGATTTATGGAATGGGACACAGAATATATCTCCTAGAGCTCAATGGCTGCCTGTCCATTATTCAGATTTCAGAAGCTTGGATTAACATATGGGTACTTAATGACTACTGGAAAGAAGAGTGGTCAATGGTGGACAAGGTGAGTCTCAGGTGTATCAGAGGGATGGTACCGGGAATCTTTCCAATAAGCCAGACAAGTGAATATATTCTCCTGGCAACTCATAAGCAGGTTCTGGTTTATCATCACAAGACCCGAATTTGGAAAGAGATGTACTCTGTGAAGTATAGCTCAACACTTCCATTATGGTTCTCCGCACATGCATACCGCAGTGCATTGTTCACATGCAACTGAGCTGTGCTTGGATTTGGTAACTTCTGTACATATTTCTAGTTGCAGTATATTGTAATCATTAAACAATTGTTATTTGTTACATGTTAACGAACTTGTATATTTCAGTACATGATGTCGATTGTAGAGTTGTTACATCTGCTTTGACTTGGATAAACCATTAAATAGCAGCTACATTGATATCTGAACATCAGCTTATTGGACTTCAACATTCTTTCTTCCATGTAGTAGAAGGAAGACGAGGTGAGAAATCCTCAATCATGTAAATACTGCAAAGATGGTTATTGTTATAATTTGTTCCTGGTTTTATATTGTAGGCTTTTATTTTGTGCCATGTCCATGGTATTAATGAGTTATAGTTTTCTTCTATTTTGCTGATGATCTTCCCAAGTTGAGGCAATGCAATCTAAAAAGCAATCTTCATTGGGTTATATCTTATGTGAATGTTGGGTTTGATTTCATCTGCAGCTTCTCTCCTTGATTTACATTTTTCCAGTCGCCTATCAGTCACTTTTCTGATTTTATCCCTTGGCAGCTATACGGATACTGCCACTCTCTCAATAGATTATTAGCAGAATAATTGAATCATAACTATCCACCAAATAGGATAAGGCTTTTTGTCGTTGTAATTGAATCATAACTATATATATGTTGTAACTATAGTTAGTTTATTCAGATTGATCAGCTTGTTGCATGAAAAATCATCACATCCGGCCTGTCAAGCATCTTTAGAGGACATTTTTATTCAAACGAGTCCTTAGGAAATATTTGACTCAACCCGGGACAGTAGTTCACCAGGACATTATCATTTAGATTATCTCATTCTTTGAAGTTCTTGTTAAATGCTCATTGGGGTTTATAGGCTAGCATGTGCATCACGAATCCAATTATAACTGTATGACGTGTTAACCAAAAATGCGGTTAATCATTCAGTCTAATAAGCTCAATCCAATCTTTAAGGATCTTCCACATGAATTATCCTTGAGATAATCTTCCTTTTCTTATGTGGCTGGAAGCTTGAATGGGTGTGTATTCAGGTGGTAAAAAACGACTCCATATTTCATAAGAGCATGGATTTGAATAATATTGTAAGGATTTTGTTGATGAGTAATCTGTAAACATGTTGTACTAGTGTTTGTTTTAAACTTTAGCCTGGGGTCTATTCAAATCTCAATAATTCTCATCCTGAACTTACCAATAAGAAAGAAATTCGAATGGGATCTTTCTTTTCTTCTTCTTCTGTTTTTGACATGAATGAGATCAGTTATAGGAGTGAAGGATCTTTCTTTATCTTTGTTCATGTTCGGTCTGGTTCTGGTATGTGATCAGTGATCACAGCCTTTCTTGGGAACTACAGTGTAATCTTCAAAAGCCAGAATCGGCCTCTATTTATTATGTGATTCTGTTGTCTGCAAGCTGCTGCTCATGCATCATATGGATGACTTTATACTGAATACTGTTTGTCGTGTGATCATTAACAAATGATCTGTATCTTTTCTATCAAAGTTAGTTAGGTTTTAGCATATCAACCAAATATACATATACATACTTAAAAAGAAAAAAGATTTACCACCTAACTTTCTCATTATCCAATATTCAGACCTTTTGACAAACTCGTGCCTCATGTCATCAAATGAAATTGGTTGACCATCAGAGTCTTTTTCTTTTCTTTTCTTTTTTTCCCCCTTAACAGAGTAATTTGGCAATCTAAATTTTACTATTATTTTTATTGACAAATTTAAAGCACTATGCAAGAAAAAAATTTAATAAATTATCATATTCGCAATCTCTTAATTTAAAAAATAATTTTAAACTAGTAAAAATGTTATTACATTGTTTTTTTTTATATTGTTGAGAAGAAAAATTAGAAGAGTTTCAGTGTATTTTAAGGGAATAGATTCATCAACTTGTTAGAATAAAATAAAGTACATGTGGTTGGAAATATTTCACCAAAACAACAATCAAGTTTATTGTTCATTGTTCCTTAATTTTTATAATTTTATCTTTTTAAAAAATTATTTGTTTTTGATAAAATTTGTTTTCTATTTTACTCTTTTTTAATTTAAATCCATTTTATATTTTTGTAAAAAATAAAAAATTGATGAAGTCATAGAAGTGACGAATTAGGTGCAAATTTAAATTGAAGTGACCCCTAGCTTTCGGCCATAAATATTCTTAATTAGAGACGTGATACAAGCATTAACCTCGTTTTTTTCTATTCCTTTTATTGCATTTCAGTTATGTTTAAAAATTAAAAGCTGAAACATTTGAAAATATCCCAATAAGTTTACGTCTTAAATGAGGAATGTATTTGATGTGCATGATATAATGAAATGAAAAATAGTATTAAAATAAAAAATATTTTTATAAATGAGGAATGTTGTCTTTAAATACAAAAAATAGCAAGAAGAAATATATGAATATAATACCAACAAGAGTTTTGTTGGATTAGTAAGAGTGTCTAACTAGTATCTATAAAGGTGAGTCCCAATAATATTAAATCACGGTGGGAGAGCTTGCCACTCAAATGGTCTCACAAATATTTGATATAAATTAATCGATTATTCGGATAATTAATAATATGGTATTATTTTTTTTACTATAAAAAGAAAATCTCCTTTTAAACTTCATATTAAATGATACCTAAAAATGCCATGTATGATTTTTTTTATTAAGGGTGATTCTCGTATCATTTTAACACACGTTCAATTCTCATTTGCGTCAAATTTTTAGAATTAAGAAATTTCAGAATAATACTATACATTTAACTAGGCTAAAATATAACCACTCCACATAAAAATATTAACTAAATATTCCACGTTTATTCGTTTTGGTTGGAATATTCATAAAAATATTTTCCCTAGCAATTTACGAACATGTTAAAATTAAAAAAAAAACTATGATGAGGTCAGCCTTCCACCTTGTCCGAGAGCATCGGCAGGGTTACTCTTCCGGGTTTGGAACACGAATACTGAGTGTGCCAAACAGTGCCTTGTTCCGCAGCATCTTTAGTCGTGGATGAGAGAGAGAGAGAAATAACTAAGTCCAGGGTCAAGAAACAGGCTTTGCCATTCTACAGCTTCGTGAGTGGCTCTCTCTCTCTGCAGCCTACGCTCGCAGCTTTTTTGGCGTTTTCCTCTTGTATAACTTCCCCATCCAATTCCCACAAGATGAAAATACGCCAAACCGCAATGATGTTTTGGGGTTTTTGGTACCCAACAATCTTCTGGTGTTAGGGATTTCCCTCTTTCTGTATTCCCTTTCTTCATTTTTCTCCACTGGGCGCCTTGTCTGTATCATCGGGCGGTAGCTTAAGGTATGTTCTTAATGATGATCTCCAGCTGCACGCTCTTCTTGCATGTAATATTTCATCACCTGGGTATTCTTTAACTTTATCGCAGCCTTCGTTTACATTTTTGTTGAGATATTCGCTGAATTTCATGTGGGGGCTGTATGAATGATAATGGGTTTTGCAACATCTAGGATCTTGGGGTTTTTCTTTTTAAATGCTCTAATTGGTTCTTGAGCATCAGTTTTCTTAGCGATGAAACTGGAAACTTTGGGCGCAAGCTATGGGCATTACAAGTTAAATAAGAGAGTTAAAACGTGTTCGTAACTGGCGTTTAGCACGGGACGACTTGAATTGCTGTCTGATAATGCTACTCACCAGCCTAAGATATAATTAAAGTTGCAATTGACCTCATATTTGTCAGATTCTTGTTGTGGATAATTTTGCATCCGCACACATGCATTCACATTGAGCACTAGTTTGCTTCGCCTATAGAAGCACTTTTTCTTATCTGTTCTAAGGTGAGTCACATATATGTAACATTATATTGCCATCATCGCTATATCTTTCATATTAAGTAAAAGTAATCCTACCTACCCACCTCAAATGGTCAAATTGATGTTAGGAGTTGTCTGGTACTCAAGTATGCTGTTATAAAGGAACTGCAATCAGTGAAGAGGCGTGGTGGCATTGGGGTTGAAATTTTCCATCAATAATATATTGACGATTAACTGTATATCTGTATAATCTGTTACGATTGGGTGAAAACTAGACTCATAAAATTGTTGTCATGTCCTTCATAAGTGAAATTCTTGAGTTGAGATACCTGCAATTACATACTGAAACTTTCTATTCTAAAGCTCCAGAAACCAGGGTTAATACAATTCTAGTGGCAAGCTTCTTCTGATGGAGTAAAAACTGGCATAATTTGAGATCTCCTTTGTACTGTTCCTCAATATCTTGATGATTTATGGCTCGGAAGGGCGATCAACAGAAGAATGGAATGGACCATCATGGTTTGAACCACAAAAAACCAGTTTCTGGGTCTGTGCTTTCAGATGTGAAAGGACATGCCAGAGGTGGCAAGGTGAAGGTCTTTCTTGGAGAAGAGCTCCCAAATAGAAACCATAGTAGTAGCCTTTCACAGGATGCCAAAGAAACTACTCGTGGAGATGGTAATAACAATGCGCAAAACTGTGAGAAATTTTCAAAGAAAGAGAAGCAAGGAACATTTAATATGCATGACCCGGTGGAACCATCTTCTTTCAGGAGTAATTCAGGAAAAGGCAGTCAGAATATGAAAATTCCTATACAACCAGAAAATGGGGCATTACCTAGAAGTAATCAAGGTCAACTTGATATGAAAATTAGGTTGAGCTATTTCCTGAATGGCATACAAAGTGTTGTAGAAAAAGTAGATCTTGCCAATAATTCCCATTTTTGGAGATTAAGGTTGTGGTTATCATCAATCTTCACAGCAGTTACAGCATGGCTAACCAGACAGAAGCCATTGTTTACATCTCTAATGTCCAGCATTTTCAAAACTTGTGATCATCTTAAAATGGAAATTCAACAGGCATATCCCGTTGTTCTGAAATGGCTTTTACAATTTGGGAATATAATACTTCTTCTAGCAGTGTTTTGGCTGGACTGTGCACTTAGGGGTATTGATTCCTTTATACGAATGGGGACTGTATCCTTCTTCTCTGTTATATGGTGCAGCATATTCTCGGTGATTGGTATGATAGGGATGCTCAAGTTTGTTGTTATCCTGGTAAGCGGTAGTTATAATTGTTGTTACCTTCAAGTTAGATTTTGATTGTTATTATTATGATTGAGTGAATATATTTTGTTGAATCTTTTTAACTCTCATTTATATTTCTCACTTCCGTGTATGTAACCTGTATTAATAAATTTCATATATCTTTAGCTCATTAGGCGCCCCTAATGATTATCTTATGTTAATGGTCTTGCTATTTTGATTCCCCATTCTCTTATCATGGTTGGAATATGTAAATGATGAATAATGAAACTCGATTTTAGAAGATCTCAAAAGTATCATTATACCTTCTGAGAATTCAATTTCGCACATTTGAATGAGTTATTCATGAGTTTGTATGTAATTTGAATAATGATAGTGTATTTTTATGCTCAATGTGAAGAACAATGGACCTAATAAATTTTCATTAGCTCCAACCTCTTCTGTCTTCAAGCACGTATGAGTTGTTTTAAATGTTAAAGCAATTGGCATATGAAATTTTAACAGCCCTTCTGGCTTTTTTTGGTTGTTTGGTTTTGGTTATCAAGGAGCCAACTGTATGATTGAGTATGAATATTGTGAACTTGAACGAATTCCAGCTTTGGATTGTGAGTATTTCGCTGCCTGTTGTCTCATTTATATGTCGCTCAATAGGTATAGATTTTAGGTGGATACCACGTTGGATTCTTTGTTACTTCTTTATTATCATTATCATTTATTTGTAAAGTCACTATTTAATATATAAATATTGACCTTCTCTTAATTATTTTATAGCCTTTTTTTGTCATAATATCATTATCAGAAGCTGGAGGTATTGGATGTGAGTTGCAATTTCTTGATATATGCTTGTTCTCATAATTGCAATTTTATATTGAGAATTAAAGACATGCATGATAATCCAGCAATGGACGACCAAGCAATATGGCAAATTCATAACTCCCATTATCACACTTCCTGTGGGATGGGGATGAACATAACCTGTCTTGTAGCTTTCTGTTTTGCGTATGGAGTTGATTTGTACATAATTTGAATCACCATGATTTGCTGTCCTGAAATTGGTTTTGAGTGCCACATGTAGCTGAGATATATGTTGTCCAATACACTCTAACTGGTTCTTATAATGGATCAGGGCCTGGCTGCCTTGATTGGATTCTTCCTTGGGCTTACCCTTGCAATTTTGGTAGTTGCAATCCTTGGAATTGTTTTCTTGTGGATTTATGGCAGCTTCTGGACAACGGCAACTTTCATCTTTCTTGGAGGTGGTTTTTTGGTCTTTTGTGTTGTTTGGATCATTTTCTCTGTCTCTCTCTCAGCCTTTCTGTGTACATTTGCACCCTTACAATACGTATTTATGTTCTTGTACAAAACATTAAGATATACTGATAATGCTTGTCAATATTTAAAATTCAGGACTGGCATATAAGTTGAGCCATGAACGTGTTGCACTACTTATCACCACTGTGTATTCTGTCTATTGTGCTTGGATGTATGTTGGGTGGCTTGGCTTGCTATTGGCTTTAAATCTGGCATTTATTTCAAGCGATGTGCTAATACACTTCCTCAAGAAAAGGATAAATCAGCAAAATCAATCCAATGCTTCTCCTGACCATAGAGCTGGAATGCAAGGTCAGCCAGATTTCTCTAGTGACGAGTCAATGCATACTTACTCTGAAAATGGGCCAGGATCGTCTGTGGATCGAAGTGCAGGAGTACCTTCAACTAGTGGGGCTGACTCTGATTTACCTTCTGAAGATGAAGTTGTCCGTTTGTTGCACTGCTCTGATCATTACTCAGTATTGGGCTTGACCCGCTATCAGAACATTGACGCCTCACTAGTGAAACGGGAATATAGGAAAAAGGTTCTTGCCATTCTCTGATGCTAATGCTGGCTTAACTATGTCTTCTTTCCTAGTGGATCTATCGAATATGTTGTAGTCTTAGGTGTTACAGGACTGTTAGTGATCCTTCGATCGGTTATCTAATGCTTATTGTTTTTATTCTTTTAAACTAATTGCAGCTTGCTGCTGTTACCTGATAATTTCTTATTCTGAATTAGATGTTTGTATTGAATGTTAGGCAATGTTGGTGCATCCTGATAAAAATATGGGTGATGAAAAGGCAGCAGAAGCTTTTAAGAAACTTCAAAACGCTTACGAGGTTAGTTTGATGTTTTTGCTCACTCTGAAAGTCAAAAGAGCAAATTCCACCTTAACTTTTTGTACAATCATAATCAATTCCCCAGGTTCTTATGGATTCCTTGAAACGAAAAGCATATGATGATGAATTGAGGAGGGAGGAGCTTCTGAGTATCTTTCGCAGGTTTCAGACTGCTTCTCAATCTCATAAGGTATGATGTCTCCATTTAATATAATGATCAGCATTCATGTTTATATGGCTATGGAAATGGCTATGGATAAGACCCTAGAGGGGAGGACTCGTAACCATTGTTTATAAATCATAATAGAAATGAAGCCTTGCTCCTATGATATATTACATGTGCTATATAGGAATAGATAAAAAGAGAAAAACAGATGCGATTAACTGCTAATATGTCTTAACTGCAATATTGGTGCGAAGTTTGCTAACCTATAATTGTAACATGAGCTCAAACATGTTCATCTGATTTTATACTTTACCAACGACTCAAAATGCTTAGTCATCTCTCTAGTTTTTGTGCTAATATCTGATCTAACTTTAGCTTTGGATGTTTTGGCTAGAATGGTAGGCATGAATTCTTTCCTTCAGGATTTGCACGGTCAGATTCAGATGGTGATGACCTTTTTGGTGATTCAAGGCGAATATCATGCAAAAAGTGTGGCGGCTTTCATATATGGATACACACAAAAAAACAAAAGTCTCGAGCAAGATGGTGCCAGGTTTCGCTTAATCTCTTTTTCTCTTAATGGATCCTGTGAAGCTTAAGAATGACTATTAGTCAAGCATATCGCATTTTTCCACGATATTCACCTTTGTACAGTCACATGTTATCCTTGTTGAGTAAACTTTTCTTATTTTCACTGGCATAGCACTTATATTTTCCACCATGTTGTTTCATTTGAAGGATTGCCAAGATTTTCATCAAGCCAAAGACGGTGATGGATGGGTCGAACAATTGTCCCAGCCATTTCTTTTTGGATTGATGCAGAAGGTGAGCATCACTGTACCATGTTGGATGGAAAGTCTTGTTGGGAAGCATTTTGTAATCTACAGTCTTGCTTTCTGCTTTAACCTTTTTTAAAACTGGTATTAAAATGGGATTTTTGGCGGTGGCGTTCCATGTATTACTAACAGTTATGGCACCAGACTACGATATGCTTACTTTTTCTTTCATTTTTTTTTTGGCATTCTTTTTTCCAGGTAGATGTGCCTTCTGCTTATGTGTGTGCTGATAGCCAGATATATAATGCCACTGAATGGTATACCTGTCAGGTACTGTAGTGGGTCCCCTCCCCCACAAAAGAAAAGAAAAGAAAAGAAAATTTCTCTTTTATCTTATATTATGATGTGATATATCCTCAGTTAGGGGAGGGTCAGTGAGAGAGTGAAAAATATTTGGCTGTTGAGAATTGCTAGCAGGGGCAACATGAATGGGCTCATGGGGGCTTAAAGAAGAATCCCAAACCTGGCGTGGGACATGTGGGGGCTGTTAAGGGGTTATGTAGATGTTTAGGCTGAAGGTGATTAAGAGGGTGCTAAGGGAAAGTTGAGAGTAGGCCTAATTTTAGGGAAGCTTGAGAAAGGACTAGCTTCATGAAGAGCTAAAATATTTTTACCTTGTTGGGGCTGTTTTCTACTGAATTCTAAGAGAGACCAGGTGTATGGAGATTTGAAGATTCAGAAGACACTAATGCTGAACATATTTACTGCAGGGTATGAGATGTCCGCAGAATACTCATAAGCCGAGTTTTCATGTAAACACTAGTTTAACATCAAATCATGGTTCAAGCAAAGGATCACATTCTGGTCAAAGAGGTGGTCGGGTGCCGACAATGAACGTGGAGGATACCATGACGGAAGAGGAGTTTTTTGAGTGGTTACAGAATGCCGCACAGGCAGGCATGTTTGACAATTTTGGTGACAGTACTGCTGCCGAGAGAACGTCTAAGTCAGGGAACGGGATGAAAAATCCTGGCAGCGGCAGCGGCAGTGGAAGTGGAAGCGGAAGCAAGAGAAAGAAAAAGGGAAAGAAGCAACGGTGAGAGCAAAGTCGTCTTCTATATCATCAAGGGCAGGATTTGTGGTTAATTGAGGAAACTCAGAAGTCATTGTATAGTGTTACTATCCCCAATTATCTCTGGTGTCCATTAATATTTGGGCATTTTGTACCCTGCAATATTATAGGCTTAAGAATAGATGGTGTGGCAATGATCCTTTTGCCCTTGATTTTCCCAGTCAAGTTGCTATATGCTTAAAAGCCTTCAAAGTTGAACCACTGGAGAGGGATCTGAACAAAGGGATGATTCTAGTAAACCCCAAATATCATATTTAATCTGTTGCTGCTCAAGTTCAGAAAAGTGTTGGTGTTATCACCAATTGATGCGGTTAGATAAGCAAAACAGCTTTAGATTTTTGTCAGAGTACATTTGGAATAGAATAAGAGCAATAGCACACGAGATATTATTAGTGGGTACAAGCGTAAGGAAACTTTGCTTTGATTTAGTTTCTCTCAAAGGAAAAATAATGGCTTAAATACAATTTATTTCCACAAGATGTTACCCACAGGCCACAGAACTTGGAATTTAATCAGCTTATTATGATTAAAACAATAAGTTGTAAATTATTTTCAAAACTGAATCTAAATAAAATGGGATGCTATCGTCCCTTTTGTTTTATCTTATATTATACCTCTCACAAGTCAAACCAATTAAACTGAGATATAATTACAGCTTTTCTTCTTCTGAAGATATAATTACACGGTAGCTATGAAGGTTGTGAGAAGACTTAATTCTGTAAAAAGCTTCACCCATCCGTAAGTTGAAGGACTATTATACTGTTTCAAAACCTTTATTTAAGATAATCGAATCGAACCTCTCAATATCGATTTTAGCTAATTTTTGTTTTCTCAAATAAGCAGTTAAACATGAATGCCACCTCTAAGGCTTTGTTTGGTTGGGGGGTTTTGAAGGGGAGGGTAGGGTAGGGGAGATATAAGTGTGTTTGGTTGGGAAAAATGGAGGGGAGGGGAGGGGATTTTTTTTTGTCTTTTTGTGCTCCCCTACCCCTCTCTCTCACCCCTCCAAATTTGGGGTTTTTTGGAGGGGTGAGAAACATTGTGTATAATCTGACTAAATTAGCCTTGCTCATTTTTCAATTTCCCAGAACTACCCCTACGAGTGAAAACCCTTTCTTCCTTCTTTCCGCCATTCCATTCCACGACAGACTGCCGCGTTTGCTCCTGTCTTCTTCTCCGTCGGCGCGCTCCTCCAAGTCCAGCTGCCGGTCGCTCGACCTTCTCCACCGACCACCACCGTCAACTTCGTTCAGGTAACCTTTTCTACAGTAGTTTAATTTGTTCATCATTGTTTACAGTAAAGAGTAATTTTGTTTTAACGTGAGTATTATCTTGCACCTGATCAGAAATTGACATTTCTTCGATCTTGCCACCTACTTGCAGTTCTATCAGCAGTATCAGGATTACAAGTTACTGAGAAAAAGCTTACTAATGGTGAGTCAATTGCCATTTTTGCTTTGTTGAAGATGATGCAGTTTGTACCAGTGCTCATTCATTTCCAAAGACTTAAACATTATATTACTACATTATATTACTATAGCAATTTCTTGTTGTTTGTAGGTGAACTTGTCTTGTCTGCCTGCGTCATATTGGTTGGCCTGTTTGCTCTCCAGCATTGTGGCACCCACAAAGTAGCATTTATGTTTGCACCAATTGTAATAATGTGGCTTGTAACTATTTTCTCTGTTGGACTGTATAATACAATATGCTGGAATCCAAAAATAGTTCGGGCTCTATCCCCACACTATATCATCAAGTTTTTTATCAAGACTGGCAAAGAAGGTTGGATTTCTCTTGGAGGGGTTCTTCTCTGTATCACTGGTATGGTAGTCCTGGACCTTCACATCACCTGTCATTTGTCAAAACTTTGTTGGAAAACTATACTGGATGTTGCATGTCCACTTTATGAATTTAATTGTACATTGACTCACAGGACAAGGTGAGTTTTAAGAACTCGGATGCTGTGTTCACTAAATGCTTATCATTTTGTGTTTCACCAGGATCTGAAGCTATGTTTGCTGATCTTGGTCATTTCACCGCTTTTTCAATAAGAGTGAGCTCTTGACTGTTGTGGACATTTAATTGGTCTTAGTTTTTGAAAACATTGTTAGTTGATCGAAAAATATTTCAAGTGTCTATGTTATTTTATCTATACTCTGGTAGTAATTATTAGGCATTGCATGACAAACAAGTGAGAAATCTCTTAACATTATTCTTCCTTGTGCAGCTTGCATTTGCTTTTGTTATATACCCTTGTTTGGTGGTACAGTACATGGAAGCTGCTTTCTTATCTAGAAATCTCGGCTCTGTCCATAACAGTTTTTATGACGCAATCCCAAGTCAGTTCTTCTGGTTCTCTTGCTTGGCACTAATTCCAATCAATGCGAGCTGTTCTGATTTTTTAATTTTTCTACTTGCCTGCAGAACCTGTATATTGGCCTGTCTTTGTCATTGGCACCCTTGCTGCTATTGTGGGGAGTCAGGCTGTTATAACTGCCACTTTCTCCATTATCAAGCAGTGCCATGCTCTAGGTTGCTTTCCACGAGTGAAAGTTGTACACACCTCAAAACATATATATGGGCAGATCTATATCCCTGAAATAAACTGGATACTTATGGTCCTGACTCTTGCTATGACAGTTGGATTTCAGGACACGACCTTGATCGGAATTGCTTATGGTAATTTATTACTTTACGGAGAAATAAAGTCTCTCTCTACACACACTCACACAGATATGGGACCGTTATGACTTAATTCATTTTTTGCCTATGGTTAATCGTATGTCTGACCATTATGATATTGCTTGCTTTCTTGGGTAATGAGCATATTCTACATTTTAAAAATGTCCTTGTTAATGAGACTGCATGGTATACGGGTGCTTCAATAAAGGCAATGAACACTGGTTTTTTTTTTGTCTAGCATAAAAAATTGCGCTGTGTTTTATTTTGTCGTACTGAAAGTAACTCTTTTTGGTATTTGATTTACAGGACTCGCTTGTATAGCAGTTATGTTTGTGACTACATTTCTGATGGCACTTATCATAATCTTCGTCTGGCAGAAAAGTGTCCTGCTTGCTACAATATTTCTTTTATTCTTCTGGGTGATAGAGGGCGCATATTTGTCAGCAGCATTCATAAAAGTTCCCCAGGGAGGATGGGTTCCTCTTGTCCTGTCATTCATCATCATGATTGTTATGTATGTATGGCATTATGGTACTCGGAGGAAATACAGTCATGATCTACACAACAAAGTTTCATTGAAATGGTTACTAGGATTGGGCCCTAGCCTGGGCATTGTCCGTGTACCGGGAATAGGTCTTGTCTACTCAGAACTGGCAACAGGAGTGCCTGCAATATTTTTCCCACTTTGTTACAAATCTCCCTGCATTTCACAGTGTGTTGGTATTTGTTTGTGTAAAATCAGTTCCTGTTCCATACGTCTCACCCGAAGAACGTTTTCTCATAGGGCGTGTTTGCCCCAGGCCATATCGTATGTATAGATGCATCATCAGATATGGGTATAAGGACATCCAAAGAGATGACGGAGACTTTGAGAACCAACTCATACAAAGTATAGCAGAGTTTGTCCAAATGGAAGCTACTCAGCCACAACTTTCAAGTTCTGAAAGTTCTTCACTTGACGGGAGGATGGCTGTTATAAGTGTTAGAGGCATAGGATCTACTTCAAGCTTGATAGTGTCCGAGCACGATGATGTTGGCCCGGACATGTCAATCCCTAGCAGCAAGCCCGGACATGGCACGCAAGAATTTACTTATGGATGTTATGTCTGACCTAGGAATTATGTGATACTTGCTAGTTTGTTCGATTTTTGATGGTCTACCATAGCCATTATTTAGACCATTACTAAGTATTTTTTGACATAGGCATTACCATTTGGTGATCATTTGGTGACTTTTGATTTTTTTTATAAACAGATGACTTTTAATGTTATCTGTGTATAAAAAAAACTTTTGGCCTATGTGAGTATGTAATTATGTAATTGTGTAGTGATATGTAATTTTGTTTTGTTAGTCTGCCTTATGAGCTTAACTTTTTTTAAAGATTTTGTAACAAAAAAAAAGTTATAGCATGATTAAGTTTTATGAGCATAAATTAAGTTTTTTTAAAAATTATAAATAAAAAAATAACAATATTAATATAAATATTATAAGTAAAAAATTAATAAATGTAAATAAAGGTCTAAGGGCATATCTGTCAATTTTTCATTACCTACCCTCCCCTCCCCTCCTGAACCAAACAAGAAATATCATCTCTCATCCCCTACCTTCCCATTTATAACCTCTCCTACCTTAACCTACCCTCCCTTAAATTAACTTAACCTATCCTCCCCTCGGTTGAACCAAACATAGCCTAACTCAATTGCGAGAAAAATGAGGAATTGGCATTTTCTGTAATTTTTTAAATACAATTGAAAAATAAAAATGTAAACTTTAACTGAAAATAGCCTGTGAGGCTTTGAGGATATATTACTGCCGCGACCATTTCGTCTGTTTCTCTTCGAAGCTTATTCATGGAGGCAGTCTTACCGACTCCTTCTACAGCTTATCTTCCACTGAAGACTCCGAAGATGATGATAGGCAATGGAATTAGAGTGATAAATTACAATCCCTGTTTGATATCGGCTCATGGGAATCCTTCATATTCTTCGTTTTCTTCCCTGCCATTTTCTGGGCGAAGAAAATCAGTATCAGTGATTGTGAGGGCCCGTAACAAAGACAAGAAAGAAGATAGCCACAGCTTTATACCCAAACCCGACGAGGCCACTGGGTTTTTCCCTGAAGCTGTTCTGCTTAAAGAGGTTAGTTTCGTACAATTACAAGCCCACGTTTTGCTCTTATTGTGTCCCAGTTTCATAGTATAGTTTTTGCTATTAAATGGAGGATTCTTAGGTTTTGTTGAGAGAACAACGTAACACTTTGAAATATTTTCTTAGCTCAGAAAATATCAGTAGAAGTTACATGATTCAACCCGTTCTATCTTGTGAAATCTTATTTGAGCTCTATTAATTGGATGAAGAATCGCTAACTAACAGGAGTATGGAGGTTTTTTATTACCCCTCCTTGTTCCTGTTGGTGTTTCTTTTGAGAATTCCTCGCTAGAATTGAACAAGACTGGTTTATATGATATTATTATATCACTCTAGTGTCTGACTGTTTGTCCACTTAACACTAATGTCCAGTCCATTTTCATTGAGTTGATTTTTTATTTTTCTTTTGATGACAATTAAGTGAGGTTTGTTAATTCCAATTTCAGAAGAAAGTTGAGGAAGATGGAAAGGTTCTCCCAGAGTTTGCAGATGCTGAAGAGAGTGAGTGGTCATAATTCACTTATCCAATCCCTCCTAGTTGCTTGCATCTTTTCTGTAAAGATTTTTATTGATAATGGATACTGTACTGAGCCTTTTGCTTATTTATTTATTTTAATTTACAGAACAGCTCTACGAATCTCTGATGCTTGAGCTGGAAAGTGATCTGGATGTAGATCAAAGTAAGTAGGTCGTTGAATTCATTGTCTTTTCCTTTCTGACTGTAAAAAAGGATTAGAAAAGTAATGTTTACTGATTGGTTTATAGATCCCATGAACATTTGAAGTTATTTCTCTTACAATGTTTTGCTTCTTTTATCTTACAGTGCGCCACTATGAGGTTATGTACTTAATTCATGAGAAGCATGAAGAAGAGGTTGCTGCTGTCAATGAGAAAGTTCAGAGTAATTTTTCTTTCTAAATCTCTGTTTTGTTTTTTGGCCCTGTGGCCCATATTCCCTGATGCTATGTAGAATTAGTTCCTGAACTTCCCAAGATATTTGAGTGATTCATTTTCTGGCCTGGGAATTAACCAACCTCTCTTTCGGCCTTAGAAGATTTATGGAATTGTTCAGTATATGTGTGAAACATACTTAGATTTTTATTGTATCAGTATTTACATAACTATTTCTGTTGAAAATAAAACCAAAAATATCACAGAACCTAAGTACCCCCTCTGGCCCTTAATGCAAGAGCTAGATAACTAATATACTGATATTAAGGAAATTAGTTAGTTGGTTATTTGTGAAAAATGTATGATTTCTCTAAAATATCCTCTTTAATCATTTATATTAGAACTATCCTATCCTTTAATGGAAACCTCTTAATATATGCAGTCAATAGGAAAAGTTTTGAGAAAAAATTATAAATTTATGAAATAAAGTGAATTGAGGTCTTATATTTAAAACCAAAACAAAGCTCCGAACTAACTCCTACATTTAGAACTGGAGTGAGTAATAGCTAACCTAGGTAGGTCGGATGACATTTTTTAAACCACATGGGCAAATTAGTTCCTGGCCCAACTTTAATAATATAGTTTGATGCGTGCATGGCTTTGAGTAACATCGTAAACATTAACGTGGACACAATTGCTTGCTGTGTTAGAGATCAAGATTGCCTTAATAACCAAATTTAGCTTGATCTGGCCATCGTCCTCGTACTTGTGTTGCAGACTTTGTAAGGGAGAAAAAGGGCCGAGTGTGGAGGTTCAGTGATTGGGGAATGAGACAACTAGCTTACAAGGTAAAGAAAGCTGACAGAGCACATTACATTTTGATGAACTTCGAGGTTGATGCCAAATACATTAATGAGTTCAAGAGTCTATTGGACAAAGATGAACGAGTCATCCGGCATCTCGTAATAAAGCAAGATGGGGCCATCACGGAAGATTGCCCTCCTCCTCCCGAATTTCGCACTCTGCGTGCAAATACGGATGAGTACGATGACGATGATGATGAAGAAGAAGGAGAAATTCAGGCGGAATATGATGAAGGAGATTATGACGAGGAGGAGGAAGAGATGGATGGTGATGATGATGGAGACAATATCATCTACATAGATGGTGATGAAGATGAAGATGTTGATGCTGATGGAAGAGAATCTACAGATGATTCATTAACCTACATGAGACAGCCAGAAAGAAGAAGATTGAGAGCTGAGAAAGTAAGCAGGTAGGCATTAGGTAGGTGTCATCTTGTATCCTAGATTTCTTACTTTCAATATGAAATTCAGAGCGATTTTATGCATTATGACTTTGATTATGTAGAGATTAAAGTAATGAAGATGAGTTTTGTGTTGTTCACCCCAAACTTTAAAAGCTTGAGTTGGCTGTGTTTTCGTCTATAAGCTACATACATACAAGCTGATATAATGCTTCCTCAGGGCTAAATGTTACGTACATGAACCAAGCTCGTAGTTGTAGTTCAGCTAGTAAGGGAGCTGTGCTAGCTTAACCAAAGGTCTTATGTTTAAATCTTAGGTAAAGTTTTGGGAGAATTTTACTTCTTAAGTTCGGGGACTTAATTTTAGTTAGGTCTCTTAAATTAGGGAAATTTCATTTAAATCTCAAAGGACCCTTATAAAATTAAAAGTGAAGTACATTGATATAATTTCTCCAATTCGTTCTCCTCATGGTTAACGGCGCTGGAGCCTTGCCAGGCCAGCAACCATCGGAATTCCGTTGTTGGCTAAAATCAAGTCTAATTTATCTATTTTTCCTTTATTCGTAGATATTTTTTTATTGTAACAAGTTTTTCGACGGTGCAAAATTCAAGAAAACGACAAAATTATGATGAATGGGGATTAATTATCAACGTTTTCGAGATAGGATGCCTTTGTTATTTATGTAGAGGGGTACAACAGGGAAATAGAAGAAGCATATGAGGTCCGACATGTAGAAATAAATGGGAAAAAATAAATGGAGTATTATTTTATTGTAGTTTTATTCGTAGTATTTGGGGAGGCATCTTAGTTTCTGGATGCCTAGGTTTACGTCTTAGAGTAATAGACGGCTCGTCCTGCGCGACATTAGTATCGTTTAAAAAGAATGAAGACTTCGCCCTGCTCTTGTATCGTAGGTGAGTCTTACCTATTTCTAAAAATTTTTATAATAAAAAAAAGGGAAAAAATAAATGGAGTGCTTTATTATATTCATAAGAGATATTTTCCTTTCTAAATAATGGTATATGTAATAAATAAGAATGATTACTTGCAAAAACTGGGCACGCAACGAGAAAAGAAAGTTCCACAAGGCAACTAAAATAGAGAGACAAACAAAACCAGAGGACAAAGAGAGCACATACAATATAATACGTTAAAATTCCAAACTCACGTGCAATTAGCATCTTTGTCTGCATTTCATTACACTGAGAAACCTCGATCTCGCTCTCAGATTCGCCGATTAGAGATAAAGCTTATCTCTTTCTCACTCTTTTCAACATTCAATTAATGAATAAAAGCTTGAACTTATTAAAATTACGTTGCCATGAGTCTTTTGTCTTGTGGAACAGCGTCAGCCAACGATTTCTTTTACTGCAAGTTTTCAAATTTGTCCTTTGACAACAACCCGTATCCACCACTAGCAATAAATGTAGAGACAACCAAGTCATTAATTTGTTCAGTTCTAAACGTAACGCCGTTTCACTCGGTTGAAATTATTACATCAATCAAATCAGCTTAAAACCTGCGAGCAATCTTCGTATGGCATTACATAAGGCATTTGTGAAAATTTCACAAAAAGAACACGTAGCAACAACCGACCCAAAGTGTTTCTGAAAAGTCAAAGGAAGCAGCTGGTTATTTGTGTATATATATAGTCTCATACATGAATCACAAAAACACGTACAGAAACACCGATCAACAGAAAAACAGGCAAGAAACATGGGAATTCCTACCTCAAAAACCTCCATTAATGTGGCTTTTCTATGCTTGGTCTTGCTTGGTTGTGCAAATGTGTGCAAAACGACCAATGATGAAGATCTTCTGGAGTTCCCTCTGAATCTGGAGTACTTGGAAACTGAGTTCTTTCTGATCGGGGCTTCGGGTCATGGATTGGATTCAGTAGCTCCAGAACTAGCTGAAGGTGGGCCACCGCCAGTGGGTGCCAGATTGGCTAACCTGGGATTCGTAATCAGAGACATCATCCTCCAGTTTGGATTACAGGAAGTTGGTCACGTAAGGTTGTTCTTCTGCAACTGTACTGTATGATATTATTATTATTATTATCATGAGTCACAGACACTGTTAGTTAAGAATTCTTGTGTGTAATATTGCAGGGCTATAAAAAGCACGGTGAAAGGGTTTCCTAGGCCATTGTTGAACTTGAGCAGGGAAGCTTTTGGTGAAGTGATGAACAGTGCATTTGGGAGACGTTTATATCCTCCTTTTGATCCTTATGCTAATGAAATAAACTATTTGCTTGCGTCTTACGTTATCCCTTATGTTGGCCTCACTGGTTATGTCGGAGCAAATCCACAGCTCCAAAACTTCACTTCTAAGGCGGTAAGCCTCAAAATCAACCACACACAAACAAAACAATCTCTAACCCAATTATTCTCTCTCTCTATAAAAAATTAATCTTTTGATCGCTATAATTTTGATTAGATTATAACTCAATTATTAAACTTTAATTTAGTACAACTCTTAACTCGATATAACTCAATTTCTATAATTTTAACTATTTAAAATATTGATCTTTATATTTTAAAAAATAAAATTATATATTTCATAAATCATATAATCTCAAGTTTTAAATGATTAAAACTATATGAACTGAATAGCAATAAATCAAAATTTAATAACTGAATTTCAATTGAGTCAAAATTATAAGGATTAAAATCAAAATTTAGTGATTAAATTATAACTGAGTTAAAACTACTAGACTAAAAGATTAATTTTTCTTTTTTCTCTTACAAACCTATCACAATGTTCGGTACGCGGAAAAGGTGTTTTCTGACATGTTTAAGCAAGGGTGTGCATGCATTTTGCAGCTTGTGGCGGGGCTTCTGGGGGTGGAATCAGGACAAGACGCAGTGATCAGAACGCTGCTATACGAACGCCAGGGGACAACGGTGGTGCCGTACGGAGTGAGTGTGACGGAGTTCACGAATAGGATATCGGCGTTAAGGGACAAGCTGGGGAAGGAAGGGCTGAAAGATGAAGGGCTTAGCGTGCCAAAGAACTTAGGAGCAGAGGGAAGAATATCGGGGAACGTGCTTGCTGGTGACAAGAACTCGCTTTCATATGGAAGATCACCAGAGGAAGTGTTGAGGATTGTGTATGGAGACGGTGATGAACGTTATCCTGGTGGATTCTACCCACATGGTGCGGATGGTCGTATTGCCAAATCTTACAGATCAGATAATAATTAGTCATCTTTATAATAGTAAGCTTAATTTCATCGTTTGAGCCAGCAGATCTTAATAAATTTTATGATAATATAAAAGATTTCTACGTAGCTTGATCATTTATGTTACACTATACTTATTATATACGTGTTGGATATGGATTTGTTACTTCAACAAAAGGCCCTTAGAATGGTTGGGACTTGGGATAATGTTTTATTGAAGGGTCACTTTGCTTTAAAAAAGACAAAAGGAGCGCACTTTCTGCTTTTTATTATGTTAAAAAATTAGAAAAAAATAATCTTTAGTCCTTATAATTTTGACTTGGTTATAGCTCAATGCTTAAGTTTTAACCCAATACAATTTTATCCCTATAATTTTGACTCAGACTTTGATCCCTGAATTTAACTCATTACAATTTAGTCCCTCTAGTTAGAATTATTGAGATTGAGTTGGACTGAGTTAAAGTTTAAGGATTGAGTTATAATCGAACTAAAGTTCACTGTTTAATGACTAAATTACAACTGACTCAAAACTATAAGGTTAAAAAGATTAATTTTTTTTTAAAAATATAACATAAAAATATGAATAGGAACAAAAACGCAAGCTGCAAATTCAGTATATTAAGGACTGAACAATATCATGCTTTAGATCCCCAACTTGGAGACCTCGTGAACATTCATTGTTGTTGCCATTTTCAGTTCCCCTACAGGCAGTCTTGTACTATAACTACTCTATTTGCTTCAAAAGTAGCATCATGGTTATTGATATATACAGAGGAATAATTCCCAAAATCAACTATATTTATAAAGCTCAAGAGGATTTGGTGGCTGATACAAGAGGTAGTTAAACCACCTGAACTTATTAGTTATTACCCCTACCTAGTCATTAACTAACCTTTCTAACTAACCATCTTCACTACTGTCGTCCAAGTTGTCATGACAATGATCCCAGTTGTGCATGTTGTTGGAGCCCTTGCATGAGTCAGCTATAATTCATTACAATTCTTTCTTGCTTGATATTGTCTAATTTTCTTGTTTGGTTGAAGTTATCACTGTATTAGTAATTGAACAATTGGCAGCTCAAACTGCACTCAGAGAAGAGAACGATTGCATGAAGTGCACTGTCAAGAATCTGAGAGGCCAATTTTCAAGATCAACGGATCAATGTTGGAACAAGAGAAATGAAGGCCTTCCCAGTGACCTTTTTCAATACCCACGTACAGCATCAAACTGATGAACTTAAGGATTCTATGTCTCATGATCCTTCATGTTCCACAGCACCTAGTAATTGCAGTTCATCTTCTAAATATACAATAGAGAAAACTCAGTTTAGTTCATCTTTTAGAAGATGAACTGTGGTTGCTAGGGGAAGTAGAACATGAGGGATCATGAGACACAGGATACTCAAGTTCATGAGTTGATCTTGTGCGGTCCCGAATTAGGTCTCTGAGTTTAGGCCTTCATTTTTCTTCTTCAAGCATTGTTTGGTTGATCTTGAGAACTTCTCTCCGATTCTACACAGTGCATTTCACGTGATCTTTCTCCACTCCAAGTGGAGCTTCAGCAACCAATTATCCATAGACTAAGAGTGAAAATTCAACAAAAGAAAAATTAGACTATATCAAGCAAGTAGGAAGTGTGATGAATTTTATAGCTAAGATTTTCTCCAGCTTTGTTGACATATGCCCTTGGCCATCAATTGTTTGAAAATTGGACAATTGGTTCAATCAGGAAGATCGATGAATTAGAATATAAGAGGAACTTATTGAAAGCAAATTAGGCAAGGACCGGTGAAAATTAGGAAAATCGATGGTTCAACTGATTTCTCTTATTTGCAATATAACAAATAAAATGGATGAAGCATTGATTAAGATAATAGAGATTCAGGGGAGAGAGTTTTTATAAAACAACCACCCCCATATGGTGGTTGTGTCAAACTATAATTAACGTGAAGGCATAAAGAAAGGGAGAAAATGGGTAAAAAAAAAAGACTATGGTTGATATATGGATTCAAGGAACAAAAGGAATCAGGCCTAGAATGATCGAGATGCACAAAGAAAAGGATAACTCTTGAGAGGTTAAATATAAGAATGCATGCATTAAGTACAAATTATACATAGTATCTGTGAAATACACGCTAGATTTTAAATTTGGTTAAATATATTAAATAGATACATCAAATACAATGAATCAAATATGATATGCACTAAATACACGTCAATATTCAAATTCATCTTAATATATTGAATGGATACATCAAATGCAATGAATTACGTTTGATATGCATTGAATAGGCATCAAATTTTAAATTTGTTTGAATACATTGAATGGATGCATCAAATACAATGAATTACGCTTCATATGCATTGAATATGCATCAAATTTCAAATCCGTTTGAATATATTGAATGAATGCCTAAAATGCAATGAATATAGGATATTGAATACGCAAAAAATAATGATATTAATGGATAAGTAATGAGTTGATATTTTTTTTATAAATATATATATCTTTTTATCAGAAATAATTTTGTTTAAGATACTGTTAGATATTAATATAGAATATTTCTTCTAGTAAGATTTAACTTTAGTTCGTCTTGAGGGATGATTATTAATAAACATTGGTTATTAGGGGCAAACTTTTTCATGAGCCCATGATGCAATTTCCCAAGTTATGACAAGTGGAAGTTCCCACATCTCTATCCGCTTTCTTGTGCCTCAGAAAATAAGATACACAACACTTGACAGTCTCCATTGACACTTAATCTGCTATTTTCTTCCTGAAGCACAACCCAGAAAACACTAACATGGTCTAAATTGATTATCACAGTTTCCAAACATGACTTAGAAACTTTGGCTAGGAGGTATTAACTTGTGATGGATATGAAACAAAAATATATTCTGAAATTTGAATCAAATCACGGCATAGGTTTCCCTACCTTCTTATGAAAAGAGGTACACACAAATAATTATTCTCTTTACAAGATCCAAAGTATCATTCTCCCTACAAACAAACAACATAAAACAAACATGAGTCAGTCAGATTTCTCATGTTTATTCTTTTTAGATGACGGTGGCGTTGTAATACATAACTGAACAATAGGAATATCATAAAGATCAACAAAACTGACAAACATGGGACCCTGCTATCATTGTGGTTGAAGTGATAAATTAAAGGAATAAAAATTCTAGTTTTCCCAGAAGAAACAAAGGAAACATGTTCTCACAACGGAAAGCTACAAATATAATATATATCTGTACAACAAAATCCCTCTGGCCATAGTTTTCCTTTCCATCAACTGGTTGATAGATTTGATTATTCATGAGTAACCTATTTCAGTTGTGAAGATTTGCAGATGAACCCTAAAAAACAAGTCCTTGGCTCCACTTCAGGAACATCAGCTTCATTCGTTTCTATTTATTTGCATATGCCACACATAACTCTTTCATCAGATAATGAACGTTAGCTTAAGAGTAAAAGCGGTAGTCCTTGGCTTTAAGTATGATTGCCCTCAATCCTCCAATAGGTGCTAAGATCATTAAGCTCACTCCCAGCAAAATGCAACTCTGAAATCAATCCATTTAATTCCATATATTAATCAAAAAAGGACAAATGATTAATAACGTTAAAAGAAAAATTCCCAACATACCCAGTTAGTCCACCAAGACAAGCTAAATCTCCTTGGGTTGCGGATTATGAGCCATATGATGCAAGGCAGCTGAAAGTTGAGAGAACATGAATTGTTAAACCAAATGTTAATCCTCGTGAGAGAGATCTTACTAGATTCAACTTTTCAAGCATTCGATTTGAGACTTACAAAGTATGTTGTTGGGGCGAAAGCAAATCCTCCGAAAAAACCCAGGAGACCATTGAAGAATGGGAAGGTGATAGCAATAAACATTGTGTAGGCTGCAGTGTGAAAGTATATCAATCAATGTACACTTACAAATCAAAGCATATCCGTTGAAGATGTTATATAAACTCCAAAAAGTTATACTCACCCACATATACATTACGCACGGCAAAACGAAGAAATTTAGTAGGTCTAAATTTCAGTTTCTTTACCAACACGGTTTCAATCATGTCAAACACTGCCATTGCATAAATCTAGATTAAGAAACACAGAACAACCAGGAATATATTGCTTTAGGACGAGCTTTGCAGTAAGTAGAAGGAATCATATATAGCAAAGTAAAATCTTCATCACCTGAAAGCTTCCAATTAAATGGATAACGACAAACAAGTTAGCCATAGCAATAAGCCATGCTGGTTTATCTAATGTAATGAGAATATTTTCCCCGGCACCCTGATTTCCAAAAACCCCATAACCAACGAGAGCAACTGGGAAGTAGCACACAGCCACGATTATATAGGCGACAACAACTCCTCTCCACATAGGACCCTTGGATGGTTTCTCTGGTGTAGATGGGATTGTTGCCTGGATTTCCAGCACCACATTGTGTCCAGCATAGGCAAAAGCCACATTGCCAAGGGCATTAAAGAAGTTTAACACATTCCCTGCAGTACTATGATCTGACCTGTACTTATAATCCACATTGTCTACAATACCTTTTTTCAAACATGCTGCCCAGGCAATTGTACAATAACTGTAGGACAAGAAAATAGAACAAATCAAACATTACTGGTATTGTTGTTCTATATATACAAATAATGGAAGCTGCAAAGATAGAAGAAGGGGCATGCATGTATATACCTAAAGGACATGACTGCGGCTGCCATAGATACACCAGAAATAGCGTTGAAGTTGGGGAGATGGGATAGTACAAATTGAGCAGAGGCGAAGATGATAATGAAATAGGACAATTTAATCTTATCACAGCCAGGACAGACGGTTTCGTGGAACTTCTTCAATGACTGTCCTCCAGTGACCATGTAGACAATGCTCACACCAACTTCAACAAGAAGTTGCTGAGGCACCACAATGTATAGGCCCAGCTTTTCGCCAAAAGCATACTGACCCAGTTCATGGTATCTGTCAAAACGCCTTCCTGGAACCATTTCATGCATCTCCACCATTTGCCAAAGAGTGTACAGTGTAATGATCCAAGAGAGGGCCAGTACTGTCACACCAGGGCCCCTGCAGAAAACCAATATGGTAATCAGCAAGTCGTCAAACACTTGGTATTCACAAGTGTTGCTTGAATATATGCAGGAATTTTTAGTTGCGTGATAATGGGATGAGATTATGTTAGAAAAATTGCAAAGAAATGGAGCTAAAACTAACGCAATTTGGGTTTGAACACTTCTCTTACCATCCTAACGCGGACATGTCATAAGGGAAACTGAGTACACCAGCTCCAACCATGGCCGTGACGTTGTGGAAAGTTGAGTAGTACCATTTTGCATTCCTTGAAGAAGTAATTGGAAGCCAATCATCAATTTCCTTCTGACTCGCTAATCTTTCATCAAACTGTTGGATATATTGGCATAAATGAACACCCAATCATCTTATTCAGAAGAAGCGAAGGTACGTAAGAATAGGTGTGCAATGAATAAGAAAAATGCAATTTTGGTGGAATTTCAAAACTGAGAAAGGGCTGGATTTTGGAATGTTCCAAAGTAATTGTTTTTTGTTTTTTTTGCCGGCATTCCAAAGTAACTGTTGAATGTGAGCGAGGGTGTTTTCCATTTACATGCGAGTCCAATGATTCACCGTGACTAGAAGCATACAACGCACTCAGACAGGGGTGTCAGCTGTGCATTTTTAGGAATCGGAGGTACAACACAAAAGCAAAGGCTATTCGTTAACGTGTAAATTGGATTGTAGGAGTGAACATAGTTATGACTTTGAGGACATATAATTAGCCCATAATATCACCTTTTCTTTATGCTTGCAAATTATCTTCCACAGCATTTACTTTTTATGACGCCACGTGGCAGCGGGATTATAAGTCAAATAACGACCAGAAAGTGATTATTTTTATTAAAATGGAAGATGGATCCAAATTTTGACATTCCCAACAAACCTCCTCGACTGAGATTCGATTCATGAGTGTGACTAAATAATAGGGTAGTTTCCAAAATAACTAAATATCTTCTCCTCATATGACGCCTGAACGAAAATAATCAGAATTATAATGACGGTAATTATAAAGTAAATTACAGATGATTTTTATTTAGTTATGAATTAAAGAAAATAATCCTTGTGACTTAAAAAGTATTTATAACTATTTTGTAGACAATTTTCAATGCTTAAGTAATTATATTTATTTTGATTTTATTATTTTTTTCAAACTTATCATTACATTATCATAATAAATAGTACTTTACATAATAACAATAATTCTAAACATAATTAATAAACTTTCGCCCCCACAAAAATTTTCTGGTTACGTCCCTTGTTTACTTGATATCATCAGAAGCGAAAGGCAAGGCGTTCGTCCGGAACCACTGAGTGAAAATATTTTTTGAAAAAACAGAGATTCTCACAATATTTATATTCCTTCGTTTTATTCTTTAGCATAAAAATTTAGAAAAATTGCAGAAAAATAAAATAGAAGCAAATCAAAGAGAGAGCGTGGGAAAGCAAGTTATAGATTGAGGAGGAAGGGACATACAGTGTTTGTGGAAGTGCCAGCATAAGAGTCGTCATTTGATACTTGAGTTCCCATATGACAAGTTGAGAGAAGCAGATCACCAACACATATGCAGAGATGAGAAACATGCCTCCTCTTATATATCACAGAATAACAGAGTGTTGACTTTCTTTTTTTATTTGACGCTCAATAACTTGTTGACTTTTCAGCACACACAGTAGAACTTTTCTGGTGATATTTTTTTTATTTGATATAATTTGAGAGACGCAACACAACAAAGTCAATGTGATTATTAAATTCCATGGAAGAATTCTTGCAAGGTGATTGGTTTGAATGAGTTGGGTTCTCTGTTCTCTCCACTAAGAACAGAGTCTTTTATAATGACACAATTTCCTGGCAACATGCATTCAACAAACAATTACTAAAAAATCAGTTGAAACACATAGTTTCGTGGCAAGATGAAACGTGCCACGTGGCATCCGCCTAACTTCTTTATATCTTGGACTATTATTGATAGAATTGGATTCTCAAGAGATGGAAACCAGAATGGACAGATATATATTAATCAACAAGGCGGAAGTTGGACTATAACATTTATTAGTGCTAACGTTCCACATTTGACATTGACAATATAATAAGCTTTAGAAGATAGAGGAGATGCACGAACTTCAGGCAATTTGATTCAAACCCTGAGATGAGCATCTTAATTCGGAAACTTCCAGGATCAGGGGATTGAATAACACAGTTGTTGCAGTTCAATGGTTTCTTAGGACAAGGTCAACTGTTAGGAGCAAATTTTTTATTGAAAGCATATAAAATAAGGAAGAAAGCACACGACTAAACAATGCAGTTGGAAGAAATTAGACCTTTCATTGTCAATATCGTCACTCGGGCGTATTGGACAACGACAACCGAAGGTTCATCATGGTGTTCTTGGATATTTTCATAGTTAATGTCAGCAGTGTCATCATCCAGAATACAGTCGATGGCATAATTCCTGCATAAAAATGAAAAGAAAAGATAACTACGATGAGGCAAACTGTATAAAATAATGAACGGAAAAGAATAATGAGATGAGATGCAAGTTAGTGGTAACTGAGGATTTGATATGATGAAACATATTCATCAACAATAATGATGTAGACAGAAGAAATTTGGTAAAAGCGGAGAACCAACCATAAATTCTCCATGAACTTGTTGATGGATGTAAAGCAGAAAGCAACACATAATCTCTATTTTCCATTCTGACCACTTTTCAATGAAGTACTCCTAGTAAGCAACATCCTCATCATCCATCCTGTCAAAGACCTTGCTAAACTTAACGGCATTCTCTAACATCAGATTCTTACTCAGACAATCCGTACTCAGTAGACTCTTGGAATCGATTTTTACCTTGAATATTAAAGATGCGTCCATTGGTAACTTGATTATGAGAGTTAAATCTGAAAAACGTTATGAAACAGAGTTTTGATATTGACTTCGAGTGGACCTCAAGGCAAGCATTACATCTTCAACCTAGACAAGAATTTCGCGGAAAAAGATTTTGTAAACCATTTGACCTTCAATGTTTTTCTAACCATTTGTTCAGCAACTAAGGGCTTAAAACATCAAAACATGTTCCATGTGTCACAACAACTTCCTCCCACTCCCTTTCATGGTGTTCCTGAAAATGTAGGGAAGAAAAGGGACACTTAAATCTTGTTAGAATTGCTTTTACTAATTACAGAGGAAGGAAAATGGAGTGTCAATCCCCCTCATTCTCCACCTACAGAAGGAAACCCATTCCCCTCAAGATCCTGTGGGGGCTCCAAACAACTATTAATTTCCGTTCCCTTTGATTGTCCAACCAAAGTAGGGAAAATAGACTCCCGTCTCATATTCTGTTATCATGTTTATACACGACCAAGGCGAAGACTTCTCCTTTCATTCATTTTCCTTATCAACTCTCGAACTTAATGTTTGTGAGAACAATATTCAGGTCCTTCATTTCCACCCATAATCATTCCCTTCATTTTCTATTTTCATTCCAGAACACAGTCAGTTTTAGCCGGTCCAACAGGTTTTCTTCTATTTCAGATTCATTCACAAACACTTTCTCCTGTTTGCAATGGTCTCTCTGCAGAAGAGAGTCTTAATCATTAAGACAGGGCAAAAAGTTGAGCGCTATCCATTTCCCAATATATCATCCAGAATGCGAATTGGTCCCATATGACCTAGGTTGTTAAAGAAGCAGCGAACCAAGACATCCCAAGTAGCAATATTAGGAAAGATTCCTTCAGTTGTCATTTTATGAAGATACACAACGGCCTCTTCAATGCCTAACGAATTACAAATGCCACACAGAAGACTAGTATATGTAACTATGTCTGGACGCCATTCCTTCTCTTCCGTAAGCTTATCAAAAAGTTGCATGGCAATTCTGACCTTACCCCACTTACAGTATGCATAAATAATTATATTAATGGTAGTGGTATCTGGCTTTGCTCCATTCACCAACATTTTCCCCAGAATCTGGAAAACTCGTTCTTGCATTCCAACACGAGAGAATCCATACATTATAGTATTATAAGTAACAGAAGCTAGTTCCAGCTCCAGTTCTTCCAGCTCCTTAATAAGCCCACAAGCTTCTTTAAATCTGTTAACCCTAAATAAACCATCCAGTAACTCATTATATGTTATGATATTAGGCGAGCACTTATGTTTCTCCATCATATCAAGCACACCCATTGCCCATTCTACACGTCCACCGGCACACAAGCCCTTAATAAATGTATTAAACGTAACAACAGTTGGAGAACACCCATCATTGTTCATGATTTCAATAAGACGATGAGCTTTGTTAAACATAGAGTTCTGACAAAGGACATCCAGCATGCAGGTATACACAACAACATTAGGATGGCAACCACAAGTTATCATTTTGTTCCATGTCTCAGAAGCACCTTGCAAATTCCCAGCTTTTGCAAAACCATAAATGAGAGAGCTATATGTGGTAACATTAGGACGGCACCAAATCTTTTCCATATGATTACAGACAGATATAGCCTCTTCTATATAACCATTGGCGCAGAGGCCATATACTAAAGTGTTATATGCAACAACATTGGGCTTAACTCCCTCTTGAATCATACGACTCCACAAGCTAAGAACCTCACCCAATCGTCCACACGAAAAATAGCCTTTCATCAAGGAAGCAAATGTATGAATGTTGGGGCTGCATCCTCTCATAAGCATTTGGCCAAGTACAGCAAGAGACAAGTCAACATTTCCCATGTCACAAAGACAACTGATAACTGTAGAGTAAGTGACAACATTAGGGTCAATGCCCTTATCTAGCATTTCAATGATCAAATCAAAGGCCTCTTTAAATTTATAATCTTTGCATACTCCATGTATCAAAGAATTATAAACAGGCACCACAGGTGCGAATCCTGAAGCTAGCTTCTTTGCTTCATTTACCTGACCAAGCTTACACATAGAAGATACAATAGTCGTGTAGCTCACTGCATCTGGAGGGCAACCCTTACTTGACATTTCTACAAGCAACTTGCAAGCCCCATTCACCTTTCCATTTTGACAAAGAGCCTTGATAAGAATATTATAGGTGAAAATATTTGACTCCAAACCTTCCCCCTTCATGTTGTTATATACAGGATTGATCATCTGGAACCGATTTTCATCCAGCAACGAATCCAACAGGTGGTTGTATATCCTGACTGTGGGTTTGCATCCGAATTCCCTTATCCTATATAACATCTTTAATGCTTGATCAGCTGACCCAGCTCGCCGATAAGAATGTATAACACGGATGAATAAATCTTCAGAGCAATCTATTCCTTCCAGCTTCATGTGTTGCAAAAGATACTGAACACCATCAATGTTGCAGTTTCTTCCCAGTTTCTCAATCATCGTTTGGTATGTCAAATGGGTGTGTTTGAAAGTTCTAGAATTGGCCAAGGACTTGAAGTATTCAAGTGCCACCACAATATCTCGCTCATGTCTCAATCTTTTCACAACTTCGGATTCCTTAAGAAGGGACGCATTTACGGATTCGGCTTGGGGTTTATCGAGATCAAAAATTGGTTTCGTGTTGAGTACAAACGGAATCGAAGGCTTGCGCACTTTTAACACTAAAGAACACCCATCTTTCAAATACATAGTATTATGTAATTGAATTGAAGCCTTCGGCTTCAGATTCAAGAATCTGAATACCCAAGAGAAAACAGACTGAGAAATCCGCTAAAAGGATGACTTTGAGGTAGCCCAGCCCTCTTGCCCACCAAAAATTCAGAACAAACAATTCTTCGTCACTTGGCAAATGAAAATATTGCAATATTGTCTACTCTTGTCTCATGGAACCGAACCACCATAATGCCCAAAATTGTACACAAAGCAAGTCTATGAAGAACATTTATTTGCCTCAAGACCTAGACAGAAACATGCGGCAGTTTTCAGCTCGTGGCCGAATACAGTCTCCCACAAGGGCTCACCCGGCCGGAACTTGGGTTCGAGACTAGCCATGGTGAATGAGTTAGCAAATCCAAAGTGTGGTTGGCGCCTAATACTTTGGGAACGACGCGGGAGGATCGGCGGGACGGTGCAGCAGTTCGTCGCTCAAAGGGGAATGGCCTTTTCCCTATGAAGCGCGATTATCAAGTCCCCAAATAATAAGCATTTTAAACTAGATTTATATTTCATTTTATTTATGGATATAGATTGTACTACTTTATACTACATGATTTTTGTTTTGACGGACCCTTCTTTTCACAACAACAAACTATACATTATGCGGGATTGAACAAGAGAGTGGCATACTTTCATCTGTTACCCTGAAGTTAACGGATAATCTTTTGGCATCAATCAGTTAAGAGTATAATCAGTATTCTTCACATAACTACCGCAATGGTGAAACAAAACAAACAATTTCCTGGCAAAATGTAGGCAAAAAACAATTGGTAAAATTAGTTTAATTTTTTTTTTTGTTCTTTTGGATATTTGGCTAGAGTAGTTGAAAGTTGAAACATAATTATCATCTCATCTTGCAGCGACAAATTAGAATTGCTAGTGATATATTGATATGTTTGAAATTCCGTTTTGGCGCTGCCAAAATGTTTTGATATCTTATGAAGACCAGTATTGTAAGCTTGAATCAAGTAGTGACAAAAATAGTTGCAAATTTATTTTGATAATTGATTTTGATGGGATTGATTAATTTTTATTTAGCGTTAAATAGTATTAAGAATATCAAGTTTAATATGATTGACTTAATTTATTGGATCTGTCCCACGAGCCTCTCTTCTCCTTTGTGACTGATATTCTGCTTTATATCTTCCCTTTAATAGTAGGAAGAAGCCACTAAGCAATTAGATCAGAGATCACTCTGGTGAGATTCCAGTTCTCAAGTAGTGTAGATGATGAGAAAAGCAAGCATTTTTCAATATTATAGATGATTTGATGCTGCCACAGAATATTATTCACATAGTACAAAGAAAAAAAAAATATTTGTCACAAGCGATGCAAAGCATTTAATAGAACAGTATAGCAAGTTATGGATTTAATAAGCAATCGCAGGCAGCATACATGAACAGATTGCCTCAAAAAGAATTAAGAGGTTCCTTGGGGATGTACATTTATGTATGATATAGTTGGATGATGAAACCAGACTAGAATCGAGTAATTCCCTTGCCTTGATCCCATTACCGCAGATTATGCTTCTGCTGTGAAGGTTGCCTCTCAAATGAAGGTGTTCATATGGCTGCACAAATTAGAATACATTAAAATGAGCTTGACTATTACTTGAGCAGTACTAATACGAGCTTCTCTATGTATTAAGCATTGAAATATTAAGAAAACATATATTCTACCAATTGTGATGAACGGAATCGGGTTCTGCATTGGTTTGTAAGGTAAAGTAGACAATTCTACACTTGTATTATGCAGTAATGACTTCTTTGTTGTGCACATGTGTAGTATTTGGTGTTAAACATCATAATAATCGAAGCTTTAGATTGCATTAACGGACTATGGACTTGATGTGGCTTGCCTTAGATAAAGTGTTCATTGTGAGAACCTATAAGAGTTTTGGACATGTGGCGGAATATTAAAATCTACCTTCAAGAGGTTGAAGAACTAATGTGGAACTCTTCTTCTGAGGTTTCCTTTTCCTTTTCAGGGAGAATGGCCGGATGATGAATCTTGAGAAGCGGCTCAAAGGATCTTGTAGACCATCCATCTCATAGTGACCAAACCGCCAATCTCTTTCAATATAAGGTCGCTGAATAGGTTCATCGAGTCCACCTGCAATGAGGAACAAGAAAAACTGTGGTTTATTTTTATCCAAATTTTACTGCTAACGTAGAATAATCCAGCCTTCGATCAGGATTCACATGGAATCAATGTAATTTGTTGATCTGACTGGTCAGTTATCACGTAGCTCATAAGTTGAATCAGAATCCATAAATAACACTCGTAAAAACTCAGATTCTCAATGGATACCTGCATACATCAAACCGTGCTTGTCTACAGCCCGATAAAATGGTCTTGTTTTCTTCTCAATGGCAGCTCTCTGTAGTTCATTCCATTCTCTGTCACGATCCTCACGTGTGACTTTACCCGTGTTCACAATCTGGAATTAAGGGTACATTAAAGGTGTCTGTTCAGAGAAAAATAGTGTCAAGTAAAACAACTGTAGAAATAGAGTTCTAACTTTAGAAAATAGGTGGTAAGAAGGGCGCGGGTTGCGTGCAAGATTATTAGCTCGGTCAACTGCTACAAGTCCAAACTTGGGACCATATCCATCAGCCCACTCCCAGTTATCAGAAATAGTCCAAAACAGGTAACCAAGCACAGGAACACCCTATAAAACCAGAAAAGGAAGGCCTGACATGATATCAGTAATTACAAACAATCGCATGATTTAAAGCTGATCAATGTTAAATTCAGAGTCCAAACCCTTATCATGGCTGCATATACGGCAAGCAAATGTTCCAACAGATAGGGACGTCGGATTAGATCTGTCTCATCAGATACTCCGTTTTCAGTAATGATGAAGGGAACTTTTAGATGTTTGTATCTTTCATGAAACTGAAGCAACATGCGATACAAGCCATCAGGATATACCCCACGACCAGATTCACTGTACTCATCTGTTTCCACAAGTTTCAGTCCCGCACCAGAAACAACTTCCTAAATACCAGAATGGTTATATAAGTATGAGCCGAATGCACACGGTGCATTCATCTAGGTTAATAAAACAGACCTGCCCATAGTAGTTTATGCCTATAAAATCCAGCTTGTCAGAAATACTATCAATGTACGGGAAGATGGTCAAGGAATTAGCCAGTGAAACAGCAGCAACATCAAACAATCCATAGGGTCGCATGAATGACACATGGTGTGCTACGCCGACTATGGGTTTTAATGAGACACTGCCAAAAGGTTTTCATGAATCAGAAAATTATTATTACAAAATCAGCAAAGAGGTCAACCATGAAAGCATAACTTATTAATTGAGAAGGAATGAAAAGGAAAAAAGCCATAAAATATTGTTCAATGTTCTATAAGCAAGCTACACATTCTGCAACTTCTTTGAGAAAGACAAACCTTTGTTCATGGACATAATCATATGCTTTTGAGTGTGCAATGGCCATCCAATGCATGGCCTGCTGGAAAACACCAGTTGGAAGAGCCGAAGTAGCAACCTCCAGCATATCAGGATTACCACCAGGCCAAGCTCCAGCACAATAAGTAAGCATACAGAAGACATGAGGTTCATTAAAAGTAACCCAATATTCAACCAGATCAGATACACTGTTTACAACAAGCCTGCCCCATGGAATGTAAGCGATGAGGAAAAGCATCATTTCATATACTACCATAACATGAATAACTCATTGACATTGAATAAATACATGATCATGTAGGGAAAAAAAAGGATATGAGGACAAGTTCCAAGCTGCTCAATACAGTCTCAAATGTAATCCCTACATGCTGATACCAACATGGAATTTAATAAATATCAGCAAACAAACAGTATAAATAATGCATGGAAAAATACACTTGTCCTGATTTGATTGGAATAAAGTACCTTAAGTATCTAAGTTTGAGTACCTAAGTTTTTCCTTCTAATATCCCATCAAATTGCAAAATGGGTATGTATGCACTAGTTTCACTTACAACCAAGGATAGGCTGGCACAGTGCAGTGGGTGTTCTATCGCAAATGTCATTAGAAGCAGTTAGAGGAAATAACATGTATGGACAACTAACACGAAGGAAAGACTAACCTGGTAAAGTCCATGAAATAATCAACAGTCTTTTCCAGCTTCCAACCTCCATACTCACCAGCCCAAGGTGGTAGTGAGTGATGAAAAAGAGTGAGCATGACTTTCATTCCATATGACTTAACCCTATTGATAATCCACTTATAACGCTCCAAAGCGGCATAATTAACCTAAGAAGATTGAGCGATTTACTCATAAAAGTAAAATATCTGCACTAGTTGAATTCATTGAACTGGTTTTCATAAAACAATATTAACGAGACTTACAGATCCGTTTAGCCCATTTACAGGCTCCTTTGGCATTATTCTTGACCAATCTATACCCATGCGAAAGACAGTAACACCAGTATCTTTGGCCAACTTCAGTTCTGTATCAGGATCAGACCAAAACCTTAATCTCTCCTCCCTGAGAATCAGGCATCATTCTCTATTTAGCATGAACATATCCACTGTGATATAATTAAGATAGTCCAAAAGTGCATAATATCCATCTCTTTTAGTAATTAATGCTTAAAAAAATACATGATATCAACATTAAAAGCTGGGCTTACGGGTTTGGAACATTATGCCAAGCAGTTACATTATGTTGGTGTTCTTCTTTTGGCACAGCAGCTGGTGCTTCTTCTTCATCTTCTTCTGAGTACTTCTCAAATCCTCTAATCATGGCCTCCATAGCAACTTTTAAAGTCTTTTTCCTCTTTTTGAATGTGTAATCATCAAGTTGTTGAGATGAAGCAGCTTGGTGAGACCCACCATCACCAGCAGAGCCCATTAAAGCATCAGCTTGTTGTTCGACCTCATGTGAGTCAACGCAAGGCTTATCTTCTTCTGCAAATTGAATCCAAGCATCATTGAGCCTATCCTCAACATGTGCTGGTGCTGTAGCCAGGCCAAAGAAAAATCCATTTTTCTCTTCTGCAGGTAGTCATGAAGGGAAAAAATCTTCATGATCCTCTTTCATATAAACAAAACTACACATGATTATTTAAGCTAAGTAGGAGCACCATATATATATGAAAATGTTATATTGTCAATAACAAGACAAAAAATAAAAAAGTTACCAAGTTTGGAAAATATAGTTCGCAAAAAGCAATTATAATACAATAACTTCTCTTTTTGGTTTCCGCGCAGTTCTTGCTTAATTATTTGGTATGTATAGAGGGATAAAGCCAAAAAACTTAAACGGAGACACAATCCTGGGCAGAAGAACCACTCCTCGAATATAATCAAGAAACAGGGCCCCGCAACCTGGCGATGGTAGTCAAACTCTCAAATAGCCACATGCATTTCTCGAGAAAAATTTATCGCCAACCAACGACTCCATGGCTTTCCCGATAAGTGTGTAATTCTTACTTCTAACCCTGTGCATATAACCCGAAACTAATTTCAGTTGAAGTAAGAACTTAGACTACATTTCCCCCCGTTCAAAATCAGATCCGGGCTTTATACTTCGCCAGAATAGGCCCTCGCAATTGTACGATATGCAAGTCTCCCATCTACGTACTTAAGCAGTTAAGCTTACAAAGCATATGACCAGAAGTAAGACGTCAACAATTAATAATACTCAATAATCATTTAGACTTCACTAACAAAACCTAGATTGCTCAAAAAGTCTGAAAACGGAAGTGTTCGTTTCCAGTTCCTCACCATCAACATTGAAGACGGCGAGTACATCAGAGGACTCGTCAATAGGCGAGCGGAATGGGCGGAGATTCTTTCGCTTGAAACGGGAGAATGAGAAGGCATTAGCGGCGATGGTGATCGTGACAATTGCTCCGGCGAGCTTCGTGGCGGTAACGAAGAGAGCAACAAACGTCATGTCGTCTGGCCTCCGGAGTCGCGCATACTCCCTGGAAACTCAAAAGGAGTGAGGGGGAGGATGGATATCCACGTGTCTCAGAGATAACGAACTCATAAAGCGGGAGAGCTTCAAGGGGCCCACCGAGAATGTTATGTACCCGTAATATCTACTTCATAGTGGCTGAGCGGAATACGGCAACCTTCCACCAGCGTTTTCTGGTACATTTCACGTGAAGCAGTAATGTTCATGTGGTGGGCGTGAAGAGCTCCGTTAACATAAATCAGCCCAGTCCAAAATGAAGTCCTTGTTTTTTTGAAGGGTAATAAATATAGTATATTATAAAACATACAGAGGTCCAGGGTAATAAATCTTAAAAATTTGATTGTAAATTTGTACAAAAATGTTGTATTTCATTCTTTTTTTATTTTTCGTATTATTTCACCAATTAACTTTTATTTTCAACTATTATATTGTAGCAATATTGAGAAGGCGTCGTCCTTTACTTTAGTATCTCGGAAAATATTAGATCTTGTTGTGAGTGAGATATAGGGTAATTAATATTCTTTAATTTGTAACTTAACAAAATAATTTTGACGGTGCACGAGGGCACAATGCTTTGCGAGAAATATGTACATGAGGCCAACATAAAAAAATATACTTTTAAAATCATTCAGAACTAGTAAATTAAATATTAATTAAAAAGCAACGTCATCATTTTATTATCTATTTTATTATCCTTAGAGTTTTGTCCTTTTTTGTGAATATTTTTTTTACTACAAAAATTTTTAGAAATAAATTGAACTCACTTATAATTTAAAGATAGAGTGAAGTCTATTTTTTTTTATAGGTGATACTAATATCAAGCAAAATGAGCCGTTAATTACCTTCAATCTTTAATTTAGGTATCTAGAAGTTAGAATATATTCCTAAGTACTATGATTAAAATCATAATAAAATAATACTCTCTAAAAATCGAACTCGTTGTAAACACTTCCCCCCACTAATTCAAGTCATGTGACCGGCCCAAATCGTTGTGAATTAAATTCTTTCAAGTATAATTTTTTCCGTATATTTAAAAAACTCTTAAATTAAAATTAAAAAAAAATTAACCTAAATCTTAACTTAAATTTTTTTAAAATAAATAGTTATATTTATTTAAAATAATTTTTAGACTACAATATAATTTTAAATAAATTATTATAAATAGTTTATAAATATTAAAAAATTATTTTATTTTTATTTTTCTTACACAGACAATCTTTTATCCCTTCTCACCTTCGTCAATTTTTTTTCTTCTTTGCCTCCGTTATAATTGTCGTGGGTATCGTGGAGGTGTTCGTCGTTTGCGACTTCTGTCGTTATTGTGGAAGCTTTGGTCGTTGCTGTCGTCAACCTGATGTGTTCGTCGTCGCTGGGTCTGGAATCAACGAGCCAAGAAGAGGGAAGATGAACAGTGCAAAAAAAAGGAAAAGCAGAGAGATGGGACGTGTTATATTTTTTTCATAAGAAAAAAAAAAGGGAAAGAAAAGCAGGAAAAGCAGGTTGACGAATAGTGCAAAGAAAAGGAATCCGATAAGTGCAAAGAGGGAAGATGAACGAGCCAAGACATCTGACAGGTGAATAGTTATTTTTTTTATTTTATATATTTTTTAATAATTTACTAAACATATATATTTTTTTTTATAATAATTATTCAAACATTTATTTATTTAAAATTATTTTTTTAATAAATTTTTTTTATAAATTTTTTTTAAAAACTATTTAAAATTTTTTTTTTAAAGCCTAGTTATATATCGTACAGTTTAAAGTTAAAATATTATTGAAGGTGACAAACTAATAGGAGAGAGCTACCAATGCATGAGGGTACAAATTTTCTTCAATCTATATCTTGTTAATTACTAATTGGTTTTGGAGTTCTTATTTACATTATTAGATCAAAATTATGTCATAAATTTGAAATCCCAAAATGCATGAGAGAACAAACTCAATGACTGAAACATTAATTGTTATTGCCAAACTAAGTTCTTCAACAAAAATAAATTGAAAAAGAAATATACTTAACTATAAGTCAGACTTTTTCTTGGACATATTAAGCTACCACAGACTTAAAGCTTAAGAGACAAGTCAAGACCCGAAGAATCAAGATCATCATCATCCTCTTTGGGAGCCTTTTCTGGTATAAACTTGATAAGTTGATCACCAGTAGCAGTAGTAGTTGAAGAAGAAGAATTATGCCCAACCTGATGACGGTTTAGAGGACTAATATCATTAATTTCTTCAATCCTCAAAGTTCCAGAACTTGCCCTAATTCCGAACCTATCTGGGGTTTGATGATCATGCCTAAACCTAAAATTAGGGTTATTATAAGAAGGTTTGTGAATCATGGAGTCCATTCTAACCCCAAGTGGCCCATTATGATTGATCACAGGGTTAGGATGATAAGTAGGGTAATTACCATAATAAGAATAGTGTGGAGAATAGTAGTGACTCCCTAAGAAACCAAAATGATGATCAGAAACAATCCCTGCTTGTCGTCGTTTTGCAATTGCACGCTCTTGTTTGTGTGCGTTTTGATGGCCTCCCAGGGCTTGTGAAGAAGAAAACTCTCTTTTGCAGAAGTTGCAACAAAAAGTCTTTTCCGTAGTAGTGTTCTTCTTCTCATGATCATCAAGATAATCGTGCTCATGATCTTTTCCATTGTAAACATTTGTTTTAGATGATGAAGAACCTATTATGTTCACTTCAGATTTTAAGAAATCCAGCTTGATCTTCGATTTACGACGAGAATCATCATCACTGCTGGTAATCTTCATGGAATATGTATCAAGCAACACAAGAGAAATCAATTGGTCAAATAGTCAACATATAAGAGTATTTTGCTTTGATTTCAAAATAGCCTTCGGATTTGATTCATTCAACAGCTTTAAACTATTAAACGTTAAAAATTAATGGTTTTTTTGGAAATAAAATTAAGGGAAAACTAAATGTTTACATCTTTCAACTGGGTCAAAATTTATATGGGATAAAAGATTAATTTTTATAAATTAAAAAATAAATAATTGATACAATATACTCAGGCACTTTTCTGTATTAGTCTTTCTCTGAATATATGATCACAAAACTTGTAATCTCTCTAACTTAAAAAAAAAAAAAAAGTGATTCAAAAAGAAGAATTTCGGTTATATTATTTATTGTCTTATATTATTATTATATAACTGATGATTCGAACCTTTGTGTCTGTAAGATAAAACTAAAAAGGTGATTTCGAATCCCTTTGGTCAGAAAATACGAGTTATTGGGAAGTTTCTCTAACATAACCTTAAACATAATAATTAAAAAGAAAAGAAAGTTCTATGTATATATAAAGTATACTCACTTGAACCATCTTGATCTTCTGGTTTTCGATCACTTCATCCCTGGAACTTTCTCCTTTGGACCCTCCTGAGATGCTAGAGGCTTCAGAGGGAGAGAGATTCACACTATTATTTGCAGCCATGGAAGTAAAACACAAAGCAAAAGGAACCTAACTTTTCAAATTAATCAAGAAGAAAGAAGAAGGGTGTTTATATTTATATTCAATTAGAGGCACAGCTATGGTAAATGCAACGTAATCTTTGAAGAAATGGAAAGAAATCTCCTTTTTTATTTTGCGGTTATGTGATTTTCATTAGTAGTACTGAGTGATTGATCTGATTTGATAACCAAGCTTCCTCAAATTTAAACACATCATTGCATGAATAATATTTAATGCTAATTATTGTAATAGTCAAATCAAATCGTCAATAAAGAAGAGCATGAAGGGTTTGGTGTTAGTGCATCACGGCTTTTATGCAGTTTGTGTATGATTTCAACCGAGAAGTAAAAATAGGAAACCCGGAAATAATTACTTGATTAAATAAATTAATTATTTGATCATGTCTTTGAACTTGGCCTCTTGATGAAGAGAAGAACTATCAAACAAATGAAAGAGATAATTTTGGCATGATTGATGGTTTTATTTATGGAAATGAATTCAGTACAATTTGTGAGCTTCTAGTCTAATCTTCTTAGGAAGATCTACACGATCACTTTTGATACCAATCATTTGTTATCATGCCATATCATTCTCTTAAATGGATGCATGGGTTAATGTTCAGAACAATAAATCGGGGAAGTAATTCCATAGCCAGTCTGGTTAAAAGTTTTAAATAATTAATTAGATTAAATTTTATATTTGTTTATCTTTACTAAACTTAAGCGATATCGTTTTGATTTTTTTAAAAAAAAATATCAATCAATTACGTTTCAACTTTAATAACTGGAGTTTTTTATTAAATATTTTTGTTAAGGTTATATACAAATATTTTTGTATATTTTAATTAAATTATACCCCCTCTGTTCCTAATTATAAAAACTAAAAAATAGGGATTGGATTTATTCCTAAATATAATATTATAATTTATTTTATCTTTTAAAATTATAATTTTCTCTAATATATTCATATATAATTGCACATATAAGAAGTTATCTATCAACAGTATTTCAAATACACATGATTGAATAGAGTATTTTGAAAAAATTAATACATAATCATTATAATTAACTACTTTATCTAACTTCCTTAGTCTACCTAAATTAGTTAAATAGATTTTATAATTATGAACAAAGTGAGTATTATTTTAATCGTAATTAGGTTGACCCCGGTTTAACTACCATTATATGTTTAAGAGAACATTAATGATTACCGTATAAATTAAACATTAAAGATGAATCATGATCAGCCATAGTTTTATGAGTACTAGGGGTGTTCATAAAGCCCGCGGCCCGGTATGCCCACCCGAGCCCGCGAAAAAATGGCCCTGCCCAGCCCGATAAATATAGGGCAGGGCTGGGCATCGGGCTGCAAAATGCAGCCCATGCTTTTTTCGGGCTGGGCACCGGGCAAGGGGGTTGCCCTGCCCTGCCCTGCCCATGAGCACCCTTTTTTTATTTTTTTATTTTCTTCGTAGATGCTACACTTAGAAAGGAGAATATGATAGTTACTGGTGACTAAAGGGTCATTTTAGAAATATAAGTAGTTAAGTACGTTAAGTTGCATCTTTTAATATTTATAACTACATTAATTTTTTAACTTTATTAATCATAATATGATTACATTACAAATTATAATTATTTATTTTATTTTTTTTAGATACTTCATCCTTGTCAACATTTGAGAAATTGATGTAAAGTTGTAATTATAAACTACTTAGACTTCAAGGTTTTTTTATATGCAATGAATTTTAAAACTTTAATTATTATCTTTTTGTTACCTTATTTTTAGTGGATTATAGATATTATTTAACTCTTGAAAATATATGAATATGATATTATTTTAGAAATTTATAATTGCAGATTTTTTTCACAACATGAGCATGGCATCACAACTTGGGCATGCCCAGCCCGCCCACGCCCAGCCCGCCCATGCCCAGCCCAAAATAGTTAGGGCTTTTACCGGGTAGGGCCGGGCATCGGGCTGCAAAATGCAGCCCATGCTTTTTCTGGGCAGGGCACCGGGCAGGGGGGTCGCCCTGCCCAGCCCTGCCCATGAACACCCCTAATGAGTACATAGGACCACTTTGTTTGAGGCTTTGTTCCATATCTTGCTCCATTGGAATATACTAATTATATATTCATTCAATTGTCTCATTTTTTTAATGTCATTGATATAAGAGATGTCATTTATAACCTATCTATTTCTATCCCCATATATTTAGAAAGTTTCAAAATTTTAAAATTTGGCTAGAACAAGGTATTTATCTTCTTCTTCTTACAGTGAAGGATGAACAATAGCCAACTAATCATTATGCCCTCTCAGAAAAAAATACTCTTTTTGTAAGAAAACTATAAAGAACAAGGCTCCAGCATCACAAGTTTGGCGGTGATAAAGCCCAAGATATAGCTTCAACCCAATCCTTAGAAAAGTCCAAGTCCAATTTATATATATATATATATATATATATATATATAAAAACTGAAAATTGTTTAGTTTACTGGCAACTGATAATACCAGATTCATAAGGTAACTAGGCTTTGTTTGATTCAATGAAAGGGAGGGTAGGTTAGGTTAATTTAAGAGAAGATAAGGGAGAGTAGGAGAGGTTATAAGTGTGAAGGTAGAGGAAGAAAGATGATATTTTTTGTTTAGTTCAGGAGGGGAGGGGAGTGGAGGTAATAAAAAATTGACAAATATACCCTTATACCTTTATTTAAATTTATTTATATTTTATTTACAATATTTATATCAGAATTATTATTTTTTTATCTATAAATTTTAAAAAACTTTTTACCTCATTTATATATATATGATAAAAAAATATAATAAACTTTTAACAATATCCCCCATCAATTTTACAATTATTATAAAGAAGGAAAGTTCAGCTCAAAATCTTTGAAGAATTGTGTTGCCGAGGAGATGGCTGCATCACTAGGCACTCTTGTGCAAACTCCACCAATAATTGCCAACTTGAGCAGCTATGATTTGAATGCATTGCCTGGAGAAGACCTAAGTAATTGCATGCATCTTGACATGTTCACCACTGAGAGGAAACAAGTTTTAGAGCTTTCAAAGGAATCACAACTCTGGTACAAGTGCAAACAGGGGCTGGCATGGTATTTTCATCAAATTGAATCAAATTCTATCCAACATCCTGTTTATCCCACTCAAATTTGATCTTTGTCACTTCAGAAGAAGCCTGCCTATTTAAGTCCTCACTCACTTTTTTCTCTTTTCCTAGGGATAAACTTGGAAGTTAAAGGCAAGTCCACTGGAACATAAAAGATGCAGTATATCTCAATAGATCAATCATAGCCCTTTCCTAAACAGTTTAGATAGCGTTGCACCCCTACAATACCATGTTTAACCATTGGAAAACAAAAGCAGTTTATTAACCATAGGATGGGGATGAATGCGTTAAACTTATTCTTAAATTTATCGACACAATCAACCAAAAGCATTATTTTCAAGTCAACTATGAGGAAATTCTAAGCATCCAGAGAGTCAAAGTAACGTCCTAAAGGAGTTAGCTTGCCATGAGGTCAATGATAATAATTAGACAAATAAGTTAGCTTGCCAAGAAGATTATATCACCTTCTATAATTCTAATAAATTTGACACCAAATAATTAGATTTCAGTATAAGTATTTTCGGTAATGAAATGATATGTTTCTTACCTTACAGAACTCAGCAAGTATAGCGGGACATGGAGAGAATTCTTTCCCCAGTATCCAACATAGGAATAAGAAAATGTGCATATCATAGAGAAGAGTAAAAGAAAAGAGAATAAGGAAAATAAAGAGCTAACCTATTCCCCTCGCAAGTAGGACAAAGGCAGGGATTAATGACAATAAGGTCATACAAAGGCGACCATTCAATGGTGGAATTTCCTTTGCACAACTTGCATATATAAAACCCCTTCCCTCTACAGGCCATGCATGGCAGTGCAACCTTTTTTTGCCCTAAACCCACATTCTTCAAACGTCTAATTTGTGAAGGGAACAAACAAATCAGAATAGGAAATATCCAAAAAGACATGAATGTTAGCTAGTTTTTACCCGTTTCTTCTCAGATACAAGATGAAAGGTATTGAGAGTAACAGTATAAGTCAGGTTGAGAGTGACAATCCCATGCAAGATGACTCCAGTTCCCATCATCAACGTTCCCAATGACCAAGGATTCATATCGTGGAATATGTGTGACTATCAGAGGCAATTTCTCAAACAATATAGACCACCCAAATTCCAGCGTTTGGTTAGCAATAGTTATTGACTCAACTCTATACTACGGGGCAAAATTTCAAATCCCAATCCAGATGGCGTGCACGAATCCAATAGGAGAAGACGAACAGATTGAGAGACGACAAAGCGGAGTTCCTACCGTCCTCACTCCGATTGACACTGTCAATGGTCCAAGATCAAAGAAGAAGAAGAGCGAAGCGGCAGCAGTCGGCCTCCTGTCCTCAGTCGCAGGAGAGAAGACGATGAAGAACACTATCCTCTGCTCTCTGGAGGAAATGAGAACCGAAAAAGGGTTTTTACCCTCAGGGGCAAACGTGGAAAATTGAAAAATAAGCAGGGGTAATTTAGTCAATATAACATAAAATATTTTTCATCTCTCCAAAAAATCCCAAATTTGGAGGGGTGAGAGAGAGGGATAGGGGAGCAGAAAAAGATAAAAAAATTTCCCTCCCCTCCCCTCTATTTTTCTCAACCAAACACACTTATATCTCCCCTCTCCTCCAAACCCCCCCAACTAAACGATGCCTAATGGAGATTGAATTTAAGAAAAAAAATAATTTTTTGTATTATGATAAACTAATATTTAATTTTTTATTAAAAAAATACTCATATTTAATAATCAATAATATTTTAAATATAATTATGGCTAATAAAAAGATATATATTTTTCTCAAAAAAAATTCACACAATTCATACTAGGGGTGTGCACAATGCTTTGTGTTTGGTCCGCTAGCCTGAGCCCGATAAAAAATTGCCCAACCTGACCTAAAAAAAATTGCCCAAAATATATTTGGGCAAGGTCGGGCCGGGTCAAGTGTCGTGCAAGGCAGGGCATTGGGTATGGTATGCCGCCCTGCCCATTTGGCCCGGCCTTATATATATGTTATTATTTTATTTTTTTATAATCTTATTTTTTTTAGCTTATTCTATTTATAACCCTACATTTTTCACTTTAGTTGACAATTCTCCTTGCTCATTTTTAAAGTATTGAACATAACTCTTATATTTATATAGATACCGAAGTTACTCATATGTTTTACTTGACAATCATTCAATTATTGATGTTACAATACCGCTACAGATATCCGAACCCTACAGATTTCAATCTTTCTTTTTTATATATGCAATAGACTTCAAAACTTTAATTATTATCTTTTTATTACTTTATTTTTAGTGGATTATGAATATTATTTAACTCTTGAAGATATAAATATGATATTATTTTATAAGTTTATAATTGTAATTTTTTTTTCACAATATGAATGGGGTATCACGATTTGGGTATATCCAGCCTGCTCACGTCTAAAAACAAAAAACAAAAATTTAACATTGATGATGATCTTAAAATGATTCCCATAAATTTTCAGGCAACTTAAATTTAAAACACTCCAATGTGAAATGAATTAAACCCCAACTTTTTTTTTTGTTAAAGTGGAAATTATATGATGATGCTGATTAAAGACGAATTGACCAACTTTGGGGTTTCTTCTGTATATAAGTCACAAATTAAATAAAAGAATATTACTAAATTCTGTAAAAAGAAAAAAGACAGAATAATATTAAAGGAAGACCTGAATGATTTACTTAACTTCTTGACTGAGATGTGAAAAGTTCCTCAGTCGCCACAGACGCAAACTTCCGAGGAAGAAGAAGGGCCATCATCGATCGATCCGTTCACCATTTCACTGCTTCATCCATAATCGCTCAGATTGTAAGCTTTCGGGTCCTCTAAAATTACTTGATCTTTGCGTTACTCGATGCTCATTTATTTGCCCTTTGACTTTCTATTTTGCATATAGTCCCCTAAAATTACTTTCTCTTTGCGTTGTTTTTCAATGGATATGGATATGAATCGATGCTCATATATTTGCCCTTTGACTTTGTATTTTGCATATATATATATATATACCATGAATTGAAGTTAATCGAGTTTTCTCTTTTATAGCAAGTTTTAATTTCTCTCACGGTCCTTCTATTTTCACAAGAATTTTACTTGTAATTTGATTCCGTTTGTTGTATGTGTAAGCACAAAGAAGCAAGGACCTAATGGTAATATGTTAAAATGATGGAATGCATGAAAAGAAGCTAGAAATGTATGTTAAAAGCGAGTTAGGGGAGAAAGTTCCATCCTGGAGATATACGAATTTAACACATAGTAAAAACAGAGTAAATAATTGAATCTGCCGATGAAATTTGGTAAGTATTTAGTATAAATCCTGAACTTTAAAATGAGTTGTAGGATTTGTATATTATGAATTTTCAAACTTTAGGCTGAAAATTGGAAAACTCTGTTCTTACCAAAAGAACAGTGCAATTTGACGCCCACATTTTGAATTTTTAAACATGGTATGGTGTGGAATGATATTTTTGCCCTGGGTATAAGAGCTTTAAACAGAAACTTGAACCATTTTATTTCAATTGTTCTGAAATTAGTTATTATTTTTAAAGTTGATCAAAAATTAAAGGTTATAGACTTTTCAAAGGGGATTAAATGAATTGAAGGGAATCAAACCTTGTCACTCAACTACAGTTTCAAACTGGTATCATTCAATTAGCTTTTTTCTTTCCACCTTTACTTCTTTCTCTGCAGTGATGAAATATACAACTGATTGTTCTCCTTATATCAAAATTTGAAGATATACATATATATACACATAATGGGGGAAGCGGTTGATATAACCGGAGGATTGAATCACATCACAGTGGATGTAAAATTTATATCAAATTCACTCGTAAAAAGTCTGGGAGACAAGTTAGACAATCTCTCTCCTTTGTCCAGGAAATGTAGCATTTGCAGAGTTCCTGTTCATCTACGAGAACGCAACGAGAAATCCTTCACTCCTCGAGAAATTTCAATTGGTCCACTTCATCACGACAATGACAACCTCAAACACATGCAAGAACACAAACTGAGGTTACTAAAGTACTTTCTGTCACGAGCAAAGGTAAGCCTTGATGAATGTGTGCAACTCTTGAAGAGGAAAGAAGTGTATTTACGAGACTGTTATGCAGATCCCATTGACTTTGACAGTGACAAGCTCATTGAGATCATTCTGGTAGATTCTGCTTTCATTCTTGAATTATTCTTCAGAAGTTATATCTCAGAATGTAATAACCAGTTGTTGCAAGATCAGTATTATGATCATCTTTTTTGTGGCCCATGGAAGCTACGGTTCATTAAAACCGATATGCTATTACTTGAGAATCAAGTTCCATTCTTCGTCATCGAGGACCTTCTTTCATTAGCTAGATCAGACATTTTTCCAATAAGGAACGATGTTCGGCGTTCAGCAATCTTTCTAACCTACGAGTTCTTCAAAAGGAAGTTAAATCTGTTAGATATGGATAACTTTGATATTGAAGAAAAAGTTGGTGATGAACTGGAAATACAACACTTTGTTGATTTTGCCAGAATATGTTATGTTCCTCGAAAGCTTCCATGCAAGAACAGACTAAAGTGCATGACTATGCCCAGAGCAACAAAGTTACGTGAAGCTGGAGTGAAGTTCAAGGCGATGAACAATGGGAGTCCTTTTGATATCAGATTCAAAGACGGGGTTTTGGAAATCTCAAGGTTGAGAATAAAAGATGCGACAGAGATTCTTCTGAGGAATCTGATTGCATACGAACGTTGTCACTTGCATGATAATTATGTGAATGACTATGTCTTTATTCTTGATCGTCTGATAGAGACACCAGGTGATGTGGATTGGCTGATGCATTGTGGGATTATTGAGTCAAAGTTATCAGGAACTCAAGAAGCGGCTTCTGTGATGAACAAGCTTTCACCAGGAATAACAATGGCGAGAAGAAGGTTCTATTTCTCAGAACTGTGTGAGAATTTGGATGATTATTACAGAGTGCCTTGGCATAAATGGAGGGTGACTCTGAAAGAGGACTATTTCAGTAATCCATGGGCAATTATCTCAGCCATTGCAGCAAGTTCACTTCTTCTGCTCACCCTCGTCCAGACTTTTTATGCAGTCATGTCCTATTATATTGGCTAGTTTGTGTAAATAGGCTTCTCTGCTTTGCAGATCCATCACTTACAAATGTGTGTGAGTGTGGACACACCTATATCTCTATGTATAAATAAGAGAGAAACTGATATTTTAATCTTCACAGACAAATCCACAGAGAATTAGGTTGGATTGCTGTGAGTATTTTACAAGTTGGTTGTTAAAAATATTTACTGGAAGTTGGTGTTTTAGGGAAGATATGTATGTCTTAATAGATCTCTGTTCGATCCATTGTTTTACACGGTTGTTTGGATGGGTGTGTGCGTGTATTAGAGGTACAACAAGTTAGTAGCAAATTCCTCTATATTTTAATTTGTGTGTACAAATTTGATTTATTTTATTTATTGAGTATTGATAGTTTGTGTATATAAAAATTGAGGGTTAAGGGTTAATTTTATTCAAAGAGTTTTTGAATACGAACTATGAGTATCAAAAAGTTTTTTTTTTATTTATATCACTTTCAAAATATTTAAAAATAAGCAATGTTACCTTTGACTATTAAAAGTGTAAATGTTCAACCTTAGTTTTTTAGCAACGTTTTTTAGGTAAGCTTAAATATTTATTATCAAAAATAGTAACTAATCTCCTTACACCGTTTACTTCTTAAAAGAGTTTTAGTGTTAGTTATGAGACATTCTTTATACACACTGTTAGTAATTAAATCCCTCCCTGACTTGATGTTTAAGGATAGTTAGGGTGATTCTACTCTTTTTTTATTATTTTTAGAATAATATTAATCTAAAATTTTTTTTAAACAACTATAACTCTTACGTAAAAATTTTTAAATTAAAATTAGACGTTAACGCAAAAACTCATATGTAGTTCCATTCTTTTTATTTTTATCATCACGTTGTATTTATATGAAATGGGAAAATTACATCAATATACTTATATTTACAATTTTATCTACTATATATATGTAATTTACAGGAACTATCTCTAGTTAGAATAATTATAAGGTGATTATTAAATTGTTTTTTGTGAACCTAAATATCTACTATTAGTAATAATGATTAATTCTCTCACATAATATAATAAATTTTAAAAATAAAAAAAGTGTATAATGAAAAATAGACACAGTATCTGTTTGGGCCTCTATGAAGCCCACATTTAACTAATGTATTCTCATTTTTGAGCAAAGTACCTTTAATTAGAGTCATCATTAGATTTAATTTATCTCTAGCTATCGTAGGTCGGCTGGGGAATAGGGCATGAGTCTACTAAATTAGGAACAGGATGGGATGTCTCGAAGTTGAAGGTAATCCCGAGCTGCGTCCGGTCCTGATACCATCTTTGTTCCATCCCATTTCAAAAGGGGATGTGTAGAAGATGAACAATGAATAATTTTTTTTTCACCCTATTTATCAGAGTTTTGCTCTGACTATATCTAGATCTGACTCACGTCGTGCATCTGGCTATGGTAGGTGAGTCTCCTAACAGAAATTTTCTGCGTACGCCAAAACTCGAACTCGAGACCTTGTTTAAGTGATACCGAGCTGCTTATCACTATAATATTAAAGCACAATAACCATGAACATGTAGTATTGAAGCACAATAATATTTCATTATGCCCATTTCAAGGGATAACCATGGACGCCGAACTGACACAGTAATTTATGATGACGTTTTCCACAACTATTGGATTTTTTTTAGTGGTCTAACTGATTCATCAAAATTTTATCATAACTATATTTGAATTAGACCCGCGTCACGCATTTAACTATAGTAATGACTTCAACTATTTTTTAAAAAATTTTGTTAAAAACATAAAATTATTATTTAAGGAAGAATTGAATAATGACTTGACTTTGTCTACTAGTTCACTTTGAGAGATGACATATATATATATTACCAGTTCCTCGCCCCTAGTCACAAACGCAAACTTCCCACCATTCATTTTTCTACTTTGTCCATTTTTAGAATATACTTCTACATTAAATAGAATAATTAAAAAAGAAGTTAAAAATATATAATATTAAAAAAAATTATTAAATTGACTTAAATTATTCTAATAAAAATATAATTTCAATATATACTTATAATCTCAAAATTTAACTTCCTATCCCTCAAAATGTAAGCTTTCCTCCTCTAATTACTTTCCCTTTTATCTTCAGTTAACTCTAAGATTTAGAAAAAAAATTTATTATCTTTTTTTTGCTGTGATGATATAAATATACAACTGCTTGTTCTCCTTATTTCAAAATTTGAAGATATATACAGATCTAATGGGGAAGTAGTTGACATAACCGAAGGATGCAATCACATCAAAGTCGATGTAGAAATTCCATCAAACGCGCTCGAGAAAAGTCTGGGAGACAAATTAGAGAATCTTTCTCCTTTGTTCACTGAATGTAGCATTTTTAGACTTCCTGTTCATCTGCGAGAACGAGATGAGAAAGCCTTCACTCCTCGAGAAATTTCAATTGGTCCACTCTATCACAACAACGACAACCTCAAACACATGCAACAACGCAAATTAAGGTTACTTAAGGACTTTCTGTCACGAGCAAAGACGTGACTGCATACAACTCTTGAAGAAGAAAGAAGTGCATTTACGAAACTGTTATGCAGATCCCATTGAATTTGACAGTGGCAAGTTCATCGAGATCATCCTGGTAGATTCTGCTTTCATTCTTGAATTATTCTTCAGAAATATCTCAGATAACCCGTTGCAAGATCATTATGATCATATTTTTGGCGGCCCATGGAAGCTACGGTTCATTAAAACCGACATGCTTTTACTTGAGAATCAAGTTCCGTTCTTCGTCATCGAGGACATTCTTTCCTTCATTAAATCAGACTTTCCCGTAAAGAACGACGCTCGGCGTTCAGCAATCATGCTAACCTACGAGCTCTTCAGAACGAAACTGGATTTACTGGATAGATTTAACTTCGATATTGAGGAAAAAGTTGGCGATGAAGTGGAAATACAACATTTTGTTGATTCTGCCAGAACCTGTTTTGTCCCTCGAAAGCTTCCATGCAAGAACAAACTGAAGAGCGTGACCATGCCCAGAGCAACGAAGTTACATATAGCTGGAATGAAGTTCAAGGTGAAGAACGGTGGGAATCCTTTTGATATCAGATTCAAATATGGGGTGTTGGAGATCTCACACTTGAGAATTCAAGGTTCAACAGAGATTATTCACAAGAATTTGATAGCATACGAACATTGTCACTTGCACAATAATTATGTGAATGATTATGTGTTTATTCTTGATCGTCTGATAGACAAACCAGGTGATGTGGAGTTGCCGATGAATTGTGGGATTATAGAGTCGACGTTATCAGGAACTCAAGAAGTGGCTTCTACGATCAACAGGCTTTGTCCAGGAATAACAATGGCGAGAAGAAGGTTCTACTTCTCAGAACTGTGTGAGAAGGTGAATGATTATTATAGGGTTTCTTGGCATAAATGAGGGTGACATTGAAATAGGACTATTTTAGAAATCCATGGGCCATTGTCTCTGAGATTGCAGCAATTTCACTTCTTTTACTCACCTTCGTCCAGACTTTTTTTACGGTCATGTCCCGTTATTCTAACTGGTATGTGTAAATAGACTTCTCTATGTCTGTGTGTGTACACACCTCTCTCTCTCTCTATATATATATATGTATAAATGAGAGAGAGAGAGAGATTTTAATCATATAGAGCAGGTTGGATTTGCTGTGAGTATTGTCCTAGTTAGTTTGTTGGTTGTTGAAAATATTTAATGGAAGTTGGTGTTTTTTGGGAAGACATGTGCCTTAGTAAATCTCCATGGACCATGGGAGCCAATGGCTTTTTAGCATATTACTTCTATAATTAATATAAAATTTATTTAATTAATTTAATTATATTAAAAAAATTAGTTAAGTTATTTAATATGTTATATTTTTTTCTAAAATATTATAGTTATCTTCTTAACTCCCTCTCTTATTCTCTTAATTATTATTGAGGGAGTATTAATAAGAGTAATTTAAAAAAATATTAATAAATATAAAAAATAAGTCTTATATTTAGGATTAATATCAACACCTTAATTATATTCTATATTAAAAACAAAAAAGTATCATGTACGCTCCGCACCCCTGTAAGTAATCTATATAAATAAGAGATTATAGGTTTGATCACATTTATTATTTGACCCTTTTAATTTAAAAAAAAATGTAAATCTCCACTCGAACTTAATATTGCATTATTTTTTAAGCATATCCCCCTGCCCACATCTAAAATGAATAACATCCATAAAAATGAACAACTTTTTTGAAAAAATTCTAAATGAGTCTCAAGCAAAAAAAAAAGTATCAATATGTCGTATGAAATTGAGTTATTATTAATAAGTTTCTAGGCGATTTTGTGTAAGAAAAACATATTAGATAAATTATAAATTTTGTACCTTGACTCGCAAATACTAGAGAAAGATTTGTGAATTTTTTTTTACATTCTCTGTTTCTCAATTTTAAAATTTATTATCAATTAATTTTTTTTTTAAAAAAAAATTCTCACCCGATTCACCGGAGCTTTGCCCCGATTACATCCGGATCTGACTAGCGTTGCGCACCTGACTATGGTGGGTGTATCTCCTAACGGAAATTTTCTGCATACGCAATACTCAAACTCGAGACCTCATTTAAGCGATACAGAGCCGTTTACCACTCAGACCAATCCCTGTTCGTTTTTTTTTTATTGTCCACCCGGTTCACCGGAATTTTACCCCGATTACATTCGGATCTGACTCGCGTCGCGCACCTGGCTATGGATGAGTCTCCGAACGGGAATTTTCTGCATACGTCAAAGCTCGAAATTGAGACCTCGTTTAAACGATACCGAACCGCTTACCACTCGGACCAACCCCGTTTAAACTTGTATTATCAGTCTGCTCCCTCTAATGCCCCATTTATTGGGCTTCAGGCCCACCTTTTTAATTTGGACCTGGCCCGCCTCATATTTTCCAAAAGAAAAAATGAAATATATTCCAGTTTCGAACTTCTGATGCTAAATTTTCAAAGCTGATGGCGTTATTAAAAAGCGTCTTTCAATAAACTTGTTAGCAGCCACCATTGACCAGGTTCTTGTTTGGCCTATGTCTGCAACTTGCAAATAAATTATATCATCGGCGTCTTCCCAGGAAAGAAAAACAGAGTTTATCATGAAAGATTCAACGAAGACCTCTATCCTCTTCAGAGATTATACAAAGTATATCGGAGAAGTCAAGTACATCAGAAGAACAAGGAAGGCCATTCCATCATTTCTGCTTCACTCCAAATGTAAGCTCTTCTTCACCTTCAATTAATTTCCCTGTCTTTCGATTTTGCTTCTGATATGTGAAGGAATTCTATCAATTCATGATTTTGTTTGCCTAAATATGTTCGTAGTGATCAAATATACGAGTTGCTATCTGTATTTCAAAATTCAAACACGAGAATAATGGAGGAGTTTACTGACAGAGAAGAAGGATTCAACCAAATCAGTATCGATGAAAAGGTGTTATTAAATTCACTTGCAAAACGTTTGAAAGACAAATTGCAGAAGCTGTCTCCTTTGTCACCTGAATGCTGTATATATCGAGTTCCTGCAGAATTACGTGAAGGCAATGAAAAATCCTTCACTCCTCAAGTTATTTCTATCGGTCCTCTTCATCACAAGAATGAGAAGCTTAAAGATATGAAAGAACATAAGATGAGATTCTTGAATGATTTTCTCTCACGAGCTCAAGTAAGCGTAGATGACTGTGTTGAACTTTTGAAGAGCAAAGAAGTGAAGTTGCGAAATTGTTATGCAGATCCCATTGAGTTTGACAGTGATAAGTTCATTGAGATCATTCTCATAGATGCAGCTTTCATTGTTGAAGTATTCTTGAGAAATCATGTTAGTTCTGATAATAACAAGGTTCAGAATCAGGAGCAACATGATCATTTTTTTGGCAGACCATGGAAGCTACGGTTCATTAAAAATGACATGCTTTTACTTGAGAATCAACTTCCATTCTTCATCATTGAGGACCTTCTTTCACTCACTGGATCATCCATTCCCATCAAGAATGATGTTAGAAGTTCAACAATCAAGCTAACCTACGAGTTCTTCAAAACAAGAATGTATCTGAAGGATGCTGATAGATTCAATGCAGTGGGAAAACTAGGAAAATCTGAAATACAACACTTTGTTGATTTTGCCAGAATTTGTCACTTGCCACAAGAGATGCCAAGAAAAAGTAAACTGAAGTCTCTAACTATACCAACTGTAACACAGTTACAGCAAGCAGGAGTGAAGTTCAAGGTGAGGCAAAGTAGAGATCTTTTTGATATACAGTTCAAAGATGGAATCTTGGAGATTCCACGCTTGAGAATAAATAATAACACAGAGAACTTTCTGAGGAATCTCATTGCATATGAACATTACCACTTGAAAGACAACTATGTGAATGACTATGTTTTCATCCTCGATCGGCTTATCGACACACCTGATGATGTGGAATTGCTTACTCAGAATGGGCTTATTGAATCAAAGCTAGCAGGTAATGAAGAGGTGGCTTCTGTGATCAGCAAGCTGTCTCCAGGAATAACTCTGATCAGATTCAATTTCTACTTCTCAGATCTGTGTAAGGAGCTGAATGATTACTATAGAGTGCCTTGGCATCAATGGAAGGCAACTTTAAAACAGGACTACTTCACAAATCCATGGGCCATTATCTCTGTAATTGCAGCAATTGTGCTTCTTATACTCACCATACTGCAAACTTATTATGCAGTGGCTTCTTACTATTAGTTTGTGTGTTGAGTACTGGTTTTGGTTTAAAATTCTGCACAACAAATTTTTGCTTGGTGTGATTCATGTAACTGACCCAATCCAGTAAAATAAGGCTGGTTGTTGTTGTTTTTGAGTGTTTGAAATGTTACAAGTTTATGAAGATATGTAGCTAGATAAATTTATATTTGATTTCTATGCAAGATTAGCTTATTTGCCATGTATTGTACTGATCTGAGCTTTTGTGATTAATTATTAATGTTGAACAATTCATTTCAAAAGAATAGATGGAGGGATGAGTTTGTGATTACAATTCAACTTGTTGCATGGATATAATAGTTGCTTTTAACAAAACAGAGGAGTTAAAGGCATTATATTTATGACTGATAAAATGGGTTGAGAGGTGCAGAGCAGAAGAAAACTTTAATTATCTGGGAAAATTTGAAAAGATAAGTTGCATTCTTTATAATGGGGAATTAGGATGAATTCCTAAAAGGAGAATTAGTGACACTAAAATTCAATCATATTAAGTATGAGAAATGAATAGTGATATTTATTTGTTATAAACAAAAAATTTCTGTAGATTTTATTATATATTAATATTGTGGAATTGATATTATTTATAAATAAAAAAATATAAATTATAAATTATAAAATCATGCAGAGGGGTTTTTCTCTGAGATTTAGCACAACTTTTTTTTTAATTCTTTAATATTTTTCATATATATTTATATAAGATTTAAATATTAAAAAATGTATTAAGTTTTAAAACACTTTTAAATTATTATTTTTATCGCGTGCAAAATTTCTTCCAACTTGTTAATCAATTAATAATAACAATGATGACAATAACAATTGGAAGGAAAATATTATTCATGAACAACTTACTCGTCACCACATTCTCGTTGGTTCAGGACGCTTCCCTTTTACCAAGTGCGAAGCTCATAAACTGCAGTTTGAGCTCTGCTCATTTCTGCCATCATCCCATTCCTTCGTTTTCTTTCATCCGAATTGTAAGTCAAACTAAATCTCTCATTTCCCGTTTTCTGATGATATCATTAGAATCTTTCCCTCCTTGATGACCCCCCCCCCCCACCCCCTTCCAGTGGCCCAGCATATAATTGCCAGATAACCATTTCTTCATTACTTCATTGATGAAGTCTTAATTTTCATTTGTCCAGAACCATTTCTTCTTATGCGCTCTAGTAAGTTGATCATACATATTGATACTGGTAGCTGAGTTGGAATCTCTACTATGAAGCTTTTTAGTAGAATCCTACCAAGATATAAAAGCTCATCAATTTTTGCGCTTTCTCCTACGGAGCTCAATAATTCAGTCAAGGACATCTTGTCCAAATTACATCCTAATTCAATACATCATCATAGATACCATACTAGTAATGCTGAAATTGCGTGGCATACCCAAGTGATCAATACGAATTGGAGAAATTTTAACATTTCTAGTTCAAATTGGGGTCAATCTAGACCTTTGGGCAGGAGAATTTCATCGATACTGAACGTAGATTCCTATGTTAGAAATCATTCTACATCAGTTGATTCTCGTGTTAATGAGAAAAACTTTGAGAAAGTTCACATTCAAGGTGGATTAGATGTGAAGCCCTTTGTGAATGAAAGAATTGAGACTGATCAAAGTAAATTGGAACAAGTCTCTGCAGAAACAATTAATGGTTCACATGTCAATATCGATAATCTAAATGATTTAATAAGAATAAGGTTCAAAGGGAGGTGACTGAGATTGAAAAGGACGCTTGGAAGTTGCTTCGAGGTGCGGTTGTCATATACTGTGGGAATCCAATTGGGACCGTTGCAGCTAATGACCCTGCTAACAAACAGCCACTAAATTATGATCAAGTTTTTATCCCTGATTTTGTTCCATCAGCGCTTGCCTTTCTGCTCAATGGCGAAGGGGAGATTGTCAGGAATTTTTTACTTCACACGTTACAGTTGCAGGTATTTTGTTTTCCTAATAGCTTCATCGGTTTGTACTTTTATATGATAGTTCTTCTGTTGAATGCAAAAGTATTTCTAAGCATTATGGTTTTAGTAAGGAAACATCTTCTGGTAAGAATCGTTACTTTTATAGTTTTCCCACTGTTAGGATTGTGCAGCTTAGCGTTCTTGCCAGTTGCCGAATTTTTAGGCAGTCTGTTGCTTAATGAATGTTAGGTGCTTATTTCGGCACTTTCATAGAGGATGAGCCAAAAGTGGTGCCTTTGGTGTCTTATTAACGTTCCTTATTTTCTCATTTTAGATTGTCATGAGTAAAATCTCATGGTCTTGACTGTTAATATATTTCTTACTAAATGCCTGACAACCATCATTTCATTAAATAAAAAGTTCAATTTTTATGTTTGCAATGTTTTTCTGCTACATTCTTTGGCGAAATTTCATTGTTTAAAGTGCAGTTAGTTAATAAGTGATGGATGAATGAGACTGAGGGATAGTTATTAGAGATTGTGTCAATAATGATTGCCGATTATTCTTTTATTAAATGTCAGCAAATGGCTCTTGACGTCCTCACCTTATTCTTTTATTAAATGTCAGTCTTGTATCTGCATGCTTAGCAAAGCTGCTAGAAGGAAGTGTTCACGTTTTGCTGCAAGATCATAAATTCATGTTTAAAAGAGAAGCATCTCAAAGCTTCAACCTTCTTCTTTCAGTCTGTCTAGTGGTTCAGTGGCGTATATGGGCACGCGATGAAATCAGTCTTCAGATAAAGGTGATCTCATTCAATAGCAGAATTGATTCCGAAGAAACTCCATTTTATATAATCAAAAACATTGTATCAAAAAAAAAAAAAACATTGTTTTCCAATTTAAGCTGAGCTGCTATGCCGTTTAGTGACAACAGCTCATTGTATAAATTTTTTTGTACAGTCAGAAAAGCTTAAAAAGGTTTGATCGGTAAAAAAAAAATAAACTTAGTCAATTGTTAAAAGCCGTATAAATGAGGTGATTTTTACTTAAACTTAGATATGACATGTCTGCATGTTATTTTATAATTGACCTTGCAGTTCTAGGATAGCCAGAAATTGCATGGTATTTCAAGTTTGTTTGCATTCCGGTATGTTTCTTCAGTGGGCTGGATATAAACAGTAACCCCGCTAGGTCTTCCAAGTTTGTTCAGTAATAGCTCTTTGTTTTCGCCAATGAGAGTTGGCATAGATGGTAAGGAACATGCTCGTATCTCACAAGAACGCGAGTTCGATTCCCGCAGACATTGTGAAGACTCCTTTAGTAAGCGATCTCTTAAGTCCCCTGTAAGCGATCTCTGAATCTTGAGACTATGCCATGGCCTTTGTAGGGAACCGATTCTAAACCTACCTAAACTTTTTTTTACTTAAAAAAACAGCTCTTTGTTTTCTTTCACTGTCTGTGATTGTCCTATTGGCCTTGTAAATCCTGGAAGAAACTACAAAAATTGAAACTAAACAAATTCTCATTGATGAGTGAACTGCAAAAGTGCTAACTTCAGTTGGTACAATTGTAAAAGGCCAGAAACATCAACTCCCCTCCCACTGGGCTCAATTTTTTTAACCTTTTCTAGGGCTGACTTGCTCTCAAAACACTTTCAGGAAGCAAGTTTCACATTGATTGTGGTGGTGGGCTAGAAGGATAGCCTATTATTACTGGTCTACTTGTGTGCACATCCTCCTGAAATGGTGAATTCTGTGATCACCAAGCCTGAGAGAGTAAGCAGCTTGCTTGTATTCAGCCCAGGTGAATGGTCTGTAAAGCGATGGCCTCTGGCTGGTAACCATCTCTGGGAGAGCAGCCATGCAGGCATTTAGAGGTGGGCCCCCAAAAAATGCCATTGACATTCTGGACTTGTGTGAGTTTGTCATTGCCCTATGCCTCACACTTACAAATCTTCCATTTGTCATCACCTTCACATGAACAAAACCACACACACATCAGTTCCATTAATAATAATGGTCCATCTCAGAAAAAGGCTATATTGTCACTCACACAATGCTTTCTTGAGCAAACTATACACTGTTTAATCAAACTTCAAATCTTCATGTGCTTAAGTAAAACACTATTATATTCAGTTTGGTGATATGCATCTGGAATCTGAACTGGTGTGTGGGCCTAAACAGTAAAGTTGAACTGAGAAGGCAGCAATCTGGTATCATTTCACTTGTTTTACTGCCAACTATTCTTGCTTTATTTGGCCTTAGGATGGGACCCATAGTTACATAACAAGGAAAAAACCTAGGACAGTTTTAGATGGAGATGATGGGTGGTAGATATTGAGAGGGTAGAAATAGATACCTGAAGAGCATCACCAACATTCACAAAGAAGGCAGAGGGGTCAGGGGAGACAGGGAACCAGAGGCCATTGGGGAGGGAGATCTGGAGGCCAGGAACATCGTTGGATCTGAGAAGGCTCAAGATCTGAGGGTCAGAATGCTCGCCGAAGGCAACATTGATGTCCTTGAGGAGCAGAGGAGGGTAGTGATTGAGCCTGAGGAGAGAGTCACTGTCATGGTGTCTGAGGAAGTTGCTGAAAGCCAGAGTATCAGGGACCCCCAAACCCTCTGCCATTAGCTCCAATATTTCACATGCCAGCTCCCTCACTGCCCCTACGTATTCACCCACACTACTCCTGTCATCCATGTACACACAATTCATCATACTCATTCATTAGTACTCTGTTTCCTCAGAATTCAACATAAAGCAAAAGTTACCACAGAGACTTGATGTTATTTTGACTGGGAGACTCAAGTAAATAGTTCTTGCGAATGGTTTTTTTATTTGTCATTACATTGTTAACTTCCTAATCACGTTGTGTACACCAATATCTAAATATCTTTAAAAAATTAATTAAACTAATTATTTATAATAAATATGTCTTGATTTTTTAAATTATTTTTTTAATCATGTGTATTGTAACTATTTATTGATTATGAACTACTTTAATATATATAATCAATAGAGATATTTTAAACAAAAAAAATTATATAAAATATATTAAAATTTTATATTTAAAATTAAAATAAATTTTTATCCAACTCTTCTATTTATAAATATAAAGGGAACATATTTTGAATGGAACAGTAGGTAGGAGTATTTTTCAGACGAAAGAAGTTAACAGTGAAAAGCAACTACTTTACTTAATGGAAGTAGATAGGTTTTCTGAGCTAAGGCTGCCAGGGCAAAATATTATCCTACTAGTAACAAGGAACTTTTTGGATTTTCACGTTTGAGTTGATTGGACGTTGTTACTGTATTTATGACGTGTCATTCTCTATTTATTCAATTCAAAAGGAACTTGAAATATCCCCCTCTCTCTGTCTCTCAAATTTTATTCTTTTTTTATTTCTGAAATTTATTTTAAATTATATGAATTTATTCCATCATTAGTTGAAATAAATTAATTAAAAATATATAGTAATAATAATAAACGGGGATTTAAAAAAAATAAAGTAATATATATTTTGAAGTGAAATGATGAATGACTTGGGGTGATATGACGGAGATGTCATTCATAGAAAAGAAAAGAGAGGAAAAGGAGGTAACATGTCTCTGACAAATACTATCCTACACCTCTACTCCTAAGGACATTTTTCTTCCTCTATAGTCCCCATGTGCTATCTGAATTGTTTCCCTCAACAAACGGTATTATTAATATTAAATTACATAAATCCGTTCTTATATTTTTATTTTTTATACAAATAAAATAAGATTATAAAGTATTTGATAATTTTTTTAATTTAGTATAATTTTATTTATAATATTTTTAATTTAGTTTGATATTTTAAAAATAAAATTATATCAAATTAAAAAAAATAAAAGATGATAGATAAAATTATACTAAATTAAAAAGATTATGAGTAAAATTATACCATAATTAAGAATAGGATGATAGATACATATAAAAAATAAGATCAGGATATTAATTGTTATATAACCTAATAAAATAATAAACAATTAATTATTTTATTGTGTGTTTGGATTAAGTGTTTTAGAATAATTTTAAGTAATTATGTAAAAAAAATAGCACAAAAGTATTTATGTGACCAAAAAGATTTTATAAACAAGCCCATAATATCATAGCACAAAAAATCTATTTTTTTTATATAACAAATCATTTATGTTAAATTATTAATAATAAAATGTTTTTCTTTCTATTTATTGGTCGTTATGATCTTGATATATATAAAATGGCCATAGGGCGTACCTAAATATATACTTCACAATGATTTTAAGAATTTCTTAGCAAAAGAGAATAATATTATTGTAATTGAAAATTCCATGTTCTTCCCAAAAAAATAGCACCGTTGTCATGCAAACTTAAATTATTCCCCGTATAATTAGGTCAAAGAAAGTTATTTAATCAAATAAAATAAAATTAATGTAAAATATGTATTTCAAAAATTAAAAAAAAAAAGTATTTATATATGTGAATAATGTTAAAAAGTTTTAAAAATTCTGGTTAAAGAAATTTGACGTCCCAAAACATCCCAGGAGCAGATAAGCAGAATATCAGCATGTGTATATAAAACTAACAGTACGTCAGCAGACAAATGAAAAAGACCAGCAATTTATTGTAAGGAATTGGAAGACACGCAGCGGAAATAAACTTTAAAAATTTTCCGTTCCTTGCCAGGATCTGCCGTATGTGTTTAAGTCAAGTGGAAAGAATCATTACCCTTAGTGTTGCTCAGCGAATTTCACAGCTTCTCTACGTGGGTGGTGATCTCTTTCTGATCGCAAGAAATCGACGGAGTGTTCCTCAGCGACCTTCACAGATTCTCTCCGCGGACGGTGGTCTCTTTCCGATCACAAGAAGTCGACGCCTCAGGTCGGCTTCCTCTACTGGTATCCACACGAACAGCGTTCCAACCACGAACGACGTGCTAGCGTCTCCTGTCCCTCCAAGGCTTTCACAAGTCTCCGTCTCTATTTCGGCAGTTTCTTGTCTGCAAACCTTTTGCAGATTCCGTTCGGCCTTTTGTGTTCTGTGTTATTTTCAAACGTAGCTCCTCCAATCAGATATAGAGGATGCTATGCGTTTTTACACTTGACCTAATTGGATTTTGGAGTTAATCTTATATTAATTCCGAATTGATACAATATCATATATTGTATAATTTTATAAGAAACTAATTAAATAAAATAATATTAAATCCGTCCCACAGATTTAATTACTTATTTATTTAACTTTAAATAAAGATGAGACTGAGTTATATTTGATTTATTCCCATAAATCAAATTTGAGATATCCTATCAATTTAAATTTCGAATTTCAAACGTGATAGAGATTTAATTTATCCTTATAAATTAAATCTTATAAATATCTCTTATATGAGATATCCTATCAATTTGAATTTCGAATTTCAAACGTGATAGAGATTTAATTTATCCTTATAAATTAAATCTTATAAATATCTCTTATATGAGATATCCTATCAATTTGAATTTCGAATTTCAAACGTGATAGAGATTTAATTTATCCTTATAAATTAAATCTTATAAATATCTCTTATATGAGATATCCTATCAATTTGAATTTCGAATTCAAACGTGATAGGGATTTAATTTATCCTTATAAATTAAATCTCATATATCTCATATATATAATATATATATATATACGAATTTATATATATACGAATATAAATATAAATAAATATATATACATTCACCTGGATCTTTCATTGAATCTGGACATGTCTTAGATTCAATGAATCTGGACATCATAGCTCGTGTTGGGCTATTTTGTGTGCGACCCTGTAGGCCCATATGAAGTTGGCAGTGGGCCATTTGCTATACTAGCCCACAAGTCGCAAGCGGTCTCTAGCAAGACATAACAACTACCCAAATCATATGAGGATCGATAAACGATGTAACCTTTTATACAACCATATCATGTCCCTTCTGTCACGCGATATTTTGGTCATGGATGAGGCATGGATAATGTCATCCTCCTATTCCCGACCGTTACTTTCTCGATCCCTGAGTAGTCTGACTATAGAGATGGAACTACCTTTCCATTACAGTATGGCCATACATTTCTCAGACTCACTCATCGAGGGGCCCAGTAATATCTCTCCACGAATGTGAGGGACAAATTCCATCTTGACCATTCACATTCCTCCGCATGAAAAACCACTAAGCCCGAACATAGTCTTTATGATCACTCGGTCAAAAGTGACTTTTGACTAGGTCAAAGCTGAGCGTTTTGTCATGTAGGAATCCATGATGATCTCAGGTCAAAGGGCATATTGACATGGTTTGTATATGAGAGAAGCTTATGACGTTACCCATGCAGTTCTCTCATAGCGGGTCGGTCCAACACCCTGTACTCTTACATGTGCTTATGACTTTGATTTATATCTCTATACATCTTCAAAGTCATACTAGTCTTATTTCATCTGTGCTCCCACATAGATGATCGACCAGGGACATTTAGGATAATATCATGAATTATCCAAGGATGGTCATCATAGTAAACATGCAAATAATATGATAACTTAATTAATAAATTCATAAATCAATAATGTTCATAAGACAATGATTGGCCCCTAGGGCACGATTTCCAACAACCTCCCACTTGCACTAGGTACAATCATTAATTTGACTAATTCCCATTGACCTAACATGACGCTCATGCTTTGCCTGCACAAGCGGCTTTGTTAGAGGATCAGCAACATTATCTTCTCCTGCTACTTTGCATATTTTTATATCACCTCTATCGTTGATTTCTCTGATGAGATGAAATCGCCTGAGTATATGCTTGGTCCTTTGATGTGACCTAGGCTCTTTGGCCTGTGCAATAGCACCGCTATTGTCACAGAGCAAAGTTATTGGATCTGAGATGGTAGGTATCACCCCTAGTTCTGTGATGAACTTCCTGATCCAAACGGCTTCCTTAGCTGCATCAGATGCTGCTATATACTCAGCTTCCGTTGCAGAATCTGCTACAGTGCCCTGCTTAGAGCTCTTCCAGCTTACTGCTCCATTATTGAGGAGGAATATGTATCCAGACTGCGATTTTTGGTCGTCCTGGTCAGTTTGGAAACTCGCATCTGTGTAACCAGTTACACAGAGCTCATCATCCAATCCACCATAGACCAAGAATAAGTCCTTAGTCCTTCTTAAGTACTTAAGGATATTCTTGACAGCAGTCCAATGGCCCTCACCAGGGTCCTGTTGGTATCTGCTAGTCATACTTAAGGCAAACGAGACATCCGGTCGAGTACATAACATGGCGTACATGATAGATCCTATGGCCGAGGCATATGGAACCTTACTCATGCGACCTCGCTGATCAGATGTACTAGGACACAGATCTTTGCTGAGGTGAGTACCATGAGACATGGGTATGAAACCCCTCTTTGATTCGTGCATACTGAACCTATGCAGTATTTTGTCTATGTATGTACTCTGACTGAGTCCTAGAAGTCTTTTAGATCTATCTCTATAGATCCTGATTCCTAGGATGTAGGTGGCTTCACCCAAGTCTTTCATCGAGAAAGACTTTCCTAACCAAGACTTGACAATCTGCAAGGTAGGAATGTCATTCCCAATAAGTAGGATGTCATCGACATAGAGTACTAAAAACACAACTGTGCTCCCACTAACCTTCTTGTACACACAAGGTTCATCAATGTTTTGAAGAAATCCAAACTCTTTGATTACTTCATCAAAAACGATGATTCCAACTCCGAGAGGCTTGCTTTAGTCCATAAATGGACCTTTGAAGCTTGCACACTTTACCAGAGTCCTCGGAACGCACAAACCCTTCAGGTTGTGTCATGTACACGTCCTCAAGGAGCTTTCCATTAAGGAAGGCTGTCTTGACGTCCATCTGCCATATTTCATAGTCATAATATGCTGCAATAGCAAAGAGGATTCTGATTGATTTGGCCATTGCTACTGGGGAAAAGGTCTCATCATAGTCCACACCATGAGTTTGAGTAAAACCTTTTGCAACCAGTCGTGCCTTGAAGACATTTACATTGCCATCCATGTCAGTTTTCTCTTTGAAAACCCACTTGCACCCGACGGTTTTTACACCTTCAGGCGGGTCGACTAAGGTCCAAACCTGATTGTCGTACATGGATTGCATCTCAGACTTCATGGCACTAAGCCATTTTTCGGAGTTTGGTCCCACTATAGCTTCTCGATAGGTAGTCGGCTCATTATGCTCAATGAGCAACACATCACGACTATCAGAAATCAGAAATCCATATCTCTGAGGCTGAAGTCGTGTCCTATTAGACTTTCGTGGACCTTGCGTGACTTGAGGAGTCTCAACAACTTGTTGTGAGTCTTCTTTATTTTCCATCTGCAGTTCTGTGGTGTCTTGTAGCTCTCGAACTTCTTCGAGTTGTACCTTACTCCCACTGGTTCTTTTAGAGATAAATTCTCGTTCAAGAAAGGTACCATTTCTGACAACAAACACTTTGTTATCAGCAGGGTTGTAGACGTAATATCCCTTGGTTTCCTTAGGATATCCCACAAAAAGGCATTTTGAGGATTTGGGCGCTAATTTGTCTGAGGCTTGTTGCTTAACATAGACCTCGCATCCCCAAATCTTGAGGAAAGACAAACTAGGCATCCTCCCAGTCCATATCTCATACGGAGTCTTTTCGATTGCCTTAGATGGAACACGATTGAGTGTGAACGCAGCTGTCTCTAGGGCATAGCCCCAAAAGGAGGGCGGAAGATCTGTTCGACTCATCATGGATCGAACCATATCTAATAGTGTTCGATTTCTCCGTTCAGAAACGCCATTCCATTGTGGTGTCCCTGGAGGAGTCAATTGTGAGAGTGTCCCACAATTCCTAAGATGATCTATGAAATCTTGGCTCAAATATTCACCACCCCGATCAGATCGAAGGGCTTTAATTGTTTTGCCAAGCTGGTTTTGTACTTCATTTTGAAATATCTTGAACTTTTCAAAAGATTCAGATTTATGTTTCATTAGATAGATGTACCCATATCTGCTGAAATCATCTATGAATGTTATAAAGTACGAATAACCTCCTCTGGCATTTGTGTTCATCGGTCCACACACATCTGTATGTATGAGGCCCAATAAATCAGTGGCCCTCTCACTGTGCCCAGTGAAAGGTGACTTTGTCATCTTTCCTAACAAGCAAGACTCGCAAGTGTCATATGATTCAAAATCAAATGAGTTTAGAAATCCATCTTGATGGAGTTTGGAAATGCGTTTCTCATTTATGTGGCCCAGACGACAGTGCCAGAGGTATGTGGGATTCAAATCGTTTGGTTTGACCCTTTTGGCGGTTACGTTATAGATATTTCCATGATTGGGTTGTTCCAAATTTAATATGTAATGATCAACATGCAAATCACCATGAGCATATAAAACATCATTACGATAAATAGAACATCTACTATTCCCAGCAATGGAAGTGAAACCTTCCTTATCCAAATAAGAAAGTGAAACAATGTTACTACTTAAAGCAGGAACATAATAGCAATTGTTCAAAACTAACAAAAGCCCAGTGGGCAGAACTAATTCATAAGTGCCTACAGCTAACGCAGCAACCCTTGCTCTGTTTCCAACTCGTAGGTCAACTTCACCCCTTTTCAGCTTCCTACTGTCCTTTAGTCCCTGCACATTCGTACAAATGTGAGAACCACATGCAGTATCTAATACCCATGAGGTGGAAGTAGAAAGATGAATGTCTATAACATAAATACCTGAAGCGATAGCCCCGCTATCCTTCTTGTTCTTTTTCAGATCTTCGAGGTAGAGTTTGCAATTCCTCTTCCAATGACCCGGTTCATTGCAGAAGAAGCAGACTCCTTCCTTCGGAGGCTTTGCCTTCTTTGGTGCAGGCTTGGTTTCGGGCTTGCCTGACTCTTTGGTCTTACCTGATGAGCCATGACCCTTCCCCTTGCCTTTGCCTTTCTTTTTCGTACCCTTTCCTTTCTGAACCATCAAAACACTACTGGGTTTCTTCTTAAGACTCGGCTCAGCAGTTTTAAGCATCCCATGCAGTTCAGAAATAGATTTCTCCATGTTGTTCATGTTGTAGTTCATAACAAACTGGTCATAACTTTCCGGGAGTGAGTTTAAGATCAAATCTGTAGCTAACTCCTGGCTCATGGGAAATCCAAGCCGTTCAAGGTGATCAATGTACCCTTTCATCTTTAAGACATGAGCACTGACTGATGCACCTTCAGCCATCTTGCAGGAATGTAAGGCCTTAGTGGTCTCATACCTCTCTTGCCTTGCCTGTTGCTGGAACATTTCCTTGAGATGCACAATCATCTCATAAGCCTCCATGTGTTCCAGATCTCTTTGGAGCTCCGGAACCATGGTGGCTAGCATCAAGCATCCCACATCGACAGAGTCTTCCTTATGCTTCATATAAGCATCTCTCTGAGCTCTGGGAGCATTGGCGGCTGGCTCCTAAGGAATGGGTTGATCTAGGACATGCGCCTTTCTTTCCTGCTTGAGAACAATTCTCAAGTTCCTAAACCAGTCAAGAAAGTTTGTCCCATTGAGTTTGTCCTTCTCAAGGACAGATCGCAGCGATAATGTAGCAGTATTACTAGTCGTCATGATTCTACAATTAAAATATGCAATGTAATTAGTAATCTCCCACTAAATAAACAACCCTCAATGCAATAGTTAGTGGGCTAAGATCCATATTTGGCTCAAACTTAAGTCCGCTTTGGCAGGACACTTAAATTAAGTTATTTAGGTAGGTAACACCTTTACCAATTACATCAAATGTAACTCTTAGATATTCATGGGATCCTATCATCATATGATCTGGCATGTTCTAATCCCATCTAATGCCTTGAGATCCAAAACCGTTTTGTTAATCTCAATTAAGTCAAACAATAATGAACCTATGAGAGTAGCACCATTACTCTTTGCTTATCTCCCCAAGATAACTCAAAAGCACCCACTTTGGTGGAGTCCACAATTGAGCGATCAAGGTTTTGACAAGTGTTCATAAATTGATAGCATTATGACTTAAGATTTCTTTTAGAGGGCCTAATTTAACTATCTGGTTTATAAAACGCATGTTTCTCAGTTCGTATCTCATACAAGTAATATGCATGTGCTGATCTAATCATAAGATGCATAATTCAAACGTGATACAATATGGCTCACCTATCCTAAGTCCCCTCAAGCCAATGAGAGGAGCTCTCTAGTAAGAAAAGAGAAATTACATATAGAAACCTCTTTTAACATTCGAGGGGAGTGAGATGAGAGGAGAAGGTACATTGAGAGTATATAGAGGAAGGCACGACACGCAGGCCGTATTTTTTAAAAATTACAACACTTGTAATCTAGAGCCATATTGTTCACCATACCCAAACATTCAAGAATCAATATTCAGATCTAATCGAAGGGCAAAAAACATTTACAAAGTAACATATGTTACGGTTATGTTGCGCTACGAACAGGTAGCTACGGCGGTCCCGCTAGCCGGTTAGCGGGCGGCTGTCCCGCTAGCCGGTTAGCGGGCGGGGTCTCTGGGGCAGCGCCCCGGAAGAAATTTTTTTTGTTTTTTGTTTCATAAATAATCACGAATCTGAATTCGGTTTTCACAAATAATCACAAATTCGAATTCGGTTTTCTTAGACCCCATCTATGCGGATTGATCAAATCAAAAAGCATCACCACCGATTTCAATTTCCTTTTAGATTCCTTTTATGTCATACACAACAAGGATTCCATATATGTCACACATACAACGCTTATTATATGATCGGCTACTAATAACATATATCATATAAATCACAAATCAAGCCTAACTTAAACACAAAACGGCATGGCTTTGATACCACTGTAAGGAATTGGAAGACACGCAGCGGAAATAAACTTTAAAAATTTTCCGTTCCTTGCCAGGATCTGCCGTATGTGTTTAAGTCAAGTGGAAAGAATCATTACCCTTAGTGTTGCTCAGCGAATTTCACAGCTTCTCTACGTGGGTGGTGATCTCTTTCTGATCGCAAGAAATCGACGGAGTGTTCCTCAGCGACCTTCACAGATTCTCTCCGCGGACGGTGGTCTCTTTCCGATCACAAGAAGTCGACGCCTCAGGTCGGCTTCCTCTACTGGTATCCACACGAACAGCGTTCCAACCACGAACGACGTGCTAGCGTCTCCTGTCCCTCCAAGGCTTTCACAAGTCTCCGTCTCTATTTCGGCAGTTTCTTGTCTGCAAACCTTTTGCAGATTCCGTTCGGCCTTTTGTGTTCTGTGTTATTTTCAAACGTAGCTCCTCCAATCAGATATAGAGGATGCTATGCGTTTTTACACTTGACCTAATTGGATTTTGGAGTTAATCTTATATTAATTCCGAATTGATACAATATCATATATTGTATAATTTTATAAGAAACTAATTAAATAAAATAATATTAAATCCGTCCCACAGATTTAATTACTTATTTATTTAACTTTAAATAAAGATGAGACTGAGTTATATTTGATTTATTCCCATAAATCAAATTTGAGATATCCTATCAATTTAAATTTCGAATTTCAAACGTGATAGAGATTTAATTTATCCTTATAAATTAAATCTTATAAATATCTCTTATATGAGATATCCTATCAATTTGAATTTCGAATTTCAAACGTGATAGAGATTTAATTTATCCTTATAAATTAAATCTTATAAATATCTCTTATATGAGATATCCTATCAATTTGAATTTCGAATTTCAAACGTGATAGAGATTTAATTTATCCTTATAAATTAAATCTTATAAATATCTCTTATATGAGATATCCTATCAATTTGAATTTCGAATTCAAACGTGATAGGGATTTAATTTATCCTTATAAATTAAATCTCATATATCTCATATATATAATATATATATATATACGAATTTATATATATACGAATATAAATATAAATAAATATATATACATTCACCTGGATCTTTCATTGAATCTGGACATGTCTTAGATTCAATGAATCTGGACATCATAGCTCGTGTTGGGCTATTTTGTGTGCGACCCTGTAGGCCCATATGAAGTTGGCAGTGGGCCATTTGCTATACTAGCCCACAAGTCGCAAGCGGTCTCTAGCAAGACATAACAACTACCCAAATCATATGAGGATCGATAAACGATGTAACCTTTTATACAACCATATCATGTCCCTTCTGTCACGCGATATTTTGGTCATGGATGAGGCATGGATAATGTCATCCTCCTATTCCCGACCGTTACTTTCTCGATCCCTGAGTAGTCTGACTATAGAGATGGAACTACCTTTCCATTACAGTATGGCCATACATTTCTCAGACTCACTCATCGAGGGGCCCAGTAATATCTCTCCACGAATGTGAGGGACAAATTCCATCTTGACCATTCACATTCCTCCGCATGAAAAACCACTAAGCCCGAACATAGTCTTTATGATCACTCGGTCAAAAGTGACTTTTGACTAGGTCAAAGCTGAGCGTTTTGTCATGTAGGAATCCATGATGATCTCAGGTCAAAGGGCATATTGACATGGTTTGTATATGAGAGAAGCTTATGACGTTACCCATGCAGTTCTCTCATAGCGGGTCGGTCCAACACCCTGTACTCTTACATGTGCTTATGACTTTGATTTATATCTCTATACATCTTCAAAGTCATACTAGTCTTATTTCATCTGTGCTCCCACATAGATGATCGACCAGGGACATTTAGGATAATATCATGAATTATCCAAGGATGGTCATCATAGTAAACATGCAAATAATATGATAACTTAATTAATAAATTCATAAATCAATAATGTTCATAAGACAATGATTGGCCCCTAGGGCACGATTTCCAACATTTATTACCTCATAGATCCCAAAGAATAATAGGAAAAATATAGTTTTAAAAGAAAACGGTGAGTACGAAACTTAAACTCACTCCATCAACATGAATATGGCTATCATTACTGTTTATTTTCCTTATACACGAGGAAAAAATTAAAGGACTGCTGATCTAATTGAAAGATGCAAGTCCTTCTACCCGAAAAGAAAAAGAGAAGAAGCTTTCAAGTTGGAATTGATGACAGATAATCAGCTGAAAACGCAGAGAAATATGACTTCTTTGAGTTTATGTATCTGAGTTGTTGAACATAAACGCTAAAGAAGGACACGCGAAGTAAAAGAAACGATATATAAACCAAGCATGCAATAAATGTGAAAGCAGTATGAATGAATGAATGATATACATATATATGTATATATAGAGAGAGAGAGGGAATAGGTACGTATGAAGTATATATGAACCTGAAGTTGGAAGGGTTTAGTTGGGAGATAGAAGAGGAAGAAGGAGAAGCGTTGAGGAGAAGGTAGTCAAGGCTGCCGACGTCTCCACGGAAGCCGATGGTGTTGGAGCCGTAGCCGGCGACGGCATTCTTCTGAGCTGCCGGTTTGGCGAAGAAGGCGACGGCTTCTTCTTCCATGTTCGCTATGACGTGTTCCGGCACTCCATGCTTCACCACCTTGAAGAAGCCGTACTCTTCGCTCGCTTTCACCATCTGCTCCGACACCACCCACCTCTCCGCCGACATGTCCACCCGCGGAAGCTCTAACCCCACCGAAGAGTTTGCAGATGTCACCACCATGTCGAATCTCTCTTGTGTGAAGAAGGAGAGTTGGAAATACAAGAACAAGTTGGTGAGGAATTAATAGGCTTTATATCTCAAAACCAGAGGGTACCTTGCGTTCGAGAGATGATCCATGAAATAACAACTTACGAGAAATTTGTGTCATTTATTGATTTATTTTTAACATAACATCAATATAATAGATATAACCAAAATAATTTTATTAATAAAAACATATTTAGAGTATAATTTACTTGTATGTTTTTAATGATTTGTTAATTGTATCATATTCTATCAAGTATAAAATAAAAAAAGAAAAGTACGGAAACAAGATCCAGAAATTAGTTGTTGTTTTTTAATGAACTACAATATACAAGCTACTCGCAAAAATATCTCCGATATACAAAATCATAATATAAAAATGTTGACGTTCTTCAATATTCTTTCACTCATGACTTTCTTAATAGAATATATTTTGGATAATAAATTTTATGTATAATATATATTAGAGAATTGATTCAAAAAAATAAATTATAGGTAGAATAAATTATAGATAAAATAGATTTTGAGTAAAATATATTTTTATAAAAAAATTATTTTTTAATCAAAACTATGGTTTTTGGATTAAATAATCCAAACATCATACATTCCTCGCAATCAATTTTTCATAAAAACTAACAAGTTATCCAAATAATATTTTTTTCTTATAATTAATTTTTTATAAAAACTACTAAAATATTCAAACACTAATTTTTTTTACAATCAACTTTTTATCCAAAATTGTTTTGGAAAAGTTAGGGTAATCACTTTTAACAATATTTTTTTTATAAAATTTATTCTCCAAAAATTAATTCTAATACACCAATAAAAAATATTTTTTTTTATAAAATATATTCTATTCAAAATTTATTTTTCTTAAAAAATCTATCATATTAAAACTAATATAAACACATCATTTAGAAGTTATTCTTATTAATTTTATTAATACTATTAATAAAAAATAATATTTAGATAAATATTTAAATTATTTTATCTAAAATTTTAGTTTTATGTACCATCTAACCGCACCCATAATTAATCTTTAGTCAATTCTCAACTTCTCTCTCTCTCTCGTCATTGACATCATATCAATCAAACTTTTTAAAAAATTGAAAATCACCCATGATGTTTCTTTTATTGTACCGAAAAAAGATAGGGTATGATATTTTTTACGACAGAAGGAAATTTCGGTTAAAAAAACATACAACAGCTGGATGTTGGGAGAATAAGGGTAATTTAGAAATTTTCCGTCCATCTTTGAGTAATGCCATATTATTTCTATTTTTAATATAAAATCTATGTAGTTAATTTTAATATTAAATATAATTTTTTTTATATTTATATATATTTTTTAAAAATGTTTTTATTAATAATTTATCAACAATAATAATTAAATAAAGGATAGAGGAAGATATTAAAAAAATGATTAGAGTATTTTAAAAATAACATATTATATTAAATAAATAAATTATTTTTTTAATTTAATTAAATTAATTAAATAGATTTATATTAAGCAAGAGTATACATTTTTCTAATGACTAATTTATAATTTCGTTTAGTTTTAATCCGTAATATATTATACATACACAGATGAAACGAAAAAACATTTGTTTGTTATCAGTGGAGATATTAATACAACTAATGGTTTGATTTGATTTGATTTTTTAAATTATCCATCTTCTATCTTTAATCAGGCTATTCTTTAAAAAAGATAATAAAATAGTTTTCTTTATATTATTTTAAAAATTTGGTATTTAAATTCAAAAACTTTTAAAATTTAAAATTATTATATTTCAGTTTGAAATTAAATAAAACACGACCACTCTTTTTGGCTAGGAAAAATTGGTATTTAATTGGTAGCATGATGATTTGTTATTTTAAAAAAATGAACAGTTGAAATTTCCTTTCAAAATAAAAAAAACACAGTATATTCATCCTTATACAGGAAATTCAGACCCCACAACGTGTTGGCATGGACATGCCTTCTTGAACTTGTACTAACATAAGCAAATAAAAATCACCCACACAAACACACATATTTATTGTGCCTGGTACCCTAAAGAAGGACCCATTAATTATTTTAATTGAGTTTGACGATGACATTTCTTAATTTTTCATTTTATAATACCCATACCCTTTCTCTCTCTCTCTCTCTCTCTCTCTAAAGAAAAACAATGATATTTCGTGGTTGACTACAGTTGTTTTTCCCCCATTGCAGATTATCAAAAGGTACGAAAGAGAACGATTAGATATTTTGGTCTTAATAGGATTATGTATTATATCTTATATTAATATTGATGATAAATTCAATTGATAGCAATATTAATATTCATTTTTAGAGAATATATAAAATGAGGACCAGTGAGGTAGAGAAGTCAGAGACTGCTTGTCCGAAATGTACTATACACTTCAATTATTGAAGAAAAAACAAAAAGAATTAGATCCTATATTTTCGAACATGAAAACATATAAATAATGTGCTCTAGTAGTATAGACTAATTAATCCAACAGTGTTAAATGGCATAGTCTAATAATATTATCTCTTATATAACTTTTTTTGCCAACGTATTTTTCTAATACTTAATTATTTAAATATTTTATGAGTAATTTTAACAGAGATTGAAAAAAATAAAAATATAAAATCTTGAATAGAGATGGAAAGAATTTAAAAAGGCATGAAACTATAAATAGTGCGATTAATTCTTCGTATGTGATATGTAGTAACAATAACAATGGTTGGAAAAGGCAATTTACCAGCCAAAAAAATCATTTAAGTTGAAAAATAATAGTATTTATTCTAAATTATAATTATTATCCTAAAATATTTAAAGTTATAATTAATATTCTAAAATATTTTTTTTTTGTATAAATAACACCGTCTACTAATAAATCTCAAATTTTCATTTAAGTCTCTCCACCTAATTTTTTTTACACGTGATTATTTAAAATTCTATTTTTTAATTTGTTTTAAAAAATATAGTAAATTAAAGAGACTGAGAACGAGGAGGAAGAGCAAAGAAGTTATACATCGTTTAGTACCATGGAACTGGAGCCAAGAATTGGAATTGAGGGTGGAATTGGAAATAACCCTCGTTTAGTACTGGGAAACCGGGTTCCTCATGGAACGTACTATGGAACTCAGTTCCTACCTCCTAACCATGGAACTAAATAATGGGACCATGTTGCCCTCATTAGATCTGCAATGCAGTGAGTAAGGACGGCCAGCGAGTATGAATTTTTTTAAAAGAAAACAATATCTCTTTCATTTGTTGGAATTTAAAATAAAATAATTATATACATAATTTTAAATAATAACGTGTAAAAAAAATAAATAGAGGGATTCGGACAAAATTTTAAAATTTATTAGTGGAGGTTACTAATTATATAAAAAATTATAGTATTAATTATATTACTAAAATCAGTTCTCTAAAATTTATTATCCTTAATATCTTCTCTAATGTCTCTTATGAAGAACAATAACATCAACACTAATATATAATTCGTATAGCAATGTAAATATTGTTAGATCTCTCTGAATCTTAAGTCCCACAAACTCTGAAACTATAATACTTTATAATAGGATCTAATTTTTAAGATTATAAAAAAACAAAAAAAACAATTTTTTTAATCACACTCATACAAAATTTAGGTAAAAGAGTTCGGACAGAATTTTTGTCAATAAATGTGGTTAATTATACAAACAAATTATAGTACTGATTGTACCATTAAAATTAATTTTTTAAATTTTATTACCTTTAATATCTCCTCTAATGTCTCTTATAAAGAACAATGACATCAACATCACTATAAAATTAGTATAATAATATAAGTATTATTAAATTTTTTTTTAAATTTTAAATTTTACGAAGTCTAAAACTAAAGTATTTACTAATAAGATCCTATTTTTAAGATTATTAAAAAAAATCAACATCAACATCATACGTCATGATCATAATTATAATTTAAAAAAAAGAAAAGAAAAAAGAAATTGAGAGAACCGAGTAGTTAATTTTGTGATAGACATCACTTGTACATGCTTCTCACATACATTATTAATGTGGGGGTCGCATCCCTCCCCCCTCTTTAATTAGTACTGTTCCAGGGACAAGTACTTCTGATGCTCACCCTCCTACCGAATCAACATTTATATTTATATTTATATATATATATATATTGTCCTTTTGGCCCTAAAGAAAACTACCATACTGAAAAAGAAATATTCATTTGATGTGCTTTTAAAATCTTACTATATATTCAGATCAACGTTGCGGGTCCTGTTTTTCCCTCGAATAACATTGCGATTTTACTTCTTTTATTACTACTGAGGCAGAATTGGATAAGTAGCAGCAAATATCTTGTTGACTCTCATATAAGTCACTATAATCTATTACCTGTACGACGCTACATATTATATATATATATATAGTATAATTATAAAATTTTAAAAATAAAATTAATTTATAATTTATTGATATATTATTAAATGACACATTAATATCCCAATCATTTATATTATAAAAGGATCTAAATAGGATTGGTAGAACTAACTCTATCAATTTATAATTAAATTATGTATTATAATATTTTAAGAATATAATTGATAATAATTATTAATTAATTATGTTGAGAATCGTCATAATAATGTAGCGATAAGGAATGTGGGATAATCGGAGTAAGTAATAGTAATAATGTAGAGATAAGGCATCCATCATTCAGGTACACATCGTGTGTACTATTACTGAATGATGAGGATCCATCCATCCTGACGACTTTGATTGCAGCACCAAATACGAAAGCTGCTTCAACCATCATGCATTTTCCCGTGAGTAGTAGCAGTAGTAGAGATAGGGTGAGAGGGATATAAGTTGTTTCCATATCATAATACATATATATATTATAAAACTTTCGTTCTTGCCACGCATAATTAGATAGATTTTTTTGAGGCCGGTATATTTAATTGATAACTAAAGATTAATCCTCTAAAGATATCAAGATTATCAGAATGAGTTTTATATTTATAAATAAAATATTTTTTTATACAGAATACTTAGTTTGACAGGGTTTTGTCGGTCATAACTAGATAGTTTTTTTTAATACATAAGAAAGTTTATGGGAGTTCAGCGTTTAGTTCCCTACTAAATCAGGGCACGGTACTAGAGCTCAAATAATATTTATAAGGGACTTACGGGATCGCCTATTAAACGAACTCTCACAAAGACAGAGAGAATCAAACTTATGTCCTTATGGAATATAAGTATTTTCTTTATCATATGAAGTAACTTTCATTGGCAACTAAATATTTGAATAGCCCCGTATGTTGGAAGAGTTTTAGGTGGGCCTTCCTCAAACTTCCATGTTTGGAAAAGAAGGCCCAAGCCTAAGAATCAAGTTTCTCAAACAAAAGCCCAAGCCCAAAATAAAGTTGCAATTGTTTTGGCCCAAAAGAGGCAAGTTTGAAGCTTACTGGGTTAAAACAAAAGACCAATTTCAGGGAAGCACAAAGAGATGGGCCTCAATATTATGACCAATATAGGAACAGAAAGGGAAAAATCTCATTTATGCATGTTTAGCTGTTAGATGGAGGCTTATGTTTCATTTATCTAGGATAATTTATGTCTTTGAAGAAGTTGCACCGTGTTTAAAAATATAGAGAATCACGTTTTCACTAGAGCAGCCTAAATTTGAAGTTAATTATTTCCTCAATGTTACACTTTGAGTAATATATATATATATATATATATATATATTCTATTTATGCCCTTTTTGATATATGTGAAAATGAAATAAAAGAAAAGAATATCATAAAATGAAGGGAGGTACTATATACTTAACAGTAATACAAAGTGCTATGCTTTTTGTGGGATTGGCACAATGTTTGGAGTGGGGCCCAATGAGGATGGGAATAATCCCACAAAAGAGAAACAGCAGCATTATATTGACAATGAGTGATGAGGGCATTATTGACGTGTCATGGTTAAAGGGAAGGGAATAATACAAAGGAAGAAAAAAAGCATCATGCACCATATCTATAACAATAGTTACATTAAGTAGAAGAGACTCATATTTCTTATATATTAATTTTATAAATAAAAAATTATGTTAGAATTATTACTCTAATTATGAAAGCAAGCGTAAGAAATTATAAAAATAGGAAGATAGATGGATATTAATTGAGTGGAAGAAATTCAATGCATTTCAAACCACACCGTGAATTTAAACCTTAAAAATTACTATACAATTTTATATAAACAATTAATCAATAAATTTTTTTACAAGTTAGTATTATAGTAATAAAAAGATTTAATGCAAGAAATAGATGACATATATATGTTACACATCCCGAAACTAAATATCTGATAATAAAATTTAGAAGATAATACTAAAAAAAATTTGATACAGAAAATGATAATAAGTCATAATATATTGATAATTTAAATAAAATTTTAATAATTAGATTGTTTGTATGAAACTAAATAATAATTTTTGTTTAAAATTAAAGATTTTTGTAGAAAATAATTATTATTTAAATTTGGTGACACTCAAATATAAGTAGATATTAGAGGATATGATAAAGAAATAAAAATATTAGAGATGGAGGGGGTCCCCAAAGCTAATGAAAGAGCCATGTTAGCATGTAACCTAAAGATGGAAAAGCTTTGACTCTGGTGGGCCCCAATGTTGGCGTACCTCCTTCCTCTCTACACCAATGTCCATGCATTTTCATTTCATCATATTCTCTCTCTACTCATTATAATAATGGTGTAAATCTAAACCATTTAAACTCGATATATTATTTAAAAAAATATGTTTTTGCCATTGCAAGTCTTTTTGAAAAATAGCAATTAATGGCAATTGAAGATTTGTTATTTTTACTCAGAAAAAAGGGTGAATAATGATCAAGTCACACAAGTTAAAGGCAGGTAACTTTTGAACTTTCAAGGTTCCAATTTTAGACATCATCATCATCATTTTGTGCGTCAGTCATCTTGCTCTGACCCATTTTGGGGAAACTCAAGAAAAAATATATATATATATATATATATATATAGGTAATTTTCCTCTCCATATCTCATAATTACCTCTAATAAGTATCATTCACATTTGACCCTTCTCTTTGTAGCAACATCATATTATTAACTCACTGCATGGTATTCTGCAGAATTATATAATTGCAGATTTGCAGGCCCTCATCTTTCACAGTGTGGGAAATTCCTTTGATCTGATCCACATATGACCAAAGATCCAAAGTTCCCATCTTTTTGGGGCAAATTAGTCTCAAAACTGTGACCTCTCTGATCCACTTTTTCACGTGCTTTTGAGTAGAAAGAGTGCTTAGTCAAACACAATGGCAAGAGTTCAAAGTTCAAAGATTTCAATCCCACAAAAGCAAATCTATATCACAGCTTTTCAATCTTTGAGTTTGTTTTCAAACTTGCAAGATCATAACCAGAGAAAGTTTGAATGGAGAGCAGGCAAGAACATGCGGCGAGGCCAAAAAGCGAGGTTGTTGTTGTTGTTGTTGGATGTAATAAATGGGGATTGAATGATGTTTTTGAAGTTAATGTGTTTTACACAGAATCATAGGCAACCCATTTGAGAAAATGGAGCAGTGCCAGAGAGAAAGATGATTGTCTGCACATGTCATCTCCATAAGTAGGGCTGCCATTTGTTGATATCACTGATTGAAACAACGAATTATTCACATTTCTCACTTTGTTGCATAACCAAACAACCTTTCTCCGTCCCTCTTTTGATTTTTGATGCCGACATTTACCCATAAAGTTGCCGCCTTCTGACCTGGTGTTTAAACCCTAAAAATAGTATATTCACTCCTAAAGTAAGGCAGCATATATTTATCCCTCCCAAACCTTATTTATTAGAAGCATGGTGCATTAGACTAACCTTCTTTTACCTAATTTTGAGTTATCTTTTTTATTTTTTTTTCCAATTGTATAGTTAGACTAATTAAGTATAAAGAGACTCCATTTGTTTTTCAATTACGGATATGTTTAGATAGGATTTTAAAAAAATACTTATAAAAAAAGGGGCTTATAGACATCTTATGAAAAATAGCTTTTAGAGAAGAGTTTATAAAAAAAAAGTAGTTTTGAATAAATAAATGTTTGGATAGTTATTTTTAGAATAATTTTTTATATTAGTAAATTTTCAAAAAGGGTATGATTTAATTAAAAGTAGGAGAGAAGAGAGAGGTAAAGAAAAGATAAGAGAGAGGAGAGATGGTAGAGGAGAGAGGAGAGGGGAGCGAGAGTAAAAAAGAAAGAGAAAAGAAGAGAAATGAGAGAGGGGAGGGGTAGAGATGAGAGAGGGGAGAGGGTATAAGAAAAAGTAGGAGTAAGATGGTAATTAGATAGTCCATAAGCTCTTTTACTGTTTAAAAAGCTAGTTTTAATAGTTTATTCAAAACCATTGCCCAAAAGCACTTATAGATAAATATGGCGGTTTGTTTTAAAATTTCCCCAAACTAAAATTTTACCCAAATTTTTTTTTAAAACCATGGTTTGGGTAAACCTAAACAGGCCCTACATCTTTAAGATGCATTATGAATGAAAAAAAATCACAATTAGGACTCAAGGCTGCTTGAGTTTAAATCACGTGATGTTTAAGAAAGTATTAACAGTAATAATTAGTGAGTGGAAAGAGAATTAATAAAAGTTCAGGTCCATTAAGATGTAAGAGGTGTAATTTACTAAAATTTGAATGGAGTTAAAGAGGAGAATTATAGAAGCAGGTTAGAGTTTTGGCAGAAAAAACTTGATGAGGAGGCCATGGGAGGTATTGTAGAGTTTAGGACCACAGAGAAGGAAATTCCAAAGAGAGTTTCATGATGACTTATGATTTATTCCTCACTTGTCTTGCATATAAAAACAAGAAAAACAAAATCAACACACAAGACAGGCAACTGTCACAGAATTATCTCCTCTTTCTCTCCCTTATTCTGGGTTTTTGTTTTTTCCTCTGAAACTTCCCTAAGCTTTATTTCTCATACATGAACCGTATGTGTATATATATTTACTTTTCTTGTGAAATATTATTTGGGGCTGATATATAAGGTCGGAGAGAGAGAGAGAGAGAGAGAGAATTAAATTAAAGGCAGAGAGATCAAAGAGAATATGTAGAGACTTTCTCAGCCAAACAACATATAAAACAACGAAACTGAGATGCCTGCAACTACAGCAGCATTATCAGAAGCATAAATATTCTGCACACACTATCATACAAAAGCGAAAATTGATTGCCTTAACAGAATATAACTTGATACACACACACTTGGCTTTTCCAACTCTCTGAATACACCACACACCACACACACACGCTCTTACACAACATCCCCATCTTTCTTACAACACCAAGGGCCACCAACATAAAAAGAAGCAAACCAGAACCCCTAAATTCTACTTCAAGTCCAGCTTCATCTGCATTGCTTGGACATTTCAAGAAGCCCTTTTTTATAGAGAGGTTTTAATTTAAGGGCTTTTCTTTTTCTTTGTATTTTTTTTTTTTGGGTGTCATATCATGTTAATAGGGATTGTTGTATGCTTGGCCCAAAACTGAAACAGCTCAGAAGGGATAGACAAGGAAGGAGAAGATGAGTTGGGCGGAAAAGGGGAAACAGAGGGATCAAACACTATATCAGTAGATTCTGATATAGAGTTTTTCACAGAAGTGAGATCAGAGACCTCAGACTCATCATGGGGTCTTACAAGGTCAAGAAAAGGTCTTACAAGGTCAAGAAGACTCAAATAAGAAACACAACAACAAAAAAGACGGAGAAGATGGGGGAGTAGAATTTAGATGAAATGGGTAAGTAAAAAGCTCAGGTAGGATAGCACCGGATCAGAACAACAATGGACCATCTTCCACAAGTAAGTGTCCATGGGAAGAAGCATCAGCATCAGCATCAGCATAATCAGCTCCAAGGAAAGGTTCATTCTGACTTTGGCAATTGCTCACAATTCTCGGAGAACCAGACACATGCATGGTGAAGGAACCCTTGTAAGGACCTGCGATATAAGATCACCATCATCTCAGTACAAGCTTTAGCATGCTGATCATAGAGGAAACATGAATTACACTTGTAAATATGCATAAGAAGTGAAGAAGAGGAGGAGGAGGAGGAATGGTGTTATTTTTATGCATAAGATGGATTAAAAACTGATACCTTGAATGAAGAATCTGTCTTTTGGTTTCATGATTTGAGAGTCTTGTGAGAGAGAGAGAAGGGAAGAGAGGTTGATTGTGTTGAGGGGATACAAAGAGAAGAGGGAGAGGCAGAGGAGGAAGGAGGAAGGAGGAAGTTTATATGGGTGAAAAAGAGAAGCAAGCAAGGAAGGTGGGTGTGGCGGCCAGTGGGCTTTCATCATGGACCTGAAAGCGACAGCCTAAGGCCAACCAAAGATTAAAACCCAACCTCATGATGTCATCCGGGTGGGTCTACCCGTTTTTGCCCCGTCCACCCCCCCCCAACCCCCAAAATGACTCCCAAATCGACAGCCCCTAGCTAATAAAATAAATTTATTTTTTCTGCTAAGAAAAGTTATAAGTTTGGTTTCGAAAGTTACTAGTATTAAGGTAGGTCTTCAAATTTAACAAATGCTTTTAAAGATACTTATAAATTATCCATTAATAAAAATTTTATATTGATAATAAGATCTAAACTTATGATATTATAGATTATGACTAATTTTGTTGGCTAAATAACTTTTAAAGGCAAATGTATAAGTTTTTATTCACTGTTCTTCTTTACAAAAAATTTAGTGCCCATCACATGGTTCAATGATAAATATCATTTATAGAAAAAATAATAAACAGCAAATTTCCTTTAAATCTATCTATTTTGGAAGAAAGAATAATAGTACAATATACTAAAAAAATAGAATAATACAATTACTTTTAACTCTTCAACAATATTGATTTTTTAGTGTCTATGGTTGATGCCACGTCCCTGTCTTTTAATGTTTTATTTGGGAGGAGAGGGGGGGGGGGGGCAGCGGCCACTATGTGGAGCTCATCGCCTATAGGATGGTACAGGGTTGGCTATTTTGTCTCAAAAAAGAATAAATAAAAAAAATTAAATAAGTGTTCGTAACAAGATGGAGTTAAATTAAATAAATAGAATCAGCTAACGTGATTAATCGATCTAACCAATATAGATATTTTTTAATCGGATTTAATATGATTTAAAATTAAAATACCAGGGTCGAGGAACATGATGATCACCCCCGAGTGAGGCCTGCCCACAGAAAATATCACATCTATAACCCACCATTTTGCTATTGAGACCAATTACTTCAATTAATTTAATAACAACAACAATAATCCCAGCGGAAAACGTACACACGTGCGAGGGAAGCTTCTGGATATAATAATATCCTTCACATGTAGTAATAAAATATGAATCCTTTCAGTTAAGTGATGTAGTTATTAAAATTACGTATGAAATCTATCTAATTAATAATACAGCTATGGTAATAATAATATGTGACGGGTGGTGGGACCCACTTGTGTCTAAGTGTAATTATCATAACTCCGTTGAATCGCCAACTTGTTGAGTAAAACTGACCCATGTGGAAGACATTGTACGTGGAAAACTTAACAAAGGTGGGTCAACTTCATTATTATTATCTCCCTAAAGATTAAAAAGCCATGAGAACTCCAAAAACAAATAAATAAATAAATTGCTTTTATTTGGGCCATATTTAATTAGAAGAATGACTATAATGCCTCAAAAAAATAAAATTAATTACTCTAAATTTATAGTAACAAATAAACAATCTAAATTTATTGGTATTTTTTACATTTAAATTTGCCATTATATTATCCTCAGTTGAAGTTAAATTTTACAGTTATTAATTCTCTTATTTATAATCTCATAGTCATTCTTCTTATTTAATTTCGCTGGCCGCATAAAAGTATGTAACTCTAAATTATTATATATATATATATATATATATATATATAATGATATATTTCAAATGAATGATTAAGTTAGATTTGGTCTAGTTTTAAAAACTGGTTGAAAATGAAGCTGTGCAAACGAGTTACCCAGTAAAGAGGGGACAAACATAGGATAAAATAACATTGTAACCCATTGAGTGAAATGAAGGGGGAACAAGGAATCTCAAGTAACCCCAAAGAAAATTATGATTAATTAGCTATAATTATCACCTCTAAATGCTCAATAAACTACGCTCTTGTTATGGGGACAGTGAAAACACACAAAAACATGGTCAAACAAGTTACAAAGTCTCTCATCACCTTCCCCAAGTCCTTGGCCTGCGTTCTCTGTAATTTAAAATATGAGCTGCTTGTGCATTGTTTGACTAGGTCTCTCACTCTCACGACCTCTCTTTTGACACTTTGTGGAGTAATTTTTGCAGTAAAACATGTTTGATTGTTGAGATTTCTCTGTTTGTACCTCATGTTTAGGGTCAAGTGTCCCCACTCATTCCCTTTCCTCTTTTTCTCTCTCTATATTCTTTGGGGTTTCATTTTTCAAAGAACTTTGGCATCATTACAGGTTAAGCAGGTCCACTCCATGATTCTTATACGAGGGCAGTGAATAATATGGCAGAAAAAAGGGTTGTGTTGTGTGTCCTGTTAATTCTTAAGCAGAAGAATAAGTTTTGTTTTTACCTTCTGAGTTTCTGATATCATCATCATGATCATGGCCTTTTATTCCATTCCGTGACCTCAAATAGTTTTCCATTCTTCTGATTTTCCATCCACCATACAAGAAGATAGGATTAAAATATATTACCCTGAAATCTCATTGTCAGTGCCCGTATCCTTTAAGTTTTGGTTAAAGGTCAAACAGATCAGAATAATCCTGCAGCAACACGACAACATTGGAAATTGTCATTCTTGCACGAACATGTGTGTGTGTGTGTGTGTCTGTGACAAAAAGGATTTCAAGTTTTAAAACTTCAGCAAGCTTGAGAACAAGGGTTTGATACCTTTTGGCTACATGAAACAGCAAGAAGGATGTATAAAAAGGTTATAACAAGGGTTTTAGCTACATACATACGTAAATACTTTGACTTTCTATATTATGCTTAAAAGAGACATGATACGTCTATTTTAAGTGAACATACATAAAAAAATTTATTTACGTCTGTTCTAAAATAGTCTCTGTTGCAGTAGTGTTATACAACAGGTAAGGATTGAGTAGTAAATTGATTGAGAAGTCTTTTGATTTTTTCTTTTTAATTTTTGGGTAATAATTGTATATTGATAAGTATTGGTGAATTGTGCGGTTGGGCCCTCCTATTATAATTAATCTATTGCCACATATATAGCAGCAAACTGTTGCTACTTGCTAAGGTTTGGCTGTATATCAGACCTTTGGACCACTCCTTCACCATTTCGTCCTTTGATTCTCTTCTCATTGAATATCCCAAAAGACATTAGCCAGAAAAACAATGCAAAAGCCAAAGTTGAATGCCCTACATATGTTTTTGTGGAGGTGGAATATATATATATATATATAATCCTTGACCTGCAATATTTTTCACCTTTTCCCTAGTGGGTTAGTTAAGACTTTGGTTTTCACTCTCACGCAGTCAAATACATCACATCAGAAAGCTTCCCTTATGAGACAGCTTTTGACAGCACTTTCTTAACAACAAAGATAAGAATGGTGCATTTGGGGCAGTTCAAGTTCTTTCTGATACACACAAATAAAAAAAATAAAAAACTGCAAAATACTTGAATAGGGTTTTCTCCTAATGGTTTGGTATACATGCCACTTCATCAGTTCTCCATTAATGAAGTGCAACGTGTGGAGCCCCCTTTAAGCATATTTGAGAGTATGCCATTATTTATAAGGGACTCATTCATTCCAAGTGTAGCCTTTTAGCACCACAATAATAATAATAATAATAATATTACTGAACCAAAAAACATGACACAATATAACACGTACGGATATATAGGTGTGATTTGATTTGATACATGTTGCAAATTTGTAAATTGACAGTGTTGAAGCTGTAGTGATGTTTCAAAGTGTTGCTCTGCTTCCATAAAGACATGGATAATAATGTGGCTTGCAGCAGCCAATTGGTGTGGTTTGGGAGGAAATATGTAAGGTTGATGTGATGTGACCAACGAGTAGAATACACAAATTGTAGAAGGAATCATTTGACAACTATGAGACTCGCGCCACTTGGACAAACATCAAACACTACATGGGCATTCATTCATGTGCATTCACACAAACACATCACCTACATATCTAAACCCAAAACTATCACAATGTATTTATTCATCCTTATACAAGGTGACCCAATGCGTAAAGCTCCCCGGGGTGTGATCGAGCAGGGTTAGATATATGCAGTTTTACCCTTATAATCGGATATGCTGTTTTCAAAGTTTGAACCATAACTTTCAGATTACATGGGAACAATATTAATGAACCTACTATATGTCCCAACACATATATGAACAATTAAAACATATCATGTAAAGGTAGAGGAAGAGTAGAAATGAGTATATGGTTTTGAATTGTGGGAGGAAGTGAGTGGAAATGAGAAGGAAGAAGGCACATCAGGAGAGCAATAATGCAAAAGGGGGAAGAGTGAAAGGGGTATAGCGAGGGAGCCGTACGTGTGGGCTTTATGATGAGATCGCAAGTGGACAAAGTGGAGCTGTTCGGGCATTAATTCTCTGTAGCTCAGAGACCCCATTTTGGAACAAAAACGAACAAAGAAGCAGCAAAGATTCTCTCAGCAAATTTCAGAACAAGAATGATGGTGATGAGTTTTGAGTTCATTACTATTATTATTATTATTATTATTATTTTCTGGGGGAATTTGGCTTTCATGAACATATGCTGGTAGTGGGGTCCAACAGGTCGCCATCAATTTCCTGGTAAAGGAGTGAAACCCACTTTCAGAACTAATCCGTGCTCTGAAACTCTGATCGATATTCTTTGCACTCTTCAAAAACTGCAATGCAATTCCTAATGGGAAAAAGAAAGAAGAGGGTACTTTTTTTTTCGTTTTGTTATATAATTGCCTTTGGTGAACTACGCCAAGCCCAGAGAAGTCTGGTCCTTTCTTGGATTCTGTGTCTGAAAATTTGGGCTTTCTTAACCAACTTTGAGAGTTTCAGTGAAAGCGCTAAACTGTCAATGCTCACAATCTCATATCAAGAAAGATAACAAGTTTGCTATTGTGGCCCATAAGGTATTGAGTAGTTGGTATGTCGAAGTCCATAAAGAAACTTGTCTTTACGAATAAGTTTTTCTGGTTTTCCTTAACTATTTTTTCCTTAAAAAAACTGTTTTTGAGATTTCCTATACTTATATTTAATTTTGAGGTTCATAATTATTTCTCCCAACACAGATGTTTCATCTTATAATCAAACTCAAAATCTAAAAAAATCTTAGTTTAGGGGCTTTACTCTAGTAAACTAATACTATGTTTATTGCGCTCTCTTGTTATTATTGAGAATATTATTTATGTGTTTTTTTATAATATAGTTAAAAATATATATCTTTAATTCATGTATCAAACTAATTTATTTGGTATGGTGAATTCAAAATGTTGATAATGTGTTTTTGTTGCAACTACTTGAAATGAAATACTGTTTTTATTTTCATGAGAGAGGCATCAATATTTTGTGATCGGCATTGACGTATGAAGAATCTGAAGCTTCTGGAAGGAAGAGGAGGGATGACTGAAATTAATGAGGAGATCATGGGCATGAGTGTTTGTTTTAGGTATATAACCATCCAATTTGCTCTTTTGACTGCATGCCTTTTAATAATAATAATAATAAATATTTTTTATTTAACAATAACAGTTATTACGGGTAACTTTGATTATCAAGAAGGGAGGGCTGTTACATATTTTCAAATTAAAACAAAGGGAAAGTTCAAGGCGCTGAGTGTGGGAGAGAGACAAGTCAACGTGTTTAATTTTAACATAAGTATTAAAGTAAGAAAGTGGGATAATGCATTTAAATAAAGAATATGCTCGTTAATTACTATCTTAGAGTATTTTATAATAACACTCTTTGTAATTATTACAAGTATGCCATTATATTGTGTTAGTTATGTTTGTTTGGTTCAGTGTTAGACTATTGCTTTCACACGCTTTGCTTTATCTGAGGATCAAGGAAGTGAACTGTGATACATATATATATGGCTTGTTTATATAGATTTTTAAAAAATAGGTTTATGGAAAAAAATAGCTTTTAGATAAAATTTTATAGAAAAAAAAGTGGTTCTGAATAAATAGGTGTTTAGATAGTTATTACTAAAAGGACTTTTGTAATTAGTAAATATATTATTTTATAAAAAAAATAACAATTCCCATTTCACTTTTTTTTTTTTCTTTCTCCTTTCGTGTCTAGTGACCAGAAGACCCACATCTGTTTCTTTCTCCCACCGTTCATCATCTTCACCATCCTCGTTTTCACCATCTTTCTACCTCCACCAGCGAAGGAAGCATCTCCTGAACCTCCACGAGCAGCGACACAGAGAATCTACAGCAAAGACCATAGACGACGAGGAGTTGATGAATACAGATGACGACGACGAGGAGCACAATCGGTGACTGGTGAAGACCAGATCTGGATGACAACAACAAGGAGCACAAATAAAGGAGAAGCAACGACGGTGATAGAGGCGGAACAAAAGCAAAGAGAAGAAGAGAGAGAAGATAAGAGAGTAAAAAAGTATGGGTAAAATAGTAATTTGGTAGTCCATAAACTCTTTTACTATTCTAGAAACTATTATCAATAGCTTATTCAAAATCATGATTTGGTCCATAAGCCTTTTTGGACAAATATAATTTTTTTTTAAAATATTCTCCAAACTAAGATTTAGGCCAATTTTTTTTTTAAAATCTAGGTCTGGGAGTTATCCAAACAGGCACATATATATATCCCAAGTTGAATATATATATATATATATATATATATATATATTATAGGAAAAATGGAGTGGGGAGAAGTTAATGGCATGATTGAAGCCAAATCAGTGGCTTAATTCCTCCTCAAGTGGTCAATGCATATTCCAATTAATTCCCAAAGAATCTTTGAGTTGTGTTTTATTTACTTTTTTAATCTCACTCTTTTCAACTATAAGACGACATGCCATATATTAATCATGAGTACCAACATTTATTTTTCTTTACCAAAAAAATCACACGGAGAGATACTCTCCAGTCTCAATAGTTGGGATTTTATTTTTCAAATTTCAAAATAAAAAGATTTGATTAATTGAAATTAATATGCATAATTAAACTCAAAGGAGTCAATGGGCTGCCATCTAGAAGAGAGTTGTTTAAGGCTCCAAGTCAATGACATAGGCCCGTTAGTGCCTGGGAAGAAGAAAATCGCATACATTGGACCCTCCCGCACACATTCTTTCATTGTTTATACTCCAAAGCAATAATCACTCCCCATATTTCAAACTCCACAACACGTTTTTCTTTTCCTTTCGTTCAAAATGAAGCGTTTTTTTATTATATAAAAAAAAATTAAATAAGTTGAGTTTGGAGACTCATCAGGATTAAAATATATCTCAAAGCTCAAAAAAAATTTACAGAAATACTTATAAGTCATAAATTAATAAATTTCTCGTATTGACACTATATTTGAACCCACAATTTTATAATTATAAGTCAATTTTTTTTACTAATTAAACTAACATGTAGTGTCAATTTAAATGGCCGTGTTCTGTTCAACCCAAAAGTGCTTGTGTAATAATTAAATACAGAACAATATTTTACTCCCAATAATCCAAGCCCCAACTAGGAGCAGGTCTCGTAAATGTATTTCCTTCTACATTCATAGGAACTCAGGTCGTGGTTATTGTTTTCAAGTAGAAGCTAGCCTCCTCCGCTGAAACTAACGTATACTGTAGGGAAGTAGTACTCTCTCCTTCTCTCATATTTAACTTAAAAGTTAAATGACTAGTTTATACATATATATATATATATTAAAAAATTAATTAAATTAAATATTTATATAAAGAAATTATTTTCTCTCTCAAAATACTCATGTAATTATTTGCATTGTAACAACCCTCGCTAATAGAAAACCTTCTTTAATATCAATAGTTTAGAGATTATAATTTTAAAAGATAAATTAAATTAAGAGTGTTATATTCATGACTAAAATAAACGGTTAAACTAAATTTTATAATGAGAAAGTATTTTACAAGGGAGGGAATACTACTTACAATAAATATATATATTGATATTAGTATATAATTGATGTTGATATTTATTAAGTTGGCCGAAAATTGATATAATATTTAATACTCTTTTTAATATAAAAACATGCTGAGATGAGTGATGATGACTACAATTACCAAATAATCAAACGCGTGGAAGGTATTTTCAGTAATAAGCAAGACAACTTTTTGTGCAGCCCGCAATTAATTAACGACACAAACCCCAATTATAAGTATAACAATGTGTGGTTTGATTTTAATTAGGTTCAACACGGAAGATAGAACACTTCCAGTTATGGACCTCAAACCCTAAACCCACTCTCAAATCCCATCCTTAAAACATCAAATTAGAATGGATTACTACTGATAATTAATTATTGATAATGATATCCTCATGCATGGATGGAGCGAGCGCGTTGTTTATTACGGGTTGGGAATATATTCTATGCATTTTGAAGTAAATGACCTAAGCAACTTGAGAGTTTCTAAACACAGACCACTCATTCAAGGGCTGCTTCTCATTTAAGATTCTTTTCTGTTGCAATCAATTCTTTTATTAAAAATACATTATTGTTACAAGTAGATTTTTTGTTGTTGTAAAATCCCTTACAAAAATTCCCCAACTTTTAATAATGAGAAAGTCACTGTTATTAGGCGTCTAAATTAAAGTATCATCTGGTCACGTTGAAATTTTTACTCACAAGCAATATTGCTATCGAAATTATTTTAAATTCAATGTCGTTCTGTAAATTTTAAAATATAAAAATATTATCTCACCTATTAAAAAACTAACGTTCATTGATCTAAAAATGACATTGACCTAAAAATGATATTGACCGATAGCATTTATAATGGTAAATTGTAACATTATTACGTTTTAAAAATTTTTAGATGATTTTGAATCTACAAATATTGTTAAGGCAATATTGCTCATAGTTAAAAACTTCCAGGAGGAATTTTTTAAAACAAAACTAATTTTAAAATAAGTTGTATCAAGTTAAATTTTTAACTTGAATAAAAGAGATTATTAATCATCAATATAAAATATAAACATTTTAACAAATTTATTATTAATAATATATGAATAGTGCATAACTTATTTTTTAAAACTCCGTACTATTAATGCACGGGGCTCATGTTTAGTTGTTTTAGATTTCCTTTTTAAATTTATTGTAAGAATTTCTCGCCCTCTGATCAACAAAAAAAAACAAGAAGAAGAAGAAGCATGAATGTCCTTATGGGTTTCTAGGAATGATTAGTTAGATATTTTGAAAGTGATATATAAGAAAAAATTGTCAAATTTAGATGTTTGTGTATGTGAGTTTGCCATGAGGAAATTAATTAAAATAAAGAATGTGATTAAGAGAAAGAAGCTAGCCATAGGTGTGTCGTTTTCAAGAGAAAGCCTACACGCAACTCCAAATTAAAGTGAGAATGAAATTAATAGAAATCTCAATCATTTTGAAAATAATAATAATAATGTCTAAGCTAATTAGATTTCACGAATTGAATCTCTTTTTATGTGAACGCATTGCATTTTTCTATTTTTGGACCATTTTCATGAATATATTCATCACCACTGGTCCTTTTCCTGCCATGATATATACTCTTTTCTTTTAGTGGTAAACTGTGAGATCAAATTTTAATAATTTTTTATTTTTAAAAATTAAATAGTTAACATTTAATATCTTATAAAATTATATTATAGAATTAAATTAAAAATATAAAAATAAAATATTAACATTTGATCATGACAGTTTATAACTGTAGACTGTCTTAAAATAAAAAAACAATAGTTTTATAAAAGACTTTATCTCAAGTATTTATTTTTTAATGAGGAGAGGATCCTCTTCCCTTCACAAATACATATTCCTAGTCTGAATTTTTCTTATGAATCTATGTTTATACACCAATTAAAAAATAATATTTATCATCATGAATATCCACGAATGAATAGCAATATATGGTATTTAAGTTGTGCTATTAATAACTCAAACATAAAAAAATACAGCTCATCTTAATCTATGTAGGATTCAAAAAGATGTGTCTAATTGCATGGGGTAGATAATCAATATCAATATCAATGGACAAAGCACACTTAGTGGTTGATCACAAATTCTGATGATCATTATCATGAATAAAGCATATTATCTATTTTAACTAAATATAAATGTGGCCTCACCTAATTAACACGCTGTTCATAAATTTTGAGCAGAACAGTTTGTTATAAATTGTATATGATAAATAATAATAATAATAATTAAATCGATGATAGTTATGTATACAGTAATTTTTATTTTGTGCGTATAACTCGAAAAAATGTTAATTTTAATTTGTTTCTACAGAGATTTTATTTTCACAATAAAAAATAGAAAAATATTTTTTGAAACAAAAATATGAGGGAAATTAACGATCATCGTGTCCTTATTTCTCAGATTCTTAACGAAGGATTTTTGTGGCCATGCATGTTGATCCGAGCTTGTAAAATTGGAGAGATTTAACAGACACGCGGAGATTATTAATAAAAAGTCTCTGCCGACGTCCGTATTTTTTGGGTGAATTTTCCTCGTCATTTATGTCTGTACTTCTCACAACATTATATATAATTGTACTGTCATTTAATTTTGTGAGTAATACTATCATAAAGACAGGGGAATAAAAATTTATCATTCATAAAATAATTAATCTCTCATCACATATTAGTTGTATTAAAAAAAAATTTAGCCATTCAGATACGAAGTTTTAAGTTTAAATATATATATAAATATATAAATTATTTTTAAAATAATGATATTTAATTATAGTTGATAATACTTAAATTTAATTTAATCAAAAAAAAAAGTACAAGGTTGGATATGTCGTGATTTGTGGTTTTGAAGAGATTGGATGGGTGGGAGGAAAAGGCAGTGAGGGTGTTAACTGTTAACAATACCCTTCCGTCCAAGTTATCAGTAACTAATTATGCCACATCTGTGGGGCCCATTTTATTCCTTTTTCTATCCGCGTTTCTTCGCACCCAAGCTAATTATCCCTCTTTATTTTTCTAAATATAATTATCTAATGCCTGCTTATTATTTATCCCGTGAATTGTATGGGAAAACCAATTTAGGCAAAAAAAAAAGTAGGAATAAACTATCATTATTATTTTAATAAATCACCTTATATCTAAAATCACATCAAATTCTAACTAAGTATGATTAAATATTACTTTTCTGCATTTAAACGCATGAGAATTTAAGATCTCATGCCTTACTACAGGTTGCTATGATTAAATTAAGTATAAAATAAAAAAATCTTAAAAAAATATCACTTAAATTTTTAAATTTTAAATCACTTATTTATTATACTTTATAGGAGTGTGTATGGGCAAGACTAAATAGGACAGCCCTCTACTCAGTATTACTCGATAAAAGCTATAACCATATCAAACTGGGTATAGGCGGTTTGGTATGCCCAAGTCGTGATGCTATGCTTATATTGTGAGAAAAAAATCTATAATTACGAGCTTCTAAAATAATACCATATTCATATGTCTTCAAGATAATATATATAATCCACTAAGAATAAGATAATAAGAATATAATAATTAAAATCTTAAAATATATTACTATATATAACAAAAAATATTGAAATTTAAGTAGTTTGTAATTATAATTTTACATTAATTTTCTCAATATTAATAAAGATGAAGTATCTGAAAAAAATTAAACAATTATAATTTATAATATAATCATATGATAATTAACAAAGTAAAAAAGAAGAAGAAAAAATTAATATAGTTATAAATTTTAAAAGATACAACTTACATATTTAACTATTTATTTTTTTAAAATAACCCTGTAGTCACCAGCAAACATCATATTCTCTCTTTCAAGTATAACATCTAAAGGAAAAAGTAAAAAAATAAAAGAATAAGTGTTTATGAGCAGAATAGGGCAGAGCAACCCATATAGAGTTGCTGATTTTGTACACACCTCTGATACTTTATACACTATTGATTACTATTATAAAATAATAACATATTTTTACAATAATTTTGGGATTTTAAAATTTAAATAGTTTTTTTTAATTTTCTTATAGAATGCTATGCCGTTTAAACTAATAGTAGTGTGAAATATAAAAAGGTAATATAGTTTTTTAAGATAGGTTAGCATTCAATCCCCTGGTGTTATTTTCCTGTTGTTATAGTAGGCTACCTCTGATCTATTTAATGGAAGGCTTCTATTTTCTTCCTCTCTATTTACATTCGAATTATTCTAAATTTTAAAAAATATATAAATAATAATAATCTCTCCCTCACCCGTAGACTTCAGTATAACGGAGAGAATTCGAATTCACAAGAAACAAATATCTCGATAGTCAACTTTCTTAATTTCATATTCAAAATTATACGGAACTGGTTATAGATTTTATAAAACTCGCCATCATTAAAATTAAAATGAAATTTTAAAGAAATTGTAAGAAAATATTCATAATTTTTTTTCCTGAAGAAAACTCTTGATCTGATTAGAATAATTTAGAGGAATTATAATAAGTCCCCATTCAAATGATTTGATGATCCAAAAATTTTAATAACAGTGAGGAGATAGATAACAAGGACAAATTATAATACAAAAATTAATAATAAATTTATATTATTAAAAAAAATTAATAATTAAATGTCTTCCCCATCTCATAGTAAATAATCCAAATAATTTATTATTTGTATTATTGGGTATGTTTTGTTTATTTTATAGATAATAAAAATTGATTTTAAAGTGATTCAAAAAAATAGATTTTATATAAAAAATAATTTTTAAAAAATAAGTGTTTAGATTATAGTTATTAGAATAATTTGTTATAAGTAAATTATCAGAAAGAATATAGGGTAAATAAGAAATGAGAGGCAAACAAAAATTCATAAGATAAAATAATTATTTTTTAAATTTAATATTTAAAAATTATTTTAAAAAGTGATAAATTTGGATTATATAAAATTATAATTTATAATGACTAAAATTATAATTTTATGTAAAAATAATTTTGCTACTAAATTTAGTATTTAAATATTTTTGAACTTTTTTTTTTCAAACACACGCATTATTCTTAAAAAAAATTGAAAAGACAAAAAACACAAAAGTGGAAAATTGAATTATGGGATATCTTTCCATTAGCCTCCTTAATGTTGAATAATAAAAAATAATAAATATGGTGATGCTTTTGCGGAGATGGAGGTGGCACGTGGCCTAGTTCATGCTTTATCATCGTTGCTTCAACATTTGCTGCTGTCAGTGCTTACAGTCAAGAAAGTCTAACAACGCTTCTCATGATTTTTTTTTTAATTTCATTAATTTTTTTTTTATTTTTATATACACTCACACTGGGGAAAAAAACAGGAATAATATGCTTTGGATACCTAAAAAATACGAGTATTAACATACAGATTTATAATGTGATGCTATGCTATGCGCTTTATTGGACGATTTGTGATTACTTAATTGGATTAGTAGAAATGGACGAGAGAAAAGCGTGTAATCATCTCACTGTTTAAACATGCTCAAATAAGGACAACACGTGGCAGCATCTGAACAGCTCTCCGACTTGGACCACGTAGGTGGGGTTCGCTTAAGTACCCGCGCCTACAGAGATTCCGCGCCGCCATAAAATTTCTCTTGAGGCAATTTGTGTAATTGTGTTCCACGACCATTTCCATCACGATTCGTTTCTCCTTTCGATCCTCGATCGGCACGGGCGAATCCCAACCCCACCTGCAATTACGGGAATGCCCCCACAATTATGGATTCCGTGGAAAATTTGCAAGTCCTCCATTTATTTAAAAAATAACTCTTGTACGGACAAATCATAGCATCGAGCCTCAGTAGTGGTGGAGAATGGAAACTTGGGATGATCCATGGAACCGTACAAAGTGGGCAAAAAAAAAATACTAGTAAATCTTGGTAATATTAATATAGAAGTTATAATGGATTATTCTTGTTCATGAATTCTAGATAATATAATTTATTTTAAATTATGTGCAATATACATCAAAATATATTTAGTTTAATTATTTAAAAAAAAAATTGAGGGTAACTTTTTATATATTGATGAAGCATCTAGAAACACTGGGGATAGATAGGAAGACTTTATAATCGCATGGTTATGTTTCAAAAGTGGTATTATTGCTCATATTTTAAGCGTTTCAATTGGGACTTAAAAATGATCAAAGAAAATGGGTGACGTGGCATCAATAATACTCCTCTTTTTAACATCTTCCCTTCATTTTTCTTTTTGTTCACACCATCATGCTTCAATAGGGTACTTACTAGCCCCCTATCTACCTATCTATCTATATAGCTACCTATTGTTATAAATTGAAAATTGGAATATCGGAAGAAAAAATATCATGCCTTCATTTATGCCAAATAATAATAATAAGATTAAATGTGTTCATCCAATAAATAATATTCCAGTCAAATCCCTAAATTGTACGGATAGTAGCAATTTATTAAAACAATTTCAGCCATGATTAAAATTAGAAGTTTAAATAGTGATAAAATTCGTATTTAACGCCAGTTATATGATCGGATCTGAATTGTCATCCTCTGATTATAATTTATGAAGGGCACTTCATTTTTTTTAAATTCAATTTAAAGAATGAATCGTGTTCAAATTACAAATATTCCCACCCTCTCTAAAAAAAAAGGAAACAAAGGAAATAAAAGAAGCACCCATCGACAATTAATTAAACCCACAATTGCCACTCCTCAACCTGATAATCCGCAGCTTATATAAACCTGTATTCATCTCAGAACCTATGCCCAACAAACTTATGAATTTATTACCCCTCATCTCTCCGAAATTCCAAAGTAACCCCTCCCTTTTCCTTTTTTACAACAGTGTATAAATAATTCTCCCCTATCTTCTCTGTTCATCTTCCTCTAGATGCATCCACGTGGCCTTACTCTTCCAGCATTTTTTTGCATGAATTTAAAAACCACAAAAATAAGAAAAAAACTACAGTTTGATCATAAATCTCAAATTAAACAAAAAATAATAATACTATTTTCGAATATCTGAGAATTGATCATAGTTTTAAGTTGTACAGAAAATCCAAGTTAATTATAACTGTCCTAATCAGGAAGATATTTCAGAATAGTAATGGTTTGCTAAAAGAATATAAGGCCAAGTCACGGAGGTATATGAGGCGTGAAGAGGATGAACAGTGAAGATTCAGCTTCTTGTTGAGTGAATCCGTTTTCACGTTTTACATGTTGTCACTGAGCTGTTGCTGTAAAAACAGCATGTTTTCAACATTCCAGAAATTGTCCGACGTGTCCCCTCCTCCAGCACTCTGAGCCCAATACTGGTGGTTGCTGTTGTTTGGTTCCACGGCTTGCATATCCAAGCTGCTGATGCTATCCGAGTAGCTCAAATCCCCCGTTTGACAGTAATCCAGATTAGGGTTACCCTTATTGTTGCCAACCGGAACTCCACCGTAGCAATACTCCGTCAAGTCCGACATCGGCGACACCTGAGTCGACCCGAATGACTCTGACGAAGCCGCCGCGCTGCTGTTCTCTGTCGTGTAGTTGCTTCCAGTGACCTGAGAGGCGCCCCCACCAAACTCGAAATTGTTGTAATTGTAAGCGCCGTTTGGAGGAGTGGCGATGGTGATGGTAGATACCGGCGGAGAAACGGAGACGGCGGCGGCGGAAGCTTGAATACGCTCGGCGAGCCTGGGCATCCAGAGGAAACGCATGATGTCCTTGAATTGCTTGCTGTTCACGTCACATTTGAGCTGCTTGGCGTGCTTTTGAACTCGTGTTCTCCAGTAGTTCTTGATCTCGTTGTCAGTCCTTCCCGGCAAGTACTGGGCGATTTTCGACCATCTGATCAGAGAACAGGCCTCGTCAAAAATGGATCAGATTGAAACAAAAAGGAATCGGAAGTGATGAGGTATTTTGAATAGTTATATCATATATGTTAAAAAACATCTCATGTATGCATAATTGATTCGGAGCGATATTTAATTAATCGGCGGATCACCTGTTTCCCCAGCGAGAATGAAGCTCGAGAATCAGGAACTGTTCTTCGAGGGTGATGTTTCCACGTCGAACATCCGGCCGGAGATAGTTAAGCCATCTCAATCTACAGCTCTTACCAGTTCGTTTCAGACCTGCAACAATCGTGAAGCAAAAGGAGATCAATCACTCGATTTTCTCAGATTTGTAAAGTTAACAGAAAGAAAACAAGAATAAAACTATGAGCGAGAGAGCATTGTTCACTTTCCTACCCTTTTCTTCGTCGGAAGGAAAGTTATATAAGATGATGATTAGCTGACTTTGTTATATATATATATATATAGAGAGAGAGAGAGAGAATGAAATAGGTACCGGCGGATCGAGCAAGGGAGTTCCAGCGACCTTCGCCGTGTGCTTCAATGTAATTGAAGAGGGTGAGGTCTTCGTCGAGGGTCCAAGGGCCTCTGCGGAGGTCCAAATCGTCGCCGTTTTGGAGGTTGGAGGTTCCTCCTTTGATTTCTGAAGCATCCATATCCATATCCATGAATCCAGCCAGCCTCACTGTTTGATTGGATTGGAGCTGCAGCTTGATTCTGCTTTCAGTTCCACAGAGAGAGAGTGAGAGATAGACGATGGCTTGTTACAGGGGCAGGATACTGTTATGAGTCCCACATTGGGGAGCCTCACAAGTAGAGTGGGGTTTATAAGTTCAAGGGGTTCTCCCTCCTAATAGGCTAGTCTTTTGGGAATGGGCTCTCCCTTTGGGCTTATGCTCATCTCATTGGTGCTTTCATTGAGAGTCGGCTCACTGGAGAGGGCTACCTACGGAGGGTTCTGACCGGCAGAAGGCCGAGTGAAGTGCCGTAGAGTGGAGCCGCCGGGGACGTCGGCTTTCGAGGGGGTGGCATTGTTATGAGTCCCACATTGGGGAGCCTCACAAGTAGAGTGGGGTTTATAAGTTCAAGGGGTTCTCCCTCCTAATAGGCTAGTCTTTTGGGAATGGGCTCTCCCTTTGGGCTTATGCTCATCTCAGATACACGAAGCACGGGGCCTTTTATAGATAGGGAGATATTGAATTTTTATTCCCCACGCTCAATAAAATGGAGATATATATTGGACTAGTGTAAAAATAAAGTTCTATACCGTGCCATCGACAATATTTGGATTGAGAAAGTGAGAAACTAGTTTAGATAATGAAATTGTCGTGGGTACTTAAAATGTTTGAAGTTTGATCCTTCTTGATAATCATAAAAGAAGGGATAAAACCATGTTAAAGAGTTCCCTCTTCTAAACTTGATAGTGCTTCCATGTAATTTAAATATTGATTACTCTCCTAATTTTAAATATAAAAATTAAATAATTAATTATAAAAATAAAAAAAATAATTATTTATAAAAAATGTATATATTAATTTTTTTAAAGTGTTCATTTGAATCATCTAAATTAAAAATTATCCCTTAATAATTTTTTAATATGTATGATTATGAGAGAAAATTTAAAAAAAATTATAAATTTAGATAATAAAATAAATTGAGATCGATTTAGATTTAAAATTAAGATAAACTATTCATTCTTTGAAAAATTAAAACCTACTAATGAAATAAATATGTGAGAGTTTTGTCACTTTTTTTATCATTATACACATACATACAATTTAAATTTATGGCCTTATATTTAAAAATTTATTAATAGAGATGTTTAGTAGTATTTTGAGTAAGATATTTTGGATAATAATAAAAAATAATATTTATTTAATCTTTAATATATCATATAATTAAAAAATTAATTTTAATCTAAATATAAAATTCTTTTTTTATATTTTTTTATTTTTAAAAAATATCTTTACTAATATTTTTTTAATAATAATTAAATAATAGATTAAGATAGAATTAACAAAAATTGTTTAGATGTTTTAAGATAAAATATATTATATTAATTAAATTAATTAAATATATTTTATGATAGAGTATAAAATAAAATAAAATAAAATAGGTTAATGATTATGGGTTGGAAGAAGAAAGAGAGGAAGTACGAAATTTGACTTAAAGGACTCTGCATAGTTGTCAGGTGGGGTTGTGGGGGCGTGCCAGACAACCGACCGACCTTATCGCTTTTCTGCATCACGAAATCCGTTAATTTTTCTCATAATATTTAGACGAATTATTCATATAATTATTATAAATTCTATGTTTTGTATATACAAATGGAGTAGTAAAAAATAGACTGTAACTTGCACTGCATGGGATCAAGAAGCCTTTCCTCTCTCTTTATATATAGTTCACAGCTAAGCTGATGGATCAAATTAACTGTGGGAAATTTACAAAAACAAGATAAAATTATTTTCACATTCATTTTTATCCATAAGATTCCAAAATTTTATTTGAAAAGAAGATTTTTTATTTATTTTTCATGCCTGATGCCCGTGGCTCAAAAGTTAAAACAGGATGTTAATCTTGTTGCAGCTTATTAATAAAGATATTAATTAAGTTTGTGAATTTTAATATTAATGAACCGTCCTTACAAAAATACAAAAAAAAAACTAGACAGTAAAAGTGATTATTTCGTTTTGCTTTAATGAAAAGGAATATTAGAATGAGAATAATTCTTGGGGTGTGATTTTGTGAATTGTGATGTATTACATTAATTGGAAGCGGATGAAGAATAATGGTGTCTTAAGAGACAACTTGTGAAAATTAATTAAGGAAGATGGAATGATTCGTATTCGCCCATGTGATCCACATGCAATGTACCGATCTCTATATATCTATTCTTTCCATTTAATAAATGTTTTTATAATTAATTAACTCTGCTATATATATGCATATCTTTTATTAGTTAAGGTAAACAAAAGGAACAAGTTTATGAATGGCTTCCATGAAAATCTGTTTTGAAAACCGTAACCCCACTATCTGATTATATTTTATTGGAAAATTTGTTGAAAATTTTTCTATTGCAAAATTTATTGTTTGAAATTATTTAAAATTGTTTAAGGATTTATATGTAATATATTTTTAATGGGGTATAATTTTTCTTTAATTCTGTGTAATATATTTTTAATTATATGAAAAATAAAAAATATTTGCACATAATTAATAATATAATGCATATAATTGATGAAAAATTATATCCGTTAAAAATAAATTGTATATCTTCAAAGACTTGAGCCATTGGATGCCTAATTGAATAATAAATTTTGTAATGGAGAATTTTCTTATGATAATTTTTCCAGTTTTTTAAATGAATCACATACATTTCTATAATGGCCCAAGAAAAAAAAAGCTCACAGAAATCTCTGCAAGAATTTGTGAACTAATTATCATAATATATAAATATAGAATCAGAAACATATATAATCCCAAACGCACGCACGTTATGATTGATATATTCAATATAAAGTAACGATATTATATATCCCTAGCTATGATTCTCCTAATAATGCCTTTCTGATCAACAACACAGCAACTATTAATATAATAAAAAATTAAAAAAAAAAGGGATAAAGATTGCAAAGCCGAGGTGTACTCTTTATCTATATATATATATATGAAATGGGAGGAACCTAAAACTTTGCGTTAGAAAGCAAGCTCTGTCATTAACTATCAGTACTTAATTAATTAATTGTTATATAATAAAATATTTTTATTTGTGTATGTATATCTAGGTTTGATTATGTTGGGTATATTTGGACATATATAAGATAAAGGAACATTTCGTCACATGAGACACCGACCAAAAAGAAAAACAAAGAAAATAAAAGAGAGCGAAATTTTTAAGTGCTGTCTCTCTTGCATTTGCATCCTCCACGAGTACGTAAGAGATAACATATGAAAACATAATAAATTAAAAAAAATCAATTAATAATTAATAATACTCACAAAAAAATAAGTTTGATTCATGTCGGTGCTAATTATATATCTTGAATATGAAAATGTATCCAAGAATTAACATCTCGTTTGTAATTAATTAGTACGATGTGCATAAGAATTTTATTATGATATGCAATGATTGGAATATATGTCTCGTTTATGAAGGAATATAAAAGAGATATGATATGCTATTTATTTGTTTTTTTTTTGATAAAAAATGTTTTCTTTTGCGTAATTATATATGCAGTGTCTATGTACGTGGCCAGGGAAAAATTCTAATTATTTAAAGTTAGGAGGACGGTGCGTGATGATACACGTCGATGGATGAGCATATAGCAAATGAAATGATTAATTAATATAATTAAGTTTGCATCTGGCAAAGCATGGAACCAGCAAAGAAACAGTATCGAAGTGCGTTACCACAATTTAAATATATATTAATGAAGAGTAATCAATTATTATGAAGCCTCTTTATAGATCCATGCTTTCCATGTGGTATATATATATATATATAGATAATATATAAAACCTATACTATATACAAATCATGCTTAGCGAAATAACTGTGCATATATATATGAAGATTGTACATGTTATATTATAGTCTAGGTATTTAATAGTGTTGGAAAAAGTTTACTGATTTATCCTTGATTGATAAGTTTATCAAGCCTATTACAAGTAGGGCATGAATGGAAATAAAGAAAAGTATAGATAAATATATATAATAAATTACCCCAAAGGAAGGAGTTACACTTCGGTAAAAAAGTTACATTGAAGGTTTATTTTATAAAATGTACGTGCATGGTGCATGGATGGCATATTAGAATAATACATATAGTTTATCAATATAGAGTTAATTTAGTAATATAAAATTATATTATATCATTCTAGGTCTCGAGTTCAATTCATAGAGGAGACGTCTATATTAAAAGGGACAACCACAAATCTTAAAAACTTGGTAAGATAGCTCGGAAGACACACTCAATTATTTGTTTAGAAGTGAAAAAATAATATGGATAAGTCATTATGAATCCCAATCATTAAATAATGCCAATTATGCTTGATGATATTATTATATCTATAGTTCAGAGCAATACATAGAGCAAGAGGGGGGCAATGATTTTGTCTTGTTAACCTAAGTGGTATTATATATATATATATATATATATATATATATATATATGTGTGTATATATATTAATGTGCGCAATTTGCACTGATGATCATGGGACAGAATATATAATTAATAACTCTTTGCATCATCACCAACTTTAGTTTATATATAAATCCAGAGATTGGGATGCTGTGTGAAAGGGATTTTGCAAAGGTTGAGATATTCTAGAAGGATTATTATATTTCTTCCTAGTCACCACCCTCTTGGACAAAAATGATCTAATCCCCTAAAAAATGCACTTTAATTAAATTATATGGATTAATTTCCACTATAATAAATTGTTGAGTTCATATACAATTATGGGAGCAGGGTTCGCACTTACACACACACACACTGCTGGAAAAAAGGCTTTCTAAATCGGTTGAAAATGGACTTATACACCGAACTTTGATCCGGTGTAGAAACAGCCCGTGTAAAAAGTTTAATATTCTACACCGGTTGTATATGACCGGTGTAAACAATCAGTTTTTTTAAATCGGTTATTTCATACAACCGGTTTAAAAAGTAATGTAAAAATAAAAAAAATCAGAATAAAAAAACTCTAGATCCAAAATTATTTTCTTCTTCGTCACAAATCTGAAGGAGGAGAAGAGTGATGAAGAAGAATAGGTACCTGTAAAATGCAAGCAGAGAACAAAAAAGAGGAAGAAAGAAAAAGCTAAAGAATCCAAAAACGAAAGAAACAAAAACTTAGATATATGCGCAGAAATGAAAACCCATAAACATCATCACCTAATTGAAGATATCACAAAAATATCGTCACAATTCCTTTTGGTCACCTGCTCAAAAGCAAACAAAAATATATTTAAACAGAACCCAGAAATAAATGAGGCAAAAACTCAAATATATATATAAAAACGAAAACCTAGAAACGCCGTTACCTAATTAAAGATATCACAGAAACATAGTCACAATTCCTCCGACTTACCCAGTTAAAAGTGAACAGAAATATATTTAAACAAAATCGAGAAAGAAATGAACAAAAAAATAGACACCCACCATCGCAGATCTAGATCTTCTTCTTTGGTGAGCTTTAGAGGTTACAACGACTGACTTCAACAATAGAGAACAACGAGTACAGGTATGGGTCATCGCATATCTAGGTCTTCTTCTTCGGCGAGCTTTAGACAGTGTGTTACGAAGGTGGAGCTTCCTGTCACCATGTGTTCTCCCTTGGCTAGTTTTCTCCAGGGACGACGATATGATTTGTGAAGACAGGGAATCGTAAAAAATTAATGCAACCGCTCATGACTTTTTACAGCGGTCATATTTTAAAACCGGTGTAAATATTTCACCTTATTTACAAAAATGCCACCGCTCATGACTTTTTACACCGGTGATGACTTTTTACACCGGTCATATTTTACGACCGGTGTAAATATTTCACCTTATTTACAAAAATGCCACCGCTCATGACTTTTTACACCGGTCATTACTTTTTACAGCGGTCATATTTTATGACCGGTGTAAATATTTCATCTTATTTACAAAAATGCCACCGGTCATTTTTTTTAAACCGTCTCCGCAGTGACCGGTTTAAAAATGGGGCTTTAAAAAGCCTATTTTCCAGCAGTGACACACCATGATTTGGTTGCACGTATGAAGGTGCATTGGCGTTTGTCACTAATTTAATTTAATTATTCAACATGCTTAATTAAGTGGTAAATGCCTTCTTAAATTTTGAAATCATGCGCCATGGTCAAGTGTTTGATCTCTATAACAAACTTGATTTTGTAAGGCTAATAGATTTTGTAAGGCTAATATATCTGTGTGTGGCTTCAAAATCATAATTTGACAGTTTTTAATAAGGTTATATAGTACCCAATATCCTGATCTTATTTCTCATATGTATTTAGTATCCTAATATTATTTAAGGTATAATTTTATCCATAATCTTTTTAATTTGGTGCAATTTCGCTCATAATTTTATTTTTCAAATACTAAGAATTATATCAAATTAAAAAGATTATGGGTAAAATTATATCACAAATAAAATTAAGATACTTGATGCATATGAAAAATAACATCAGGATTTTTTTTTGGTGAGGAAATTTTTGGAAAAGAGTTGGGTTCACCCACGATTCAAGGGCAAGATGAGGTCTCTTTTCCTCCTAGGTGATACTAATATCGGGCAGGGCGAGTTATCTATTATTTTCAGGTATAAACCTAAACACCCATGAGTTAGGATGCCTCCCAAAGTATCACGACTGAAACTATAATAAAATAATACTCCTCAAACAAATTGTGTGCTATATAACCCTTTATAATATGAAACCAAATATGCTCTATATAAATTGCGTTTTGATTTTTTTTTATAAACCATCTTACAATTAGTTATATGTCCACTATACTGAGGCGATTAGGAATAATAAGAAAGATGCAACGCGTAAAGGAAATTAATTAATTACAGTGGAAATTAAATAGTAAAAAAGAAAAAAGAGTCAGATCAAAGTAGTAATATGGTTAGCTAATTAAGAGGCAGTAATTAATTAATTAACTAACTCAACTATGACATAATATCAAACTGATTAGTAATGATTACTTACTTGAATTTATTTATGTAATGTTTCTCTTACTTTCTTCTCCTCTCTCATTTTAATTTTAAATAAAAAATGGGCGGCTCGCCTTCAAAATTAGAAGGAAGAAAAAGTGACGACACCAACACTTCTACTACACGTGTTTGGGTGTGTGTGTCTCTCTATACACACATATGTAAATATATATATATATTCAACAAAAATTTGTTTAATTGTTACTTTTATTCGTCTTATATATAGATATTTACTAAGCAACTTGGGTTGAGGGCTAATTTCGATGGAAAATGAAGAAATGAACCCTCCTTAATCTAAGAAATAAGTATGTCATGTTTTGCAAATATCACTCTAGCCCTCATCATGAGTCAGGAATTTTTTCTTATCCTAAACATAAGTCCACTTAAATAGTTATTAACGACTGATTTTCATCAATTTTACTCATATTCAATCTTCCTTAAAAAGAGAATTAGAAAAGAGAGCTGAGAATTGTATGTAAATATAGAAATAGATAAATTTTATATAATAAAATTAAATTTGATAAATTTTATCAAATTTTGATGTTAAATAATTTAATTGTCATTTTTAGTGTGTAAGATTTAGTTAAAATACACTGATAATACAGACTGGAATGGTATATTACAAATTCGTTGGTATAGTTTGGCTGGCGTTATAGCTATTCTCGACTTGATTCAAATTAGTCGTAGTTGAATTGGCATAATAACACCAAAAAATAAGTCAAATTAAAATGAAATCCATAATTATTTGGTGAGTTGATTATTGGGATCCATGTCAGTTTGGAATAATTTGGACTCAACAAGAGAATTTATTTTCTTAGTTAATTGGTATCTTTGTCAAAAGATATGGCCGTGTTTTCAGGATTTAAGGCGTTGACGCTTCTGCCTTTCAAGTTTCAACATTGTTTCTCCATCAAATTTGCAACTAATCTCTCTGTCTTTATACATTAATTTAAGATTTAAATTAAAAATATTAATTTACTGTCATTCTCATAAGTTGAAGTAAAGCTTAATCTGTAGCGTCTTTGACCCAAATTGCTCGCATTTGAAAAAAAAAAGTTAAAGGAAAAAGGAAGGAAAAATATTAAAAGAAATCAAGAAACTGTACGTAAGAACGAAATTACGAATGAACCATGATCCTTCACGAATTAATTAATTACCAAATAAATAAATAAAAAATCACCTGGTTAAATTTCAAATGTGTTTTAATTGTGTGTACCTTTTCCAATAAATGATATAGAGAAAATTAAACAACTTTTCGCTAATTTGTTTAACCAAACACCCCCCCAAAAAAATCCAAATCTCTCGAACCAATTAAATCCATGCGATTTAATATTGTTGTCAAATAATTTTGATATAATTAAGTAAACGACCTGCTCTAGTTCCATAATGGTAAATTGCTTTATTAATTCATCAAGGAATTAAAATATAAGAGTTAAAAGCCAATACAATGGATTGGTTCACCTTCCTAAACTTTTTTCTACACCCCACAATATATATATATATATATATATATATATATTGGTTTCTTGCTTGACTAGTACTACTTGAAGCTGAAAGTTAATTACTAGTTCCCGTGTGCGATGCATGGAATCGTTAGGTTCAAGATGGTGAAGAGTCACTGAGAAATTATGCTTATAGAGATGAGATATGATTGCACTATTGATTGAGCTTCAAGTTATTATGATTATGATAATGCATTAATATACATATATAATCCCATTCTTATTACTTCCTAATAACTTTTTTATGTTTGATATGCTTAACGTTTTTGCCCAAATCTTTCTCAAATTATGGGTCCCTTATAATAAAGGCTAGGCTTAAGGGAGTATACATTCCCATTCCATCTATATATATAGCAAGCAATACCAATTATTTCATGCAAATACTGACTTGGATGGGTGGAAACAATTCGGAAATTGAAGAGAAGCTTCGTTTTCCCCTTGGTTTATTTTGTTGCCCTGCCGACTCTCCTAAAATGTATAAACGAAGCCAGTGTTTCTAGATTATCTCCCATAAAATTAAAAATATTACCACTTGAAGAAACACTCAATTTTTTTTTTGTGAAGATAAAAAAGCACTCTTCTATCTATCTCCTTCTTCCATCTCAATCTGCCTTTAAATATGCCCCTCAACATTGCTTTGTACTCATCGATCCCTAGCTGGCTACTTTTGTAATTTCTATATATTCTCCGGAAAATTAGTGAAGGTTTAATTTCTCTTATATATTCCTATAGGAAAGAGTGATTGATATATATATATATATATATATACATATACATATATATATTGATATATAACATACCACTATTAATGACATGACAAAATTCTATATAAGTGACAGCAATATAATAGTAAGATACACAGATTATATTTTTGTTAAAAAAAATTTGAAGTATACTGATGTAAAGTAATTAAAAAGAAATTAAAGGGTTATTATATATACACAGAGACAACAGCTCAGAAGTACTTTTCTCATATACATACTAAGCAAAGGAACGAATTCCAAACATGGGTTTAACTATGATGATAAAACTAATCGTTGATTAAAGAAAGCAATGAGTTGGAAGAAGAGGAAGACGCCGCCAAAGCATTTCAGAAAAAGACGAACACCATCCCTGTCTTGTCCCATGGACGCACGCCTAGATAGCTAAGTTTTTTTATTATAATCTTAATCTTTTAATTTTAAATTAAAATTGCAATATCTTAATATTAACAAGCCCTAAGCGTGACTCTGTGTCCCCCTCATCAAGAGTCATTTCATTATTATTCCATCTTCATAAAGCACACGTAACCTTTTATTAATTGGTTTTCACTTTCAAACCGATCACATACCCTATATTTTATTGGCGCCCCATTTCCTATGTGAAACCAAACGTTAATATTGTCCATTAGTGTCTGAGTTGCTATAAGAGACAACAGAAAAATATAATTATTTTTTTAAGTATTTTATTTAAATCGTCAGATCCAAAAACTTCGCTAGTATTTTATAGTTGGTCCCAATCCCAGATAAATGAGAAAAATCATGTTAGATAGGCTCTATAAAGCTAACATAAATCTCTATAGAATTTCATATGAATATGGATCAACGAATCTAAATCTGATATAAAGGATCTGGATTAATTTAAAACAGGCATTAATCATGCTCAATTGCTTGATATATGTGCTTCTTCTAATGTGGTCTAAAAGTCCAGCTGGTGGGGCAGAAGATAGGGTCAGGTTTGATGATGACGGGGCAACCACACGGCTCAAGTGGCTTGGTCGGTTCGTGACACGTGTATGTGACCTGTTAGGGTTTTTGGGCTAGGAGGGGGGACCATAATATTGTCAACTTCAAAACCCTTTTAGTAAAATTGATCAAACCTCACTTTTGGGTTGGTGACCTTTCGTTAAAGGACACATTGATCATGGGGATCACGATGACATATATATCATTGAAAGTTTGAGACTTTGAGTGGTTGATCTTTAACTGGATAATTGGATATGGTCTTATTAACAAAATCTAGCTTAAATCGACAGATCATAAAATCTGAGAACTGTGGAAACTAAAGCAGAATATAAATGTGTGTGTGGATCACCTTGATATATGAATTAATCTGCGACTTGAAGTCTTGAAATGTCAAGAAGTGGCTTGATCCACGTAGGCAGAGACGAGGAGTACGTGTAGGGTTTTTGACAGATTCGTAGGTTTGGTCAAAGATGAGAGAATCAGAACAGTGCGATACGGTATTGTTGAGTAGTTCATCATAATAATGGTTACGTTATTGTCATGTAAAAACATTGACCGAACAGTGATTCATTATAGTATATATCATCAACTTTAATCTCATTTAACGTGAATCCATCACTCGGCCAGCACAACATTCCCACCATACCATAAACTATTAAAGGTTTAGTGCACTTGTTTGAAATTAGCCTCAGTGTTGGGCTTAATTGTATATAAATACTTCCCCTTCCTAATTATAAGTTACATTTTAGAAGATTTTCTTGATACTAAGATACACCCTTCCTAATTAACGAAGACCCGGTTCATTTCATATTACTATATATATAGTGGTGTGTGTGTATGTAGTGTTTGTAAGCTATTTTAGCATTCTGTTAACTACGTACATCTTTTAGTAGAAATTTAAATATTTCTTTTCAACTTTTAGTTTTTTGTTTTGATTGCATTGTGTGGTTAATTTTGTTATGGCAGGGACTACACAGGAGTAAAACGCTTAATCGATCAAAATTTATTATTGTATTAGATTATAATTGGTTTTTAAATCTTTGTCAATGAACTAATTATGGTATGTTGTTAAAAAATTACAGATTTTAAATTAAAAAAAATAATACTCTCTCCAATCTTATATATACACCTAACATTTGTTCATATATGTATGATCTTATATATGTAACATTTTATATTTATCTAAAAATTTAATATATTGTTTTATTTTGACCATCTCTATCATCTTTTTTTTCTATGCATTCTCTCACACTCATTATCATCTTCATAAATAAGGTTATATTCAAAATGAAATAATATCTCTTACCTATTTATTGTTTTTAATTAATTTTAGCTAATATTTTAATCTAGTTATATTATTTATATATAGAATTGGAGGGAGTAATTAACAAATGAAGAAGACACAACTGTGTCTCTTGACTTTTCTTTAATTGGTTTTTCTTGCCTTGCCTTTCATATAAAGCACTGATGATGATGATGTGTCCATTCACTATATCCCATTAATTCTCGTGAATCTTCTCTTGTTAATTTCACTTTAACTTTGAGACAAGGTTTGAGAAACACGAAAAGATAATGGGGGTACCGAAATGACAACAAAAGAGAGCCCATGAAGATGACAAAGATGATAACGAATTTATATATGTATATATATATATATTAGTATATTATCTCCCGATCTTTAATATAAGATCTATTTACCTAATTTTAGTAAATTAAAAAAATTAATTAAGTTAATTATTTATAATAATTGTGTGTCTATTTTTCTAAAATATCTCTTTTAATCATGTGCATTTTAAACTATTATTAATAGACACCTCCCTTGATATATATAAGTATATAGGAATGGTTTAGGTATAAAATTATAATTTTATGAGATAAAGTAAATTATGTCTTATAATTATGATCAAATCAAACTCCACATCTAAATCTTATAATTATGATTGGAGAGAGTATTTATGAAGAACTTAAAAGTAAGTGATGTGAGAGAGTGATGTATCATATATCAGGTTTAAAATATTTCATGGTGAGAAATGAAACTCAGATTTTAAGAAATTAAAAGTTAATTTTCTTTAATTTTCAATATTTGTCCAGATTCAATGCTACCTATAGCTCTCATCTATCTCTTTAAACCAAGTCCACCATGTAAAACGACTTGTCTTTTTGGATTCTTTTATTGTTCTTGCCACTTATGGTCTTATTCAATTCATCACTTGCTTTGCTTTCTTTATGCTCATCTATTCCTCCATTTTAGTGTCATCATTACTCACTTTTTTTCAGTTTTTTGGCTCATTTAAGATTTCTCCAACTACAACTATAGGGATAAATATATAGCCACCCATTCATTATATATAGTTAGTCTAATCTATTCAACAGTATCTACCACTATATATATATCTTTTTAATTATACGAACTGTATATAAGTTGTTGCCGGGGAAAGGGATTGGTTTTTGATATGTGCATCACAAATAAATTTAATGTTCTTTTAGATAGAAAATTGCTGTGAGATCCTAAGAGAAAAATTTAATTAATCACTAAAAGGTTATAAAGAGCATAAATTTAATGTTGTTAATTTATATACTAAAACTTATCATATTATTAACTTCTCAACTGTTATTGAGACTTTTTAATAGTTAAGTCATTTATTTATGACCTCATAATAATTCCTCATTATAAGGATTTTTAACCTATATTTTGGCTTCATGTGTCTTTTGATTTGTTGTTTCCCATTAATTCAACCTCGTTGTTCATTCTTGTTTTAGTGCCTATTAGGATTGAAAGAAAACCTTAGTTTTAAAATAGATTTTGATCCAAACATTGGTTTAATTTTTTTTTTTAAAACAAATAGGCATATTTATTCAAAAGGGTTTATAGACCAAACTATAGTTTTAGATAAGCTCATGGGAATAGCTTTTGGAACAGAAAAATAGCTTATGGACAATTCAATTACTATTTTATCTCTATTTTTTCAACTCTCTTCTCCCTCTCCTCCCTTCGTCTCTCAACGTTCTCCACTGGCTTCGCCATCTATCGACGCATGCAGCACTGGGTCATTGTCCTGGGAATAGCTCAGTCGTCGACATAGGCAACACTGGGTCTTCGTCTTCTTCATCCGTCGCTACTTCTCAGTTTCAGTTCCTCCATCGTCGTCGTCGTTTGCCAAAGATGAGAAGATGAGCCTCTACAGTGAGAAGATGAGAGCGATGAGATGAGAGAGAAAAGATGAGTCTCTGCAGTGAGAAGAAGAGAGAGATGAGATTAGCCTCTACGGGGAGAAGGTGATGGGACAAAATGTAAGAGAGATGATAAGAGTTATTTTTTTTTCATCTCATATCCTTTCATGTAATTTACCAATCACAAAAGTCATTCTGATAATTAATCATCCAAACATTTATTTATTTAGAGTCACTTTTTTTCATAAATTTTTCTTTAAAATAACTTATACAAAAGCATTTTAAAAGTTTTTTTTTTACCGTAAGCCATTTTCTAAAAATATATTCAAACTAGTCCTTAAAAATTGAACTCATCAAGTGTGCAAATAATTAAGAGACTTGATTGGCCTATATGCTTATACTTTATACGTTTGCCTAATTATCTATCTATTTTAAAGACTATTAATCCTCTATTTTACTATATATAATTAAGTCTCAGCTAACAAGTCTGTTAAGTATCATTTCGAGATATGAAAACTAAAGAGAAGATATTTTTAAAATATAAAAGATGTTCACACACACACCGAGTAAATATTCGAAATAAAGAAGATTTGTCTGATTAATCTTAATTAATCTATGACAGATATAAAATATTTTACCTTAGCCAACATGCTAATTAAGCAAATTAATATGGAGGATGAGGTGAACAAAATAAGAACTTAATTAAATCACTGGTTGCAACCTAGCTTCGAAGTTGAACCTTCAATTTATTTATTTATTGCAATCATAAAAATAATTATATATATAGTATAGTAAATAATTAAAGAGAAAAAAAAGTAAATTTCCATAATTTTACTTCTGCGTGTTAATTATATCTTAATAAATATATAGATTATCGTTTGTCAATTCATGGCTCGAGGATTCTTGCAAAGTGGAGGGCAAAAAATAGAAGTTTAAAAAAGAAAAAGTAAAGAAACGAGAAACAGAGAACCTTGCTCAGAATTCAGACTCAATAGAGTTTGAACTCCACAAGCAAAGCCCTCCTATGTAAAAGGCCTAAAAGCATTACTTACACACACAAATATAATCGATTCTTTTTTGTGGAAAACAAGAGGTTTGGTTAAAGCCCAACAGCATTATTCCTCAAAGTCGAATGAAAAACTTGCTTATTGCCATCACTTATCTCTTATATTATTAGTTTACATTTCAAAAGTTGAGAAACCGTAATCATGTATGTAGCCACGATATCACTGATTCTCTCTTTGTTTGTTTGTTTGTTTGTTTTTGTTTACTTGTCGACCAAGACTGTTCATTTGAAGGCTGTGGCTAGATAACAATAATAATAAATTTTATCTCATTAAGTATATAGATTGCACAAAAATATTATGTTTTATTAAAAATTAAAATTCTTAGATAAGTAGTTGATTACGGTCTGCTTAATAATCTTGTTAGAGTATTTTTTTCCTCTCTTAATCTATTATTTTTTAAATAACTCCATAGTACTTAATTCGCTCTCCTGATTTATACATCCAATAGTTTTTTATACATATCCAAACTAAATGTGTATTTGGATATCAATTCTGAGAATTAATTTTGGTCAAAACTGCGGTTTAGAAAATTTTTATACAAACAGTCATTTTTGTTGAGAATTGATTTTGGGCAAAACCTCGGTTTGAAACTTAGGTTTTGAATAAACCACTGAAAATAACTTTTGATTTAAAACCTAGGTTATAGATTATCCAATTACTATTATACCCCTACTTTTTCTTACACCCTCTCTTCTCTCTTCTCTTTTATCTCTCTTTTTCTCTTTCCTCTCTCTTCTCTTATCTATTTTTCTCTCTCTCCTCTCTACAGTCTACACTCTCTCCTCTCTTCTCTATCATATTTCTTTTCTCTTACTTTTAATCAAATCATACCCTTTTTAGTAATTTATCAATATAAAAAGTAATTATGCTACTAATCATCCAAATATTTCTATTCCCAAAATCTATTCTTTCCAAAATTTATTCTTCTCAAAATCTATTATTCCCAGAATCTATTCTCCAAAAGCTAATTCAAACACACCCTAAGACGAATTGCTTGATCCACACAATATCAAAATATGTATAAAAAAAATCTAAATCAAGACAACTTGCTTTTCATCGAACTCCATATAATATACGAAATCTAATTTATTATGTGTATATAATAATTTTAACGTGTTCCAAATCGTGTTTACTAAAAAGTCTTCCTCGATCTCACGCGTTTGAATATAATATTTTTATGAATGGAGTTTTTTGTTGTTAATTCATATATAATTTGTTATATATATGTGTGTGTGTGTGTGCGCCATGATGCTATGCTTTTTGGAGTCTGCAAGAAACTTTTCTCTGCTTGATGGATTCTTTTCTATTTTTTATTTTATTTTAAACACTAAAAGACAATTTACATCAAACTAATTCTCATATATGGCGCAGTTTTCACACCATTTGGTATACAAAAGCCTATATCATGAAGCCTTTAATAAAACACCCTTTAATTTTGTGCACTTAGCTCGATGAGTGCTTGTCAACAAATTATAAAAAAAAAGAGCTTATAATAAATTTATATTTTATCATATTATTTTTTATTTATTTTAAAAAATTTATCATATTTAATAAGTATTATTGTAATAATTTTGCTCACTTTATGTTTTAATTGATTATATGAATTAAATTATTAAAAATACCATTTTCTTGTGTTTTTATTAATTTTATTATTATTTTTGATTAAATTGATTTGTATGAAGGTATTTTATTTTTATATATTTCAGAAAATTTAAAAAAATAAATAAATGATGACTAGCACTCACATCAACTACTACACAACTATATTATATGAGGAAGGTTAATTGAGGAATTGTTAAATTGAAGGAGAAAATTATAATATTTAACTTGAGAAAATTAAAATACCTCCAATAATATTACATTATATTAATTTATTCTTTTAATATAATATAATATAATAATATTATTATGTTATATTAAATTAATATAATTTGATTTAATTCAAAGATAATTCCTAAGTATCTAACATTTGAATTTAATTAAAAGATAATATATAAGGGTGTTATCTTTTATTATTTTCTTATTAATTATTTTATCTCTTTTATCTTATTATTTTTTATTTGAATTGTTTTTGGGATATTTGAGTTAAAAGAATTATCTTTTGATGTTAGAAAATATGATATCATATAGATAGTTGAATATCATGGAAGATAAATAAAGGATAAATCATCATATTTTGGAGAGTCAATCAGTAAAGAGTCTTACATCAATAATGAAGACATAATCTAAAGCTATACACAAGACCCAAGGTTCCTCCATTTGACACACCAATAACCACCACCACCATCATAATTATTTTCTTTATAATTCCATCCTTTTGTTTTTAAGTTATTAAGTAGAGATGTAGTGATTTCAGTTCCTTCGTTTTAGAGTAGGAGTTAAACAATTTTATTATTTGATCATTTTCCTTTATGCGATTTTATGATTTTCTAGGTTTAGCTTTTGAGATTTGTATATATTGGATCCAGAGTTTCGATTGAGATACCTGTGTAATTAAATTCTTATAATTTATTATTTTAATTTATGATTTGGTGTTCTTTATTTAATATCTTTAGTTTTCTCTTATAATTATTTATATTGGATTCACATGTTTAGTTATAGGGTTTTCAGTTGAATATCCATGTTAAAAAAATAAATCATTTATTGTTAAATAATCATTCTTTATGCAATTGTATGCTAGATCTAGGTATAATTGTGAATTTTATGATTATGACTATGACAATTATCTAAGATTCTGCATGTTAGGAAGTTAGTATATATAATTGTTATAGCTCTGATATATTATTGAACGATGATAGTCACACATAAAAAATTGAAAGCGCTCGTCTTTAGTTTGGTAATATACTCTATTTGTCTTGCTTTCATTCTCATTATTTTCTCTTTATTTTTCTAGAATTTATAATTAATCAAGCTCTCTTATACTCATCCTCTTACGTACACTTAGTAATATAGAGTTATGTCACACATTAACTCCACGTAAATAATACGATATAAGTTGACTTCTATATTACATAAAGATTAATTTAGTAAATAATTTGAGCGTTAACAATAGGGGACATAAGCCTATGAGGTTAAAGTATTATATATATCCCAAAGAAATTAAAAAAAATAATAATAATGGAATTGGCAAAGAAACTGACATAGAACAGTTTTCTGCCTTATCATCTGGGGTCTCATTCTTGTTATTTGAGAAGATATATTCAAATTTTAAGCCGCGTTCGATCTGTTTTATGTTTCAAAGCAGCCCAATGTCCGTTTGAGCCAACATTTTTGTAGAACATAATACACTCTTGTCTCTTTTTTTTGCCTTTTTATTACTATATTCTGAAAATAAATTCTATACGAAATATTTTTTTTTATTAAATATATATCTTTTTGTTGGATATAATTTTATTTGAGACGCTATCAAATATTAAATATGAATATTTCTCCTAATAAAAATTTAAATTTTGATTCGCGAGGGATGAACTCCTTCATTCGTTGGTTACTTTTTTTTTTTGTCCTTGGACATTGATGTCAACCTCGAGGCCCAATCCAGTTTACTTGATCAGCCCCAAAATTAACACTAATTTGATAGAATTGGTGTGACACTTGCCAATTATATACGAGTCAATCATCTTTTTGACGTTTGAGGGAGCAACCATAAACTATTTGTACTAGGCCATGTTGGTTACGAGTCCTTCATTTGATGCACTAACAATGCGTAACAATTAATTACGTCTCCGATTTTAATCAATTCATTGATATATAAAAATAGATTTGTTAGCATGCAATCTCAATGCTGCGTCAAACCTGCAGTTCAATCGCATTCATGCACTCAATATGCCTCTTCTGTTTCCTCAAAAAATCACACACAATGTATATTTTAGTTGAAGATGCACAAAAATTCACGTAACTTTTTTCTAGTTATATATATACCAGAGAAGATGCTAGGAAAATTCTGTATAAAATGCTCCATTACTATTCTTAACTTGGATTACTGTTGATATATATATATAATATGACTGTTTGTTTGTGTTGGTTGTGAGAAGAAATTAAAGCATGTCATCTAGAGAAAGTAAGGAATTTAGCACAGAGATTGTGAAGAACACTGGTCCTAATAATGCTGCTTCTGTTTCCTTCTCCGTTAAAGTGAGACCAAAGCTCCCAGATTTCCTCAGTTCTGTCAACATGAAGTATGTCAAGCTTGGCTATGGCTACCTCATCAGCCACCCTTTTTATTTTCCTCTTCCTCCTCGTACCCCTTCTTCTTGCTCTCTCAATGGCTTCTCATCATCGTATAGCCACAAACCAGTTCTTCACTTATCACACTACTTGGGAATATTTCACTCAAGCTCTCTTTGTTTTTTTACCACTATTGTTCCTCCTCCTTTATTTTTGCTCTCATCTCATCACTTCCCCCTCTACCTATCTCCTTGATTTTGCTTGCTTTCGCCCTCCCAATGAATTCAAGGTATTATGATCTGAAACCTCTCTCAGCAGTTTCTTTATTCATCGGTGCATTGCTTATTTATGTTAATGGTGAACTGATATATATATATATATATATATATATATATTTGTGTGTGTACTGACGAATATAATGCAGCTATCGAAGGCGGAGTTCATAGAGCTAGCTAGAAGATCTGGGAACTTCAACGACGAAGCCACAGAGTTTCAGGAAAGAGTTCTTAAGAAATCTGGAATAGTTGACAAGACCTACATGCCGAGATCTGTGTTCCGTCCTGAGTACCTAGCGTCCCTCAATGAAGCTTGAGAAGAAGTGTCCATGGTCATGTTCGGAGCAATCAAGGATGTTCTTGAATCCACCAAGGTGAAGCCCGAGGACATTAGAATCCTGGCAGTTAACTGTGGGATTCTCAGCACAACCCCCTCACTTTCCTCCATGATCGTCAACCACTTCAAGCTCAGCCACGACATCCACAGCTTCAACCTCGGCGGTATTGGTTGCTCCGCCGGAATCATTGCCGTAGATCTGGCCAGAGACCTTCTAGATGCTTACCCTGGATCTTATGCCCTAGTTGTCAGCACCGAGTCTGTGAACTACGCTTGGTATGGAGGTAATGACATTGACACGCTTATTATATGAGTTCCATATTGGGGAGCCTAGAATGGGGTTTATAAATTTAAGGGGTTCTCCCTCCTAACAGGCTAGTCTTTTGAGAATGGACTCTCCCTTTGAGCTTATGCTCATCTCATTGGTGCTTTCATTGAGAGTCGACTTCCTGGAGAGGGCTACCTAACGAGAGTTCTAATTGGCAGAAAGCCGAGTAAAGTGCCGTAGAGTAGAGCCGCCGGGGACGTCGGCTTTTGAGGGGGTGGCATTATTATGAGTCCCACATCGGGGAGCCTTACAAGTAGAGTGGGGTTTATAAGTTCAAGGGGTTCTCCCTCCTAATAGGCTAGTCTTTTGGGAATGGGCTCTCCCATTGGGCTTATGCTATTTTTTTTTTCTAAAAACTGTACAATTTTTTTTCATAAACTATTTTTTAAACTCTTATCAAAATAAGTTTAATAAGTAAATGTTAACTAATATTTTTAATACAATCTGTAAAAAAAAAAAAACTTAAATCGGCCTTTTGCCAATGAATTTTCATAAATATCACAAATGAAATTATCGAAGTAAAAAAAATTATCTAAATAACTTTTGGCTTTTGAAAGTTTCCCGAAATCTATAGCCAAACATGCACTTAATTTCTTAGAATAATTAAATCATTATGTTAAATGTACTTGTTTAGAAAAATGATGCCAAAAATAAACTCATCCAAAACGATATGATAAAAAAATAACAAATCATAACCATGGGTTGTAGGCTTTTAGTGAAGTTGAAAATTCATGATTAAAAAATACTAACCTTCAATAAGCTTGAATTCCATATCAAATAATCAAATAAAACTGTATTAATATTACAAATAATATGAATATAAAAGTAAATTAAATTAATAAAAAGTTGACTTATAACCTATAAAATTATAAATTTAAATCTTTCGACGTGTGAGGATTTTGTTGATGTGTAATATATAAATACTTCAATAAATATTTTTTAAATCTAGAAATAAGTTATTAGGATTCAATTTACCTAAATTTTTTTTATATTGAAACTTATTTATTGTAATAGGAAAAAAAATAAAAAGTGTTTAAAATTCAAAATTTATTGTATTGTTTATCTGAAACAAAAATTATTTTAGTGGGTTGGTCGGGTTTACAAAGCCCATAATGTTACCCGGGTCGTATCCGTCTTCGTTACCCGTTCTTCGGTGCTCTGTCTACGTTTTCTGTGGAGACTTCCAGCAGGCTAGACTCAGTATTCTATCAGCTCACGATTCAGCCTCAGGAATTCCAAAGAGAAAAACTCTACCCAAGCGTGCAGAAAGGTAGAAAAAGATGGTGAAGGTGCGCATGAACACGGCCGATGTGGCCGCCGAGGTGAAATGTTTGCGGAGGTTGATCGGTATGCGATGTTCAAATGTATATGATCTCTCCCCTAAGGTTTGTTCCTTGCTACCTCATTTCGTTCTAATTAAGATTGAATTGAACTATCTCAATCATGAGGTGAATCAGACTGTCCTTTTTATATGCGTGTGCATATGTTTATGCTTGCAGACATACGTATTCAAGCTTATGAATAGCAGCGGAATTACGGAGTCTGGGGAGAGCGAGAAGGTTTTGTTATTGATGGAAAGTGGTGTCAGGTTGCATACTACTGTATATATGCGGTAAGGATAATTTCAATGCTTACGTTGTATTGGTTATTGAAATGCGGATGTTTAGGCTATAGCTCGAACCTGTTTTATATGTTTGCAGTGACAAAAGCAACACTCCTTCTGGTTTTACTCTTAAACTGAGGAAGCATATTCGGACCAGAAGGCTTGAGGATGTACGACAACTTGGATATGATCGGGTATAGTTTTTTCAGGCATATTTCTTATCTAGACGCTTTTCTCTACAAGTTTCCAGTTTATCTCAATCTTTCATTTTTTTTTTTGTTCAAATGTGTTTCAGATTATTCTCTTTCAATTTGGGATGGGTGAGAACGCATATTATATTATATTGGAGCTATATGCCCAGGGGAACATCCTCCTCACAGATTCTAATTTTACTGTCTTGACTCTACTTAGATCACACAGGTAGGAGATTTGTTTTTGCTTTCTAATTTTGATGTGGATTCAATTTGCAATATAAGCAAAATGAAGATTCGATACAGGAAGTATTATGGATATATTTGCTGAGCTTGGCGACGCTATCTTGTGACTCAAGTGAGGGCATAACTAAATTATCAAGAAATTGTTAATAATATTAATTGTTAAAATTAACAGAAAAAGAAGTATTAAGGATATATTTCACTGGTTCAGAGGTGGTGAGATGTTTTCCATAGTGTTTATGTAGATTAGTAGGGTGACAGCAATTTTTCAATTATAGGGATGATGATAAAGGGGTTGCAATCATGTCACGCCATCGTTATCCTACTGAAATTTGCCGAGTTTTTGAGCGAACTACTGCTGCAAAGTTGCAGACAGCACTGATGTCTTCTAAGGATGCTGCTGATGATGAGGCAGTTACAGTCAATGGACATGGGAATGATGTTGCTAATGTAGCAAATGAGAAGCAGGGAAAACGCAAGGGTGGGAAGTCATCTATGACATTGAAAGTTATACTTGGGGAGGCATTGGGCTATGGACCTGCCCTTTCTGAACACATTATATTAGATGCTTGCTTAATCCCCAGTACCAAGGTTCCAAAAGATAGCAAGTGGGATGAGGCTGTCGTTCAGGTTCTGCTTGAAGCTGTAGGAAAGTTTGAAGACTGGATGCAAGAGATTATTTCAGGTGATAGAATTCCTGAAGGACACATTTTGATGCAAAACAAAAATTTGGGGAAGGATTATTCATCAGAACCAGGAAGTTTAAGCCAGGTTACTATCCTAGATCTACAATTTAGTGGTTATATTGGCTGACTGCTTGACTATAATTTCCTGTTTGTGCTTGATACTATGATGAAACAAAAGGGATAAGGGGAATGGTCATTCAGATTGTTCTTTTACAATAAAATCTTATTCATATTTTATCACACACCTATCTCTTTCCCTGCAGTTGTATGATGAGTTCAGTCCACTCTTACTGAACCAATTTAAGTCAAGGGATCACGCAAAATTTGAGACATTTGATGCAGCTTTAGATGAATTCTACAGCAAAATTGAGAGCCAAAGGGCTGACCAACAGCAAAAATCCAAAGAAAACTCAGCTTTTCAGAAACTTGATAAAATACGTCAGGATCAGGTTGGTGCCACCCAGGCTAAAGGACTTATAGATGTTATTATGACTTGAATATATATCAACAGAAAGATGCATGTATTATATTCTTATTATCAAGTTATGATACGGTTCTCAGAAAATAGACTTCTGGGAATGGTTCTGACATGGTGTCTAAATTGATGTAACTCATTTATGTGATGTAGGAAAACCGAGCGCATAATTTGAGGAAAGAAGTTGATCACTCTATTAAAAGGGCAGAATTGATAGAATATAACTTGGATGATGTTGATGCTGCTATAATGGCTGTTCGTGTAGCTCTTGCAAAGGGTATGAACTGGGATGATCTTGCCCGGATGGTTAAGGAAGAAAAGAAAGCTGGAAACCCAGTGGCTGGTCTCATTGACAAGCTTTATCTTGAGAGAAACTGCATGACTTTACTGTTGAGCAACAATCTTGATGAAATGGATGATGATGAGAAGACATGCCCCGTGGATAAGGTTTAAGTTTACAATTTGCTTTTGTTCTTTCATTATGTGACATAAGAAATGCGTAAAGTGTCCTGGTCTTATATTTTGTCTATTTTCTGTCTTTGTATGCATTTAATTAATTAATTTTTAAATATAGGTGGTTGGGCATAATGAAGCCTGAATATGGTTCTGAGTTTCTAATATCATTGGCCATTATTAAATATTTTCAACAGCATGAAATAGCAAGACAACAAAACATTTAACTGGATGATCATCTCATTGATATGCTTTTTATTACCTTGTCTCTTATAGGCTCATGTTAGTCAAGAATTTTTTCACTAACTTTGTACAAAATTGCGATTCCACTTTTGCAATAGGAGTACCGCCATGTCAATCTTCAAGGCTGAAGGATTTGAGTTTGAAACCCACTAGGGATCAAAATCGATGAAATCTGTTAGGGATATGAATTAAATCTTTCTTGGACATTCTCTAAGTAGTTTGAGATTTTGGGTTGTTATAGTCTGTAGCATGGCATTTGAGCCTCTAATGGTCAAGTGAATTCTAGGCCTACTCATTCTTCTGATTTTCATAATTAAGCCCAAAGGGCATTCATATTAGAGAGTATTTTAGAGATATTAGTTAGATCATTCTTGGGCCTTCATCTAACTGCTGAAGCTATGGACTGAAATGGATCTCAGCAGTCACTAGTAATCTTGTTTTATGAATAATTATGCGAACTTTAACATTTTCCCCAAATGTGTACCATATAACATGTTCTTATTTCTAGGTTGAAGTTGATTTAGCCCTCTCGGCTCATGCCAATGCTCGAAGGTGGTATGGACTGAAGAAAAAGCAGGAAAGCAAAGAGGAAAAGACCATAACTGCACATGAAAAGGCTTTTAAAGCTGCAGAAAGAAAGACTCGTCTACAGCTTTCTCAGGTAGTTAAACATATTACGTACAGCTCTTCTGCTTCATGATCCTTGTGAATGGGAAGAAACAAAGTCTAGTATGGCGGGGTTAACTTACCAGCAACTTCCACTAATTTTATTGGGTTCAATACAAGCTTATCATGATAGATCTGTTGAGATGAAGTGCCTTATCATTATTGCTACTGTTTAGCTACTATTATGAAAGGAAAAGAACTTTATTTCAAAGTGAGAGAGACACAAAAGAGGAGGATAAGATATCCACCTAAGGATAGGAAACAAGATACTAAACTGGTGGCAGAAAAACATAGATGCTTAAACAGGTAAGAAGACTGCCAAAACCTCATGCATATTGTTGCCTTAAGGGAGACCATGTGCATGACGAATCTCTAACTTGAAGGGTTATTTTAGCTGTGTCAAGATGGATAAGTTTAAATGCATACTGACTATAAAATTAGTCCATTACCAGTGTGAAGCAATTTTCTTGGCATGCCTCTCTTTCTTCACCTTTTGTGATTTTCCTGGTTTTAGTTGCAAACCGTCACCAAAGATCCTCACAACACTACTGATTTTTTTTTCTTTAAAAAAAACTGATCTATAGCAATATAATCAGAAACTGTTTAGATGATATTTGGTGATCAGTTGCCCCCACTCTGTCTTTCTGTTCTAGCAATATAATTTTTCATTTTATTCATTTTCTTTCTTTTTTTTCCTGTTGAAATTTATTCATTCATTTTCTTATCATAATTCTATTTTCAGGAAAAAACAGTTGCCACAATCTCTCATATCCGCAAAGTTCACTGGTTTGAGAAATTTAACTGGTTCATTAGCGGTGAGAACTATTTAGTTATCAGTGGGCGTGATGCCCAACAGAATGAGATGATAGTCAAGCGATATATGTCTAAAGGAGATCTGTGAGTATTTCTTGTTTCATGACATGCCTTTTGATCTTTCTCAAGTCCCAAGCTTATGCATTGAATTGATTGGAAAAGAAAAGGAAATTATCTTGAAAAATAGTAACATCAATAAGGTTGTAAAGCAATCTTATGAATAATATTTCAACGTTTTCATGCCTCCCATATCCAGATCATTCAAAGCATATGTTGTCTATTTCTGAAAAATTGATGTAGTCATTAGTAATTGCCGTGTACATGGGTCTTGAGAATTTGTCCACCAGTTTTGAAGTGTAAAACTGCTTCAGGGTTTGAAAAATGTGCAACATTCTTGCGTATATAATGGTCTTCTTTACCCATGTTTCCTTAGAGGGCTATATCCACTTATGTGCTGGCTTATTCAATTACACCTACTAAGATGCATTTTAAAGTGCTTAGAACATCTAGTCAAAATAACTGTGCAATATTTTGAAATCTGTGAATTTATTCAGAAGTATGATGTGATATCTGATTCTGTTGATTTCATTATGTTATAGTTATGTGCATGCTGAACTGCATGGAGCCTCCAGTACTGTTATCAAGAATCACAAGCCTGCACAACCTGTTCCACCTCTAACCCTGAACCAAGCTGGATGTTTCACGGTATGTTATCATTCACCCGTGCTATATCTTGATTGAATTTACTTAATTTGGTTCGTTGTGTACTCATGACTTAAATCAAGTATTAGCTCCCTAGTACCTTCATATTGTGTTTACGATACAGGTCTGCCACAGCCAAGCATGGGATTCAAAAATTGTTACTAGCGCCTGGTGGGTTTATCCTCACCAGGTCAGTAAAACTGCGCCTACAGGTGAATATCTAACAGTTGGGAGTTTCATGATTCGAGGGAAGAAGAATTTTCTTCCGCCACACCCTCTTATTATGGGCTTCGGCCTGCTATTTCGCTTAGATGAGAGTTCCTTGGGATCACATTTAAATGAAAGGAGGGTGAGAGGAGGGGAGGAAGCAATAAATGATGATGAAGAAACTGGCCCTCCTGAAGAAAAATCTGATTCTGAGTCTGACAATGATGTCATGAATGGAAAATCTGAAACAGAATTGGAAAAAAATGATATATCTGCTGATTCACACAAACCACTGCCAGAAGACTTTCCTGCTAAGTTATCTCAGAATAGTGTGGCTAGCATCAATAGAGAAACTACAGCTTCACACGATTTACCTGCAGAAGAAAAGGGTATGTTGAATAAGACTGCTAGGGAGAATTCACCTGCTAATGGTGGAAATGACATTGCATCTGTCAATCCACAACTTGAGGAACTTCTTGATCGAACTCTAGGACTTGGATCTGCCTCTAAATCGGGTAAAAGTTATGTAGTTGAAAGCTCTAAGGATGATTTAGGTGTCGAACAACATCTTGAAGAAATCAAAGTTGCAGCAAGGGACAAGCCATATATCTCAAAAGCAGAGAGGAGAAAGCATAAGAAAGAACAGAAACAAGGTTTTTCACATTCAAATGTTGAACATGGAAAGGGCGAATCAAAATTGACTGATATTTCTGGTACGTTGCCTGCAAGAGAAGTTCAAAATTCAAATACAAGTGGTCAAAAAGTCAGCCGTGGGCAAAGGGGCAAACTCAAGAAGATTAAAGAGAAATATGCTGACCAAGATGAGGAAGAAAGGAGCATACGAATGGCTTTGTTGGCTGTATGTTACAGTAACTTTGTTTTACTCATTTTTTATCCTGATTAAAATGGATATATTTTCTATGCTATCTAGCCTTCCCCATAAGCACACATAGCATGCATGGTTCAACATGTACTGGGTTAAATATGTCAAACGTGCTAGTCGGATGAGCCATAGCCCAGACTCAGTTGAAATTTTCTTATAATATTCCCTCAAAAAGCTTTGGTTGAAGCGAATAGGAAATATCATAAGTGACATTACGTTCTTTGCATTATCAATTGCATATTAGGGACCAGAGACCACAACACTATTTTCTTCATCCCGTTCAATTTCCATAAGATTAGCACTGATTTAATGTGTATACTTTTAGTCTGCTGGAAGGTCGAACAAGAATGAAGATACACAAGATAAAAATGCGGCATCGGTGGACATGGATAAAAAACCTGGTGGTGGTAAGACTTTATATTATCCTATGTAATCTGAAATCCATTGACATATGTTGATTCTGAGAGAAAAGAGATGTGAAAAATGCTCCTTGTTTTTCATTGATATGTTGAATAGGTATTTATAGATACAATGGGTAATCCTAGACATTAATGATATATCCTAGACATTAATACTACCATATCATATCAATATCATATCGTATCCTCTATACTAATTACAGAATATTACATATCGTATAATATCCCTACAATATCTCTACACTACCCCTCAAGTTGGAGCATAGATGTCAATCATACCCAACTTGTTACAAAAGTATTCAATCCGAACCCCATTAAGAGCTTTGGTGAGGAGATCGCTTAGTTGATCACTGGATCGGACATGTCCTGTAGAGATGAAATTTTCCTTGAGCTTGTCTCGAATAAAATGACAGTCGATCTCAATATGTTTCGTTCGTTCATGGAATACTGAATTAGAAGCTATGTGTAGAGCTGCTTTATTATCACACCAAACCTTTGCTGGTAATGAGGTTTGAAGGCCAACCTCCGTCATCAACTGATATATCCAGACTATCTCGCATACAGACTGTGCCATGGCTCTATATTCCGCTTCTGCACTTGACCGTGACACTACATTTTGTTTCTTGCTTCTCCAAGATACCAAGTTTCCTCCGACAAAGACACAGTAACCAGTAGTGGATCGTCTTGTGGCCTTTGATCCACCATGATCAGCATCACAAAAACACTCAATATCTATATGTCCGTGACTCTTGTACAATATCCCACGACCTGGAGATCCCTTCAAATAATGCAACACGTGTTCTAAGGCTTCCCATTGTCGAACAGTTGGAGAGACCATAAACTGGCTAAGAACACTTACTGGATAAGTGATATCAGGGCTGGTAACTGTAAGATAATTCAATTTTCCAATTAATCTCCTGTACCTCTCTGGGTTTTCAAACGGCTTGCTCTTAGCAGCTTCAATGGGATTCTCATATGGTATACTACCATCAGCATCAAGCAGCGGATTATAAACCATAGGGAAGCTAGTTGGGGCAGCTCCAAGTTTACCAGTTTCTTTTAGCATATCAAGAACATATTTTCTTTGAGTCAATAAGATGCCCTTCCTGCTTCTCATAACTTCAATTCCCAAGAAATATTTTAGTGAACCCAAATCCTTTGTCTGAAAATGGGAGTTAAGGAATGACTTGAGTGATGAGATCCCTGAGGTATCACTCCCTGTAATCACAATGTCATCGACATACACAACTAGTAGAATCATGCCAGCATTTGTTCGCTGATAGAACACCGAATGATCACACTTACTCTGACACAAGCCAAAGTCCTTCACAACAGTACTAAATCTGTCAAACCATACCCGAGGGCTTTGCTTTAAGCCATATAAAGATCTCTTAAGCCGACATACTTTACCATGCTCCCCCTGAGCAACAAAACCGGGCGGTTGCTCCATATACACTTATTCTAGAAGATCACCATGTAAAAAGGCATTTTTGATGTCCAGTTGGGAGAGATCCCAACCATAAGTAGCGGCCAGAGAGATAAAGAGACGAACCGAGGAGAGCTTGGCCACAGGAGAAAAAATCTCAGAGTAGTCAACACCATACTTCTGAGCATAACCTTTAGCAACAAGACGAGCTTTAAGGCGTTCAAGGGAGCCATCAGCCTTAGTTTTAGGGGTCAATACCCATTTACACCCAATGGCTTTCTTACCCGCCGGTAAATCAACTAAGGACCACGTACCAGCACGATCAAGGGCCGCCATCTCTTCTTCCATAGCAGTACGCCAACCCGGGTGGGACAAGGCCTCAGATAGGGAATGAGGTACAGAAATAGTGTCTAAATACGTAACAAAGGCACGAGAAGCAGAGGAGAGGTGGTTATATGAAACAAATGACGAAATAGGATATGTACAAGTGCGTTTACCTTTACGGAGGGCAATAGGCAGATCGAGGGAGGGATCTAGATCAGGAACAGGAGGTATCTCAGAAGGAGGAACCGGGTCAGACTCAGGATGAGTAATACTTGCTGCAGGATCTGATGAGGAAGTAGACAATGGTAGGGCAGAATCTGGCGTAGGAGCAGTGGTAGTTTCCTTCAAACGTCTGGTGTAGACCCGAGACAAAAGTGGTTGACCAGGTGCCAGTACGGGAGCTGGGGCCGGTGATGATGAAGGAAGGACAGAGTATACCAGAAGAGTATCCTCCTCTGCAGGTGGAGGAGGAGAAGCAGAATTGGTAGAGGCAAAATAAGCAAGAGATTCCTGAAAAGTAACATCAGTAGAAACCAGATACCGATTAAGAGACGGAGAGAAACACCTATAACCTTTCTGCACACGGGAATAGCCAAGGAAGACACACTTGAGGGACTTGGGATCTAATTTCGAGATACTCGGACGCACATCTCGAACAAAACACACACATCCAAAAATCTTAGGGTCAATAGGAAACAAAGGTTTAGAAGGAAAGAGAGTAGTGTAGGGAATATGACCATCAAGAACAGAGGATGGCATACGATTAATGAGAAAACAAGCAGTGGAGACCGCGTCGGCCCAAAAAGGTTTCGGAACCTGCATTTGAAACATGAGGGCACGGGCTACTTCTAATAAGTGACGATTTTTTCTTTCAGCAACACCATTCTGAGCCGGTGTATCCGCACAGGAAGATTGATGTAGAATACCATTTTGAAGCATAAAAGAGCAAAAGGATGCAGAAAAGTATTCTTTAGCGTTATCACTGCGTAAAGTATGAATAGAAGTATTGAATTGATTTTTAATTTCAGCAGTAAAGGCGCAAAAGTGAGAGAACAATTCAGAACGATTTTTCATTAGATATAACCAAGTAGTACGGGAATAATCATCAACAAATGTAACAAAATACTTGAAACTAGCTTTGGACTCAACAGGACACGGACCCCAAACATCAGAGTGCACTAACTCAAAAGGAGACGAAGCACGTTTATTGACTCGAGAAACTAAAGGAAGGCGATGATGTTTAGCAAACTGACATGATTCACAATCTAAGGACGACAAATGTTGAAACTGAGGATAAACCTTTTTCAAAGATGATAAAGATAAATGACCCAAATGACAATGTGCTTCAAAAGGAGTAACACCACCAACACAAGCCACCGCACGAGACCCCTGATCAGCAAGGAAGTAATGACCGCCAGATTCGTAACCTCTACCAATAATCTTCTTCGTCAAAAGATCCTGTATCAAGCAATGATCAGGGAATAGTGAGATGCAACAGTTTAATTGACGAGTAAGTTTACTAGGAGACAAAAGATTAAAAGCAAGTTTAGGGACATTGAGTACAGAGTCCAAATGAATAAAGGAGGTAGGTTTAACAGTGCCAGAACCAAGAACACGAGATTGGGAACCGTCCGCAATAGTGATGTTATAAGGGTTGGCATAAGAATTGTAAGTGGAGAAGAGATAGCGGTTACCTGTCATGTGGTCAGTAGCACCAGAGTCTATGATCCATTTGGAGGAAGAAGAGACAAGGGCAGTAGCCTCATTACCTGTTGCAATAGTAGCACTAGCAGGAGGATTGCTAGATTTTAATTGAGCATATTCAGTAGCAGAAATGGTAACCGTGTCATTGGATGTTGTGGCCACGTGTGCAGAATTTTGTCGATTCTGTTTATTCTGAAGTTTACGGCACGTACGTTTCGTATGACTTGGCTCCTTACAGTAGTAACAGATCACGCCTTTCGACTCCTGAGTGGAACCTCCTGGTGTAGAACCATGATAAGTAGGTGGCCCCCGAGCATTATTCTGACCACTACTGATTAATGCGCTGGTAGGCACAAGGGGAGCCGGAGAAGATATCTGTTCAATTCTCAACACACGAGAGAAGGCCTCTTCGAGGGAAGGAAGATGAGCCCCAGATAAAATTTGAGATCTAGCAGCCGCATATTGAGGCGGAAGTGCAGTAAGAAAGCTCATGGTCGCCATCTGCTCTCGGTGAGACACATTAACCTTCCGCTCATCAGAAATAGGCATAAGGGAATTGAGTTCCTCATACATTCCTTTGAAATCCATAAAGAAGGCTGTAAGAGGACGATCATCCGGCATCTCAGCGCGATGGAAAGATCTGCAAACCTCATATATTCGAGAAATATTATTTTTGCCTGAGTATAAGAATGCCAAGTAATCCATTAGTTCCTTAACAAATTCACAGTGAGTAATAGAGGGCATGATCTCACTGTCAATAGAATTACGAATTTGTAAGAGAAGCCATGCATCATCCCTTAACCATAACTTGCGAGAGGGATTGTTCACTTCTGGAGGATCATCGGTCAAGTGATCTTCTTTCTCAATACTTCGAAAATAAATACGAATAGATTTACTCCAATCTAGATAATTTCTCCAAGTCAATTTGCATTCAGTAATCTTAGTGACTACTGGAACCATCTCAGAAACTGTTGTAGACTTAATTGAAGCCATCAAAACAGGTTAGTACTAAAAGAGCGAAAGTAACCGAACAGCGATTAACCAATTACCGTAGCTTCACCAGGAGCCTTGTAAGAACAACGATTCGAATCAGTAAAGGAAGACCACTCCAGGGGTCAAATAAAATCACCACAGTGAACAAACTGTTCTGAAAAACAGAAAGGGCAAATCTGCAGACAGAAAATACAGATCATAGACGAAAGACCCAGTATGCGACAGTCAAAACCAGGGCACAAAACTCCAGGGTTATGCTGAGGAAGGTGAGTCGAGCCCAACGGAAAGCAGCGCCGTTGGAAGAGGTCACCGGAGACGGCCTCAAGCGCCGGCGCGTGAAATTACCGGCGGACTGGCGGTGGCGCGTGAGCGTCACACGCTGCTCAGATGGCCACGAAACTTTGGGGAAACGCCGATCGGCGCCGTGCGATCCTCCCTAGCTGGCGCGTGTCTGGAAACGTCGTCGGAAAAGAGGAGATCTCCGGCGAGCACAGTGCTGTCGGAAACAGAGACCAGAACAGAAGATCTGACGCCGAAAAACACCCAGACAGGAATCCAAAACTCACAGCTCTGATACCATGTTGATTCTGAGAGAAAAGAGATGTGAAAAATACTCCTTGTTTTTCATTGATATGTTGAATAGGTATTTATAGATACAATGGGTAATCCTAGACATTAATGATATATCCTAGACATTAATACTACCATATCATATCAATATCATATCGTATCCTCTATACTAATTACAGAATATTACATATCGTATAATATCCCTACAATAGTCAACAGTTGTTTAATTCGTTTATTATTTTATTGAAATAAATTTCAATTCTGGAAGGTCTTGCAGAAGCCCCAAAAATATGTTACAAATGTAAGAAGGCCGGACACCTATCACGGGATTGTAAAGAGCAGCCAGATGATTTATTACATAATCAAGCAACTGGGGGAACTGGAGAGAATTTGAACGTGAATGTTAGTAAGACTTCTGAAGCAGACAGGGTGGCAATGGAAGAAGATGACATTAATGAGATAGGTGAAGAAGAGAAAGAGAAATTGAATGACGTGGATTACTTGACAGGAAATCCACTCCCTAATGACATTCTCTTGTATGCTGTGCCTGTCTGTGGTCCATACACTGCAGTTCAGTCATACAAATATCGCGTGAAGATAATTCCTGGAACGGCAAAGAAAGGAAAAGGTTCTCTTAACTTTTCATTTTATATAGCATTATCATATTTCTCATTAAGTTTATTATGGTAATTGTTGTGAATTGAAATATTTTTAACTAATTTTCGAGGCTTCTAACTCTTTCTAATAAATGGTGCGTAGTAGCATTTTTGCACATTCTGAGATTACCAGGTTTCTGCATTTTATGCTTAATTTTGTAAGAAATTATGAGTAAATCATCTTAAAATAATGTTTTTCTTCTTTTTGAATAGCTGCAAAAACTGCAATGAATTTGTTCAGCCACATGCCAGAATCAACAAGCCGAGAAAAGGAATTGATGAAAGCCTGTACTGATCCCGAGCTTGTGGCCGCAATTATTGGTAATGTGAAGATAGCGGCTGCTGGCCTTACTCAATTGAAGCAAAAGCAAAAGAAAGGAAAGAAGAGCAACAAGCAGGGAACTTAACTAATCTTTGCGAAAGGTTTATGTTTGTCAAAGCCCAATCCCTTGTCTTCAAGTGCTGACACATTTACATGTTGTGTATGGCACGAGAGAAAAAGTTTTGCTGCCGGGAGATCTGCTTTGTGAGAATTTCTATTCAATGTTCTTGTATAAATATTGTAGATGTTAATGCATAAATAACTGTCAACTACTTGCTGTTTTCTTCACCCGCACCAAATATATTACATCAAAGAGATGTATAATTTTCTTCTTGTTCGTTTCATTTTTAACAACCATTGGGTATATTTAGAACTCTTCCGGATAGACGACAATTTAATAGTGTGGAGCAGAAGGCTCGCATTTGCCTTGGCTAGAAATGCGGTAATGGAAATAAGAACTAGCCGATGAGCGAGCGAGCGAACAAGTAAACCGCAAGTCTTTATGAGTGATTCGCAAGGGAAGAAGACAAGATTGATGGAGAATTAAGAATGGCGAAGCCGCAAAATTCATAATCATAGTTCTATATATTATGAAATTACAATACAACGACATATGCTAGCTCACCTGCAACAATACATTTTAGTTACAACTTACAAACCATAAGATAAAGAATAAAAAAGAAAGGAAATTCTTATTCTGTTTCTGATTCGTCGGCAGGGGGCACTTCACTCAGATCCAGTCCCTCAGCAGGTAAGTCAGAAGAAAGTGGTCCTAATATCCCATCACTGCTGAGAGTTAATCCACTCTGCAAATTAAGGTTAAGGGTCAAATATTTCAACCAAACATCAACTCATAACATCCGCTCACGACATGTGCGCATGCATGCATATTATGCATAATGAATACAGTGTGCAAGTGAATAATCAGGTCAGGGAAGCATCACACATTTGGATTTGTTTCAAAAAATTCAGAATTTTCATGTAAAATAATCAATGAGATAGTACCTCAGGCTGGAACCTAAGCATGTCTGCACGAGCCATAGCTTCAGCTTGGGCAATTCTCTGTCTAAATGTTTGAGCCATCTCCTCAGCCTATCAGAACATAATCAGAGCTATAAGTGTAAATTCTATTTCAAGAATATTGATGCTAATTAGAAAGATTGGACTAGGAGATCTATATATGTGGAAAGATAAGATAAAAATACATAATGGAACAAAAAGAGCTTTTGGCATCTTCTAGGATAAGAAACTAATACTAACAAATAGAAGAGAACGAAGAAGCGAGAAGTAAAAATAAGCCATGTGTTATAAAATTTTACTAATAGTATTACCATAGACACGTAAATGATTACCGCTAATTCCCTAGCTTATAAATAGCTAGCTTACCAGATGTAAAGTAGACAGAAAGTAACAATGCTCTGATTTATACTCATTCTCTCTATTATGACTGTACTTCTCGTTCCCCTTTGTTCTTTTCCTTCTTTCGAATTCCCTCTGTTCTTCCTAATTCCCTCTGTTCTTCCCCTTCTTTCTCTCTTCTTCCTCATTATTGATCAAAGAACATAACAAGTAGTATCAAAGCACGCCTTCCTTGGACCCTCGTCACGCGACACTGAATGGTAGAAAACCCAGTTACAAGAAAACGCTCGAAAGATGGACACACGGATGCAGAACGTTAAGCAGCGGCTACAGAACATGGATGAATTGCAAGAAACTATTTTGAGCTTCTGTGATGAAATTCGGAATTTGGGACGTGTCTTTTGTCAAGAATTATAGACAATGGTGCAAGAGCCAAGAGATATGCAATATAGAAAACAGAGCATTCAGAGGGGCGATCAACAAGCTCTGTTAAGGCGTTCGTGGGGTGGCTACAACAACGCAGAATATAGTAAGAAGATTGGATTTCACCCATCTTCGACAAACTGGGACGTTGGCGGAATTTAACATCAGGTTTGACACTATCTCGGCACGATTGGACCTTTTAGAACATATTTGGTGGACGTGTACATGGGGGCGTTGAAGGAGGAAATAGCCGACTCCGTCCCATTATTTAATCCAAGGACTCTGCTTGAGGCATGATGCATGACCATAATGCAGGAGATTTCTTTGCTGTGGCGGAGCAAGAAGAAGATGGTTCTACCGATCAAGAACGGACCCCAAGGAAATTTCCCATAACCCCAAGAACATGTCATAATGCAAGAAGGATGTGTTGGTAATTTTGAGACGGGCCAATACTCTTTCATTGATATTGAAAGCAATTCGACCTTCCACTTCAAGACCATTTCGTCATTTTCTTCAAATACAAAGGTTAGGAATATGGAAATCAGGTCTAGAGTTAATGGGTCTTGGCGTTTTGATTCTACAAGAGGAGTTTCGAAAACCATTACTCCTATTTCAAGCTCTGTTTCGTCGAGTACAGGCTCAGTTTCTTCACTTCCATCACGCATCGCCTCTGTATTAACTAGAGATAATGCGAAAATCACCTCTGATGCTAATGGGTCTTCAATCTTTGACTTTGCTAAAGAGTTACAGGCTCTTTCGTACCATGGAGACAGGTGTGAGGTTAGGAAACATACACCAAGTGATAGTGGGTCCCAATGAAGAGTGATCGGGTTTCCTAATTTCCTTATTTCCAGCACTATTCAACCTGTTGCAACTACTATTCCTTCATGTATTGGGTTACAGTTGGCTACCATCTTCTTTAAGTGGCAGAAGTACTGTGGGAGTCCATTAAATTTAGTAATACCATATGGATATATGGGCTTAGAAGGTGTCAGCGAGAAGAAAAACCCAATAACATTACAATTGGGTTTTACAATTCCTTTGGGTGTCATTAATTATGGGTTATTTCATAAATGGGTCTCGTTTCTAATCTTCTCTCTAACAAGGATTATGATGCTAGAATGGTTTAAAGGAGAATTAATTACAATACTTTTTGGGAGGGTTTGCTCTCTAAGTAGGAAGAAAAGAAAGAAGTGAAGTGTGCAATGTCGTAGGAATAAATACAATCTGAAGGGATCAACTTCTGGGTCCAAATCACAGAGAATTCGTCGCTGACTAGCAAAAGTTTTTGTCAGAATTTAAAGCCTATGTTTTAGTTTCAGATTTGCATTTTTGATCTTGCTTGATCCTTGAGGGCAAGGATCTCTTTGGGAGGGGGGTATTGTTATAAAGTTTTACTAATAGTATTACCGTAGACATGTAAGTGATTACCGTTAATTCCCTAGCCTATAAATAGCTAGCTCGTTCCCTATGTTCTTTTCCTTCTTTCGAATTCCCTCTATTCTTCCCCTGCTTTCTCTCTTCTTCCTCATTATTGATCAAAGAACATAACACAATGACTAAGCTATTGATATTCTACTCTTGTAATTTCCGTGTGTACAAAGTGACGGACTTGGGATTTTTATACCTTCTCAAAAACAAGCTTTGGATTGCGAATCATGTCTCCTGGTGTGGGTTCTAACTTCTTTGTGGAGAGACTTACTCGGCCTCTCTCCCGATCATGAGATAAGATCATCACCTAAAGAAGAATATATTTGAGAAAAGTGATGTTCAAAATATGGCTGTAATACCAAGTAAATATTCACATAGCCTACAAAGAAGGGTTTACCTTGAGAGTGTCACCAGGTTGAAGAACAGTTGAGATGTCAGTTACCCGATCATGACTGATCTGACTGACATGAAGGAGGCCATTAATTCCACCAATGTCAATGAAGGCACCATATGGCTTTAGACTTTGAACAGAGCCAGTGACCACTGATCCAATGCCTAGCTGTGCCTGGCTGTCAGCCATGGCCTTGCGATTACTGAGAATAAGCCTAGACTGTTCCTCATCCACCTCCACAAACTTCAGAGGAAGCTCCTTCTCAAGAAGCTCTTCTGCAGTTGATTTCTAAAACGAAAATACACAAAAGAGATAGAGTTATAGTTGGCAGCTAGAATTATAAGATTTTACCTTCTCTGTATCAGGAAGCCATAAGTTAACGTGAAAAGAAACATAGTATTTAACTAGAATAATCTAATTCAAAACATGCTTAAGAATACAAGTTCTACTAATAATATTGCTTGACTCAATTACTACACTGATAAGAATAGAAGACATTTCTGAACTTTACAAATCGATGTTGCCAATACTTGTCAATAACTCCTATAACTTAGTTGTTCTCCATATTGTTGTATAGTATGTCACAGTAATGCTTTTGGTACTTGTGTTTTATGGTCCAACACACAATGGACTATGGTCCTTGGATTAGTATTCTCACCAAAAGCTCCTCTAGTTTTAGTTCATAATTTGAATTGAATTTACAGACCACGAGTTTGAATCTGATGCAAATCCTCAAATGCTAATATGGATCAAGAACTAACCGATGATATTTGTGAGAAAGGAACAAACCCTCTAAGGCCTTCAACCAAAGCCACAACTCCACCTTTGTTGGCACCGACAATCTGTCACTCAAAAGTGCATATGAGAGAATGAGAGAAAAAGAAAGGAGGGAGATAGGTAAAAAGATAAACCAAAATCCATTTCTAAATGATAGAATTATTCACAAAGCTTTTTCATGCTTCCCTTATTAGGAATTTTTATTTAATAGGGATAAAAATAAATGAAAGCCATAAGCAATATGAAAACTCAATTTTATGTTAAATTTGGGCATAGAGGAGGTTGCTGGTATGCTAAAACCTACCTTACCCTTGACAACAACATCTTCTGCTTGGAGTTGTCTACAGCGTTCCCAAGCAAGGTCATATTGGAGACTCCTTAAACTCAAGATCAAGCTATCATCAGCTTCGTTTTCACCAATGATTACAAACTCCTCTCTCAAACCAGGAACTATGCCTGCTTCTTGTACATGTTTAATTCTGTGGATACATGCCTCTTGGAGAGGCAAGTATGCTGACGACTTTGCAGTTATGTCAACAAGAGCTCCATTAGCATCTACATTGAAAACGGTGCCTTTAACCTGAAAGATAAACCAGCACCATGGAAAGCTATTTGAATTATTAATTGACTTAAAAGTACATATAGAAGATTGATAAAACGTACTTAGTTACAAGAACCGCATTCTTTATTATGGACCATCGATAATTTGGATAGACAAATAAGGAAATTTTTATAATACTGGCGGAGGCATTGATCATCTAAAATTTTCAGCTTTCAGATTCAATTAAAATATTTTTGACATTCAAATTAAATAAGAAAGGAAGATAAATTCAAAGAAAAGATGGAGGAACCGTAGAGCGTATATTTATCATTTCCCTAAAACTTTGAAGAAACAGAGTTACAAACTTCACGCTACAAATGAAAACTTTGCCTTGCTTCCTCCTTAAGAAGCATACCATTACCACCCTCGTGCTCAATTTCCTGCTTCTAACATATTCTAAATAAGTTTGCGTCCAGACAAGCCAAGCAGCATACACTCCATTCCCAGTTGCACACAATTCAGATTCAATCATACATACGCAATGTTAGATGAATTCAATAAGTTCAAAAGAATAAGAAATTTAATATGGGGGCGGACTCCATGACGACTGACCTTAGTGCCAATTTCAGAATCGAAGTCATACTTATCGAGGGCGGAATTGAAGTCTTCGGGAGTGAAGGAAACGCCTTCCATGGGAGCAGTGCGACAGCGCTCGTAGGCTTCCTCGAAGAGCTGTTTGAGCTTTTGCCTCTCTTTGGTCTGCGCATTAGAGATGGCGACGGAGGCGACAATGGGAAGGGGATTGCGCTTATGGGTGGTGGGAGCAGAAAAGGGCTTAGAGCGAGGAGAAGAAGAGGGAGGAGAGCAGCACCGGAGGCAGGTGAATTGCTGACCCAGAGACATCGCCATGTCGGACGTCCCTCCTTCCTCGCTTTGCTTCGGAGAGGGTCTGCTTCGTCACCCAGACAAGGTCCCTCTAAACGACGTCGTACCGCTCACTTGCAATGACCAATAAACGCTACCGAACGGAAATTATATTTTCACCCTCTAATTATAAAGTTGACGGCTAACATTTTATCATGCGGTAAAATTTTGAATTGAAATAAAATTATTGAGTATTAATCTAAAAGCAATTGCGCGTACCATGTTCTTCTTTCATTCCATGGTCTCTGTATCGCTTACTAACACACGAGAAAGGGAAAATTATTACTGCCTTCAAGATTTAGTTTGTTATAAATTTTGTACTATAAACTAATTCTTCTATATCCAACACTAAAAGGAAAATTATTTTGATAATTAGAGGTCATACATCAACAATATATAACTTTATTTATAATATTTCTTTAATTATATATAATATATATAACACGGAAGGTATATGTATAAAAAATAAAAATAAAAATTTATTAATAATAAAAAATAAAAATAAAAATTTATTAATAAGTTATTAATTGAGATAATAAAAAAATTAAATTTAAATTTTAAGAAATATAATTATTAAAAGATATAAAACTCTTCAGATTATATAGTCAAATAAAAAGAAAACACAAAAGCTAAATTTTTGTGCACCATTAGTATCTGATTAATTAAGATGAGCTAATGGGGAATCAGTGATGACACGCGTCCAAAAGGAGGACTGCACGTGCCTTATCCCTCCGAAGTCCCCACACTCTTTACTGTGGCGAAGGAACTGTTGACTGTGTAAGTGTGTGGGTGGGAGAGAGGAAGCGAAGATCCGATAGAAGCTGAAATGGAGGAAGCAAAAGGGGTAGTGAAACACGTGGTGCTCGCCAAGTTCAAAGACGATGTCTCGCCTCAGAAGATTGAGGAGCTCATCAAAGGCTACGCCAATCTCGTCGAACTCGTTCCTCCCATGAAGTCCTTCCATTGGTACCTCCTTCCTTCTCCATTCCTCTGTTCCCTTTCTGATTTGCATTTCTATTATCCAATCCGATTGGCACGGCAAGATGCTAGAGATCTTCGGAATTGAAGGGTCTTGCATATTGAAAACACATTTTAGATGAAGGAATATGATCCATTATGCGAAAGAAATTTGCATTTAGGATCTCAATTAAATCAGGACAGAGAAAATTGTTTAATTGAAATCTGAAGGTTCTTCAAAGATTTGAAACCTGTGAAACTAGAAGATTTCGAGTTTTGAGAAACTAGTTAGATCAGGTCAGGAAAGAAAATCTACAATGCAAGAGTTAGTCAAGAGAATAAATAGACAATCACAAGGAAATGGGAAAAAAATGAGTCAGTCGCACCGCAAGTTTTAGCGAATGATCTGCAAACTGCTAAAAGTTGTTATGTACTGTTGTGTTTATGATGTATGTGAGTATATATTGAACTCTTGTTAGCTACCATTTTTTCTCAGAAGCTAGCGGATGCTTCAAAATTGATGTGGACACTGAATTGGAATGAAGGAACCGCTTGTGGTAGTAGAAGTAGAACCCCTTCCCAGCTTTGAGAAAATGAGAAAATCTCTTGTAAACCAAGCTAATCATATATATATATATATATGCAGGTCTACTTAATTTACATGTGTATCAATAATTCACTTGATCTACCCATATCTTTTATAAAATTTCCGTGTGTAAATCAGGGGGAAGCAGTAAATGTACTTCCATATATAAATCTTTGTATCTTGCCTTGGTTTTGGTGTGTAAACAGGGGCAAGGATGTGAGTGCTGAAAATATGCATGAAGGCTTTACTCACGTATTTGAATCAACATTTGAGAGTGCAGAGGGGATTGCAGAGTATGTTGCTCATCCTGCCCATGTTGAATTTGCAAACCTATTCCTTTCCCACTTGGACAAAGTGATTATTGTTGACTATAAGCCTACCATTGTTCACCTTTGATTTCATGATTTTCTGGGACTTGCTCATTATTGCTTGTGTTGTGTAAAACATGAATAAGGTTTTGCTCCATGAACACCATTTTGGTATACTCACTTTGTTATCATATAGATCAAGTGTTTTGCTGGTAGCAATTCTATACTTTAGAATATGACAGCGTCATTTTTTCCTTTGGTTACATAATTTCTTCAATGTTTTTAATCGACGATGTCTAAATAGGTAGTGCAATTTAATCCATTATCACAACTGCAATAGGTTCGAAATTTTGGTTTGCAATAGTTTTTTTTTGTTGAAAATCTATTATTCTCATAACTAATCCAAGGACATACTAAATCTGGTTCAAACTTGTGGAGAAAAAATAAGATTGATACTTGTGAAGAATATTTGAAATAATAAAAAAAATGCGCAGAGCTTATATATATATATAATATAAAAAAACCTAGCATATAAGAGTCATTTAGGGTTTTTTTATTATCAATGGAAGATGTCAATCAATTTTATTTTTGATATTTATTATTTTTTTTAAATTATTTTTTTTCCATCACACTAATTTACTTTACTGATATATAATTTAATATTATATAAATATTTTAAGAAGGTTGTATAACTTTTACTATAATTAATTAATTTATTTAATTTTTTAAATTTAGTTAAATTAATTAAGTAATTTTTATATTAAAAAAAGAAGTTATACTGAAACAACATGTAGTTCGATGCCTATGGCCTAAGGGACACCACCCCAAAGGAATATATATTCACACGAAAATTTTCAGGTATGTGTATATATTAATATATATATGTATATATATAAACATAATGAGCTTTACGCTTTACCTCTTAAATTAATTTTACTTTTTTAAAAAAAAAAAAGAAAACTTGATCTCAACTTAAGCCAGCAAAACTCATTACAGTCCCAAATCACAAATAATAAAGAAAGGAATATTACCAAAAAATAGTAATAATGAAAGAAAGAAGAAAACCAATGTGCATCAGTCGGATGATTGTTTATGATCTTAAAAAAAAGAAACTGGAACATGCAAGAAACTCAGTGAACGTCGATGATATCAAGTTATCAACACTGCAACTTACAAATGCAGATCTCATAATTTATGAATGAATTTAAACAGTTTATATTATTCAATCCCTAGAACATTCCTGGATCAAACAAATAATATATACTCCTACCTAAAATCAAGCAAGAAAACGATAATCATTCAGCAAGACATGGCGCATATGTAATGAATCAATTTAAGCTAAACCTAATTTTTCGCTGAGGCAAGATTAGCCATAATCATGGCGATGACACAGAGGTTCTCCAAATCCTGGTTGGTTTTCACGAGAAAAACGGAGGGATCGAATCCCGGTGCTTCCGACGAGGCACAATCATCGATATCGGTCATCACGGCGGTAGCAGCGACGTTCATCCCATAGTAATCCTCATCATCCAGCCGTTCTTTAGTCATCTTGATCCCCTCCATAGCTTCGTCGTAACTCTTCCTGCAGGATTGGTAATGCTGAGCCAGGCGAACCTCCTTGGTCTGGACCATCTTGTCCAGAGCCACCTTGGTGCTGCCGATGCGGATTTGAATCTGCTCGATCACGTACTCGGCTAGGGTTAGAAAATCCGATCCTTGCTTCTTCTTCAGAATCTCCTCACAAAATACAGGGTTGTTGTGTATGGCGCAAATCTCTGTTACGTTTGGTGCGCTGCTACAATAAGCGCAAGGGGCCATGCAAAGGAATAGCACCACAATGGAGCCCAGCCACAGAGAATAATTGTGAGCCATTTTTCTTCTTTTCCTTCTTGATAGTTATTTGTTACATTACTCTTCTTTTCCTTTGCTGGATATATATATATATAGTTTCCCTGCAAATTCAAGAATTTATATATGGGAAAGCTCTCAGCACCCTTGTCCTTTCTAAATGTGTGGTGTTAATCCATGGCTTAATTATAAAAAAATAAGCTAACAAAAGTAATAATACGCATTTTGAGGTTGTTGATTACTTTGCCAATAGTAGGAAATCTTCTACAAATAATCTGGCGTTCACGTTTGTGGATAAATTATAGGACACCCTTCGTTAGTTTTGTTTAATTGGATATCTTATCGATTATTCTTTATCCCAAATAATTAAGATGACCAAGAATCTGCAGATCAAAGCGAAATAATGAAATTAAAGATTTTTTCAATTCACAAAACTCATTAAATAATGTGTTGCTATCATTATGAAAGTTCGTCCTTTGGAATTCCGTGGAACTAGCCTCTGAAAGGGCAATAACTAAAACATTTTTATGTCAAATGCCATCAAATCCTATCTTTGTTTCTCCAATCAATTTTCTAATTTATGACCAAGTCTGAGCTTAAGGCAGTACGAGTAAATTTGTCCTGTTGTTAGAAAATGTTGATCTCTTGATGACGGTAGCTGCTACTTTTAGTTGATATAATTATTTAGGGTGTGTTTGGATTAGCGGTAGAAGAAATATTTTTTTTTCAACCTAACTTTTAATAAAAGTTATATAGTGTAATATGATTCATGTTTAGATTAACTTTTATAAAAAAATAATTTAATAAAAATTTGTTTAGATGAAAACTCAAAACAAGGGGGAAAAAAGAAATGAATATGAACAAGCCAAAAGTAAAAAACTAGAAGCAACTACAAGTTTGTGTTTAGTCTTTAGTTCAGAAGTCCATCAATCTATAAGCAATGCCAAATATGTTTTTAGATGAAAAGTAGCTTTGCCCTTTGCCCCCTCCCACCGTGATACCAAATGCATTTAAGGATTAGCTTTTGAGAATAGATTCTGGGAAAAATAGATTCTGGGAAAATAAGTATTTAGATAGTTATTTTTAAAATAACTTTTTGGGAATGTGAATTACTAAAAAGAGTATGATTTTATTAAAAGGAGGAGAGAGGGTGAGGAATACAGAAAAGATGAGAGTGGGTGGAGAAGAGAGAGGAGAGAGGGTAGAGAGGAAAGAGGAGAGAGGGTATAAAGAAGAGAGGAGAAAGGAGAGAGGGTAGAGAGGAAAGATGAGAGATAATGGGAAAGATAGAAAAGAGAAGAGAGATAGTGTAAAAAAAAAATAATCGTAAAATAGTAATTGGATAGTCCATAAGTTATTTTACTGTTACAAAATCTATTCTGACCAGCTTTTCTGAAACTATGGTTTGAAATCATGGTTTGACCAAAACCGAGGTTTTGAAAAAAAATGCTGTTTGTGTAAAATTTTTCTAAACCAAAATTTTGCCTAAAATTAATTCTCAAACCACACCCCCAAACACACTAATAGTCACTCAAATTCACCATCCTAGCTTATGACAACCTGGCCAATTCGTTGACACACATAGCATCACCAACCATAGTACCATTCTCGTACAGAGTTCGATATCAAAATACCAGCTCATCCGTTTACAGATGTAGCACGTTCAGTTCTTCGAAAATCACCAGCACCAGCAAGCTGTTCCTAATAGAAACAAAATTTGAGAATTTTGACGGGTTTTTGGATTCTAAACCAATGGATAATAGCAGAAAGTAAAGACGTCAAGCCGAGATGGACAGAAAATAGAGAGGATTTATTCAAGCATAAGTAAAGTAAGAAGCAACACAACCATTCTCTCAGTACGCATTGAGGTTGGAGATAATTCGTATTTAAACACCTACATTTGCTGAGAACACACACTTACACACAATGGAATCTCTTCCATCTAATTGTAAAATTCATGGACAAAATTGCAAACAAGAATAATGAAGTGAAAACCAGCTCTTAAAGTTTAGGCCTGTAAACCAGCTCTTCAAATGTGAATGGGCTTGTCAAAAGTGGCCATCGCAGCTTCTTTCACTGCCTCGCTCATCGTTGGATGCGCATGGCAAACCCGTGCTATGTCCTCGCTGGCAGCATCATACTGCAATGCTATCACTGCTTCATGAATAAGCTCTCCTGCATTGGGCGCCATAATATGCACCCCCAATATCTTGTCTGTTTCCTTTTCAGCCAATATCTTCACCAATCCTTCAGCATCATCAATTGCCTTAGCCCTGCTATTGGCCAGGAAAGGGAACTTCCCGACACGGTATGGGACACCGAGTTGTTTCACTTGCTCCTCTGTCTTTCCAACATATGCAACCTCAGGGTGGGTGTAGACAACCCCTGGGACTTTGTCATAGTCCACATGACCCACCTTACCAGCTATGTACTCTACACAAGCAACTCCATCTTCTTCTGCTTTGTGTGCCAACATTGGACCTGGAATTACATCTCCAATTGCATAAACACCAGAGACATTGGTGGCAAATCTTTCATTCACTAGAATTCTTCCTGCCTTGTCAGTTTCGACTCCTATCTTGTCCAACCCTAGTCCAGCTGTAAATGGAGTCCTACCAGCAGATACAAGAACAACATCTGCTTCCAATGAAGTCTGATCACCACCAGCTGATGGTTCAAGGGTCAGTTTCACTCCATCACCAGAAGTATCAACTCCTACCACCTTAGTCTTAAGCATGAATTTCATGCCTTGCTTTTCAAGAGTACGCTGAAACTGCTTCCGAACCTCCCCATCCATTGTGGGAACAATATCTGGGGCAAACTCAACAACAGTTACCTCAGAGCCAAGTCGGCCCCATACTGAACCCATTTCAAGCCCGATATAGCCTGCTCCAATGACCACAAGTCTCTTGGGGATTTCTGACAAAGCAAGAGCACCCGTTGATGATACGATTTTCTTTTCATCAATGGCGACACCAGGTAGAGACTTCACATCTGAACCAGTGGCAATTATGATATTCTTTCCTTTTACCATAGTATTTCCATCGTCAATGGTGTCCACAGAAACTTCAGAAGGAGAAACAAATTTGCCGTATCCTTTGACATAGTTTACCTTGTTTTTCTTGAATAAGCCCTCAACACCTCGAGTGAGATTAGAAACGGCTTTATCTTTTTGGGCCATCATGGCTGGCAAATCGACCTCAACAGATGAAAACTTGACTCCATGGTTGGAGAATGAATGTTTCGCCTCATGGTACATATGTGAAGAATGCAAGAGTGCCTGAACCAAAACATAAATATATTTAATAAATGAGTCCATGGACTAAAGAGAAGACTACATTCACTATTCTTAGCAACTTGATGCACCTACATTGACAATCATGAAATAAAGAAAACATAGAAAAGTTACTACCACGGACCTAGTATTGAAGGATAAATGCTGAAACTAACACTATAATATATTGCGTGAAGAATGATTTGCATTGACAAATTCAGGTCAACAATCCCCCCTTTCCCAATAAGAAAAGGGAGGAACGGAAGAAAAATTGCAACTCAGTAAATGAGAGTCAGCAGGCAGGGATACAGTGTAGGTGATACGGTAATATGGTCTAATGTCCAATTAATAATTCCATTAAAGCATTGATATTAAGCAGCTATAGTACTTCTACCCGAATTTTGATATCGATAAACAAAATCCACTAAATCATACGAGATGGTAGTACTGAAAAATTAATCAAACCCCATAGCAAGAGCGATGCAGTAGTTAAATTAATTTCGTGATATGCAGATTAACTTGCACTTATTTCTGATATAGAAAAAGGAAGAGGTAAATCGGAAGTTTGAAACACATAAAAAAAAGAAAAAGAAATTAAGGTTTAAGAACTAGTTCTGCTCAATAAATGATCTCCATCTGCTCTGTTCTCTCCTTTCGCGATCAAAATTTAAAGAAACTCATCTGAATACCTATAATTTCCAAAAGGTGGAAGCACTATAAGATCATTGCTTTGTTTCCCAATGGGTTCTAAACCTCTGATTTACCCGGATTCACAACTGAAACCACTAACTTCCGTTTGCAGAACCAAAATCAAAGCCACATATGAATTGAAGTTTACTATTTCTACCCCCGAGGCCAGAAGGCATGTTATAGCCAGCGATACCAAAAAGAACTGGAAGCCAAAACGATCGAGTTGCCAATGGAATTCAATGATCGTCTATGGTCAACCAAAAACATCAACCATGGAGATCAATCCAAAGAATTGGGAAACGACCATGATCAAACAAAGGACATCTCAGACAACCATGGAGACCGTTCCAAAGAGTTTGGAAACTCCAATCTACCTAACAAAGGAATCAGAGAAAGATGGATCCAAATTAGAAGTTGTTTAAAAATCCAACGATGGATTACCTTAGAGGGGATGCATCCAACGTTGAGGCAGGTACCCCCAAGGGTCCCACGCTTCTCTATGCAAGTGGTCTTGAGACCCAATTGAGCGGCTTTGATGGCGGCGACATAGCCTCCAGGACCACCACCAATAACGACGACGTCGTTATCGTCAGATCCCGAAGCAAAGCCCCTGGAAAAGGAAGCGAGTGAGAGCGAGTACTTGAGGGTGTCGCAGGAGAGATTCCTCGACAAGAGGAAGCCCTTCCGTCTCGCCAAGCTAGCCATGGCCATTGCCCCTCTTCTTCTGTTTTTAGATCGAACGCTTCGAGCATTCGATTCCGCAACTACCTATTCTGAATTTCTGACCCTTTTTTGCAGACCAACAGTGTTGCTATGCCACTTGCCATCCCTTCCTTTTACTCTTGAAAAAAAAAAAATATTTCGCTCTCTCCAATATATTTTTATTAAAAAAATGGTGACTGTCTCTTCATAAAAAAAAATTGTGAACATCTCATGTAACTAGTCATAACTCGTGTAATATGGACATGAATATTCATAATGCAATAGTTTTTCATCTTTAATATCTAAATCTAGAACTTAATAATTTTCTAACAATATAATTTTTTATAAACAGTAATTTAGAAATATATTTTAATATCACCAAATTTATCTTAAAAGACTAAATTATATAAGCTTGCTTGAATTTTTTTTTTATAAAAATTTAAAAAAAAAGGTTAGATTCACTTAATCCAAATACAGGATGAAGTCTCTTTTTCTTTTAAGCGATACTAATATTAGATAGGACAAATTATCTATTATTTTTAAACATAAATTTAAATACTCAGTATTAAGATATTTTTTTAAATATTATGATTAGAATCACAATAAAATAATATTTTTTAATAATTAAATATATTTTAAATAATTATATATCTAATTTTTTTAATTATTAAATTTGTAAAGTAATTTGTTTGACTTTTGCTTTACAGGCATGGCCCCTGAAAAGCAGCCTAATAATAATAATAGGGCGCCGCCTGAGTGAAGAAGATGATTGTATTCATTTTTCAGCGGCTTGCATGAAAACTGCAGGAAACACGTTTTCATATTTTGTACTTTTTGTAAGGTTCAGTTTTGTTTGGATCTTCATTTAGATTTCGGCCCTCACACACTCAAGTTAACGATTGGGCTTTAAGCTTCTTCAATAAGGAAATTCCTTCGTGCTATAGAATTAAATTCACAGGCGAATACAGAAAATTCCTAATCAGGTATGCACGGGTCAGATCCAGATATAGTCGGGATAAAACTCTGATAAATTGGGTGTGCAAAAAAAAAAATCCATAGGTTCAATTAACAAAAAAAAATAAGATATATGATTATTTAAAACGTATTCAATCTCTAAGAAATACTATTTTATTGTGATTTCAGTTGCGGCGTTTAGAGATACATCCTAACTCCTAGGTGCCTAAGTTTATGCCTGAGAGTAATAGACAGCTCGTCCTGCCCGACATTGGTATCGCCTAAGAGGAAAAGAGATTTCGCCCTACCCCTAGATCGTGAGTGAACTCAATCCCTTTCTAAAAATTTTTATATAAAAAAAAAATTCTAACAAAAATTGATTTAATTAGTAAATGATTGATATATAAAATTGTGAGTTTAAATCTCGCTACTAATATATAAGAATATTATTGATAAATAATCTATAGATATTTTTATAAGTATTTTTTAAATTTAAAAATATATTCTAATTCTAATAAGTACCATTACTTAATTTATCTAAATTTATTTTGTACCAACCAAAAAGTAGAACTCTTATTTTGAACCCGGTTAATTCCAGGATGGCTGCGGGAGTAGGTTGAACCAACCAACCGACCCACATTTGGTGTGGAGATAATTAGATCCCTTTGTTTATTATATTCCATAATCTAATTTTGACTTTATTATTAAATTTAAAATATTTCCGATTTATGATGCTTTATTTTATAATAAACAAATGGAGGATTACTTTTTCTTGTTAAAAATTAGATTCATTTTCATATTATCGTACGTACCAATTGACCAACCAAGAGAAAAAGAAGTTCGCTTCCGTGTTCATAAAAATCTCAAATAAAAAGGGGATGCTTGTGAAAATATGGATGAAGCATTATCTCCATTTCAACTCCCTAAAATTTTCTTTTGCTCATCAGTTTTATATTACGTTTTGTAATTGACAAGAGTTAAATAACAGCAAACATTTCTGGCTTGATGAAATTGCAACGTATCATCGACAGAGACGGAACAAATTCGGTCACACATGATCGCTTAGCCATATGGTTTAAAGTTCAAACATGCAGTTGATCTCATATAACTGGTAATTATGCAATGCGTGTACCTATTCTGTCTCTTAGTCTCATTTGTTTGGATAAATTTAAAAACAGTAAGAGGTTTTAAAAAGTAAAAAGCTTTATGAGAATGAGTATCCACAAGACACAAAAGTATGAATCTTTCCTCTTATTCACAGAAGCAACAATGAAGAATTAAAACCACATAGCAGAGACCAATCAATTACACCTAGCTACAATTGCCTCCATGTATACCAAGATAACCTAGAAAAGACCTCCTAATCAAATACTTCTAAAACCCATCACAGTCGCCATCTATCCCTCTGCAAAACTGCTGGCTGCTTTTTCTCTCGCCCTCTGAAACAGCCTCAAAACAGAACCCGATCCTTCAATGGAAAAATTATATGTCAAACCGGGAGAATTGTATTTACATTCAATTGCCCTCCAGTAAGCTCTTCAATCTGTTACGCGCCTCTTCGGAAAGAGAGCAAGCTCTGAATCTTCGCCTTTGGGGTGGACATGATTCAACTATGCTTGCAACGGAGGACAGGCTTATAACAATCACAGTGAGATTATCTGATGTATGCAAGCGCAGTGCTTCCTCGACTAGATCTCTAGCACATTGCTGTGGATCATCATGCCTTCTTAACCCACGGCGGACCAAACTAACTGCTTCCTGACTTGACATCACATCCCAAATCCCATCACACCCAATGATCAGAAACTCATCATCCTCAGTCAATGAAACCTGTTGAACATCTGGATCAGCAATAAGAGGTGAAGCAGAACCAAGTGGAAATTTTAAATCCCAATCCCCAAGTGCTCGGGTCACAGACAGATAACCATTGAGATAGCCATCATCGATGAAGCCACCTAACTCTTCCACCCTTCTCTTTTCTGGTAAATAACTCGGTCTATGATCTTTAGACAAGTCAACAGCCCCTCCTTTTCTGCAAAGAACTGCCCGACAATCGCCAGCATTCGCAATGAGTAAATGATTTCCAAGTATAAGTGCAGTCAATGCTGTTGTTCCGCAGGAACTACTAACAGTGGCTTCATTAGACAGGGCAACGTCTGCAAGTAAGAAAGCTTTCCGATGGGAATCCTCCAATTTCTTCAGAAATAATACATCAGTATCATATGACAGCAGCAGATTAGCATCTTCAAAAAACAGTCTCATAGCATTCCTCTTGACAAAATCGGCTGCATTGGGCCCTCCATGGCCGTCAAAAACTGCATAAAATGCACTTGGTATTGGAGACTTGAACACTAGTCCAAGATGGGAAGCGAGATCATCTATTTGAATGTGTTCATCATCCATAGATCCCCGTGGTCCAATATCAACATGGCTACCAGATCGAACATTTGGGATGAACTTAGATGAGGAGATCTCTACAATGGAATCTTTAATTATCTCAGGACAACTCTCAGCCTACAAAAATTCGAAAGGGTAAGATGAATAAGATCAGGGGACAAAAAATAGATAAGAAGTAAATCAGCACATTGACTTTAAACAAATGCCTCCAGATGAGATAAATATAAAGAGGCCAACATCCTGACCAAAAACCGGCCCACTAAGTTCTGACTAATGAGAAGGCCTGCCAACAAGAAGCGATTGGAACTTTAACTAACACTGGCCAGCTATTTCAACAAATTTCTTCGAACTTCTTTTTTCTTTTTTTGGCCAGAGAGGTGGGGATATTTTAATTATATGCTATAATTCTGAGCTAGAGCTACAAACACTAAATTAAAAACTCTAGTTGCAAAACCATACAGCATCTAGAATCCTAACAAACACTAGGGGGCATTAGATCTTCCCCACATCTATCAAGAAACTCATAGCGAAGAATTCAGATTTAATTTTTAGCTAAGACAAATACCCAGATACCTCCAGAATTATTGATACAAAAACCTCAAATAAATTTCGGTAAGCGCCTTTCTCCCCAGAAACCAAGAGGGGGAGGGGAGGGGAGGGGGGAACAGTTTCGGGTAAGAATCGAAATTCACAAATAAAACTAAAAGTTAAAAAGAAAACAACGAACCCAGGAAAGAAACATACCGTTTCAAAGCGGCACGTTTCAGTAGAAATTGATTCAGAAGAAACCCGAACTTGGCCAAAGATCGGAACAGAAGATCTCGGCGAAACCACCTTGACGTTGTGCTCTTGTGCTACGCGAAGATGATACTCCACATCCAACACAGGGATGCTTTGCTGACAGACAATTTCTTTGGTCACAATCTTCTGGCTCACAATCATCTTGAAAAGCCGTTCTGTGAAATCCTCCGACCTAATCTCTCTCAAAAACAGCAACACCCGAGAGGGGCAAAACTAGATTTTGGAATTCAGAAATCTTATCGTTCAAAATTGGGGTGAAAATCCGGAATCGATTCGACAAAATCAATAAGAACAGTAAGCAAATTAGGATTCTATTCACCGCGCCTCTCTCTCTCTCTCTATAAAGGCTCAAACTCCTATGAACCGTGAAAAAGGCCGGAATATATATATATAGGCTGACTTCGACGCGCCAATTGAATTCGGACGGAATTCCCTGTGGGAGCGAAAAGCCAATAATACCCTTAAAATATACAAATATCTCAATACTTTCCTCCTTTTTGCTTATTGCATATTTTAAAAATAAATAAAATGAAAATCATAATCAAGTTCTATCTTAAAATATCTCAAAATAAATTCCACCAAAAAAGAAGGTGAAACCCAACCGAAAAAACAAAGCTTGGTAAACATTTACCCAAATATTATAGTATTATTAATTATTAATTAGTTAATTTATTATAAATACAGCTTTTGTGACAAGGCTAGTGACGCAGCGTAATCGTATGAAGGCAGAATGAATCCAAGTATCGTTAGGAATCACTCACCTTTTCCTTGAAGGAGTGGGCTTTGTTGAGTTTGCGTATACTTCAAGTAATTATTATCAAATATCGATTTCCTTTACTTTAGTTTAATAACTATAGATAAAAATATTAAAATGTAGCTTTTTAGATAAATCGTTATCCACTCGTATGCTTGTGATTGAGGGAAATGCACGTAGGAGAAGATGCTTTCCTATGCTATTCTAAAGAAGAAACTTTTTCAACTTTTATATTTATCCATATTATGTTATATTATTATATTAATTGAAATAAAATTTATTATTGTTATATATCATAACACTATTTTTATCCTTATCTTTTAAGGGTAATCAGGTGGTTTAAATATATCCATTATACAAATAATTGAGTAATACTATAATTGACAATTTCATAAATTTAAATATTTTGTTTTTATCTTAGTACTACAAATCTGGGACTTGTCATATAAAAGTCGGTGTTAATAAAGAAAATTTTGAGCTAATTAATTAAATAAAATTTAAATTTAAATAATTTTATTTCAAATTAAATTAGTGACTTTCTCCATATATCATATATCATAAGGTTTCTTATTAAAATAATTTTCAGCACAATAATGTTGACAATAACAACAAAACTAATTTAATTAATTTTTTAATATTTATAAATTAATTATATATAACTCATATATATGAAGTAGTACTATTTAAAAAGGTTGATTTTTTTTTTCGCCGACCAGAAATGGTTGGAATGAACTATAAGAATATTTAATTTTGAATTAGTGTGTAATCATTAGTATAAGTCATTGCAATTGCATTATTTGGAGAGGAAATGGCTTCAAAGAAAAGTCAATCTGATTTCTACGGAATACTCAATTAAGGTTCATGGTCAACCGTTTTTTTTTTTTTTTGTTTTAATTTAAAGCAAAACAAGTAACGGTTTTAAAGCCTAATTGAGTAATTTACAAAGGTGGAAAGAATTAGAAGAAAAATTTGCTGGCAATTAGATGCTAATGTGGTTGTAGGTCATAATCAAGACATCAATTGGTACAAGGAATCATTTCACATGTTCTCATGCTGTTTTATAGCTGTGGTTTAGTTCAATGAATACTACATTCTATTCTTTATTTTTTTTAATTACCCTCCCAAATATTATATTTATTCCATGTGTTAATCATTGATTCATCTCATAGTAATTTAATTAAAAGAAAATGTGGCACTAAAAAAAGTTTTATCCATTCTTTAAATTAAATTATAGCTTGATCCCCTCAATGGGTAAAATCTTATATATTACTCGCAATAGTTAATATAAAATTTAATTGACTAATTTAAATAGCTTGATATACATATTTATGTATATTATTAGATTATATATTGATTTATAAATTAGATAAATTAGTTTAAAAAATAATAAATATTATATATAAAATAGATTAAGGTATTATATTTAGAATTAAACCCAATCCTCTAAATAGCTATTATATTAATGATGGGAGGAGTATCTTCTTTTAAAATACCAATTAATTTGTAGAAAGAATATTGATTTTTGACTAATTTAGATTAGTGGATTGAATCATATGGAAGCAAAGTTTTTGTAAAGTATACCTCTTATAATTCTATTAGATGTATTAAATATAGACAGCTCTTTTAATAGAGATTTAAATATTAATTTATTATGGTACGAGGAAGTAACACCTACCTTCAGCTAGAGCTAATCTCCCTTGATTGAAAAAAATTATGTTAAAAGAGTTATTTGTAAATGGATCAGAAATACTTAGACTTTGTTTGGTTGGGAAGGTAAATTAGGTTAATATAAGGAAGGATAAGGAAGGGTAGGGGAGGTTATAGGTGTAAAAGTAAGAAAAGAGAGATGATGCTTCTTATTTGGTTCAGAAAGGGAGGGGAGAGGAGTTAATTAAAAATTAACAAATATACCCTTATCTCTTAATTTAAATTTATTTACTCTTTATTTACAATATTCATATCAAAATTATTATTTTTTAATTTATGAATCTAAATTTTTTTTATCTCATTTATATATATAATAAAAATAAAAAAAATAAAAAAAATGATAAAATTTTAACATTGTCTCTAAATAATTTTATAATTATTATATATATTAATATAATATATAAATAATTTATCATGTTTATTAGGTTTCATCCATCAAAGCAAAAATCATAAGTGAAAAGAATAAAAAAAAAAAGGTTTTAGATCATGAGGGTACAATTTGAATATTAAAAATATACAAGGGATAATTTTGTCAAGAATAAATAAAAAATTTCTTTTCCCTCCAAAATCCCATATTTTTGGAGGGGAGGTGAGCACATAAAGACAAAAAATTTTACTTTCTCTCCCTTTCATTTTTCCCAACCAAATATACTTATACCTCCTCTCCCTTACTCTCTCCTCCAAAACTCCCCAACTAAACAATGCCTTACCTATCTCGTGATAATATCATATTGTATATAAAAGAAGCATACTTTGTTTTTACTTTTTAAATAAAAAAGTCACCAAATGAGGAAATAGGGTTTCATTAGTGGTAGGCTTAGTCATAATCCAATGCGTTAGTACGTGGCCCAATATCGTTGTTTTAACTTGTTTAGAGTGTATTTGGATTAACTTTTAAAGAATAGATTTTGGGAAGAATAGATTTTAGGAATAGAGATATTTGGATGATTAGTAGTAGAATTACTTTTTATATTAGTAAATTATTAAAAAGGGTATAATTTGATTAAAAGTAAAAGAGAGAAAAAATAGTAGAGAAAAAAGAGAGAGAGAAGAGAATGTAGAGAAGAGAGAGGAGAAGAGTGGAGAAGAGAGAGGAAAGAGGAGAGAGAAGAGATGATAGAGAAAAGAGAGGAGAGAGGAAAGAGGAGAGATGATGTAAGAAAAAATAAGGGTAAAATAGTAATTGGATAGTCCATAACTTATATTTCAAACTAAAAGTTATTTTTAGTAGTTTATTCAAAATTTAGGTTTGAAACCAAGGTTTTACCTAAAATCAATTTTCAACAAAAATAACTATTTGTGTAAAATTTTTCTAAACCGAGGTTTTGACCAGAATCAATTTTCTAACCTAACATCTAAATCAATTAGTCGTGTTGGTATGGAGAATCGATTAGGGAGAAAATTGATTTTAAAAAATATATTTTATAAAATAAATTTTATATTAAGAATAATTTTAAAAAATAAATATTTGGATAAATATTATCAGAATAATTTTTTTATAGATAAATTATTAGAAAAGACATGGTAAATAAGAAGAAGAGACATGAATATGACAAAAATTTACAAGATTAAAATAATCATTTTTCATATTTAATATCTGAAAATTGTTTCAAAAGCTAATAGAACTTGCTTATAAAAAATCATAGTTTACAATGATCCCAAACCATAATTTTGCCTAAAAAATAATTCTACAACTAAAATTAGTGTGAGTACTTTTAGACCCAAACTATCTAAAACTATTTTTTTTCTATTCCAAACACACGCTTAAACCTATTTTACAATTTAAAATGTTTCAATATAAATAAATAATTTTCATTTGAACATTACAATCATAACTTAAATTGGTAGACATATATGTGGATTCTTTACATTTCCTATAGTATATACCATTTGATGAGTGAGAGATATAATCAAAATGGTGGAATCCACCTGACATTGAAGTCTCATTTTTTTAAACAAAAAATAAAAATAAAAATCTTATTATTGGTTTATTTTTTGGGGCCATCAACACAATGTTATTATCTTACTACGTATCAAGTTTGGTCTCCACTCATTTTATAGTGCACTCATCTTTATTATGTTTTATTCCTTCAACTAAGACAACGAAAGGTAAAAGGAAAAGATAAATCGTTTTGTCTCAATCTTAGAGGATAAGAGGTGACTTTACGCACTCGCATATGACCAAAATTCTTCCATGCAGATCAGTTATGGATGCCATTCAAATCTCATTAAGATAAATAAATAAATAAAAGAAGTGGTCACAAGTCCATTTGAATTCTCTATCTTTCAAAAAGGTGGAGACTTGCCTTATTCAAGTAGTTTTAGGAAATGTTAAATTACACATAACCCCCTAAACTTTATGTCATATACATATAACTTTCTTAACTCATAAAACTTTATAATAAACTCTCCTAATGTATGTATAACTCTCTTATGATTAGTTTTGTAATTTTCTTTATTACTTGTTTAAACAAAACTTAGAGTTTAAGGAGTTTCTCTACATATAACTTAAAGTTTGAAGGTATTATATATACACAAAGATAAAGTTTAAAGGGTATATAATTGATAATTGAGGGTTATATGTACTAACTTGAAAATTTAGGGAGGTTTATTATTAGGTTTTAAATATTAAGGAGGATATTTGTATTTGTATATGATCCAAAGTTCATGAGAGTTTCATGTAATTTAGCCTTTAATATAAGAAGGTAGCTTCTGAACCTAGAACAAAAATTTATGATTGAAAAATGAAAAGCTCTTAACCTCAGTTACATATAAGTTGATATTCAATAGTATTATACTACTTTTACATTAAAAAGTTTGTTTCTTCAACCATCTGACAATGGGTATGGAAAAAGAATTTTCAATGTCCACTCCTAGAAGGCCACAAAGCCACATAGAAAAGATTCATATATTTCATAAAATCTATAAAAAGACGAATTATTTATAAGTTATGAATACTAAATATGCTAGTTATCCAATTTCATGGCAATCGATTTCAACAAAATATTTAGTGAAAGAGTGAGGATGAATGAATAAAATCAAAGAATTTGACATCTGATAGCTAAAGATTGATACAATAATAAGCTGAAAGCAGAGAAAAGTTACTCGCAGCAAGCTGGTTGGCGTTCTTTGAGCAGCTTCTCCCAAAGGCATAAGACCATCCTTGGATTTTGGTAATGGGCAAGTATATAATTTGAGTCACATCCAACATTGTGAAACCTCTCATCAGTTTCGTAATGTACTTCTCTACCACTCTTCTTGAACTCTTCGATCCATATCCCCATCGCAACATCTTCCAGTTTGAACAGCTGAGTATTCAAAAAACATTAACACACACATGAGGATATGGCAAAACCTCACAAAACTAATGAAGATCAAGTGATATTCTAGTCATCAAAAGATAAATCCTGTCTAAATTGATTTCCCCAGGTTTGAATATCTTCTGTTCTGTCTTCAATTAAGTTCTCACATTAAGCAATAGATAGTTAAAAGAGACAAGTGATGTGTATTAGAACATAAAGAGTCCCTCATAGCCTAATTAGAGAAAGAATTGAATTATATTCAGATAAGTTCTATCGATATAACTTAAGCCAATTTGATAAGATTTCTCTTAATTTTAATGACAGTTGACAACTTTACGGCCACTTAACTTCAGATTAAGCGGGACCACCAATCTTCGTTAACGGGCTTTTTTTTTTTTTAAAGACAGAGCCTACAATGCTTTTCAGAATCACTAAAACACGATGAATTGAAAGAAGAAATTCTTACCTGGAGTGTTCTTTGTTCATGGCCATGGACAATGAATTTTGCTATGTCTCGAGAGATGACATAACCGGGACCATGGGCCCATGGAGGGTATGAATCATGTGGCCATTCCTAATCAAAAAGAGAAACATTGAGTTTGAGGCAGTGAAAAAGCTGTGTAGTTTTACTATGAGCATTTCAAAGAGATTCATACCTCCTCACTGATGTACCATTTGCCATCTTTATCCCTGTGAGGCGATGATTTGAATGATATGAGACCGTACAACAGCCCCTCAGATGGCTTTCTTTTAAGGTTAGAAACCACTTCATCAATCCTAACAAAAGCATCATCATCCGTTTTCATAATGTACTTAGCAGGTATGATTTTCGTCTGCAAATTTAGTAAAGGATCTTATTGATTAATTGGTATGAAAGTAAAGTAGATCAAATAAAATATACAAGACTTGCAGAGGAAAAACAAAGTCCTGCACGACCACACTTAGCTATGATACTTCTAAGGATTCCAAACAGAATGGTGTAGTGTCTTAGTGGTCTGAGAACAATTAGAATATAGGTTATAAACAATCAGCAACATCGTTATTTTCTTTGCATAAAATTTTGATCCACTTACCCCTAAAGTGCATATTGCAATAGTTTTGAAGGTGATCAAACCATAATAATCAACAAACGGCATAAACTGAACATCTCCAAAGGCATGTGCTTCTCTCCAGAGCTCAACGTTAACTATATCGTTCTTGTGCTGCGATCAAATAAAATATTCAAGTCACTAACTGGGTTGAGAGCCCTCCCTCACGCACTTGCCAGGCGAGAGAATATTGCTTGCAGTCTACACAGATTTTTTGTTCTAAAACATAAACAATATGATCTATTTTAGTAAATGATGCAGTTCTTTAGTTCTAATATTTCAGATATCTCCCAATCATTTGCACTCTCTCCCAGCTACCTACCTTATAGGTGGAGAAGAAAACTTTTAAGTAGGAGGGATCATGAATTGCACAAGCTATCCCTTCCTAATGAAATGAACAAGAGATATACAGGAAACACCATAGATAAATGATATCATATGAAAATCTTACTTCACCGATGCCATATATAGCAAAGCAAAATTCAATTTGATTTCTTTCAATAACAGTAGGGAGAAAAGACACCTAAGAAGGAAGGATTTGAGCTTCAACAAGACTCTTCATGGAAAAGTTAAAACAAAAGCTAGATCAGGAAATATGTCAGCATAAATATTCACTTTACCAAGTCAGCATTTGATCACTTACAAGGCCAATGAAAAATCGGACAGCTACTTCCCCAGAACGTACAGCCTCATATTGCATCCAAGACCTCCTGAGGGCCATTCGTCTCTCAAAGTTATTTCCCGTAGAGAATACCCCAATTAGCAAAACAAGCCTTGTTCTGGGGATAGAAGGAGCTCTAAGTTTGTCAATGTCCATAACAATATCATTATCTTCAGTAGTAGGTAAGCCTTTTGCCAGTGCAGATAAGAGACTTAGATTGCCAGCTACTTTGACACTGTTAACTAACCATGGTTCAAGTTTCTGCATCCACAAAAACCATACAATGTTCGAAGTGGCCATTCTATGATTTTAACTAAAAAAAAATTTAGAAATGTTTCTTGTTCCATACCTTACCTCCCTAAATGCAAACGATGTTTCGTGCCTTCCATTTACAGTCATATGAAATCCCTCTGAGCCTACCCACAATGTGGCAGTGAAAGGGTTTCCCTCAGTGAAAGGGAAATTAGCAGTTCTATGCGCACTTTCCCCTGAAATGTTAGCAGTTCTATCACTAGTAGGTTTACCCACACTTGGATTCTCTTCATTGCTGCTTCTGGCAACTTGTACATTGCAGAGCACAAGTCCATCAACTGCACCATGTAGAGTGATGATTTAGAGTTCTCTGCAAATCTAACCCTTGAAAATTTACACTATTAAGTATAATAACAAAATGTAAAATTTGCTTTGAACTTATTCTGTTATTTATGAGGCAGGTTGGTGCTATTACAACTATTAGCCCAATTATGGAGCAAAGGGGTTTGGAACTTAAAACAAACATAATATAGGGAATGTACGTCTAAAAATATTATTGGAACTTGTCATACTTTATGAGTTTAAAATGCTTAAATCTCTTCATTAAAAACAATGCGAGCATACCTTCTTGGATGTTGGCAGAACCATGAGCTGGGCACTTTTCCTCTTTTCCCCACCCATGTTCATTAGTCCATGTATTTTGAACTATAAATGGATCCTCAGTCAAATTTTCTCCAGGGAGACTCACATTGTAATGCAAAATTATAGGAGGACTTGGGTTCTGTTCTATTTGTTGGCCCACAAGGTCAATCTGGAAGCTTCCGTTTTGCCCAATAGGAATGCCAATAAGTGTGATAGATGAATCTACGACTAGACCACAAGGAAGCTCAAGAATGATTCCACTGCTTGCCACTGTTTTACCAAGTGTGGTTACGGACAATGGGCAGTTCTGACTTTCAGGGCTATCAATATCGCTAAGCCTAGAGGCTTTCTGCTTCTCAATAGTGGACAACAACTCTTTCCATGCTACAGAAGCCTCTTTAACTCCTTGAGCTGTTTCAGGCAAAGCATCTGACCTTGACAGCAGGGAGCACAAGGGAATCCACACAAGCATTGCTTTTAACTCTCCTTCAGAAAAGTTTTTCATGTTACAAAGATCGTCAAGCCCTTGAACATGTACAGAATGTGGCCTTTTTGTTGGTTTTGGTGTTTCTTTTACTTTAACATCTGAAGAATTTATAGTAACATTGTTTCTTATAGAAGAATCAGTTGGTGGATGATTATTAAAGAAACTGTAGGTTGACTGTTTTACGGACTTCTGTGGCTGCATTCTAAACGGACTGTATAGGAGAATCAACATCATACCCAGAGCGATGATCAACAATCCTCCATACCACTTTTTCATGTTCAGTAAACCTTTCTGCAGATGTAGAAATTGTATTGCACTTTAGCTACTAGATCCACTTAAGTAACTTAATCTAGAAAGAAAGAATGAAGATTAATTTTATAGAGACCCAGTGGCCGGAATGTGAATAATTTCTTTTTCCTTAAGTCTATATTCTAGAACGTGTTGGACAGCTACCTAGAGGACCCTCATACCATCATAATAAGGCATCGAACATGAATAAATATTCAGATGACAAAAAGTATTATAACATTTCCTCATCACGTTGATTCATTTGTTCCCTATTAGTATAGACAGATAATACAAGAAAAGTATATCTACCAGGATACAGAATCTTAAGCGACTTCGTTTGGTAAACAAGTTTAGAAAAGTATATCTATCAGAGTAGTGCAAGGCCATTCTAGTTGAGTTACCAAACCGAATGACGTAAAATTCAAATGCAAGTAAGTTCTATTTTCATAGTTTTACAAGAGATCATGATTCCTAAGTTCTGGTTAGGCCAAAAATAAAGAAGAAGAAGCAAACAGCACTCCAGAATAGCAGAACAATCAGAAAAGAAAGAAACACGAAGACTACAAAAGCATAAAGATATCCTATCTATTATGGTCTGCCAACTTCCCTATAAACGTAAGGAGTGACTATCAACATGGTATAGACTGAATCTATGACAGTCCTTTGCCTTTGCCATGAGAAATACTAGTCATGAAAGTCCACATTTTTTCCTCGGTCCCGAACGTTTAAAAGCAAGTTCAAACTTGGCTTTTCGGGGAGAGGAATGAATTACTTTTCAGTAAGAAACACAAATTACATTACCCAAATAGACCCAAAACAGAAATCAAGCCAAGGACGCAAGATTTGAAGCAGCTGAGATCAAATATTCAACTAAATCTCACCATTAAGCTGCGAGATGCTCCAACTTGGAAGCTTCAGAGTTTTGAGTAGCAGTGACACCCCTTTCTATTATTTAAATTAATTTAATATTTTTGTTTTTTTTGGGCCAAAACTCTTTCCACGAACTTTTTTCAGTAAGAAGTAGAGGCAATTCAGACGATGACATGTTAGCTATTTGTCTGATGAAGGGAAAGGTGATGCTCAAATTATACTCCCTCTCGTCTCGTCTCGATAATTAAGTTGAGACATAACTAATTTATAAATATTAATAAAATATGTAAGAGGTATGTATTACTTTTTCAAAATACTTTTTTAGTTACTTTTTTTAATAAATACAATTAATTGGATATTTAGAGGAAATATTATAAATTTAAGGACTAAATTAGTAATAGTCTTATATTTAATATTAAAATAAATCTATCAATTAATTCATATATTTAAGATTAGAAGGAATATATTTTTTATCACTTTTTCTCCTATTATTAGTATATGACATAATTAAAAAATTAATTTTTATATTTATCAATTTTTTTTAAATTACTCTTATTGATATTCCCTCAATAATAATAAAATAAGAGAGAGAAACGAAAAAAGTTAAAAAAAATAATTAAAATATTTTAAAATAAATATAATATATCAACTAACTTTATAATTTTTTTAATATAATTAAATTAGTTAAATTTAGAATATTATAAATATACAGATTTCTTTTATGTAAAATATTAGTCTAACATGATCCCAAACTAGTTCTATACAATAATTGGCTTCATTTCTCTCTCTCTCTCTTTTCTTCAGCCAGTTTTTAAAATATTAAATCATGATCCTTTAAATTTAATATAAATGACTTAAAAATTGAGAAGTGAAGGAGAAAGATACGAGATAGAGAAGGTGTCCTACAATCCCATTTGATATTCTGACTCCATTTTAATCATCAACACAAGCTTTTGAATGCGTAATTAAGCATGGATTCTATTAACTAGTACTCACAATACTTACGTTGTCCAATCATTATATATTACTCAATTTTTTGACAGAAAAAATTAAACCTCGTGGAAATTATACTTGTATATTGTCTAACTCATCTTTTCGTTAACCTCAATAGCCATGTACGGGTCAATCATGAGTCGGATTCCCTTGACTTTTATTCATACGAAGCAGTGATTAAAAAAAAAGATTATTATCCGCATATGTTATTGCCATTCGAAACACTTTCTTCTGATGACCATTTGAATCGTACCACAATAATAGAATGAATAACTCGTGTATAAGAACATTTTCTTTATAATGTCAATAACAAAAATCAATATAGAAGGACTATTACATAAATAGGGTACATCTCTGTGATATTGTACATGTACAAAGTGAAACGATCTTGGTCACTATATTTACATATAAAGAATGCTTAGGCTGTAAAATCTCTTTATCTCTCATAAGATAAATGGCGGGAAAAAATTTGGGGGGAGAGAGGGGGGGGGGGTGTGGTGGACGACTGGTGGTGGTGGGCACTGAACTAATGGAAGGTCGCAAGGAAACCGCCTCTCGATGGATTTGCGTCCCAGGATATCAAATATGCCAATTAGCAAGTTCGAATTTCTTTACTCAGCCCGATAAGTAATTAATTATTAATTAGTAACACGAATCCTGAAATTAAAATACTATCATCATTATCATTATCATCCTCCCAACAGAATTGTATCAACATAATGGTTGAAGACTAAAAACGTGAAAAAATTGATTGATAATAGTTATACATTACATCACAAAACACGCCATGCATCTCAAGAGGGGAAACAAAAAATCTACAAAATTGCTATGCCTAAGAGCGCTACCAAAGTGATCTAACTTCTACCAACCAGTTTCCTCAACCACAAGATAAAGAGAAATAACAAGGAATAAGAACTTGTGGGGAAAGTAAGATACAATGGTACCTTTTTGGAGTGGAGACAAGTAGGGCTATATTAAGGATGAAACGAAGCAATTGTTGATAATGGCGATTGATGATGTCCAATGCACACTCACTCAAACTGCTTAGTACAGCTTCCAAAAGTTGAAGCAAGGGGAACTGAGCCAGGCATCATTACCCCTTCTTTAGGTACAAAATCACCAATGGGGCTGTCAGCACTTGGGGAATAGGGCTTTGCCACTATTTTTTTCACTATTCCCTGCATTAACGAATTTATCAAACAGTTAGGCCATAACCAAGTAGACTCTAAAATATATTAAAGGAGAGAACCGTTTGCAGCTAGTTGGACAGGAGTAGAACAGAGCAACTACTATGTATTTTCAAAATGAATTTACTACGCAGAAACTAGAATCAACAGATTCAAAATATGCTTTTGAAGAGTTTCAGAAAGGAAATCTCCAGCTCCACTGAAAGATGCATTACATGGCGAGTGCTACATGAACTTTCAGATTGTTTTTTTGGTGCAAATAATTGCTAGACATTGTTCAAATGAATATGAAGGCAAAATACAGATGGTACCTTTGATGAATTTGGGCCATACGTGTTCATCGCATGTTCGATAGCAAGATAAACTTCAAGAGCTTGCTTGGATTCACTATGACATTTTATAGTGCGAACATTTTCTTTCGAATCCAATGATCTAGAATTCAAATATAAAATGACCCGTGAAGGGGAAGCTTTTGGGCTGTCTTTCTTTCCATTTGTCAATTCCATTGTTCCGAGGTCATCCCAAAGTACATCCCACAATATTGAGCATGGATCCTTTGCAGGGCAGAACTTCCTCTGAGCAATAATATTGGAAGGTTGCTGATATTGACAAAAAAAAATTTCTTAGCAACAGCGCGCTGGAGAACATGATTAATTATCCGTTATTCTCAAATATTAATACTTACTTGCAATAGTATGACTCTCCGATGAGTGACCATAAGGATTTTCCCTTTTGGAAGCAGAAAGTGGTCTTCATAGGCATCCGATAATGCGAACTTTCCACGAACTTTGAAAAGATTAACCTGACCAAAAAATGAACCTGATTCTGCAAGCTGCAATATGACCTTCAAAACAAAAATATGATAATAGTCATCATCTATAAAATGAATCACTCTAAAAAGAATGCAAAAACAGGAAAGAGTCCACAGGAAGAAATTAAATTAGGCAAGCAAACGGTAATTGCATTAATGCAAATAGAAACAGTAATATAGTCTGTAAAAAGTCTAATTAGAAAGGTCACCCAAGGATGCACGTTCACAAACTAGCTGCTTGAGATATATGTTCTGGAATCCAGTATCTGAGGTTTAATGATAACAGGTGGTCAAGGAAGAAAATTATTGTGGTCTTGACTAAATTTCATGGTAAATGTGGTAAAATCAGTAAACTTTTGATGGATAATTCTGACACTTGTATTAATTAAAGTAAAAATGTCCGGAGAGAAATATAAAAAACCAGTGCTCGCAATAGAAAGAAGAAACAAAAAATATTCCCCAGCATTTGGAGCCCAAAAACTCTCCACGCAAATCTACTAATTTTCTTTTTGCCTTCTCCACACTACTCTCCATCTCAAATACTACCCAACGACTTTCTCTATCCCCACAACCTCACATTCCTTGCACTGAGGTAGTTAGGCTGGGAACTCATCATTGCAATTGACAGCAGTAACCCTTTCTCTCACACTCTCTCCTCATTCTTTCGGTTATCAACCTCCATGCCCCAATAGGATTGGGTTTGCTCACTTGAGGGGATAATTAAGGTAATAAAGTGTTAGAAGAAGTTAGAACGTGATTAAAAGTGCGTGTATATAAATTTAAAAGGCTGATAAAAACTGCAATGTTTGATTTTCTCTTCTGCATTCTGAACCTACAGCAAATGGTCCATTAACCAGGAAAAAAAAAGGACTGAACCAAATTCTCTAATGAATAACAAGTTCTAGTCTCCAGCCGGATCCTCAATGTCATGATCTGACAGAAACTAAACTTTCAGCCAGTTTACTTATTAGTGAAATAGTTTATATATTTTAGAAGTGATATATGCAATTAAAACATTCCTTTCAACAAAAGAAATAAGAGGACCATCGTAAATTTGGATTCAAACAACTGTCAGGATTCAATGACATCTTGATTTAGTTTCAACACACACCACTGGCACGTCAATATCTGAAAATTCATGTCTACATAATAAAAGCACTTTAGGTCTATGATCCATCGCAAATTGAGCGACTGGTACCTGTCCTTGAGCTTTGTACTCATCATATAGTTGAAGCAAATTATCACCGCTTATCACCCGAGGCAGTCTCCTCCGGAGAAGCTGTTCATCAGATGTGATAGCAGCTGCAATTTTCATTCTCATAGCATTGGCACCTTCGGTTGTTTTTGACAGAAGATCCAAAACTCCACTCACTGGTTGTGCAGCTGCACCAATGATTCCCTTCCCAACGCCTTGAACAAAACCTTCAACACCCGAAGATTTTGCTCCTTCAAGAGGCTTTGTTAATATGCCAGTTACTCCTCTGAACAACCCTTTAGCTAATGCTCCACCTCCCTCTCTGATGACATCACGGAAGTCCTCCACACCTTTGGTTTCCTGTCAAAAGGAACATATGGATCAACATCCTATGAAAGTACAACATGTGATAAGAATAATAAAAAAAGTCACCAGCACTGGCTATGGCAAGCAAATCATATGAATCAGTTTATTTTATAACTCTGAACCACCCATGTGCTGAAGCTTAAAAACTCAAACTTAAGTGGCTAAAGTAAAGTTTACCACCTCAGCAGTTGTGAGTAAATTGGGCACAAACTAAAAGATCAGTGCCCTTCAACATGAGGTGAAGTGTTGAAATTTTAAATTAAAAGAACCATTTTGAGACCTTTTCTTGATGTGGTATGGTAATCTTTTGAGTCAATCAATTTATTTAACAATTTTCTTTAACAGGACACTCATCATGCACCATTTGAGTATGGGGAATTGATTCTATCTTATTCATAATTCATGTAATCATTGGGGTTCAAATTAGATATATATTGTTTTTCCTCCAAATTTGAGGTTATTATAAGATGAACTATTCTCTCTCTCTCTCTCACACACACACACGTGCGCACACGCAAATGAACCAAGCAATGAAAATACATTATGATATCCATCATTGACTGTTTCCATTTAAAGGGGTTTTCATAAGGCAGGATTACTATAATTAAAATGTAACTACCATGCAAAATGATTGTTGGTTTAACAAAATGTTCAACAGCCCTGCACCTGTTTCCACCTAACAAACGTGGATTGTATTATACCGGTAAAATTGTATTACCCTGGTATATATACCGCAAAGAGAAGTTATCATGGGAAACTGCCAAATAAAGGAAAAAACTAATACCCACAAGTTAGAAATTACAATAAATACTGCCTAAAGTCAGAAGATTACAACAAATCAATTCCTAAAGGTATGGATAGGGATAACTCAACAACTGAAATGATTACAGCTGCCATAAATACATGAATTTCACACACTGAACTGAAAATGCATTTTAAAAAGGAAGGGAGCTAGCTTAGAGGTGTAATGTATTTATTTAAAGGTTAGGGTTCTAGGAATAATATCTATCAGATTCACGACAAATCCATGAAATATCACTGCAGAGTAAGGAGGACAATCTTTAAACAAACCTGTCTCTGCCGACTTTGAATAAACTTCTTGTCCATTGATAGTGCAGCCACACCTTTACTCATATGTCCAAGTGCACTACTTGCATTACCCAAGATATCAACACCAGACAGCAGCTGAAGTGGTTGGCCCAGAAGATCCTTCCGGATATTTGAAATAGCCATGCTAATCATAGAACTCTGCCTCATGCACACATTCTCATGAAACCTTGGATTAATCCTGACCTAGTTAAGGAGTAGATATTTGTTTGGATTAGCACTATGTCATTAATCTCTCCCTCAAATCTAAGACTGAATGAGAAAAAAGGCATATCATCCCAAGATTAGTTTTCTTGGAATCCCCAGAATTTGTAAGTATATATGCATATGCTAAACTGAAGATAAGGAGGAGCAATAAAGTATCGAATTATTTTGATATTTTCCTATTGTGTCTTGACCAAACAAGCTGTTAGTCATGGAAATATAGAAGGATTATGTTCATTTTGGTGGGACAGGAGTTTCCTTTGTTGGTAGCAGAGACTAATCTCCCTCGGAGTATGGAGGGAAAATGGTAAACCCTCTCAACTAGGCTTTCTCCATACAAAGTGTAATTAATAAGAATTTTGTAAGGTTAAGCAAATAAAGAAAATAGTTCCTTGTAGTGCAACCACAATTCAAAACGAAGTATGGGTAACAACAGACCAACCCCTGTTTTTCGTGGGTATTGAAACGTGGCTTGACACAAATCAACGAAACTTATGGAAAGCAATTAATACTTACAGGCATATTTTCTGTGTTCCCCAACGCAGTCATTAAGGATGCCCAGAACCCAAGGACACCCCTTGGCCTTTGACTCGGTGACATAGCCATAGACACCTTTAACCGAACTTCCGAGATATTCAGGACACTGTAATTCCAATTTCTATCATATACAATTTCAAAGAAATCAACACAACCACAAATCCCCAAGAAAATAAAACTTTTGCATACCCAATTTGAATGATTGGATCAACTGAAGCAGCAGTTGTTTGAAAATCATACAACCTACTGAGCTTCACCTGCTGGATCATTTCGTGAAGGCGCCAAATAATAGGTTCATGAATGTTTATCAAAAAGGAAGCTGAATTTTCTAGGCCCTGCTTACAAGGAACCAGTCAAAAGATAAGCAAAATATGAAACAAATCAGAGTCTCATCATTCATAAACAAAATATTGACATGCTTTTTACGAAGTAAAACTTAGAATTTTAAGGTCGCTCACATGAAGACCAATATATGGATAGACACAGAGATCCAGCGATCCATTTGACTGCATTGTCATGGAGAATTTCATGATATAGTCAGTTTCTGCCACTGCTCTTTGTGGACGGAAGAGAACTGGCATTGGGGTTAATGGCAACTGGTTGTCCAACTGTAACCCGCGCATTCTGAGTTTAAACCTGAAAAAAAGAACACAAATTGTATTTTCAATATTGAATATCTATGGACAACCATAACAAAAAGGAATAATTTAGATCTTGAAACTACAATTCCAAAGCAAGAGGCCAAGTCGTATTGATTGATGAGTGCGTTTGAACAGTATTTTCACCAGATATCCCATGCAAGACAAATAATATTCCAGGACGTACAGTAGTCAACTGAATGCAAAATCTTACCTATTGATTCCAGAGCCCAAACCAGTTGAATATGCCAGAACAAGATTCTGAACAGATAGGTATAATATTTCCTCCGGAGTATGATCAATAACAGATATTCCAAGCTCAGCAAGCTCGAAAAATATGTGGAATTCACAATCTGTAACAGACAATGATTGTTGCTTTTGAGAATCAGTTTTATAGATCTGAGACATTGATGACAATGATTTTCCACTCAAAACCCCCGTAGGTTCAGTTTCTGGCATCCAATCACTGATCTTAACAACATTGGTTTTCTCTTCCTTTAAAATAGTAACGCACAAGGCTCTGTTTGATTCATCAGTTACATGGATGGGCTGGTGATCAGAAATTTGATCAATATCATACTTCAGTGATTTCAGTGGGTCAGTTCCATCTACTAAGAGCTCCAACAAACGCCTTCTCCCAACATCTTCCCACAGAAATGAAGCAGCAGCATTTGGAAGAAGCAGCTGCCAAGAATCACTGGTACCATCAACTTGACGAAAGCGAATGGGCAAGAACAATGAATGATTCTCAATCCTGTGGGTCAAAAGTTAATTAACATACAAAGTATATAGTCTAAAAACATTTATAAATGGTAAGACAGATGGAAAACGCTTGCCAATTAAAGATCATTATGATAAAAGGTAAAAGTAATGGGGAAACAGAAAACTAACTTCTTCCATTGTTAAAAGGCGTCTAACACCTTGTATGAGTTAACAAAAAGAGTCATGAAGGAAAACAGAAGAAAATTGCCTGAATTCTTCTCCACTTTTATTCAAATGCAGAACAGACTTAAATAAAGGTCATGGTTACAGGCCAGCCACTGGATCCTCACAAAATAAAGACAATAGAAATAAACGATGGCCATTTAAGATGGAATCAAATCAAGAAACAAGAATGCCAATAACCAATGTTGAATTGATACTGTGAAATCTGGTCACTAAACCATAGAAATTAGGAAATCTTGTTGCCAGTAGTCAGAATATCCAACAAGACAATGGAAAGGGATAGTCATTGATAACAGTACCCTTAAAATTGGAAAACCAGAAAATATCCCCCCCAACTATCACTCTGCAGGATTTGAACTTTTTGTAATTATTGTCTTTCATGATTAAATACTAACCAAGGTTTTCTTCATTTTGCCAAATGAATGGGAGTACATCATGTAACAGATTAAAGAGTCTGATACTGCATCTCTGCTTAGAGGCAATATCTTTTCCTCCCTGAGGGAGGGGGTTACAAATGACACAAATTTGATGTAGGTATGTGCATTTTTCCAGAAAGAATAACTCCACGAGATCTTTTCTTTTCACATCCAATGTCAAGGTACTAAAACGAAAAATTGGAAGGAACATTGTGAAATTTTGTAAGGGAATCGAGAGAACAAGAACCTGTAAGGACTTGATAATGAATTTGGACGAAATATAACTTCAGAGCGTGATCTCTTGGCACCACTTCTTACTAGTAATCTTAATTGCATTTGACCATCTCCAATATTGTTTTTCAAGTTAATGCGCATTTCACCTTCATTGTCCACACTAAATGGTGCACTCCATTGGTATCCCTTCATGCACAACTGAGAATATATGGTCCTTCATAAGGTGTATATAACACGCCATATACATATCATGCTAACAAACAATAACAAAAATTAATACACACCTTCAACAATTCTACTTTGGCAGATGACTGCCACACAAACGACTTTGGAGGATCAGAGGGATGAATCCATATGGATGCCTCAGAACCACATTGCTGCAGGCATAGACTACATCCAGCCCTATTAATAAACAGCGTGTGTGGCTGGAAATGAACCACCTGGACATCAAATAAACTGACAGTTTTTAGCTTTCTAGAGAAAATCCAATTCCACAGACAAGTTTCTTCACAAAAAAGTAATTAATAAGCTATCATTATGAAAATTAAATTAAATATAGACCAAAAGAGCCATACAAAAAAAAACTAATCTTTGAATAACATAATCCTATCCACAAAAAACATAAATCAAATAGTCTTTCATACGGTCTCAGATCTGAATAAAAAGGCAATGATTGAACCATCTTCATTAAAACATGTTTCAAAGAATAATAGAAACAAAAAAGTCCATAAAACACAAAAAGAAGCAAAGCAGCTCAATCTCTATGCAAATCAAGGAAAGTGACACTCCAAATAAAATTGTAAGCAGAACCACAAACTGAGAGCATGAGCACCATTTTTTCCCACATGAAGTCTAAAGACAAAGATACACGCTCAGCAAGATACCCCATAACGCAGAAAATACCATGTGTTGCCACCCTACGTTAGCTTCTTTTTTCCTTCCAGAACAATTTCAGACCGTAGAGCCTCAGAATGTTTTCTCATCATCAAAGAAAGAAATCATTACATGAATAAGAGAAGATGGCAACAGAGCTGACATTTGTCTCTCAAGAGACAGACCCACTAAATACTTGAAGAAAGAATGAAATCAAAGAAATCCTAGCATTTAAAAGGAAAATAAAATGTTCACAAATCAGGTCTTCGAAAGTGTTTGCAATTGTACAACAACGCAGATTAAATTGCAGGCATTAAGAACCCTGATTGAACCCAGCAAAAGCAGTTATGTTTCTAAACAAATATCATATCCAATAAGAGTAAATTAAGAGCGAGCCATGCGATACAGTTGACCACGAAAATATAACAAGGATTGAACTCTTGGATCACTGTTTATGGCTTTGATCTATCTTGAACAAATTTATTTTGAAAAGCTTAACCGTTAAGAAAAGGCTTAGGAATGTTCTTATTGATAATCTCCAACAAATAGACTGCCAAAGTAACAGCACAGACTCTCCAACCTTTGTTCTGTCAGAAGTCATGTTCAATAATGCTGAAAGTTTGCAGTAATATCCATCTGAATTGAAAGCCTTGACATCAATACGCTCCTATCAAAATTAAGTTTCAAGAAACATCATTATGAAATGAGCTTGAGAAATTCCAATGGATTCTAATAAAAAAGAACGAGAAATGAGTATACACGGAAACCAATAAAAAGATGGTTATCATATATCCAATCCTCCATTTATGTCACCTTGTTTTCCAGCTCCTGGAGAGAAATCCCAGGGCTATACACTTCAGAATGGTGCATAGCAACTGCAATGCCCACCCGGGGTGACAAGCTAGTATCTTTTTGAGATTGGAAGACCGTAAGTCCACTTTGAACAGCATAATCTTGTGGTGAAAGCATGCTAGGAAATGGGCTGTTGTCTTCAACAGCTTCAAGTACCTGAAGGTTTCCCCTTGAAATAGAATGCCTTTTATCCATTGAACTTAAAGGATTTTTAAAGGCTGTTTTGGCAGACTTCACTCTAGAGAGTAAAACATTATCCGTATCTGTATTTTCCAGAGGTTCCACTTCCACCACACGATATGCCAAAGCCAAAGATGACTCATTGACAATCCAATATGGAACAAAAAGCCTTAAAGTTTTTGGGGCAGCACTTGTTGCACCCATATCATATTCGATGCTCACACGCAATTTCCTGTGAATATGATGATTAGGGAGTTGAAAGATGCTAAATCAAAGATTATACATCTGTTAAAGTTACAGTATATCATACAAACACAAACCTTCTACTTTGCTGGTGAATCATCCAGAACGATGTGACACGATTGGTAAAAGAAGGATCCAGTATAAGAACAGGGTCCTGAATCAAGCAACAAAAGAGAATCAGCTACAGATACAAACGCAATAAACTTGGATATATATTTCTTAAAGATATGGTTTAAGTGCATGCAGATCAATACTCAGTCATCACCTTTTCCATAAGCCAACCTCCCTGCACAGACAAAGTAAGATACAAAGGTTTCTGAATATCTGCTGAATAGATATGTGCACTTTGGCGAGAGGATATGACACCATGATGCCGCTCGATGAAATTTCCTTCCTTTGGTTTTTCCCAAACTCTAAACTCAGCAGGACTGGGAAGCCGGTTTTCTAACTTCATGGGAGAATTGATGGATATTTTCCAGTCATATATTGGTGCATTTAGTTCAGTATTAAGAACTGAGGCATCTGTTCCTACACTAAGCCAAAATAACGTATTTCCAGTACTAGGAGAACAGCACAAAAGTACATCCTTTTTCTCAAGCTGATTTAGTTTCAAGGAGTAGTTGTGCATCAAAGAATTATGTTTAGAACTTCCATCTAATAGGAACTGGTCTTTGCCAAACATAGAACTTGAAGCAACAGCTACTGTGCGGCCCCATGAACATAAAAACTGAGGATCATCTAATCTAGGTCGCACTTGTAAACATGCATCAGAGTCTTTGCTTGTGCTTTTCCAACACAAAACAGAAGAAGCACCAGGATCCACGATAGTGGCTTCACTCTGCATGGAATCTATTCCGTGGTCAGAGAGACTTTGCCTTGAACGAATCCATCGCCTTCTACGCACAACACCAGAGGCTGTTTTTGCTGAAAATTTTGAAGTAGGAGGCCATTTTAAGGACACAAGGTCAGGCCCATATGCCCAGCCATCATTATCAACAAGTTGACTTTTTTCTATGGTCCATCCTGACATCCATTTCCACCCAGGAGGGAGTGGTGGTTCAAAGAAGTCCTTCAAAATAACATGAATGAAAAATATCACAAACATAATAATAGCAGCCATAGAAATTAAAGTGATTTAAGAATTTGAATATACATACAACCTTTGATGAGTGAGAGAAGTCTCTTGTACTCCAGTGGCCAACATTTTCAAGTTGAGTTGGCCATTTGTTACCCCAACCAGATGTAGGGTGATAATACTGATTCTGAAAGACCTCTTCCACAACATTAATATTACTGCTAACTCCACGTGAGAAATCAGTTCCAAGACTCAAAGATGAATGGCATGTAGAAATGTTCAATCCAACATCTGAATCATTCACTACTGTGACAAGACTACGGAAAATTGCATGTTTCTTGCCATTTTTCATGACAACTTCCATTGCAAAGAATTCATTTTCTAAGGATTTAGGAACCACAGAAAGTGGAAGCAATGACCGAACACTTTTCCATTCACCCTCTCGGCCAAGCCCTACCCAAAATCCTGTGTCTCTATCAGCATCATCCTCACTTATCACATCCTTTTGAAGATTTGCAATTGTATTTCTTTCCACATAAGATGTTGAAACTAAAAGGCTTCCATTCTGCGTGTCTTCAAACTCGTTTTGTTGAACCTTAAAAAGTGAACGATGAATAAGCAACAGAGATCTAATTATCCATGTAGAGGGCAAACACCATAAAAATGATGTGAAACATAGTAACTGACCATTCTCCTGAGTGGATATGATGTTATATTCTGAACACCATATGGATGATGAACCATTTTCATAGAAGCGGCCTTCCTTAAAATATTTGCATCATGTCCAACAGGAAAAGACATGGAACTCACAACATCACCTGAATGATGAGATGATAATCATAAAAACCTAATAAAAGAATGTCTTCTAGAATAAATAAAACCTAATGTTAAAGAGCTGCTAAATTACAAACTAACAATAAAATGCTGCTAAATAATATCCTCAGTAAAGTGTGTCCTTTTAATGACTTCTTAATGAATAATGTTCAACAAAAACACATAAAACCAACAACACTAAGTCTCCAGATCGCTGTCCAGCAGCGCCGGGACAGGATGAGCAATATTTTTGAATCATTTGAATAATGTGCTTACTTAGATTTTTCAAGATGCACATATCTATTTTACTTAATGAATTAATTAACTCTTCATATCCAAGCAAGAAAGGAAAAAATTCAGTTGCTTAGGTTAAACAAAGATATATAAATCGAAGATATTTTACTATTCTCTTACTAACGGTTGTTGCGATAAGCTTTAAATAGAAATGAGGGAGTTGGAAGAAAGTAGATTGAACAGTGAGAAACTACATCCATATGTCTTTAACTTGGATTAAAAATGGTTTCGCTCTAGAGGGGGCCCATGAGGTACCTTTCCCAGCTTTAGCAGCCAGATTTGTGACCTCTATTTCCATCTTAGCAGGAGCCTGAACCAAGTTAATTAGTCAATGAAATGTCATGTGTAGCAAACTCCACAGTAATGTAACAAATGCCTACATGAACAGTAACTCATCCAATGAAGTTAAACTTGAGATGGGAAATTTGGATTTTAGGAAATCCTGAGAAAAACATTTCCCTTATGAATTATTAATGAATAAGAATCATAACAGCTATTTTTGCAATAAATTCTTACATCAAGATCCTTGTTTAAGCCTAAAAACAAGTGATTTTTAGATAGTTTGGAAACTTTATGAAAAGAGATTTATTGCGCAGAGATTTTATAAAAAGCAGAAATTATTTTCCATTTGGTTACAATCATAAAAATAATTTATTATTTAATAATTTTTAAATTTATGATATCTAATTATTTGCATGAACATTATTTTCTCTTCTATCACGTTTGATTATTTTCAAAAGTACTCAAAAGAGTCAAAGTAGCTTTTCAAAATAATCAGAAATCTGCTTTTTTTATTATTTTTTTTCAGATTCTGATTATTTTTAAAAGCTTAAGGATCGTGAAATTTCTCAAAAAAGATTTTTCTTTTTCAAAAATTAAGTGATTTTTTCATGAGAAAAGTTCAAACAAACAGGCCCCAAATGTCGAGACTTGAGAGCACAGCTTTTGCCCAAGATTATCTTTAAGGTTTCTTTCAGTTAACAAGCACATAAAATTGATCACTTCATGGTCAAATAATCCATCCAATACCTTTCGAGGAACTTCAAATATAAAGAGTTCATTCCACTTTACTATGCCTTCCACCCAATCATCAATTCTTGAAACTATAGGTTTCACACATTTCGTTCTTGCACTCTGGGGAAACAACTTTTGTTGTTCAGTTGCCTGACTGTCCACGACAAGGCGCAGAGCACAGAAGAAGTTATGGCTGTTTCCATCATCAATGAGAGGTAAACCCTACCAAAATTTGAACAAATTGATTTCAGTTTCCCAGGTGATGGGAATTGTGATTAAAATACTTGATAAATCATTTCAATGTCACCTTGGCTTCAAGTATCTTAACAGCAATATAACAACGTGCCTCTCTAGATTCATCTGAAACATTTAACCTATCTGAAAACCTTGGAGGTGGAATCCACACAGAAGCACAATCACCATGATGTAGCTTGTCAACCATATCTACATCTTGCTCAACTTTTTTGACATAGATATCACACCCAAGTTTATTCTCTACTATAACAGTCTGTAAATCATCCTCATCCAGTGCAGAAAAAGTTGCATCGTCCCCATTTATTTGCAGACTACCAACCTCCTGCACAACCAATGAGCTTGTAAGGCTTTACACAAGCACATAATTCAAAGGGCACAAAGATAATAGGTTGTAAGTATTCGACCTCTTTTAGCTTAGATGCTTTCTGTTCAAGCTCTAACTGTCTTCTCCACGAAAGAATGCATCCCACGAAGGATTCAAGATTTGCCGCACTAACATTCACATTCAGAATATTGGTAGCAGCAATGCGAATTCTCTTTGCAAGTCCAGATGGAAAGTTTACATTTGAGTTATAAGTTTCAAACCTAAACAAGTTTGAAAGAGAACATTTAATTGGTTCCATATTCCGAAAAGGATGGCTCAAAATTAATATAGGAGAGAGAAATCAGACAATTAGTACGGATTTATAATTTATAGTTTTACATTCATAAAAAAAATTAATAATCATAGTTTACTTGAATATTCCATCAAATGGCTCCACAAGTGGCTCCCACGTCTCTAATTGTGCATTGAAGGTTGATGCAGCAATTGAAGAAATCAGTACTGCATTCATGGATTCTAGGCGACCATATGTTGCAAGCTTTAAGTTTGTAATGGTTGTGTCAAACAGTGGTGTCATCTGAAATGATAGTTCAATTTTTCAATGGTATCATAAAACTGAGAAAAATGAGTATTGTTTTCAGGTGGTAAGGCATAGGATACATACCGCCATGCCATATGTGCTGTCCAAAATTGTCAGAGACAAGAACCTTAGCCTCAGATCAGCAGTTATGTTTTCGTGAGTCTTGGGCTTCACTGGGTCACCAATTAAGTACGCTAATCGGCTTGATGGCTTTTTGAGATCAGATCGAGCCAGAAAGGTGCAAGCCTGCAGAGATAGTAGAATGCGTAACATTTTTGTCCCCTGTTCTTGAGATTAAATGTAACAAAAGTATATCATAAATTCTGAGAGCATATAAATCAGATCAACATGCAACTAGCTACTAGGGAATTAAAAACAACTTTAGATCACAAAAATGGTTTCATTTATCTTTAATTAAACTTAAAAAACAGTAGATACAGAATTTTTTGGGTGATTTCAGTGCAGTGCAAGCTAAGATTAACCTGGTTTTCTACTTTCCAAATGCTCCAGCAATGGGGTTCCCTTGAACTTGAAGATCTTGAAAGTGGCACATCATGTATATTTGCTTGGCTAACAAGATCCATCCTTGGGCAGCAAAACAGATCACCACATGGTGCTTCATCTGTCCTGGAGACAACACATCCGAGAGAAACATAACCAGGAGGAGCTATAGGGTACCAGAAGTAGATTTCCTCAATTCCTTTCCCCACAATATGTGCAACTTTAGTAAACTGAACAGGTTTGGCAGAGACATCAGGATTGTCATTTTTGAAGATTATTCCGAAAGCAGGAGGTTCAAGGCTGAAAGGAATGGAAAATGACAATATATTAATCCCAGCCAAAAAAGTAAACTAGGTATGTGCCGTTATGTCATAACCAAGCCTTATAAGATAAAAAGGTCTCACCCTTCAGTGATGCAGTCACCCAAGACAGCATAACCAAGACGTGCAACAGGTCGCCATATCGAGACTGAACGACGAAGGTCACTACCTTTGTCCCACCAAATTCTCTCAAAGTTAGGGGAAGACATATAATTGGTAGCTTTTGATATGGACCTCAAAATATCCCATCCAGATGTATTTGCACTTTGGATTGCTTGCTGATTTTCACTGTAACCAGAACTAAAATCTGAAACTGGATCTAATGGAGAAGGCTGAGCTCGATTTGAGTTCCAGAGAAGCAGATGACTTAGGTCATAACATCTGCCTTCAGGAGGACATTTAGTTGAAAAATGGGCAAAAAAGGATCCAATAACATTATCAAGACGCCAGATGCTAAAACCAGACGCAACGTGCGCTGGAGAAATAAATAAGCAATCTGAATATGAAGTTGATGTTACAAGATCAGAACGCAGGCAGTGAACAACATGATTTGGCGGTGGCTGATTCCCTAAATGTGCTACACAACCAAGAGCTGTGTATCCTGGGGGTGCAACAGGCATCCAGAGAGAGCAATCACTGCTAGCATCAGTGTAACCCTCATCTCCACCAAGGCCTTGATTACTCATGAATGAACCAATAAGAAGAAAACGAACAGGCTTTCTTACTCTACCATATGTGTTACTCACTGCCATTACTGCCTGTGAAGGAGGAACTGGCCTGAGAAGATGATACAACAGAAATCAACACATCAAATAGTTTATGAACTATTAGACAAAAAACAGTAATATATCTATATCATGTAAGGGATCAAGTAACCTCAAACAAAAATAGAAAAAGATAGTAACTTTTGTCCCTAAGAAATCCATATTGGAAATAAAAAAGAAAAAGAAAAGAAAAGAAACACCACAATGAAGCCAACGGTATCTTGTAATATTGTGGCTTAAAAAAATGCAAAACACCTACTATTAAGATTAATAAAGATAAACAAGAGGAATTCATCTTTAAAATGTTCTAGTGATTAACTAGTATAGCTTGTTTAAGTTCAGTATCAGAAAAAATTGTTCCCTAGTTGATCTGTTGGGCATCCAAATGGAATGGCTCCCCAAAAAGCTAGCAATTGAGGTGGCAGCTAGCACACTTATATACCCCATAGAGCATCCCCTAATAGTCAATGTGTGACTTAAGTAACTTCAAGCTACACTGTGATATTTTCCTTGGTGACATGTCTCGACTTCATCGCTATTCAGAATCCTCCATTGGAAAGAACCCTCTGTATGTAGTCCTTGACAAAACCACCGACCACCAACTGAGTACCAATTGATAGGCAACCAAGTGGAATGCCCAAAAGCAAGCTATTAGGTGTGGGAATTGACCAATTCAAATACCCATAGAGCATCTTAACTACTCAATGTGGAAGCTAAATATATCATACTATCTTAGTCTCCATCATTCTCTTTCCCAACATCCAAGAGAAATCTACTTGACTTCCGATCTGTTCAAATGAAACGCTGATTCATAGGTATATGAACTAGATCACAATTTTCACAGCTGCACTGATGGATTTATAGTGCTTCATGCGTATTTATTAGTTTTCAGTCTCCTTAACTCATCAAATGTTTAGTTCCTGTTTGCAACTTCTAGGAATTTGGTCATTATAAGTTTCTATTTTACAAATTTCAAGCCACTGATTATAACAGAATCAGTAGAACTCTGCTGCCATCTCAAGCCTCTTACTATTTCACCATGGAAATGCCAGTAACCAGAGCTTAAGTTGTCCCCATAAATAATTTTTATTCTGATGCAACTTTAGAACTGATTTAGATAAAATAATTTTTCTACAGCATTGATTAGAATTTATAAATTGAAACTGGTTTAACCTGGTTTTGGACATTCTAAATGAATCTATACAAGAATAAATCCCTAAATGCATGCTTTTCACTTATGATATAGTTCTCATGACTGAGTCAAGAGAAGAGATTAACTCTAGACTTGAGTTATGTAAAAAGACCTTGGAGTTGAAAGGTTTTCGCCTGAGCAGAGTAAGACGGAATATATGCATTACAAGTTTAATAAGAGGCAAATTGGTAATGATTTGGATGTTAAAATTGGAGATGAAATCATTCCATAAGTGATAGCTCAGATATTTGGGATCAATCATTCATGAGGAAGGTGGAATTGAGGGAGATGTTACCCATAAAAAACAAGTTGGGTGGTTCAAGTGGAGAAAGGCTAGTGGAGTTATTTGTGATAAGAAAGTACCTAATAAACTTAAAAGAAAATTTTATAGAATTGCTGTAAGACCAGCAATATTATATGGTAGTGAATCTTGAGCTTTAAAGGGACAACAAGAGTATAAAGTTGGGGGTAGCAAAGATGAGGATGTTGAGATGGATGTGGGGTCATAAAAAAAGAGATTTCAAATGATCATGTCAGAGGAAGAGTAAGCATAGCACTTATTGAAGAAGGTAGCACGGACAGTATTGAGTCCTCTGAAAATAGACAAAGGAAGACTGAAGAGAACTCTCAATGAAATCATTGAACGGGACCTATTAGTTAACAACTTATCCAAAGATATGGTTGTTGATAGAGCACAATGGCATTGTGAGATCTATGTAGCCAACCCTACTTAGTGGGAGAAAGCTTGTAGTTGTTGTATAGATTATAAATTGAAACGAACATCAAGAACAACAGAGTCCCTAAAATAATAGGACAAGATGGCAGATACCTTGATGTCACACAATCACCTAAGACAACGTAATTTGTTGGAGGTTGAGGCCTCCAAAATGTAATATTGTTTCCTGCAAAAGGTGGAAGATGGAACAGTTGGTTATGGATCAAGAACTTGTTCTTGGCTAAATGGTATCCATGACTAGCAAACTGAATGCAGAACAATGAAATGACATCATACTATGTAAGACAAATGAGAAAATAACCTTTTTGAGAGACCCAAATTCGATCAAAGTTGGTACATGGAACCAAGGGAATCGCATTGCCAAAGTTAAGCGCTGCAGATGCCTGACTTTGCAGATTGAGCATAAGAGAAATAGCACTAAGTGAAAGATGGAGACATATATCTGTTGATACTAATGAAATATTTGTTTTGTCCTTCACAGAAGTGTATCCCCCTGAAATATCTACTGGATCCAGAATGATAAGACCAGAACCAGCCTCAACAGTAAAATCCTTCACAAGGGCTCTTATCCAAGTGTCTCTTTCTTTGGAGGCATAGCTGTTCATATCAAGAGAAGAGAGTCAAGATTGAATGGAAAAGTAGTAAGCATATAGGAATAATGTATATGAGCATCCCAAGATGGTGCCCGTATCTATTTATTTTAATTAAGGTACTGAATTAGATGAACCATGTATGTGGAAGGAAGGTTGTCATTGGTACTGCATTACAAAATTGGGTTGACAAGAACTGTAGAGGGAACTTTCTCCACAATAAGTAGGATAAATTCTTAAATTAAAAAAAAAAATAGTTAGATGTTCAAAATTATTCTGTCCACAGTATTGCAAAGTGACATGAGATGCATATGATCAGAGAGAGAATGTTCAAAACGGATCTGCACTACTTGAGGTCCTCAAAATATTCCAAAATAAAACATATTTTATGTAGTTAATTCTCTTATGGTAAATGCGTTATGATAGATGAACAAATATTCCCAGCTTAACGGTGCATGTAAATTATAAAGAATAAAATATCTAATCATTGTTTGGTTACATCTATATTACCATACAGGATGTTATTTTGAATGCGCACTATTATCTCGACTAACCTTTTTTCTCACCTAAGTCTGATTTTAAGAAACATAATATGGAACCTAAAAGCAAAGGATATGGCTATATCTCACTTGTATATATATAGCAGAATTCAGATTGAATAATACACTCAGAAAATTTCATTGCATCTTCAATTTATTGCTCGTTTAATTGTCACAAGATGTTGATAACTTTCCTAATTTGCATATGGATCAAGAGGAAGCAAATGACGGAGACCAGAAAATGTGCAACCTTGTGGGAACTGGGACCCATTCCAAATTCATTTTCATTTGGAGATAAGGGTATAAGTATATAGGAGTATTCACGTCAAGATTGAAGCATACAAGTGGCTTCAAGAGAAACTAGTCTATCCTAAGAAAATATATTTCATAAATTACGCAAGTTTGAAAATGATCAGATTTCAGAAACAATTATATGAATCTATTCATCTAAAAATCTAACGTAACTATATGTAAAGATAACAGCGGACGAAATGACAGCACTTACATGAAGCTTAGGTCCAACTTAGCACGAATAAGCTTCTCACCAAAAGATGAATCATCCAGAAAAGATTTAGTCCCATCATAGAAGGTGAGCTCGGGAGATACAACCTTACAACAAAGTTCAATAGCCAGAAGTGAACAGAAGCATAACAAGCACAACACAAAGTCTTCAGTAAATGAAAAGCAAGCCCATAAGATACAATTGAAGCTTCTCTAATTCAGGCTTGCACTGTCAACAAAAAAGGGCATTCATTCTTTTTGTTTCAGACAGATTCATTAGTTACATTCAGTAACAGATAGGTTTCAATTTTGAGTTTGGGCAAGTTGTTTTGGTTAAATCCCTGATTTCTCTATAGTAATAATTCATATTTATGTCTTTGTAGAGTCAGATTTATGTTTATGCAGCATTAATCATATAGCTGTTACAAGTTTTAAATCGCTCATGCATAAATTATGTACCAATAACAAGTCACATGTTAGGTAACAGGGTCAAAGTAATAGTTATTTCTGAGAATAAATATAAGGAATTTTTCCAAGAGTTGGGGTATATGTAGGTTATTTATCTCTCTTCCATCTCCAACATATTCAGGGCCACACATCTAAAACTTAAAGTATCGACAGAACTTTTGAATGCACCAAACATCCATGAATGTTAACTCTTAAGAAACTGAAAGATCAAACTACCTGGGTTTCAAAGGTGAAACTTTGAAATTCATTTGAGTCACTCCGAGAATATGTAGAATTCAAACTCTCTGCTGATTGAAGATCTTGGTCTATTCTCTTGTCACCAGATAATGAATCGTCCAGGAACACTATATTGACACCATCATCAAAAGACACGGAGTAGCTGCTATCATTACTCAGGTATGCATACTTCCTTAACAGAGAACCATTCTGAAGAATCAATACGAAGCAAACACGTCAATCTCTAATGGTAAAACGGATAAAATTTCAATGACATGTATAGATGTTAATACTATAACCTTCATAGTTGAAATATTGTTCCTCACTATTCATAGAATTATCCTCCTCTTAACAATTTGTCATACACGTATCCCCTTAATTACAATAGAACGGAAGCATATTACCTCAATTTTTACATTAACAAACCGCAATCTCTTTCCACGTCCAATGAAAATAATTGGTCGAAAATTTGTACTCCGCAATTCCTTTGCATCTTTTTCAACACTCAAACAGATACACTTTCCACAACCATCATATATATATTCATCAATGCCAACGCAATCTGCCACTAACTGTTTAGATGGAGAGAGGAGCACTATATCTTCTGTCTGCTTGTAAACAGGTTCCATCAAAACTATCCTGTTGTTTTTGCAAATGGGATCATTCTTCGGATCCATGCATTCTTCTCTTCCAGTTAATGCTCCCAAAGCAGGCACAAAAAATTCAGCCACAGCAAGAAGAAAATCAGGCACGACAAGAACCCGAGGTTGTTGCACACGAATTACAAATGACTGAGATGACACGCGCCATCTGTAATCCATCAAGAACATTGTCAAAATAGGCAAATCAACGTCAGTTCCACCTTCATCACTCATCCTCAAAGAACTACTTTTATTAAAGGACAAAGGAATTTTTCCAGGAACTATTTGTTTGGAAGCATCGGTAGATGAGCCAAGCATCAGACGCATTTCAGGTTTTGTGTGAGGCCGGACATCTAGAATGGAAAATTTAGGAATTGTCACATAGAGGTCCTTTTCAGATAAAGAAGTCATGCGATATGAAGCCCAAAGACCTTCCACCTGCAAAAGCTCATTCAGAGTTATATGTTAAAAATATTAACTTTGGGGATGCATAATTTCAAGCTTGAAAAAAACTCAAGGATGTGCTATAAACATATTAATGCCAAATATCATGTAAAAAATGGCGCATATAAACCCATCAATATCAATTTTATTACTGAAACTTACAGCAATATGAGCCAATGGGGATTCCCCGTCTGTGCCATAACACAGCTCTAGTAAGGCATGATTGACCACAACAGCAACAACCGTAACTGTCTGTGATAGTAAAAGTTGGCTGTTGGTGTTGACCTTATCAACCAGAAGCCTAATAGTATCCTTTGAAATAGAATTTCCACCACGAAAACTCGGAGGAAGTATTGGCTCTTCAGATAAATTCATGTATGCACAATCCAAAATCACTTTATATTCCTTTTCAGACAACACAGCATGCAATAAATCCACCTGATCAAGACATCATGCAATTCACATTAGAACCAGAAGTAGGAACAAAATATAAAAAAGGGAGAATTTCAGTAAAGTCCCACAGAAGCAACATAATTTCCAATAGGTCCCAAAAGATTATGAAATTTCAGTTAAGTATTAAAGGATAAAAATGAAATTCTGTGTTAATGATAAATGACTAACATGTCCTTCATTCTTTTTAAAAAAGGCAACACACCACCAGAGCTCTGCCTGCCAGAGCCCTGTCGATGGACCTTCAGCCACTAGCCGTCGGAGAATAATTGTTCCCACAAGGTGGCCAAAGGGGGTTTGAACCCATGACCCCTTGGCTCACCAAAAGATTTATAACCACCAAGCCATCAAAACCATTTAATTATATGGTGAAAAACTGCAAATATTTATATATGTAATAAACTTAGCTTCCTAATTTGCATGCTTACAGAGTTACAGGTCCTGATGAGTGAATTTACAAGTAGTCATAAGTAAATTTACAAGTGCAAATAAGCATTTTAACAAATAACAATTGAAAATTAGCAAGTGTCATACAAATGATCAGTCACATGATGTGAGATTACTTTACTTTGAAATCAGCATTTGTTCCTTTCAAGGAGCGCTGTTTTTAGGGTTGACCTTACCAACTATGTCAGTACCCTATTAACTTCTCCCTCTTTCTACAAAGTATCAAATCCTTTCTCTATAATCCAAAATCCCTAGCCAACTAGCAATCCACCGTAAGGAAAAAAGGAAAGAAAAAGGTGAAACAAAGGTTGCCCTGGCCACTCATTGTGGTAGTCTGGTGTTCAAAGCCCACAAAAAGCAACGAAGTGGTTGGGTTTCGCTATTTTCAGTTTGTGCATTAGAGAAGGAAAGGTAGTGTCATTTTCATTTTTCTCAGTAACCCAAGCAGTTTTTTCTAGACGGAGTAATTTTTTTATGCCTTGCAACACAACCCACTGAGCCATTGATTGTAAGTGTCTGAATTTGTATTTCAGTCATTAGGCTTACCTTTACTTCAAGAGAGAAAGAAGGGACTTTCCTGAAAACATCCCTCAAGCTTCGACGGACAAGAATCTCAAGTCCTTGACCTTCGCGTATGATTGGTTTTCCAAGACAGCCACCAATTCCAATAGTCATGTTGATACCCAGAATCTGCCATTAATTTGGAGTTAGAATACGCCAAGAGTTCAAAAACACTGGTTCCGAAGATAAGAAATATAAACCTGAGCATAAAGAAGATCCATGTGGACAGATGAAGGATCTTCTGGAGAACCATGCCAACTGAATTCGTTTGTGATATGCAGCTCTCCCAGATCAAGTTGAATAAATCTGTACACCAAAAAAAAAAAGGATATTGATAGAAAATTCCAAGGCATAAATACATCATAAGGAAAGATAGTACACCACAAGAAAGACCCTAGAGTACATGGCGTCAACAAACAATAGCTAGACCCTATCCACGAGTCACTGTGATAATTTCACTCACTGTTATCAACGAATTCACTTTTACAATTCTTTTCCTCGAAATAGTATCTCTACATTTTTCCCTTTTTTGCAACAGAGCAATAATTAAGATGGTAAGAGTACAAGAAATCATCCCAAGACAATCATACATATAACGTAAAGGAAAAGCCTAAAATGAGAGCTTTTGATGGGCTCCCAAGCTGGGTGGAGAACCCTCTACCAAAAGCCACTTAAAGTAGAGAAACTAATCCACTTAACTAGCCAGAAAGCAGCCCAAATAACTAAATGTGGGACATGGCAGCTCATACCACCTTTCACCATCACCAAATGCTTATACACCAAGCCCCAAATCTCTGCCCCACTATCAACCTCGCATTTTTTTTTAAGTGTAGCCCTTTCACTACCGAACAACCCTCCAAGGAGGGGTACATTCTCAGGACAGCAAATGTATGTTTGGAAGCATACGAGACTTGATACACATTCAAACAATGAAAAACGTTTTGGAGAAAAAAGTGAAACAATCAAATCAGTTATGAACCCCCAAGGTAACTTCATAGGAAGTAACTTCTCAAGAAGTATCATAAACTGAAAGAAGAAAGTCTTGAATCTTTGAGATATATTGTCCTCATAACATGGTTGCCCTGCTCAATTATAACCATGCAATTCCCGTCATGTTCAATGTTGTATTTGGCATCACTTATTGCAGGTTTGTAGGCTTGGACATATAGATAGTCCTGGACAGATTTATTTCCATTTAAGGAAGTTGTTCCTTCTAAGGCTATGACTGTAAGCATCATATATGTCGATCATCCTGGGGTTGATTATTCACAAGGGTTTGATAATCATATTACCTCATAGGTCTGGCTGAAATCAATGTCTTATTTACAGACAATAAAAAGGAATACAAACTAATTTAACTTAAAGATGTAGTTTTCTAATTGAGCTTGCTCTATAATGATATGTTCGGAAACAATTGGAAACGGGCTTTTGCACCTTTTGAGACAAAGCTACTATCACGTTACTTTGGTCAAAACCACATTTTGATCAAGACCAACGGGTTTCCAACACACACAAACAAACTACTTAAACTAATTTTTAAATGCATAAAAGTGTTAAAAAAAAACTAGAATCAAAATAAGCCTTAATTAAAAAACAAATTAAACAAAACAGCTAAATTAAAGTGGATGCATAATAATGTAATCCCCAACACTTAATTTATTAAGTTTCAGTACTACTAATTTTCACATTAAGTTTCTATTCATAACCTAAAAACACCAAGTAAATAGAAAATAACTATTGGAGCAGCATTGAAAAAATAAATTTAGAATATTAACTTACTCCTTGCTTTGGGAATCTCTTGGAACAACAATAATTGGAGCGTCAAGTGTAAGATCCAGCTTGAGTGCAGCAGACCCATCAATTTCATATTTCTGAATCAACCATTCAAATCCTCCAACTTTATCAACAAGTTTGGTTGCTTCTTCAGTATGTGGAGAAGCAAGTTCCATAAAATACACCATTATCTGCAAAAGTAAATTCTCATTAAATTTAATAGTCATTCAACAAGCAACAGCTCAAAAAATGGTGGCAAAGGAAGGAAAAATTACGAAGCAAAAAATCAAAGGCAAACTGAGCATACAGAGGACTTCAAATATCATGCAATACAAAACAGAGTTCCCCAAAGTTAACACAAAGTGCACAACTTCCACTGCAGTTATTTAAAGAACGCAGTGCATAGCCGACTTTTAGTGATGAAGGGCCCAAAATGCTCTACCACATAAGCTTTGCACATGCTTCATTTAATTGTAAAGCACATCATATTAAAGGTAACATATTTAATCTAATTCAGACTGACAAAGTATATGGTCAATCAACTAATTATTACTATGAAAAGTTAAGCTTGCATTTACACCATAGGGGAACTTAATTATCACTTAAGTTGAAATCATGAAGATACATGCTGAATCATCAAGAGGAGGGATGAGAAATGGCTGCCAGCAACCTGTAAGTAGTAAAAATACTCCAAAGAAGTAGAGTGCCAATCTTTATCCTTGGACACATCCATTGGCTACACATAAATTTAGTAGTTTTCCATATTAATGCAAAAAGGAGCTGCTAAGAGGCTAATAAAGTTCATGTAGCACTTATGATGTATGGGGATTGTGGAAGAAGAGCATTAGTTAGTAAGTTAGATGTAAGTTAAGTAGCTGAAGTTGGTTAGCAGTTTAAGCTATAACTTCTCAAACAAGAGGCAATTATCAAGTACCGATTGGGTTGTTAGACAGAAAAATTTCTGTTTTATATATGTATGTATGCATGCATGCAGTACCAACTTGAAATATATCCGCTATACACCACAACAGTAGCATATCACAGACCTTTCAAGAACTCAAGCAGGCCTACAGCTGTAGCAAGACCACAATTGGCATTACATGCCAAACAGAAAACAATCAAAAAATTTACTTTAATTTCCAACCCCAACAAAGCTCTGTTTTAGGGGGGAAAATCCAACAGTTTTAGGGCATACCTCCTGCACAAATCTGTACAGGAAAACAATTCGAACAGCAGAAAGGTGACATTGCAGGCTGTAGTCATATCCTTGATACTCATCATCTTCAACATGGTAAGAATTGAATTTGAACTGAAAAAGCAAAAGGGAAAAATGCAGTTTCAGTAAACAGGAAGTAAAAAATGCACAAGAAATCTTCAAAATTTTGGTTTGTGCAAAAGACAACCCACCCTTATCAGGGAGTCAGTGCCAGGGTTGCGTAAGTCACAAAGCCAAGCCCAACAGTGATCTGTTCCAAGGGATCTATCACAAAGCCTAAAGTTGCCTAAGGTGCCTTCAATGGATAGAGAAGTTGGGTGAACCTTGATAGAAAAAATAGTTAATTTCAGAATACTGTAAACAATGAAGAACAAAATAATAGTAATAAAAACAAAGCAACTTTTTTATCTACATAGAAGAAAGTTCATTAAAGAAGAAAAAGAAAATTAATATACCACTAGGGAAGAAGAAAAATATATTCAAAACAAAGAAAATAAAAGAAAAACAGAAAGCCCAAGAGGAGAAAACTATAACCATAAAATGAGGACAAAAATGCAGCTATATACATTAAAATGCAGGAATAGCTATAAGCTCAGTTAAATACCAAAAAAATAGTCTAATCTAGTAATAAATGAAGAAACCGCAAAAATAGATGGAAACCTCCAATGAGAAAATAAAGCTGAGCATTAGCTGCTAATATACCTTAAGATCCCATAAGAAGCTCTCTTGTACAAGTGTAGCAAGTTGAGAGCCATCCTCCTTGTTGAGGAACATAGTTACACTGTCTACATTCATATTTAAATAAAATAGAACACGCTCTTTTCCAAAGCCAAACAATCCTTTGACATGTCCTTCATCAATTTTCTCCTTGTTCGCCAGAGAATGCTCCTGAGCAGTTGCTGTTGTCTCCATATGACTTGTCATGGAAGTCACAGAGCTTATATCCAACCCAAAACTTATCAGCGCAACAATAGTGGGCCGGTTGCAAAAAAATTCCAGTTTGGACATGCGAACACTCATCTGAAGATCATGAATTCAAATTGTAAATGCAGCATCTTACCATTAAAATAGACCAGAAACACAAATCTAATATTAACAGTTTTCAAAGTACCTGTGTATCTATACCATCATAATCAGGTGAGCTAGAACTCCTTGTTGAAAAGGTGACAGAAATGAAATCTAATTTATCAACTCCCTCTATGTCGTAATATATCTCACGAGGAGTGCCATGTCCGTCTTCAACTTCCTTTTCCTGAATGAAGGTTTTAAGTGACTCAAAATCGGGTGGAATCCCCACCAGCCCCTGCTGATCTTGTTGAGACATGAATTCAGATAATGCATCCATAAAACTATCATCATCTTCAGGAAGCCCAACCAGTGCATCCTTCCCATGAGAATTCAATGAGCCAGAGCAAGTAGATGGAGCTTCATTCTTCAGCACTGAAACAGCTAGATAGTGTTCACCCACTGATACATGACCCTGAAGCTCATCCTTAATTTTCAAAGAATGCAGTTTCATCTTGACTGTCATGTCACCGTCTGCATGAATCAGATGCACCTGTGAAATGAATCAGCCACAAAATCAATAATCAATAATAATTTGGAATGCTAAAAAATATTATAAGCCAGTTGGCTGCAAAACAAGGTTTTAATGGTAATAAATACCTACAACAATGAACACCAGGAGAACTTAAGCATATTCATGGACAAGGGAAGGGAGATTACTTTACTGATGAAGTGACACAACCATAAACAAAAGACCCAAACTACTAGGACAAAGTCAACACAGAACAAGATGGAAGAGTGAATAAAGGATTGAAGCAGAGGCATTGGACAATCTAGAGCCATTTGTGCTCTGATGCTAGAATTTATTAACCTCAATACAAATGGTGGAAGCTACTCTATATGTACAAACCTTTCCGCCGCCACCAAGAACTTCAAGAATCAAACATTCATCACGCTTCCCATCAACAACATCTCCAACCTGAATAAAACATCAATATCTCATCATTAATTCGTGAATCATAGACCATTAAATAATATTGGAAAAAGCAAAAACATTCTACACCTCTTCATGCCAGTAAATCATTGTTTGAGAGAGGCAAGAACTAACACCCAGTGGGAAGAATTCTAATATTTACAAAGTAGAAATATGTCTCCATATTACAAAATTTTCCTCTCCTCAATCACACACCAAACAAAGCCTTACAAAGGAATGCAGCTGACCTTTCCATATATAAACAGCTTCATTTCCATCAACGCCCCTTTAATAGTAAGGTCAACTGATCTTTCATTTCTCTGATTTACATAACTGCTGGCAGCTGTATCAACCTTTGAGTCACCAAGCACATCAACTGATGGGGCAGCCTATGTTCAATACAACATAGATGCTTATATATCTTCAATAACAAGCATCAAGATGATGATGATGATAACAATAATAATTAAATATGTCATACAGAAGCTTGATATGTTGCTTGCACAAGTCCTTTAAACCAGGTAGCTTTTTCCTCCTCATCTCGAAAATCTAATATCCAGGTGCTGGAAGATTCAAGAGCCTGCAAGGGAATTCAGATTTTCATAAGAAAATGAGAGCAGGAAAAAAACAACATTCCGAGCATTCTATGTTTCTTGTTGACCAAGCTATGGCCATTTGAAAAGAGTAGGACTTATTGGGCTCTGTACCATGCAGATTTTATATTATCAAGAGTCTGACTTATTATTGATTCAAACCAATAATGCCTTAAACAGATTTGCACATTCATAGTGGTAGCATTAAATCCCACAAAATCAGCTACCACAACGTTAACTGATAAACAATATTAAATCAAGTTATCACCAAAAAAATAAATTAAAGCAAGCAATGCAAGGGGATAACAAAACCAGAAAATCGAGAAATAAAAGGAATTATAGGCAATAAATATGAGATTCCAGCAAAATTACATCAGGGTAAATTTTGAATTATACAGACAATCAACAAAAGATGTTTCTGATGAGTTTAACAAACAATTCGAATTTTAACCAATAAAACAAGCTATCCCAGACAACTTGAAACAAAACTCAGGTATTAGCAAGACACCACAAAAATTGAAAACAATTGAAACCCACACCAGTAACATGCAATAATATAATTATCCTGGGAATGAAATTTCCCCTTTTATGATATCAATAATTGCAAACATTTTTTTTACCTTCTGAATGTCCATTCCCCTGAAACATACAGCAATACAAAATGGGGAGCCACCAATATGAGCTGGAGGAACCTCAAGGACTTGCTTACCACCCATACTGCGGAAATCAAAGAATATGTTTAACATAATCAATAAATTTTAATTTTCAATTTCAAAAACATATAAAGAATAAAAGGAACTAAATAAAGGGGTGGGTCAGGCCTTGGTGACTTTGTTGTATCAAAGAACAAATTGTCAAAGAGTTAGAGCCTGAATGTGCCAGTTTCATTAGAGAAATGGAGTTCATTGCAGATGAAATTACTAGTTTTTACACTGCTCTTCATGCAGAAGTGAATCCCTTCTTTTACGCTGCCAATTAAAGGATGGCAATGATATCACACCACATTTAATAAAGGCCATACAATCGGAGATGCAGTTAGAAGAGGTTTGAATTGCAGCTTAGATATATTCATAGTAAAGCTCAGGTCCATATGGCTTCCCCCCATTGTAAGAATGGTAAGCGCACTTTAGATACATTCATAATAAAGCTAAAGGTCCATATTAATACAGAATTATGCAGGAAATCAGGATAGACTCGACACTCTGCTAAGAAGTCAAAAAACCACAATTCGTTACCAAAAAAATTGTTCCTACACATCATAATGGAGTTGTCTTATTGACATCACAGTCATTTAAGCTCAGTTCTTTTCATTTTGGTTCCTCTTGCAGATTTACAATGAATGGAGTATTTTTCAACTTACTAGGATAAGGCTTGTGTTGTGAAGTCCGTTTCGAGTTATAGTTTTTCCTTTTCAATATCTCCTATTCAGAAATTTTTCTACTGCTTTAGAAGGATTTCCTGTCCTTCTCACATACCTCTCCTTTCCCTTATAGGCTCACTTATCCAAAAATGAGGAAAGAAAAATAACTTTGAAAAAAAAAATCAGAAGATTGTTATCATATGACCTAAATTAACATCAAATAAAAAATTAGAAATATCAATGTGTAGCACCTTAGGTATCGCTGGTAACTTTGACACTTTGCAGATTCAAATACATAAAGATATGATCCTGAAAGTAACAGGAAAGAAGGCTGCCATGTAGCAATTGAGTTGCCAATTCCCTGTAAAATGAAATTCATTTGGAATATTCCTAAGTCAAAAAAAAAAAAAAAAACTGGAACCAACCACGGACAAGCACATAGTAAAGAGATCAAAGGAGATACCCTCCAAACAAGGATTCTACCATCAGCAGCAAGATCTGCGGGACTCCAAGGAGCAAGTTTAGCATGGAAGTTATCAACAGTAGGCTGACTACAGGTTTCAATCGTCCCATAAAATATGTTGAGCAGTTCCATGATTTTAAAATATCTCTCCGGAGAAAAGTGAATCCCCAGGTTTGGCACTTGAACCGAGATACGAGTTGAAGGATAACTTGGATGTGGCACTTTAATCTTGAATAATTCAATGCATAATATCAAGATAAGAACAAAATATGAATACTGAAATATCATCCAGAACTTAGAGGGGAAATTCAGAAAACGATTAGTAACAGAATAGATGAGGCATGTTATTCTTGAGTAATCTACAAATATGTATGCAAACAAAAATCAGATGATGAGTGTACCTGATCTACAAGCACTGCCATTCCACACCTATCAATGAGAGAACATTGATTTTCAATTATTTCTGCAACAGATGAAGAAGGTTGCTGATCATCATCACTTGGTTTCACCAAACTGCAATTCCCATAGTCAGAGCCACAGTCTGTGAAAAAAGCAGCAATATCTCGTCCAGAGATCAAAAACTGAGAATAAGGATTTTTCCTCTGTTCATCAGACTGAATTTCCTGTGAGAATATAATACCCTTTGAGACAGAGCCAAGCTAAAATAGCACAAGTAAAGCTCATATCTCAGGAGCATACCACTGTGTGCAGCGTAAAATGACCAAAATCCAAAATGAAGTGACTATCACATTTTCGGGAACCAGTAGATCTGAGAGGAACTCTAACTTTTGGAGCATCAAGATCAACGTCAAATGCAAATCTGAAAAACCAGACAAAGGCTAAGTGCAGGCTCTTTCCATATAAACAGAAAAATAACAAAATTTACAGGTACACTAAAAGGACCAACACCCCTTCAAGTCAGTGAAGATTATACACATCTTCATATCATCAAAAGGATGGAAACTTAGTATCCCAAGCCGCTAAAAGCCTAATACTGCATTCGAGTATCGTCCTAATGTAATACAGTTTGCGAAGAAGACAAACACTCTAATGCATCTAACGCAATGCATCTTTATTGTGCTGCAACATTTTTCCTCGGAAGGACCCCAAATCTTTTCCATTTGTATCATGCTTCCTCTTAATAAATTTTTTTTTATTCCAATTCAAAAAAAAAAAAAAATCAAACACACATATTAGACACAAAACTTAAAATTAGATCAAGACACTTTGAAGTTCCTTGTGAAACCATGTCCATGTCAATACATACAAGATTGTGAGAAATATTAAGCTTAAACGGAATCAAAGTTTTCGTGATGAGATAAAACCTTGGAGAAATCAAGAGCATATTGGCAACAAGCATAAATACCTTCTGACATTCTCAAGTGTTTTAGAGAATTCTTCAGACTCCAACTTAAAGGAATGATACAGTTTTTGTATCTACTCAACCACAAATAACAAGAAAAAAAAAAGGAATGAATTAAAGAAAGAAATCCTGCAGCAGCCATGCCTATATATAAATCCTGCCTACTTTGCATCCCCTTGTCTCCTTTTCACAAATTAGCATTGATTAAAGGGATAGAACTTCATAGACCATTAACCCTCTGTGAACAACTAAAAAAAGAGAGCAAAACAATAGGGGACAAAAAATTTGATCATAATCCATTAAATTTCATCAGAAAAAGCCTGGAATAAACCCAAGACAAAATATAGCAATATGATTTAAAGTAGAAATGGTTGGCTAAAAATTCTAAAGTGCTCTAACAAATTTTTACACACCTACAGATAGAACACCCTTTGAGAACCCATTGCAGCCCCTTAAAGAAACAAAACCTTTAAATTTTAATCCTTAAATTGAATTCGCTTGTCAATGACTACTCAAAATACATCAAGATTCTAATGAAGATTACTTAAAACAATAAATTTTCATCCATCAACAAGCAAGTGGTATAACTACAGAGATTAAATCAGCATAATAGATGTGATATGGATTAAAATTGGTTATACATTAAGGTTACCATAGCAAATTTGACAACTGGATTGAGAACCACTATAATATTCCCGCAGTTATAAAGGAAGGAAGAAAAATTCAAAACAGCATAACACAATCTGACAAAAACCAAAACTATGATGGACATTAGAAAAAAGTAATAACCTTCTTTGTTCCTCTAAAGCCATTTGAAATTGCTCCTGTGCTCGACGAGTTACTTTCTCAAACTTCATCTGCAATTGCATTCAACATTCAATAAAGTATTAGCACATAAAGCTTAAAACACCAAAATGGCATTCTGTTCTATCATTGCTAAGGAGAAACATTACACAAAAGTCATCACCCATAACCAAAAGAATATAAAATTCAACAGTAGTATATAATATTGAAAAATTAATTTAAAGCAATATCATGCCATTTTTAATATTCAAGATTTCCACAAGATATGTAACCAATCAAGTCCAAAGACTCCTGCGTCTATATCAAGAGTAAGTACATGTTTGTACAAAGGTAAAAACAATCATCAAATAAAGAAAAATCAGAATGAAAACTGTAATTTACCCTAAAATCATATGCAAAGAAACTGATACCTGCAGAGCAGTAGCTGTCTCCAATGCAACTGTAGGACTGACTGCATTACTCCTCCTAACAAACTCTAGGAAGCGATCAATGCTTTCCATCAATACCTGCCAACAAACAATCCAAGAGATTCTGCTGGTAACAATCATGGAACACTAAGAACCTTTGATAGAACCCTCTACTCCAATAAGCTTATAACAAACAAAAAACCAGAAATAGACTATGAACAACGTGGGACTGATAATACTATAACTGAATAATAAAGACTGGATTACAAGGGAAATAATGATTCAAGCCAAACCCAAATCCCTCATACACCCAAATTACAGAAATTACAATCAAATAACAGTGACATAAATACAAGAAACAGAACGGAAAAAAACACATCAACACATTACAGAATCCCACAAGAACATAGAAGCAACCATGGCTTTCAAGAGGGCCCCCTATCCTAAACCTTACCTCACTTCCAAAAGTCTGAACTCCCCTTCCCTAACATAGAAAGGATGCTCTTATGCAGAAAAAGTAGTCATTACCCCTACCAACACTGCCCCTACCTCTGACTGCACCTACCTTACTGGTCTATCAGTATCAACTTTTCAACCTTACAGCTAAAAACCTTGGGATAAGTCTATTGACCCCTGATGTTACTCTTTCCTACAACATTTCCTTTCCTATAAAATCTGCTATAGGTCCTGGGAAAAGAATTGTAAATCTTCTGTGAATCTTCAGCTCCATCCACCTTCTAAATTAAATAATTGATTCCCAAGTCTCTATGCGGCGTAGGTTCTTGCCAACCTTCTAAATTAACAAGCTAAAATGATTATTCTAAGGAAGGCCTAAAAAACCAGGGGGAGGGGGCGCAAAAGAAACAAAGGTCCCCTGGCTTTCAAGGGGCTAGAGGCTCTTATAAACCACACTCAGATTTCTTGGCCTCACTCTACCAGTCTTAGCCTCCCCCATACGAATGGCATCCCTCACTGCTTCCCCCTCACCTCCCTCACATAGCATGTGATAAGTTAGGCTTGGAGTCACCACACCTTAGCACACCTCATCAGTATTATAACTGCTCCCCCACCCCCCTCCTTCCCCAGATCACATCCATGACAGACACATTTCTTCAAGAGCGTCACAGTTTCCACCATACCCAGACCTTGAAATACTTCATCTGTTCTATTTCCTGTTATTAGATTTCGTCTTATATCACTATTGCATTAGGATATGATAAAACTCAACTTGTTCATAAAGTAACAAAGGAACAAATGGAAGAGAGATAGAAACAACTTAAAATACAAGAAATTCATGCTCCCACTATCATTTCAGTCTCCTCATTGAGAAATTACCGTAACATGGCAAGGAGAAATTGTAGCTGACAATCTCCAGTCAATATTCTCCCCAATGGGCAAGTGCACGAAACTAGCAGCTAATGCATTCACCTTCTGCTCACTACAGACACTCTGAAAATCAAGTTACCTAGTGTGAGCTAGCAAACAATAAAATATTAAAAATAATTATTAACCATAAATCACATAGCAAACTAGTACACAAAACATTTGGGCCAAAAAAAGAACAAAACAAAAATAACTAACGCACAAGATAAAAGATAACTGAAACCCATAGTAAAAATGCTTGGTCTAGAACTAAAGGGGATAGAACTATTTTGTGTGTTTGTTATACCAATAAAATGAAAGAGCAAGAGAGATTTTTTTATTTTTAAACAAACTTGAATAATTCACGTCCATGCAATAGTTTTGTATGATTTTGTACTATCAGCAACTTAAAATACATGCTAGTAAGTTTGTTTTCATGGCATCAGATAGAAGTAAACCTGAGCAAGGGAACCTTCAGGAGCAGATAAACCATAAAATTTTAGTAGAAGATCACAGTAGATACTGCGATGCTTAAACTTGGTCGACAAATGAAGTTGCTCAAATCGACCGCAGATGATTTCCATCTGATTCACACTAATAATCCTGGCTGCAGCCTGACCAATGGATATGGTTACCAAAAGCTTTACCATATTCTGCATGTCTTTTGAAGTAAGAGCCAAGTCCTCATCAGGCTGGTGACTTAGTAACTTATTGACTGCCTCCCATTCCTCTTTTGTCAATCCTTGCTCTGACAACTTCAGTTCTTCAGAGGCATCATCAGACACGGCTTCTTCTGTGTCATCACGCCTATATCAAGTGTGAAAACTTCAGCGAGGTCCCAAGGCATTTTTTTCGCAGCAAAACAAGAAATCCAAATTTATATTAAGGGGACAAACTTCAGTGAGGCCCCAAGGCAATTATTTCCCAGAAAAAGAAATCCAAATGTAGAATTACAATATATCAAGGGGGAAAAACATCAGTGAGACCCCAAAGCATTTTTTCCAAGAAAAAGAAGAAATCGTTAGAGACATAGGTGTTGCCCATACCATCTGAATGAAAACCAACTTCTTTTATTGACCATTCTTTGTTGAGCCGCTACCTTTGATTTCACAGATTCAACTTTGGCATGAGCTAGTAGCCTAAAGAAACATAACACGTAAAGTTGGCACAGAGATTATCACTTTTCTGTCATAAATAAACATTTATTAATGGAAGAAGATAAAAATGGAGTACTAAAAGGATAAGAATATTCTGCTACTTGATCATGATAAAAGCAAAAGATCATAAATTAATGCTACTTGATCATGATAAAAACAAGACCAAATATTAACTTTGGAAGACATTACAACAAGAACAAGAAAAAGCCTTATCCCACTAAAGGGGATCGGCGACTCTGGAAAACATTAATCAACGTAAAATCAGATTCCAAGTTCTCCGGAGATCTGCTAACAGCCTTCCAGAAATAACTATAAGCTAATCACTATAGTATCTTACAGCTTTAACTGGATCGGGTTGCCACTCTTCGTGGGAAACACTTATTGATGCATACTGATTTAAGACTTGTACAGTTTTCAGTTCTCTTCTTCCCCCTTTGGAGAATATCATGCCTTCTAACCCTAAAACTCTCCTCCCAAATGAAATTTCATCTAATTCCAAAACAATCTTGTTTTCATCTTAAAATTCTCTTCAACATCTAAATATCTATACATAATATAAAAGCTCTACAAGATGCACTCTTCATGAGCCATTAAGAGTGCAGCTATCAACCCCTTACAAATCACAAGGAGGGTACTAAACGCAAAAAAAGGGAGCGGCAAGCCTATCTGCTTCTCTGGCTAGCCAATTGGCACGCTTACTTGGAATTTGCTTCCCAATAAATTCCCCATTATATCCATGACACATAGACAAGTAGGCAAAAACATCAACCACCGCAGTTTAAAAATCATAAAATATACATCCTCAAACGTTGAACAGAAATGAAATTCAGAACATCATCAAAGTGCAGAACTAAAATTTAGATGCACACGTAAGTTAATCAATCAAATATGAAACTCTTCTCAGCTTTGCCTTATCAATATGACCAATCCAATTAAACTTGCAAGAAAAGATCTCTAAACATGTATCAAAGTACTATATATAAAGCAAAATGAACTAATATTTCAATGATGGAAAAAAGAGTCATACGAAAGTATGGAATCAGAAAGTATATGTTACTCAGAACTATCATCACTGGTTTCTATCATTAAGTCCCAATAAACAGGAAGCTATATACACACCTCCACAAAAGGATTACTTTTGGATCGAGATCTTTTTCTATTTCTTTAATTTCAGTATGATTAACATGTGACAAATGTTGAAGAGAAGCCATATACAATTGAATGTACTGCCGCCGCTGCTGACAAAGATGCCGAATTTGATCCCATGACAAGCGATAACTGATTTAGTACAGCACATACAAAGTCAGCATCCACAGCAGGAATTGAGTAGAGAGTACAGTTATTTTTTTGTAACACTTTCATACATTACAATGAAAACTGCCTTTAAAAATCTATTAAAAAAATAGATAGATGATACTATCAATACTACCACATCCTCTTCTGCTGTAGTCCAGCTTGAACAGCATACTTCCACCATAAGTTGGGGGCCTTTGAAACTGGAATTGAAGGCCTTAAATGAGAAACTTCCAAATATGTCTTGTATCTCGAAACAGCTTCCAAAAGTTTAATCCAATCATGATATTGAGCCTGTAAATTCAGAAGGAAAAAGCAAACAGAGTACTTTCAGGAAGGGGATAAGATCACCAAAATCTTTCTAGCAGAATTCAAAATGAACAATCTGGTGATAACACTGGAAGCATCACATCAGGAGGGAACACTGAAACGTTCTTTTCTCTTATAATAATAGCAGCCCGGGATGATTTCATAAACTTTTTGTCAAGTCAATAATAAAAATATATTTTAATGGATGAAAAGAGAATAAAGTTTATTAGATGGAAAACAATACAAAGGAGAAGGAAAATAGATAATCTCCTTAAACAACAACAACAACAACAACAAAGCCTTTTCCCATTAAATGGGGTCGGCTAGATAATCTCCTTAAACAGAACATTAAAAATAGTAGCTCTACAAACTCTCAAACAGCAAATCAAACAGAAAAATTCCTTGAAAATCACGTGACGAGTGCCACAAAGAGCCAACTCAGAATAATTTTTCAGCTAAGTAGCTGTACTTCATGAATATTCTTAGTCTACAGACTCTTTACATTTTCCCAGCTTGAAAATCATTGTTGTAGGGTTTTGGAAAGTGAACTTAACCCAGAATAAGTCATAAAGCTGCATCATAATGGAAAGGAACAAAGTAATTCAAAATATATCCAATCACTCAGAAAAGGTTACTATTATGATGGGATGATAAAACAACATCCTAAAAGGAAAAACGAGGGGATGAGAAAGAAAACAACATAAAGTAAATAAGAATAAGATTTAGAATTTAGCATCTTAAAACAGATTTGCAGGAATTCCTATTTTAAGTGAAAGACCTCCCTCTAATGACGTATACTAAAGTAGAAGATGCTTTTCACTCTAATATTTGCATAGGACAGAGAAATATCTAGCTTCATCTAGGGAGATTTAACTTCTAAGGAACAAAATAGATCAGCGCTAGAATCAAGGAAGTGATTGAGTCAATTGATGGAATAATCTGAAGCACTATTGTATTATTGTTTTAAGAATCCTGTACAAGCAGAAGCGTAGGAAACAACAAAAGTTTCCATCAACATACAATCAGGTCCCATCAAAAAGGTAGAAAAAATACAGGAAAAATACAAATTAACTAATTCTGGAAAAACTCCTAAGATAAAGAGCAGAAAAAATAAAAGAACTAAGGCGCGCGCGCTAGTAGCAAAACAATAAGGAAAACAATAGCTAACTAAATCTGGAAGATGCACCAATTTCAACAAAAAATGAGCCATGCTATCTTCTTTTCTCTTTTGTCATTATTAATACTAATTCCAAGGATCAATTATCTTCTTTCTTCCAACTTCATTAGACATTGAAATACCATGCAAACAAAATGTGGAAAACAAAAAATACCTCTGTAACAGTAAGAGAAACATCACTGAGGTCAAGGGAGACTTTCTCAAATGGAATTTCTGGATTGTTTCTTTCTTGATTTCCAAGACGATGATACTGTAGATTTGCATTGATAGGGGACACCAAGTATGTACGGTTCATAGCCCACTTAGAAACCAATCTATTGTGAACAGAAGTTTCATTTATGCCGTCTTCAAATATCTAGTAAACAATAAATATGAAAAAAAAATATGAAAAGGGGAACCAGAATCCCATATCAACAACATAGAAATAAAAGGAAAGATGTTCAGATTTAAGAAAGAAAAGTTTGAAACAAATACAATGAAAACACTAATATTAGCAGAAAAGAATAAACCTCAATCCATTCATGTGGACTCATATCCTCCCATCTCGTATCGATTTCCCAGGGAAGAGAGTCAGAATCATGATAAAGAGCTAGCCTCTCAAGTTGCAAAGACTGTAAAAATTGGGGGGGGGGGGAGTCAGTCTGAAATAATTATTGCAACCCGCATATTCAGGACAAGGTTATTGCTTCCAAACAAAGAAAATAGATAACTACATTCTAGAATTATCCAATAAACCCTTTCATCAATATTTATCATGGTTAACTTCAAATGTTTTTAGCTTTAATCAAAATATATACTGAAATCACAATAAATATATAAAAGATTTTGATCAATATAAATATATGCTATATGAAATTTAAAAATAGAGTGCTTGCATATGATGACAAGTGGACTACAATGAGAGAGGAGAGAGAAAGAGAAGACCCTGGTCATATAGGATAGATGATGCATTTTGTCATTACTGATTTTGTGCATATTTCTAGTCTTAAAAAAAAAAGATTCTGCTTCTACTTCAGGTTAAAAGCAAAAGTTCCATTTTTCAGCTTCCTTCCCATAGCAGAAAATTAAACTCTTCTACCATTTACTAGCTGCTTTAGAAATGGGCCAAAAACAACAAGTACTTTTCAAAAAATACAAAGTGTGTTTCTTACAACAGCAGCTCCAAACAGACCCAGAGTGAGAGCAATTCAAGAAAAATTCAACCTTTCAATAAACCAAACATTTGGAAATTTACTGAATCACAAGAGTCCTAGAAAATAAAGCTTCTTGGGTTGCCTCCAAAAGAAATCCCCGAAAAAAGGAGAGGCCGCAGCCGCCATTGAAAAAAGCATATCTTTGCAGAGAAGCACTCACCTTCCGCAATTTATCCAAAGCACCACTCGTATCAAAGGTTTCATTTCCATGTTCATCCATCGTAACAGCAGCAAGCTTAGCCAAAGTAACACCAGAAGAAAATGGATTGCCTGGATTACTGCAAACAATACTTGGTCACATAAAAAGAAAGCATGCAAGCTAAACGATAAGCACTCTCATCTAAAATCAGAATAAAAAAATTGAAGCCCATAACAACAGTTATTCACTCAACAAAAGAATTCAAATGTAAATATATACTAACCTGACTGTGTCTTCATATCTGATATGAACATTGCTAATAGATATCTTAAGATTTCCAATGATAGTAGCAATTATAGAACTCAGCCATGAATTTCCAGAGGGTGACTGTAATAAAATTAGCTGCCAGTTACATTTTTCAATTTCACAAGAACAAATACAACGTAACACTGATCAGATAATCACAATATCATTTCCAGGAAAGATTATATCAATGATACAAGAGTCAGATCATTAAAATATGCAGAATAAATTAAATCAAGTGTGTCGAGAGATCATCAATCCAGAAAGCAAGATACTGAAATTCATAAGGTAAAATTTGCATAATATCAATTTAAGAATACTTCATGGTCTAAACAAGATATAAGAGCACAAACGTTATCATTCATGATTCAATCACCTCTCTTCCCATTCATCATATTTCTCTATCTTAATTGATATACCCATCCACAGAGCCAGAAAATGAGTGAGAAAAGAAAAAGGTACAGGTAGAAGACAAAGCAAAGTAAGCTTCCTTCTCAATCTGATTCTAGTCAGTAGTGTTACGTATATCTAACACCGACTCTATGAGAGTGTACATATGAACTACTGGGCTACTGGGCACAGGGCCACGCCCAAGACATAACTTAAAAGATGAATACTCCCTCCGGTCCTTATAATAAGGTGTTTACAACGTCTTCATGTATCTTAAGACAAAGGTTCTTACATGGTTAAAGTTGTCATGATACATCTAAAGATTCCAATTTCACACTTATTAATTAAAGGGATGTAAAACCTCCGCTCACAATTTACAAAATCACTATTAAAACTATAGGGATTCAAATGAAAAATCATTAGATACTTTTACATAACACCTTATAATTTGTACCAAGAAATTCTTATAAAAGACGCACTATATAAAGGGCCAAGAGGAGTGATTCTGAGTGAAAATTACAGGGAAGGATAGTAAGATATCCAATCAAAACAAGCAAAGCATGGGACAAAAAATAATAAAGCACCAAAAAAAGTACGATAAAAAGGAAATAAAATAATCAAACCAAGTATGATAGAACATGCATAGATTACTATAACATAGTTGTTAAAAAGAAAGAAAAAGAAAAAAAGGAGATAAAATGCCACCCAATGAACTGCAAAAGTAATAGCCAGGTTATATTGGAGTCATACACTTCCCAGCTTTGACTTGGATATTGCATCAAGTGTAGCTGATTCTACTTCCTGCAAAAGGAAATTTAGATTAGAACTCAAAAAGTAATAGAATAAAAAATTCAGGTTATGAAAGTAAACTGATTTTTCTAAAAGACCCCTTCCAAGTATCCAAATAAGAAAAGAAGGAAAAATTAATATTCTAAATTTCCAGGCATAGTTCTCAAGAAGAAAAGTTTTCCAGTTAAAAAACGAAGTAAAAGGTTCAAAATATACCATGCAGGAATAAACACCAAATTAATCTAGGGAACAAATCAAGTATCTATAGAGGAAGAAACATGAATGGGCTCCAGAAGTAAACAAGCCTCAAGTTCATGAGCTTTTCTATCATCAAGATTTCTGGCAAAATGAAGAGATAGCAAGCAAATCATCACCCTAAAATGACCAAAAGTTCAGGACAGGAGAGTTACAATACATAGAAGGTCGGTACAAATTCAGAAAAGCTTGACAAAAAGGAGCATTACCTCCCAAAATCCTCTGGAAACATGATACAAAGACAATCAACTTCTCTAACACACAAGATCTAAAATATATGTAATCTGAGAGATGGATTTCATAGGGTAGTACAAGAAAAATGAGGCCCTGAAGCACTATTAAAAACTTTAACACTAATTTCCTATTAAAAAAACACTGAAAACACAGCAAAACTGCACAACGCCACAAACTCTTCCATCTTCATTTCCTCCCTTACAATTATAACAACTCAATAAAAATCGATCCAAATTTGGTGGGCAAACCCAAATCTGACCAAAGATTTCAAACGTCTTATTTCAAAGCAAGGTAGCAACACTACAGGGCAAGAACAAATGTATAGTCGTTTTAGAACAAGTTCCACACTTAACACATGAGTTAGGGGATAAAAGTTGCGTACAGTCTGACCTCAATCTGTTGGATCTTGGCTTCAAAAAGTTTTTGTCTGTCCTCCTCCTGTAACAAAATAAGCTCAACTCAAAAAATTGCATGGATATATGTTAATCAAATGGAATATAGAATACTGGTGTACCTTCATTGTCCGACCATCTTGAGCAGGATAAGCAAGAACAAAGATCCGATCAATAAGAACAATGACAGGTTCTTTGCCCAAACTTTTCCAAGGAACCTAGATTACATAGAACAAAGAAGAATGACGCAAAATTCACATACTCCATCATAGTTGTAAATATCCAGGGAAGAAAAAAAAGGCTAAAGAGAATATATATATCCAGGGAAGATTGCATACTGAAAAGCATTCAGAATAATGCTATAAAAGCCTTACACCAAAGCTAAATAACCATGTGCGTACTACGTACACATCCCAGTAGTACTTTGACCTTCTTATAAGTATATAGATATATTAACATGACTGTATGTGACTATATATTTATATACTGTCTCCAACAAAATGTACAAAGATGTGTAGCTTATAAATGTGTATATGCATCACAAAAAAACACAGGGTAATGGCAAATGCTACCTTCAGTGTGATTGTACCAACAAAGCCAGCTTTGACAGTAACAGGAAGTTTTAGCGCATTTAGTGCCTCTGCCTTCAGCTTCAAATCCTTAAGAATTACATCGCCTGCAGAGATCACATGCTTGGTAGTAAAATAGAGAAATATATATTGAACTTGTGGAACACAATTGAATGCTGTTTAGCATAGGTAGGCACTATCACAATGCCCAAGAGAATGCTAACATCATTAATTTATGGATATCAGCATCATCCACAATTTATCATGAACCAAAACAAAACCTTTCTATTTAAAATAAAAAATAAATGCACAGACATTTATGCCATTCTGTATAGATAGCATAAGAAATACAAGGCTACTTTAGGCCATTAACGTGACAGAGGGATTGGAAAGCTCTTTTGGGCTAATGAATTTGCAATTTTTCCTTTGTCCAGAGAGGACTACCTCTGCATTTTCTATTGCTCTTCTCTGCTCTTTAATATACTATCCATTTCTATAAAATAAAATTAGGAAAGTATTAAAAAAGTAAATAAAGTTTAATCTTTTGTTAGGAAAGATGAATTTTATAAAATAGAAATTGAGTTATATGACAGGAGGATAGGCAGCCTCCTAAAATATAGAAAAGAATGCATCAACTCAAAAGTGCAAACCAGTGCCACTCCGATGAGAAAAGCACAATTGTAAAGCACCTTACTCTCATTTCTGCTATAAAAAAACTGTCATCAGATTTTTGTTGGGAAATTTTGCTGTTCTCCAGACTGCACAGGCAATTTATTCTCTATTTTCCAAGCTACCTCATAACGTAAGGAGCTGACAGCTTTTAGAACTCTGAAAAAAGTTCTTGTTTTTGCCAAACTATCAGTTTAACCTACAGCTAAGGAATTTAATAGATCTAGAATATCTGTTAGCAGATACCAATTGCTGAAAACCTAGAACCTCCCCTCACCCCCCAAACAAAAAAAAAAACTAAAGAAAGAACTAAAAGAACTAGGTAAACATCATTGACATGGAAGAAAAACATTTTTTTCAATAATTTATGCTTCTATTCAGTAGACAGAATAAAGCTTTTGACAAAAAGCTGGGAATTATCATCTGACAAACCTTTCCAGACACTTATTCTTAAGGCCTCCGCTGACAGCCCATGTACATATTCGCCCAAATATCTTTTTAGCAAATGCAGTACCTGTGGAGAAAGTGCAGTCACTAAATCATGTGTTCAGTGACCCTTTAGCCAAGGGAATCGGTCACTAAATATCATCGATATAATCATATAGCAGTGAAATATTAAATTTAAAAAAAAATAACGATACGTTAATATTTAAAAATGCCGCTACAACTATGTAGCAACAATCGACTTATAGAAACTGAGGAGGGAAAGAAAATCCTGCAAATAATGAGGCAATGAGGCCCTGTCCACCCTAGCTGTACCCGGTTATCAGAACAATTGGCAAAAATAATCCAGAAGTTAATATCAAAAGAACAACACCGAAGGCAACAACGACAATTTGTGCAAACCAGCGGCATGAAAAACAATAAATTCAACAGAGACAATATTGCATAAAGACGAGTTATCCAAAAATATAAATTAAACATAATTCTTACGTGAGCTTCGAACATGGTGAAGAACGGGACCGAATATGTATCTGGAACGATCTCAATAAGATTATCGTCAGATCAATCCGTAAGTTAACGATGATCGAAGTAGAAAATTTGTCATCGAGGTAGGAGACAGTAAAAGAGGGTACCGAGGTTGAAGTTTCAATGGAGAATTAGGGTTTGAACGCAGCTCGATCGCTAGAGAGTGATGACCCTGAGAACCGAACGATTAGAAATGGGGGGAAATGTCATGAAAGTCATGTCAGGACGTGCTTAGTGCTTCTGAAGCTTTATAGGTCCCGGTCAGTCGCAAGTTTATACGTGGGACGAACACGAAGCCATCTTTTGAATACCTGGAACAGACAAAATGGGCCCTTGTGGTGGTCTTCGCACTAGATACTTCTCTCTTTATTTTTATTTAGAAATTTAATAAAAAAAATTTAATAGCACTGAGATTAAAGTAAACATATAACTATTTAGAATTTATTGAATCCTTAAAAATACTATTTTATTATGATTCTAATCGCGACACTTGAGGAGATATCTTAATTCTTAAGTGCCTAAATCTACGCTTAAGGATAATCGACAACTCGTCCTACTTAATATTAGTATTGCTTAGGAAGAAAAGAGATTTCGCTTTACCTTTAGATTCGTATATGAGTCTAACTTTTTTTCTAAAAATTTTTGTATAAAAAAAATAAATTTAATTATAATTATAAATTTTAAATTACTCTTTTCCACCTCATGAAATTACTCCAGTTCTCCCCCCTTTTTATCTGATTTCCTTGGCGAAATCATATAGAGGGTTTATTTTATTCAAACAATGTAATGGATCTTTTAGGTTTTTTAATCAACGACTATAGAATGGATTTTGATTGTAAAATAGTAAGTAGTCATAAAATCAATGAGGTATATATACTAATTAGGTGTTTGGTAGTTATTAAGCTCTCGTTCTATATCATGTGCAAAAAAATGTCGATGTCCTCTGAGAAAAACTAAAAAAGGTATTGCTGGTTATTGTTTCGCCAGCAAAAAAAAAACTCATTAGTCAGATTTTATTTATTTGGGTGAATTTTTAAGAATGAATTATAAGGAGGGCAAAACTAGTGCAAACATACATGCATTTCGTTGAAGGGTTCAAATATAACAACTTGATGGTCAATACGCTACAATTCCGTATTGCCACTACAAATCGGAGAAATGCATGCCATAGATTGGCAAAAAAAAAAATTGAACTTATGGGAGTTATTAAAATATCTATAATTATCTACCATAACAAACTGGCCCCCATATTCATTTTTTTTTTTTGTATTTACTTTGAAGCATGTTATTATTTCTTTTGGGTGAAGAGGTGTCCATTCGGTTGATAGTTGGTAGTTTTTGTTGTTGTTTTATGGGCCATACTGATCTCATAGTGGCTAACAACAATTAATCGTTAAGATGCAATCAAGTGCTCAGCATATCTATAGTTATTTCATTTAGTTCTTTAATTAAGTGGTATGGATTTAAATCTTACCCTTATGTATAAAAAATGTTACATGATTAGTCATTTATTTTTAAGTAGAGACCTTATTATGAGGAATTAATTATTGTTATTTGCGATAGATACTCCGTTTTTACAAGAAAAATATATGAATTATGGTAAATTTATTATATGCGCACATTTCAGTATATCCCATTTTGAATTCGCATGTATATTATATATCGTGCGTGTTGGCCAAAAAATAAATCACGTTCGGCCGCACAAGTTCAAAATTTGTGTGATGTCCAATCTACCTGGAGGTATGATCGGGGCCTCTTTGGGGCCGGCCATAAGCATTATCGATGTGGACGATTCATTACTTTCTTTAACGATAAAATCAACAAAATAGGCTCCACGGAAGATGGACTACTTTGTTTTAGACGAAAATAAGATGGTGTTTTGTGGAGAATTATATTGAACTCGTGTTCTAAATTGATTATAAAATACTCTTATCCTTAATATAAAATTTAATTAATTTAATTAGATTAAAAAATTAGTTAAATTAATTAATATAATATTTAAAAAAAATACTTTAATCATCTTTTATAACTCTCTCTCTCTCCCTTTTACTTAATTATTATAAATAAAGTATTAATAAGGATAATTAAAAAAATTGATAAATATAAAAAATAAAATATTATATTTAAGATTAAAATTAATTCTCTAATTAGGTCTTATATTAAGGATAATTGGAGTATTATGGACTCTGCTTATTGTTCCCATAAGACTACCAGGAAATTCGAAGTTATTATGCAGGGAAGATGGGTTTTCCATCAAATTGATATCCATACAATAGAAAACGGAGGGTGAGCTAATTTAATTTTCTTTCTATAAGTAGATTCGTCAGCCCCTTTTTCTTCATCATACACGTTAGTAAATTAACCAATGCGTCAGTTCAACTTGGTTTATGTTGGATTAAAATCCAATTTGATTCCGAAAATTTTTTGGTAAAAGTTGCGTATATTTAAAAGTTTTTCTCGAGTTAATATTATTTTTTTATAATATTAACCGGATCATATTATCAGATATCGTAGTTTTAGAGTTTGTGATTGTCATTCTCAGCATAGGTATCTCATATAGAAATCGAAATTGAGAGATAGAGGAATCTAACGAGACTTTATACTATTAGACTAATTTTTTTATACCATTAGACTAACTTTATGTTGATGAAATAATATCGCTTTGAAAGTATTAAAAAATAAATAATATTACTCTCTGCCATTAAAATTAATTTTTTTAATATTTATGGCAACTTTACTCCTTTTTAAATACATTCAAAGCAATATTAATCTACTAATAAATATTGGTATAAATAGTAGATAGTTAGATGCTTTAAATATAATATCTTGAATTTAAACTAAATTTTGTATATAGAAAAAAAAAATTGTTAAAAAAAGCAAAATATATTTTAGTGATCTTCATAACTAGGGATCTCAACCCTCAAGTGTTTGCTCAGAGACATTGATGCTACATATATGTAAGTGTTATGTTAGGAATAGAAAATCTTGTCGATGCTGCAAAAATTGCTGCTTTGGCTGCGATCTCTAGGCATATCAGAGGCCTAAATGCGGGAGAATGATGAGCAAGTTGTTCTGCATACACCTGAGGTTAGCTTCAATTTTAAGATGAGCATGTACTTGTAGGATAAATTGTACTCATATAGGAACATTGGACAACCCTGTCTTATTAGTTGTTTTGATTAGAATTATAGTTTAAAATTTCCAGTTTCCAGGGAAGTTTTACCATATTGAAAGAGAATTATGATCTTGCAGCAAATGCAAAACTCCAAAGTATGGTAGTTGGGTTCCATTGCTGTTTATCCAAGAAATCAGGGAATTCATTTGGTTGTTTTTGCAGCTTTCTCATGTGGAAGATAGTGATATATTACAACTAACACCATCAAAAACAAAAACGAATTAAAAGTTGTATGTTTCCATGCATGAGGCATAAGTGCTTGGGACATGAGCTGTTGTTGAAACTTGAAATGACAACTCTCCTTCTGCGAAATGCTAAAATCTAATGGGACAAAATTCTCAATGAAAGTTCTCTGCACAATTTTAGCCAATGTTAATACAATTCTTAATGCGTCTACTAATGGATTCTTTTCTTATTGGTATTGCATAGTGGTTAATTCTTAGCGTTTTCATTTTAGCACCATCTATTTTTTTATACCATCAAATTGATACTTTTTTTTTTATCTTATTACTTAGTATCTAAACAACCGACTAATATAGTTTTAGTATTCATAACTCCCTCTCTCAACACAAATCTCTCCTATAAGACTTAAATTTGAGAACCAAAAGAATCTAATAAGACTTTACTCTGCTAAACTAACTCTATGTTAGTAGTATAATGTATTTTAAACCTGTCAACTTTATGTATCCATTTATAAAGTTGCAATGTTTCTGATGGGCACCTCCTCTGTCTAAAGTACTCTGTATCGTAATCCATACCATTCAATATCCTACCGAGTAATTTAGAATTATACTTCTAGGTTTAACTAGTTTTAAGTACTGTATCTTAATATTGAGTATATAATAATGTTTTGGAGGATAAATCAGAGCAAGACTAATGAGTATATTGAGTATAGAAATGGGAAACTGATGATATGCATGAAGAAGAAAAGTTATAATCTTCTAACCAATGTTTACTAATAAACGGTAGAAAAACAGAGAGTGGTTATGGGGATGGACAGGGAGCTTCTCTTTCAAACAGTCACAAAACACTCTTTGCTTGGATTTGACTTGTAATAATCATGGTATTGCGTGCTTTCTTTTTGTCTCTTGATCTTCAAGGGATGAAGGAAATAAGATTGCAGATTTCCCTAAGACAAAAATTAAGCTCGGGTAGCACACATTTGCTAGCAATTCCTTTAGAATTTTATATTTGTGGATTGATGGATGATTGATGCTTATGTTTAATGGTCAGGTTATTGGCATTTGTTGTTTGTATTAGGAGTTAATATAATTCTGTTCGGATCTCGTTAAAAAACACGCTTTTGAGACCCTAATCAGTATATATCTAGATTAGACTATGCTCAATGTGGCTTCACATGTCGGGCGATCTGTTACCCAAACAAAATACTGCACCATATTCTCCATTTCTTTGATATATTGTGAAAGAATCGCTATTACATAAAATAGAGTTTTTAATGTTGATTATTTTAGCTTGCCTGCTACGCTGTAAAAAGGGATGTAAAAGGGCCGATGTCATCAGCCTTTTTTTGTGCACTGGTGAATGGGATAAGAACTAAAAAGCCTGACGGAGACTTGGAACCTCGAGCAACATTTCCTCAAACAGTTGGTGTCATGTATTTTATGTACCATAATTAAACGACTCCAATATTTACGGGGACTCCAATAATTAAACCATTAAAATAATGAATGGGTTCATTATTTCACAAAATATAGGTATGGGCCTTCTCATATGAACACCTAGCCTTTAGAATTCAGTGCCCTATAACAAAGCCAAATATAAAGAAGTTCTAGCTAATTCTTTGGGCCATCCGTTTATGTACAATTTGAATATTTTAATGAGCTTTGTTTTTAATCCCATTCCATATAAATCACCCGTGACCACACACACAAAAAGACACTATCTCGTGAATTCCCAGCCCATATACGTGTCCCTCCTCCATCCCCTCCTTCGCCTGAACACAGACTTAAGTGCGTAAGCTCTCTTGGATTTTCAGCCTAATAGTGCTTCATGTGATTATTTATTGGTAATGTTTCTCTCGGGATTCAACGAACTTAACAGAAATATACATTCACATGTACCATTCTGATAATATGATTTAACATTTGAGAAAAAAAAGGGGTGGCCCGTCATTAATTGATCCATTTTTTTACCTGAAGTCGCAAGTCTAGACGAGGAGGCCGAGAACCTCACATGAATTCCCTATGTTAAATCAGCGGTTGTTGAATGGGACCCACACATGAAGAAAAGAGCCACTATGGTGGCGCGTGAGTGAAGTCAATCCGACGTGTCGTTTGTAGGAGCCACAAACACAAGCACAGCTCTGATCATGAGATCACGAAAAGTGAAAAAGCCCCTCCAGAGATGTCGCCCGGGAAAGAGTTCGTCCCCACGTGACAGGTAAAGACAAAACGCTCGTACCCCTCCCGTCGTCTACAGCTTCCATTTTCCTCGTCTATAAAACGCTCCTCTCCTTCCCCCAACCCACAACGTCGTCCAATGTTCATTAATTCATCAAAAAGCTGCTACATATATATAACATCAGGTGAGTGAATTTCTCTGGCTAATTAGTCTCATTGTTCTGAATTGTACCAGTTTGTAAAAATAATAATACTGTGATTTTGTTTTTGTGTTGTTGAAATACTGGAGACCCGTGAATAAACAATTCTGTGGTAGGGCCCCTACTTTTATGGTCATTAGAAAGCTACCAAACAAGAGAAAGTCACGGGATCGATTCTTCTCTCTCACACACACACACCCCCATCTCCTACAATCACGAGCCCCACTTCTCCCAAACTATTCATATTTGCTACGCTCACGTGCTTCATTTATATAATCTTAATTACCATACACGTACCTACGTATTCATTCATTAATCCAATCTCTCTTGTGTCACTTAATATAATTTTTTAAATTTAAATTATATTATATATATATAAAATTTAATTATAAAAAATAAAATCTATTTCGAAGATCTCTATATTTTAAAAAAAAATTAGTCTCTCACTATTTTTCCGTGTCTTGTGCAGGACAAATCAGAATTAACATGCTATCAAGGGATATATAATTATAATGCTTTACGGGAATGAGATTATAATATATGGATCACGATCTCAATTACAAACCTACGTGTCAATTAGGAGCAATGAACACTTATAAATAATTTACCAAGCTCGTCATGAATGGTTTTGGTGCGGAGTGATCATTGAATATGGTTTTGTTAGTAGACATGTGTTTTCTTTAACATGGCTTCTATATTTCTCTCCTCTTTCCCTCTCAGAAAACTAAATTTAGATGTCTTAGCTTCTTCTGCTGAAACTAATCTTTACCTTTTTAGAAAGAGGTCAAGAATATTTTGTCTGCTCATTATGAAAAATTCATTCACAGCATTGGGAGGAACACTGTTATATATTAATTGTATTTGTTGGTATGATTCTTCTATATGCACATATATACTTGAAGTTTCTAAAGTTTGAAAAAGAAAACTCATATTTCCACGTCATATTAATTAGTGTTCCACTATGATATATGTATAAATCTATTCCCAATGGTGTAGGATTTTTTTTAATATATATAAATTATAATTTGTTGTAAAATTTATAAAAAGATATAAAATGAACGAGCATGCATGGATTTTTTCACTCAATATTTGAACTTATTGGAAATTGAAATTCCATTAAAGAATACTGAACCCATTTAATAGATGCATGCAATCCACTCAACTCCTTCTGAACTAGAGGATATAAAAGCAGTGTTATGGAATATTAGTGTTTTGAATTAAGTTTAAAATTTAGAATGACTCAATGTTTAAAATTTTGAACTAGAGGAAATTTATGAACATTCGACATAAAATATATGCTAGCATGCACACGGGTTTTTTTTTCCCTCCAACTCAATGTTTTAACTTTTCAACTATTCTAAAGAATATTGACTCCATTCATTCGGGGGTATGCAACACACAATGAACTCTTCAATACACCTTTTGAATTAAAGGGCCATAAAGAATTAGAGATAAATCAAAACCTGGGGGCTGTGGCTGTGTGTTTGTAGAGGGTGTTGAATTAAGTTATATTTTTATAATTTATAAATGAAACGGCTTCTCACAAAACTTATACCATATAGAGAGGCACATAGAGATTTTTTTTTTTAAAGATAGATATATAGATTATTTATTATTGACATATACATAAAAAAAACAACAACTTGACGGAATATGATACGAAATGAAATCGTGTGGCAGGATTCAGCACGATATTCTAGAAAACTCGGGCCTCAGAAAACGGAAAATTGTTTTAGCTGCAATTTCTGAAAAACATAAATTCACGTAATATACTACAGTTGAAGGAATGTAGGGACATGGACCACATCATAACCATGGAGCAGTTTATTACCATTAAGAAACTGAACGGAGGAAAAAAAAACATTTTTTTCCTAAAATAAAAGAAAAATTAAAAAAAATAGCATTTTAAATTTTAAAATTCTAAATCAATTTATTTACAATATTTTTTAAATTATTTACTACTCTTGTAAAATAAACAATAATATATTTTTATAGAAAATTCTGATTTGATATTTTAAAATTTAAGTAATATTTTTTTAGGATTTTTCCCTAAAAAATTGAACAAATTGAACATAAGAAAAACCTCCAAAGGTTTCCTCCGACACTCCCACTTCCAATCAACCACGGGTTGACACGTGTCATCATGTGCGTTAGAATAAGCTCATAAGCCATCTACATGTTGTGAAACATAAATATGAACCTCTGCTTCAGGATGAAATGAAACTTGCTAGTTAGAGACCATAGTCATTATCCTCGTTCTTCTTTCTCTCTGTCTCCTCTTCATCACCATTTTTCACTCACTTTCAGGTTTTACAGAACATATCTCCTCCTCCTCATGGAACTCGTTCGTGCATTTCTTGTTTTCTGCATTACTTCGATTCTGTTCACCCACAATTGGAGAAATGCAGATGGAAGATACCACCACCATCATCCAAAGAAACAGAAAAGCCCTGTTCATAATAATCATTCACCTCCTTCCAACAAGTCTCCTAGTGATCCTTCTAAACCACCACACCCACCAGGGCTTTCCGCTTCCGGCTCTATTTTCGACGTAACATCCTTCGGGGCAGTCGGGGATGGTGCCGCCGATGACACCGCCGCCTTCGTGGCGGCGTGGAAAGCAGCTTGTACAGTAGATTCAGGGGTGGTTCTAGCTCCTGAGAACCACCGTTTCAAAATCACTTCCACTATCTTTTCAGGTCCCTGCAAGCCTGGACTCGTGTTTCAAGTAAGTTTTGCAATTTCAGCTAATTGAACTCTTAGTTTTCTCTTCAAAACATCATCACTTTCCTAGAAAATGTGACGACAAAAAAAGAATAATGTACGAAATACGTGAACAGGTGGATGGAGTTCTTATGCCTCCAGAAGGACCAGATTCATGGCCAAAAAAGGATAGTCGCAACCAATGGCTTGTGTTTTACAAGCTTGATCAAATGACTTTCAATGGGACTGGAATCATAGAAGGCAATGGACAACAATGGTGGGAGCTTCCCTGTAAACCTCACAGGGTAATCTAATCATTTTCTCATATCATTAACTAATGTTAGTGTATTTAAGGTGGACACAGTTTATTTTCTCGAAATGTGTACTCTGTAGTATGTAATTGATGTTGAAATGAGAGTGAAAATGGAACTTTCATTTCAGGGTCCCAATGGGAAAACATTGCCAGGACCATGTGAGAGCCCAGCAGTGAGTAAACTTCTCAGAGCTCAATCATTGATTATTAGCCTATGAGCCCTTTCTTTCTCTTTCAGAACCATCTTTTTCTCAGCAAAGTTTCTCACGTTTTTTTTAAACTTCTGTTTGATTCACAGATGATAAGGTTCTTCATGAGCTCCAATTTGGAGGTGACAGGTTTAAGAATTCAAAACAGTCCTCAGTTCCACATGAAGTTCGATGGCTGCCAAGGAGTTCTGATTGATAAGTTGTCTATCTCGTCGCCTAAACTCAGTCCCAACACGGATGGAATCCACATAGAGAACACCAACACTATAGGAATCTACAACTCCATGATTAGCAATGGTACACACAAAAAAACATTGTTGTGCCAATTTAGTTCCATGATTAGCAATGGTACACGCAAAAACAACAATAATGTTTCAATCACCACACATGCCAGTTCAGTTCTGTGTTTCTATTCATTTTCAGTTGTTTGGTTTTAAAAACTACAATGATTTTGGACAGGAGATGATTGCATTTCAATTGGACCTGGATGCTCCAATGTGAACATAGAGGGCGTCACTTGTGGTCCTAGCCACGGGATTAGGTACCTTCCTCTTTTTTATTCACAAGAGAATCTTGTTTGAAGCAGTTAATTTTCATAAAAAGAAAAGGAACCAAAAAGAGATGTGACTATGACCGTGAATTTCACTTTCAAGATGCTTAATATCAGGTTTAATTTTGCCATAGAGAAGTTTGTTATGTTTTTTAAAGTTTAATGTCGCCACGTAAATATTAAAAAAATAAATAAAGTTATTTTAATTATTAAAAATTTAATACTGATAATTAATATTTTTAATAGTGAGAGATAATATTATTTTTTTAATATTTTTACGATAGACATTTAATCCAAAAAAATTTATAGAGTAACATTGTGAGGTAATAATTTTCGAGACAAAGTTGACCTTAACCCCTTTTCTTTTCTCTACTTGTGACCTATCACTTCAACAATTGGAATGGAGCAATCAGAAAGAACCAGACCAGACAAAATCAAAACTAAAATGATATATCACATGATCCACTTGTTTCCCTCAATCGTTTTGTGTTCTATTATATTCATGAAACAACCATACCCACCAACCTGAGAGGGAAAAATGTATGAAGAATGTGATCATGAACACACTTAAGAGGTTATAGAACCAGTGTCTCAGGTACATAACCATGTTTTAATCTGTGCAGTATCGGAAGCCTGGGAGTGCACAATTCGCAGGCGTGTGTGACAAACCTAACAGTAAGAAACTCGATCATAAGGGAATCAGACAATGGGCTTCGAATCAAGACGTGGCAAGGAGGGATGGGTTCAGTGACGGGGCTAAGGTTCGAGAACATTCAAATGGACAACGTTCTAAACTGCATAATCATAGACCAATACTACTGTTCGTCCAAGGAATGCCGGAACCAGACGTCGGCGGTGCACGTAAACGACGTGTCGTACAGGAGCATAAAGGGCACATACGACGTTCGCACACCTCCGATTCACTTCGCTTGCAGCGACACCATCGCTTGCACCAACCTGACGCTATCGGAGGTTCAGCTTTTGCCGTACGAAGGACAGCTTCTGGAAGATCCTTATTGCTGGAACGCGTATGGGAATCAAGAGACCATGACCATACCTCCACTTAATTGCTTGAGACAAGGCGAGCCTGCCACTGTGGGAGAGCTCTCTGCATATGAATGCGGCAGATAAAAAAAGGATTAATTAATTAAATAGAGAAATTAATTGATGATGGTTGTGGTGTTTACTGTAATTTGTCTCTCTAGGATTCATCCCTCTTTGGGCCTTTTGATCCCTTATTGTGTGATGAGAATGGTGGGATTGGGTCCAACTTTCTGGACCAACACATTGTAATAGATTGGGTGGACATGTATATTATACAATGTATAATTTCAAAAAATTTTGTAATAAAAAAAAATATTGCCTTTGAATTAGTGAGGATTTGGATTTGGATTACAGAGTATATTACAATAAAATTTTATTTGTAGTGGTAAATTATTATGATTTTAAATAATCGTGATTTTTAAAAGATGAAATATCAACATAACTTACTTGAGAGACTTTCCATATCTAAAGGTGGGATTTCAACCCCACTGCTTGAATAAAAAACCAAGTGAGGTAATCTGGTTAAAATGAACACACTCTTACGGTTCTTTTAGTATAGGTAATTTGAGGGGAGGAATTTTGCTCTCCTCCCTTATTTAGGGCCTATTTGGATAGGATTATAAAAAAGGACTTATAAAAAAAGCCTTATAGACAGCTTATAGAAAAGAGCTTTTAGATAAGAATTTATGGAAAAAAAGTGGTTTTGAATAAATAAGTGTTTAGATAGTTATTTTTAGAATGACTTTTTGTATTGGAAAATTACCAAAAAATGTATGATTTGATTTAAAGTAAGAGAGAGAAGAGAGGTAGAGAAAAAAGAAGAGAGAGGAGAGAGGGTAGAGAGGAGAAAAGAGAGAGGGTGTAAAAAAAAGTAGGAGAGACGAGAGAAGGTATAAGAAAAAGTAGGAGAGAGGAGAGAGGGTGTAAGAAAAAGTAGGGGTAAGATAGTAATTGGATAATCCATAAGCTCTTTTATTGTTAAAAAAGTTATTTTTAATAGCTTATTCAAAACCATGGTTTTAAACTATGGTTTTGTCCAAAAGCACTTATGGACAAATATAGCTGTTTGTTTTAAAATTTCCCCAAACCAAGGTTTTGCCCAAAAGGGCTTCTGAAACCATAGTTTCAGAAGCGTCCAAACACACCCTTAGCTAATTAAGACATTTAGGAGGGGAGGAAAAACTTTACTTCCCCTCCAAAATTAGGGAAATTTAGAGGAAAGTGTAATATTATTATTTTATAATATTAATATACTTATAATTTTTTTAATATCCTAATATTACTCATATATTATATTTTATTAAAATATTTTATAAAATAATATAAGAGAAATTTGTTTATATAAAAATATTTTTTTTCCTCTTTTTTTTTAAACTAAATAAATTAATATAAAAATTCCTCCCGTCTTCTCCTTTAATGTTAATCTAAATAAGATAATAATAAATTTTTTTTTTTTATTAAAATCTCTTCCCTTCCCTTCCTCGATTAAAATCCCTTAATTCCATTCAGTCAAACATCTTTCAATCGATCAAACGGGGTGGACTTTGCTTGGTTTGGACTTTCGAACCCACAGCTTTGCTGGGGATATAAATTTTTCTGACCATTCTGCCCTTACCTTCAAATTGAATCTCCATTTTGCCCTCGTTTATTCAACGACATTTATCCCTACCTCCTCTCATCCCTCTCGACGAGCTGCATCGTTCCCCGTAACAAAATCACTCTGTCGACCGTCAGTCTTCGAATAATCACATACCCACATCACTCTGCAACTCAACTGTAGACCTTCTTTATCCTCTAAGCACGACCAGCATTTGCCGGTTACAGCCAAACATCAAGACCATCTTCATCCTATCTTTTTCTGTATTGGTATAAGCATTGGCACTATTTCTTCCTGACAAATCTGCCAAGGTGTTCTTCCTGACAAATCTGCCATCCTCCTCCTTCCAATTGATTTTATGTTCTTGAACTTTTGTTCTGATTGGATTTTTCGGATTCCCAACCATATCCTTATTAGATGCGCGCTCGCTTTTTTATTCGGGTTTTGATATTGGGCACTCTGAAAATTTTAAGCGTGGAATATAATACATCTTGTTTCTAACAGAAAATTTTCATTTCTACTGAGTTAGTCAACTTTGAAGTTCAGAAGGCTATTGTGGAACATACTCGTTGATTGCTCTGACATATTCTGAGTGATGGGACATATTTGAGTAGTGAATAGTGGTGATGATGTTGCAATGAACAATAAGCTTTTGGTTCCATTGTTTGTGGTTGATCTATTGAAGAACATGACATAGTGGTGATGAAGGTTAAATATTTTTGTAGTTGAGGAAAGGTGTGACAACAGGCTTGGCCATAACTGATGAGGCTAAGGTCCAAAATCAACCTAGCCCTTCCTGCAAACTGGTCTAATTAGGATGATGGTACTTTTTTTTTTCTTTTGTTTGATTAAAGATTATGTGCTGTGATAAAATAGCTTCTCGTATTTTGCAGGTCTGTTTAATTTAGAGGAAACTGGTATAAAAATGCCTTCTCTTCAAACCGCTCTGCCTCCTGAGCTGGCCAACAATGCCATTAGGGTGTGATATTATTTTTTTTCTTTCTTCTATTTGACTGATCTTAGTGTTCTTTTCTTTGAGTTGTCTTTTGTTTAATATTGTTGCATTACTAATTTCTATCTTTTATATAGCTTTACCGTGAATGCCTGCGAAGAGCTAAATATATTGGTCATAGGGTATGTGTTTCTCTCCGTCATTTACACAAACTTATGGCATACCCCTAGTGGGTGTTTGTTGCTGCCTTCAGAAATGAATTGCAGTACTTGTGTTGACCCGCCTCATCTCTCTTTTATTCTTCTCTCCTTATATTGAATTTTTATAGTATAGCCATGTAAAGAACTTGTTGCTGCCCAATAGCTTTTACAGTTGATGACTATAATTGCGAATGCATCCCCCATAATCTACTTGTAAAACATTGTTAAAGGGCAGCCAGATTACTATTCTCAAATCTTCTGATAATACGGTCGTACTTGAGGATAGCCATGTGTCGCGTTCATATCTTGTTTATAATAAATGGAAATAAAAATGTCAAGAAGTTTGTGAATTCCTGTGTTGTATGCCATTTGACTGGCATTTCTAGAGTGGCAATGCTATGGGAAACTTTACAAAGAAAAGTGATACATTAATAATTGTTGTGTAAGGTTTTTGAAGACATATACGTGTTTTCCAACAGCTGTCGCACAAAATGTATAAATTTGACACGAGCTACATGTGTGCGACATATCATCTGAGTATGACCCATGTTTACCTCTTAAAGTTAAATTCTATCTTTTAGAAGTGCACTCTTGTTCAATTATTATTTTTTCTTTGGGTCTCGTGTTTTCATGGATCCGAAGTGAGTCGTATTATTCATGGTTTCTGAACATTGTAGTTCCCCACACGTTTTATATTCTCTAATGCTTATCCTTGTACGGTTAGAAATTATAATAACATTTGTGAAACTGATTCAAGTTTTTACCTGCTTGCTTTGCAGCAACATAACACAGAACTTCTTGTCAGTATGGTGAGGCAGCAGTTTAAGAAACACATGCATGAGACGGATCCTGAGAAAATTCAAAAACTAAAGGATGAGTAAGCTTTTGCTTTAGTTTGTTGCATATTTTCTAGTCTAGACGAGGGGGGATATATCTGGACGTAAGAACATATGCAGTAGATGCAATGCATGTCTGCATGATTGTGTATGCAAACATTATTCTTCTACATGTCTTCAATTTAGAGCGCAAAATGATGTACATTTTGATTTTTGCAGTGCTGCAAGAGGACTTATAAACCATATACTGTACGAGTCAGAGAAAATGTCTGGTAAAAAATTCAGTCAGAGCCCTAAAGTTGGTTAGTCTGCTTCGTCCAATTCAGTTTGCTCATCAATTCATGATTAGGAAAAATCATGAGTAATAACATAGTTAAGGAATCGTTCATATTCAAGACAAGCGAAGTTGCTTTAAAGTTAATTTCTTCCAAGCGATTCAGTGTCGGCATCAATCCAAAGTTTTTGATATTTGGCTAATAATGATTTAGAACGTTACCTTCCTGAGGGTTGTTTATTTGGAGAAAACTGAGTTGCAGTTTTTATATTTTCTGTTCTCAGCTGTTTCAATATTAAAATGACATGGGTAAGTTCTGTAAGCGTATGATTTTTACGGCGTCTTATGTTTCTTTACAAAAAGCATCTTTCAATTATAAAATTTGATAGAATGGATATAAATAATTTTAAGTTTAATCCTAGTGTAAACTTTCAAAAGCTTTTCCTTATATTATCAGCTTAGCTGAATGGTTACTTTATATCTTTCAAGATGTACTCAATTTCTATTTCAGCTCTGAAAAATTATTCAAGTTTAATATAATCTTCAAAACTTCTGAAACGATTTAAAATCAAATTTTTTATTGTACTGTGCTAGCTTAGGCAAATTAATGAACCGATTAACACTGAAGTAATAATAATTTGATGCAATTGAAATTTTAAGCATTTGAGCTATCCTATTGGATAAGAATATAATTTTTTCCCATATATGACGTGCATTATTTATGTTCTTATGTGCTGTACATAACCCGTACAAGTTAGCATATTCGCCAGTGTCTTTTACATCGATGTTCGGTACTCATTTGTGCACGTTCGTGCGTTGCCCCTTGGTGTGTGAGAGAACCGAAATTGAACTACTTTCAAAACGAAAAAAAAATCCGAAATTCCAGTTATTATGTCAATAGAACCAATTAATTTTTTTTTTTTTTAAAGAAGGTACACATCAGATCCCTTATAAGTCATAATCCAATTTAAAATAATTCCATAGAAAAATCCATATGCCTCTTAACAATTACCTTCTCTACTTGAATTGGCTCAAACACTATTTGGGATTGTGTTGGCTGGCCACCGGCCAGAAAATTTGAACTGGGTACCTAAGAAAACTTCCAAGAGAAAATGGAATAGTACACGTCTCCATGATGATATAGAACGTGAAAAAAGAAACATTTTACAGCATCACCTCCTTTCACACAAGCTCCTCACACGCTGCACAACACGGACAAATTGTATACCAAAAAAAAAAAAAAAAACACGGACAAATTCATGAAACAAGAAAAAAATCGAAAGCTGTGAGTCTGACCTCCCTGACTTTTGGAGCTTGAGCAAGAGGATGGGTTCTGACAAATGACTAGGTCAATACCACCAAATCTTTTGATCATACTTTCAAGCCTGTTGCTTGTGAGCCTTTGAACTTCTTCAATCTGAACCAACTCCCCCGTTTGCCCAGAAGTCTGCCACCATCTCTTCAGAACCTTCCTCTTAGCCTCCGAACTCTCAACTGACACAATATTATCTTGATCCCAAGACTGTGAAGAGCAACTTCTGCCCCCACTAAAAATTGACAATATCGTTAATCCCTCAGGGAACATGGCCTTCAACACAGAGAGATGCTACACCAACGTGTCTGCCTGAAAGCAGTATTTTAGCAGATTGAGTCTTTCTCTCAAACTAATATCAGGAATACGGGTATGATGAAATGGATAACCTAAGATGACCTCCAAATGTTCACGCTCTATAGGGCCCAGTTTATTCTTGCCGACCCACAAAAGATTTAGCGTCTGGCAGTGATGGAGGATGTCTTGCTTCTGTTCAGATGTGAGTACTCCACTAGAATTAGCCAGGGTCCTTTCTAATCTATCACCATGTTGTGCTATTCCACTGGTTTCACAACTAATGCAGCTCAACTGGTTCCTTGAATCCCAAGATGGCCACCATTTGTTCGTTAGTGGTATTGCATCTGCAATAGTCATTCGTGGCATCGGGAGGATGCGGAATCTGTTTTCAGTTGGAAGATTGTGTACATATCCTTCTCTTCTACTCACGGCCGAAAAGAACTGAGTATTCACAAATTCAGGTTAAAGAGCATAAAAGAACTGAGAAATTTTTGCCCATGAGTCACAAGATATACTTGCTATGTTTCCATAAAAGAAATATGGAGGTTTTGCTAATACTCTATCAAGACACCTGGATGGATTTGGTTTGTAAAGCTTGGGCAGTGCACCAATGTCAACATCAACTTTCTCTTCCACCCAATCAGGATCAAGAGGAGAGGTCAAGACATCAAAATGTTCCTGCTTAGGCCTTTTACCGACATTATTTTCCTCAAAGTTGGAATACTCCATGCTAGAATTAGCACCAGGAAATTCACCAGCATACTCATCCTTCACCCTTTTACCACGAGAAGTTTCCTTAACATCCCTTGAATGTGAAGGTTCATGGCTAAAATTCTCTGTTTTCACTTCTTCTGTGTCATTTAACTCTTCTTTTTTGATCCTCACACAACATGAACTAGAAGCAGCGGGATACTGAACAAACAAGAAATTCCATCATTTTGGGGACTAACTGAATAGTAAAGAAGAAATTATTACGGTACCATGATGGTCGGCATAAAACAAACCACTGCCTTTCATAAAAGTCACACTTGGCGAAAATTCAATTATATCTAGTGCAGAGTAATTAAGAAAAAGTTATGCAAATCTGATTCTACAAAATAACGTGTCAAGAGGTATGAAGAATTTAGGAAGGTTTTCGAAGCTGAAAAGGACTATCATTTTCAAGGAATTATCTAGGAAAATTTTGTAGGTTAAGTGAATACAAAGTAAAGAAAATAAATATTTTCTTCTAGTTATAATATCAGTATAGGTCAAGGCGTGAGTATTACCCCATTGTTGGATACTACAACAAGAACACTAACAAGCCTTATTCTGCTGAGGTCAGGCAATTACACTATTATTGGATATTTCAATCAAATATTTTGTTTGAAGGGAGAAATTTTTGTTTTTTCATTTGTAGGGTAAAATCTGAAGTTAACTAAGCGAAAGATGAATTAACTGCAAATAGTAAATAATTAAAGAAATATGGAAAGTAGGATATAGTACAACCTGATGCACAACATAATCGATGCCATTTTGCTCTGCTATAATACAGTTCGCAAGCTCTAACATAGGAGCCTCAGTACCTGATACAGCTAATTAGTAAATGAAAGATACAGAAATAAAAGCAAACAGTAGGCCTTCAAAATGGAAAAAAAACATAAGGGCCAGCAAATGACATTTCCAAGTTCAAATGCAAAAGAACATGGTGAAAATTATCAGGTCAATACAGAGTGCAAATAAAACGTAGAAGAGCTAAATGATCGCTCTAATTTATAGAAGACATTGCTACAGCAGATACTATCAATTCAACACCTACCCTGATGGTGTCAACCCATAATCCACACGACAATCAGTACATGCTTTCCATAGGAAAGACTATAAATATAACCCAATAACCGGAGTTTGCAGAGATAAACCATTATAATTGTTACTCGCCTAGTTTTTCAAATGTTGATGATACTTCCCTCTCACAGAACCCCATTTCAAGTAGTTGGAGTGTTTTCTCCATGGTCCCAAACAGTTTTTCATTATTAGCCTGAGATCCAACGTTTAACAATCAACACTAGAAGCATAGATAAGACATGATAACGAAAAAGACATAGAACAATTAGGTGTTGTTTGTTTTCCTGTCTAATGGACAATTAGGTTGAGATTTCACATTAAATTTAATTTAGACAAATAAAAAAAAAACGTAGAAAGATCATTCAAGTGTATCAAATATGAAGACCTCATTTCTTGTGTAAATAATGGCAACATCATCGTTTTCCTTTTCAACATTTTTGGCAATCTGAGCAGCAACTATAGCATCCACCAGCTCATGTATGGAAGCATTATCACCTAACACAATAACAAAACAATAAATCCACACTGATATGAGTAACACGTAAATGTAGATGAGAAGCTTCCTTCTTTAACATAGAAATGCTATACGAAACCAAGGTAAAGCATTCAGATCTCAGAACAATAATACTGCATTTCAAGACAGAAAAAATTTATGTTTACAGTCTGGTTAAGACAGCATAAGCAGCAAAACATTTAGATGCAGTCCAATAATCCAATAAGAAAATCTATATTGATCATACAGAAGCAGCAGCAAAGGTGACAGATCTACAAATACATACCAAGCTTCTGGATTGCAAAATCTACTTCTTTCACGGAGAAGTTCATCCTCAGTAAAGATGCTCTTTTATTGTTAACCCCAGAAAGCTCATCAAGCTCCTGCAGGAGAGATTATAATCAAGTTGAAATAGAAGAAATAGATGGCATATCAAGACGCATGATAAAAGAGAGTGAATTGTACAGCCAAGTGAATCCAAAAGAAAAATAATTTGGGTCAGACGGTGACAGGTGAAAGTTGCAAGGTGAAGTATATATTGCTGAGTCAATGGCAACTGAGAGTGTGGAATTTCATATTAATTGATGTTTTGGGATCTTTGAAATAAAGAGGTCTTTCAAAAGCTGGGCCTTTTAGAACTAAACTAAATTAATTAATGTCAAATATATTTATTGACAGGAGATTTGATCACATGTATGAAAGGTATGTTTACCAAGGTGTATTTCAACAAGAGAAAAGGAAACTTTAACAAGGCGTATCTAAGTAGGAAAACATTACGCTAATTTCATCAGGAAGGATTGTTAAAAAGGTGTAGGATAAAATTGGAATTTTCTCAGATGTCAATGAACAAAATCACACTCATTCATACACACACCCACATAAGAGGAAATTTGTTGAGATGCGCTAATTTAGAATTAATTATTAATTAATTAACATTATATTTTGTTAATTATTTAATTAATTATCTAAAAATTAAGTTTAGATATTATTTAGGATTAGATTTGAATATTAAATTATCATATCTTAGAAGAATAAATCTTAGAATTATGATAGATTCTAGATTTAGCCTATTAGTTTATATTTTTGCCTATATAAAGGTCTATTTGTATTCTCATTCATAAAAAATTATGAATAATATTTTGAGGCATTTTCCCTCTACTGTCAATCCTTCAAATCTCCACAAAATTCAACAAGTTTTTCTCCTTTGGAACAAAAATAAGTATCTTTGAAAGAGAGCTTTAGCCATGAGAAGGAACACTAGCTAACAATACAATGGTCAACAAAGTATTACAGCATGAACTAGAGAAATAATAAATAACTTTTCTTTCTTAAGATCCAAAACAGATATTGAACACAGCTACTGTGATGATGCCCTAACTAGTGTTGGTAACAAGCCAACTTACACTACATTGATAGAGTTCCATTCAAATGCTTGATAAGAGAAGCAGAAGCATCCAACAATTATTGCCACCACAGTAATGAGGAAACCAACTAAATTTAAGAGGAAAATACCTCTTTGGGATTAATACCAGAGGAAATTTCTGGAGTATCCTTATCATCAAATAAGCTATCCAGAGAATCAGAAGATTGCGGATTAGATTTTTCAAGAGCCTGTGTAATTACAAAGCAAATTGAATAGTAGTCAAACTTTTAAGCCACCCATTTACTAATAATTAATCCATCAAAATATAACTGAACCAAGTTTTTCCTTGAAGCATTTCTTCATAGAAAAAAAATTACTAGAATGTGCTATATTGAACCCATAATTATCAGCATATCTGTCAGCACTGAGCAGTAATTAACAATTCTCAGCACAATGAACCCTCAAAAAACAATACAGCTTTTATCACTATTTATACGTATAGTACTAACTATCTTCATTACCCATCACAAGGAAAACAATACATGCAAAGTGGTTTACTCACAGAATATGCAAAGAGAGGCTCCAACAACTGGTCAGCATTGCCCTCACCTGTAAATTTGAAATAAAATGTTTGTCCATGTTAGTTTCACAGATGTTTAAAATCAGAATAGGTAATTGCGTCAGCATACTAAAATGTATAAGATGTCCATGTACTTGGTGCAGAAAAGAGCGTCTTGCTCAAACATAAAGTACCATTTTCCTTAATCACTTTATCAACAAGACACGGTAGAAATCCCATTCCAATAAAGAATGCTCTTAAATTGCCTAGAGCTGAACTCAACATTGTCCTGGTATTTGCAAGACAGAGGTTAAACACAAGTAAATTGAAGGAACAATGCACGGCATTCAGTACATTGACATCATAAAAAGGTTCGGAGATAAGTTCAGGGTAAAAGAAGAGGAAATGCCATACATCCCACTAATATATTAGCTTTATCATAGATAGAACAGTAATATTAATTTCTGTGGGCTACCACATGAGCCTGAATCTTAGGCCCATCTACCTTATTATCTAATATTATCTCTTTAACTATTTAATTATCTTCTGTTCATATATGTAGAGATTTGACATAATGATCTTATTTTGCTCCTTGATTATGAGGATTAAATTGCTGGCTTGTGGCCTCCATTCCCATCTGTTTCTACTTGTTGGTTCATCACGATATGGAATAAGAAAACCAATTGTCTATTTTCATCAATTTCCATAAAGATGAGAGAACGCTGCCTCCTGTACAACTCTTGAGAAGAAAATACTAAAATTATTTAAAATGCCACCTAATCTCAACAACTGATCTTATGCAAACAAATGCATCTCTAGTTGAATATTCCATTTTCGCTATCATTTTCTTTTGAGGAACACATGGACTCTTTAAATTTTCAACAATACTATCAAGCTCAACACCAGGAAGCTAAAAGCAAAGCTCAAAAAATTGAAGATCAAATAAAGACAAATGAGAGATAGGATATCACAAAATATAAAATAAAGAAAACACAAAGAATGACTGGGTATGCTTGTCACATTACGTGTCTGTGTTGACAAATCTGCAACATACCCCAACATCCCTTGGGCAGGTAGTATCAGGTGGCAATTCATAATCCAAGACTTCGGTTTTTGGAATCACCATCCGGTTGCCTTCCATGTCTGAGGAGCAGTTTATATTCAAATTTCCTACCATTTGACCTGTAGAGTTAAGCATTAAACTACAAACGCACAAATAATCCATCTTCAGTTGATGCATGACTTGTAAAAGTCATTCAGAAAAAAAAAATATTATTCAAAAATTCAAATTGTATATCACCTGTCTAAAAACTTGAGAGTAAAGTTCATAAATTTAAAGCAAAATACCAAATCAGAATACTTTAAAGTACCAAGCTTGAAAATAACTTAGGCCCATTGAATTATAAGCCAAGCCAATACTTGCATTCTCCCTACGTAAAAAATCGTTCTGTCCTCTTTGTTTCCAATCATTTGTTAAGACCACTCAAAACCAAGAACCCAGAACCCATTTCGCATTATACCTTTCTTCCGACCGGCATCCAATCAGGCGGAGCCCGAACGGCGAAATTGCTAATGAAAAATCAGAGAGCCGAATGTGAATCCCTCATGGTGAGACTTATACATTCAGAAGTGCAATGGGGCATGCATAATAGTCGCTCGAAAAAAAATACTTGCTCTGACCTACAGCGCGAAAGCTCGCTCCGCAGTCAAAAGTCTGCCTGCAGACAACATAATCAATTTGAAACTATAATTTGTTTTTGTTTTTTTTGGTGCAACAGAGGAATATGGAGTAAATCTATGATCTATAATTGGAAAACAAAAAACGAAATATTGCCTATTCACTGTTGACTAATTGGGGTAAGTATTCCCCTAGCCAGTTCGAGTTCTGAAAAATTCTCCAATTGAAATGAGAAAGCTGCAGGTCAAAAATACACTGTTCAGTCTCGCTCTCTTGCTCTACCCAGCAAGGCTGGTTGTCCACAGAAAATCCAACGGATAGAATTACTTCTCGAGATCCAACGGTTAGCTATGCTGAGATACACGTCGCCCATCGTCATCTCAGGAAGAAGGGAAGAACGACCTGTATATGAATTCTGATCCTCACTGCTCAGTGCTCACTCAGTTGTCAGGGAATTGATCTTATTTTGGTCCGAAAGTAAATAAATAAAAAGCTTTAGATATAAAAAAAATAAAAAAAAATAAAAAGCTTTTCAAGTTAATTATGATGACACTTTGTTGATAGTCCGTACTTATTTTTGTTTAAAAAAAACTGAAATGCTTTACCAGTTAATCATAATGACCCGCTTATTTAAGCTTTTTTTTTTTTCCATTCAAGAATAATTTATTTTTTAAAATAATTATTTTTAGAAAATTTTCTCATGTTTGTTTGAAATTTTTAAAATAATCAGAATTCGAAACATACATATATCTTCTGAAAATAATTGAATGCAATAACGAGAGAAATGTCATGAAAATATGGAGATGCACAAAGATATAAAAAATAAGTCGAAACAAATGACCGGTTATTATGAACTGATTATTATAATCACAATTTTAAAAAAGATGTTTCTAATAAGCAAACAAACTGTATAATTAATCATCGTTCAAAAGACAACATATGATCTTACACATGGTTACGAGAGTAGGAGATAAAATTTAAGAGATGCATAGTAAATAGACGAATCAATTATTCATAGTTAATAAGTTATTTTTTATACAAAAATTTTAAAAAAATAATTAGACTCACCTACGATCTAAGAGTATAGTTAAATCTCCCTTTCTCTTAAGCGATATCAATATAGGGTAGGGTAAGCTGTCTATTATCTTTAAGTGTAAACTTAGACACCCAGAAATTAGAATATGTGCCGGAATATAACCACTACAAAGTGACAAGCCAACAAAAAAGCACTCTATGGCCCTAATGTGCACATTGATGGTTGAAAAAATGATAAAAAATAATTAAAAAATAATAAATGCTAATATAAAATATTATATTAATAATACTTAATCTATTATTAGGAACACTTAATTTATTGTTAATAATAGACTTAATTTAAAATTGATCATCTTTCAAAATCTTTTTTTCTGTTAATTTTTTCATTTGATATTTAATGCTATCGAATTATATCCATTGTAAAAACCCCTTGAAAATAGTTCTCTCAAAAGCATTTAATCCATCCAAATCCATCCAAGTCAAAGTCGACTAGTCTAATCTCATGAGCCTTCCTAATCATGGAAGCTGTTGTTTACCATTCTCAAACCATCACTATAACATTAGAAATTCCTATTCCAGTAATCAGAATAAATTAAATGATAAACGAAGAAATTACAACATGCTATAATATTAGAATAAACATAAAAAAGAAACACCGTTAAATTAAATTCTTTAAAATCAATCTCTCTTTCATTACATTCCGTCACCTTCTTAAGCAAACCAATGTAAGGTAAATTTAGAGAATAGAACAGAATGATAATCTTGCAAATGGGTAAGCACAGAGAAGCAAGTTACAGAAAGTTCAAACTGACTGTTGAAGTATGGCTTTGGATGAAACAGCAACAAAAAGAATCACTGCAGCAAAGTAAAACGCAGGAGGTTACAGTATATCATACTCGCTTTCTTTTGGAGGCAGCACCACCATGAGCACAGAGCCATTTGACAACAGAATGACATATTATAAAGCAATGGGGGAGACTGAACCAGAGAAGACAGAGCTACAAAAGATGGAAAAGAAACTCAACTTCCAGACACTTCTTTCTTCTGTTTTTTTTTTTAAACCTTTTTTTCTTTTGGCAAAGTATTTAGCTCTAGTAAGTATCGACCAGACAGACATTAGTCCATCTTCAACCAAAGGAATAGCACCGTTATGGCCCAGCATTAACGTTGGGATGCATTCTTAACAGAAGATCCTCCTTTATCTAGTTGTAATGCTCTTGGATCAAGTGGGATACTCCCAACCTTCAAAATCCCAGAAGACCCAGCGTATCCGTTGACTTTGACTTGCATCGACCCAACTGTTACAACATCAGTTGGTTCTTTGTTGGCAACAACAACCGCAGGTGGTTTAGGATCAACCGGTTTTGGGGTGATGGTGACTGAACCAATCTTCAATGTTGAGGAAATATCTTCACTGTCAACAGCAATTTTATCATCAGCCTTGTCATCCACAGATTGTGAACTGGTAACATCAGGATTACTAACAATCTGCCCAGGACTTGAATTTGAAGACTCATTCAAGCCATTTGAATCATTAATTAGCTTAGAAATCTTCTCATCTTTGCCAGGAGCCGGAGGTGTCTCGACAACATAATTTAATTTCCGGGGGGATTCCAATGTTGGAGTGAACAACGGACTCTCAAAACTTTTCACAAGAAATTTGGCTTTCTCTTCCTGCATGATCATCTGACGATTTTCATAATACATAAAGTCATCGAGCAAAGATGTCTTCAAATTATGACTTTTGAATATCTTCAGCATTTCCAAGCCTTTTTTGTACATTATCTGCACATAAACAGACACATTTAGTCAAAGTAATGACAAATTTGTAGAACTAACAAAATCTCCCATGCATAGCAAGTTCAAATAAAACCACGATATGACTCAAGACAAACATGAAACAAGCAGAGAAGCAAGATGTTAAGAGTGACAGATACCGTCCCAAATTAGGAATGAATTATAGAACACATTTTGGGGTTGACTTCTTTTCATAATATGAATAGCTGCTAAATTAATACAGGCATATATATATATTAGTCACTGGCTTGTTCTCATTGTTCCCAAGTATAATGTGCCTAAAATTAGGAATGAATTATAGAACGTATTTGGTGTTGACATCACTATTGAACATAGAACAAAACTGCTGATAAAAAGTTTCCTACCTCTTGTGTATCTCTACTATTAGTCACTGGCTTGTTCTCATTGTTCTCAAGTATAATGTGCCTAAAATTTGCATTCGGCACATCTTTGATGATGTGCCACTTTACAGGGAAGCTGCCACTCCATTTATCCTGCTGCCAAAAGTCCATATCCTTATTAAAGTCAACTGGGCCTACCATCTCTGCAACACCACAGAATTGTCCACTGGCATTAACCTGCATGAAAAAAATAATCAACAATAAGCATGGAAAAAGAAGTGGCAAACCTGCACAGATATTTTAGACGTTATACAAATAGGGGAAAAAGAACTGCAACACATTGAATGTATCAGCACAATAATAACTTACAGAAAAAAACAAAAAAATAGGACAGCCTCCAGATTTCCCCCCAGCTATTTTCTTTGCATATTCATAAACATTCTGCAGTTTCTTGTTTCCATGAGGTGTAGATGACCAGACATTATATTTAATGCTTTTGTGAACATCATCCTCGCTGTATGACTTTATGACAAAGAACTTAGCATTTTCATATTCAAGAGGAAAATCATCTTTGTTGTACTGATCTGTATAGATGATGATGTTCCCCTGTGCATTGCTGTCTCCTGCCTTGATTGTATAGGCTTTCACAGTCAATTGATGCTTTGATCTATTAATTCTAGGACCTCGATTTTGTTCACCCAGAGCATCAGAGCTTCCATTTACTTCACTCGGCACTTTGCTAATGTGAATCTTTGGCCTAAATTTACCAACTGTAGATTGCCCATTAGCACTAGAACCAAAGTCAGAAGATCCGGTATTTGAAGGAAGAGCCACTTTCAATTGATTATGATGAGATAAAGCATTCTCATTTGAAATATTATCTACAGATTGGATTGAGGCACCAGCACCTCTAGCCTACAAAACAAAAGGCAAATATAACCATAAGAGGATCATTCAAGGTGAAGCCAAGTTGAGAAAACCCCAACACCCCCCCCCCCAAAAAAATTCTATTCTTTTTCAATGTAACCAAAAGCAGGAGGAATTCCTACCTGATGAACAGGTGAAGCCAAGTGGAGAAAACCACCGCCAGAAACACTTCCATGTGTCACAGCTTGCTTCCCACTAGCATTAGCTCTAGGGCCCTCTGATATCCTGGTCAAGGAACTTGCCTGATTTGATAAATATTTTGAAGAGTTCCTATTAACAGCCCCAGAAGCTGAATTGAACTTATGTTTCAAACCTCTTCCATCAGATCTACCGCCAGAAGCACCAATATCAAACAAGGAGTCAACAGAACTATCTGGAAAAATGTCCGGTTGAACAACAAGGGGAATGTAAGTAGGTGAAGAAACAGGGTTTTGATAATTGGGGAGGGTGTAATACTGATGCGCCCCTCCAAATGGGCCATCAACTCCTACCATAGCACCAGGAATGTAAGGATTGTAAGGATTGTATGGAGACTGTGCATATCCATAGCTAGGTGTATAATATACATAAGGCATACTTTCATTCTGAGCACCCTGCAGCAGAAACAAAACTGTTTAGATCAATGGCTAAGCCAAAATAGGTCAGAAATTGTTTGGGTAGCAGGGAGTGGGGGAAGAGAGAGGAATTCTACTTACCGTATACTGGACATCAGGACCATCTATACCAAAAATCCTATTGTGGTCCTCCCATTCCCCGGGTGGTTCAAATCCTAGCAACAACAAATGGGGAAAAATTACATATCAAGATATTACCATAATATCCATCTAAAAGCACCAATATAAAACCCATTATTCACCTGTACAGTAATACCCATAATTGGTGGCAGCAGGGTAATACATGTTCTGATCAACAACAAATTCAGGGACTCCTTCGTTATACATGACTTCAGATTGCTCAAGATTTGGGCTCCTCAAATGTGAGTTTAAAACAGCACCTTCAATCTAGAAGCAATAAAACATTACTGGCCATCATACAAATAACATACAAAACGCTTAGGTTCAGCAAATTGCCAAATTATTAAGCAGCCTTCATATGGTGAAGGTCAAGGAACATAAGTTACAAGAACTTAAAAATTTACCAAGTAAGAATCTGGGTTTCTAGTTTCAGAAACATCATACATTTCCATATCAAAACTGCCGCCACTGCATTAAGCAATAGAGAAGAATAAGCTCACAAAATATTTAAAATTAAAAAAAAATAGAAGGCAAGAAATAACATTTTCTAAAAATCAGATTTCCATCAAATTAAAAAAAGTTCTAGTGTATGTTTGGAAACCAGTAGGTCTTAGTAAAAACTGAGAGTAACTTAGTCTCGAAAGGACCAAAAGCCCGTTTCCAATGGATTTACTAACATAGCTTTAACATTCTATAATCTATAAGACTAACAAATCAATAAATAAAACTCATGGGCCACTTCCTAGGAAGCACGTATACTTGAAAACGGGCTATACATGTGGGCTACAAGAATCCAATCCTAATACAGCCGGTTACCTAACCAAGGAGTATCCAGGTTAAAAAAATTAAAGATAATACTTCCGTAATGGATAGAGTTTAATGCTTCTAGATGAAAGCTTGGACACCTCACATTAATGCTTGACTTTAAATATTCAACAACAAGCTCTCTCAATCTTAGGGAACAATTGACACTGTTTTTTGACTTTCTCTTACATTTCTTCTCGTCTCTGTTCTCCATGATTGTAGAGTGTTCAGCCAATGTCCACTCTTTCTCTCAACTCTTAATGCAATGATACAGTAATTTTAATACATCTTTACCTTTTCAGAGCTTGGAGTTTTCACCATGCAGAAAGAGGTGCACCCACTAAGAACTCCCAATTCACTCCATACTTCTACTCTATTATTCACTATGCAGCAAGGGGTGCACATAATAAGAACTTCCAATTCACTCTTTACTCTTTCTACTCAAATTCTCGTCACGTATTAATTAAAAATTGCCAAATCCATCTATCTCTGTAATACTCAAATCATAGTATCCGTGCTTCATAGAACCACTCATAAATTTCGTATAAATGCTTTGCAGCCCAACAAACATGAAAGACAGAGTAACAGACCCGGGCATCCCCAAAGAAACAGTGATGAATTTGTCAGAATCTATGGGCATAGATTCCATTATTCACTTCAATCTTTCCGGTACTCCCTTCGGCTAGAACATTGAAAAATAAATAACAACGCTTCAATCATATGAAATGAATGCATTTTATTCTTAGCGCTGTCAGGTATTTGCACTATCTCTAACTCTAAATGCACACCTCATAGATACTTTTAAGCTGTGCTAATTTCTGATAATTAAACTAGGCAGCAAATTGGCCCAAACAAGCATCAATACATCCAAGCATACGTGTATAATTTTCAGTTCCCCAGAACATAAATGAACCGGGAAACTTCACGAGTAAGAAATACTCTCAAAAGAGTGAACAGTACACCCAACTGAATGTTGAATACTGCTCAACTGGCTACAATAGAAAACACAAGCATTAAGTGTTTACACTATTTGTCATATCTCATTTTACCTTTCAACACCAAAAATCACAATTTTTTATGAGACACAAAACCCTTCAACGAAAACCGCTAAATAGCCACATATTGAAGTTCTTCGACCTACAAATCGGAAAAAAGCTCAGCAACTTACGAATTATAAAACCAATTTCACGAAAAAAAACAAAAATCTAGCCGGTAAACCCAGGAAACATACATTCACTCAGAAATGCTACACTGAGTAGCCAAAGAACACGAGAAGAAGAAAAAAAGTAAATGACTCAAATCCACCCCAAAATAAGCCCCCTTAAAAGACCACTCGTTTGTGGAACATGACTGAAATCCACCAAATACAAGGAATGAATCAACAAAGAAAGAGAAAAGGCCAAGCGAGGAGGTACCACAAGAAAAGAAAAAACCTATTGAATCAAGCCATAAGTGGCACGAAACGTTCCCTAAGATTGGAATTGAGGGCTCCCAACAGCGAAGGAGGAATTTCCAGCAACATCCTGACAGCAAAGCAGAGATACCTAAGAAACCCTAACCATCAATTGAATCGAGGGCTCCTTTGGCGGTTCAGGCTTGTGTAAGAAAACAGAAGAGAGAGACTGTCCGTTGTCGGGAGAGACGAAGAAAGAGAGAGAAAGTGAAATAGAGAAGAAAAGGGACGCGCAAATAAAGATTCCAGCAGATTTAAGATACGAAGCGTTTCGAAACATGATTAAGATTCTGCTTGATTGCCGAAAATAGCCCTACGTTGTTTTGTATACAACAGAAACGCCATTTAACTAATTTGATGGGGCAACATGTAAAACAACACCAAGACCAAAAACGGCGCCGCTTACCCTGCTTACTTAATAAGCAAGATAGTAAGGCTTACGGTGACAGTCAATGGCACCTAAAAGTTGTCCAATGAACATCTTGCTTAATTAATTGATTTGCCCATTTTGTCCCTCCACTTTCCCCCAATTGTGTCGGTGAATACCCTGGTCGCTGTCAAAATAGCATCGCCCCTTTAATGTTCGGCCCAAGGAGCCAGAAATGGGTTGGTTGATCTCTCGCCTTCTTTGCCACCAATGACCTTATACCATTTTTTTAATTTTAGAGCTATTTTATCTTTTATTTATTTTTTATATGCAGTTATTATTATTTTTAATGTCATATATTTGGTCAATGGATAAGTTGCTTAGCGTGGTCGCAGTTCAAGTTACAAAAATTATAATATCTTGTTCGTTTGACTCCTTTAAATAATGGTTTTATTAATCATTCTGATTATGGTTTTATTAATCATTTTGTCCTTTCTAAAAAAAAAATGGGAAGCTCCAGGAATTTATCTAGAGTGATATGCTTGTAGAGGGGGCCAAATTATAATATTAAAAAAAATTTGATTAAATTCCTTATGACATTATATCATATCAAGTTCTCCTATCACATTTTATTATATATTCTATATTTTCTATATCGCTATTTAATTCTAAATCCATATGAAAAATAATAGGACACAACTTTTGTTATTAGATAAATAATACTATAGTTATAAAAAAATTTGATTTAAATATTGTCCATAAAAAAATTCAACAAACATATTCCATTATTAAGGAACAAGAAATCAAACTTAAAATTTCTTTCTTTTCTTGTTTTTTTTTTGTACAATTTAATTTCTTTCTTGAAATAGATGAGATTGGTGCATCTGATTAAGAGCCCAATATTGAGAATACTACAATAAAAGAAAAATAATAGTACAAAATTAAACACTTCAGAATTGAGGTGTTGCGTTGGCAAATATTATTCTTCATTTTTTTATTTTTTTGACAAAATTTAGCTCATCTAATATTTCTTCACACATTTTAATAAGAATATTTAAATTAAATGTTTAAAAGAATTTTTGAGAATCTTTGAAGTTACATTTAAGTTACAGTATTTAGTTGCCAGAAAGGAATAAAGGTATATTTAATAGGATGAAATTTTTTTAATAAAAGTATAAGTAAAAATAAAAATAAAATTAAAAATAAGTTTTAAAAATTTGTTTGATATGATAGAAATAAATATAGAATTGATATATATATTTTTTATAACTTAGGATAAAATGATCCAAAATATTTTTTATAAGTTAAAAAAGATTAAAGTTATCTAAAAATTTTATAACTAGGATAAAATGATCAAAAAAATTTTACTTTCAATTTTATCATCTCAATCTCTAACTTCTCTAATAGAACTAAAATAACCTAAAAAAATAAAAATAACCTCAATAGAAAATTTTACTTCGACATCCATTTCTCTATCCCACTTCCCTCCAACTAAACATACCATAACAGTGAAGCTAAGTTTCAAGGGTGAGAAAAGGACTTCAACGTTGCAATTAACAAGTAGCAATAAGCGTGCAAAGAAAATTATTGAAATAAAATTTTGAAATTAACCTCCGATTTTAATTAAAAAAATTACGCAAATAACGCACGTATTGTTAGTCCACCGACAAGTATGACAATCTTTGTTTGTAGGGCAAAGTCGCCTGTTCTTCCTTCATTAAAGCAGGAGATAGTAGGGAATGACTATTTCCTGATTGACCATGAGGAAACAATATTCGGTGAAAAGGCTGGGTGAAGCTAAGCAATATTTTGTGATGCCATGACGAAACTAGCCTGCGAAAGAACCTATCATACAAAAAGTATAATTTCAATGAACCAAGGGAAACAAAAATTACCATGAAAAGTAATGTGATCTGATACAAGAATGTAAGAATTGCGCTTCAGTAGTCTATATCCCAATTCCATGATTGATACAAGTTCTATCAAAATAATAAATGTTACCTATATATTTGCTACTTCCACCTAGATTTGTGAAGCTTTCTTGAACAAGTCTTCAGATGCTTTAACCTCGGCTTTCCCATCAGATCAATTCCCCAAATATGGGAGAGGTTAACTTAGTCAAACGGTGGACAAAAGTAGGAGATACCCTTCCAAAAACGGGAGAATCAATTAAAACACCACTCTAGGCATTAGGAGCTGATTCAAGGCAAAGGTCAACTACAGCCCCTGCATTAACTGTCTCAACACTACTAACAACCGGTGGCTGCTCCACGTGTTCAGTTCCCGGAAGTGAGTTCCCCTGGGACCTGGGAGACGTGGAGAATGTTCTTGGTTCAGAAGCTTCTGCTTCTTGTGCTCTATGCTCGTTCTGATCAGAAATATGTTGATCTGGCCTATCACGTCTATCGTAACTGTGGCTTCGACTACGACTGCGGCTGTAACTTCGACTCCTGCGGCCATGGCTGCGACAGGGACTCCAACTCCGGCTTAAGCTACGGCTGTAACTGCGACTCCGGCCACGAGACCAGCTGCGACTTCGACCCCTACTCCAGCTCCTACTCCTGCTTCGAGTTCTACTTCTGCTTCTACTGCGACTTCTGCTATAATCCCAAGTTCGAACCCTTTCAGGGCTGCGACTTCTGCCTCTATTCCTGTAACTAACATCTCTTCTGTTGTCAAAACGTCCACGCCCGCGTCCTCGCCCATCCATGTTGTAACGATCATGAGAGTCACGTTCACCCCTACCCCAACCAACATGACCGCCTCGAGGGCCACCCATTCCCCGACCCCTGTTGCTCCTACCAGGAAAGAAATCACCTCTTCCCCCTTGAACACCAAGACCATCCCTCATGCCCCCACGACCCCCAAACCCACCACCATTCCTCATGCCACCACGACCACCAAAGCCACCATCTCTCATGCCACCACGACTGCCAAAGCCACCATCTCTCATGCCACCATGGCCACCAGACTCCCAACGGCCACCACTAGAGCCAAAACGGCTCATTCCACCCCGATCCTTTCCAAAGTTAGATGGCCCACGCAAAGCCATCTGCCGTAACTCTGGAGGCACAAGCTGGTTAGCACCCTCCAAAACTTTAATCAAGTCACCAGCATGTTTCCAGTCCTGCTCAGAGATAAAGGTGTATGACAATCCAGTGGCTCCAGCCCTTCCTGTTCGACCAATACGGTGTACATAGTCCTCAATTCCAGTAGGGAAATCATAGTTGATCACCACCCTGCAATTAGTAATTTCAGAGAATGAAATTAATAACATATGAATGACACAGACCATCATAAACTCAGAAGATAACTGAAATCTAATAATTAAAATATCATATTAGAAATAAATAAATTTTGGTTCAATAACTAAAGGTACAACTAAAAAGCAGCTAACCTTATATCCTTAATGTCAAGCCCACGAGCAGCAACATCAGTGGCAACTAGAACTGGTGACTTCCCAGTCCTAAACTGATTCAAAACCCAGTCTCTTTCACCTTGAGACTTGTCCCCATGGATTGCAGCTGCACCAAAATTACGGCCAATGCTACGGGCAAGTTGATCACATAACCTCTTTGTGGAGCAAAATATTATGACCTTAGAACCTCGTTCTTGGGATCTGATGATCTGCTCTAAACGCCTTTGTTTCTCCATTTGTGGGACAACTTCAACATACTTCAAGATTATAGAACATCAAAAGGAAAATAAGATGCCAAAAACAAATAAATCAATCCAAAAAAAAATCTCGCATGGCAGTTACATTCTAAGAAACAATAAAAAAAGGTTGCGAATGGCACGTATGAGCACAAGACAATAAAGAAAGACAATTCATTCAAGATCTCTACAAAATATATCATCCAAGCTATATACCAAGCAAAAATTTAGCATTCTAAAATCTCTATTTCTATGAGCAATGGCTTTTACATACTCAATAAGAGGAAAAAATACAGGAACACGCACAAAAGTTAGGCAGATTCCCAAAAGATCTTCTCAACATATGTAATTTATTGATCACATAATACTTCTTACACAAATAATCCTTGAAACACACCTGTCGGAGAAGTAATCAAAATTTATAACAACAATAAGCCTTGTCCCATTAGGTGGGGAGCAATCAAAATTTACCAGGAAAGGAAAACATAAATTGCTCACCATAGCAACTAAGCTTTAAAAGCTTTTACAAAGCAACAGGCAGAAAGTATCATAAGCTCAAGTTTAAACCATAGGGGCACTAATCCAATACCTGTGTGATAGCTTTATTTGCAGCAAGCTCGTCAACATTTCCGATATTAACTTGGACAGGATTAACAAGGAGATCGCCAGCAATTTTTCGTACTTCTTTTGGCCATGTCGCTGTGTACATAAGAGTTTGCCTACGTGGTGGTATCTCATTCACAATCTTACGGATTTGAGGCTCAAAACCCATATCAAGCATTCGGTCAGCCTCATCAAGCACAAGAAGTGAGACTTGCCCAAAGTCGATTTTCTTCATTTCAAGTATGTCATTGAGCCGGCCTGGTGTAGCAACAACAATGTCTGCTCCACAGTCTAGCTCTTTCAGCTGAAGAGCTTTTGGTGCCCCACCATACAAGCACTGCAGATATGAACGAATTTGAGAGACATGCCAAGACATGTTGAAGACAAAGTCAACAGCCTAAAACTCTGATCAAGGGTTATATATAAAAATAAGATTATGATAAATTAAAAACTGAACACAGACCGTGCAGGAGACCAGTGAAGATCGGCCAAATTTTATGGCTTCGTCTTGAATCTGTGTCGCAAGTTCACGTGTTGGAGCCAATACCAACACTGTGGGGCCATTCAGGGGGTTGTTATGCCTCTGTCTAAGAATCATAAATGCTGGCATTAAATATCCCAATGTTTTTCCAGAGCCTGTTTTGGCAATAGCCACTATGTCCCTACCCTGTAGGGCAACAGGCCATGTTTGAGCTTGAATAGGTGTTGGAGTTGAGAAGCCCGCAGAATAGATCTGAAATAAGAGCATGTGCAGGTAATAAACAACATGAACATTGGATACATCCAGTTACTTGTGATTCACAACAAAAAAATAGCATTCAAGGGTGCACATAATTTAGCAAACAACAATAAAAGGACCCATAGGTTATGGTTGCTTACTGAAGCAACTAAAAAGGTCATTAAAGACATAAGAGGCGGAGCCAATAAGCAACAAATTCCCCGTCACATAAGGTGAAATTTGAATAAAGGGCCAACCACCCTTCTAGAAGTTGCCCAAGAAAGGCTCCAACCATCCATTTTGCAGGCTCCAAAAATCAGGATAGTGGTTGCACATGTAAGTGTGACAATAGCTGCAGCGTACGACATATGCTCCTGCTCCGGAGCAGATATCGCACCTGCGACAAGTGAGAATAGACGAGTTTAAAAGTAAAGTTTAAGGGGGAAAACAAAGAAAAAAGAGAGTGGACCCATTACTTTATTAGGGATTATCAAAACATGCAACACCATTAAACAGAAGAGGGTAAGCTTACCTCTCTCAAAATCTCTGAAGGAAACCCAGCAGCATCAAATGTCATGAAGGGGGGAGGAACATTGTCGCCCTGCCATGTAAGACAAATATCGATGTCAGAACGGCCCAACCAAAGTAATACAAGAAACAGAAAAGTTAAACAAAAGCAAGTAATATACATGACAATAAAATCACTCAAACGAGACTCAACCCACAGCAGGGTGCTGCAAAATACGTCATGCACAGCACTATCCAGGAACAATACTCCATCCGTTCCTTTTTATAAGATACACTTTGGAGATGTCTAAACATTTAATACATTTTTTCCATTTTTACCCTCAATTAATTGCATGTCCCTCATCTCTTTTCCCACTTATTCTCTCTCACCTCTTTTTCCACTCATTCTCTCTCCCACCCACATTTTTCATAAATGAGGGTACTTTGAGGGGAAGTTACAATTTCTAAATATTTATTGTCTCTAACTAATTTTAACCAACTTTTCGAACAACATTATCCGGTTATTTGTATCTTATAAAAAAGAACGGTAGTATCATAATAAACATGACCAAAAAGCATATTTTTAAGTTTAAAGGAATCATAATTGTAAAATGACAGATAATCATGATACTGTTCAAAAAATATTAAATTGAATATCTCTTCTTATCCAGATATATTAACAAAAAATACTATACACTACAAAAAAATAATCTCAAAAAGGAAAAATACCGTTGCTGTAACTTCATGTTGCTGACGGTAAATTTCAGCAGGTGACAGATCAGTGACATGAGGCGTAGTCAAAGAGTTACTAGCAACTGGTGGAGGGCCTCCAATTGGAGGATTAAACACATTATGCATACTATGCCCTGGGACACCATTTAACCCATTCCCACCGGGCATTGCATTTTGAAAATGGGAACCGCCAATCCTCATATCCTGCAATGATGTAGAACAGAACTAACATCTTAAGATCAACACTTAATTAGAAAATCACACATACACTGTAGGGAAAACATTAAAATAGAATGATTAACTAAAACCTCTTGACACAAACATTATGTACAGCATTGTACAGACAGGAGAGATGAAGAAATACTTTCCCAGAAGTGCAAAGAAGGGCAAAAATTTGTACTTCTAAATAACTACACAGTTATTTAGAAATACAAATTTTTCACTTAATTATTAAAAGTCAACAGAATTTTAATAACATTCAAATAAAAAAAAACTTTTCTCATATCAGTAACAGTCAAACACCAACAACAATTTTATTAAATACATTAGTATGGCAAAGATATAGACTTGACACTTGAAAAAAACCTGCTGATAAGCCTGCTGATTTCTTGAAATGGGTATTGGTGCAATATCTGGCTGCTGAGAATCCCCTGGTGGCATCTCCTTGCCAGAGTTGTAGTAATATTCATTCACAGCTCTACCGCGTAAGTTATCCTCATGTCCCATCTTTAGGTCAACAGGATGGACATTAGATGGCTGACCATGCATCATTCCTGGGCCCACCTGGTTTTGAAAGCTATGACCATGTTGATAAACTAAATCAGCACTACCCTGCTGCGATTGCATTGCTGCAGAAGGCTGTTGCATACCACCAAATGGTTGTGCTTGGCCAGCATTAACACCAACACGTGGCAACTGGACAGAGGAAATTCCAGCAGGAATGTTCTGCTGATTGCCTTGCAAAGGCAAGCCACTCTTTTGTTGATACTGGGATGGTGAAAGTCCAACTTGGCCTCCATTTTTAAAATCTACATCCTCTACCTTTTGGAATGCTGCTTTAAACTCCTGTAGATTTTCCAATGGCTGACCATGCATGTTATGCTGGATTGGCTGGGAACTTTGATGCCCATTTGAGTGCATGCTTTGTGAATATGGCATGTAATGTAGGTTCTGGTGACAGAATTGATGAGCTTGTGGCTGTCCCATATATGAACCATGATCCTGGGTGGCTCCTTGCCCAAAAGGTTGTGACTGGATGGCTTGTTGTGGCATCTGATGATGCATTTGCTGTGGTTGAATTTGCTGACTCATAGGCTGAAACATCTGCTGCTGCCTGACTTGTTGCAAACCTAGCCGTGGCATAGATTGCAGTGACTGTGAACTCTGTTGTTGTCCAGCTTGTGCTGCTTGAGAAGGCTGCTGCTTAGCGACCTGTGCTACCTGGGGACTATGCTGTTGGGATAGGTGGCTCATTTGCTGTCCTTGTTGGTGAGAGGTTTGTAGTAACTGCTGCCCATGCTGTGCCACCACCCCACCAGGTTGCACTGAATGAGCCACTGGTATGGGAGCCAACTTGGGTGTAGAAACTGCAGGAGGTGGCCCAGCAGGCATGGATGGTGGCGGAGCTGTAGGTTTTTCATACTGGGTGATGTTGGTTTCAGGGTTCCAATAGTATAATAGACCCGTACTTCCATCAATCAATCCCTTCCAAGGTTTTGGGAGAGTGGGGTCATCAGGTGCATATCGGGGACCAAGAGAAGCAGGAGGTGCCTCAGCTGTTGCCATGGATAATATGTATTTCTACAATCACAAACAAAAACAACTGTTCAAATAAAAAACACGGAAAAGACACTAAAAAACAGAATTTCAGTCTATACCTGCAAGAAACCACTAAAAACGAAAGACAATATACGAGAACCGATCAAAATACAACAATAGAAACTTTGAGACGCGTCACAGTAATCAACGAATGAACCTCAAATAAACATATACACAGAAGTAAATAATCAGAAAGAGGAGCCATCTTTTCATCCTCGTCTTCCTCCACAAAAATGAACCCAGGAAAACGTAAATCCCAGAATAAATCCAGTCAATAGAAATAGGAATCAATGTCGCGGTTCAAGAAACACCCAGAGAGATGGAGCAACGATGAATACCAAGCCGAACGACAAGAGGAGAGTGGAACCAGGATGGAGAGGGAGACTGGATAAAATGGCATATCAAAGAAGCAGAATCGGTGGCGAGACTGAGAGATGATGCCCGTCGAGGATGAGGAGGACGAGGAATGGAAGAGGCAGCAACTGAGCACTGGAATTGGGGATTTTGGGAATTAGGTTAGGGTTATGTGGGCAAAACTTTTTCACGTTTCAATCTTTTATCCGGCCAACTTAAAAGTTTTATTTGCCAAAAGCGGTCCCACAGCCGTAAGATATAAATAATGGATAAAATTAAATAAAAAATTTGCAAAACAGTTTTTCAATTGAGAAAATTATATCCAATTGTTTTTTTTAAGCTTAACTTATTTATCAATGTGGAGGAAATCGAACTGAGCATTCAATCAATCCAAACAATAATTTAAATTTCAATGGTAGGATCAGGCTCCAACATGGCATAAATAAATTAATCTATTTTAAATAATATGTGTTCAAAATAATAACAATAAATATTTGTATTCAAAGAAAAATAATATATAATAAAAATAAAAATGACAATATCCATCAATAATGGGCTAGATATCACATTTGCTGTGATTTGTTGGCCAATTGCGTTAAGATGGACCAAGAACATTTTATGTTAGAGCTAAAAAAGCGGGCTGACCCACTCAAAATGGGCCAGCCCGCTTCTAGCCCGCGGGCTCGCGGGGCGGGCTGTGCAGCCCGTCCCAAAACGGGTTGGCATTTTGCCAGCCGGGGCGGGTTAGCCCGCGGCCAGCTCACTTTTTTTTTAAATTTTAATATTTTTAAAAAATTATTTTTAAATTTTTAAAATACTAATAAAAATTTTTTAATGTTATACTAGTATAATAAAAAAATTGTTCATATTATACTCTTAAAAATTCATATTTTTTATAAAAAATCTCAAATTTTATAACTATAAATCTAAATAAATATTAACAAAATATTAATAAATTATTATATATCAACAAATAAGTAATTATTTTACTAGTAATTGATAATGGAAGTATTCAAAATAATATTATTAAAAATAAAAAACAAATAAAAAAAACGGGCTGGCAAAATGTCAGTCCATTTTGATGTAAAACGGGCTCAGCCCATTTTACTAGCTCTACTTTCTGTAAATATTACTGTTGATCTTTAATATAAAATATAGTTACATTTTTTGACAAGATTAAAAAATTAAATATTAATTAATTATGATTAAATATAATTTATAAGGATAACTTCATATAATATACTCCTTAATCTACCTAAATTAATAAACCAACTCTTATATTAATTATAATTAACTGATTTATTTAATTTTATTATTCTATTTTAAAAAATAAATTATCTCCTATATTAATAACATGATAGATACTATTTTTTACTAAACATGGTATCTTCTAATTGGGGCTAATTTGATTTGATGTATTATCGAAATACTAGATGTGGTTCCTCTTTTAATGGAGATTTAAATTTTTGTTTGTCATATTATCGGAATTTAGGTAGGTTTAGCACTAATCTCCTATTAAAATTAAGGTATAGTTCTAAAACTCAAAGAATATTTATAAAAAATTTACGAGATTGCTTATTAAAATAGTCCTTACAATAACAGTGAGAATCGAACATGTATTATTGATAATGATGGCGCTATTACTTGATATATTATTGTGGTCCTGAATGATTCAGCTAAGCTCTATGTTCTCATTCTGCTTTCTTCCTTTTAACAGAAAGATTATCTATACAACCGAGTCTGAGATCATTTGCTTGAAGAAGTTGGATGAGCTGTAAGACAAAAAACCCAGATTCCATTCCACTTCCCACTTGGCTTGAGAAGAACTTGATGCATCCTTTCAAGCACTGCACAATGCAGCATGGCAGTATCAGTATCTGATGAAGTAAACCATGTCTGAGATATTTTCGATGCTCTTGTTCTCGTTCTTACACGATTTTGGCACTTTTTGTTTCTTAAAAGATGTGAATTCGCGGGAATTCTTGCTTCTTGCTTTAGAGGGTTAATAGCCATTCAGATTTCGTGAGGGTTAGTTGTTGGTTAGAGGCTCATCGAACGTTATTCGAATTTCGAAGGTCCAGAATATATCTGGGAAATTTTGTACATATTGTTAGTTTGTTAAAGAAAGGAATTATATATTATGGAGTTTGAGATTAATTATATATTTTTCGCCAAAAGATAACATTACTACTTGTAAATAAAGTATTTTGTTGAGGATTTTATATTTTATATTTCCTTTTGATAATTATATTAAACTTGATAAGAAAATAATTTTCAAATTTTTGTCCGCACTATCTTCAGTAAATTTTTATGTAACTAAATTATAAGTAATAATTTTTTTTTCTGTATTCAGCAGTGCATAATAATAATAATAATAATCAAATTAATAAAAAAAATAGAATCAAATTAAATATAGAGAAAGTAAATAGAATAATGATTTCTTGCATTGCTGGCGAAAGGCTTGAACATCGATAATTTATCCTGAGCCATTCAAGTTTGGAAGCCGGAGGGAGCTTTCAAATCATACGTACTCATGGTCACAATCTGATCTTGCGATTTGCATTGCTTACTCCCCTGTTTTTGGCGTGGCCTATTTTAGATGCTGAAACAAAGCTTTCGTTGGCTCTTCTGAATCTGAATCTACCTGAGCCTTCGTTCGGGTTAAACGACAGCTCATTTCGGTCTCTCCCCCCCTCTTCTGCCTCCTTTGCTACCGTTTTGTAAGTTGTTCTCTCTCAGTTCTGGGTTCATTTCTTGTTAGATGATTGATTTGATCTCTTGACGTTTGGAATTGAGTTCGATTTGGATTTATGTTGCGTGCAAAGTTTTTTTTTTTTTCATTTAGTTATTGGATTCGGCCTTTTTTTTATCTAACCTCTTTATTTTTCTCCTGATCTTCTGGTTGATTGCCGAGGTATATAAACGGTGCCATTGGGTTGATTTTTCTTGTTTGGATCGAATTACTTTGCCGATTTAGCTACCCTTTAAATTGTGCGCGCGCTTTCTTTTAATGCTGATCTTACAATTTTGTTGAAGTTTTATGCATCTCTCCCCATAGTATCCGAAATATGCACTGGGCTTTGTATTAAGATTGCACTATTATACGATCTGTACTTTTTCTTGTTGCTATGTTTTGATTTGTTGTTCTGATTCAAGATATTGAAGTTCTTCCCTCTGAAATATTCCATGTATTGCAAATATTTTGGGCTTGTTTGTTCATGCCAAAGAAAAATTGTGGATTTGTCATCAGGTATCTATGTTGATAAGTCATAGAAAGTCTCTCTCTTCTGGCTTTTCTTTGTTCTGCTCTTCTGTATAACTTATACATATTGCAACAAGACGATCCTTGTGGGGAGATTCTCTGCCACATGGACGCTGGTTTGGTTTGAGAGTTGAGAACCTCCCCACTTTGAAACCAGGGCATCAAAAACTCATGCCATAGACACGTTCATTGACTTTTTTCACAATCAACAATAAAAGATGTGAGCTGTTTAAATTGCTGATGGCTTCTTAGAAAGTTGAAACGTGAATTACAAGAGAAGCTGTTTTATTGCAACTGTTTCTCTAAACTATACTGTCAGTGGCATTTCCATTGCAGATTCTCTTTCGAAACGAGGGATTTTAAAGCATTTTATCTCTTTCATATTATATCTTCTCAACTAGACGTGGGAACTTTGCACTGCTCCAAGTTTATTACTTTTCATGACTTATGAATAGTACCATTCTTAGATTATTTATATATATAAATATATACAACAACAGAAATATATTGATTGAAAATTAGCCTCTGCACCTGAGAATTAGTGTATTGTTATCTAATACCTTACTCCAATTTGGATTATTGGAAATGCCAGGTAAACAATGGGGCTGTCTTTTACCAAGCTTTTCTCTCGTCTCTTTGCTAAGAAAGAGATGCGCATTCTAATGGTTGGTCTTGATGCTGCTGGTAAAACCACAATCCTGTATAAACTCAAGTTGGGAGAGATTGTCACTACAATCCCCACTATTGGTAAGTTTTCCGTTTAACCATTTCCAGAATGAATCAGGGTTATGATAAATCAAACTAAACTAAGAAATCTAGTAGTTTGATTTTCTCGGGGATTTTATAGGATCTTCCATTATAATCCTCAAAATTTATATAAACATGAACAATTAGAAATTACGTATTGTATCTTCCTTCTCTTCTAGATTACTGCCCTTTGAAACTGATTGTTTGCTAAATCATCTTTGCAGGATTTAATGTGGAGACTGTAGAGTATAAGAACATTAGTTTCACTGTGTGGGATGTCGGGGGTCAGGATAAGGCAAGTAGCATCTCTTGCAAAATTTTTGTTCCCCATTTTATTATCTGTGTTTTTCAGGATTAATATCACCTTAAAGCCTTCTATTAATGAAGTATGTTGAGCTTTTAAGGGGTTAGTGCCGGTTTCTTTCTTACTGGTTTGATACACCTGGTGGCTGATGTTCTCAGTTGTGGATCTTCTTAAATCAATATAGTTCATCTGCGTTCTAGAATTTAGTGGCATGACTTTTGGTTTTCATGTTCTTAAATCCTATTTGAATGCCTTTGGACTTCTCCGGTAGCCCGTTATTCAAAATCAGCATTTTCATCTGAAAAAATAGCTTTGTCTTAAGTTTAATTTACTCAAACATCAAACATGAGCAGCATGCACAAATGATGGGTCTGGCAATCGCCCTTTCCTATATTTGTCTACCTGAAATTACTGGTGCGTTTGTAGTTTAAGATGCGATTCATGAGTCATCTCTAAACTGTGATTTTATTGCATGAATGATTTTAGATCCGACCTTTGTGGAGACACTACTTCCAAAACACACAAGGGCTTATCTTTGTCGTGGATAGCAATGATCGAGATCGTGTTGTTGAGGCTAGAGACGAGTTGCACAGGATGCTGAACGAGGTAAGAGGGCGTGATCTGGAATTCAGGCTTATCTCTTTTTGTGCAATATTTCTGTCACAAATATGCATCCAATTAGTAAAAGTAATTGGACTAGGAATTCCGTTCATGGACAGGACGAATTAAGGGATGCTGTATTGCTTGTTTTTGCAAACAAACAAGACCTTCCCAATGCAATGAATGCTGCTGAAATCACAGATAAATTGGGTCTGCATTCTCTCCGACAGCGCCACTGGTAAATCTGAAAACCCACTCTAGGCTCTGCTCCTCTTCATAATCCACCACTTGGAAGCTTTGAATCATCACTTACATGTGCATAATTATTTTAATCAGGTATATCCAAAGTGCATGTGCTACTTCTGGGGAAGGATTATACGAGGGACTGGACTGGCTTTCAAACAACATTGCCAGCAAGGTTGTCCCTTTTCCTTTTCATTTGGTTTATAGCCGCCGACATGGCTGGCTTTCTTTGCGTTTTGTTTCTTTCCAAAGTACATGTGCACCTTCTGAGTCTGAATATGATGTTTTTTTCACCCATTCTTGTTCGTGTTTCAGGGTTAAACGACGCTGGGTGCTGGCTATTTTTCTCAATTATGATAGCAAGCTGTGGCCTGTCATCACTATTACAATATTTGTGCCTTTTTTCTTTCTATTATACAGCGAAATCTAGTTTTGATTCAAATAAAGTTCATGCAGAATGTTTGGCTTTAAGTTTGCGTTTAGCTTTTTTTTGGCCATTAATCACTCCTTCTTCAGGGATATTTAGCTGGCTGTGCCTGCTTTATGAATATCGAGTATCGTTTTTATGCAGCGTCAGAAATGAGCTAGAGTTTGAATTTCATTGGCAAGAAACTGTACTCCACCCGCTTGAAATTTTACAACGATATATTCATGCCATCGGTTAATGAGCATGTTGAATTTTGTTTTACCGGATGGAGAAATATTTTTATATTGTTTATATTACTCTCTCGTGTTAACTTAGAAGACTTAAGTAGGAAAGATTCAATTCTTTTTAAGCGAAGTTAGGCTTTTGTGGATGAGAGTTAAACTGTGGGAGAAGTGTGAAAGCTTCACAATAATCAAATGTAATTTAGTAGAATTTGGTGGCTTTTTTATCTAGTCTTGGTAAAGAAAACGTTTGGTTAATAAAGATTAGTAAGAAATTGACTCATAATATAAAAGATGATAAATTTAAATCATATTATTTACATGAAAATTTTATTAGTAAATAGTATCTATAAGTATATTTATAAGCTTTATATAAGATTGGAGACTTGCGCTGTTTTTGATGAGCTTCTACCATCTAATTCACTAAAATTCTTTTTGTTAATAAAATAAAATCTAGTTGAATTATATATTTAAACCTTAAAAAAAGCTATTATATGAACAAATATTTTTATTAAATGGTTAACATAATACCGATAAACAAGAAAAAAAATATGAAAGACTAAAATATTAATGAATTAATTTAAAATGAAATGGTGTCAGAAGAAGGACATAGGTACGTGGAGAATAAGCGTGAAAGTCAAATGGGGAGAGGCAACTGCCTACAACCACGAACACGACACGTTCTCTTCATGCAGGGAACTCGACCGTCTTTATAATCTCACTTCCTCCGCACTCACTCTACATCGCAGACGCAGTAGAGTTGAACATCACAAACCTCTTTATCCGTCGTCTTCTTCTTCTAAGCTTCGTTCAGGAAGAAAATGCCAGGCCTCACCATCGGAGACACCGTCCCCAACCTTCAAGTCCAAACAACCCATGGCAACTTCAAGCTCCACAATTACTTCTCTGGTTCCTGGACCATCCTCTTTTCTCACCCTGGTTCGTTCTAGATTATCACACATCACAATTCCTGTTGTTTCATTTCATTTATGTGTTGAAGTTTTTTCCGATGATTCTATACCCTGACACAGGCGACTTCACGCCGGTGTGCACGACGGAGCTTGGGAAGATGGCTCAGTACTCTGAGGAATTCAAGAAGCGAGGAGTGAAGCTGCTGGGTCTGTCCTGTGATGACCTCAATTCCCACAAAGAGTGGATCAAAGACATTGAAGCCTATACTGTGAGTTTCCACTTATCTTCATCTTACAAAATTCAGAACCCCTTAGAAATTAAATGTATGTTTCTCTTTGTGTGTATATATATGTGTTGCATGCAGTCAGGTACGAAGGTGGAGTATCCCATCATCTCTGATCCAACAAGAGACATCATCAAGCAACTCAACATGGTGGACCCTTCTGAGAAAGACCCCAAGGGCTGCCAGCTCCCCTCCAGGGCTCTTCATATTGTGGGCCCTGATAATACGGTGCAGTTTTTCTTCTTATATCCTTATCTCAAGCAACTTACAACACCACACACTCACATACCTTCTTTGGCTAATGTGTGATGCAGATAAAGCTGAGTTTTTTGTACCCTGCGACTACTGGGAGGAACATGGACGAGGTGGTGAGGGCGTTGGATTCTCTGCAGAGGGCCGCGAAGCATAAGGTGGCGACCCCGGTCAACTGGAAACCCGGTGAACCGGTAGTGATTTCGCCAAATGTGAATAATGAGGAAGCCAAGGCCATGTTCCCTCAAGGTTTTCAGACGGCGGACCTTCCATCAAAGAAGGAGTATCTGCGTTTCACCCAAGTTGCTTGATCAGCCTTTCCTCTTCACCTACCTGTTTCAGGCTCAATCTCTATACATATACACACAAAGATATAAACAAGTCTAATCTAAGAAGAAATAGCAGTGTTTTGCGTTATCTTTTCTCTTTTTTCCCTGTTATATATGTGTATATGTGTGGGTCTCCTTTTGATAAGTGTCGACTCAATGTCTTCAGTCTGCTATCCTGTATCTATTAAGTAAAACTCGTTTCTTCCTTCTATTAAGTCTTGTATGATTCGATTCCAACCCCCAATCAGAATATTCTTTATTCTCTTCGTTTCCTTGAACTATTTTCCCGCAGTTGGCCTAAAAAAAACTTAATTTTGTGCAAGTACTTGAGAGAGAGGCATCTGCTCAGGGCAACGTGATGCTTCTTTTTCAGAGCTACTTGCTTAGTGTGTATAAACAAATCATGGTGGGACGATGCCAATACTCGTGAAAACTCAATATTCAACTAAAGCTTTTTCTGTCATAAACCTGCTTTAATCTCGTTTGATGTCACCATTGGATAAATCTAACAAGGAAATTCCTGTCGTCCAAACTTGAGAAACTGAATCCCATGAGAAAATGCTTTATAAGCAATATGTAGAACTTCAAGGGCTATATCAAGATGGCTTACACTCTACGCAATAACATAAACAAATTGGGATGGTAATGCTTGAACTCGGCAAGATAACCTGACATCAACATGTTATCTCTTCTTCTTTCCACCTTTCCCAGATTTGTTGGAGGGTCCGGCTGATGTTGATGCAGGTTCCTGCTTCTTTGTCCTCCCATGATGTCTGGGCACCATCTCCGCCACACGAAGCATCAGACTTTTTCCTGAAACAATCAAAACAAAAATAAGAACGCAGATTCAGATTCATCCAATTTCAAACTATACCAATACTGTCCAGTTCCAAGTTACTTAAACCAGATTTGGCAATTAAGACTAATCCTCGTTAAACGTGCGTTGGCAACGTTGTGAATTTGTGATAGACCATTGCCAATAACTTTGGTCATCAGCCTCTGCCAGCAGTTGAAAATGTTCTCTTCTGCTTAGAACATTCTTATATACAACTACTTAAGACACATCATGCAGAAGGCAACAACCAAAGAGATATTTGATGAAAGTGATCAAATTACAGCAATGATTCAGATTCCCTCAAAGATCATATAGAAGTTCATATATTATTATAAGAACAGCAATCAATAATAACTGCATATATGCGCTTACTGGATGTAATAGAAGGATTATATAGCGTCCCATCCTCCTTTTTCAGCAATACCCGCACTCTACCTCGTTGCATAAAATCTCGTGGGTATGCCTTGTCTATCTGCAGTTGTCAAGAAAGAATTAAGTAAAACTACTACTAATAGTCCAGTACCCGTACAGCATTTGAAGTGAACATGCAGAGACACGAAACAATTGAGAAGAAAAGGCATAGAATTAAACGCACAACAATTGAGAGACATAAACATATAGTTATGTATATATCCAATAAATTGAGTTTAAAACAAGTATTTCGAAAGTAATATAAAAAATGGCAAACTTTTAAGTAGTTCTGGGAACATTTTCGAGAGAGGGGAAAATCTTATGATACATATGTGAGAATATGGTGCACTTATTGCAATATAAAATACATGCATTGCATCGAATGCAATCTAATACAGGTAATGTTTACTTTTTTTAACTATTGATACAACATAGGAATTTATTCAGACTGAACAAGAACACCAAATCATAGAGCAACAAACCTCAATTGCAAAGGGAATTTTGAGATAGCTGCAGCAATCACCAATTTCAGCGCAAGTAGGATTCTCACATGCCTGGCCAATTCTCCTTCCTTCAGCCACCGTCTTTTTTGAATTTATGTAGACAGGGTATAAAACAATCCACTTCTTTATGTTGGGTAATTCTCCTTCCATCCTTCTTATTGCAAATTCTCCAAGACCATTAAGACAGACACAAGTATGCCTAAAGGGAGCAGAAAAATCTGTCAGGAACAACAATAAATTATAATAGCATTCTTTTCTTCCCAATTGCTAAAAAGATTTTCTTCTAAAAAATCGACTTGAAATGAACTCTGTACACAATGTTCAGATTATTCATATATGGAGAACAAGGAGAAGCAAACAATTTTAGTTATGAGAGATCTAGCGCCTTAATCAGGTAATGAAAGATGAGAATAAGCAACAATGACGGTGTTTCTTTCAAAGAAAATGCTATGCGCACTCTTAATTTAAGTTGTAACAAGCATTGAATTCTAATCATGAGAAGAGGGAAATTATGCGTGAAGATCAATAACCAATCAAGATTTAGCGCAGGCAGGCAATCTAGAGAGATATTGACCAACGATTTGGCGCAGCCGTCGAACGGATTTTACAGTGTGGTAAAACGGAATGGACGGGGGAAAAAGTAAAAGCAACAGAGAACAAAGAAGAGCTTACAGCAGACCTCGATGTCGATGTCTGGTGATGAATGGCCGATGATACCTCCGGATTCTGGATTACTCAGATCGTCGCCGCAGGTGGAGATGCGTTTTATATCAATTTCTATTATAAAAAAATATAATGCAGGACAAATAAAAAAGGAAAATAAAAAAATCACGACGTACGCACAATAACCATTTAACCCTTGAACGAAATGACCCCAAATAGATGGGGGGTTAGCTTTTTGTTTTTTTTTTGTGGCGGGGGAGGGGGGGTGTGGAAGGCGGGAATTTTGATTATTTGTAGTTCGAGTGCGACTTGAAGTTTAACGTAGGCAACAAGAATGGATTCTAAGGAGTTAGAGGAAGAGATTAAAGAGTTGAGATTGAAGGAAGATGCTGCGAGCACATCGCAATTTCTCAGAGAGGATCATGGGGCCGAGCATGATGCTGGGTTGCAGATCACATGCTTTTCTGAAGTCCTCAACGATGTCACCTTCCATTTTCAGATCATTCGCCTCCCCAAACAGGTACCTGATCTTTCTAGCTAAATATAATGTTTATCTAATGTTAAAGATAGCTTTAAATATTCTTTTGATATTACCATTTTACTGATGCACGTTTAGAAGAGTTTTGAGTGTGCAATTTTATAAATTTTTCCTCGCCTGCTTATGCTTATAGAGTTATAGACTTTCTTCTCTGGAAGGGAAGAGGTTTGCTTTGGGGTATTTGCTTTTGATGTCCGGTTCTTGCGGTGATTTGCAATTCTGGGAAGTTTCTCTCTTAACCAGACTGTAGAGACTTTCTAGGCTCCTTTTGGAATCAATGCAAGGAAGGAAAATTAGGTGGGAGAAATCAAAATTGGCCACATATCTAACAAGATACATGCCATTATACATGGTAATGGAGTGTTTTCATCCATTTTCCTGTTCCCATATTTAGCCTTAAAGCCCTTATTAACTTCTTCTTTTCGGTTCTTCATTACAATGTTCCCTGGGTATGGAAAATTTTAATTGAGTAATGAGTGATTTGGAGGTATTATAAAATCATATTTTAATTTCAGCTCCAGTTTTGGACAGGTTAATCTTATTGCATTTATAAACATCATTTTCTTCATGGTCAATCCCTTCACACGCCCATTAGTATTTTTAACCGGATTGCAGAATCTTTATTTCTAGTTTTTCTTCAAACACTTCCAAACAAACTTCTTTTATTCGATGGCTTTTCATTTTCCTTTTTTATTTGTCCTTGAGGTGAATTTTTTCTTTTTTAAACTTCATTTCCCTGTTGGCTAGTAGTTCTTGCTGTTTTAGGTTGCAACTTTTCACCTTTGAAATAGGAGGTTACTAGCTGCAGTTGCCAGATAAGTTCTCCCCTCACTCACTGTAACAACTAAGATTAATACTTCTGAGAAATTAGTCTACCTATCTTAACTTGTAGTAATTTTGCGTACCAAAGACTAATCCCATGCTTGAGGTTTGAATGTTTGATAGCTCGCTCTTGCTCACATGTGCTCACACACTGTAAAGTGATCTATTTTATTTTCCAAATATTTCGGCCTCATTTCAACATCAAAAACAGAAACTATCACCCTTGTAAAAACGATACAGTTCTATACCATATTGCTTACTGGGGTTATGAGACGGTTCAGAGCTCCATGTTCATGCATATTTAGCATTTAAGTATCATGTTTCTATACCACTGATATTGCTATTGCAATTTTTCAGGCAGATGCTGAGAAACTGTTGATACAGAAGCTCATAAGCCTAGGTTACCAAGTCAAGAATGGAAGGGAAATCTTTGTAGTATAGGCTGCTGTGACTGAGTTGTTCTAACAAGCATTCATCCCAAAGAGTTTGGCAGCGTTTTCATGCTTACTTTAGTCCTGAAAATGATACTGAAGCGATGGATAGTGTTATGGTTCTTCCCTCTGATCTCAATGCTTTCTTTTCTTCTTTTTCCTTCCCTCCTTAAACATACTTCGGCATTTGTAACATTTGAAGCCACCAGCTGCAAGATTATTATATTCGGTCCTGGTGGAAGATAAATTCTGAAATTGTTGAGAAGAAGTAACCATTTTATATGGGAATTCATATAGGAAAACACCAAAGTGAGCTTGTCACTTATCCTTTGGATTTGAATTTCTTTACTGCGACAAATTTCACTGGGTTGTTTTCTGGAAATAAAGGTATCTAGTTGAGATTTATTATAATATGGCTCATGGGACTATTAATCAATAACGTTTTTTTTTTTTTACCAACGGGGTTGGTCCGAGTGGTAAACGACTCGGTATCGCTTAAGCGAGGTCTCGAGTTCGAGCCTTGGCGAATGCAGAAAATTCCCATTGGGAGACTCACCCACCATAGCCAGGTGCGCGACGCGGGTCGGATCCGGATGTAGTCGGGGTAAAGCTCCGGTGAACCGGGTGGGCAAAAAAAATAACTTCTTTTTTAACGGGTTAAAGCCCAAAATCTGAAACAGTAAGTGGGAACACTCTTCTATAAAATTTAGGACGGGATCCATAACATCTGTTGTATGAATATATTAAAATTTTGGGAGATCGTAAAACATTTTCACAGATCTTTCATAGCCTTTACTTCTCCAATATTATGAAAATTGGGAAAATATTTTAAAAACCTTTAAAATTTTGGGTAAATTGATATATTAAATTTTTGAAGTTAAAAGTAAAATCTCTAAACTTTAAAATTCTTGTTGGCTGCCACAGTGCACGGAATCGTAATCGTCAGAATCAACTACACGTCAATATATGTCATGAGAACAAGAAGATAGCTTTATTTACTTAACTGTTGTTACAACAGCAGCACTCCACTTCATGCATTTTGGTGTGGCTGTGGACTCTAAACTTGTTTGAGATTACATTGAATAATGATTTACACGAGGGATTCTGGTATCCAGTCGGACAAGTTTCTCCGTACATGTTGTCGTAGATATTTGAGTCTACGTCTTGAGGACTAAACACAAACTCCCTCACCATTAGACAACCATGTAGCTTGTCCTTTATTTATATACCGAATTGAAGTCAAATACTTACAAGTATGAACAATCAAGTAACTAAACTAGCCAAATGTTTTCTCACTGCTGTAACACATGTAGAGAAATCCATCATCCTCCTTGTAAGCTTTGTAGACGGCATCAATGAGATTTGCTGTATCAAGAGTCATGGAAATGACATATTAGCACTGTGAAATAAGATAAAAAAGGACGGAAGAATCTGGCAATATTTAATGAAAAGACGCATTTACCAGTCTGAGGTAATGTGTTATTCACAAATATAAACAAAGCCTTCCCAGGGGGCAAATGTAGCCTACTACTCAAAATGTGTATGAACTGCCCAATAGACATATCTCGAGGAACCAAATATCTACAAAAGGCAATGCATAAAGAGATCAGGCCCTCCAACATAAAGTGACGCTTAAACATATCAATAATCCAGTATATAATTTGAAACCACCGAATGCATCATCACCAAAATACACCAAAAAAAAAATCAAGAGAATCAAGAGAAAATGTTCTGAAACAATGGAAGACCGGATATTGAAGGGGGGAGTGGGGAAGAAAGAAAGAAACCTCAGGAAAAAGAAAAATCTATTTCAGATGATCCTAGAAAATGTTAGCCTGTAGCTTTATACAAGATTGATAAATGGACTTCATGGAAGCATATGCTGAAATAGTTATTTTATCTACTCGCAAGCATAATAAAGACAAAGATGCGAGCTATCCCAAATGTACAGCATGAATTTTGGAACAAGATCTTAAAACACCAATGGGGTGATTGTTATGTTAATGCAAGTTGCTAATTTAGCAGAACAAATACTGTCCTCCAAAGACATAAAGTCAACCAAACAGCTAGAACTTACTTCTTCTTGTCCAATTCAGGCAGGTCTGTTCTAGAATACTTCTCAATTACTACCTGCAAGACACCCCATACAAAGAAAAATCAAAGACTGCTCAAGGGTTGCTTTCATTCATAACGAACGATAAAAGTCAGAATTATTTGTCGTATTCGTGCCCATTTTAGTAATCATTATGCATAATATACAACATTTCTTTTGGCTATATACAACACTTAGACCCATTATTGAATAATATTTTAATTTCCCTTTTTAATCTGTTTAAGGAAGTTCACTCGCACCAAACACCGCCAAAGACTGCCAGCTGTTAAGATGTATATAAAAATACAGAAACAGGCTAGAAAGTTGGACGGAAAACGTTGAAATCAATCATTTTGTACAGCCCTGCCGAGACAAATTAAAAGTAAAAGTGGCCAATAACTCGCAAGATTCACTAACACCAAACAAGAAACCCGAAGATGAACTAGTGTCTGGACAAATATGAATTCAATTCCCTTAACATCAAAGAAGAAAGATACGAAGTTATGAAAATTCTCACCGGTACTCGATCCGGATATTTTGCCGCGATACTCTCTGACTCCTTCAGACGTTCCTCTTCACCGAAAACAAGACAAATCAAATACGTAAATAATAATGCAAGATAATTATACAGATTGGACAAAAAAAACAGAAGAAATTGATATTGTAAAAGAAAACTCACCGAAACTGAACTCATCCTTGAAGCACTTCACCTTCCCCATGTATACCTTCTTGAACTCAAAGAAAGATGGAAAGCAAGAGAAACTAAATGCGAGAACGAGAGGAAATTTTTCCTGAGAAAAAGGAGCTGAGAAATTGGGAGAACTGTTGACGGGGCTGACAGACTGTATTTAAACGGAATGGAAACACTTTTCGTTTACGAAAGCGATTTTCCACTTGCGTCCTTCCTCAGTTTTCTGGTCGGATAAAATAAAACAAAGTCTTTGAACAATATAACACGTTAAGAACCGAACTACAGGCCCAATTAAGCCCATGTAGCTATTTAATCATGGGCGTAACTTGGGTCCACCCAATATTTAGCCTTTGGGCCTTGGACTATTTGTTTAAATATATCAATGGGCCCTTTTTCTCTTTGTGGGGGGGGGGGGGTTGGGGGTGGTGACTATTTTGCTGACACGTTGAGCAATAGTTTAGTTGCATGGTTAGGTGAGCTGTGACATAATAATAAAAAAAAACTATTTTGATGACGTCATAATTTAGGTAGCCCCCAAAAAATGGAAATAATGTTTTTATTGATCCCACTTGATTGTATGTTTTGTACAAAGATCCAATAAAGGATCCCCATCTTGTTTGTCGTTTTGTGTGCGTTGGTGAAACGTAGTAGTTTACAATTGACTACTAGTACTACGAAATAAAAAATCTGCTCCCTGGCCAGCCGTATTTTGCCACTGAAAATATTTAGAGCACAGTTTTTTTTTTTTTGAGAATTTATAATTGGATGGATCATATGTATCACACCCAATTCAAAAAATAAATGATTGTTATGGTTTTTCAAGAAATATATGATGAGTCTTGTCAAAAAAATAAATTAAAAATAAATATGTGAGGAGTATATAATTTTGTGGAGACATGTCATCTTATTATCATCAGACTATATATTTGCGGGTTAAAAAATTTGTCAATAATATATATATAAAGATTTGTATGGGAGCTTAATTTTAATGATGATTTCGAGAGTTATTACAAATTTCAATTAACTAAATAATTATTGTGGGGGTTGGTGGTGTTTGGTTATGTGGTTGGCTTTATTAAGCACCTATCATGCTAATATTTAATTGTTTGGTCCATAGTTTTTTTTTTTTTAAATCTTTCTCAATTTAACGTATGAGAGATCTCACATGTTTTTCTTAAGGATTTAATTTTGATTAGAATAAGTTATTTAAAAGAATAAATTAATTTGTTCATGCAATGATTGATATTAAGAACAATAAACTTTGTCACACTTAATAGAATTATCTATCTAAATTTTATAATATCATTATATGCTATCAATAATTAAATTTTTAATAATTGTTAATAAAAATACCAAGTTTAATAATTTTATTCAACGTTCTCTTCAATATTTTTCTATATATGTTTAGATAATTTTATACAGTCTGATTTATACTACCATCTTCATGCCTCAAATGGTTTTTTTTTAATTTTATGTGATTATTGACATTTAAACCCCCACACTTATTACCGTTGAAATTGAGAAGCGGGCAACAACTTCTCATTTCTAATAATCTTCTTAGGCTAACTCATTTAGCTCACACTGTCATTTATAATAAGAGAATCGTTTTTCTTATTTCAGGGATATTGCAAAATGAAACACAAGTTACTTGTGATCCATTAAACAAGACAATATGAAGAATTTAGGGAACCCCTTTGTGGTGAGTAGAACGAGAAAGGATGAGATCTGTATTTGGTTTGATTTTACGTTTCAATACAGACCAACTACCTCAATGGCTCAATGACATGCTATGATGTTTCCTCGGAATGCTCTAAAAATTGATGTGCTGCAAATTAACAACCAAACACTGACAAATTGGATGTGCATGACCAATAGGCGGTCGAAACACTCCATCTTCTGATATATTCAATGTCATGACCCATTAAAAAGATTTACTAAAAAATAAATTAATTATTAAAATATTTTAAACAATAAAAATTTATTGTCAATCCCTATAATTAAATTTGTTATTATTTGTTCCTCAATTAAAATTAAAACTTTTAAATAATTAAAATTTTCATTTATAATTTTATAGTATTTTCCTATAAAAAATGAACAAAAGTATACGTAACTCTGCCAAAATTTTACATCGAATTCCTAGATTCTTCTATTTTAGGTAGATATCTGTTTTATCAATAGTTCCGTTCATTATTTATCTCTACATGTATATACATATAACTTAAAGTTCGAGGGATTATACATAAATAAAAATATAATTTAAAAGGGTATATAATTGATGGTTGGAATTTATTGAAAGTTTAAGTAGATTTATTATATTAAGTTTTAAAGACTAAGAAAGACTAAGAAAAGTTATCTATATCTTGTTCAAAGTTGAGTGGATTTTTGTGTAATTTGACCTAAGAAAGTCATATAACTGTGTTTGATGTATTCACGTATACAATCTCTCGTGTGTGTTAAAAATTTAATCTTGTTGATTTGATTAAAATCAAGATGTTGGAAGTCATGGGGCAAGTGGACAGTGACTTTAATTTAATTGTAATTTTTTGTCTGGGTCAAAAACTTTAATTTTTGTTAACCATAAAACAACTACTTAAAATATATATTTTCAAACAGATTTATTTTATTAAATAAATTCTATTTTGACCGGAATATTTGTTCAAGCATGATAGATATTTTTAAACTTTAATTATTGGATAGCAGGGGCATGCTCGTAACTCCATCTTTATCTTATACATGATTTATGAATATTATAATTTGTTATTTTTTTTATTATTTTATACAATGTTATGTCCAAACTTTGCTTGAATTATTTATTATTATCGTACACTGATTGATTTGTAACCACTTTAATTCAATGGTCAAATTAAACACGTTCTGAAACTTCACGTTATGCTAAAGAATGAGCATTTTAGCACGTGTCCTTTGCTTCTTATTTTTTTTTTTTTAAAAGAACCCACCATCTTAGAAAATTCTGACTCAACAAGACACTACTCAAATCCATCCCAACAAATATAATTGATAACTCGTCATATTTAATATTAATATTATTTAAAAAAAATAAGACTTTATCTTATTCTTATATTATAGATGAGCCTAACTATTTTTTAAATAATTTTATACAAAAAAAATCCAGCAAGTGTCAATCTTTGTTTTTTTTTCTTTTGGTCCATTCAAGAGGAAAACCAACATAATCCTAATTATAAATTACAAATAAAACCATTTAATTGCTGTTGGGAGATTTTTTTTCTTAAAAGATATTTATCATATCAGCACCACTACAAAATATATTGAGGTATTTATTTATGATAAAAGTGTAAGTTCTATTTTTTTTATCGAGTATAATTCACAAGAAGTTGTTCTGTCCAGGGTGAAATAAGTCCAAAACTAAAAAAAGTTAACGATATTAAATTAATATAACTAAAAATATATTTTTTAAATTTAAAAAACTAAAATAAAATTTAATAAAAATATAGAGAACTAAATCGTATATTTTAGTGAAAAAAATTTATTGTCACATCAGCTAATATTTAAAAAAAAATTGAATTTATTATAATTTCCTTATTAGTGAGTAGGCGGTTGAGAATGGCTTGCTTAGTCAGGGCTCTTTTCACATTGTGTTTTGGGAATTAGTAACATACCATGTCAACGTATTAAAGAAATAAAGTGGGGAAAAAGGGGCTTTCTTAAGAATTCATTCATGTCCAAGAGCTTTGAACCTATAACTAGTAGGCAACATTTTTTATTTTTTAAAAAATTAACTTACTGAAATCACTTTTAAAAACTATATCTATTCATACTTCCTTTCATTTATAATACAAGTCACTTTTAAAAAAATTATTTAATCTATAATATAAGTCGATTAGATTATAATTAATGCTCATTTATTAATTTTACCCCTATAAATAATATTTAAATGTGAATCTTTTATATTTTTCTCTATTTTTCAGAACTTTATTAAATATGAAAAAATTTAAAAAAATTAATTGAAGATACATTTAATAAATTAACTAATATTTTTTAGTTTCAATAAATTAGTTAAAGTGACAGAAGGAGTTGAACAATTCTCTAATAAGTAATAATAATATAAACATTTTTAGTAGACCTCTCATGTGGCAATTCTTAATAATACCATACTAAATAGCGAGACTATTTAAGAATATCCGCATCTATTAAATAATTAATAAATAACTTGATGATTATTGTTGTTGTGTCTTGGGTGTGAGATTATCTATATTCATAAATAACTTGCTCATATTTGTTTTATCAATGTCAATAAAATGTGCTTTTTTCTGAATAAAAAATCCATATATTCTTTAACTTTTTCATGTTCCCTGCGTCTCCACAATTATTTTCCTTCACCAACAAAAGAAAAAAAAAAGAGAAATATGAGGGTAATGTTAGAAATTGTGCCCTAGGGGCCAATAATTGTATTTTGAACATTACTGATTTATGAATTTCTTAATTATGTTATCATATTATTTGCATGTTTATTGTGATGATCATTCTTAGATAACTCATGATCTTATCATAAATGTTCCTGGTCAGTCATCTATACGGGAGCAGAGATGAAATAAAATCAGTATGACTTTGAAGATGTATAGAGATATAAATCAAAGTCATAGACACATGTAAGAGTACAAGGTGTTGGACCGACCCACTATGAGAGAGTTGTATGGATTAAGTCATAAGCTTCTCTCATATACAAACCATGTCACTATACCCTTTGACTTGAGATCATCATGGATTCCTACATGACAAATGATCAGCTTTGACCTAGTTAAAAGTAACTTTTGACCGAGTAATCATAAAGACTATGTTCGGGTTTGGTGATTTTTTATGCAGAGAAATGTGAATGGTTAAGATAAAATTTGTCCCTCACATTCGTAGAGAGATATTACTTGGCCCCTCGATGAGTGGGTCTGAGAAATGTATGGACATACTGTAATGAAAAGGTAGTTCCATTTCTATAGTTAGACTACTCAGGGATCGAGAAAGTAACGGTCAGCAACAGGAGGATGACGTTCTCCATGCCTCATCCATGACCAAAATATCGTGTGACAAAAGGGACGTAATATGGTTGTATGAAATGTTACATTGTTCATCGATCCTCATATGATTTGGGTAGTCGTGATGTCTTGCTAGAGACTGCTCACGACTTGTGGGTCAGTATAGTAACTGGCCCACTACTAACTTCATATGGGCCTACAAGGTCACATATAAAATAGCTTAACACGAGTTATGATATTTAAATTCATTGAATCTACGACATATCTAGATACAATGAATAATCTAGGATGGATGTATATATTTATATATATATAAATTCGTATATATATTATATATAATATAAGAAATATTTACAAGATTTAATTTATAAGGATAAATTAAATCTCTATCACTTTTAAATTTGAAATTTAAATTGATATGATATCTCAAATTCGATTTATGAGAATAAATTAAGTATAATTCTATCTTATCTTTATTTTAAATTAAATGAATAGGTGAATTAAATCTGTGAGACGGATTTAATATAAACCATATTTATTTAATTAGTTTATTATCAAATTATGCAATATATGATATTGTGTTAATTTTGAAATTAATATAAGATTAATTTTAAAATCCAACTCAGTCAAAACACCGATAACATCATATATATATTTGACATTAGGGGCTAGGGTTTTTGATAAGAGGGAACAAGGAGGGTGCAAAAGGTTTGCAGATAAGAAATTGCCAAAATAGAGACGGTGAGGACGGATTCTTGAGAAAGCTCTGGAGGGACAAGAGGCGCTAGCACATCGTTCGTGGTTAGAACGCTGTTCGTGTGGATACCAGTAGAGGAAGCTGATCTGACTCATCGACTTCTTGCGATCGAAAAGAGACCACCAGCCGCGAAGAGAAGCTGTGAACGTCGCATCTGATAACTCCAGAAACGATCAAGTCGCGATCATATAGGCATCCTGAACGTCAGAAAATTAAAAAGAGACTACTCGTCGCGACGAGAAGTTGAGGACATCGTGATTGACAACCCCAGAGACTACCCCGTCGCGACTAGAAGCTGAGGACGTCGCGACTAACAACCCCAGAGACTACCCGTCGCAACTAGAAGCTGAGGACGTCGCGACTAACAACCCCAGAGACTACCCGTCGCCGTCGCGACTAGAAGCTGAGGACGTCGCGACTAACAACCCCAGAGACTACCCGTCGCGACTAGAAGCTGAGGACGTCGGGACTGACAACCCCAGAGACTACCCGTCGAGACTAGAAGCTGAGGACGTCGCGACTGACAACCCCAGAGACTACCCGTCGCGACTAGAAGCTGCGGACGTCGCGACTGACAACTCCAGAGACTATCCGTCGCGATGAGAAGTTGAGGAAGTCACGACTGAAAACTCCAGAGACTACCCGTCACGAGGAGAAGTTGAGGAAGTCACGACTGAAAACTTCAGAGCCGACAAGTCGCGACCATAATTCGAATACCGAAGGTAACACTTCTTTCTACTTGACTTAAACACACTCGATAGATCCTAGCAAAAAATAAAAAAAATTAAAATTAATTTTTACTGCGTGTCTTTAAACTCCCTCCAAGTAAACCACATCTTCTGTTTCACGCATATACTTATAAAAGAGAGAATCCAGATTATATACAAAAATCAGATTAAAAAAAACAGAGAGAGATCAACATACAAAAGGAAAAAGAAAAAAAAGCTCTCACGTCAACAATTGCATGTGATGGCCAACGAGGAAAACAATTAATTATGGTTTCCGCAACGAATTTATGTTTTTTTTGACCTTTTTGCAGATAATTAAAAATTTAACGCTGGCAAAATAAAAAAGTTCAAAAGAGACCAGGAAAAATATACAAAAGTCTCCGAGGGTTTTTTATTAGTTCCCATATATATATTTTAACAAGTAATCAAATAATCAAATTTCGTTTAACAAATACTTCAGAAATCTTACGGGAACTTAATTCTCACAGCAGACAGTTGACAAGCCAATTTAATTATCATGAAAATATACCAAATCAAAATGGAATTTTTCATGATAGTAGCGTCATGGTTTGTTCCATTAACACCATAATCTGACCGGCGAATAAACACTTCAAGCCTCAAACATGGCTCATTATTTATTTATCTATTAATTAATACTATATAAAATTTCGGCAAAAACAAAAAAAAGTATAATACATACATGTGGAGATTTATGTCTAAAATAATAAGAATAAAGTGGAGTATAAATTATAAATAATAATTCGAGATCTGTAATTCAATAATACCAAGCTCCTCCGCAAATCTTTCTTAAACGTAAGGACTTTATATATATAAAAAAAAATACACAAGTGGCGATATAGCTTCTTGATTATTATATTTTCTAAAGAAATTAAATGGTTTATGTTTTATCATGTTTTCTATCTTCAAATATATAAATAAAATAACTATTAAGAAAATTTATCTTTTATCAAACAATTCTTACAAGTGATTGCAATAAAATTTCAATATCTCTATTTTCTATCGGCTTTTGCTTTGTCAAAGATTATATAATTGTGTTTTTATTAATATAATTAATAAAAAAATATATTTGTTGCTACCCACAGAAATTATGGGATGGATTTTTTTAATCATGACGTGCTTACCAATTTGGATATTCGATATAAATTTGACTTATGCCTTTTTGGTCATTACCTTATAGGACCGTGCGATTATTCCTGAACAATATTATTTAATTTAATAACACTTAAGTCAATAATTTTGACAAAAAAGGTCGAGCTGACAAGTAGCATAAGGAAAAAATTTTACAAAATAAAAAATAAAAGAACTTTCAACAAATACGCAAAAAATTCAAAAAACTGACATTCACATATTATAAACCCATACATAAATGATAAGCCCGACCAATCACATCAAATTATATTAATATGCTGAAAACAATTACCCCAATATAATTTCTAATAATTGATTGTCATATTTTAATATTAATTTAAATTTAAAACTCTTAAATACAATTAATTGATATAAGAGATTATATCATAAATGTGAAGATTCAACTAAAAAATAAACAGGCCATTTACCTTTTAACCCAGTAGAAAATAAAAGGCTGTGGTTAAATTCTGATTATAATCTCATGTTCTCAGTGTCAGTCTTTTAATTAAAAAAATAAAAAGATTACTTCTTAAAACAACATATTTAGTGTTTAAAAATTATTTTGTTTCAGGAAAAATATTGAAATTGTCATATTGAAAAAAATGAGGTAGGATGGGGCAGTCAGAGCCAGATCGTGAGCGAGCTGAGAAGAGTCAAACGACCAATGAAGGAGGAGATACAGGCAGGGGTAGGTGGGGGTGGGGGAGGCGCGTGGGAATAAAGGCGCGTGGGAGGTACAGTATCTCACCAACTCCAACGGACAGCTGAGATTCGCCTGTAAAGATGGATCTCAGCCGTTGGATTGAGATCTCACATGGCAGTAAATGAATCTAGCCCTCTTCCCGGATCAGAGAAGCTTTAGGGCTTGTTTGGCACAGGATATTTGGGGGGAAGGGATGGGGGAGGGAGGGATTTTACTTCCCTTCCCTTGTTTGGCTCATTATAAAATTTAGGAGGGGAGGTAAAATTTTTTAAAATTTTCCCTCCCCCCTCCAACTTTACTTCCCCTCCAAAATTGGGGGAATTTGGAGGGGAAGTGTGATATTATTATTATATAATATTCATATACCCATAATTTTTTTAATATCCTAATATTACTCTTATATTATATTTTATTAAAATATTATGTAAAATAATATAAGGTAAATTTATCTATATAAAAGTATTTTCCCTCCCTTTCCTTCTTGAACTAAACAAGGTAATATGAAAATTCCTCCCCTCCTCTCCCTTAATGTTAATCCAAACAAGGTAATAATAAAATCCCTCTTTTTTCCTTCTTTTCCTTTCCTTTCCTTTCCCTCTATTAAAATCCCTCCCCTCCGTTGAGCCAAACACACCCTTAGGGGTTGAGTTGGAGCCACCCTTCCGGCTTCTTCCCCTATAAATAACAACGCCATGGCTTCGTTTCAACTCGCACCGCTTGAGCAGTCTTAACTCCAAGAGGTTCCTTCTGGTCAAGCTTCACTCCTCGTCTATTACCTCTCGAGGTATTCTGCTGATGTGCTATTCTAGATCTTGGGTTCTGCTTTAGTATTCTACGTTATTAGGGTGGATTCCTTGGCATTTTCTCTCTTTGTGCTCTCCAAATCAGTCTCAGATTCTGTTTCTGTGTTCCTTCTCGGACTTGTCTGTAATTGAAGTTTTAATTGCATTTCGTCCACTAGTTTCTCTGGAATTGTGCCTTGTGCGGAAATACCCTTTTGAACTTTCGGATCTGGTGGAGTTTATCTGTCAATCCCGTGTTCTTCTAGGAAATGAGATTTGTTGGGTGAAATATGGGTTTTGCTTGCTTGGGTGGTTCTTGGGTGGTTCTGATTAGCTTCCAAGCGTCGCAGTCTGCATCTCATAGTTAACAAGCCCTGTGATTATTCCTCATATAGGATGGTTTTTCCTGCTAGATTTGGCGAATGAATGAGCTTTTGAACTTGCTAGAAAGTGGGATTTGGTGTTTTTAGGTTTCCTAGCTGATTTTGGAGTCTTGCTTGGTAGAGGAGAAATTTGTTTTGTGCTTGATTTTGAACCTTTTCCTCCGGGCACTCCTAACTGTTTTTCTTATTTTGCGTTGAATATAATTTTGCAGATATAAAGATGGCCACAGAAACCTTCCTATTCACCTCCGAATCAGTGAACGAAGGACACCCAGACAAGCTCTGTGACCAGATCTCCGACGCCGTCCTCGATGCCTGCCTCGAACAAGACCCAGACAGCAAAGTGGCATGCGAGACATGCACCAAGACCAACATGGTCATGGTCTTCGGAGAGATCACCACCAAGGCCAACGTAGACTACGAGAAAATCGTCCGTGACACTTGCCGGAACATCGGATTTGTCTCCGATGATGTTGGTCTCGATTCTGACAACTGCAAGGTCCTCGTCAACATTGAACAACAGAGCCCTGATATTGCTCAGGGTGTCCACGGCCATCTCACCAAGAGGCCAGAGGACATCGGAGCTGGTGACCAAGGTCACATGTTTGGCTATGCCACCGACGAGACCCCTGAGCTCATGCCCCTGAGCCACGTCCTCGCCACAAAGCTCGGCGCCCGGCTCACCGAGGTCCGCAAGAACGGCACCTGCCCATGGCTGAGGCCCGACGGGAAGACCCAAGTCACCGTGGAGTACTACGATGACAAGGGAGCCATGGTTCCTATTCGGGTCCACACCGTTCTCATCTCCACCCAGCACGACGAGACTGTGACTAATGACGAAATTGCAGCTGATCTCAAGGAGCATGTGATCAAGCCCGTGATCCCTGAGAAGTACCTTGACGAGAAGACCATCTTCCACCTCAACCCATCAGGCCGTTTCGTCATCGGAGGTCCTCACGGCGACGCTGGTCTCACCGGCAGGAAGATCATCATTGACACCTATGGTGGATGGGGTGCCCACGGTGGTGGTGCCTTCTCAGGGAAGGACCCAACCAAGGTGGACAGGAGTGGAGCCTACATTGTGAGGCAGGCTGCTAAGAGCATAGTTGCTAATGGACTTGCCAGAAGGTGCCTGGTGCAAGTGTCATACGCCATTGGAGTGCCAGAGCCATTATCTGTGTTCGTTAATTCTTATGGTACAGGGAAAATCCCAGACAAGGAGATTTTGAAGATTGTGAAGGAGAACTTTGATTTCAGGCCTGGTATGATATCGATCCAGCTTGACCTCAAGAGGGGTGGAAATGGAAGGTTCTTGAAGACAGCTGCGTATGGGCACTTTGGTAGAGACGACGCTGACTTCACATGGGAGACAGTGAAGCCCCTCAAGTGGGAGAAAATTCCAGCTTAAGTGTGCTTGTCTGTGTGTGAGATTAAGTTTTGGCCCTCCCCAGACTGTCACTCCATAGTTTTCTATCTGCCTATCTATCCCTTTACTCTCTATCTGTTTATCTTGTTTTCCCTTTCTTTTTCTCCCTCTCTTTTCACGTGTTTTTTATTCTCTGTTTGCTTCGAGGATATACTTTTTTAGATTAGATGATGCACCAATATGTACTCTCAGATTGTATGCTTGATTGTTGTAATAATATGAAAATCAAAGAGAGTTTACGATTTAGTATACATATAAGCTGTATTTTTGTCGGCCAATTTTAACCCCTTGGAAGTTGGAATTCCAATCAAGATCCGGATCATCAATACAGCAACATTCCATTTCACCCTCAAAAATGCCACGTGCCACTTCCTTCTTACTTTACCATAACAGGTATTGCTGGTCGAAGGAGGAGGGCTGAATGCAGCCATATAAATAAGCAAATATAATTGGCTTGTTGGTGAGTTCGAAAGCAGAGTTTTAAAAGGTTTGAAGTTTAAACTCACTTTGTATGAAACCAGTTTTAACTTTTAAGTGGGTTAGGCAAATGGGAACAAAAGTTACTTGTAAGAAAATTGGATTTTGAAAAATAAAGATACGAGCACAAACTTAGATCAAGAGAAACTCTAGCCGAGAATATGAAAAATTAAAAACACACGTAAGGTGTTAGGAAACACACATAAATAGTACTTCCACTTCCCTTCCCTCTGTATCTATCACTAAACTCCCAAACCCTAAATTAACCAAAAAAAAGTATATTAAAATTCCTTTCATCTCCTTCCATGATCCCTTCAAACCAAACAAAATAATTCTTAATATAGTATCAATTTAATTAATTTAATTATATTAAAAAATTAGTTAAGTTAATTAGTATGGTATATATATTTTTTTAAAATACCTTAATTATTTTTCTTAACTCCCTCTCTCTTACTTGATTATTGTTAGGGGTATTAATAGGGATAATTTAAAAAAAATAATAAATATAAGAAATATATATTATATATTTCTTATATAATAAGAAATATATAATATATTTCTTATATATTATATATTTCTTATATAATAACTAGTTATAGAACAGATTTAACCAGAACAGATTTACCCCAAATTTAAATGTATATTTCTTATACATTTAACCAGAACAGATTGATAACCAGTTATAGAACAGTGAATTGAATTATAAATAAATAATGAGAGGTTTAAGTTTTGGGGCATTGCTGAACGTAAGCACGACGGATCTTGAATTAGTATGATAAATGAAGTGTGAATGAGGAAGAGAAGTTGTCGTATATGAAGATTTGGAGGCAAAGCCCATTATTAGCCCGAAAAACAAAAGCATAGGCAATTAACTGATATGGGAGCTAAGAGTGGGCAGTTATGGACGGTTAAAGTTGTGAACTAAGGGGTGATTATTGGAGTCATCCATCCACGTGGCAGCACTTCACTTGAACACCAGAATCTGTGGCCAGATCCTCTCTGATTCTGGTCCCTAATAATCCATCCAATATGCACATGCCATTTATTTCCCTCTCTGTCTTCATTTACCCCAAAATCGAGCCAATCAACAAATAATATACGCTTTCTACCACACCTCAATTGCTATAAATGGTAACATGCCTCTATCCAAATAAAAAATATTTTATTAAAAGAAATAAAATTTATTTTAATATAACTGTCCCTCTTAACATATGTATCTCATCTAAAAATAAAACTCGAGACCTAATTTATTAAGGAAGTCTTGTATTGTTAGATTAAATCTATGTTAGAACTATAATAATCATATCAACCATCACAATCTATAATTTACGAATTTTTAAATTATTAACTTGTTCACATATCACCATACAACCATAATTTACAATTTCAAAATACCATTTCCAATTGTCTACAATATTTATTGTCATAATTTAATATATTCCGAAAAAAGGTCACCTTATGGGCCAGACAACACGAGCGAGTTAGTCCCGTATTAGACCATACACAAGCGAGTTAGTTTGCAACCTGCATATTGCTTGACGGATATACAGATTGCTCCTTCCAGGAATATGGTGACCAAAATCTTCATGCAAGACCGCCCCAATCGGCAGTGTGTTGTCACTTGATTATTTTAGCGAGCATTAGTTTTATTCTTTTGGGAAAAAATCGACTTTGAAATCTTTTTATCTCATAAACAATTTCCTTGTATGCCATGACATTTTCATGAACGAGGCACCACAAGACATGGTCACACATTTCCCAGGCAGAGGCAGAATCAGTTGTACAATCTAGCCCATGAATCATCTTAAAACAAAAGTTAATAATAACTTAACATGTTTAGGAGAGAAACCTTCGCAAGAGAACAACCTAAATTCCATCATTTGTCAAGTACAACAGATACCTAAGTAAAATTCTTTGAAACTTCACTTGAAAAGCAAAGTCAAGCAGGACTTCCTATCCAGAAAATGAAGCTTCATTACCCAACTAACAACTCATTCCACGTCAAAAGAAAAACAAAGACTGCAGCTGCTCCAAAAAAAGAAAATGAAAGACATATACACGTATGGATATAGTGCACTCTGAATACTAAGTGGGAACAAAATGAATTTCATTCATTAGCTTGTTCAGTTTTTATATCCTCAGTGATCGTCTGCTTTTCCTGCTCCAGAAAGTAAATTTTGTCACGCATACCTTCTTTTCCATACGCCTCGATCATGATAGAGTATGTAGTGTCATCTGGTTGACATAGGTTATCCTTCATACGGTTGAAAACTCGCTCCATTTCGATCAAATCCTCGGCCTTTGCACATGCGGAGATGATGGCATTGTAAAATGAGACATTCTCGGGTATCTCAAACTTCTTAGCCAAGTAAACACTGCTAATTACTTTATGGAAGAGACCTGCATTGGCATAACCATTGATAAGGCAGCAGAAAGTCTTGGTATCGGCTTTCATACCCTCGGCACGCATCTGATCAAATGTATATTCCATGTGTTTAGCCTCACCGACGGCTGCAAATGCCTCAATCACATTGTTGTAAGTTGAAGTTGTCCAAGGAAATTGAAGCTTGCGCATATACTCCATCACAGAGGACATTTTGTCGTACATTCTTTTCTTTCCATAAGCACCAATCAAAATATTAAAAGTGCGTGTTTCCGGTTCTATTCCGAAATTACGAAACTTTTCATACCATCTCTCCATCATATCAATCTGGCCCTTGTTACCAAAGACACTGATGATTGTGTTCATTGTCCACACATCAGGCTTGCATGTTGTGCTATCCAGCATATTTGACAGCACTTTCTCCATCTGATCATACTTCCCTGCCTTGCCATATCCACTTAAGACAATGTTTTGAGTGACAGTGTTCGGGGTGATGGACCTTTCCGCCATCTCTTCATACATCGACTCAACCAAATCAAATTTCAAAGCATCCACACAAGCTTTAATTAAAGTACTGTAAGTGTAAACATCAGGCTGGCAGAGAGGGAGGTTCTTCATCTCATTAAGAGTTGAAAATGCTTCATCAATAAGGTTGTTGCGACAGTACGCTGCGAGCAAAGCCGTGTAAAGCTCAGACGTAGGCTGACAACCTTCTTCAACCATAGTGTTGAAAAGCTGATGGGCACGTTGAGGTTGGCCACATCTTCCAAGCAATACAATGAGTTTCATGTAAGTCCCTTCTTTTGGTTGGTAAAAGGATTGCTCTCTAAGCATCTCGAATACCTGCACATTTAGATTATTTAACCACATATTGCCATATAGAAAACTATCATTTCAATTATTACTTACTAATTCACAATAGTTTCAATTCGAGAAACCAGCCACGAGATTAATATAACTGAATTAAGTCTAGAAACCTCGATTTGATGACACAAGCTCTAAAGCATTCGAGATTATTATCATTTCAGTCATTACCTTTATCATTCGCAATGCAACACTTTAAACTACACTTGAACCATGTATTTATCCTTAAGTTACAATAACTGGAGAGCGATTCACTGTTGAGCGTTGGCAGTTCTATATCCACAATATTAGGCATTTGAGTTCTAAACAAGATATATTAAGAGCAAAATGCTTAATTTGTGAAGCAAAATCAAGTAAGAGACACTAAGTTACCTCAAGAGCTTGAAGCCACTGTTTTTTATCAATTCTATCAGCCAAGCATTCAGTGACAGTGTTGACCCAGGCCTTAGCCTTGACCTTTCGGTCCAACTTCTTCTTCAAATTCTTAATCGGAGCCCTCCTCTCACGGCCAGGTAAAGAAGTTTCAGAAGCACCCGGAAATTCACCTATTTTCCAGTGCCTCTTTTTAGCGACCGAAGAGGACGAAGAAGAAGAAGTTTTCGACGATGGAGCCGCAGTTGCGCAGCGGATAATCCGAAGACGCGGGTTGGGGGTTACGGGGTTAGGGAAATGGCGGATCTTGCATTTGTCCTGAGAAATTGGAGAGGGAAGGAGGGAAGAAGAGAAGGAGAGAGAAATTGAAGCCATGGGTAAAGCATGAAGCTCAGTGCTGCGTCCCAGAGCTTGCCTTACCCTTCTGCTCAAAATCTCACTCCTCAAATTACTCTTCTCACCTGCTCTTTCTCCATTACCATTATCCTGTATTCATGTTTTACAGAATATTGGATATTTTTACTTATTAGATATTTTTCTTACACTACTTAGTTTTCAGTAATTTATAAACAATATGATTTATTAAACAAGGACCTGTTTTGTTTTTCAACAAAACCATCGTTTTAAAAAATTTCTAACTCAAACATCAGTTTAAAAAAAATTAAAACAAACAGATATATTTTTCTAAAATAATTTCTGCACTAAATTATAGTTTAAAACTATAATTTTAGATAAACTCATCAGAATAGCTTTTAGAATAGTAAAAGAGTTTATGAACTACTCAATTACTATTTTACTCTTACTTTTTTTTACACTCTCTCTTCTCTCTTTTATCTTTTCTACTATCTCTCATCTCTTTTATATCTTTTCCATTATCTCTCATCTCTCTTTTATCTTCTTCACCCCCTCTCCTCTCTCTTTTTTACTCTTTCTCCTCTCTTATCTCTCATACATACTTTTTTTAATAATTTTCTAATTACAAAACTCTTTTTAGTATTAACTATCCAAACACTCATTTATTTAAAACTATTTTTTTTCATAAACTCTTCTCTAAAAGCTCTTTTTCATAAGATGTCAAAAAATTTATTTTTTTTATAAGTATCTTTTTAAAATTTTATCTAAATACACCAAATGATTTTATTATATCTAATAAATGGTATGACTTATTTATTATATTATGTGAAATTGATTATAAACAGACATAATTATCCACAACTCGTACAAAAATCCCATGCCTAGTGAGGAACTCGTACAAAAATCCCATGCCTAGTGAGGGACTATTTCGTATGCCCCCTACCTATTAGTCATTAATATAAAACTCTTCACAAAGTTTAATAAAATATTTATAATAATTAATGCCCAAAGGTGCCTTTGTCTTTTTGTCATTGCTTTTCCATGAGCTATGTACTAAGATAATTTTGAAAAGTAAAAAAAAAAATATTTAACTAACTTTAATAAGTTTCTTTAATCTTAGAAAAAGAAGTAACATGAACTTACAAAAAAAATAGATGAGCTAATAATATGCTAAAGTGATCATAATTTAACAACAAAGATATAATACAATAAATTATAAAAAAATAACAAAAAAACTCTATAAAATAATAATAAATAGTAAAATAGGACGTTATGTTAATAATACTCAATATGTTGTTAATAACGGACCTAATTTAAAATTTATTATTTTTCAGAATCTTTTTTTATCATTTTTCTTAAATTATATGGATTAAAAAATAAATATAAAATTTAATTCTAAATCGAGATCCAAAAAATATTCTAGACATCACATTCTAAAAATCTAAATTGAGATGCAAATAGTATTCTAGTTCATAGTTTTTCAACAACACACCATTATATAACAACATTAGGGAGTATATTCAAAATCCATAAAAAATTACTACAATTGTCAAAAATAAAGGAATGGATGTCATTAATTAATAACTAATGTGACCAGCTCACATCAGAAAACCCCCTTTAATATATTATTCGACTAATACAAGATATTCTCCTATATGTCTACAAGCTCAATCCTATGCCTACGTACATTTCCTAATACAATAGCATATGAGTAAAACTCCATTATAAACATAAATTGCTGAAGAAGTCATCCTTACCTAAATATTTTTTCATGACAGCTACAACTGCCATTGATGTATATATATTATATATACCAGTAACTATGACTTCCACATTTCAAAAAGTTAGAAGATTAAGGGGGGGAAAGAAACAAATTGCAGGCCTTACTGCAAAAGAACACTACATTGAGCCATAATCTAATGATTCCCATCTGAAGGGCTGGAAGACATAGGAGACTTGGGGTGAGCTTTTGAAGAGCAGAGCCACGCAGACACATACAGCTGCAATGGCCACCATTGACAGCATTGCTGGTCTATAAACAAGTGCTGTCCTCGTGCTGTGACAAGCTAGCTTGTGCTGGCATAGCCCACACTGATGTGGAATCGTCGCTGCTGCCACCCCCGTTTCAATCTTCTCGGTTTGAAAGCTTGAAACTTTCGATGATGACCGTTGCTTCTTCTTTGTGTTGCTATCTACAAGGGAAGATGGGATGTCGAGCACATGGTGATGAGTTTCATCAACTTTCTTGCTTGTTTTTGTTTGGATGAGTTGAATGTATGAGCGGTAGCCCCTCATGGATGCATAGTCCTCCGGGGTCAAACCCGTGCCGTCCCGGGCACTTTTCCATGCCTTGATTCCCACCTGAACAATGCCACAACCACTGAGTCTTGCTACCAAAGGATAAAAAACATGTACTGAAATCCTAAACTAAGGGACTGAAAGTCAGAGATGAAATTAAGATAGGATGCTTCTTTTTGGACCAGTAACATCCATAACTAATTCTAACATAATTTTTTTTTTATAGGAAGTAATTTGTTCCATGTCATCCTCTCTATAATCAAAACTGAGAAAAACGTAAAGCATGCTAGGGAAAAAGAAAGAACATACCATTCCAGGGTCATCAGTCAATGCATCCAATACATTCTCCGAGCCATACATGCTTGCCGCAACATGAAGGGGAGTCAAACCAGCAGGGCCAACATTATCGGGTTTAAATAAGAATCTGTCAGAGTGCTTACCGACTTGTTTCTCCTTACCGTCGTCATCTGAAGATTGAACTGGTACGAACTTCAAGAGTAGTTCAACCATGGGCCTGCAATTTCTCCTCACAGCTCTATGTAGAAGACCCAAGTTTAACAACGCAAGCTCGACAGAGGTATGCTCTCCTGCATCAATAGTACCCTCAAACATAATGTCCAGAAGCTTTTTCATCACAGAGCACCAATGACGGTCCATGCAGAAGTCAACAAGCCACTTGAACCGATTGAAATGGAACAGATCCTGGACAGGTGCCATGGGACCCAACCTAGCTTTCGTGTGACTTCTATGAAGGAGCCAACCTATTTCGTGTATGAAATCCAAGGCTCGAGTCTTTTCTTCCATTTGTTTGCTTCTCATCTGTACATCTTTACAGATCTCATCTGCCTCAATCACACTCTCCAGATTACAGATCTCTGTACAAATTTCTGGCTCCGCAACAATAAAAGGAAAGGAACAGCTGCTAAGACCATGATCTTCCACCTGAGATCAACATAGCCATATCAAAGATGAAAGTCGTCCTTCACAAGTTAGCAAATGGAAATAAATTATTTGGGTATAATACTTTTTGCATTGTTTTAATGTTCCACTTGTCCATTGTCTTCTTCTGGGGAACCATGTTTCATTATCTAGGCTTTTCTAGGGGTAGCTTGCCTCTAGTGAATCACAACCATACACCCAGACACAATCATATATTTAGATTATCTCGCTACTTTATAGTTTGGTGCAATGAAAACATGGCTTTAGTAGAAGGGGAATTAGGAGCAAGATGCTACCTCAATAAATCCCCTCCCAGTAACACTTGGTATAGTACAAGAGAAGCTAAGGCACTGATCCTCATCGTGTTCAGTAGCTGTATCAACACCATCAATCAAGTCACAACAACTATACTGTGCCAGATACTTCCCTTCAAGTGCACAGAGTAACCTGAAAACAAGAGGAGCTGATTAATTTTAGACCAATCTCAATTGTTTTGACCCGAGACAAAATCCAAAACTTTCCTACTTCCAGAATTATAGAGACAGAAATAAAAGTACCTAGTCAACTTGCAAACCAATATTACACCCAAGAAATTCAGGTAATGTTTCATTTTCGTCACTTTTCAAACCTATTTAAGCATACAGATAAATATTTTATATGATATTACGTAAATTAATGTAGCTTATCATTCAATCGCCCATCTGGTCATGCTGATGGGTAGGAGCAAAAGCGATGACTCAGATAATGCAGCGGTGGAGGCAGAGAAATACCTTGTGCTAGAATGGAAAAGGTTGACACCTTTGACAACAAATTGAGTGCTTGCCATTGAAGAAACAGCAAGTGGTTTAATACATGAAATCCTACGGTTTTGTGAGCTGCTAAGGCTCAAGGGAACGTCTAAAACAACCTGACCTGCAGGAGAGATAAAAGATATAATAATTCTAGTTACCAAGGAAAATGATAAAAGTTTTTGCTGATGCTAATATTAAGTTTTATAGTAAAATGACCAGAGAGAGAGAGAACAGACCATTGTACAGAAAGGCTACAGAATGCTGCACTCTTGTATATACCCACCCTGTCGTCCAGAAAGGGTCATTTGATGCAGCAAGAAGCTTTTTCAAGCTGAGTCCTAAATTACAGCAGAGCTGCATCGCCATATAGCATTAAGCAGATATAAATAATGTACTAATGATGTCAGTAGAATTGAACATTCATGACATTATACAAAACCATACCTCCTCCCAAGCAGATTTTTCTAGACAGATGTATACTGTTAATATAATACAGCCTGGCCTTATATAGCTCTCAATCTCTGTGGGACTGTGGGATAACCAGCTGAGAATCTGGTGCTCAAAACAAACCACAAATGAAATTTTGCAAAAACAAACGATGCACTAATTATTCAAAGCAATTTCACACTACAGAAAGTACCTGTGATCGAAGAACAAGAGGAAAATCATTTGGATCCTTGCCAAAGAGTTTGAAAACAATTCGACCTGTGCGACTCTGAAAACAATAAACAAATTACTATTCAATATAAACAAAATATCTGTGTCAATAAACACGATGAAGGCCTTTAACAACAACCCAACTCATACCAAAATAATCAATTACTGATGGAAAGGTAGATGAAACTGAAATAATAAACCTAAAATTGATGGGCTTTATGGTAAAAACGCCCCACAGCAGTAATCCAAAGGGACAAGAAAACAGTAAGAATAAAGGCACAGGAAAATATTTTAGCCAAACATCAATCAAGATAGGATATTTAAACAATGAGTCGAATAAACATTTGCAAAACCCTACTTCAATTCATGATAGGAGCAATTATCACACAATTTGCTGAGAAGAAAATAACTTAAAATACTTCAAAATTATACTTGAGCTTCTGCACTAGAACTAGAAGGTGACTGAGAAGAGGTTGAATCCGAGTTTCTGCTTGTCTGTGGTGGACTTGACTTTTGAGTGTCAAGTTGTAGCCATGAAGGCTGATCAAGAGATCCAATACCTGACGCCTCAGGTGGATGAGAATTCCTAAGGTTCTCAGCATCATCTTGTATGTCATCATATACATTATTGAGGTCAATGTGATTTAAACCGTTCCTTCTAACCGTAGTCTCTGCTGCAACTGATTGGGGTACATTTGAAGGCTTTGATCCTGAAGGAGATTTTAAACTCCCAACCCGAGCATCACCTGAAGGTAAACATTTTTGCGCCATATCATATGCAGGCACTGTCTCAGACTGTCCCATAGGCTTTGGAGGGTCCTGACTGCGGAGACCATTATCTGTCTTGATGGAAGAACCAGGGGATTTGATGGGTTCGGGGCCATTTGAATTTAGATTAGGCACTTTTTGGGAAGTTCCAGATGTCCCAGCATTCACCAAACCTTGGGATCCCTCCAATAAGGAGGCTATGTTCCTTCCATTGATTGTACCAGCCACACTTGCCAGATTCCTTAGCAGATGAGAGAGAATATCTTGGTCCCTAGTAGCATCTGAGCCATTTGCTGCAATTTATAGAAGACATGATCTTTGGAGTTAAATTAATATGCCAATGATGACACCCCAAATGAAGTGGAAAGACAGAAAAAGTCCAAACCCTTCTCGGTAAGCAAGAGCATTTAATCAAGCCACAGCTATAATTCCAAGATATCACTCACTCACCTCATGAGTATCTTTATTATATTTATGAGTATATTCACAAGGAAAAGCACATTCCTATACTTGTTAGTGTAAACCCAATAATGTGATTCAGTCCTAGTTAGCCTATAATTGATGTAAATGCACATCAAACATCCAGAATAATTCAACATAGATTACGTCCTTTACTTCAGTTTTCAGGCGTTTCATACACTTGTTGGTAATAACTTCTACCTACCTGAGGTTAAATAAAAATCAACAGGGTCAGCCAACCTAAGAAGTACCATTAATCAATAATACACTTTCAATATAGAATAACTGATACAACCAATAGGAGGGACTAATAAAAGCTAGCCAATGATTAGAATAGCAAAATCAACGTAAATTAATTCTACTAATAACAAGATTTCCTCAACTCTCACGGCCATTCAACATGATTAACAAACTTTCCTAGAATAGCACACTAGAAATAAGCATTATTTCAGTTTCTTAGTTGAGCAGCCAGTTAGACAAATATGAAGAATGCAAGTGCCAAGTAGATAAATTTCCAATTACACAAACACTCACAGTGCATATTAGACAGTATACGGAGAAGACTTGTTAACAGATAGCTGCTGCCCCTTTCATCATTCAGGGAGCCTCCATTAACGACAGCATCAGGATGTGTCTTCCTCCTCCTCCTATTGTGGCCAGCCAAACGCCTCCGACAACTTCTTTTCCCCTCATCAAACTCTTGAAGAACATGAAACCTGCCACAATTTTTTTATGCGGTTTTAAAGAAAACTGCATCTAATTGGAGTGCCAAAGCAAAAGCTCCTTAAACGGAGATCTATCTAATAACATTTGTAAGTTAGGAAAAACCCAAGTACTTAAACTTAGATACTTGATGTACTTTTTACCAATCAAATTAAAACAAGTGGATTTTTACACTTGTTAGTTACCCAGTAGCTTACTCTTGGTATTGACATTTTTAAAGCATTTTGATTTGATTGGAAAAAAATACAATACGTATATAACCTTAAATACCTAGATTTTCTCCTTCTAAGTTATCTATACTTAAAACGAGAGAAGAAAAATAAAAGGGGGATGGGAGCGCTGGAAAAACCTTCATGGACAACAATGTGAAATTTTTCATCTTCCCTTATAAACCTTCTACAAAAGTAATAGTTCGATGACCATATGATAAATCTGAAACGAATTGTCCAAGAAACGAAGACTTTGTAACCAAACTGACCTGCTACACTGTTGACAAAAACGCTGCATAACATTTCCTACCAGTGCTTTGCTGGCTTTGGAATGCACATCACAAACCTTATGCCGACGGTGGTAATCTTTTGCATTACTAAGATCGGCCCTACAATCTTCCACCTGACAAACCGCTCGGTTTGAAGTAGTCCCACTCCCAACTATCTTTGTCTTCTTTCCACTTTTTTCATCCCCTTCCATGATAGGGTAAATTTGAGCCCCAAGGTTTAAATTAAGACAACCAGCTTCATCACTCAGCTCATCACCTTCAGATATAACAGCTCTCCTCCTTTTTTCCAATTCTCTCTTTCCTTTCTCCGGGTTGACATCATCCCAATTAGAAGATAAAATGTTAGAAGTATTAGCTTTCGCAGGAATTTCAGGATCAACTGGGAAAGACTGCTTGTTTCTACAGTCAGATGGAACTGAATTTAGTGGACTAGCAGCGAAAAGATCTCCGTCCCATTTCCAGTCTTCCAAATTCCACTCCAAACTCTTCTTTCCAACCGCTTTCATTTCCGGCACCACAGGTCCATAGACATACTGATTCTTTCCCCGAAATTTAGCCTCCATGAATCAAACCCCTAAAAATCTATCAAAATTTCAGCACCCAGATTCCAAATCCGCCCGAAGGCAAAAGAAAACTGAAATAAGCAGGCAAGAACTTCAACACACCTGCTAAGATACAGACTTCAAATACCTGCAAAGCATTATCCGGGAAAAAGAAAGCTGCCCCCGCTAGTTCATCCGTCAATTCATCGGGTCAGATATACCCAGACAGCACAGGAGCAAGAGCACAAATCCAAACAAGGCATGCTTAACCAAAACCGGCAAATCTACCAAACGATTCTCACGATATCATGGACACCCAGCCCAGAATTGCAAACCCCCCCCCAACTTGCACAATCATTTCACATGATTCCCAGCTCAATGCCACAAGTATTAGTACAAAGGGCTGATATAGAGAGTCCAAAGAAGAGATTTGACAATATTAGAGAGAGAATTAGCAAATTGCGGGAGAATAGTGAAAGCAGGTGGCAGAGGAAGGAGATGGGGGAGGTGTGGTGAGATGAAATGAAGAGAGGGCCGGCCGGCTCAAAAAGCATGCGTGAAACACAGAACGAAGAGGAAAATTAGGAAAAGGTTAGGAAGGAGGGTGATAAAAATGCGGTTTCTGTGCCAAGATCGTACACAAGTCTTTAATTTTCTAGGGACGCCATGGTACCATGGAATCTATACCCCACACCCCACCACCCACGACTCTCGCCCTTTGCTCTCTCTCTCTCTCTCTGTAAACTGTAAAAGATAAATAAAACCAGAAAGTGATGAATTGTCAAATCCTGAGTGCTGGTGAAGATGAACGAAAGAGTAGGAAAACACGAATGTAAACGTGAATGACTCTGGCTTATACTGGCCCAAGACGTGTCAGATTTATTAAGTGCTCTCTCTTAATACCTTTGATTGATTTTAAGTCCATCATTGACTATTCCCGGTGAAGTTCTTACTTACCCTGGAAATGAGGTCCGCGCTACGAACAAATACGGGTTGAATTTGTAAAATTTATTATTATTATTATTATTATTATTATTATTTTATATATTATCTTATCTTTATTTTTAATATAAAAATAAATTAATTAATTAAAATAAATTAAAAATATATATAATATAAATTTTAAAACAAATTAAATTTAGTAATAAATAATTATTTTATTTTTTTATTCTATCAAAAAATTGACTAATTATTATATTAAGAATAGAATGGATACATCATGTGAAAATTATTTTATTAATTATTTATTTTTTAATATATAATATATTTAACTAATTTAATTAAATTAAAAAATTTATTTAAATTAATTCATATGATATATTTTTTTATAATCATCTTTTTTAATTTTTTTATCTCTTTTTTACTTAAATTATTATTAAAAATATTAATAAAAATAATTTAAAAAATATATTTTATATTTATAATCAACATCAATTCTTTAATTAACTATTATATTAAAGATTAATAAAAATATTATATATAACTTTATAGTTAAAAAAATTATATTTATCTCACCTTTATTAGCAATTTTATTAACTGAATCAGAGTGCTATAAATTATGAACTGAATTCTTGTCAATGCGACTCGCCTTTATTAGCAATTTTATTATTATTCTTAACATTGACGATTAATTTCACGAGTTTTAAGGAATGGAAGTTGTCATTCTTAGATTTTTAAAATATATAATATATATATATATATGTAATTTTTTAATTTTACTTTTCACTAAAATTAGTTTTACAATGAAATGCTCTAATAGAATTAAAAGTATGCATTTGTAAAAGTAAGGATTGCTGCGAGCTTCAAGCTAAATATCTGATAATAAGATCTAATATATGATATAAAAAAAGAATTAAAAGTATAATAATTTTCATAAAAAATAATAAAAACAACAATAAATGAAGGAGAGTTGTGATTGAAAAAATAAATATAACTCTGCATTTTCATCCCATATTTTAGCCCAAGCTACTTATACTTTGCCCAGTAACTATGATTAAAGAGAAAAAATTCTCTATGACATAAATTTGAGTTTTATTATATACTTTCTTTGTGACAAATAAAATATTCCAATTAATTCCATTTCAATTAATATATTTTCCTTTTTTTTAGGACAATCAAATCCCGTCCAAAACGGTGGATGGACCCATAAGGACACGCAGAATTCTATAATGACTCACGCCACGCATTATTATTCGTTCACGGACCATAACAAAATTAACCATTTCTGATTTTTTTTATCATTAATACATAAAAGGAAATAAAATATTTTCTTTTAAGCCTTGACTAATTTAGCTTATTGCATAGTTCAGATTCTTAAAAAAATCCCTATAACTGGAATTTGGCCAAGGAAAATAGTAAATTATTTTCTTCAATGTTTAAATCGTGAAATTGTTAAAAGAGTATTAAATTTTAAACCCCTTCTTTTCGATTAAATAATTATTAATATTTTAATAATGCTTCTATATGACTCTATAAATTGCTGTGTTTTTATGTATAGGCATTCAATTTTAATGGCAGTAATATTTTTTAAAAAAATATTACAAATTCTCTTAATATTAATTATAAATAATCATCTTAACTCATTTTTTAATTTTATGAATTAAATATATTTGATTTTTGTGATCTCACACATATTTTCAAATTTTGTTGGCCAATTCTCCCATCTATGCTGGAAGTGAACATTTGAATTAATACGTTATCTCTTAAGAGAGAGAAAAACATAGGCAAGAACACATCAAATCAACATAGAATAAGAACAATTTTTTCCCCATTTTGCTTTTAGCCCCTTTTTGATCGCTTTGGTATTTCTCAACCAAATGGCAGACACGTTTTTGTTTTGTTGTGATAAGACTCTGATTAGTACAAAGATGAGGGGGGTGAAATTGGTCTTTGATTTTGACAAAAAAAGATAATTATTTTGTGATAACGATAATTATTATGTCGTTGGGTTCGTGAAGGAAGGTATCTTCTGTTAATTACTGTGTGCTTGAATTATCAGCTACATTATTTAAATCATCCCAATTATTTGCTCATTCGGCGTGTAGGATTGTAACTATATTCATTATAAAATTCATAACGCATTATATTATTTTCTTGTCGTTTGAGTAATAATTTTAAAAATTGTAAAATAGTGAATTGATCGACAGTGAATTCTTTTTGAGTTGCACGTTTCAGTTTTTTTTTAATATATATAGTAAGATTTAAAAGTGGATTAGTTGAAATGTCACGAGTGAGCTGAAGAATTCCTCTTACACATGCACGTGGTTGTATTTTACGAAAGTTTTAATTTAATTATACCAACTGTCGTCAATAATAATGAATAGCAAGAAGGCCGTTAAAAATGGTTGATTTTATCACTTTTCTAAAAAAAATTAAAATACTTTTTTTATGAGAAATATCTATTATTTGATACTGCTAATTAGTTTGCACTTAAATTGTGCCATTTTAACATAATTTTTTCTCACGATATTTAAACTCCAAACTTTATTTAAAAGTGTCAATTTCTTTATACTCTGATCCAATTGTTATAAATAAATGGGTCCCTTAACAGAAGCAATAAATTTAGAATAAAATACTTTGACCACTCTTTAATTATATCTTAATTATACCGAGCTCCTGTTTATTTTGAAAGCATACAATTTAATCTAATAGTTAACAACGTTAGAGATATTTTAAAAAGATTCTAAAAATATTATTTTTAGTTAAAATTTTGGTTTATTCTTTTATCCCATTCTAATAAATTAAAAAATATGCATTTTTTTCCTTTTATTTTCCTTAATTTTATTTTTTTATTTTTTCTCCAAATAGTTATTTGCTTAATGTTTTTAGTCTAAGCTTAAGTAATTCAGTTAATATAGAGTTAAAAATTTGATTGGAAATTTAATTAATTCTTTAAATAAATATATACACAATTAAATGTGTTTATAAATGTTTGTAGAAAAAATGTGTTTAAAAATATTAAATAATAAATTTAAATGATTTACGCACTCGGTCAAACTCACATCATTTATATTATATAGTGAATAAAAATATATATTTGATGTATTTTTTAGCTATTTAAAATATTAAATGAATAGCTTTTAAAAATAGATAAAAAATTTAAACAAAAAAGCTAGATGTGTTTTCTCACTTATTACAAAAGATATAAAAATACAAAACATGTTGTTTATGATTTATAAACAGTGTGGTGTGTTGACATTGATCATGAGAAAATTGTCCCAATTAATATATTTTTGAAACTCGGGTCACATAATATTCTGTCTTAAAAGTAATGTAATTCATAGCCGTTCTATATTTAAAATCGATACCTATTTTTTTTAATTATATTTTATATTAAAAATTGAAAGAGTACTGTATTATTCTCATTTGAGATGTGGAAATTACTAGGAAGGAAAGACGAGAAATATATTTTAATATAACTGATGATGCCTAATTAATGACGCATTAGGAATTACAGACCAAGGAATATTCAGCATGAAATGCAAAGAAAGTTGAATAATTAACAAGACCATGAAATATAATTAATGCGTGTTAATTAGTTGTTATTATCAATATATCCGACCAAGATTAAGGTTGCGTTAAACATAATACGCCAAACGAGTCTAAACAAACAACCTATATATATATATGTTAGACGCACAATACCAAAACCTTCATGTCAATTTCAACAAAAATCTCATACCTAGATTGTCTTCTACTTAGTACTTACTCTCTCAAATTCTTATTACATTCACTAAATGATAGGTATTAATTATATTTTTTTGAAGATCCACTACATTTATATAGAGTTTAAACTTTGAACTTTGATGCAATCTTTATTTTTAACATTTTAAGATGTAACTCGTGATTTTAAATATATGTGAAAAAATTATTTATTTTTTATTTTTAAATAACTTTAATAACTTAATTATCTCTCCCTGATTTTTATAATAAGGTAATTGAAGAAGTATTGCAATAAACATCAGAGGAGTATATCCTAGAACTGGCCACTCAAATTCGAGCCTATTGGTTTGTAAAAGAAGGAGTTGGTAGGGCTCAATTCATAAAAGAGAGCAATAAATTAGACAGTAACACTGTGTTTGTCACCGTCCAACCAGCTGATTGAATCGATCACTTGAAAGCTACTTATCCCCTTCCTTTTAAATAAATTTTAAATTTTAAAGTAGTACTATGTGTGTGTTTGGTTTTGTATAAAATTAAAGATTTTAAATAGCTCATAACCTAATTCTTTATTTATAAAAAAATTAAAATAAATAATTATATTTGTCTAAAATAATTTAAAATTAAGTTATGATTTAAAATTATAATTTTAAATAAACTATTAAAAATAATTTTTAAAATAAAAAATAGTTTATAAATTATCTAATTATTATTTTATTACGATATTTTTAGACACGTTATCTCTTCTTTTCTCTTTATCGATGTGAAAACTCTTTTTTCTTGCCATATGTTCTTTGCTGCAAAGACTCTTGGCTTATTGTGGTCTTTTGTTGCATGAGTTTTAGGTTTAGATTTGTGCTTGTCATCAATGAAAAGAAGAAGATGATCTATCGCGAGGGTTTATTGTCATCTCTACTCGTCGTCAAGGGATGACGGGGCTCATCTGAGCTCATTGCCAGTAGAGGTCGAGAGGTGAGAGATAGTGAAAAGAAAAATAAAATGAACAGTGACATATTAGAGATGGGACATGGTAATAGTGATGGATAAAATTTATTTTCATCTCATATATTTTATAATAATTTATCAATCACAAAATTTTTTATGGTAATAATAATCTAAATACTCATTTATTTAGAACTATTTTTTTCATATAAACTAATATCCATAAGAGTTTATATAAAAATTATCCAAAAATTATTTTTTTTCCATAAACCTTTTTCTAAAAACATATATAAATGCACCCTATGTCTAATGAAGATATTGGCATTAAATTAAGAACACCTACAAAAACATTTATAAATCATTTATCAATATTTCATCCCTTTTTTATGCCTCTTAAACATTATTAATTAAAAAAGCATAACATCCTATGCGATTACAATTAATAGGGGTGTACATAAAGCCTACAATTCGATATACTCACCTGAGCCCACAATAAAATAGCCCTACCCAACCCGATAAATATAGGATAAAGCTGAGCATCAGTCTACAAAATATAGCATATACTTTTTTCAAGCTAGGCACCGGGCAGGGGCTACCCTACCCTACCATACCCATGAGCACTTCTTCTTTTATTTATTTTTTTATTTTTTTCTCTAAATACTATACATAGAAGGGAGAATATGATAGACACTGGTGACTAGAGAATCATTTTAAAAATATGAGTAGTTAAGTAAGTAAGTTATATATTTTAATATTTATAACTATATTAATTTTTTTATTTTTTTTATTTTTCTAATAATCATATGATTATATTACAAATTATAATTGTTTATTTTATTTTTTTTATATGTTTAATCTTTATCAACATTAGGGAGATTGATGCAAAGTTACAATTATAAACTACTTAGACTTCAAGGCTTTTTTTTTATATCAATGGATTTCAAAATTCTAATTATTATCTTTTTATTATTTTATTCTTAGTGAATTATAGATATTATTTAAATCTTAAAAATATATAAATATGATATCATTTTATAAGTTGATAATTATATATATTTTTTACAATATGAACATGGTGTCAAAATTAAATATACCTAACTTAAAATAGTTAAAATTTTTACCAAATAAAAGTAGATATCGAGTTATAAAATTCAATTGATATTTTTTCGTAGGCACAGCACTAAACAAAGTAGCTACCCTGCACAGTATTATCCAGGCACACCCCTAACAATTAATAGAGAAACTCTGACAAACATATTATTCATGACACACAGTACATTTCTCAAATCTCGATTATGGCAGCTTTTTTTTTGGGTGGATCAATGATTATGGGAGTATCACTATCTAATTATTAATTAAAAAAAAATAAAAATCACCTTCTCCTTCTCATCCTACAAATCATCTTTATTATTAGTCATTAACTCATTAAATGTCAATTAAAATATTAATTCCACTCACCAGAGACCTCACTGATCCAAAGTGGGAAATCCACCGTATCTTCACCTAACTTCCCCTAATCACTACTTAGATTTATAGAATCAAAGAGATACAATGTTTTAGAGTTTAATTAAGGTTAAAGGTTAATATTGCTACTAAAAAAATATTTTTTTGGCTTAAAATGGTAAAAAGTAGAGTATTATTATTATTATATATTCTGAAGGAATCTTATTATAAAATTTATAATCGCAACGATTTGTTTTCGGTCCTAAGAGGAAAAGATGCATTAATTAATAAACTAATAATCCGGGTTTAGCGCTAGCTAGGCAAATAAAATACAAACATCATCCAATAAAAGTTAATCTAAGTAATAAACGACTCGATATCATTTAAATGAAATTTTAAGTTCGAGTCTTGGCGTATACAAAAAAATTTTATAAGGAGACTCACTTACCATAGTTAAATACGTAACACGGATTAAATTTAGATATAGTCGAGATAAAATTCCGATCAATCATAAGAAAAAGAAAATACAAACATCATATCACCTTTTTACGTACGTCTCAGGATAGGATCCATTATCCTTAATTTTTTTTAGCCAATCAAATCATGACATTTCAATCCCAAGTGGTCCATAAATTTTTCATAATTACATCTCGAGAGAAAAAAGTCTTCATCTTTCCATAATCACATCATTAAAATGCTACTGGAATACTAAACTCTTTGTCCTGTGCGGTTTTATACTGCAGTTTTTCTTAATATTAAACAAAAAGGAACCTTAATTATATGATGAAGATAACCAAAGATTCTAAAACGAAGGGTACTGCTGTGAATAAGAGAGACGGGATCTGATTTAGAGATCAAACGTGAAAGAAAAAGAGGGAAATTAATTATATAGTGGTGGAGTGATGATGATGGAGTGAAATCAATGTGACCAAAGCAGGGATAATTACACCGCGTTTGGCTCAAATAAATGGGAAGGAATTGAGATGGAATTAACATTTTGAACTTATTGGGAGGACTAATTACTATGAGGTCTCAGTAAAATATATTTAATTAGTTGTTGGCAACATAAATTTATTATTATTTTTTATATTAAAATTTGTCAATTAATTATGTGATTTTTAGGTAATTAAATTTATTTCTTGAAACTTTATAATAATTTTCTCAATTTATTTAGTTTTTAATGAAAGCAATGCATTTATCGCTCCATTGGAAATATTTTAGGCTTCAGTTAGTCCCCATTTGATTCAAAAAATTATAGATCGAGAATGTAATAATAGAAAATATGGTGTAATGAAATGATAATTACGTACATTTGTTTGATATGATATTAAGGAATTATGGAATGATATATATATAAATACTGATTAATGAAGGATATATATAAATGTCCGTATGTTGATTCATATAAACTTGAGTTCGGATTTATATGATTTAATTGTAATTTATTATAGTCAAAATTAAATTGAATTACTTTATTATACCAACTAAATATATGAATCAGTAGAATGCATTGAGATTTCAAATAATTACGAGGCATTGAAATGAACCAAGCTTTCACCACCGATTCCATGGCCAAGAAGAAGGACGAATGTACTTGGAATTACGAGGGAAAAGACTAAAATATCCCCCATAGAAGTGAAAACGCAAGCCAAACAAGGGGTTAAAATCAGGATAGGATGCTTTGTGGGGGGTTGGGGGAGTGAGTACAAATTGAACTTGTCCCCAAAGGCACTTCCACTGCAATAATTAATAAATGTGCCCTCTGAATCCTTCTTTGGATTCATCAGATTCCATGCACATCAATATCTAAATTGAAATTTCATGTCGAGAGGAAATCGTTGATTCATGTTGAAGCAAAGAGGTCAAGTGCTGAATAAATGGCATGCTATGGCTGGTGCTACGTACTGGTCCCATGCAAGCACTACCCCCCCCCCCCCCACCTCCCTCTCAACTCCTTTTCTTTCTCTTCCCTTTAAAATCAGAAATCAAAACAACCACAAAAATAACAAGCTTTATACTCAGCGTGGTCATAAATATAAGAGATGTCTACTTTAAAGTTGGAGTGACATATATTATATAAAATATGGCTAAAAATTATTTGAGATTGTTCGAACACTTATGAAAAATATTATTAGATACAATGATAAAGTGGGTAAAATAAGTAGTATGAAATTTTTTAAAAAATGGTAAAAAAAATCAAATTAAATATCTATAAAATTATAGAGCAAAAATTTTTAATTAATAATTTATTGAAAGATAAACCCCTCTTAATTTCAATTTCAAAGGACTTCGTATATCCTATACTCTTAATTGCCGTGGCCTTTAATATAGAGATCACAATTCAATATAGGGCCTGTTTGGAAACCGCATATAGAGATCACAATTCATATATCATATACTCTTAATTTTTAAAAAGGTTTTTGGCCTAAATCTCGGTTTGAATAAATTTTAAAATAAACAGCCATATTTGTTCAAACGGGCTTCTGGACTAAACCATTATTTCAGATAAGCTGGTAAGAGTAGTTTTTGAAACAGTAAAACACTTTTCAACTACTCAATTACTATTTTACTCATATTTTTTCTTACACCCTCTCTCCTCTCTCTTCCATCTTTTCAACCATCACTCCTCTATCTTTTTCACTATCTCTTATTTCTCCTCTATCTTTTACACTATCTCTCCTCTCTCATCTATCTTTTTACCCTTTCTCTTCTCTTATCTATCATACATAACCTTTTTAGTAATTTTCCAATTATAAAATCCATTTTTATAACAACTATCCAAATATTAATTTATTCAAAACTATTTTTTTTCATAATATCTTTTATAAAAGCCATTTTCCATAAACGGTTTATAAGCCTATTTTTTTTATAAACTCGTTTTTAAAATCTTATCAAAACACACACATAGTGGGAATGAGAATTAGGGGTGCCCAAAGTTATCCCGTCTTGGGTGTCCCGATAATTTCGGGACAGGTTTATCCCGTCCCGAAAGGGACCGGGCCGAGACACTACCGGGATAGGACAAAAGGAAGAACGGGACGGGACGGGTCTCGGCCCGTCCCTCGGGAATCCCGTCCCATCCCGAAATATTTTTTTTTAAATATTACATTATCCTATCTTTCTCACTCTTATATAGATATTTTTATTCTTATACAGATATTTTTATATTGATATTTTTATTCTTTCTTCTTATTATTTTTTTGCCTCATATGGGTAAGCTATTATTTTCTATTAGGGAAGAATGTTGGTATTTAGAGGAAGTTGTTATGACATTTTATATGGAATAATTTATTGAGATAATTTTATTATAATATTTTTTTAAAAAAAATAAATCGGGAATTCTCGTCTCGTCCCAAACCCGTCCCGCTCCCATCGGGACCGGGATAAATTTGGGACGGGACGGGATACGGGACGTATTTTACGTCCCGTGTATTGTATCGGGACAGAACACAGGACGAGATTGTCCCGATCCCGACCCGTCATGTGAACAGCCCTAATGAGAATCAGCAACATGAAGAATAAGGAAACAGTAGCACGATAGTGCTACTGCACATAATAATCTTTTTTTAGCAATAGGAATGGGCTAACAGTAGTATATGATTCTGTTCACCATCGTGCTGCCAGCTCATTACCTTTTCCCCCTCTCCACCAAATATATTATATTAGAATAAAAATACCTCTAACATTTTAAATTAATTTTAAAAAATAATTAATATTTTAAAATATTTAAAAATATAATTAATATCATAAATTAATTTTAAAAATATAATTAATATCTTAAAATATTTAAATTATTACAATATTTTTTTAATAAAAATATAAATTTTTATTTGATAACTACCACGTAAATTTTTTATTTTGATATATTATTATTTAAAAGGCTACGTGTATAATATTACTTTAATAAATTATACTAAATAAATTATGAAATTTCTCAATCTTTACATATGAATTCTATACAATATTAATTTTAGGGTTTATTCAATACTATTTTTTAAACAATATGATATGTGTGGCATTTCAAATAATAATGTGTTGAAATAAAAATTTTATGTGACATTGACGGATATAAATTTGTATTTCTATTGGTAAAAATGTAGAATCGTACCAATTTAAATATTTTAGAGTGTTGATTGCACTTTTAAAATTAGTTTGGAGTGCTAATTACAGCTTTAAATATTTTAGGGTGTTAATTGCTTATCTAAAATTAATTTAGGGTGCTAAATATATAAAACCTAATATATATTATAGTTATTGGTTAAAGGGATGGGCACATATGAGAGAGATATTTCCAACGGCATGGATGCAAAGTGGGAGCTTCTGCTTGTGAAAAGGGCAATTGTTTCATCGTCAAGCTTCCGAATCTGAATATTTTTAAATTTCAAAATTAGAGTCTTGATCAAGTAATCATATTTTCTTCTGAAGAAACAAACTAAAACTAACACCTACACATGCATGTGTGTTAATCCCGCGTTAAGTAGTCGGTTCCACATTTTATACTGGTTTTGTTCAACCAATTGATCCATTTGTTCAGTATCTAAGATGGTCTTTAGGATTTTTACTGTAATCTCTAAGATTCAAAGGTTCCTAAGATCACTACAACCTATAGCAGAACTCTTTAAGTTATGAAATTCTCACTTCACACACCTATAACTATGTTTACAAATCCCTCTTATAGGTCCTTGCAACCTTAAGAATCACAAACAAATCGTGCTCAAGTAGTTGACTAAGATTTTGATGGCAGCAAATACAAGCTCAAAGCTCAAATCTCAGTCTAGTATTTTATCTTTTTTCTTTCTCATATACGGTGACAACTGACAATAATAAAGAAAAATACCATTTTTATCGGTAAAACGCGCACTAGAACATTGCATGTAAACTGGTTCAATAAATCTACACTTAATTCCATTTTATTATTAGATTCCACGTCACTAGTTTAGGCAATTCAAACAATATGATGCAACCAATAAATTTTTGAATCTTTGCGACAAAAAAAGAAAAAGAAAAAAAGAAAAAGAAGAGACAGAGTCAATAATGTCACAATAATGATTCAAAAAATATTATTACCGAATTCCTTTATAATCAAACACCGACAAATCATTAGCACTACCCATTTACCCCTAACAATCATAAAGCCGTTCAATATATATATAATAACTTTTAGTGAATCTAATTTTATATTTTAATTATTGAGAATTGGCGAATTCATGTATTCATGTCAAGTAGATTTTTTTTTAAAATTTTATTTTATTTAAATTAAAATTAATAATGAATTTTGAGCAACACGTTCATAAAAATAAAAAAAATTGAATAATTTAAATATGATTAATCAAACTATATAATTAACTTTCGAACAATAAAATAAAAACTATGGAAAAAAATCATGGAAATAAATTAAAGATAGAAATTAAACTAAGGAATCATGTGCAGGTGATATATTTTTTTTTTATAAAAGAGGACTAAACTCCCAAATAATTAAAGAAACTAAACTACGAGGAGATTATCTCCAAAATACTCAGAAATGCAGGCCGTATCTAAACTTCCTAACTGTTCCAACTTCCAACCACCAAAAACAATATCTATTCTTTTATAATGAGAATGAAAAGGGCCCAACCTTTTTTTTTTATAAGAAAGGGCCCAAATTGAATATATGTGTTAAGAAATTAACAGGCAAATAAAATTGGGCCCAATCTTTGTATAAAAATAAAATTTGGGCCCAATCTGGTAGTGGTGGGCCTCATAGTGAAATGATAGACTGTTGACTCTGCTTACCACAAAAAAAGGAATTTGACTAGATACAAATAATAAACAACAAGCTCGTATCTTATAATGACATGAGTTCAATTCTCACTATTATTATAATATCTTATTTGGTATTTCAAAATTTTTGTATAAAAAAAATCTGAGTATTATACCAAAACAAAAGGAATATGAGTATCTTGATGATAAAAACTTGTTAGTTTGACTGATCCAATCACCAATTGACATAATACATGGGCCCTTATTTTCATACAGAGAAGTTTAAGGGGATTTAGTCTAATTAGGGTATGACCTTAGAGTTCAAAGAATATTTATAAAGAATTTATAAAATTATTTATTAAAAAAATCTAGATAGAATAGAACTGTGTTATTGTAGGATACAGATGCCAACTCTGATTGGCTAATACATGGACTTTACATTGCAGTTTATTGCACAACCCGAGGAAGCCTCCCGGGCCGGGTTGAGTCAGAATGGGGCAGGAAGGATATATCTGAAAACCCTAGGCTCGGAGAAGGAGAACTGTGGAAGGAAGGAAGGGATGGAGAAGTCGATTTACGTTTACTTTTTGATGTTTGGAGAACCTTTAAAATGAGGTGCGTTGGCAGCGTGCATGGGTGCGACAAACGATTGGTATATGATCAAACCAAGAGTCGGTGGTTGTGATGGTGGTGAAATGTCGCGAGTTTTTGAAGACGCAGGTCCATTGAATAACCGAAATCTTGCTCTTCAGGATACCGCCTGTCAAGTGATGGGTTCCTGCATTTATGAGGTCGGTGGGCTCTGCTTCTTGTGTGAGGAAGAGCGAGAGTATGGAAGCGGATGCGACTACAAGGGTTCGGCAGAGATCCGTTGTGTAGACACTCGCAATCCAAAAGATGGTTGGAGGACTTGCTTTACTCTTCCACTCGGAAGATATGTAGTTAATTCTGCTGTTGTCGACGATGAGTGATTGTATCCTTTTCCTCATAATGATCCTTGGTGTTAATGTTTGGTTTTAATGTTGCTGACGCAAATCAGTCAGAAAAATTGCGCAACCTGGTAGTCCTATTGATATATGCTAACTACAAAATAATCAAGACCATCATGACAAACAAATTCAAGGCCTTCTTCTGATAAGCATCACTTCAATTTCACTTTTCAACAAGTGAAAACTCAGATCATGAATTTCATACTATTTGCCAATTTTCCATCCTTCAGGTAAACAAACAGAACATTCAAGAAATGAGCTAAAAATGAACAAGTTACACTTTTCTTAGCTTGCAAATAATAGGCTGAAGGAATTATCTGGGGTATCCTTTGGCATGTTCCTTCTCTCCCTTTTCCTCAATATAACTAAAAGATTTTCCTCCATAAAGTAAAGCCCCTGATACGATAAGAAAGAAACATAATTAATACCATAGAAACAAAGAAAAAAAAGAGGCGTCTACCAAAATAGTTATTTGCATTAGAATCCTTACTTTCAAAACATTCGTTTAATTCAACAATCATATGACATGTCGAAGCTAAACTAATTATATATATGTTTACTGTTGTGAGTTTCTTATTATCAGAATTTTCACAACCAATGAGTGCATTTTTCCCATTATCTAAAGCCTTTATACTATGGAAAATAAATATGATTAATACATTAGAAATAAATAAATAAATGTCTGCCAAAACAATTATTTAGCATTGGAATCCTTACTTTGAAAATGTCATTTATCCATAAAATCAAGACCTTATTTTATTATTTCATTATGCTATATAATTTTAATTGCTAAATATATAAAAAAGCTTAAGTATATAACCTTATATATACACTTCCAAGTAGATATATTTTGTGTGTGCTTGTACTTGTACTTGTAGCAGTTGAGGAGGTCTATAAACCACCTCTGCACATTATTTCTTAATTTAATTTCTATCTTAACAATGGTGATTTGAAGAAGGGCTCGCTCGAATTGTATTTAAGTCTTAAGAACTTAACAGTCCAAATAAAGTTGGGCTCGATCTAGTTGTAATGGTTGGCTTCCTGTCAATATGTTTGACTGTTGACTTTTCTTTGACTAAACAAATGGAATCTCAATGTCTTGACAATAAAAAATTATTAGTTTGACCCAGTCAAAAAAGTACAAAGGAAACACTTGAATTTAAATAATTTTACACGACTTGAACCAGAGGTCGAAAAAAAACAAGAAGACTAGGGCATGAGGTCAAAAATAACTAGTACACGGGTGTACTTAATTTTTTTTCTTGTAATATTTATTATATTTATTTCATTATAATAAAATAATTTCCCCCCCTAAACGAAGTATTTTTTTTTTATAAGGAGAGAAGCAGAGTCCTAGTGATACCATCTCCTTGTTCTTAGCCTCTCATCCTAAAAGAAGAAATTCAGGCCAAAAAAAGAATTCAAATGAATAAACGGAAATTCTCGTCCCCAAAAACGGAGAGTCTGGACTGAAATTCCAATTCCAAACAGTACCAAACATGGCTTTAAAATTACTGGAGTCAGCAGGGGGCCGGGGAAAAAAATAGAGACTAATCGGAGTTTTCCGCCATTTTGGACAAGTGGGAGCCAACGCACGAAAGACCATTGACTTTTGGTTTAAGTAACGAACGCTGTCCTCTTCATCCACATTTAAAGCATTTATTTTCTTGAGTTTCTTCTTCCTGTAAAAACCCCCCAATTTCCCCTTCATTTCGCTCACTTTCTTTGCTACTTCTGTGTCAACAAGGGAAACAATTCAATTGCTGAGTCTCTGTACTAAAAGGTGCCATTTTTCTTCTTTAAACCCAGATTTTTCTTCTATCAATTTGACCCCTCGTTTTCATTTGTCTATTTTCTGTGTTTGATGCGTAATCACTCACTTCTGGGTTCTAACTTTTCAGTAACGCATAAGCATATTTTGAGCTTTCTGTGTGGTGAACTGTAATTTGAATTCCCCTATTGCAGGCCAAACTTAAAAAATAAAAAAGAATTCCCCGATTAAATGTACTGTTTAGTATTTTAAAGAAACATTTATTCCTAAAGCATGATTATATGTGGTGTTCTGTTGGAGATCATGATCTTCTTCTTCCTGTTTTCCCCCCAATTTTTTCCTGCCAGTAAGTTATGAAGCAACTGTTCTTTGACTGGTAGGGATGGTACCAGTTTCTTACACAATTACATGCATATGTGAAGAAACAGAATCTTATAGTCGTAAACTCAAAGAAGACACGGTTTCCCTTTATACGGTTATTGTTTTAAAAATCCTGAAAAAAAGAAGAAGAAGAGTTGTTTTGTTTTATTAAAAATCTGATCTTTTATGCATAGGCAGAGTTATCTGTTGGTGATTTACCCAAAAAAGAGTATATTTCTCTAATAAATTCTATTGAAGAGCATATCTTATCTTGGTTATGGAATGTGTAACTGTTTGGCATACATAGGAACAGTTTTTGAACTCGATTCTTCTTTTGTTTAACCAGTGAATGCATAGAATATCAGCGTCTGTATGAACAGAAAATTCCACCACTTTAGCCATCATACTAGAAGTGTTTGCAGTCACTTTATCTTTCTTCATTCGTGCTAGCATTAGATAACAATCAAAATAAGCAGAATTTCTCTCCCTCTTTTAAATCTGTGCTTCAATGAGATCCAGGGTTTTGAACTGAAAATATGTGACTGATTCTTATGATACTACTTGACATAATTCAAAATTTTGATACTGAGTCTCATTCTCCCCTTCAATGAAGAGGATCATGGGTTGCTTTGGCTGTTGCGAAGACAGTGACGTTCATATACAAGCTGACAATAAAACCTTCATGCAAAACAATACCGCAGGTAATTCACCATCACCAATTTTTTCTTTCTTCTAAATTTAGTGATGCATTTGACCGCTCCTCTGCATCATTACATGAGAAGTTTCTTATATTTTTCTGTCCTGTGCTCAAAATCTGAATTCCAAGTTCTGTTTTTTTGTTTTCATTTCGATTCCTTTTTCCCCCGTTTCTTGCGGTTTTAATTATACTAGTATGATGCAGGGAGAACTGGCTATCCTGGAAGAGAGGCTGTTGCAAGAACCACTCCACCCACAGTGCATTTTCAACCTATTGCTGTCCCTTCCCTTTCAATTGATGAATTAAAGTCCGTGACAGATAATTTTGGTACAAAATCCTTCATCGGGGAGGGTGCCTATGGCAAAGTATATCATGCCATATTGAGAAACGGCCGTGCTGTGGCTATAAAAATGTTGGATTCTAGTAAGCAACCAGAACAAAATTTTCTCGCGCAGGTTCGGTTCGAATGCGTCATATTCTGCAGTGGCACAATTTTTATTGAGTTCTCTTGATTTGTTACTTCACTTGTTCAGGTCTCCATTGTATCAAGGTTAAGGCATGAAAATGTTATCGAACTTGTTGGTTACTGCGTTGAGGGTCCTTTTCGCACCCTAGCCTATGAGTATGCTCCTAAAGGATCACTTCATGACATCCTTCATGGTTAGTATATGCCATATTGCTGTTCAATTTATGCTTGCATGCAAATGCATTTCATACTTTTTATTTCAAAGTTTATATTTGCAGATTCTATGCAGGGAAACTTTTAACAAGCTTTGAAATTTGTGTATTGAGAACAATCTTGGCCATAAAAATGAAACTGGAAGACCTTAAAACCATAATGTTTGCAAATTTTACTCTGTTTATTCTAGTCTAGTCTATTGCAACATATAATTTTCTTAAGAACTGTGGATGTAGGACGCAAAGGCGATAAGGATGCACATCCTGGTCCGGTTCTATCTTGGGAACGGAGAGTTAAAATTGCTTTTGGAGCAGCTAAAGGACTGGAATATCTACATGAAAAAGCAGAAACTCGTATCACGCATCGCTACATTAAGTCTAGCAATATACTACTTTTTGATGATGATGTTTCAAAGATTGCTGATTTCGATTTGTCAAATCAAGCCCCCGATGAAGTGGCTCGTGTCCATTCTACTCGTGTTCTGGGAACATTCGGTTATTATGCTCCAGAGTATGTTATTCCTGGTCCTGGATGTAACAACAGTAGAAATGGAGAGATTTATTGTGAACAGTGAACTTGGAATTGTGGTTTGAGATCTCTTTCCATTTTCCAGCAATGGCTTTAACAGCTTACATGGTTATCGATTGCAGATTCGCAATGACGGGAGATCTCACTATAAAGAGCGACGTTTACAGTTTTGGAGTTATATTGTTGGAACTATTAACGGGGCGTAAGCCTGTTGATCATACACTGCCGCGAGGGCAACAAAGCCTAGTGACTTGGGTATTAATTGCTACGTATTCATTTTGATCCCTGAACTTTTCCAGTTTGCAAACGCTGATTCTTGTTCATTGGATTTTATTAGGCAACACCAAAACTGAGTGAAGATAAGGTAAAGCAGTGTGTAGATGCCAGATTACAGGACAACTACCCTCCGAAAGCAGTTGCCAAGGTAATCGGAATTTGTTCGGAGCTTAATCTCTTGATTAAAACCTGTCAACTATATAATTTTTGTCTGTGTTTTGTGGGGTATAGATGGCTGCTGTGGCTGCATTGTGTCTGCAATATGAAGCTGGGTTAAGGCCAAACATGATCATTGTCGTTAAAGCTTTACAACCTCTGTTAAATCCTCGTCCTGCTCAGCCAAAGGAAAAGTTTTGAATCTCTGCTAGTTTCCCAAATCTGTAACTTAAGCTGATAGTCCACATGAATCTTGTGTATTGTATGTGTAATTTAATACTTTGTTCTGTGACAATACTTAGTTGCAACTTTTTGAGAATTTATTGTCATGTAAACCAAGAGTAATAATTGTATCGTCGAACTGGGTAAGAGACAGAGAAAAACAATTGTATGTAAGTTCTGTGACATCTTTTTTACAGATTATGGTAATGTAAGTGGCCAGATCTTGTCATGGTTAAATTATTTTTTTTGTTGGTTTCATTCCTTTTCTTTTATGGGATTAATCTGGAATATACATATCCTTTCACCATCCAAATTTTTTCTAACTTTCAGTTTCTAGAGAATAACATTACTGAAGAGACATGCTCTTGTAATTTCCCCCCTTAGATTCTTCAAACTATTTTACTTTCATCGTCAGAAAACCATGATAATATACTATTTTCCCCACAAACAAACAATAATCTGATTAATTTTCTCTAACTACGTTGCTGGATTTCTTGTCTTCCTTGACTAGGCACCTTTAGTTTGAAACATTGAATCTATTCCATATTATTATATATATAATATTAATGATAAAAATTACGAGACCTGAAATTTACAGTTTATAAATAATGCTACTTATTTTTAAGACTATGAAATGTATCGAGAAACATGTTTAATTTAGGCGAAAATTTATATTTAAATTATATATTTTTTATAAATTTAAATTGAATTTTTTTTCTACATTATATTTATATATTCACCCGTTTAGAAAGTCTAATTGAGGAATTTTAAGTAAAAAAAAACTCCCATCTGATTCTGGAACTTAATCTAAATTTACAACATTAATTAGATATTATACAATGGATGTTATGAATAGTTATAACTCATTAATTAGCATCGAATCTTCATAAGAAACAAATTAATTATTGGAACTAACCAAACATGCAAGTACACATAATATTATTATACTCATTACATATGCGGATTAATATTAAAACATTATTCGGTTTCCTTAATAACTTTGTATCTGTATGACACAGATGTACAGCCTTGTGGGTGGTGAATTGGTGAGAACTGAATCGTATATAATTAACCTTCGAGATTGGATAAAGATCAAATATTTAATTTATTCATTATATTCTTCTTCCCCCAGAACCAGCTTGTCGTTGGCAGTTGAAGAAGAGAGCAGCAACGGAAGATCCGAGGTTGGAGAGCTCAGCGACGTCTCGAGTGTTGAAATTTTGACGGCGCCACACTCAGCAGCACCAACCATTTGTGTTCCCTTTGATTGACGAAATAACACAAACACGTAACGATGAATCCCCACCGTTGGTCTTGGACTCTTATACCTCACTATCTCTCTCCCTACATTCACATACATAGTAACATATCTTCATATATATATATATAGAGAGAGAGGAATGAGAAGGAGAGAATAAAGAAAAGTCATATATATATAGTTACCAAAGCTTGGTCCTGTAGTTGCTGGAATTTCAGTTACCATCCTGCACGAATATCAGCATATTAATGAAACAGATAAAAATTATAACTTAAAGTAAAAACTTGAATTGAACACAGAATAAGTGAGATGAGGGAAAACTCACCAATGCAAGTACTCTCTCTTACTTGGATCGCTTGGGCTAGTTGCATCAGGGTCCACCATAACCTGCATGCACATATATATATATATATATATTTTCTAAGTGACAAAATACAATTTGTGGACTACTCAAAGTTAGAGAGATGATATATATATATATATATATATACACACACCAGAGCGTAGAAGGTCTAGATGTCATCACCACCAACATCAACTCTTGGATGGTTAGAAACATGGGAGGGTTTGAGTTCAAGGCCATTGATGCCTTCTCTGTGATCACTGTATGTGACTTTCATTGAGATTGACCTCGTAAATGGATCCAAAACATCTCGAATTACACCTCCAACTACAAGAGGATATGTTTCCTTAGACATAATTGATCTCATCATCACCACCACCACTTTTAACACTTGTATATAGAGCTTCACCTCGTGTATATATATGGCCAAGCCTATGTATTTATATATAGGTCTATTAATTTTTTCCGCAATGTTGTCCTCCTAAGCATCGTTTGACTCTTTGACCAACTTTGAAGTTTCCATGTGTTCAAACTTGAAAGGGAGAATTTTTCAAACTGCAATGATCAACTTTGTTCGCAAGAGAATAAGGTGATAGGGATACATACAGCAGAGAGAAGGACCATGCTCCCCACCCCACCTTGATAGTTTTTGTTTTACCACATATTGGTACTCATTAAGATTTGTATTATATTGATACATACTTGTTTATATGTCTGTCTTTAGGTTAGGGATGTATCTGAGTTCTAATAAATTAAATTTTGCATATCCATCATCATGAAATATTGCAGAAATCGTGGCGTTTCTGTTTGTTTGTGGGGGAAGAATGAGATACGAAAAGTGCGTGTCTGGTAGTGAAAAGAGGGAGGCCCAAGAATATATAAGAACAACTTGCCTCATACGAGGGTTTTGATAATTCAGCCATATGTTTCTTAATAGGCTTTTCTCATATTTTTTTATACTATTTTCTAGATGCTATGACTAAGTATCTAATTTTAGGATTTGTGGGTTCTTCTTTTAGTATAGATATCTTTCTTAAGAATCGAACTCAATATTTAAAGTAATTTAATGATAGTAGTATCTTATATTATAAACTTAACTCTATGTTGATACTTCATTATAATGTTTTTTATTGTTAAAAATAACAACTTAACGATGGAGGGTGAAGTACAAGAGACCTGATCATTTAAAGGTCTCATTCATTCATGAAAACAAATATGAATGGGAATCGTTTTAACTTTTTAGGCGACATGTATATGAAGATGGGATTGAACTCCAGGTCGCATTCATTCATGAAAACAAATATGAATGGGAATCCTTTTAAGTTTTTAGGCAACATGTATAGGAAGATGCGATTGAACTCCAGGGGGCATTCTTTCATGAAAACAAATATGAATGGGAATCCTTTTAACTTTTTAGGCAACATGTATATGAAGATGCGATTGAACTCCCCGCCTCTCCACCCCCCCCCCCCCCTAAATGCATATAGAATATCTTTTTAGCTTTACTCTCTACTACGCGTGGATCTGTAAAGTAATTAGAAAGACCAATCAATCTCTCAGTTTTATGTCCTATGATAAAGATAGCTACTAGCTACTAGTACATTTGTTTTTGTTGGTGCAAGAAACAAAGGGGTACTGCAATGAAATTCGCAAGGAAATTAAAAATAAACAAGATCAGCAGCAAGTACAAGGACTTTATTTAATATGATATATATATATATATATCTTGTCTAGATTCGTACATATTATTGGTCATGATCATCGTCGCACACTACATTTTCGAGCTAGGTATAGCAGTGAGGTGCTGTGTAAAGTAGATAGCATCATTCGCCTCTAAGATCCGATCAAAAACTTGATGATCTTTGCTTTATTCGTATAGACTATCTATAAGTGAGTGTACACACACACACACACACACACACACACACACATATATGTGTGTGTGTGTGTGTGTGTATCATCGGCTTCTTCCTCCAGTACCAGATTCACGTTGGCAGTTGAAGAAAAGAGCCGCAACCGGGGGTCCGAGGTTGTATAGCTCAGCGAAGTCGCGAGTGTTGAAATTTGGACGCCAGCCAGGAGCATCTACGATTTGTCGTCCCATTGGTTGACGAAATAACACCAACACATAACAATGAATCCCCACCGATGGTCTTGGACTTTCGTAGCTCACTACCTCATGCCCTACACACACACACACATATATTTTGTACAACGTTGATTTAACTTCACGAAGAAATTAATTTGGATGAGCACAAGGAGACTTTAACGGTGGTCGACAAGAAAAGAATATATAGTTACCATAGCTTGGTCCCAGGGAAGCTGGAATATCAGTTACTAACCTGTGGGCATCCATATTGAAAAAAAGATTGAGTTATTTATGCAAAGTCAAAGATAAAATTTATATATCAAGATTAACAAATTGAAAATGACCTCTCATGATTGAATTGTATCAACATTCATATGTTTTTTTTGTTGTTAAAAATTGCATATAAAAGTTTCATAGCATGCATGGTTAACTTATTATAAATGGGAGGGAACTACGTAGGGTTTATAGAACATCAAACGCGTACGTCATATAAAACTGAGTAATTTAAACAACGCAAAGTGCAAAATCACAAAAAACTTGAACTCAAACAACTGATATATATATATATATATTAAGGGGGAAAAGGTAAGATATTCGATAAGTATCAAGTTGACATAGAAGAAATTAAAAGAAAGAAGGGCAGGATCACCAGTGCAAGTACTCTCTCAAACTTGGCTCACTTGGGCTAGGAGCATCACGGTCCACCATAATCTGCATGCACATATATATATAGTTAAAAATGATTAAAAGTTGATGACTAAAGAGAGATTAATTAGGTAGTGTGTAAATGAGAAATTGAAAAGCTTGTTGTAATAAGTAGGTACCAGAGTGTAAAAGGTCCTGAGGTCATCATCACCAATTTCAACCCTTGGTGGGTTAATGACATGGGAGGGTTTGAGTTCGCAGCCATTAATGACCTCTCTTTGATTACTGTAGGTGACTCTCATGGGCACTGACCTAGTAAAAGGGTCCAAAACATCTCCAATTACGCGTCCAACTACAAGAGCGTCTGCTGCCCTAGGCATGATGATGAGTTTGAGAAGTAGTTGCTGTGGGTATGAATTAATGAAGATGCAGTGCACAGGGCCTTTCCTATTTATACTTGTTTCACTCACTTCCACTTTTCCACGTGTCTACTCTCTTAACCGTCCTAATAAGATTCTTTGGATGTTGACATCTGATCTTGTCCGCAATAAGGGTATGGTACAATATTAGTTTTGATCTGTTATATATATATTTTATTGTGTGGGCTATACACAATGTGCCCTTATCATCATCACAAGAGCTACAAAATGATTGGCACAGGGTTAGTGTACGTTCATATGCAATCATATCGTAATAATCAATTTAACGGAGAAGACTTTATTTTGAGATTAGAATATGCTTACCAGATCAGATATATGAGTTCATCATCGTCTCCAAGCTGCTTTGTTTAATTTGTGTGCATGTTTTGATTTTGGCAGTGTCCTTTTCTTTCTTCATCAATTTATTCGTCTGTCTTGCATTGGCCATGGGGGAAGTAATAACTTGAAAATGAATATATATATATATATATATATATCACCTTTCAGTATATTATTAGTCACTAAAAACACATGTTTTGATACTTAAATCACTTGAAAAATGGACCAGTGTAGGTGGGGACCCTTGAGTTTCTTTCAATTTAGGAATCAGAACGTGATGATTTCTCTCACTGAGGGCCTCATCTTTACGAGCTGACATATTAAACAAAAGGGGAGAGAATCTCACAAAGACGTTTCCGAAACCACACAGTGTATGTTTCTTCATCAGTCACGCTCATTAATTCTATTGTTACGTTACGTTATTGTGTATCTTAGATTGTTCTCATCTCAATCATTTTGCCCAGTTACGACTACATTAGACTAATCATGCAAGTTTCAAAACTAAGAACCTTTCCTATGGAATGAGAAGTTCACGAGCACTAAAGAAGAAATAGCATAAAATATATTGGGTTTCTCTTGGACCTTTTATTGTTGATAAATTAAATAAAATGTTGAAGTTTTTAATCAAAGAACATCCTTAGATCAAGTTTTTTATGTCTATTATATCGGGTTCTTCAATCTTATTTTATCATGTAACATCTTTATTTAACTTAAACTCACATTAAAAAAATAGGTCACGTGACAAAGTATAGTCCTTTAATTAATACATCGGGAAATGATAAGATTAAAACATTTTTCATGCTCGTGGCCCTTTTCATAAGAAACAAATGTGAAATATGTGAAGATGATGCGGGGCCTTTAATTTCATTGCTTTCAATTCATGGATAACGCCAATCTCGTCATCTCATCTACCCTAAGGGCGGTGGCCCAAAAATTCTGCGTTGAGATATTTTAAGGGAAAAAACAGAGAGAGAGGGGGGACGGAGAGGGGGAGAGAGTCATCATATTCTAATTCTCTTGCCACAAATTTTCAACGCATACACACAAGGATCGATCTAGATTCTCTAGTTTAGTTTTCTTAACTTGTATTTTGGTCGTGAAATAATTTCGCGTGTGGTTGTGTCTTACAAAAAAGGGTGGAAGCTAATTCAATCATTGGTGAAAACAAATATATATATATATATGAGAACTTTGCTTTTGGCAACAATATGCTTGTGTGTGTGTGTGGTTGTGTGTATGAAGATGCTCTTGTTAGTTATTCTCACTTTCTCTCTCGTGAATATCTATGTATCTATCGTGCAACTCACGAAGACATAAACTAGAGAATTTCCCTTTAAACCTTTATATCTCAATAGCTCTAGATTCCAGTTCTATTAATTAGTGTTCTTTTTCTTTTTCCTATCAATTTAGGAATCAAAAGTGATGGATATCTCATGGTCTTGAGACGGTGGCGCAAGAGGTTACGTTGGTCTATTCATGATTGAGATATAAAGAAACAAACCAAAGAGAAAAAAGAATAGGATCTTCCATTGCTTACCACAATTTTTGAATCCTCAGATAAAGACGTACGTATATCAGAAATTAAATGCATGCACGCAGTCTTAATTAAACTCAGTTATTATTAATTTGTTTTATGCCTACATATTTAATTTACTTTCGGTATCTAAGAATTGTTTATCAGAATCATTTTGGCTATCAAAAGAATTCCATGATGCTGACTCTTGCACATTCCAATTCCATCTTTTCCAATCCTCTCACTGAATCTCCCTGTAAAACAGGTTCATGTCCACATACACTAGTCTTTCATTTACCCACACGAAATCGAATCACAATTCAGACTTTGCTTATGTTATACAGCAAATAGCACCGATAGAGGAAGAGAGTTATGGTGCAGAGGAAAAAATGTTCCTTTTCGGCTCTGCACAAAAAAGGAACAAGGGCATGAGGTTAGAGCAGAAGAGGCTAGATTCCATTTAGGTACAATGACTCAAGTTTGGGTTTGTTTATATGCAAAATACTCCTCCAGTTTTTCCTAGAATATATATTTAATTAATTTAATTAAATTAAAGTAGTTAGGTTAGTTAACATGAAATATTTTTACTAAAATACTATAATCATCTTCCTTAACTCCCTCTCTTACTCGGTTGTTGTTGAAAAAATATCAATAGGAGTAATTTAAAAAAAATTAATAAATATATAAAATATGTCTTATATTTAAGACTAAGATCAACTCCCTAATTAAATACTAAATAGGACTGGAGGAGTAGGATAACCTTCATTTAAGACCTGACACAAATCGATCTAGATTAATTAAATCATGTTTGTTCTCGTTTTTGCTACACAAGCTCTCTTGTTAACTTGATGATCCTAATTATAAAGAAAGAAGAAGAGAAAGAAAAGAAAAATATAGCAATGAACTGTACACACCGCTAGTGCAAGGGAGCTTTTGAATGCCATATTCAAACACAAACCCAAGCCAACATTCTAACATCTAACAAAACTACGCTCTACCAACAAACAAACAAACAGGTATCTATATGTGTGTGTGTGTGTGTATAAACCATGCCACCATCCTTTGCTCCATCTCATGAATTGGATGTCTCCAGGACTCACCACGACTTTAAAGAAAACTCAGAACAAAGCAAAAATTTTCCTGTCACTTTGTATCTTCTTCACTTCCCTGCTGCATCATCTATTTCCTCTGGTTCCGTCTCTCATTTGACCTCTTCTCTGGATTCTCACTCTTTTCTGTATCGGAAGTCTCCCCGTTTCCCGCCTGACTCTTTCGCCGCCTTCTGTCCTGAAATATCACCGATATACATTCATCGGTTGGATGAGTTCTCAAGATGGATGTTTCATTATAGCTTTGATTAGCATGCCTCGAATTCTCAAGGTGGGACTTGAAGCTTGTTTTTTTTTTTACACAAAATGAAAATAGATTGAAAAAAAAAAGGTCATTTTGAGAATGTAACATTCACGTCCCTACTTTAAATAAGAAACAAAAAGATATGGAAATTGTTGAGTGATAATTACTAAAGCGTAATAGACATAGCAAAAGGGGAATGCAAAATCCTAACATGGATCCCTTCAGCCAAATGAGCTAACCAATATTTACTTCAATTACAGTTTTATGCCAGAAGTAAAAAAATTCTGTTGTTGTTGGGATAAACCAGATATGGTAGTCAAAAACACAAACTGCCACACAAAACTAGAGAATCAGAAGTTGAACCTCTCGAGGTATAGGGTATTCTTCTGATTCAAGCATGCGGACAACTTGACTCATCTTTGGCCTTTTTCCAGCATCTGGATCAACACACCTCAGTGAAGTCAACAGAACTCGTTTAAGGGCACTTGTCGATGGGCGAGTCTCGAGTTTTGGGTCCACCACCTCTTCCGAACGCCTATTCCCTACCATCATCTTGAGCCAGTCAACCAAATTTACCTGCAACAATCATTCAATAATGTTAAGAATAGTCTCATCATCAAAATAATATGATGCCATGCTCCTTAGATGTGATTCATTCTATTCTAAGAAATACCAATGACATACCTCATCAGCTGGTCGGCTGTAATCCACGGGGTCTCTGCCAGTAATGGCTTCAAGGAGCAACACACCAAAGCTATAAACATCGCTCTTCTCATTTAGCAAGCCAGAATTGGCATATTCAGGAGCCACATATCTGAAAATGCAATGCAAACATAAAGAGGAAGAGAACGCAGTTAGCAAACCACAGACTACCATAAAGAAATATGTAATTCTCAGTAGTTCCATCTGGCATGGACATATTTTAGATTTAGATTTGATCATAAGCATGAGATTGCCATAAAGATGAAAGTTAAAAGTTTAGTTATACAAATTTTTAATTTGCACCTATCATAGGGGAAACAAAATGAGTTCAATTCACTGCACCACCCTTAACAACGAAAAGTATTATCTCACTAAATAAGGTCGGCTACATGAATCGCATGGCACTAGTGTGCTCTATCAACAACTAAATCTTTAAATTGTATTAAATAGAGGACAGCTTACCCAAAAGTACCCATTACTCGAGTTGTGATATGACTTTTTCCAGAACCCAGCAACTTAGCTAGCCCAAAGTCAGATATTTTGGCATTGAATTCATCATCGATCAGAATATTGCTTGACTTAATATCACGATGTACAACCTTCGGTTCAATTGCCTCATGCAAGTAAGCCAGCCTGCAACATACATATAATTGCGTATCAGAGAAAGTTAATCAGGGAATGTAGTAAAACAGATATGGAACAAATGAACAAACCCTTTAGCTGTCCCAAGGAGAACTTTCATCCGAGCATCCCAAGTAAGATACCCGCGCTTCTGCATTGCTCCATGTAGCCATTGCTCTAAATTGCCATTGTTAACATACTCATAAACCAACAACCTGAAATTCATAGGGCATTCATCATGAATGGCATGAACTGAAATAATACAAACTGGTAATCAGAGATTAGAAAGTATGAAACTTTAACATAAACCCACCAAATCAAGTAACAAATGTTTCCAGTAACACAAATTGAGGTTAATAAATTGAGGAATTAACAGTATCGTAGGCCTACTGGATTGTGTTAATCAAATAGAACTCAATGAAGACGAAATCAGAGGCAAAACAACCAAATACACTAAAATGCAATAATAGAGAATTGTAGTTATGATCTATCTGTCTTGGTTTCAAAATATACACACTTTACCTGTGAGTGCCTTCAATGCAGTATCCGAGAAGTCGAACCAAGTTCTTATGTCGCACATGACCAATAGCCTCAACTTCCACCCTGAATTCCTTTTCAGCCTGTCCTCTGCAAGATTCACATAACACTTATTAGTCAAAATTGTTGAATATGCAGACATCAAACTTGTAAAACTTAACAACCTCCGGTCTACTTACACATTATTGAGGATCTTCTTAACAGCCACGGGATTCCCATTCATTAGTTCGCCTCGATAAACAATTCCATAACCACCTTCCCCAATCACATTGTCCCTTGAAAATCTGTTTGTTGCAAGTTCTAGGTCCCTTAATGTGAACCAGTGACCCCAGCCTAGTTGAGAGAATTCAGGCAAACCAGACAAGGGGCTGTATGAAGAATTAGTCTTAGAGCCACTGTCATCGCCTGATTGAGAGCCAACGCCATCTTTCTCTAAATGATTAAATGAGCCTGACTGACTACTATTGAGATTATCCCCATTCTTCATTTGGATTAAAGCCTTTGCAGACTCCTTGTCACTAAATTTGTCATTCAAACTCACAAAAGAACCATTTTGCAGATGATTATTCGCAGAAACTTGATCGACTCTAATCTCTTTGATCTCCTCTGAAACCGATGATATATGGGTAAAGGGAAGCATGCTGCTGTTGATTTTTCTGGATTTCTTTCGCTTTGTAAGACATATTGATAGAACCACAAGAATGATTATAATGAACAACCCAACAGCCATTGCCATCAATTCCCACGCTTTTAAATCAAAAACAGAAGTTTTCTTGGATAACCCTGAATTCAGACCAGATGCCATTTTGCTGATGCCAGATATCTGCAGAAGTCAATGTCAAAATATGAGAAGACACTTTAATGCATGAAGCAAATCAAGTAGCAAAATTTCGCATTTGCAAGAAGCTAAATGTCTGGCCCTCTAAAGCATGTTTTATGAACGAAAATTACCAAGTGATCAAGCCAGAATTTCAGAAGGAAGCTAAATCGTCAAGTACTCTTCCGCAAACAAGAGTGAAAAAGAATAGATGCGTAACCCTGTTTTTCAAATCTCAGACCAATCCAGCACATGAATTATGAACCAGAGCGTGCAAGAAAAACTTCAACAATTTGATTTCAATTATTCCAAAAGACTGAAATCACAGATGCCCAACAGCGCACAATTGCAAGAAAACTAGCTCTCGACAACATTTGAAAACCAAAAATGCAAGCCTGGAAACTTCATTCACTTTGTAAATGAGACCAAAAAATAAACAGTGCAAGAAAATCCGTTTGCTCAATTGGACTTTGTTTCATCTCCCTGGGATTTCCCATCGAGTGTGAAGAGATGAATGAAACAAACATTACAGATAGAAACTTTTACTGAAAATTTTCAAATCAATACCTGCAGCACACGACCCAATTCCTTCTCAAACTTTCTGAAGCGTCGCAGCTACTAAATCTCTTAAGCCCCAAAAGCCCTCTACGAGGTGAAGAAATAAGCGCATACCCTGTTCAACCCCATTGTCATATTCTTCCTTCCAATGCAATAAACCTTTCTGGGTTTTCTCAAAAACCAACAAATGGGTCCTTGAATTGAATCAGAAATAGGGACACGGACCCTGTTGTGAAGTTTAAGGGAAGTGAAGAAAATAAAACAAGGGGCGCATGAAATTCTAAGAAGAAGAAGAAGAAGCAATGTTGAGACTTTTAAGAGGAAGAAGAGATGGAATTATCAGGAGTAGGTGATGAGAAGCGACATGGTTCTTCTTCACATTACATACAGTAAAAGAGACGCATACAAATGAAGGAAAGCTTGTTCTTTCTTTCTACTTTTTTTTTCTGCGCCGTTTCTTCAATTTTGTTCTCTCTCATCAGGCCGAAAAAAAAATTTTGTTCTGTTTCTCGCGCCTACTCACTCATTACCTGTATTTTATTGTTTTTATTATACGTGTTATTCATACTGAACCAGAAGGTGACAGATAATGAAGAAGCTTGAGTCACCATTTACAATTGAAAAGGCCTATTTATCTGAACTTCACTCATTAAACAAGTTTAACCATCAACATTACTCATTAAGAAAAAGTAAATTTTGGCCATTCATCATTATTACCTGAGACAGGTGATGTGTGAGATCTGGAATTAATGCTAAAGTGAATCATAGTGTAAGAGGAAAAAAATTGAGAGATTAACTGAACAAAACCACAAAGCCATCACTCTATGAAGTATATTTTCATATATTTAAGTTGTGTTAATTAATTGGTATAGTTTGCTAATGTAATCATTAATAATGACTTAGGTATAATATTGTCAATGGCAAGTTGGCAAGTCGTATTTTATTATTTGGGGATTCGAGTTGAAGAGAAATGTTCAAAGCCTCCTAATTACAAAATAGGACAATAATAATTTGAAGACTTTTTTTGTTTCCATGTTTCATGTACGTCAAATCTTGTTCAAAATGGACCAGATCCTATGTATGCAGCTGCAGTAATAAGAGAAGTAGGGTACACGATTTTATTTATTTCCCAACCTGAAATTAAAATTTTAAAACGAATAAAAGTTTTTTAAAAAATTAAAGAGCGAAAATCCTATATCCAATTTTTTAGTTAAATTATACATATGAATCACCCCTATTTGGTCAATGACGTGGGCATTAATAAAATATTCAGGCCTTCCTTTCACAAACTCAATTTTTTAGTTAAATTATACATAACCTCTTGAATTTTCAATTTTGTATATGAAAACCTCTCCAAAATTTGAAATTCTACAATGAACTCTCTTTTTTTTTATTTCTTACAATGAACCCTCTAAACTCTTATGTATATAACTCTCCTAAGATTAATTTTACACCTCACTTATTTGCACACAGCTTAAAGTTTAGGTGTTTGATTTTTTTTGAAACTATGCTTTATGTTAAAAATTAAACAAACAGTTAACAAATATCTAAAAAAATTTTTGAAGTAAACTATAGTTTCGAATAAACATATGAGAATAGTTTCTCAATAACAAAAGTACTTCTTGGTTATGTAATAATCACTTTGCCTATATCTTTTTTCTCTATCATTTTCTCCTATGCCCTTTATGATAATTTATTTATCAAAAAAGTCGTTATGATAATAACTATCAAAACACACATTTCTTCATAATCACTTTTATTCCAAAAGTTATTATCCATAAACTATTATCTAAAATAACTTTTAAATCACTTTTTTCTTATAAACTATTTTACAGAAACTAAACTAAATAGGCCCTAGATGGTTATAAACTCTTATAACCCTTAATATATGATCTAATTAACTAATTTGATTACATTAGTTAAGTTAATTAATATGATATATTTTGTCTAAAATATCATAATCATCTTTCTTAACTCCCTCATCCCCTCTCTTACTTGATTATTATTAAGGGAGTATCGATAATAGTAATTTAATAAAATTAATGAAAATATAAAATAGGTGTTAGATTTAAGATTAAAATTAATTCTTCAATAGCATATATCAATCAAAATTTGAAGGGGTTGTATAAAAAAAATATAATTGATAGTTGTGGTTATTAATACAAAATTAAAAGCTCAAAAGATGTTTGTTCTTAAATTTTAAAGGTTGAGAGAATTATTTGTATATGTTCTAAAGTTTACCAAATTTTGGTGTAATTTAGCCGATTTCTTACCTATTTGGAAATATGATGTAAATTACCAGAGTTAGCAACTTGAAATAAAGGGACATAATTTAATTGATTGCTTCTACACAATGTGTGTGTGTGTATAGATTACAAAATGTTAAAAATTTGGAGCATTTTTCAAATAAAAATAAAATGAATTATATCGTTAAAAAATTTCCAATAATATGACAGTCATCTTGAGTTTAGAGAAAAATGCACGTAACGTATCGTAACTATAAAAAAATTACAAAAATATGAAAAGAAGTAAAATGTGTTCTTCATGAGCTATTGATTGGACATAAGTTTATTAAATACATAGAATTCACTTAAGATTGAGTTAAAAATTGAAGTGGAATTAGATGTTGAGTTAATTATAACTAATAGAGTATAAGATTTATTAACCTCTCTGGCCACATTTGTATCAAACTACTTCAAAACTATATTTTAATATGAATTTGTCGGTCAAAGTCACGTAATTTATTTTAAAAAAGGGATCAGACAAATATGTAATTAATTTTAATTTTTAGAAAGGGAAATAGGGGGAGAAGCAAACAACCGCTAAATCGCCCATCAAAAGCAAATCAAAAGGACGTTAAGAAATGACAAAAAGCACAATCAATATAATAATTAATCAATTAATTATTTATATGACATAGACATGGAAGATGCTCCGGCATATATATATATATATATATATATATATATATAGATAGATAGATGCACATACATATTCAACATAGATATGCTTGGAATTGTTAGACGCGTAACTCTGGAGGCTGAACATATTCTCTATTTTAATAAGAAGCTATATAGGCTGACGTTTTGTATCAAACTACCAGAATAGATGGGTGATTAATATATATATATTTCCATATTTTATATTTATATCAACTATTAATATGGACTCATGATTAATTTATAGTATAAAATAAAACAACATAAAATTTCACTAGGAGAAAATATAATTTTTAGCCATTTCTTTTTTTAATTTTCAACTTTTTTAACTCAACATTTAAATCCCTCTAATTCATTGAGTTAGAAAATTATGGTGATTGAATTGTTTTTTTTTATGAAAAAAAAAATATGCGAGTTGAGTCTTGATAGTTTATTAGCGTTAGGATATATTTTTAGACTAAAAAAATATCTATAAAAATATTTACAAATGACTCTAATAAAATAATCATACGTGTTTTGAATCAAATTTAAAAATTGGATCAATAGTTACTATAAAAGTTTAAGTAGTGGGAGTTATATTTTTTTTTTTTAAATGAATTCTAAACATAAATTAATGATGAAGTATATAATAATAATAATGTATACATTGAGAAAGTAGCAATGATTAGAATAGGAAAGGGGAGGGGAGGACACATTTTGATTTGGTTTGGAGGAGCTGTTGCTTATGCTTGTGGTGTTGGCAGTTGTTGAGACTGCTTTGTCCACTGAGGTTATGGGGTTCTTTTCATTTTCTCTTTCTTTCATTTTTTTCAAACCCCAGCATGCGTTTCCATGTCCCCTCTCTTTTTTTTTTCAATCAATTCTTCATCATCCTTCTTTTATATATATATATATATATATATATATATTACTTTTTGTGTTAAATATATGAGATAGTTACGGGATAAATTTTAAACTTAAAAAATTTATTTTACTTCTCATATTTATTATTTTTTTAAATTATCTCTTTTAATTACACAAACTAATAGTTATAATATAGAAATAGTTTTCATATAGGAATGTTTTAAAAAAATTATTATATATTTTTTTATAAATAATTAATTTAATTATTTTTTTTAATTTATATAAATTAATTATTTAACTAATATACTTTGAATTGAGGAGGGTATATACCTGCTACACCTTACAATTTAGTCATCAATTATCAATTTACGGTAACAAATTTTTTTATATTATTGTCTCTGATTATAAATATATGAGTTAGATATATAATTTATTTTAATTTTAAATATAAAATTTTGATATATTTTATTTTTTAAATTTATAATTTTTTACCCAATAGCCGCATCTTTACATCCCCTAAAATTCTTTAAATCCAGGGGATGATTTGTGGGCAATATAATTTTTAATGCCCATTAAGGAAAGCGTGCGTTGGTTGATCAAGACGTTGACCACGTAATGGCCTACCTCAAACGCGGCCTTATTAGCATTGCAAGCGTATTATAAATTCATTATTAAGAATTATAAATATAAATATTTATGTTGTATTGTCGTGTTCTTTTCTTTTCTTTTTTCTTTAGTTAACTCGTTCAATTGGTTTAGTTTTGAAGTCGCTGTAAATAATGGTGCTAAGAACATCATGCTTCACATTGTTTTTCCTGTTGCTTATTTTTCTGCCAATCATATAATATATATATATATATATATATATATATTGTCCCATAAATCTGTCGGTGGGTTCTATCTCCTTGTGTTGGAAACAAGATAGAGCATTTCTGATATTATAACTAAAAACTTATTTTTGATCATGTAGTTTAACACTTCTCTGAATGTATGTGCCCTACAAGCTTCCTTATACTCAGATACTTCTGCTGCTACTAATAATCGATTAATTTGATTTACGATAATATATACTTACAATAAATAAAAAAAAATTATTATTTTTAAATAATTATTGCGCCTGTATATTTAATGCTCAAATATAAAATTATTAGTTAAGTTATAATAACCAACTAACGAAGCGCTTGGTGGGATATGCTAGTTTATATCATTTTTACAGTTAAATTTAATAATTTAGGCAATATATATGTATAAATAACTTTAATGAAATTATTCCTGTTAATTTTTGATATCAAAACACTCTCGTTCTAATTTATCAACGTTTCATTTCAATAAATCCCGATATGATAATTGAAATAAACATATTTAATCAGCATTCGAAATCTAGAAAGTTGCACCTGGATATTCTTCAATGGTCAGAATATTCTGAAGATTAAGTCCGATTATAATCAAACTTCCTTTTTTTTTTTTCCTTCGTTCTTGTCATCACATATTCGCATTGAATATACATGTGGGACATGATGACACGTTATTTTCCTGCTATTCTCATTTTGACTTTTGTTTTATTTCCCCTTCTTTCTCTTCTAAGTGGTATGAAAAAATATTATAATTAATAATAGCAAATCGGTTTTCAAATTCATTTGTTCTTTTTTTTTCCTGTTTCTCCCTTTTCACGTAATAAAATATGGTTTTCCAAGAAAAAGAAGAAGGAAAAGACTCAGCTGAGTATACAATATTAACTCTAACAAAATAAAGTGGTTGGGCCTTCAAGACGGGCCTTTTCCAATGAGCCCGTCATACATAAAGGGCCGAAATCTTCCTAAACTGTTGAGTGTGAACTTGAATCCACGAGCCCATATTCAGTAAAGTTACAATTATTATTATTATTATTATTATTATTATTATTATTATTATAACTACTACATATAGAATGAGTTCAACTGATAAAAAAAAATATACGACTATTTAAATAATATTTAATTATTGAAGAGTATTATTTTATTGTGATTCTAATCGCGGCGCTTAAAGAGGCAATCTAATATTTGGGTACATAGGTTTATATTCCTACAATAATAATTAAGTAAGAGAGTGAAAGATAAAATTAAATTAATTAAAGATATTATATATTAAGGAGCCGTGGAATAATATTTATTAATAATACCATGCGTGTCACATGAACTGAGAAAAATGTAACTTTTGAGATCTCGTAATCCCTGGATACAACAGCATGTATTTTCAATTTCCTATAGAACAGAAGAAGCCCAGATTTATTTTATTTATAGAAAAAGAGAATCATGGGACCGATCATGTAATGTAACGTGTGTGGGCGGGAGAGAGAAGTAATATAAGGAAAGAGATCATTATGTAATAAATGGTTGCAACTTTATTTGGTAAGACCATCGGGGCTGCGTGATATACCTCGGGACAAGTGGGAACTTAATTATTTTGTATTTTTATTTTTAAAGAGGCAAGCAAGAAAGGAATAATGCAGTGGCATAATATTAGCAAGTAGCATGGTTGATATTGATTTAAATATTTGCCCAATTATGTGACATTTATTAATTATAAATTGGGTTGACACCTCATTGGTTACCTCTAAAATTATATAATTTTAAAAATATTTTTAGATCAAATTATAATTTAAATAAAAAATTAAATAACTAGCTTTATAAGAATTTTTAGATTGTACTATAATTTTAGAAGTTGAACTAGTTTTTAAATAAAAAAAATAACTTTTAGGCTACATGGTCATTATTTTTTTTTTAATAAATCAAATTTAAAATTATATTTTATATAATTATCATTTAACTTTATACATTTTATAGTAATATACTAATCATAAAAGTTATTATAGTCATAATCATTCAAATACTTATTTATTTATAATTATTTTTTTAAAAAAATTATTCTTTATAATTATTTTTTAAATTATTTTTGTATAAGTTATTCTATAGAAACTAAATCAAATGAGCCTTAGGAATGTTGTTCACTTTCTCAATTATTCTTCTGAGTTCATTTACCTCTCTCCCTTCCACACAAAACTTAAAACATGCCAATCTAATGACTGTTTCAATGCTATGCCGTTTAAAAAAAACATAAATTAAAAATAAGAAAACAACGTGGTACCTCTTTTGTTGAATCCTTTTCATGGGCTTAGTCTTAAACTTGATTCTAATTTGATTAAAACCCCACTGCGTAGGATCTCTCCTCTAACGAGTAAGGTTTGAACGTGGGTGTCACAAATTTATATACTTCACACCTTTTTTTTAGTTCCTTCATTAATTATATTTCCCCTCATGCATATGCTTTTTTTTTTTTTTATAGTATTAGTTTACAATTGAATTTGAGAGCATCCTTTCTCCAGATTATACAATTCTAATAGACAAATATGATGGGATTTTTTTATTATATTAAATAGTTTTGTTGAAGTCATTGATCTCAATAAAAATAATTTTGATTGCTTAAATATGAGATATTGCGTTTAAATTATTTGTAATTATAAAAAATAATTTTGACAATAGTACTCTAATTTAATATGATAATATTTAAATTTGATTTAGTTGAATAATTATATATGTAAAAAACAACGTTACTAAGCTGTACGTCATTTTGCCTTTTATTAAAAACGATGACTTCTTTGTTTTCTTTTTGCCGACAACAATTTAATATGATAGAGCCTGCTAATTTAATGTTTGCAAATTTGATATTGAGGTGGCTATGGAGTATGTAATTGATCTGCTCGCCCGTCCAGGTGCATTGGGTAAGTTCACAAGTTAAATTGCTTTAGCTCCCCAATTAAAATAAATAAAGAATTATAGTCCTGCCAGAATTAATTTTTGTTTTATTTAACCTATGAAGAGCAAATCACAAATAACAAAAACAATAAAATGACCAGCAATTTTGCACAACCAACTTTTGCCTGTTGAATGAGAACTTAACAATTATTGATGAAAATGAGGACGAAATAAAAAGAAAAAAAACCCATAAATGCTGATTTAGAAAGTTAATTGTTCAATGGTATTTGAAATCAATATTTTTTGGGTATACAAATATATTAGGTACTACCATTGGGCAATTTATTTTTTAAGTAGGCATTTATGGAAACCTTTTTTGCAAGGAAAATATTTTGAAAAAAAAAACAGAACAGAAAAGATTATTGTTTCTTCGTCCTGGCATCCACTCTTACAGCGTTTACAGCGTTTGATTGTTAAACGAAAGTTAAAAACTCGTCTCCTGGAAAAAAAGAAAATATTTCAACAAACAAAAACAAACGAAAGGAGGAAGGAAGAGGTTGAGATTTGAGATTCCTTTCATCTGCATTACCCTCACAGGTACAGATGCACGTGTTCCGAAGAAGCTATCATCAATCGCTTCTTCCAAAACTTGTAATCTTCCTCTTCCTCATGCAGAGTGTTCAGAACCACCCATTTATCCATTAATACGAACTCTGCTTCATTCCCACCCACTCTTACCTCCCACCTTTCTTGGGATCCCTTCGACCTTTTCTTGAATCCCTTCGATTTCTAGATTCCCACCTTTGTTTCTGCTGGATCTCTTCACTGTCGCTCTTTTTCCTAGATCCGATCACACTGCATTGCCCTGGGTATTGCCCCTTTTACTTTGAGCACTCATCTCTGAATCTGGCTTCTTGGGTCCCCCCCCCCCACTTTCTTGATTCGCTGCGAAATCAATTTTAGTATCTTCTGATTCCGATTTTCGCTTGTAGCAGATATTGCTGTTTCTGGAGATGTCTGAATCTTTGATGCAACTGTAAAGGTGTAGACCTTGCTGCTCCGGGAGGTGAATCTTTCTGGGTCTTAGGAATAACCTCATCGAGCTTCTTTATCTTGGAGTATAGCATATCAGATTTTGTGTTGTATAGTGAAGTGCCAGATGTTGTAAACCCGCTGAAGTGTATATTTTTCTGGGGGCATTTTGGGGGTCATTCTTTGAAACCCAAAGCAAGGCAAAATGATGAATAAAACGCTTTTCCTCACTTATCTCTACCTTCTCATCTACATATTACTTTCCTCTGGAGTCATATTGTACAACAAGGTAGAATTCCCCGGTGTCTTTTGTCTCTTATTGGGGTTTCTTTTCCTACGTTTGTGTAGAAGCATGAAGTATTTTGTTTTTCTTTTTGCAGTGGGTCCTTTCTCCAAAATACTTCAATTTTCCGTTTCCCATAACTCTCACCATGATTCATATGGGGTTTTCTGGTCTCGTGGCATTTTTTCTTGTTCGGGTCTTCAAGGTATGTCATCCATTTGGACTTTGGACTTGTTCACTCCAATGTTTGCTTTCTTTGTCATGTCCCTAATGCACTGGACTGATGACAGGCATATGCATATCTATCTATCTTGCCAAGATGGCGCATAACTTTATTATTGATTAGATCGAGCCCATTTCTGTTAAATGTATTGGTGTGATCGTTATCACTGATTGTCATCTGGCTTGATTTAAATATTGTAATCAATCAGTGACATCACTTTGTCCTGTCATTTTCATTGTCTCTTATCTTCAATACTGGTACAGGTTAAGTACTCGAGATTACTGCATTCTTCACTAGAATTTAGGGTTTGGTCTGGATTGAGTCACCTTTACCAACCTGAAGGGAGTAATTTTAGGGAGTTTAAGCCTTGCTAATGTCTACTTACAGCTGCTTTCTAAACACTAATTGCATGCAAGAGTTACGGGAAATAAAAAATACTGTCTCTACTTCATCCTGCTTTTCAGTAATAGATAACGGTAATAAGGTTAGTTTACCCTAATACTAGTGATCAGGGCGTGCTTTTGATTATTGTGCTTGTTCCTAGAGTGACATACATATGTTCATAAATGCAGGTTGTGTCCCCAGTGAAAATGACATTTGAAATGTGAGTTTGAAGTTTTCTTTTGCCATTGTTTTGAAGCCATCTTATGCTTTGCTTCTCTTGTTTAACTGCTTAATGCTTTCTAAAAAATATTTCTTTCTGTGGCAGATATGCAACAAGTGTGGTACCAATTAGCGCCTTCTTTGCATCAAGCCTTTGGTAAGCACTGCAACTTTAGCAGACCAAACTTTTTATACTTTCATGATAAGCATTATCCTCAGATTTGTTGATAGAACATGTCATTCATGTATGTGCGTCCTGGTGTTGATGTTTCTCTTTGGTTGTGAGTGTTGAACTTGGTTAGAAATTTGTTCAAGTGAGATTTAGTTAAGTCTCAAAACTATCACTAGTGAATTTATAATATACAAAGCAAAATGTTCTTCAGTATAGTATATAGATAATTTAATTTGTGTGTGACTGGGAAAACTTTGCTAATTGATGAGTTGGCTTAAGCTTCATTGCCAGGAGTATGCCCAAGTAACCCTATCTCAGATGATTTTAGTATTAACTACTCAGTAGCCTGCGCCCCGCATTTTATGAGGCTGTAGCTGTTATTGGCAAGGTTGGTATTATCACTATGACAACAAATGCCCTAAAGTAGGCGACTCATAATTCCTAAGCTGAAATGAATAGGGTGCCTTGAAATAAACTAGTGGCTCCTTTTGATGGCTATCTTTTGTCAAGTGTGTGGCAATCAACGCAATCTTAACATCAGGGGCCTCAAAATAGGTTATTGGTTGGTTGTTTCAAATCATTTCCTTTAGCTTTCAGAATCTGATTATGCATGATCTAGAGTTTACTTTGCATCACTACCAATTGTAGGAAAATTTACATCTTTGTTTGTTTATATATGTCCACAGTAAGATTGTTCCCAGAAACTTTGATTGTTCACGTATATTATTGAAAAATTATTTTGAATTGACCCCTATTTTTTTTTATTTGCACTTGGTTTTCATGTTCCGACCTCTTTTGATGTTAATTTTGAAGATATAATTACGGCAGCTATAATTTTTGGTTGCTGCAGGTTTGGTAACACTGCTTACTTGCACATTTCTGTGGCCTTCATCCAGATGCTCAAAGCTCTAAGTATGTTATAATGAGCATGGCACGTTTCTCTTTCTGCCTCAGCTACGTTCACTAAATTCATAAGTTTTCTGTTTCAGTGCCTGTGGCGACCTTTGTTGTGGCTGTTTTGTGTGGCACTGACAAAGCAAGGTGTGATGTGTTCTTGAACATGGTGCTGGTCAGTGTTGGAGTTGTCATTTCCTCCTATGGGGAAATTCACTTCAATGTAATTGGTACACTTTACCAGGTCACAGGCATCTTTGCAGAAGCTTTAAGGCTGGTCTTAACACAAGTCCTTCTACAGAAGAAGGGCTTGACGTTAAATCCTATTACAAGCTTATATTACATAGCTCCATGCAGGTATAGCCCTCTATGATTTCAATTGGACTTATGTGAGATGTTCAAGTTTGAGACTGTACAGCATATTTGTTGAACCTGAGCTGAATATTGTCATTGATAATTATCCAATTGATTTACGAATCAAACTCTTCTTGACTTGGGGAATAACTAACAACTACTCATTCGCACACATATCACTCCATTTGTCTGTGCATACTTTGTTTTAATCCTGATATGTGATTGAAGTAGATTCGCTTGGAGATTCAAATGTGAGAGTACTGTCTAGACGTGATTATACTAATGGCTTCTTTTAGTTATGAGATTGTTATCCATTTAAAGACATTGGTCCCTTAATTTGTACATATATATGGCACTCACTAGATGAGATGCTAACTTAATACTTTAACATGTGCAGTTTTTTGTTTCTCTTTGTGCCTTGGTATTTACTGGAGAAGCCTGGAATGGAAGTTTCACAGATTCAGTTCAATTTTTGGATCTTCTTTTCCAATGCTTTTTGCGCTCTGGCCTTGAATTTCTCCATTTTCTTAGCAATTGGTCGAACTGGAGCTGTTACCTTTCGGGTTGCTGGTGTGCTGAAAGACTGGATACTAATAGCCCTTTCAACAGTTATATTTCCAGAATCTACAATAACTGGGCTGAATATAATTGGCTATGCAATTGGTAAGTTTTGTTTCAAACAATATCTTCTGAATTTTGATCATCCTCCCCCCTCATTTGTATATTTTTTACATTCAGCATTATGCGGTGTCGTCATGTACAATTACATTAAGGTTAAGGATGTCCGCGCCTCTCAATCATTGTCTGAAAGTCTTCCTGATCGAGTCTCAAAGGTCAGTGTCCTGTATCCACTTATGTAATGATTCGTCAGGGCTTTGATGGCCTAGTTAAACATGTTTTGCCAGGTCTATATGCAGCATGTTCTTTTTCCCCCAACTTTAACTCCTAAAAATGGTACATTTTTTTTTACTATTTTTGGAAGTTTCCCTTCCTGGGATTCTCTTCCCCCCATTTTCTCCCCATCCAAATGTAGCCTAACAGATCATGTTTTAAATTACGGAAATTATATCAGATCTAACATGTATCATTGAATTAATATGATGTTATGTATGATAGCGTAAGTTGGAAATCAAGTGTTTACAAATGCCATGCAGAATAATCTTAAATTCTTGGGCGAATTGATGTTTTGGTCCTTGATAGATACACCTTTTCTTGTTTTCAGCCTTCAATATTTTGACCTTCTCGTGTCAGTTGACTTGACTTTAATAAAGTCATCATGTCAAGTTGGAGAACATGGTAGGGGTGTTCATGGGCAGGGCTGGGCAGGGCAACCCCCCTGCCCGGTGCCCTGCCCGAAAAACCTATGGGCTGCATTTTGCAGCCCGGTGCCCGGCCCTGCCCGGTAAAAGCCCTAACTATTTTGGGCAGGGCATGGGCGGGCTGGGCATGCCCGAATTGTGATATCTTGCTCATATTGTGAAAAAAAATCTGCAATCATAAAATTATAAAATAATACCATATTTATATCTTCAAGAGTTAAATAATATCTATAATTTATTAAGAATAAAGTAACAAAAAGATAGTAATTAAAATCTTGAAATATATTATATATATAAAAAAATTTGACATCTATATCAAGGTCGGATATCTGTAGAGATATTACAACACTAATAATTAAATGTTTGGTAAGTAAAGTATGAAAGTAATTTTAGTATTTACGTAAATATAATATTTATATTCAAAATTTTAAAAATGAGTAGAGATAGTTGTGAAAAGTATAAAATTATAAATTAAAAAAATTAAAAAAAATAAATTTATAAGAAAAATAAAAAAATAATATATATGTATGTATATATATAGGGCCGGGCCAAATGGGCAGGGCGACATACCTTGCCCGATGCCCTGCCCTGTCCGACATTTGGCCCGGCCCTGCCCTGCCCAAATGTATTTTGGGCAATATTTTTTGGGCCGGGCTGGGCAATTTTTTCTCGGGCTCGGGTGGGCGGACCGGGCCACGGGCATAATGAACACCCTTAGAACATGGTCCTTTTTTATTAAAAAGATGGACAGTAACATAAAATTGAATTATATGGTTATATGCCCTGACCAAGAGCTGACCTAGCCATTGAACACTCAATGGAATGTTCCCAACAAAAGCAGTGTTTTGTTATTTTTTTTATTTCCCCGCTTTTCAATCACAACGTCAGCTCTTGGTTAGGCTATGTAACCATTTCTCATAACTAGTTTATTGAAGACACAGAAGGAAATTCTTCATGGACCAAAATGTCAAAGTGTTTTAATGTTAAGCAAGTTAGTATTTGGACTCAGAATCAGAAAATGACTGGTGCAGGACTGGAAATTTGAGAAGAAGTCATCAGACATATATATGGCATATGACAATGGGGACAATCGAGGAAGCAGTGGGAGTCTTGGTTCTGCATCAGACATGAATGTTGATGAAGAAGGACCCCTCATTCAATCATCTAGGTTATCTCATATTGGACTCTCGCTAGGATCTGGCAAATGAAAAACCCTAATTACAGATATTCATTTTGAGTTGACAAAAGAGTAAAAGAAAACGAGGAGTCTGAGTAAAAGAAAATGCCTATTTCCTCTCATTTTTTTTTAGAGAAAGTTAGGTTTTATAATGGGAAGCAGATGCTTGTTCATTGTAATTACTAATTACTTTCCTGTGTTGGATGCATCATTATTAATGCTTTGGTTCAAGTTTTTGAACCGTTTACGATTGATTATAACCGAGTCTCTTGGACAACCAAGTTATTTATTTGTTCCTTCTCTGTAGTTGGAACATTTTTCTCAGTGTATTCTGGAAGGCTGTGGTTTACATCAATGTAGATGTGTTGGTTCCCGATTACACAAGCACTTACTGTTAATTCTTCAAATTAAGCAAACAAAAAATCAATTTTCTATCATATAATGGCTTTAAACCCCTGCTTGTTTAAGCAAACCATAGGCATTATTAATATGCTAAGGTCCCCAATAGGAATGCTTTATGGCCAAAATTAAACTACAGGTTTTGAATACATTTGATTTTATTTTAATTTCGCTAAAATTACAAAAACTTTTTTTTTAAACCTGCGTTTTAATTCAATTTTTAACACCATTAAAAGCATTCTCATAAAAATTCTGAACTACACCATAAAAACCAACTTAGTGAACCTGACGGCGTGCTGAAATCCACATTCAAGGAAAAGGCATGGAAACACATAAGAGGGAACAGTGAGGGGACATTGAAAACACATGTAATTTATGTGCAAAACTGATCCAGTAGACAGACACATTCGAGTATAGCCATAAATTACAGATATCAACAAATGGGGAAAGAGGAAGGGGGGAGGTGGCGCAAAACCACACATCTTCTGAAACGGACATGTACAACTACTCAACAAGGAACTTTCTGTCTAGCGCTGAAACATTTTGACGTCTCACGTGAAGAAGCATGAGCTATCAAAAGCAAAAAGGGCTCACGAGTGATTTACAAATAAATCGCAAACAGGATAAGAACAACTCAGGCAAGGGAAAGAAAAAAAATCAAATGATACAACTAATCCCCCCAGACTTTCAATATATGAGTCAGCATGGACATGGTAGGACAGAAAAAGCTCCTTCAAAGTAAAAATTAATCAATATGTTGTCCACTCCTTACGTACAAAAGCCTCCTAGAGGGAACTGGTGGCGCCAACCCAGGGATATCCCTGATGTTCTTGTTGTTGGGATTCACAATCTGAAACAGAGCAGTGCCAGCTTAAAACACAATCATAATTGAACATCCAGGGGAAGGCAACATAAACAAACATATCTCAAGAGTTTCAATTCGCAATTAATTGAACAGATCATTTATTGATGAAACTCATTGTGGACCCTGACAAAATAGGTACATTTTCAATTTTAAGTCACAGATTAAAATGCCTACAAAGTTGCCCTTTTTCCCCATCTTCATACAGAATCCAACATACCGTTCTGTTTGGCATGGAATTTTGGGTGACAATGGGAAAGATCAATAACAATGCAAACATTTTGGGAGACTACATTTGGAGAAATGATTGGTGGAGGACCAAAAAAAAAGTTCACATATGTATCAAGTATGAGTGAATTTTTATCTCTAAACAAATTTCATTAATAATATACCTTTTTTCAAACAGATTTTGAAAGTATCTTACCCTAGTTTATTTGAGAGATATCTCCAGGTTAATTGTAGATTACTTGAGAATGAGAGAACTTTAGGCTATGATTTCTTAAAATAAATTTAAGATACCTTCACGACAATAATGGCTATTACACCACAGACGATAAGGAACAAAAAAAGCATGATGCACTTATCTGTAGCCACCTGATTAATAGCATGAAAAACACGTAAGTATCATGAAACTAGTATAAAGGAATCTTTAATTATATAATGTATATAAGGCAATGGAATGGAGCAACCTGTCTACCGATTTCCTTCACAAGCTGGGAGGCCTTCTTAATAGAGAACTGAATTGAATCCAGATCATTAACAATGCGGCCCATTTGATCAGTCTGCAATAATTTTGGGAGGGGGGAATTCAGGCCAGACTTGTAATCAACACCAAAGTTAACTAACCCATCATATAGACTCTTCCTTTTCAAAGTACTCGGTGCAAATCAAACTTACTTGGCCCTTCAAGGTAGTAGCAGTTTGGGTGCCCACCTCAATCGTTTGATGTACAACCTACAATTCAATAGAGTTCAGAACCAACGTATATAACAGAGAATATCAATAAAAAGTGACTCACCTGCTTGGATCGTTCAATGGCCTGATCAGTCTCATCCATTCTCTTCATCCCAGCATCAATAAGTTCTTGATTTGACATTGCTACGTGACAAACCAAACGAAGATTGTAGCCATATACATATATGTGCCATTTGCCACACAAGCATAAAACATGCAAAGAGGCCTCAATTAAGAACCACAAGTAGGACATCTACAAAAATTGATGCCTGAAGTATCCATTGCAAGCACTAGTCTACGGAGGCATAATTATGTCAATGCTTGAGGGGTACAGGTAGCAACATAAAACACACAGATGTACAGTGAAATGAGTTCCTAGTTATATATCTCCATACTCCCATTATCTCTTCGGTATCTGCTGTAATTTTTGTCAAATCAGACCGTATGACCTCTAAACTTGATTTCCCTCAAACAAGCCTTCATAAAATTACAGTTGCCAACCAAAATTAAACTCTTGTTACCACAAGACCATCAGAATTAACAAGAACATATAGCATAACATACAGTTTGGGACCAAAGACACAATTGCATTAACAAAATCTAACATGACAACTCCTACCAAAACAAAAAATCTACCATGACAACTACCATGAGTTATAAGCTGTAACATGAAGGAGTGACATCTTACTTGATGCCAATTGAACATTTTCTTCAGCTGTAGGTTCACTAGATCCCGCTCCCATGTCAAAAAGTTCAAGTTTCTTATTACCAATGGTATTCATATACCTGTCAATTATCCAAATAGAGTATGAAAGACCCCAAAATCTCACAAAACCATGTATAGAATAGAAACACTATGATTTTGACAGCTTAACATTCTAGCATGAAAGATTGATATTAAACATGTGAATTGTTCAAATACATTCGTGAGAATAAATTTTATTCAGTATTTCAGTCTGAGTGGGTAAACTTACGTTTTTCTCAAACCCACATAAGAGTTTAGCTCCTTGATCTGCAAGAAAAATGAAAGAAAACATGACCGGGCTGTTTGTGTGCAAGCATATGCATAAAAGCAAAAATAAATCAACAATCGCCAGACCTAATGCCAAATACATCAAAATTATTTCTATAAATTACAAGACAGAAATTGGCATACTTTCAAATGACTGATAATGACTGAAAGCTCGAGTGGCACACTTTTCAGAAACCAAACAATTGATAAATAGAAATAGTAGAAACATATGGGAAACCAAGAAATTCTGCAATATATTTGATCTTCCCCCTTGAAAATAGTCTCCCCCCCCCCCCAAAAAAAATACAAAGCCCGAGACCCATTGAACCACAACTTTTTAGAATGCTGTCAAAAGTTGAAAATAAAATGAACTTTATTGTCAATGCACAATTCATGGAAAATCTTGCGTCCTTTCCAAAGTTTGCAGGGGTAGATTCCTGGCATAAGCAAAACAGAGTGAAAATTAAAACTAAGGCCCAGTATTGACCATTGATTGCTTTTCCTCATTTAGTTGCTTGTTCCCTTCTGGAGGATTTTTGCCCTCTTCATCTTTAATTTCACGATCAAACTCTTTTATCAACCTGGACCAAATCAAAACGTAATAAGGCTTCATGCTTAATGAATCACAGTATGCATGCCACAGGAAATTGCAAAATATGTCTGAACCACGAAGAATTTTATTTGCTTCACCACTGGCACGCGTAGAATAGCAAACCACTTCTGCCTCACAGTCAGAAGTCTGGGAAGCACAAACCCCATGGCGTGTGATGTAAGGCATCACTGAATTAGATACAAGATTACTACATGGAAGAAATTCAGACATACTCCAAGTGTGGCATGTCATTTATACTGTAACATACACCATGTCACTCTACATGAGGCCCAATTACTGTACTTTTTCCAGGAAAAAAAAATGTAACATAAAATATGGGACCCATTAGCAATTAGTGGAATACATTCATGGAGAGAAATATGAGGAATCAGTTGAAGGAAGAAATTATTAAAGTATGTAGAGAAATATAAGCTCCATTTGATGCGACTCAGTGTTTTTTATTAGAGTATAAATCACATGACACTCTAGGATATATAAGAATTTCTCTCAATAAAGAGCAAGTCCGCACACTGGCTGCATCATCATCAATCAAAGCAACAGGAATTTTATCACAAGATGTATGTTACCATCAAAACATTCTTACATTATTATAGTTAATAAATAACAAACAAATAATTTACACAATGCAAGCCAAGGAGGGATTCAAAAGATTACTGTTTCATGTCAAATCTGCACTTTCCTTCTTATTCAGCTAGAGCTCAAGTTGCAAATAAGAGACATCAAAATTAGTAAATACATGGCTTACCTCTTGCATTCTCTCATTTTCTCTGTGAGTTCTTCCAGTTGTTTACTTTGTCTATTGGAATCTTTAACCTTATCAAGCTTCTGGAAGCCATTTCTGGTTGACACGAGGTCAGCGTGTTAAGCCTAACAGTAAATAAATGATTAAAAAAAATCGCCTACATTCAAGAAGTGTATCTACTAATTCTTAGAGGATGGACATTTACTTAGAAAAATGTTAATCATTAAAACAACAACCGGTTAGAAAGAAAATATCACAAGCAAAATGAAAGAGAAGTGTATTATTTTAACAACAGATCACACTGAAATAATAAAAGCGTAAGCAAATAACTCATAAAAGGCAAAGTTATGTTCAATCAAAACACATAAACCCCTTAGAATTTTGACCTTCGAACCCAAAAATATGACATCACAGAAATTATTTAGTATATAATTCCATCCATATTTACTCAAACGTATTACAATAGGCTTTTCTTGCACAAAAAACTGAATCTGAGAACCGGTCAAATCCTAAATGAATGCTAACATATAAGTAAGATTATCCCTCAGGTTTGAATTTTACTCTGTAAAAGTCGAGATCAAAAGTAAAGCTTTTACGTATATCATGCTAACAAGTAACAAGCAACTAGTGGACTGAGGTTATGCATTTTGGTCTCTGGCACTTGTGATATCCAAAATCCCCAAAAGTAGGCATAGCAATTACTCCTATTATTCCATGTCATTACCACAATGAATAAGAGTCAGGCATATCAAGATTGGTGAGCGTAATAAGGTACTTCCATTACACTTGGTAGGAAAAAATCTAATTTACTTGGCTTTAGAAATAAAAAGCACCTAAATTTTCAAACGACGACTAGTGCCATGGCCAAAACACTGTTAGACACTGAATCGAAAGATGCTCGAGAATTAAAAATATTAACTTATCGAGAAGTTGGCATAAGACTATAACTGATAAAAGCGCAAGCGAAGTATTCATTGGGTATTTCCACGGCAAGTACCCCAATTTAAGCAATCATCACATCGAGGCCAATTATAATTATATGTGTGACAAACACGTTGATATCTAGGAGGCATTCGCCACAAGGATCCCACCTTACATTACATAAAGTCCAGGAGAAAATCTCGAATTAAAGTATAAGATCAGGCGATCAAATAGGAGAAGAAAGAGAGAATATATTGAAATACATACGCGAGGGCTCGGAAGTGGTCGCGAATTTCACCGTGGATCTGCTCTAACTGAGGGCTCATCTGCAAGTTGGTGGCCATGGCTGACGGAGATTAAGCGTCCCCCCAAAGTCCCGGCAAAAACTGAACCCAGCAGAAAACCTAACTCGTCGATTTGGGGACAGCTTGCCCAGGAAGGACCATTGATTTTCCAGAGGAAAAATGAAGGTAGAGTAGCGAATCGAAGTTGCACAGGAGATTTTGGATTGAGTAGCGTGGAATCATGGGAAAGGGGGGAACAAGGAAGTAAGGAAGAGAGGTAGAGCCGTAGAGCGGAGGGGGTAAACCAGCTGTATCCTTTCCCAACTGTTAAATTAATTTGTTTTTTCTTTTCGCCAATAATTAATTTGTGTTACTGAAATTTGAATTACACATCTTTAGTGTTTAGTGATGAAGCATCAATACATCAAATTTATCAATCATATCGATCAATATTCAATATTAACAGATATAAATATATCACAAGAAGTGTGCCTAAAATTATATTATTTATAAGTTATGGTAATATAACTTATTTTTTTATAAAAATAGATATCTTTTTACTAAGTGTAATATTGTTAGTCGTTGATGACACTAAATAAATATGGTTTTATAATCATACTTACAAGTGATATTAAATATATATAGACATTTATTTTAATAAAAATTTAAATTTAAATTTGATATGTAATGCATTCAATATAATTATATTATTTAGTAGAAATTTTAATATTAGTTTATCATATATGTTGGTAGGGGTGTTCATAAAGCCCGTGGCCCGATATGCCCACCCGAGCCCGCAAAAAAAAGACCATGTCTAACCCGATAAATATAGGGCAGGGCTGGGTATCGGGCTGCAAAATGTAACCCATGCTTTTTTCGGGCTGGGCACCGGGCAAAGGGGTTGCCCTGCCCTGCCCATGAGTACCCATTTTTTTTATTTTTTTAATTTTCTCCCTAGATACTACATTTGAAGGGAGAATATGATAGTTACTGGTGACTAAAAGGTCATTTTAGAAATATAAGTAGTTAAGTACGTAAGTTGTATCTTTTAATATTTATAACTATATTGATTTTTTTTAACTTTACTAATCATAATATGATTGTATTATAAATTATAATTATTTATTTTATTTTTTTTAGATACTTTATCATTGTCAACATTTAAAAAATTGATGTAAAGTTGTAATTATAAACTATTTAGACTTCAATATTTTTTTATATGCAATGAATTTTAGGACTTTAATTATTATCTTTTTGTTACCTTATTTTTAGTGGATTATAGATATTATTTAACTCTTGAAGACATATGAATATGATATTATTTTAGAAGTTTATAATTGTAGATTTTTTCTATAACATGAGCATGGCATCACAACTTGGGCATGCCCCCTACGCCCAGCCCACTCATACCCAGCCTAAAATGGTTAGGGCTTTTATCGGGTAAGACCGGGTATCGGGCTGTAAAATATAGCCCATATTTTTTTTAGACAGGACATCAAATAGAGAGTTGCCCTGCGCATGAACACCGGGAGAAATTGTTTCTTTTCACTATACCCAACGATGGTTGGCATTTCATTGCTTAGAGAACCCAAATATGACTGTGTTAGGCTCTTGGGGGTATGAGATTCAAGTGTAAACGAGCGAAAGAGTAATCTCTACACATTGGAGTGGGCTTGAGAAGTTGGGCTCAACATGGATTAAGTATAACTGTAAACCCTTTTCTTTCTTTTGTTATTTTTTTATATCATTAAGCTATCACTATGAGTTAATTTAAATATTATCGAACTTTTTTAAAGATATTTTTTAACACAAATTACTAATGACTGATGGTAGTCTTTTTAAGAATTGTGTGGTAGTGAGTTCGAGTGATAAAGAAAAAGATGCCCATATCACATAAAGTCAAACAACGACTGTGAATTCCTCTTTAAAATTTTTGAATAGGTTGCCCCGAATATTTTTGTCTGTTACAAATTTTTTTAAAAAGATATTAAATTTACTCACAATTTAAAGATAGGGCGAAATCCTTTTTCTTCCTAAACGATATTAATGTCAGGCAAGATAAGTTGTCTATTATTTTCAAATATAAATCTAAATGTTTAAGAGCTAAGATATCTCTTTAAACGTTGCGACTAAAATAATAATAAAGTGATATTCTTTAAGGATTGAATTCGTTATAAATAATCGTATATTTTACCTTTTTATTAATTAAACTAATAGAAGATAGATAGGCTGTCTCCAATGTGTTTTATCGTGGTATCCGTTCCATAATTTATGGCCCAATAAATTAAATAGAAAATAAAATAATCATTAACTTGAGAGAATACAAGCAACTGCTGGATCATCATTGTGTCATTGTCCAGAGAACAAAGACAGTGTGTGTGTTTGGGTAAGCGTACATTTCACAATTGCCATTAAAATATTTTTGTTATTTATTAGCATTATTTTTCAATTATAGAAAATAATTATATTTATTTTAGTTAATAGTAGCTTAAGTATGCCAAAGATGTGATTTTTAAAATACATGCTAGCTTATTAATATTTAATGATTTTATAAAACTGTTTATTCTGGATTGGCGTAGTTATACTTTTTACTTTGTTGTCTTGATTTTGTCATGTTGAATCTTTTCTTTTATGCAAAAAAGAAAAAAGAAAAATATTCCTCTAAATTGGACCGCCCCTGTCCTGCACCTCCCGATGCAATTGAAGTGATGACTTCGGCTGTTAAGTCTCAACAATTGGTGACGCCGATTTTAATTGTATTGAATTAGACATACACGTGACTGTTCTTACCTAGGAATTAGACTTTTTATTCTAAATTTAATCGATTTTTTTTATTATAAAAAAATTAAATAAATTTAGTACTAATCTCTCGCTAAAATTAAAATATAATTTTAGAGTTTAGATAGTACTTATAAAAGACTTACGACATCGTCTATTAAATGAGCTCTTATAACTACAATAAAATTAAACTCATATCTTTATAGAATACGAGACTATTTTTACTAATTTTGACAATTTTGATTGACTATAAATTTAATCGATTGATATTATTGTTAATTTTTATAATTTAATTAATTTTTTATTCTGGTCCATGTAATTTTAAATGATAGTTTTTCATACCTTTCGTTTTGTCCGTTTAAAACTTCTGGTATTTATATTTTCGTAAGTTTCCAGAGGTGAGTTAGATGGATGTGGTATTAATAGTGCTAAATTTGCTTATGTGAATTGATGAGGTGGAAGTTCACCTCGTAAAAGAAATTAGGATTGAACCCATTTTAGGTTTCCAAAATTTTAATACGTTTTAATTTTAATTTTTATACTTTTTTTATTTCTATACTTAATGTCATTCAAAACATTAGTCATTGTAATTTCTTAAAGATTTTTATTTAATCTTAACACTAGGAAACATAACTAAAATTTATTAAAAGGATAAAATGTTTGGAAACAGTCTAATACTACGAAAAAACGTGACAAAACAAGATAAATTAATTTTGTACTATTTTAAAATTATTATATTTATTAATAAAAGTTGATACAAATAATAAAAAATATATTTATATTTTATAAAAATACGAATTCGATTTTTATTATAATTATGATAGTTCATTTAATAAGTGATCTTGTAAATTTTTTATAAATATTTTTTAAACCCTAAAATTATATCATGATATTGATAGGATATGACTGCCTAAATTTATTTATCTTTTTTATATAAATAAAATATCATATTCGCACTTTTTTTTACTAATACTTTTGCCTTTGAAATGTTGGTTTAACCTAACACCTGCCCTCACCCATGCAATGAAAGTGGGGAGGGCAACCTAGCAATTTATTATAAATTTAATTCTATAATTATTACTAGTACGTCTCCCCTACAACCACAAAGCCAAAATCAAACGGCAAAATTTGTACCTACAACGAAAGAAAGTAGTTTGAACATTGATTAAGAGGAAGAGAAATGTGCAGCGTGCATTGTAAATATGATGGGATGATGGGATTCCCATTTTCTTGGAAAAGAAGCTCGGTCTCGTGGATAATTTATTTTAATTGAGGGTAAGAGATGGTGCACACAAATACACATACTATTTTTTTCTAATAAATATATATATATTTTAATTCTAAACGACTATATTTAAGATATTAACGAACTAACACTACATATTAATCTCTTTTAATAAAAATTTAAATATTAATTTATTATATTATAAAAAATTATACCGTAATACTACTTATATATAAAGACATTTAAGATTTTTTTTTAAATAGTGCACGCACATAGCCACATATACAGCACTTAGTGCCTTACGACGCGTGCCAAATCTTTTTCTGTTTTGGACCACCTCCTAGTCCTACCCGTTCCCTCTTCCCTTCCCCTGATATTAACATCCACACAATCTCATCCCATTCACACTCATATATTTAGGGTGTGTTTTGATTAGTTTTTTAAAATAGATTTTGGGAAAAATAGATTTTGGAGAATAGATCTTGAGAAGAATATATTTTAGAAAGAATAGATTTTAGAAATTGAGATGTTTGGATGATTAGTAGTAAAATTACTTTTGATATTGATAAATTACTAAAAAGGGTATGATTTGATTAAAAGTAATAGAGAGAAAAGATAGTAGAGAAGAAAGAGGAAAGAGAAGAGAGTGTATAGAAGAGAGAAGAGAGAGTAGAAGAGTGGAGAAGAGAGAAGAAATAGGAGAGATGAGAGAGGATACAGGGTGTAAGAAAAAGGAAGGGTAAAATAGTAATTGAATAGTCCATAACCTATAGTTCAAATTAAAAGCTGTTTTCAGTAGCTTATTCAAAACTTAGGTTTGAAACTAAAATTTTGTCCAAAATCAATTTTTAACAAAAATTGCTGTTTGTGTAAAAAAAATTTAAACTGAGATTTTGGCTAAAATCATTATCTAACCTACCATCCAAACACACACTTAGGAGGCTAGATTAAAATCATATATTTAATTTTATCTATTTTTTATAATTAGAAATTGAGGACGAAGTATTTTAATTATGGTTATATGCGTATGTGTATGTGTATGCGTGTGCATGTGGTGTTGTACTATTTTATGTTGCTTGTAAGGACAAGCATTATCTTGACAAGTGTACTATGTTCAGTTAAGACGTCTCAATAACTGCTTAGGGGAACGGGCCAACGTAGGTAGGTCATGTTACGTGGTTTCAAAGTTTAAAAAAACAAAAAAACATATCATATCAATAATCTAAAATCACATAAATAAACCATCGCTTAAGACTTTAAGTATGCTTATTTATACCCTTTTATAATTAATTATCCAATCAAATTCTATATTTGAGCCTTTTTCCCATCATTTTATTATTTATTTAAATATAATTAATGATAATTTAATTACCTATATGATAAAATTAAAATATTTAAATTTAACTAGAGAATATAAATACTAAATAAATGCAAGTTTTGTGGTAAAAATTTTTATACTCACTGTAAAAATTATATTTAATCATAATTATAAAATTTTAATATAATTTATTTTTTAAATTTATAATTTTTTTAAATTATTTATATTAATTATACAAAAGAGTTTTTTTTAAAGTAGTTACGATAACAAAATGTTTCAAAAATATTAAATTATATTTAATATAAATTATTAATATGATTAATTTTTTTTATTTTAAACACTAGTGGTAATAATAAATAATAAAAATGGGCCTCGACTGGGCCGGCGTGACGAGCAAAGCTGGGTCAAATAGCTCATAATAGTCATTATCCTTTTGTCCGGCTCCGACAACTATTTCAGTATTTCTACGCGGTAAAATCTGAATCGAAGTAACCACGGTAGGAGAGTGAAAGCCCCGAAATAGCCTCCTCATCTGACATTTATATGATTCCTATTGGATCCACTTGTCAAACATATCATCTTCAAGAATTATCACGTAACGAAGCTGGCCGCTGCGCTAATTTTTACAAATCTCTCTTGAAAACGGGGATTGGGAATTAGGCATTTTGAAATTAGAAGATTTAGAACATTTTTTCTAACAAAACTGAAAACCTTGCTGTTTTTTGGCTTCCCCAACCATCGGCATCAATCTTCAATTATTATATTGATCTCCCGAAAAAGGAAGTTTCAATCTGTCCATTATGGTTAAAATCTAACCATAGTTTCTTTTTGAGGACCCATCTTCCTCACCTGTCAATTTCTCTCGCTACGGAAGGGGAGTCCTTCCTCTCTTTCTTCTCCTCTCAATTGGGGATTCCATCGTGTTTATCTATGTCATTTTTGCTTTGTGCGGTGCTTGGTTTGCATGCTGATTGTTGCTACTCCGATTCTTTGCCCAAACTGGACCTTTCTGTTCTTGTTCTTGGCCACAGAACTGAGCGATGGCGGCTAAGAAGGCTTGCGAATCCTTTTCCAAGGGATTGATCGAGGACGTTCACAGATGGGGTTGTCTGAGGCAGACGGGGGTGAGCTTGAGGTACATGATGGAATTTGGGTCCAAACCCACTGAGAGGAATTTGCTGATTTCCGCTCAGTTCCTTCACAAGGAGCTTCCCATTAGGATTGCTAGAAGAGCTATTGAACTCGAGAGGCTTCCGTATGGATTATCTGAAAAACCTGCTGTTTTGAAGGTACTGCTTGTTCTGTCCCTTTATTTCCTCTCTTCCTACATTGAATGTTCTGTTTTCTTGTGAATTTCATTAATCAGAACATAGCCCCCTTCATACGAGGTTAATTCTGTTTGTATGGTTGATTTTACTAATTTGGTGGTCTTTCTGTTCTTTACTGACTGAGTCGTGAGGATTGAGAGATTAGCTATCTGCGAATTTGCGGAAGTGATAATTTCAATAAAAATAATTTGTGTTTTACTCAATAATATAATATAGTTTCCTGGTCTTTGCGATTGACATGTGAGTAATTGAGCATGTGAAGTTCTACTTGGTTTCAAGAAACTTGATTGCCTTTAACATGGGAAACTTTGCTGAATCTTTTTATTATTATTTTTCTAATTACGGTTTTCGACTTTGATGGAACTTTAGGAGCTGCAGATCTTAAATGTCAATTTCAAATTTCAAATCAAACTGTTATATCCTCGAGATAAACTGGGCAAGCTGTATGATACTCTGCTCATAACATTATTAATTATTATTCTATACGAGTACACGTTTGTTTTTTTCTTCTACGACTGAATGCTTATACTGACAAAAATGGAATTTTACTGCGCCTTCGATTAATAATTTTCACTGGTCTTCAACCATGTAGCTTTTTAAGGTCGTGATTTCTGGAAGTTTATCAACTTTCATTCAATAAAAGTAGCACGTGGGTGCAAAACTTGTTTTACTTTTACGTGGACTTGTTTTATAAAAGCCAATTGATCATTGGATTATGTGCTAAATTGTTTGTTTTTTAGGTTCGAGATTGGTACTTAGATTCCTTCCGAGATCTTAGAACTTTTCCTGACATCAAGAATATGAGTGATGAGAAAGAATTTACTGAAATGATTAAGGCCATCAAGGTGAGACACAACAATGTGGTACCCACAATGGCATTAGGTGTTCAACAGTTAAAGAAAGGTATGGATCCAAAGATAGTTTATGAAGATCTTGATGATATTCAGCAGTTCCTTGATCGCTTCTACATGTCAAGAATTGGAATCCGTATGCTTATTGGTGAGTTCACATGACATTTTACCTGCCTTCTCTGAGTCTAATGATTTAAGTTGTTGGTCTAACCACTAAACTCAATCCGCGTGTATGTTTTTTTTTTTTCGGTGGGATATAGGGCAGCACGTTGAGTTGCACAATCCCAATCCTCCTCCTCATGTTGTAGGTTATATTCATACAAAAATGTCTCCTATGGAGGTGGCCAGGAATGCTAGTGAAGATGCTCGTGCTATATGTTATCGTGAATATGGCACTGCTCCGGATGTTCAGATTTATGGGGATCCCGATTTTACTTTTCCGTGAGTAACTTGATTCTTAGTTCTTACTTTCCTGAAGTCATTTATTTTCATTTTGCTGTTATTTTTTGTCATTTTTTTCCCAATCGTATGTCTCCCCCCCCCCCCTTTTTGTTTGTTCTGTTCTTACTTTAGAATGGATATATCATTTTGACTTATAGCTAAGAAGTTGTTTCTGTTCCTTTTCTTTATAGTTTGTTTATGTATTTTTAACAGTTATGTCCCTGCTCACTTGCATCTTATGGTATTCGAGTTGGTTAAGAACTCACTGCGTGCTGTTCAAGAGCGATTTATGGATTCTGACAAAGTTGCACCTCCCATCAGAATAATAGTTGCTGATGGGGAAGAGGATGTTACCATAAAGGTATTTTGTTTCCAGATCTTAATAAACACAATCATAATTTTTTGGGCTTTTGTATTTGATGTTTCATCGTGCAGCATGAAATTGGTTTGTTAAGGTAGTTGGTGTGATTGGCATTGTAGGTTTCAGATGAGGGAGGTGGAATTCCAAGAAGTGGCCTTCCAAAAATTTTTACATATCTCTACAGTACTGCTAGAAACCCATTGGACGAGCATTCACATCTTGGAACAGCTAATGCCGTGACAATGGCTGGATATGGATATGGACTTCCTATCAGCCGCTTGTATGCTCGGTACTTTGGGGGTGATCTTCAAATCATCTCTATGGAAGGATATGGTAAGTAAATCAGCAAAACTATCTCTAAGTCATGAGTTATAAAGTACAGACACTTGAAAAAAGTAGTCTTCATGTGTGGGCATTTTCGGTAATTACACATGAAGATTTTGAGTCTTGCCTAGGTATGTTAAATTTTGTCATGTTGCGATATTTGTATCCATGCTTTGTCATACAAGTGTTGATTTGTGCTTGCTTCAACCATTGAGAGTTCTAATACAGTTCTTGTTTGTTTATTCACAGGGACCGATGCCTATCTGCATTTATCTCGTCTGGGAGACTCTCAAGAACCTTTGCCCTGAAAGTAACTATTCTGGTTATCATTCAAGAGATGTAACCCCATCCAGTTGGGCAAGTTGGAACCTATCAATTAGTCTGATACCGAAAATTTTAAAAGCATGGTCCACCACCCCCAAACACCGAAATTGTGGTGATCAAGACGAGTTGGTAGAAAGAACAATTTAATATGATTTAATTTAATGATGATTGTTTCTTTATAGAACTATGTTTCGCTGGCACAAGAAAGGTGTGCAACTATGTTTCTTTTCTTGTTAGGCGTGTTGGGGTGCCTGGACTGGCTATTGCTAGTTTATTGTTAAAGTTCCCATCAGTCACAAACACAATGTAAGGGGATACTGGGACGTGGGTGTCTGAGTACGGAACGGAACGATCATGAATTGAGAATTGTAGTTGAATTGAGATGTATTAAATCAGAGAAATGACAATTCAGTATTCAACAGACACATCATTTTAGTTTGAAAATTCTCGAAAGCGAGCAACCTTTGTTAATATAATGTAATCATAGGATCATCATAAACACTGTTGATGCCAGTGGGGGCAATGAGCGACCGCGGAACACCCTGCCCTTCTCCAAGTTCTAAAATAAACCAAAGAAACTGCAGGCATCATAGGCCTAGCTTAAATAAATTCGATATACCAGACAAGTTATGGCATTTTTCATAGCAGTAACTATTGCTTCGACCTTCAGGGGGCAAACATACTAATGCATCTACGTACAAGAAGGAATGCTGTTCATTTCCCTACCTTTGCGGGAATCTCAAATGAGAAGATCATTTCGTGTTGCCATTGAAGCAACGTTTAGTGGTTAATTTCAACATGGTGGCAACTCATTAATCCCTTTTTATCTTGATCCTTCTTTCCTTGGCACGCATCCTTGTATTCCGACCTTTTATCTTCCAATTGTTATTTCCACCTGGTTGGTTTTTATCTTCAATCTCTCTAACCTTCCGCTTCCTAAAATAAATGATAAACAAGCAAAGAGTCAATAACCAAGAAAGCGTAAGAGAAAGTCTTTCCTTCGAATGCCAAAGTCCGACCTTAAACACTTATCTTCAAAAGTTTAACCTGCTAATTATCTGAACTTCATCTAAGAGAGGCCTCTTTCTTTTTCATTTGGGAAAAAAAATACAAGAGGTATACCAGTGCACCATGCAAACAAAGTAGAAACGTTATCCATGAGCTTAACCTTTCTCCATCATCAAGTGTGATGCAAGAGAATTTTTTTCAATGTGAAAGGTCATTCCATGATGCAGAGACCAGTGCGTCGTGTCCACATTAAATGTTGCAGAGGAGAATCGACAACAATATAACTATAAATACCCTCTAACTGACAGACTTTTGATCACACGAGATTCATTTGAAGTGTCATTTGTTTTCTCCCTAAGGGATTCTGATATTTAGTTTATGGCTGCGATGTAAATGTATGATATATCCAAGTGTAAACTCACCACAATATGCATACCACATGAAGACAATAAGTCTTGCAATATCATTGCATGAAGGCAAAAATTGTGTAGCTCACCTGTAAGCTGAAAAGGTAGAATCAGAAAGCAGCTCATCAGCAAGTGTTGCTTTTCTCTCCTTCTTTGTCAATCTTCCTGAAAAGAAGTCCTCTGAAGACTCCACAACTGTTCCCACCTGATAATGTTCAAGTATTTTGAATGCATAAGTTTTTAAGCAGCTCAAAATTTTGATGGCACAAGTTATATAAATTCTACGTTGTTATCTATTTAGTGCAAACACTGACTTACCTGGAAATATTTGGGCAACGTTTTTGATTTTGAATCACCCTTCTTGTAGTGCCGTTTGGGATCAATGGCACCCCTCAACTGTAACCATCAACATATACCATACCTTTTAAAACGTATGAAGGCTATAATAATAAACAAGAAACAAAACAAGGAATCTAGATGCAAATAGATAGATACATTCAAATCTGAGTTTTTAGCAAATTCATGATAAGTCTAGATTACCAAATGTTCCAATCCTATTCCTAACATGAACTTGACCTCAACAACTCTGCTGCATTAGTTTATACATCCATGACCTCGTAAGGTGTCTCTTATGTTGAAAATCCATCAACTCCTTGGTTATATTACCAGGCATCCCACTAGTTTTCTATAATTAAACTTACAATTGTATTAAAAAAGAGACATAAAAGTGCAGCTTATTTAACCACATTAAGTGCAAAGATCAGATCAAACTCACTTAAAGAGGTCAGGTAGTACTAGACGTACAATATTATTTTTTCGAGAAAAAAATAGAGGAACGAGTAGAAAGTGAGTGCTGGATGATATTGCACATTTATCTAAAAAAATTTTACAACACAGAATCGCCAACAAACATTGCAGGCCGCAGGAAATAGTTATTTTTCTGTTTCCTTTTGTCCCACGTGTTAAGCACCCATATGATTTTCTCTTGGGTATCAAACGGTGCAAATAATCTAAAGGCGGAAACCGCATATCTATGTGTATTGGAACCAACATCGTAGCAGCTAAATGCCAATTTTATCTCCTATGTTCGAAGAATCATATCTTTTGAATAGAATTGCATGCTTTGGCCACTGGAGTAACCGAAAGTAGGTTATTTAAGAGAGAACATAACTTTTAACATACTTCAAATCAAAGAGGAAAATAAGAAATTCAAAAAAAGAAAAACACACAGAACCTTCAATAGCTTCAGATCTTTCTCCAACTCGGGGGTCATGGTTTGAGCAGGCATGTCGAACCTGACAACGATACGAAAGAAGAAAAGGAAAACACAGCCGAGGTAAGCCTAAGCAAAAGAGGAAATACGAACCACAATGGGAAAAAAAGAAAGAAGGCAACACAGAAGGATTTAAAACATAATAAGTAGTAGGAAGGGAAGAATACCAATTTTTGCCGACTGTATCTTTAACTTGCTTTCTGAGTAACTTGTTCAATTTTTTGGGGTCGTTGGGTGGAACGAAGAGACCGTCAACAAGCTCGGAGTTGGGTTTCCAGATGGCGCAACTAGTGGCGTCGGGTTGAGATTTGTTCTGAGAAACATTTGCTGCTTTCGAAGAAGAAGAAGAAGATGACGAAAGAATAGGCAACTTAGGTTGCCACGAGAGGCCAACCACTGGGTCGTTTTCCGGCATCCTGTCCGGCGGGCGACTTAGGTGAAGGAAACTATAGAACAAACAATTCTTCCAAATTCTATAAAATCCGAGCTGATAAAAAAAGAAGGGCTTAGGTTTGGGCTGATTAAAAATTTGGGCTTAGGATCATGATGATATAACGATGGACCTACGTTTAGGCTGATACAACTATATGGGCCTAAGTTTGGGCTGATATATATTTGGGCTTAGGTATGGGCTGATAAAACGGTGTGGGCTTATGTATGGGCTGATAGAATGATACGGGCTTACGTTTGGGCTGATAAAAAGATACACTGGCCCATTTTAGAAACACTGCCACTCGCTTCTGCTAATCATATAAGCCAATAAATACCAACGGGGGTTGGTCCGAGTGGTAAGCGGCTCGGTATCGCTTAAGCGAGGTATCGAGTTCGAGCCTTGGCATACGCAGAAAATTCCCGTTGGGAGACTCACCCACCATAGCCAGATGCGCGACGTGGGTCGGATCCGGATGTAGTAGGAGCAAAGCTCCGGTGAACCGGGTGGGCAACCAAAAAAAAAATATATAAGCCAATAAATATTACTTCCGATCACTAACGGGGGTTGGTCCGAGTGGTAAGCGGCTCGGTATCATTTAAGTTAGGTCTCGAGTTTGAGTTTTGGCGTATACAGAAAATTTCCGTTGGGAGATTCACCCACCATAGCCAGGTGCGCGACGCGGGTCGGATTAGGATGTAGTACGGGCAAAGCTCCGATGAACCGGATGGGCAACAAAAAAAATATTACTTTCGCTCACCAACGGGGGTTAGTCCGAGTGATAAGCGACTCGGTGTTCCTTAAACGAAGTCTCGAGTTTAAGCCTTGGCGTATATAAAAAATTCTCCTTGGGAGACACACCCACCATAAACAGGTGCGCGATGCGAGTCGGATCCGGATATAGTCGGGGCAAAGCTCCGGTGAACTGGGTGAGCAATAAAAAAAATTACTTCCGCTCAATTTAATTCGATTAGACTCTGTTATTCTAGAATGAAATTTGTAATTTTTATATTATTAGGAAAAATAAACATGTAAATCTTTGTAGTTTTATCTAATTTTTAATCTGAACCCTAAAATTTTTTATCAAACCCTTATAGTTTTAGTAATTTTTTATTAGGTATTTAGGTCCTTTTTTTTTCATCAAATCCTCATAGTTTCCCCGGTTTTGAAAATTTAATTGTATATTTAAATTTAAAATTTATTTTGAATTTAAATCAATTTTAATTAAAATTAAAATTGATTTTTTACTTAAAATTTTAAAAATAAAACTTCAAAATAATTAATTCAATTTAATTTCAAATAAAAATTAATTTTTTAATTAATTTTAAAAATTAAATTAAATTACTTAGACATGGATTTAATATAGTCCATGATCTGGATAGCCTTCTTCAGACATTTTTTTTACTCAATCCAAGGGAGATGAAATACCATGACTTGAACAGGGAGGTAGATTGGAGCTAGAAAGGGATAAAGCAAATAGGACATATTCCATCTCAACTGATTTTGCTTTCAATAGATAAAAATGGATATTCAATACATGGCTTATGAAGAAAGGTGTTCATATTTTAATCCACAGAATATTTGTAGTTGCTAAATGCTAATAACCAATGATGCATGTAACCTGATTACTCACTCAGATCATCATCAAAATAATTCAGATCAGATTCATCATCGGTGGCCGCATCCATGTTAGCATGATCTACATCCAATGATTCTACATCACCTATAGCAACCAGCTCAAGGCATTCCTTCACAGGCCTTGAAGCTCCATCCTCATAATCAATCGAATCGTTTTCGCATTCATCATCTTGTTCGCCTCCAAAACCGATGACCTACAACGAAGACACAGAATTCAATACACTATCAGCAACAGAAGCTTCACTGCTGAGAAGAAGTTGAACCTTGATGGAAAGCGTGTTTCACTCATGACCAAGATGGTCAGGAATTTTGAACACAAAAACTTATTCTAAGTTGCATGAATGACAGCAACAATGCAAAGTCAAAACATGTCTATAGCAGCAAATACATGCCATTTCATTCACATTGATTAACAACGATGTGGTAGAGGCAAATAAAACATTGGCAGCTGAAAATATAAGATATGCCACAAAGCATATTATGACTTCACTTACCCGACTCAACTATGACTTAGTAAGAATATCCAATGGACTTCCAATTGATGCTTTATATAAAACTGTAAAAACTGAGTACCTTGTCACCACTTGCACTTTGTAGGTTTGCATCAAATATCCAGTCCTCAAGCAAAGTCTCTTGCAGAACAGTGTCAATAGAGACAGAGCTTGAGTCCTTGGACCTTTTTCTTAATTGGCATTCTCTAAGTCGCAGGTTGTAGTGAACATAGATGAGATCATTCAGTTTCTTCTGCGATAAACGATTATGCCTTTTACTATATATCTGATCATATATACTCCAATCATGCTCACACCCAAAGGATGAGCATGTCTGACTTAGTATGCGCACAGCTATTCTTTGCAGTTCTAAGCAACTTATTCCATGTTGTTGCCACCAAGCAGCTGGGGATGTAGAAAAGAAGAACAAATCAACTCAAAGTTAATCTAATGGAAATAATCATGCATATCAAGGAATCTGCACAAGAAGCTTTTAGAATGAAACGTAGCAGTTTACCTGGCTCAAGCTCTGTTCTAGTGCTAATTGCCAATTCAGTTCCAAGATCAGCCTTCGCAGAATTATAATCAGAAATCTGGACAACATAAAAATGATAGTAAGGAAGTTTCTAGTAATTTCATCATCATGCAAAATAATCACCAAGGACATCTTACCTGCATTGATGCTGAAATCCGTCGTATGTTATCTGGCTCCAGCCGCACAATGCATTCATTAAGTCCACGCACTACCTCAGAATGCTGGTCATATAAAACAAATATTTACTTCAGGTGAAAAATTGAAGAAAAGATTTGCTGCCAATAGGAAATATTCAACATTCTCACATACCGCCACAAAATCCGAACGATACCGGTATGACGGATTTAAGAAGTATGCAGCCAAATAAAGAGGGTGATAGAAAAAAGAGTTCCAGTGGTTGTCTATAACCTTCCAAAATGGTTCATATTTACGAGCATAATCACCATGAATGGCTTTGATTGCAAGTTTAGCCCTGTACATGTCATTGTATATATATGGCATTGACAAGCTTTCGCCACTGTAAAGCTTGTGAAGTACTTGCATTATTGGGTCTACTGACTTCCTGACGTACTGCATTTTCTTCCAAAATGTAACATTCAAGATAATTTTTTCCACCTCTTTTCCTTCACTTGTGCTGGAGAACCTAGATGAAATCCATTTGTTTGATGTAAACATTCGTCTAAGACCCACTCGATGATCCAGCAAGCTTTGTAATGTAGCAAAGCTAGAGGCATATCGGGTGCCAGCTGGCTTTAGAAGCTCCTGCCCCTGAGTAAATTCATTCTTCATAAGACATAACAACCATGTTTGATTGTATATGAGCTTCGTAATTTTTTGGCCCTTTTCCATGCACTCTCCAACACATTTTATCTTCATAAAATCTTCAAGCATCCTATCAATACAGTAGGTGGCACATGGAGTCCAGAATAAGTTCCTTCTCCTCTCTTCAAGCATTTTCCCAGCAGCTCTATAGCTGGGGGTATTTTCAGTAATTACCTATGAAAAAGGGGAAGAAAAACAAGGATAAATAACTGCTACTAGATGACATTGAGAATGAATGAGGAAGCCAAAAGATTAAAAAGGAGCAAAATACCTGCACTACATTTTCCTCGCCTATTTCTTCCACCACTTCATCTAGAAGCTTAAATAAATTTGATGCATCTTCTACAACATTAGTGGCATCAACAGAAGAAACAAAGTAAACACCATGAGGACAAGAAACCAGAAAGTTAATTAAACTCCTACCCTGAGTATCTCTCCAACTATCTGCCATTATAGAACAACCAGTAAATGCCCAAGAAGCCTTGTATTCAATTAGGTAATTCTTAATTGTATTGATTTCCTCATGAAGAAATCGACCAGAAATAAGTTGGCTTGGAGGGCATACCAGTCCTTGCCCGTATTGACCAACTACTTCCAGCATCTTGTGAAAGTATATGGAGTTTGCAGCCTGTAAAGGAACCCCTGCGTGATAAAAGAACTTGCAAATTGTGGAAATGACTTCCTTGGGTGATTTTTTAGTGGGGCCTGCCTTAACTTTTAGTGGTTTGTAAGTTTGGGGTGTCTGATTCTTAGGCATTTTCAGATAAACAGAATCCAATCTTGATCTTCTTAGTACTGGTTCAGGACCACTACTAGGTGGCAATCCCTTGAACTTCTTTCTTAAATCTTTGGACAATCTCTTATCAACATCTACCAGAGTTTCCTTGGAAATATGATGCAGAGCATCATCAACTTGATCATCTTCTTCCTCTTCATTATCTGACTTTGAATAGAAATCTGGAAAGTCTTTGGCCTCAGGCCGTCTATGTCTCCTTCCAGTGCGATGCCATTTCATATTCTCTTTTATTTTAAGATAAACTTCCTCAGGAGCATGTTTACAAGGTGCTACCTCTCCAGGAATCCTTGCCAGATGTTGTTTAAACCGATTTATACCTCCGCTAACAACTTTTTCACAGTAATTGCACTTGACTTTCTTCTTTCTCTCATCCTGAGCAGTGCCATGCTCCCACCCTGGGTCAACATATCCTAATGATCTAAGAGGAGTCAAATTTACAGAAACATTTCTATCAACTATCAATTGCTTCCCTTTGTTTCTATACCCAACTAGCTCTTCCTCATCTTCCTCATCATTAGAATGGAACTTTAAATATGTTTGTGCCTCAACTTGCTTTTGTTTCTTATTGGAACGGCATCCTTCAAGGTTTTCCTTCATTTTTAGGTAGACTTCTTCTGGAGCCTTTTCACAGTAAGTTACTTCCCCAGAAACTCGTGCTAGATGCTGCTTTAATCTGTATATGCCACCACTAACTATTTTTCCACAGTAGTTGCATCTAACCTTCTTCTTTCGCTCGTCTTGAGCAACACCATGATCCCAACCAGGATCGACAAATCCGGTGGAGCGAATTGGAGCCATTAGTTCAAATATTTACCTAAAACAGAAATCCTCTGCTCACATCTGAAAGAATGCTGAATCCAAGAAATATAAAAGTCCCACAATCATAACATATCCAGCAATCTAAGAGCCTTCCCTGTTCTAGTGATCATGCTGGCTACTTGTGCAGGAAAACTGCTGCCCAGATCTCGGAGCTGTAAATAGTATAGCCAGAAAATTAAAAATCCATAAACCATGCCAGAAAACATAAAGACAAGTAGGAAGAAAGATTGAAGACGTTGAAAAAGGGAAAAATAGCCTATATCATTGAGATGAACTAACAGGTCTATATAGAGGCAGTTTGAAACAATTCTTTTGTTGATGAGCAAGAGAGAACTTTTGAAACATGCCAGCAAGAAGCAAAAAGGATAGGTTTCAAAAATCATTACAACCGTGATGACTGAGCTGAAAAGTTGACCAAATTCATGTATGTATGAGCACCCCTTCTTCCTGAGGGCAATTTAAGTTTTATTCCGCAGTTGCTGAATAATTGCAACTTTTAAAGAGGATATTTTAAGCTACATGCTTCTTCAACGTTTACGAGTGTGTTGCCAAGGAAGAAGGTGCAAAGGGGGCTTTGTCCTGGAAACCTAGGGAAGACGTCCCAACAAGAACCAAGGATTAACACATAAATTTTTAGTTATGAGGAGATATCAGGGGATGATCATTGTTAGATGGAATGGGAGAATGTAGTACACTGTTAAGGGAATAGTTAACTAAAAGTAGTTACCCAAGAGCTAAGAGTTCATATAAATAAAGATATAAGAAATTTCCAAAAAATCTCAAGAAAGGGCAACATTTGGATATTACTAACTGTTCCAGAGAGGAACAAACAAAATTTTTATTTTGTTTTATTCATTAACATCTTTCCTGAAGCTGTATTAGCTTGGTGCTAGCAATTAATATCTGATTAACCCAAACCAAAAGCAACACAGTTCATAATTGCTTATTTCCAAAGTGTGAGTTCTCCAGCTAACCAAGCTAATTCATAAATCCCACTAAACTCAGAAAATAAAAAATACATGAATTTCAAGGTGAAATTGTCTTCAGCTACTAATATTTCCAGCATAAGAACAAATGAAAAATAAAAATTCAAACTTGAAGGAGGAAAAAAGAGCAAAAAAAAAAAAAAAAAACTGAATTCAATTATGATCTCGGTAGTGTGAGGAACCGCGTTCCAAGAAGAAGGAATAGAAATTTATGATCTGGAAATTTAATCAGTAAAAGAGAAGAGCAAGAAATCATTGAATTTAATTAAATTTATCATCTGGGTCATCACCAAAAAAATGACGAGCAATAGATTTTCATCCTACCGATCTTAGATAACATATTGGCCGTGACTTGAACAGGACGGGATGGAAGCAGAATCAGAAAAACGAGCAGCTAATGGTGAAGGCTAATATTTCAGGGGCGTTTGTGCGATCGGAGTTTGATCGGAGAAGGAGGAGACGCCGAAATCGCCTGGGAATCGTGAGTCGCGAGTAGATGGCTGGGTGAGAGGCTCAAGAGTCAACTCGACCCGGTCGTGTTATCCCATTTTCTCATTTTAATTTTAATTTTTTTTACAAAATTGAGTACTTTTTTATGAGAATTAATTAATTAAGATCCTTATTACTTATTAATATTTATCACTATTTAATTGCTTTAATATTTTTCTGAGTTAGTAATAATATAAATTTAATGCAAAATAAATGAAAACAGATTCCATAAACCATGGGTCTATTTTATGTTATTCCATATTTTTTCAAAACACAGACACCATTCAATATTTGATAAATTAAAAGCTTCAGAATGTTGATGAAACAAATTTTTGTTCAGAACCCACATTGATATGGGGTTGTTACCGATTAGTCTTGGATTTACTTACATGGGAAATTTGGTTGAGTTGACTCAGCGAGTCTAAAGGAAATTTAATTAATAAACTCAATGGGCCATTTAATTAATAAACAAAATGAGCAATTTAGCATAGAAAAAAAATTTAAGAGATTAGATTTCAAAACATCAAACGTCAGTCCTCCTAAGGATCGAAATATCAATTTAACCAAAAATTATGATCAAAGATTCAAAATATGCTTGTGGCACTTGTTTGATAATATGAACATACTATATTATGCTTTATGCATCATGCTGCTTTTAAGTTTTAAGGCGAGACATAAGACTATATATATACAGAAATTCTAGCAACACATCCCTTCAAACAGTTACCAATAGTCTCTGCAAGAACACTCTCCATTGCTAAAATGGTGGAAACGGTTCCTGTCTCTTATTATTATATCACGATCAAAAACCTTGGAGATTAGCTTAATTGCTTGGTGACAATCTCTACAAATTCTCAAATTCTTGGTGATACGTAGAGTTTCACCTTGTTTAGTCCTTAACAAGCCATAAGCAACTGCAAGTTTCTCACTGTGAAAAAACAAAGGTTTCTCTCTTTCCTCCTCAACAAGGTCATGCAATGCAGCATCAGTGCAAGGAACATAGCCTGCCAACCTGATCGATTCCAACAATTCTTCGACTTTGGCGTATATCGCTCGCACTTGAACATGATCCGGACAAGGATGAGCCATTCCACCTGCAATGAACTCATTCATAACTCCATTTATTTCAATAATGGAGAAACCTGGTTCCTTCTTCACTCCCCTTTCATTCATTAACTTTCTCACTTCAGCAACATCTTCCCATCTTCCAGCATTCGCGTATATGTTAGCTAAGGTCACATATCGCCCACTATTTCCAGGTTCTAGATCAATAATCCTCTTGCCTATCTTCTCCCCTAACTCAACGTTATTATGGATTTTACAAGCTCCAAGAAGGGCACCTAATATGCTTGCATCAGGACTCATTGGCATATTGTCCATGATGTTTCTTGCTTCTTCTAGCATTCCAGCCCTGGCAAACAGATCAACCATGCAGCCATAATGCTCTTTCTTGGGTTCAATATTGTGGACATGAATCATGTAATGGAACAAGTATTGTCCCTCCTCAACCAGTCTTGAATGAGCACATGCACTGAGGAGATTCACAAAGGTTATGCAGTCAGTTGAAACATTTTCCCTCTCCATCTCCCTAAAAAGCTTGATTGCATCTTCTCCTTTCCCATGCATTGCAAGCCCTCCAATCATGCAGTTCCATGAAGAAACTCCCTTCTCAGGTAATTTACTGAAAGCTTCAAATGCCTTGTCCAGACAACCACATTTACAGTACATGTCAATGATCGTTGTAGCAAGTTTTGTGTCCAATTCAATCCCGGTTGTCTCGATATGTTTATGTATCCACTTCCCTTGCTCTAAAGCTCCTAGTCCTGTACAAGCAGTTAATATACTAGCAGCGACGAACTTATTCAACTCCACTTTTTCCTCCTCCATCTTATTAAACAAAGCAAATGCTTCCTTGAAACGATTGCTTTGAACACAAGAGGCAATCATGGCATTCCAAGACACAGAGTTCTTTTCCGGCATAAGTTCAAACACTTTGAAGGCATCGTCAATGAATCCCCATTGAGAATACCCAGTGATCAAAGTAGTCCAAGACACGACATCTCGACCGGGCATTTTGTCAAACACCTTTCTAGCTTCATCCAAGGATTGAAAATTCACGTACATAAAAATTAGATTGTTCTGGGAGACAGTATCTGCTCCAAACCCGAATTTCAGAACATGGGCATGCACTTGTTTTCCTTCCTTAATAGCATTATCAACACAGCAGGCTCTTATAACAGATGGGAACGTAAAACTATTAGGTATCAGAGATTCTTCTAGCATCAATGAATACAAGAGAATGCAATTTCTGGGCAGATGGTTCTGCAAATAACCTTTCATTACGGTATTATAGATAAACGCATCTGGGTTTGGAAGTGTGCAGAAAACTCGGAGAGCATAGGGGAAATGGCCATTTGAGGAATTAGAGCAAAACTTGATTATGCGTCCCATAGCATCGTTGTTAGTTGAGAGGCCGAGTTTAACGAAGAGGGAATGATGTTGCTTGAGCTCAGCCATTGTTGAGCATGACTCAATTCCATAGTGGGTTGGCAAGTAATGGTTCACTGAGCAAGGCTGAAGGATCTGCACGTGAGGCGAAATCATTCTGAGTCTTGGATTTGCATCTAGGGGTCGGTCTGAGCTTCTGCACTTTGGTGTCTTCCACTGCGTCCAACCGACCTCTCATCACTAAAACGATGCCGTTAAGGTAAGTGAACAATATCGTGCGTCCACCCACTCGTCGCTTCCGACTCTTCATTTATTCATCTTCCTCAAAATTTTCCCGCCAACCGCAAACCAGAGACCGATGAAATGGATTGCGTCGAAATAGAGGAGGAAGAAGAAAGAGAAGGATTGTTGCAAGCTGGACAAGAGGAAAAAGGAAGAGATGGAATGCAGCAAGCGCGACAAGGAGAGGGAGAAGGAAGAGACGGAACGGAACACTTCGAGTGGAAAAAGAGGAAAGAGAAAATGGAAGAGATGAAGATATGGGAGAGAAAGACGCTGTTGGCTGGAAGAGATATTGGGTCCAGCTTCGAGTGGTCTATACTACTTGAGCGCCACCGCTCTTTTCATTCCCCGTTTTAGATTCAACCATCGCTTTTTTTTTTTTTTTGGGTACAAATCAACCATCGCTTATATATGTAAGGATGGGTAAGCCGTTTAATTGCCAAGAAGTAGAATTAACCGGTGTGTTTTGCTTGCTGGTGTAAAATGTAAATGTTCTTATGTTGTGTGGCTAAATAAAATGACAATCTATTTTTTTGTTTGTTACCCATCCAGTTTATCAAAATTTTACCCCGATTATATCCGGATCCGACCCGCGTCGCGCACCTAACTATGGTGGGTGAGTCTCCCAACGGGGATTTTCTGCGTACGTCAAGGCTCGAACTCGAGACCTCGCTTAAGCGATACTGAGCCGTTTACCACTCAGACCAACCCCCGTTAGTAAATGACCATCTATTGTTCTGTATGTTTCTTACAAGTTTGCTTGAATTTTCTTCTCTTTTGGGCTGTATTGTCATTTGTGGCAGCGAATATGTGATTTGAATTTTATTAGATCATTTTAGAGTCTTCCTGCCATTTGAAGAAATAACTTATCTCTGCAATGTACTTTTCAAAACACTGATCCATTGCTTGAAATTCAGAATCTGAGTAATAATTGACCTTTTTCTAAGGCCTTTTTCAGATATTTTAGGTGACTGTAGGCTGGAGACGTTTCAGGGCATTGTCAATTATCCTAGCTGCAATTTTTGCAATAGCTTGGGGCTAAAAACAATGAAACTTGGAACGCCTCCCTTCAACGGAAGAAACTGATAAGGCAAGGTTAATAGATCATGCGAACTGATCAAGTTTGAATCACCGGCTTAAATTTTACACAAGAGCACTTGGTGAATCAGAAAGAACATGCTGTCTTTCCACCAAAAAAACAATAAAAGACCTGCTGTCCTAGAGGAAACGTTAAAGCAAAACTTGGATATTATTACCAGAATTTTTAATATAACATCAAAAAATTTCTGCTATTCATTGCCAGATCGATGACCGCCCGATATATTCCTCTAATATCATAAATATACCGAAAACTTTGATAGAAAAGGGAGTAATAAATGCTTTTTCTTGAATATAATGTTTGAAATTGAATTGCAACTCATTTTACATATAAATGCACATGGCTAACAACTTGATTTACGTACTACATAGATATGGACACTAATTCATCTACTTAGCTACGCGACCTCCCAGGGACATATACACGGGACCGCTTCTAATATTTGTGTTCTCAGAGGCCTATCCACTTACGATTGCTCCCGTTCTTGGCGGAACCCCCAAATCATTTGACAACTTCTCGCACAACTGCATCATATCATACGAGACATATATATAAATATAACATCAGTTTCTGATTTTATGAAGACGAGAGCTATGAGAGAGCTGGAGGAAGACAAAGGGTGAGAGGGTGAACCTTTCTATATACAGAAGAATCTCCATAGGATTTCCTTAACTCTACTACATACAAGGATGGGCTTATCTCAAAAACCTGTCACATTTGAACGGATGATCATTTCATATACCTAAAATAAAGCATGTAGTAATTAGCAGAAATGAATTTAGATTGTCTTTTTATATTTAGACTGGTCTACTATCTGCATATTTCAAATCATTCTGCTAAAGTTTGACAGAATATAAGAATAATCACACTACCTCTGCTGCAACTGTGAGGTTGCCTAAATTTTTACGTGCCTTGTTCTCTTGTATCACTTTCACCTGAAATATTTGATCATACACTGACGTTAATTATTGCAAACATAAAGGTTCATTTTTTTATGATCGTCATGGAGAAAGGTTAAATAGTATAAACAACGATACAAACTTTTCCATTTTTCTTTTGGACTGTATATCCCATTTCTGTCACAATGTCCTCGAGCCTCTCGATCAAGTCCTTTTTAGAGAGGTTGGTCGTAAATCTTATCTTCCTCCCTGAGGCATCCTAGAAATCAAAACCAGAAGTGTTCGAATATGTGTTGGAAATTTCCTTTGGAAGCGAAAATAGTTAAATACAGTCGAAATTATGCCAAATACTCTCACACTCACCTCTTTTTCGAAGAAGCCAGAGAGGTCAAGGCATGAAGACATCCCTATCAATTGGAATGCATTGATAAGGGTTGGTGATCCTGGACTCTTATCTTCTGTTTCGTGAGCCTATTGCCAAGAACATCTCTGGATTACATCCAAAGAAAAAATCAAAAGCCAAAAAAATAAAAAATAGTGTAGCAAGTATACATACCATTTCGTGGATTTCGGAAAAGGCTTCATCGTCAATATATACGTCCTCTTCCTCATCCTCTGGCTTTGCTGGAATATAGTCCTGCTTGAACCATTCATCTTGTTTGATGCCAGCCATTGTTATCCGAGTAGCAGGGTTGGGATCAAGAATGCTCTTTATCATGTTTTTGGCACCAGGCGATAGCCATTTTGGTATCTGAACATCTCCCTTAAGAATCTGCACACCATCATTTAAGGAAAAAAAAATAGAATCAAAATCTTCTAAATATTTAGTTTGCTGAAATTATAAAGTAAACTTGGTAAAGGAGAGGAGACAGGCAGAATTTGAATACCCTTTGGTAGAGAACTGCAAGATTCCTATCATCAAAAGGAAGATATCCTGTTAAGATCACATACAAGATGACCCCACAGGACCATGTATCTGATGTTGCGCCATCATATCCTTTATTAGAAAGAATCTCCGGGGCCACATAGTTGGGACTTCCACAGGTGGTATGCAGCAAACCGTCACCCTGAAATTTTCATACAGTAATCACAAGTCAATGACCAAATAATGCAGTGTGAGAATACATATTTACCATGTTATACTTCGTCATCGAGGTAAGCTTAAAATAACTTACTCTAAAATGCTGGGGTAAAGCACTTAGGCCAAAATCGGTTATCTTTATGTTCCCTTTGGCATCCACAAGTACATTCTCCAGCTGCAGCAACATAGCGTAATTTTTTCAGTATGAGGGCGAGCCCCGTATAACTCAAAAGGGCCAGCAATAAATTATCATAATTGTTCTTAAGAAGTGAGGAGGGAAACCTTGAGGTCTCTGTGGAAGACCCCTTTATCATGACAGTAGCTAACACCGTCAATCAACTGCTGGAAAAGCTTCCTTCCTTCAGCTTCTGGAAGTTTGCCCTTGGATGCCTGTGAAAACAAGTATATCTCATTAATTGTCATTGCCACGGGATTGGCTGATATAATTTATTCCAGAAGATATATGGTAAAGATACTCACAATTCTGTCAAACAATTCTCCTCCAGTCACGTACTCTAGGACCATATAAATCTTGGTCTTGCTAGCCAAGACCTGTGGAAATTACGGTTATAAATCATGGTCAGGAGATTTTGGCTTCAAGACTTCTTAAATTCAGGCTAATAAATATACCAAATGTAAAATAAAAATAGAACCTCGCTAAAATGAGTTTAATAAATCAAAATTTCCAGTAATTATTACCGTAACAGATTTATTTTTGATGGGGTATAACTTAAAAGTGCTCAAGCAACGAAGGAATCTAATTAATGACTTTCTATTTATGCGAGTGGTATGCTGATACACAATCGCTCCCTGAGGAAGCGACGGGTGTAATTCTAATGACATACATGCTCACCAAATCTTAATTAATTATCCATGGGGACCACGGAATATTTATCCATTTAAGAACCATGAAATATTACTTTTTTAAAAAATCGTCATATAAAATTATGGATAGATACTTTGAAAAGGAGAAACTAAAGAATTTCTATTATGTAAAATTATATTATCAAATTAAAATTTTTATTTAATATTTCAAAGAAAAAAATTCCAAAACGGGTGACCCCACTCAGAGACCAGCAGGCACATGGAATCCACAAAATCACAAGTGGAGGGGGCACACATCCAAGTAATAATGCAAGTTATATATATATTAATTACAAACCACCGCATTAGAATTAGAGTTTTTTATTTGGCGCATTCTCACGAGTCACAGTGAAGGAAGGGTGGAAATTGGAATCCACATAAGCATCTGCATAAGATGCCGACCGCCAAATCCTCATCGGATGAGATCAGGTGACCTCCACGCCAGAACACGTAAAACTAATCAATTTGAACCATGCAAGGAAGAACCCAATAAAAAAAATATACAGATAGATTCCAACTAAATACCGGATTCCTTACGTGTGGAAGAAAAATTGATTTAGCCAACTTGCACCGGAATTTAGTATCAAATTCACTTATATATTCTTCTCATACGTGGCATAGTATTACTCACACATAAGTTAAACCTTTCAAACCCGCCATAATCAAACAGATAAGGAAAAGTCTTTGTGGTCCAAGTCAGTCATGAGGTCTTGAACCATATATACGCGGGAATTCGGTTCGTGGCAAGTTCAAAAGTGCCCTTCAATACAACCCACATTGTCTTGCTCGGTTCAAGACGTAGGCATAACGCAGCCATCTTTGGCCAAAAAAAAAAAACAAGAAAGAAGACATAAAGCAGCCATCCAACAAATAGGAAGCCAAGACAGAGGCACCATGTAGGGAAAACTTGAGAGTACATTCAATGTATCAAAGATAAATAAATTAAATTAATGTTATTATCAAAAATAATAATAGTAATAGTTTTTAGAAAACCACCTAATATCTGAAGTGATATTAGATCTCAACTAATCTAGATCATACCAAGTTGGGCATCAAATTGGAGTAGCTCTTCTATAAGTAATTTCTTAATTATTACGGACTCAAATCCAAGTGAATTGTAATTAAACAAAACCTAACATATTCGGCTAACACCAATTTCTGACATAATATAATTAATATATTTTGGTGAAATTTATATTTGGTCAAAAATATATGGGGGATTTTTTCTTGGCCTGAAATATTTGGGTGATGTTAACTCTTCATTCAGATAAAAAGGCACAGGGAATGTGCAATCACACAAAGTCTAGGATAGAATCCCCACAGAAGTAATACTGCCAAGTGTGGACCTCTCTGGGCGGGATGGGGATGGAAAGGAAAGGTGGGTGTAACTAGGGTAGGGGTTGTTCGTTGTTGTCGTTTTATGGAAGAATTTTCAGGGGAAAATCATTAATAATTTATTGATATTAATGAAAAATATAGATTTAGGATTTTTAAAAACCAGTCACGAAATTAAGAACAAACAAAATCATGGCTTCCATTATTGGTGCAAGCTTTTATACTGTACATCCTCGTGATCCACCGGTTATGCAGAAAAAGATTTGGGCAAAAGACACGAACAAAAATAGCACCATAGATATAAACATTAGCTGCAGCTTCTTGTTTGAATCTTTTGGACAACTGGTTTCTCATTGGATTAAACTTCGAATCTGTTAATATTAATGCCGAGTAGAATTTTTCCATATATGAGATTTTACCTCGTGTAATCTGACCACGTTCGGATGCTTTAAGAGCTTCAAGGTGGCTATTTCCCTCTTAATCTGCAATTCCAGGTTCATTTACATTAGACGGATTGTAGCTAAGAAATTCTGCTAATGAAAATTGGAAATATAATGGAAATAGCTATTAGCTTGAATCAAAACTAAAAAGACGATGAATGACCAGAATTGGTGAGCGAAATTCAAATCTGGATTTACACCCAAGCTCATTAAATTATATCAACAAATCAAGCCCGGAAGTTCTAGATATGGATTAACGCGAGAGAGAATACAAGAGAGATCGGTAAAATAGAAGTGAAACAGACCTGACTAGTTATATTGAGGTCAAGGATCTTTCTCTTCTCGAGGATCTTAACCGCGAACGATTGGCCGGAATCGGTATTCCTAGCTAATTTGACTTTTCCGAAATTGCCTTCGCCTAGAGTCCTACCAAGCTCGTATTTCCCAAGTCGCATTCCCTGTCCTTGCTTCTCTTGGTTGTTCTTGTTCCCAAGTTTCACGATCACCATTTACCTAACCCCTCCGGTGCAGATCCCACAGTCTCCGGCGAAAAAGATTAAATATCCTGTTGCCGAACAGATGGTGCGCTGCTGAACCGTCGCCGGCCACCAAATTTGAAGTGGAGCCAACAAAAACAGGACCCAAAGAGAGCACGCAAGCCAAGAGTTTGGCCCTTCCCTTGCTGGATGATTTTGGCTTGTGCGTTCGGAAGCGTGTTGGTATTTAAGACTCGCGCTCAAGCTGAAACGTCTGTACCGCGTAATTTTTATTTTATTTTATTTTTGTACATGGATGAATGCTAACGAAAATGACTTTATGGAAGCCCCCATAGCTCAATTATTAATTTAATCATTCGTCAGAATTATACATGGTTTGTTTTTCAAATCAAATCAAAGTTTATGTAAAATGTGCAGTCAGTTTTACATAAAAATACATTAGCGAATAGATATTAAAATCTTAGTTTTCATCTTTCACCGATAAAAAATATTTTTAATTTGTTTTAGGTGAGTTATTGTTTTAAATATAATTTGTATAGGGCATTTCCCAATTTATTCCCTCAAGTCTTGAGTTTCGTGCACTGACTGGGTTGGCCTTTTTGTTGTACATAATTGACCTGTTCATGATGCAATAAACATAAATAAATGGATCTTCATCTTTTGTGCTCTTCTTACAGAGAATTTAGAATTGTCGCATTAATAAAAATAATATGTCTGATTTTAAAAATGTGCTAAAATATGATGAAAGTCCCTACCTAATGATCAGGAGCCACACTGAAATAATATAATATTTAGTCCCTTAAAATTTTTATAATAAATTTAATTTCTTAATTTTTAAATTATAAATTTTAATCTTATGAATTTTTTTATATAAAATATTATTTTTTTTATAATTCAATAAAAACCTAGTATATCATTTTGCTTTGGACTAAAATTTATAATTTTAAATTTAAAAAATTAGAATCAAAATTTATATAAATTTAAATGAATAAAAATTATATTAAACTATATATGCATTATTTTATTGAACTACAGTTACAATCCCTTCCCGCATCTGCCGGTTAGTTAGTTAATTAATATGTTATATACTATAGTATTTAAATAAGCAATTCAGTTTGAACAAGTACGAAACTGGATCTTACGACCCCGTTAATTAATATTAGTAGTGGAAACTTAGTTTATTCTTTTTTTTATTATTCTAATAACATTATTCATGTTACTGGGTTCAATCTTCAAAGGAGTGCCCCGCACGAAACAGACACCACTCCACTAGTAGTATTTTGTAATGGTCATCCATAATCATCATGTTCTATAATTACCCATTCTCTTGGAATGTATCCCACGCCTCTCATTCATTATTCTATAACATTTCTCTTAATTAATTTTAATAATATTATTTTTGTTATACGTAAGGCAGTAGAGCTTGAATTGAACTACTAAAAATAGTATTTAAAAAATATAAAAATATTCACGCGCGTGCACATATGTATCCTTGGAAAAAGAAATATTTAAATAATATATTAATTTATAAATAAATAGAATATTCATATATAATATAATAAAATAATGTTATTGAAATACAAGTTTAACTTATTTTTTTAAACTCAAAATAGCATTATTTTAAACTTAATAAAAAAAATAAAATAGTATTAAATTCAATTTGGTTGACCTATTCACACTGACTAGAAAATTGATTTTTTGATACGACAAATTGACTTAAGTTAGATTTTTATACCATATTGGTACATGATATTTGAAAATCAGAAATTTCGCCTTCGTCATCTGCGCAATCAATAGTTTTTTAGTAACTGAGTTTCCTTAACAAAAACAGATTGATTCCTTGAATCATGGTTTCCAATTTGGTTAGAACAAGTTGGTCAAGGGAAAAAAAATGAAGATTACTTCGTCATTATAAGATGGATTTGTGGTTTGTGTTATCGTCGGTTTCGTCGTCGTTGTCAAGGTCCATACTTTTAATTATTTTCTTGGAACCCTCGAATAATGTTCTTTCCTTTTTCTATGTAATTATTTCTGCATTTTTATAAAGTTGACGTCAGCTTTATAATTGTCTTAATTATCTTACTCTTTTGGGTCTAATAAAGCACTTCAATTAATTAAGAACTGGATCCAGAACTCTTGCATGGGAAATTTGTTCTTCCTCTGACTTTTCTCTCTCTTTTTATTGACATTGTTATCACGCATTCATCAAGTTGTTTGCATTCGCATGGATCTTGATTCTCTCTTATCACTGTTTTTTAAACTATCCCTCCCCGTTCTCTCCAGGTAACACTTTACAAAAATGTATAAACAAAAAAAAATAAAAATTTATTAACTTTTTATGATGTTTAGAAGTACATAATAGGAAAAAAAATAAGTTAATTAATATTTTTTTAAAAAAATAAAATAGTTAAATAGATCAGTTAATTATTATTAAATTTAATTTTTAATATAAATTTATATTGTATACTTATTAATTTATTTAAATTAGTCAAATATATTTTATATTAATTATAATTAATTAATTAATTTAGTTTTTATAATAAATTATAAAATATAACAAGATTCAATGGGAAAACATTTAAAACGTTCATAAAAGAAGAAAAAAAATAATTAATGCCCAATAAGTGGTTGGGAAAGTGGTCCTTTTGGTGGGAAATTGATGGCAAAATCATGGCCACACATGCAAAGCATGCAGTATTAAAAATATGGGCTGGGTGTAAGATAAAGGTTAAATATTTTGGTGTGCTTTAATATTATATAATTAACCTAGTGAATATGAAAAAGGAAAATAATGTTAATTTTCCCTCCTCTTTTTGTCAGCATTGGGATAACTCCTAAGTATATACGATGATTATTATAATAAGGAAATTTAGTGTGGGCCCAGATATTAATCAATTATTGTATCAGTTGACTAATTAACCAGCGCCCCTCCCCCCCAACGATAATTAATTAATTATTCCCTTGCTAGCTAATAATTTCTTCGCTGCTCTCTAATTAACAACGCGTCACGTTATATTTTTTTCAACTTTCACATTTTTGTTGAAAGGATTCTTTTGTTGCTCATTAGGCTAAACCTACATTTCCCCCTAATCAAAAGTAGGTCCATTGGTTTTTAACTATGGGGAAAAAAACAATAGTAATAATATTTTATTATTTATTATTCTTTTTTTATAAATTAAGTATCTATCGCCAGTGACTAATCCTTTATCATAATACTTCAACTTAAAAGTAGATGGTTGCCCGCACCGCTCAAATGCACATGATGAACCACTCCATGATCATCCTCTGAATTTAATTTTATTTATAATCTTAAATTTATTATTATAAATTCTTTTATTTATTTTTTGTAAAAAATAATTTATTAAACTAGATGTTGACTTGTCATTTAGTGTCTGTTTATAAAACTAAAGACTTTTGTCACAAATAAACAATCATATTTATTTAATTTTTTTCTGGATAAATCGTGATTTAAAATTAAAGTTTTAGATGAGTTAGTGAAACTAGTTTATAAAACAGTAAAATAATTTATAAACTACTTAATTACTATTTTACCCTTATTTTTTTTATACTCTCTCATATTTTTTTTCCACTTTCTTTCCTTTCTCTACCCTCTCTCATATCTCATATCTATTATTTATTCTCTCTCCTTTCTCCTCTCCACCATTTTTCATCTCTCATCTCTATTCTATACTATCTCTCCTCTCTTTTTTTTTCACCCTCTACTTGATCTCCTCTATCATCTCTCCTCTCTTATATTTTTAATAAAATCATATATTTTTTGATAATTTTTTAATTATAAAAATCTTTATGGTAATAAATATTTAAATATTTATTTATTCAAAACTATTTTTTTATAAGTTCTTATCCAAGAGCCATTTTCTAAAAGTTGTATAAAAACTCTTTTTTCATAAGTCGTTTTTTAAACTCTTATCCAAACATGCGAAGACATTATATTTGATTTTTTTTAGATTATATTCGTCTCTTTCTATTATTTAGATAATCGTTCAGACAAAATTTGAACGAATGCAAACAAAATGTATGGAACTCATTAAAACGGGCAAGAAAGATTAAAAATTAGAAAAAATTGTACAAAATTATAGAAAAGTGACAGTGTTCATTGTTTATGGAGTGCAGCTCCTTATATATTTTATATCATACCTATCGGTGCTAGGTTTATGAATCACGATTGGTGTAAACGAGATCTAAATAGATATAATAAAATCCAGGCTAAGCATTTTTATCCACAAATTATGAACACCGCGGATTTTCCAAAAAATATTTAATGCATAAAAATATATCTAATTCAATTATAAATTTGTAGATTTTAGGGGGCCAATGCGTTAGAAAATATTGAAAATGATCATATAATTAACCATGCTATATACTAGGGGTGTTTATAGGCAGGGCGATTCCTCTGCTCGGTGTCCTGCCTGAAAAAAGCATGGGCTACATTTTGCAGCCTGATGCCCTGCCCTGCCCGGTAAAAGCCCTAACCATTTTGAGTTGGGCATGAGCGGGCTGGGCATGCCCAAGTTGTGATGTCATGCTCATGTTGTGGAAAAAATATGCAATTATAAACTTATAAAATAATATCATATTCATATGTCTTCAAGAGTTAAATAATATCTATAATCCACTAAAAATAAGATAACAAAAAGATAATAATTAAAGTCTTAAAATTCATTGCATATAAAAAAATCTTGAAGTCTAAGTAGTTTATAATTACAACTTTACATCAGTTTCCTAAATGTTGACAAGGATGAAGTATCTAAAAAAATAAAATAAATAATTATAATTTGAATGTAATCATATTATGATTAATAAAATTAAAAAAATTAATATAGTTATAAATATTAAAAGATGCAACTTACGTACTTAACTACTTATATTTCTAAAATGATCATTTAGTCACCAGTAACTATCATATTCTCCCTTCTAAGTGTAGCATCTACGGAGAAAATAAAAAAAAATAAAAAAAAGGGTGCTCATGGGCAGGGCAGGGCAGGGCAACCTCCTGCCCGGTGCCCAGCCCGAAAAAAGTATGGGCTACATTTTGCAGCCCGATGCCCAGCCCTGCCCTATATTTATCGGGTTAGACAGGGCTATTTTTTTGCGAACTCAGGTGAATATACCGAACCGCGGATTTTATGAACACCCCTACTATATACATATGATTACAAATTCTAGGTTGACAATATTGGTGTTAATCTATTAATTATAAAAGAACCCTGTTCCAATTGTTTATACATATTTTCCACTTTTATTTTTTCTGAAAATTCATCAAAAACGGATATTTAACATATTACATGGTAACGAAATTGTTGGGGGTCATTGTGGAGTTGGCTCCGAAGTCCGAACCCATCACGTGCTCCCAAACTTTCCAACCTCTCGCCAACAGACACGCACATTCCCACCATGACCCATGTCAGTACAGTTAGGTCTTAATTCAGCAGCGCGAGGGGCCTCAAATAAAAGAACAGAGGCAGACGTGTCTAGTAGAGAGTGACAGTCCTCGTAAATTAATAAACCGAAATTTGACTCAGAAGCTTCTATATTTAGCATCTTACTCTACTTTCAATAAGATTATTTCTATTAAAAAAATACATCTTCCTATCAAAAAGATGGTAGGTGAGTGTGTAATTACTATTTATTTATTTAGAATGAATAATGAAATGGTGGCACAACTATATATTGTACTTATTTAATTATTTTATTTATATGGTGGGAAGGAAGGATTTTTTCGTCGGAACATTATTTTTTTCATATAAATATATAATTTTATTTTTTTATTTATTATTATATAAATTTTATTTTTATGAGATACACTATATATTAAATAAAGATAAAATTATTAAATTTTAAAATAAAATTAATGATGTTTAAATTTTTTTAGCTCCTGTAAAATATAATTAGGAGTGATTTATACTTGAAGAGTAAAAAAATAAAACAACAAGGGTACGTTTGGTATAAGGAAAGTTTAATTTCTACTTCTTTTAGTACAATAGAAATAATTTTTACTTTTAATATTTTAAATTATTTTAGTTTCATAAAAAATATTAAAAAATAAGATGATGAAAGTTAAAATAAAATATTTTATACTATTTTATCTCGAGTTATAAAATTGTTAGATAACTTTAACCCTTTTCAAGTTATAAAAGAATATTTTAGACTATTTTACCTCAAATTATAAAAAAATATGTATCAATTCTATACTCATTTTTATCCTACCAAATAAATTTTTAAAACTCATTTTTAACCTAATTCTATACTTATTAATTTTTTTATCTTGAATTTAATGCTTGAATATTGGAAGTCTGCTCCGTGGAGCAGGGTGGTATTGGTATGTGGATATCATTGTTGTTAAAAAGCCATCGAGAAAATAAATGCTGTTTCAGTTTGTCCATGCCACATATTAATTGTCTATGGTTTTTTGTTTTTTTTTTAATATTAATTTCATGCAGCATCAACAGCTTTAGCTTTTGAATGTAAAATAATTGGTGATTTGAATCTATTTCTGAGATTTTCATAAAAGATATTATTTCTAATATTACGTTTCATTGATTTTTTTGCCAGAATATGTAATTGCTTTTATTAATCAATAATCGACATAATACTTTCATTGATTAAGTATCAAGATATACTCCTCTATTCTCGCCTTTATTACAAAATACTTGTCATAAAAAAAATACGCACTATGAGTTATAAAGTTTAATGCAATTATTATTATTTTTGTTATTGTTGTATAATTTAAAGTTTTAAGTACGAGTATTTAATTTTTTTTTCACCTTCTCCATTCTTTAATATATGGGGAATGGATCACATTAGTTAAGCATAATAGATTTTGCTTCAATAATACTCCATATACTAACTTTTTTTTTTGCTGCCCACCCGGTTCACCGGAATTTTGCCCCGACTACATCCGGATTCGACCCGCGTCGCGCACCTGGCTATGGTGGGTGAGTCTCCCAACAAGGATTTTCTGCGTACGCCAAGGCTCGAACTCGAGATCTCGTTTAAACGATACCGAGCCGCTTACCACTCGGACCAACCCCCGTTGGTCATATACTAACTTGTTAATTAAGATAATTTTCTTCCTTATTTCCCTTAGTTACTTTTTCCCTGCTTCAAATTTCTAACTATTCACAAACTTGTATAATATGTTTCATTTCTCAAATATTATAAATCACAATCAATCCAATTAAATAAAATATTTTTGCCATATACGTAACTTTAATGATAAAAGAAAAAATCCTAAAAAATTACTACTTAAATTTTAAAATTTTAAATTAATTTATAAACTATATTTTTTAAGTTATTGGCTACCCCTATAAAAAAAATAATAATATATTTTTATAATAATTTTTAATTTTTAATTTAAAATTTTAAAATTTAAATTATTTTTTTTAAGATTCTATCGTAATAAAATTATGCATGCTGGCCATTAGAGTTGGGAATACGGGCTGGCCTGCCAAAAACGGGCCAGCCCACTCCCAGCCCGCCAAAAGATGGGGCGGGCTGTGCAGCCCGCCCCAAAACAGGTTGGCAAAATGCCAGCTCGAGCCCGCCAACCCGCCATTTTTTTTTAATTTTAAAAAAATTATTTTTAACATTTTTAAAATACTAATAAAATTTTTTTAATGTTATATTAGCATAATAAAAAAATTGCTCATGTTATACTCTTAAAAATTTCTATTTTTTATAAAAAAATCTCAAATTTTATAGTTATAAATCTAAATAAATATTAACATAATATTAATCAATTATAATATATAAACATATATTAATAAATAAGTAATTATCTTTACTAGTATTTGATAATAGGAGTATTCAAAATAACATTTAAGTAAAATAAATAATAATATTAAAATTAAAAAAAAAGTGGCAGGCTGTCGGGCTAATACGGGGAGGGCTGTTCAGCCCGCCAAAAAATGGGCTAGCTTTTTGCCAGACCGAGCCTGCCCCATTTTCTTATAAAACGGGCTTAGCCCGCGGGTTGAGCCCATTTTCCCAGCTCTACTGGCCACATAGTATTTTTGTCTTATGTGTTAGTATTATACATGCAACTATTTAAAACGTGTTTAATTTTTTAAAAATACTATTTTGTTGTAGTTTTAGTCGTTATGTTTGTAGATGTATTATAGTTTTTGGGTATCTAGGTTTACGTTTGAGGATAATAGACAGTTCGTCCTACCCGATATTAATATCGTCTAGGAGAAAGGGAGAATTTGCCCTACCTTTGAATTGTGGATAAATCTAATCTTTTTTTATTTTTATTTTTTTTAATTAAATTAAAGTGAGGTTTGCTTATCTTCGTTTCGTTCGTGTGTGATACTTAAAATATCATGGGGAGATTCCAACCTTGATTTCCGAGGCTATCTCCCTTTTGGAAGGCATCATTCACGTGGAATCACTATTTAAATGTAACAATTAGATTTAAAATATAATAATATGATATTTTAAACTTTTTAGTATTACTCTTTTGGCCCTTTTTACAATGTTATGGAGAAAGTGTTCTTGGGTGGGGCCTCGTCGCTTAGAGCAAAGCCCGTATGTCTTAGGGTGTGTTTGGATTAGTTTGTGGAGAATAAATTTTAGGAAGAATAGATTCTGGAGAATAGATTTTGGGTATAATAGATTTTGGGAAGAATAGATTCTGGGAATAAAGATGTTTGGATGATTAGTAGTAGAATCATTTTTTATATTGGTAAATTACTAAAAATGGTATGATATGATTAAAAGTAAGAGAGATGAAAGATGATAGAGAAGAAATATGAGAGAGAAGAGAGTGTAGAGAGGAGAGAGGAGAGAGAAAAAAAGAGATAAGAGGAGAGGTGATAGAGAAAAGAGACGAAAGAAGAGAGAGGGTGTAAGAAAAAGTAAGGGTATAATAGTAATTGGATAATCCAAAACCTAGGTTTCAAAGAAAAAGCTATTTTCAGTAGCTTATTCAAAACCTAGGTTTCAAACCGAGATTTTGTCCAAAATCAATTCTCAACAAAAATTATTGTTTGTCTAAAAATTTTTCAAACCGCGGTTTTGTCCAAAATTCATTTTCCAACGCTGCTTCCAAACAGGCACTTAATCATACAACAAAATTAGGTGTGCAATTTTTTCCTACAAAATGCATAATTAATTACTAACTTGACGGGAAGGGAACTCAAAAATATAAACCTACGAGGCTACGATAGGACGAAGTTGACTGCAATAATTGAAGTTTAATCTTGCTTATTAAGGAAAAATATGCGTAGAAGAGTGATCAACTAAAACAAATGTTCATTATTCTATTTCTAAAAAAGAAAAATAATATTCCTTCCATCTTTAATATATAACATAATTAAAAAATTAATATTTATATTAAATATAAGAGTTTTTTAAAAAATATAATATTTAATTAAACTAATTAATTTTTTAATATATTTAAATTAATTAAATAATTTTTATATTAAAAATAAGAGAAGTATATAATATTTATAGTATAAGGTCAGTCACAGCTCCCAAACACATGCAAATATATTTGTATACATGCTCTAGTAATCATCAATTAAGTGTTTTTACTAAATTATAATTATAATATGAGCATAACAATAACCTATAGAATACTACTGAAAATTGCTGCTACATAAAAGTTAAAGAAACGGAGGAAAATATAATTGAAGGGGAAGCAACCAAGTAAAGCGACATCGTCTTAACTCTTGAGACGATCGCCATCTGACACGTGCACTTTTAACATGACCATGTTAGGTCATAAATGCCGAAGTGATGTATCTCAATATAATGAACCAACACCATTATGGTGAACCCTTCTATACCAAATTTATAATCAATATTTATGATAATAAAACGCAACACTTCATCCTTCTTTGGTCCAGTACGTCAACTTTTGTTTTTAGTCATCTAGGTTATGAATATGAGACATAATTAATTAGTTTATAAAAAAAATTAAAAAACTAATTAAATCAATTATTTGCTATTATTGTAGAAAAAAGTGCGTCACTCTAGCTAAAATGCCCAAAAAAGGAGGGAGCATGGGAGAAAAAATAGTGATAAAAACTATAAAATTAATTAAAGTAATATGAGGAGAAAGTATTAAAATAAATTCTCTCATAATTATATGATATTGGATGCTAGAGACTAATTCATATCTACATATTTATAACTCTTTCGATTTTTTTTTTATGACAAGACTCGGCTTCTTTTATTTAAGAAATATTGAGTTGATTCTACACGAACCAATTGAAATGTATTATTTATTAGTATCTAAATTAGCATACTAAAAAATACTTACATACCAATTAAAATGTATTATTTATTTTATTTATTATTAACAATTTATCTATATTTATTATTATTTTAATTGTTAGAGTTTTTTTAAATAGAGGGTACTAACTAAAATTTTAATCAGATAAATTGTTATATTTTAATTAGTTAGAATACATATGTAATAATAATATATAAATATGTAAGTATTTCTTAGAAAATATCTCATGAAAGTATCATTGTACATAAAATCCAAATTATATTATCATACTCATCAATTTCATTTATTAGTTTAGATCTTCCTTATCTTTTATATAACTGAAATTTAAGATATATGTTGTATTTTTATTATTTAATGATATTTTATTTAATATTATTGTTTTGCTATAATTTATTTATAATCAAATCTCACTACCATGAGTCGCTTGACTTGAAAGATTTATTGTCCTTGTAATATATGATAATTAAAATCCAGATAAATAAAACTTACAACCCGTCATCGTTTACTAAATTGATGTAACATGCAACAAATAGATCATAAAAAAAGATGGAGAACATAGAAAGATGGAGGAAAAAATAATAGAAGTGAAAGCGTCAAAGTAAAGACAAAGTGACGTCGTCTTATGATACTGTTGGAACACGTGCACGCTTTCAAGTTGAGCTAGATTTGCGCATGTCAATCAATACAATACTCCCTTGCCAAGGGGTCTTCAAGCTTAGTAATATACTCCCTCCTTTCCTTTTTTTTTTTTTTTTAAATCCCCTAAATCGCCTGGGTTAAAATATTAATTAAAATTCATTAAAAATAAAAAAATGTTATAAATATATAATTTATTTTTTAAATATATTATTATTTATAAGAATGAATGGTGTGAGAAAAAATGAGTAAAAAAATAAACGAGAAAGAATGAGTAGAAAAAAAATATATAATTAATTAGAAGATAAAAATAAAAATATATATTAAATTTGTATATAAATATAAATTATTATTTATATATAGGATCATAATGAAAAATATTACTTATAAAAAAGAATTGCAGAGAATACTTAACAAGATAGAGTTGATCTCGTTTATAAATTAATTTTTGATTATAAGTACTCAACTCTCTAATTGAAAAAAAAAATAATATTCCCTCCCCTTCAATTATAATTATCGAATACGAGATTTAGTTAAAATATTGTTTTTATTTTAAATATTAAATTTTAATTTATTTAATATTTTTAATTTATAATTTTCTACATAAATTATTATTATTATTACCCGTATTAAAAAGAAAATTTCTATATCAAAGTCATAAAAGAAGAAATTTCTTTCAATGGGACACAAACCCAACCTTTTTTATAAATAATTAAATTTTATTGGTTTTCAGAAGTTAGCTGTCTAATTAATACATTGAAAATCAGAGAGGCAGTATCCAAATTACATGACAAACTCTAACATTAATTTTCTATTACGTTAACCAAACCCAACACTTAACCCTTCTTTAATTTGTGCACCGCCCACGCCAATCTTAAAATTTTTTATATCTAAATGATAATGTATTTAACTTCAAACGTGGAAGTTTGTTTATATGTGTATTTGGATAAGATTTTAGAAAATAGTTTATAGAAAAAAATAACTTTTGAATAGCTTATGGAAAAATACTTTTACAGAATAGCTTATGAAAAAAAGGGATTCTGAATAAATAAGTGTGTGTATAGTTATTTTTAGTAAATTATTAAAAAGATATGATTTGATTAAAAGTAAGAGAGATGAGAGAGAATAGAGAAAAAAGAATAAATATGAGAGAGGGTAGAGAGGAGAGAGGAGAGAGAAAAAAGAGGAGAGGGGTGGAGAGGAGAGAGGAGAGAGTAAATATGAGATAGTATATAGGAAAAAGTATAAGTAATATAGTAATTGGATAGTTTATAAACTCTTTTACTATTCTAAAAGTTAATTTCAGCAGCTTATTCAAAGTTATGTATAGTTTAACCTAAAAATACTTATGGATAAATATGATTATTTATTTTAATTTTTTTTAAATTAAAATTTAACCCAAAATTCTTTTTAAAACTTAGATTTAGAAAGTTTCTCGAACAGATTCTATAGGAAATTGATGGAAATCCCTGCTGCGAAATTCTAAAATGGAGGGCGCCATTCGTAACTAATTAATAAATAACGTGACTGCTTACATTAAAAACAATTATTTGTTACCAGAAGTTGGCCTCTGCATTAAAAACACCCAATCTCAAATTAAATGTATCTTTTGATACTTAAACCATGGTTTTATAAAAAAAAATTATAATTTAAAAAAAAAAAACTCAAACACTCCGATATTTTTATATAAACTACCCAAGTACTCTCTCTTTTTTATAAACAATTTTTGACAAAAAAATTATGATTTTGTATAATTTGGAAGAAATAACTTTCAATAGTCACTTTTTTCATAAACTCTGTTATACTCAAAAATTATTTTTTATAAAATCTATTATTTTGAATTACTTTATTTTTTTAAAAAAATCTATACTCTAAGAACTAATCCAATTTGAATTAGATCACAATTAGCGTATTTTATAATTTAATTAGCCTACGGGAAAAGTGTGATGTATATGTATATTAATTATTAGCCTGGTTGTTCCAAAAATGAAGCAGAGGAGGCAGGGATGAAGAAATGCAATGGTGGGGGAGGCCAATAATAGAAGAGGACACGCAACGCAAAGCAGCATCTTCTTGTGTTTGCTGTCTTTTTTCTGAAGCAACCCAGTCCTCAATAATCAGCCACCCATTCCCCTTTAGTTTAGGGTATTGTTTCTCTCTTCTTCTCCCTTTATTTTGAAACAATATACGTACACCTCATGTGTCATGCACGTCTTATGTAATAGTCAAAGTGTCATCAAACATGGCAACCATGTCATACGTGGTATCTACAGTTATTTAGATGGTATCAATGTCATCCAAGAGCAAATATTTTAAATAATTTCTGTAACAACTCTGCAGCATTATCTCCTCATTTCAACACCATAAATCCTAAGCGCAGCAATCATTGAAAGTTGAGGTCAAATTTGTGCACTGCACATGAAAACTCAATTTGTTCAATGCTTGACACTATGTTTACACCTTTCTAGAATTTCAATCCGAAAACCTGTGCGTAGCCAGCAGATGAATTTGAAGATTGTAATATAAACCAAAACAGCAACTAAACTACATCCTTTTCATGTTCAATTCTTCCATTGTTGATTTCATCACCCATGGAGTGTAGTGCATTACGCTTTGATAAATATTCCCTGTGCCAAACACATATTTCAGTTTATATAGCATCTGAAATTCCCAGTTGAACCTTTCGACTACACACATGCAGTGCAATGTCCATATCATACCTTTTTATGCACACAATCTATCAGAGTAATGAATGTATTGCATGTAGAGTTAACCTCTGTCTAATATAGAAGCATATACCACATTTTGATGCAAAGGGTATGATGATCCTTCATTGGCAACTAGCATGCCCGCAAGAAAATAATAAATTATTTCAAAGACACACATGCAAAGAAAGCATGTACACAGAGAGAGTGAACTACACATATAATGCTATCATGCTTTTAACAATAATTTGCACGTTTTCTTATTGTGGCCAAGTCCCTTGCAATTACTGCATTGCAGCTGACGTTTAATTATGTCTACCGATTCTGTCTGCTTCATCTTTGGCCGACCTGGAGGTCGCTTAGTTGGTGGAGGGGTTACAGTTACTATTGCGTTTGAATCACAGACTGGTCTGTCTACACTTGGTACGGGGTGAATAATAGATTCTGCAAATGTTAACCGGTAATTCTCAACAGAGAAGCATCTGGAACAATAATCATACGGTTTCTGCCAATGCATTCAATGACGGCGATGGTGTGACAACAAGGCAACCCATAAATTTGCCATTTCTTGCAGCTACAATCCCAATGGTCAACATCAACAATCTCTACAGATTCTCCACGGACCTCAAATGTACTACCCTGTAAGAGCAACACCTGAAATGACTGTGCAACTGAAGATTCATTTTGAATCAGTTCCTCCTTGGATGGGGTCAATTTTGTCATCCATTGATTGGACTCCACACGTTGCGTATAAATTGTTCCATAATCTTCCCTCGTAATACATCAATCATTTGAGTAATTGGCAATTCATGCGCCTCTGACACCCAACTGTAGAATTGATGTCCAAAATTAGATGATAGATGATTATACCTGGCTCCAGAATAAAAAGCATTTGCCCAGTTCTCAGGCTCACTTTGCATGACCCAGTTATAGGCTTCAGGAGAAATACATTTAATGTTCTCAATGCTGTGGTCAAAAGCCTCATTTTGGGTGCATAAGCAGCAGCATAAAGATCCTTAACCATGAAGCGTCTTGCCTCATGAGAGAACTGACCTTTCAAGTCCTAGTTCAGTTTTTCAGCCAGGTGACGTAAACAATAACTGTGGTAGCATTTCTCAAATATCTCAGCCAGTGATCTTTTTAACCCTTTCTCATAATCTGCAACAAATGTTAATTGCTCAGATGTTGATAGTGCTGATTTTAGCTCCTGCAGAAACCAATGCCAGTTATCCTCAGTCTCAGCATCTACAACAGCAAAGGCTACAGTAAAGATGCCATCATTCCCATCTGCAGCAGTTGCAAACTTGCAGACAATAAATCCCCTTGGTACTTCGAGTTTAAAGGAGTACTATTAAGAAAAAGAAGAGGACGACAACCTTGATGGAAACCAGATATTGAGGCATGAAATGATATGAAAAGACGATGAAAGCTTGAGTCCTCTTTAGTTATAAATGTTGCAAAACTCCCAGGATTAGTCTCTTATATCTTCTCACAGAAAAATGGAAGCTGATTATATGCCTCTTTATAGGAGCCTTGTAGCTTCTCTCTAGCAATCTCTTTTGCACGCCATGCTTGAGAATAATTTAACTGAATCCCATACTCACGTTTTATTTATCAGCAATATCCTTTGGCTTATAGTTAGGGGAGATTTTTAATTTCTCTTTTATGATACTTCCCACCGATACCCAGCTTTTAGAGAAGCCCCCTCACACGTATGTGTTTTGTTCGTTTTCTTGATGCAAATCAACTGGGTCGTGGTCAGCCTTGATGCATAGATCCTCCAAGGGCAACCTTGAGATTTACATTTCACAGTGACACGATGCTGTCATTTTTTTTATATCTGTAAGCAAACCCATGGGCAATAGAGTATTTATGCAATGCTTCTCGGAATTCACTAAAACTATTAAACCTTTGATCCACACCAGTGATGTTATTTTCCCACTGCTGAGCAGCTTTTCGATGCCTGTCATCCAAGGCACAGGCTGGTATACAAGATAAAGGACCTCGATCATTCACATCCATCTCAATTTGTTCAATGTCATGGACAGTATCAACCGGAACATCAACAGGGATAGCAACAGGAACAGTTTCTGACACCGTAGTCCTGCTTGACTTGCACTGACAAGCATTCTATAAGATTCTTTTTTAAGACATACAAGTGGAACAAATATGACTTCAGAATACCTATGGCCGTTCATCTAGTAAAATCAAGCAAATGTCTTCCAGCAGATTACTAGCACGAATCTCTGACCTCATAACCTAGATGTGATTTCTGCAACTATGGACTAAATAGATCTACAAAATTATTTATGACAGGTGGAAACAAAAGGAGAGATGAACAACCAAGAATTGTGAATAACTACCTACTACCAGGCATATTAGATGTATTCCGAGCTGCTGCTTCCTCTGATACGATGAACACATCAACTGAGGGAGAATCACCCAGGAAATTGATCATGCGTTGCAAATCCTTGTCTTTTGATACAGTAATTAGAGTTTTCTTGTTGCCCGGAAGGAAGTACTTGATGAGCATTGTATCTACATTAAAACTGAACGTTTCTGCTACTTCAGACTTGAAATCACTCAATGTCGTCTGTGACTCGATGTCTATTGCGTAGGCATCACCCCCCATTGTATGACAATGATCCATCCTTATTCGTCACAAACTCATCTCCTGATTGACATATAGCTATAACTTTTTTTATAGCCATGGCCAGCTACAAAAAACAAAACAAAACAAGAACTCCACTAGTAAGACAAACGTATTTCTCAATGCTTAATTTCAGAGGCGACAAACCCTGATGAAGTCTACATTCAACATTTCGAACCTCTAACGGCAAATGTCCGTAGGAAAACAAAAAGGACCTACATTCACTGCTCTGAATCCCTAATCCTTACACAGTATCACAGTATAGAAAAACAAATGAAAACTTAAGACGTAAAACTCACACAAACCATATCATGATTGATGACACAATTCCGAATTAAAAAGAATCAATTCCCTTCTACCAAAACAAAACAAGCACAACACAAAAGGTCTATCCTCCTAATAAAATCCCAAAGCGAAAATTTCCCTCCGACGTTCTAATAAACTTCCAGACGTAAGGATAATCATTACAAAACAGATAACTAACCCTAATCAACTGGAGCGCAAACGAACAAAACGAAGATCCTTACCGGAAAGCCAGACTGATACAACCCCCTCAGGCGGCCTTCTTTCTTCTGCTTGGTCTCCCACGTTGGAGCCTTTTCTGCTCAGCCTGGCCTAACCAATCGGAGAGAGCGTGAGGCGCTAGAAGGGGCGGATTGAAACTGCATGTATGCCTCCTATGACGTCGTAGTATCCGTCTCCCGAGGCTATGGTTGATATGAAACTCGGACCCGTTGACTTGTTATACTTATGTTTTATTCTTGACTTTTAACGATCTTAGATCCATTTTCACGGCGACATAGGGGCCCCAAGGCCAGTGTATAGATCATGTACACTCGTCGTTAGTCAAGGTCACGTGTTTCTCACTACTCCTCCCCATGGAGGATCTAGTTTGCCTCATTTAGCAACAAATAATTACACCCATTTCATCACTTTTCCTTTTGAGTTGCTGGATTGTTGTTATTTTAATATACTCATTCACATTCTGAATACAAAATCTAAATAACTAATTTTATAAAAATTAAAAAAAATTAGTTTGATTAAATTAGTTATTTTTTCAAAAATATATATTATTAATTTTTTTAAAATATTATATTTAATCATTTATATTGAACTTTTAATAAATTTTTTAATACATACAATCAATAAAGTTAATTTATAAAAATAATTATAAAATTTTAGAAAAAAATATATAAAATCAAAATAAATCATCTAACTAAGGAACTAGGGAGGGAGTATGTATGTATTGAAGTTTATATTAGATAAGGGGGATTGTTGGTGCTTTGCTTGGATGCTACGATATATTTCCTGTGTAATTTAGAATTTAATCAAACACGTTATATATAATAGTTATTGTGTAGAAACATTAATTTGGGCTGAGCTTTTTTAATTCCTAAAGAGTTTGAAAATGAATTATAGATTTAAGTAGAAGCTAACGAGAGTTACCACGATAAGAAATGAGTTTATATCTTATAAGAATCTAAATTTAATTCTTTCTACCGTTGTGAAATTTATTTGATAAATAATCTCGTAAGTCTATTATAAATACTCTCTAAATCTTAAAGCTATACTTTTACTTTTATAAGGAACATATGCGAAACCCACATAAACCCCTACTTTGTAAAAAAAAAAAGAGTAAAAGTTTCTATGAATTTCATGTTTTATATTGATATGTTAAGTTAAAATATTCATGCTAAATAAATTGTGTGAAATTAGAATATAATGCCACTGGTACTGGGTTGTTTATTACTGTATTAATAACCAACTTCATTTTTCATATATTTTTAATTTATAAGGATAAAAAATAAAAGTAACATTAATTAAAAACATGAAAAAATAATGACATATACACTATCAGTTCATTAGAATGCATTTGAACACAAAAGAAGGTACATCTTTGATCAACAATAACTCAGATGTTGTGTCAACCTGATACCCATTTTATGGCTGTTTCATTCTTTTCTTTCTCTTACAAAAGAAGTACACATTCGTTGTCGGTGTCCTTGCTAAATATGATATCAGTTCTTAAGAAAATAAACACAAGATATCATCACATGACAGCATCATCAAACGATTACAATAAACATCCGCGTCTTTTGCCAACAGCAGAGTTTTATTTCTTCTATTTACCTTCCTCTTAGCTAGCACTCTCTCTCTCTCTCTCTCTCTCTCTCACATTCTCATGAAGACGACTCATCAAAATGAGAGCAATAGTTTGCGTAGGAATCATGAGCAAGGTTCTGCAGAAGAAAAACAAACATGAACAATAAAACCAGATCAAACCCCAGATAATAAATCACCTTATGTGTTATTATAATTTTGGATGTGATGATCCAAAATACCTGTTCTTGAGAGCGGAAATACATGAATGGTGTGTAATTTAGAAAGTTTGACACCCTTGATGTGTATATATCAGCATACCTGGAATTACAACAAATAAAGGCAAACAGCTCTCAGTTCTCAAGAAAAGCAAAAAGTAATGGTGAGTTTTGTCAAAGCCATTTCCATAGTGATGGAAAGGATTAAGGGGCATCTTAGGAAAGCGCATACTTCTCAATTTGTCTCATCAAATGGCTTTTATCCCACAGACCGGCGCGCGATAGGAAACCCCACCTAATAATATACACCGATACAGAAAGTTAACGCCAATATTTGTTTAAGGATATCCACTTCAAATGCCATAACCAGAAGCAATATGAATTAAGATCCTTCATCTTTGCTTCATAAGAATGAAAGAGGCTATTCAAACACTGGATACATCGATTTAGCTCAGTAACAATTCAAATTGTAAACAAAATTTGGTTTACATAGTCAGCCACATGGCTGGAATAAATAATTCTCATACAAGTTGAAGGCAATATAGATTTCTATACCAATCACTGGTATTTTGAGCTTACCTTTTATTGAAGAGCTCCCCATCAGCCTCCAGCATTGGAGCAATTTTATCATCCAGCCTTTGCATAACAATAAGTAACTTTTGCATGCTTTCAGTGAGATCTTCATCATCCAAATTAGTTGCAGCAAGCGTCTTCAAGTACAGTAGAAAGAAAAAAAAAAATCATATTTTGAGTCATTTTCAAGATGAGAGATAAACAAACAAGTTTATTTACTGATACATAGATATAAGACTAATGGCCGTTCAAGGTGTTAGATTTAGCTTCAGAGTGTTAAAGTAAACTGGATGAGGAAACAGAATAATTGCAGCATCACAGACTAACCACTACTATGCTAACATAAATTCAAGGGAAAATTATTGAAAGCCTTCTGCTTTAACTTTCTCAACAGCAGAAAATAAAAAACTATGAATTGGAAGTATGCATATAGGACCCAACTTACTTGAGCAGGACGCGAATGTAGTATGCATATAGGACCCAACTTACTTGAGCAGGACGCGAATGACTTCGCCTTTGCAGAGCTAGCCGAAGTTGGTTAAAGAGATCCCCTACAATCTCCTTCTGATTTACAAGCTCCACCAACCTTGTTCTATGACTCTGGCTTTGAATCAGTGCATTATACTGCAGTTTTAGAATTTTTGTAAAGCGCAAGCCACGGGGTTATCTCCTAGTTGGAAACCAGTAACGGAGCAACAATAACATCTGACATATCAGGGACTCATTTTGTAAATATTTCCCATGTAAAGTATAGTTCACGCGACAAATGCATATGCATTCTGACATCAAATTCAAAGAGCGATGATATCATTTTTCCCGAAGTCCAACTACACCGACCTGGACTCTAGAGGGCACAGTTTTGCTTACTTAAATCATAAAGATTGTGTCAAATAAAGACTGGTTGCACTAACCTCTTCTTCCAATTCTCGACAAATCAATGCTGTTCTCCAACGTAAATGGACTTTGGATTGACTAACATCTGTATAAATATGGTCACCCACATACAATATCTCATCGCCATGGATATTTAAAGATTTTTCAACCATCTGTGCACTTCCCCCTGAGTATAAATCCCCTGCAGAAGATGGTCATGGTAAAGAATAAAATGAAGTGTTTTTCTTCTTAAAATTAGTCATTTTCAGAACAATCTACTATCCATCCCTTCCCTCACTCCCCTTTTTTCTACACAGAAGGCTCTAGCAGTAGACCCAAATGTTTATAAGGAAGTGTATTTGATATGTCCTGCACAAAAAATGGGAACAATAACAGGAAGCTTGCGATTGCTGAAGAAATTTAGAGGTTTATATTGATAGCATTCAGCAGAATCAAGGTTACAATAGTGGGACAATGATTCTGGGTAAACCCCTCTTGTCAATGAGACATATGCCTACTTAACCGCTGGTTCTCATCTGGGATTTGAGAGCCCAGCCTCTCCTATCCTGTTCTTTCTTTTCAAAAAAACTCCCCTTTTCCCTACGACTCCTGCCTCTATATATTACCAAAAGTACACTGCACACCTCCCCAGAATAATGTCAAAAGCGAGGCAGCAACATCAAAAAATTAGCAGCTATGCCAAAAAGCCTATAACCCCCTAGTCCTATGTTTCTTTCTCCAATTCATCATTAACATTTAGGTCAACCTCTTGATTCACAAAAGGAATCTTATCTCTTCCATGTTTCCCATGTCTTTTCCTCTTGTATGTATTGGGGGCAAAGGAAAATGTATCAGTATTATACAGCGTGTTAAACATAAATATATAGCTTTGACCTTTAAGATCAAGGAGCAGAATAATAATTACCAGTTTTTGCCTTAAAGCATGGACGCATAAGACCCTCACCAGTCACTACTTCATACATAGGGTGTGACATTTGAAAGAATTCTGGTTTCCTTGCCGAGACAATTACCTATTTATAAATAAAACCCCATTTATAATGCAAGATCAATGTCAAAATGCATGAGGTTGCTGGTTTCAGGCAACATAACACAGGATGTTGGCTATTTTCATTCCTCCATTACAAAAGGGATTTTTTCTTTTTTTAAATCTCATTGAAGTCTTTCAAAGCATAAACATAGAACTTACAATGTCAAATAGGTCTCGCCAACCCATATCATTGGGAAGGAATCTATTAAAGGAATGCCGCATCATTTTGTCTGAATAAAGATAATCTGAGTTGGTTATGAGCAGAAGCTTTTTACCAGACTGTTCCATGAAGATACCTAAGTAAGAAGTCAAAGAATATCATGTGCTATTTCAGAAAGCAAATTACAGGTCTGACCTCCTTCTGATCCAAAAGTGCCAAAGGTAACTCAGGATCAGGCTCCACAAACTGTTCAGGCTTAGACATAATTTCACTCTACACAAAAAGCCATAATCAGTTCGTATAATACACTGTAACATTTAAAGTTAAACTAGATTGAGACAACATGAACTTCACCTTGAGACGACCTTCTACATGTGCCCTGAACAGAGCTTTTCCAACAGCCTGAAAGCCATGCCAATATTAAAGAAAAGAACATCTATAAGCAAATACACCATTCGAAAAATATTATTAACCTTTTGATTACCTTATAAAGACCTTTATAATCAAGTGGACCAAGATCTGGTGAAATAACCCCATCATCCAATCTGTCAACCATCTGAAAAGGAGCATATGTTATCAATAAAGATTAATCCCAATCAGACACAGCTGCACTTTATCACAAAGGAAACAACCTTACAAGTTGGGTGAAAAATAAATATGCTAATGCTAAGAACAAGGCAGAATCAGAGAGAAGCAATACAGCTTAGGTTCATTTAAACTCCAATCTCTAACTTGATCGTTTTAACTCTTGCAAAAATAAAATTCTTGGAAAACTGTACGAAATGACACCTAGTAAATCAATTAGGAGACTTACTGCTTTCATGACCTCCAATTTACCCCATTAGGGCTCATAAAACATGGCTAGCAATCCTCAAATGTAAAGATAGCAATACAACCCATTTCACATTGCTGTAATCAAAAGATGCTTTGAAAGCTAAGATCTAACCCCAAATGCAAAATAAACATTACACCAGAATATATCTTGTCACAAAATTTAGTCTTAACAGTAGTTCCTTGATACCTGCAGGTAGGCCACAGCTTCGGACACAGAGAAAAATGTATTGAGAAACTCCCATCGACTCTGCTTCAGGTCCACTAGTTCCCTCCCATACATATCACTTCCATGCATATAAAATTAAGAAGCAATACAAAAACTATTACTCCAGTTTGAAATGAAGTGTATTCATTAAGTTATCAAAAACTCTATTACAAAACAGTGTTGAGGCAACAACAGCAAATAATCCATGTTCAGGTATATAATGATTCACGAATCTAGGCTTATTTCAGAAGATAAAACACTGTACTCGGCAGGAATCCAAGGAATGATACCTTGGCACATTCTTGTGGCAGTTGAACATACCACTACGTTGTATTAACATTCATTATTCATGAATAGCTAATGCATAACATACATGAAAACCTAGTACGCACTCTAACAGATGTTGCCTGAATCAATGTATTATATAAAACAAGCTTCAAAGTGTGTTGATATAATAAGTTGGCAAGAAGTACTCTATCAAGGTTTTGCAATATCAAAATCACAGGGCCCAATGCATACCTCAAGGCTCTATTAGATAACATTCTGGTCCCATGCATAGCTCTCTTAATGTAACCAAATCGATCAGCCTTAACCAGGTTACCTTTCTCCTTATCTATGACAAGACCTCTAATCACCTGAGCAATTCGTTATGCATGGCTCACTTAGAAAGACAAGAGGTAATACTAATTCAATCAATTTGCAAAATTTCTTAAATGCCATAAGCTTGCAGGGGATAACATGTTACCAGGTTTGGATCAAATGCAAGTCCCTCCACAGGGAAACCCATATTCTTAAGGTTTTCCAAACAGTAGTCATAAGCCCGTCCTTCCCAAGCCTGTAAGGCATATCCATATCAGAAAATTCCACTGACCTGAATAGTGAGAAAAGCCTACAGTTCCCAGCAACGGAAAACAATAAAATATCCTCTTTAAAAAGTATTCTACAATCTGAACTCCAATGCTGAAAATTTAAATATACAAGAATGAGGACTTTCAGCAGAGTAGGGGCTTATGACGGGTTATGTAGAATATACAAAGCAAACATATTTACAGGTTACAGCCTAGCAGTTAAGATTTAAATATTTTACAATAGCTATTTAATAATTCAAAACTGAGCTTTATATTTACCATGACATTATAATGCATCAAGGTGTAGTCCATATCATATCCAATGGCACTAATTGACCGTAGATTCAACGTGCGGCTACAAAATATTCCACGAGGTGAATTTCTAGATGATGAAGGGCTCTGCAGGAGGAAATGAGACCTTGTTATTGATATTCACATAGCCAAGAGAAACATACCTACTTGATGAAGCAAAAGAAAGAAAAAGAGGTCAAGAAAAGAAACGGAGAAAAGCAGTGTAGCAGTTTCAGAAAATGACTGGATGAAGGAAATGGCTAGTAGTGGAGAAAAGGTACAAATAACTAGAAAATGCATCAGTGCACATTAATCAATAAGAAAATCTGAAAAACTCACTCTTGAATGCAATTTCCCTAATCCAGATGTATAAAGTATAGTTCATATCTAATGTAATTATGTGTCTGCAAGGAAGGTTTATATTGATATGGTGTGCTCACAAACAAGACCAACATTGCCATGACAAAATATAATAGCATTCATCTACTATGAAATTTAATGAAGAACATGTAAACGTTCATAAACATGAATTTCACTTCAACATTCTCCACTCATTTGAACACACATTCAAGCGCATGTACATGTAATCTTCTACAGCTTTGTTGTGGGGTGGGAAGAAAGATGCTGATAACAATGCAAAGAAGCATATAGTGAGAAATTAACAAACATTCATGACACATTCATCAATTAATGGCATAGATAACAGAGAAGCAGACAACTGAATCAAGACCAAATAAAATAAAAAGAAAAGAAGCAAGTAAGCAAATAAAGCATGCATGTCACACCGGAATACCCAAGTTTCTCAGCAATCCTTCGGCTTCATTAGCCTCTGTTCTGGCGACTTCCTCAATTGGACCTTCCAATGTGGCATGGCCATCAATTCCTACATGAGAAACTTAACAATAGTTTAGATCGCTGGGCTGGTACCTTTGGCATTGAGTATATAAAGGAGAAATAGCATGACCATTTTAAGAAGGTAAAATACGTAATTATGTATTTGTAGGAGACGAGATAAAATTTGTCCATCACACTGCAGCGGAATAAGAACGCGTAGTTTTATTAGTGTTCGAAGGGCTATAAATAGAATCCAAGAGGACTGAGGGACAACGTAAGACGTGCTTCCTCTACACTACAGCATAATACAAGTGAAATCTAAAAAAGAAGCTACTTGCAACTGAATATGAAAGAAGATAGTGGCTTCAGGAACACCCTTCAATCAAACTTTTCAAAGAACAGCACGCCCAAAAGCTTAAAAAAGGTGAAAGACAGATATAGTGAAAATGACAAATTACAATATTAAATTGAACGGCAAAAGGGCGGGAGAAAAGCAGGGACGGTAAAGTTGGGGATCGTACCAAAAGCCTCAAGATGATCGAACTTGACGTTCAAATCCCCTTTGGTGCTCTCTCCAAGATAGTCCACGTCGTACTTGTGAGACTGTGTCACCGAGAAAACATCACCGCCGACTGACTTGGAGTCCAAACTGCAACGACAAACGGCGAATGTTCTTCCAGGTTTCATACTTGTACTGAAATTGAAGCTAGGTACGACTAAAGCTGCCTTTGTGATACAGTTGGGAGTGGCCATTGCTGAAGAAGTCTCTCTGCTCACAAGGAAACAGCCTAAAACATCCGCCGCGTACATAACCGATGCCGGTTCCGAGGGGTGATAGTGCCAGTGGGGCTTACAGTAGACTGAAAATAAATAGCTCAAGAACGAATCTTTGTAGGGAAGACTTGAAAGTGAAGGAGACTTTTGATATGTGGATAGAAAATCTATACTATTGCACTGCCATCGTCAGGTGCTGACACTGCCACCCAATTAATATCTTCTAATCTGGGTTGATTACTTGATTTATCGTTCTTGCTTGATTTATCGTTTGGGGTCAAAAAGCTTGGATTACTCAAAAGCCTCAAAGCCGAGTTTTTTTCCCGTTTTAATCTTTGATTAAAGATCATTTATAGCGTGGTTAAACCCAGGGCTTCAATGTTCAGATACTTCGGTATAATATACGTACAGGGATTAACTTCATGGATGTCTTCATCCTCCCAAACTAGAATTTTGTTTTCTGGTATACTCCTCTGCGACTAGAATTGATTCTCCAATGTTGGTTAAAAAATTTAAAAAGGAATCAATCCTCCATTCTTCATGCTTTCTTTCTTGTTTTTTTTTTTGTTTTTTGAAGCGCATGTCCAAAAAAAAAAATTCTCCACGTAGCTTTCCTCCTGGTTCTTGATCATCCATTCCCTTGCCATTATTTGGCACTCCATATGTCTATCATTGTTTGGTTTTCTTTGAATTCGACATTAAAATTTCTTAGAATGAGTTACGAGAAATTAGAGTAAAAATTTGAATGATAAAATAGAATCATCATTTGATGGTATTAATATTACAGGTTATGAATAATGTCCCTTTCCCTACATTTTATATATATTGAGGTCATTCCATGTAATTTTCCCAACTCCGAGTTAAAGGACAAGTGAGCCGTGGGCCTAATATGAGAAAATCTTCTGTACAAGCCCACCTACCCAGCCCAATTATATAACAAGAATGGCCCATTGAATTTTAACACGGGTTTCTGATCGCGGGTAATTTTCACACACACACACATATATATATATATATATAAAATGAGAGTTGGTACAGATAACAAAAAATAAATTTATATCTTATAAGGGCACGAGTTTAATTCTCATTGTTATTATTAAAGTTCATTTAGTAAGCAATCTCGTAAGTCCTCTATAAGCGTTCTCTAAATTTTGGGGCTATGCCCTAATCTTAGTGAGGGACCGGTGCCGAACCTACATAAATTTTTTTTAATAAAAAATATATATATAAATAAACAAAGCAAGGAGTATGCTATTTTAATATTTATTGATTATTGGCAAAGTTGTTTATTTTTTTTTTCAATTTTTCTTGTATTTACTGAAATATTGAGACTAATTTTAAGCCCCCCTAAAAAAAAAGTTTCTAAAATTACATGTGTTTGAGTACTTTTTTTTTTAAATGATAAAAAGTTTTTGAACTTCGAAGTAAATGCTTTATATATAATAATGGATCATCATGGGCATGGTAATCCTCCTTCTAAAAAGATAATAGGGCCAAAGAAAACCAGTACGACGACGAACAGATTCTTTGCCTCCATGAGCAAGCAAACAAGCATACAAACGAAGGAACAAGATAATATCACTTTTATAAATGGGGGTTAGTTCGAGTAATAAGCGGCTCGATATCGCTTAAACGAGGTCTCGAGTTCGAGCCTTGACATACGCAGAAAATTCCCGTTGGGAGACTCACCCACCATAGTCAGGTGCGCGACGCGGGTCGAATCCGGATATAGTCGGGGTAAAACTCTAGTGAATCAGGTAGGTAAAAAAAAAATATAATATCAACTTTAACTTTAGGCATGTCAAGATTCCAATCACATGCATAGAAACCTACGGGCAAAAAAACAATCGATCCCTCTGCCTCATATTATGGAATTTAGAGCTACCTTCCACCTGGACACCACCTCACATTTTTTGGCACGTGACTAGCCACACAAGCAATACATGGTCAACCCTCACTTAATGACGGTCACATTTTCTAATGTACAATCAAACATGCACTATATGTTAGAAGAAAGTTAGTGGGATTTGTAATTTGTTTAGTCACATGTTTAGCGATATGAAATGGGGAAAATTTCATTTAAGATCACTGTAGCAATTTATTATTGGATTCCCTCAAAAGATTATGAAATTCCATTGCACCCGTTGAATAAAAATGATATTAAATTTTATAAGTGAAAAGACCTTAGTGATCTTATGTGAATTTACAACAGACATAAACAAATTCACAAGACATAAAAAAAATTAACTCTTGTTCTCCATATTCTTACCAACCTAATTTACAATTATAATTAGTAAATTTACGACAACATAAGGGAAATTTACAATTACAATAAACAAATTTATAACAACACATCGCCTTGTTGGTAATATAGGAAATAGAAGCAGTTAATTCCCTATGAAATGAGTATTTGAATATGTCAATTCTCTCATCTTAATAGTTAAATTTTGAGGAAGATTTCAAGGACCTCGAAAATAATTACATATGGAGGGCTCTGCTTGATAAGAAAGTTGAAGGGTATATGATGTAGTTGTCTATGTTTGACTCTTCAAAGGCAACAATTAATGGAGATCAAGAACAACAAGGGCCCTGGTATTATAAAGAAAAGAAATAAATTATCTATTAGGAATAATTGACTTCAATATGAGAATATCCGCAAGTTTGCTTTGATCATTGATTGCGGATAACTACTTCATGTACCAACTAACTAATAATAAAATGCTCTTTCGTCTGGTTGCATATGGTTCTTGTAGTTTACTTGGAGAATTTCCAGCGTGCATCTTCTTTGAAGATGCTATCGGTACCCTTTAAAAAATATATCACATTGCTCCAAGAAAATATCATATTAGTTCAGAAAGATCAGAAGGATTTTAATTGAAAATCTAAATGTTTGATGAGGACGTGATAGGGAAGTTTTTGTCTTTACTCTTTATTGAATGGTTCTACTTGAAAAAAAAAACTAGTACAGATTAACGATCAGAAAACGTTAAGCAGACCCAGATTCATTGAAAGGATATCATGTAAAGAGAATAATATATCTCGTGACAGAGAGTATGAAAACATAGATTAAATTTATGAGTTGGTTCATCAATCAACTAACAGAGTTTCCACCAAAAAGTGGGTATCTAGAAGCCAATCATAGTAAGAAGCAATTATATATTGAGTTTTAGTTAGGGCATATAAGTAATGGAGTTTACTAACTCAGTTTTTTTGAGCCTCCAAATAATGATATAAGCATCATGTTATGTTCTTCACTTAAAGTCATGAAAACCAAAGTGGGTTCTTTATTTATTTCTCTGTAGAGCTGCAAATTGCTTCATCTACTTCAAACTTGCAAAAGGTTCATTTCAACCTTTGGTTTTGAACGTGTTTTGATAAATTCAGTTGAATTTGAAAGTATGTCACTTTCATTCTAAAGGTTAAGATAGCTATATTTCTATCAACTAATTTCCATCTTACGTGTTTTCTTGCTTGCTAAAGTTTGAGTTATTGTGCAATCTTCAAATTTCAAACAAATCATGCATGAGAGAGTGAGAGAAATTTTCAAAACCTTTTTTTCTACACTGTTTTATAGATAGAATGAACTTCTGAACCTTCATCATCTTCACAAACCTAACGTGAATCCCAAAATAAACTGAAAATTCCATGATCAAGTTTTTTCTACACTGTTTGTTGCTGACTTTAACCAAAGATTCTTTTTCCTGCAGCTGCTCTCAGTTTATTAGCATTAGTGGAAGCATTTGAATCAACTAAGATCTTTCTGTGGGAAAATGAAAAGAGAGACAAGAAATTCAGTAAGTAATCCTGAAAAAGTTCAGGGAGAGTCAGACAAGAATCAGGGTTCAAAGAAGAACATTAAGGAAAAGGATGAAACCACCAACAACACTGTACCTCTTTACAAGCTTTTCTCATTTGCAGATTCTATGGATTATATGTTGATGCTTGTGGGGACAGTTAGTGCGGCTGCAAATGGAATGGCTATGCCCTTAATGATTCTATTTCTTGGAGATGTAATTGATGCTTTTGGAAGATCCGCAGACACCAAACAAGTTGTCCATGAAGTTTCCATGGTACAACTTCCTGAGTAACCATTTTCATTCATTACTAATCCTTGTGAACTTAGAAACTTTAAATTCAACTACTTTCATCTCATAATGATGACTCTTGTGCTCAGGTGTCACTGAAGTTCATATACTTGGCAATTGGTTCCTTTATTATGTCATTTCTTCGTAAGTACATCATATTCTATTTATAATGCTTACTATATTAACTATTACTTGTCCTAAATATTAGAGTTAGACAAGGAGTTTATTTTGATCCTATATATAACATCTCGATCCACTTTGTCACTCAAATTTATAATTTTTTCCCAAAATATCCCTATTGATTGCACATATTAAGAGGGTTTACATGAAAAGGTAGTTCAAACACATATGATTAAAGATGATATTTCAAAAAATCAATATATATTTATTACAAATGACTAACTTAACTAATTTTTTTACCAGAGGGAGTAACTCCTAACTGTTTTTTTTTTGACACCTACGGACACAATTGTTTGCTATATGCTAGAGGTGACATGCTGGATGGTCACTGGAGAAAGACAGGCTGCAAGAATAAGAGGTTTATACCTGAAGACAATTCTGAGGCAGGACATCAGTTTCTTTGATAAGGAAACTAACACTGGTGAGGTTGTTGGAAGGATGTCAGGTGATACTGTTCTTATTCAAGATGCCATGGGAGAGAAGGTAATTTATGACTTAACATAAAAAGTATCAAATCATCTTCATTTTTCTTCTAACAATTACAAAACAGTGTTAAAAGATAAATTCTTCATCACAGGTAGGACAGTTCATACAGTGTGTGGCAACTTTTTTTGGAGGTTTTATCATAGCATTCATCGAGGGTTGGCTTCTAACTCTTGTAATGCTATCTTCTATTCCTCCTATTGTCTTTTCTGGTGCTATGATGAGCATTGTTCTCGCCAAAGCAACATCCCGTGGACAAAAAGCTTATTCTTCTGCTGCAAGTATAGTAGACCAGACAATTGGTTCTATCCAAACAGTATGCGAATTTGCAGAAAGAACCTCTTCTGGTTTTCCTTTCTGTAAACTGCATAACATAAAAAATAATGATATTCTTTTCTTCAATGCAGGTGGCATCATTCACAGGGGAGAAGCAAGCTATAGCTAAATATGATCAGTTCTTGATTAAAGCCTACAGGACTAGTGTGCAAGAGGGACTTGCTTCTGGTTTGGGTTTTGGTTCAACTTTTCTTCTTTTTTTCTTCACTTATGGTTTGGCAGTATGGTATGGTGGGAAAATGGTACTGGAGAAAGGATATACAGGAGGGAAGGTTATGACTGTAATTTTCTCTGTTGTGACAGGCTCCATGTAAGTTGCATTTCTCTTTAATCCCTCCTCCAATTTCTGTCTGCTGCTTCACAAGATGAAATACACAATTGTTAAAAGATTAAGGGAGCACTATGAGGCCCGAAGAAATGAATGAAATCACTAAAATATTCCAGAACAAGTGAGCAACCATATACTTGTTTTCATTTCCTATATCGGAACTTGTCATTACATGCTACTCACATGTTATGAGACTTTTTAGTAATTATATTCTTTTCTTGAGACCTCATAATGATTCTCCCAAAGATTAAAATAAATGTATCGAGGAACCTTCACTTAAAAACTAAAATGGTTCTCAACAACAAATGAATAAGAAAATGTAGACAGTTTTGTTGTTCTTACCTGATTATACTGGCAGGTCTCTGGGGCAGGCATCTCCAAGCATGAGTGCTTTTGCTGCAGGACAAGCTGCAGCCTCTAAGATGTTTGAAACGATAAAAAGGAAGTCGGACATCTAGGCTTACGACACTACTGGCAAGCGGCTACATGATATACGTGGGGATATAGAACTGAGGGAAGTTTGCTTTAGTTATCCTGCGAGACCGGATGAACTCATATTCAATGGATTTTCTCTGTCCATACCAAGTGGCACTACAACAGCTTTGGTAGGACAAAGTGGGAGTGGAAAATCAACAGTTATTAGTCTGATAGAAAGATTTTATGATCCACAAGCTGGTGAACTTCTCATTGATGGTATCAATATCAAAGAATTGCAGCTAAAATGGATCAGACAGAAAATAGGCCTTGTCAGCCAGGAACCAGTTTTGTTTACTTGTAGCATTAAAGAGAACATTGCCTATGGTAAGGATGGTGCAACAGATGAAGAAATCACAGCTGCAGCAGAGCTTGCTTATGCTGCAAAATTCATAGATAAACTTCCTCAGGTGAAATCAGAAACTTTCATTTATACTTTGAAACTGCATTTTCATTGCTCAATGGACATTCTTGGTTTCTGCAAATATTTTAAGACTAAATACAAGATTGCTTACAAATCTTTTTGGATTTAGGGGTTAGACACAATGGTTGGTGAACATGGAACTCAGCTATCTGGGGGTCAAAAGCAGAGAGTAGCCATAGCAAGAGCAATATTGAAAGACCCAAGAATTCTTCTTCTTGATGAAGCTACAAGTGCCCTTGATGCTGAATCTGAGAGAATTGTACAGGAGGCACTGAACAGAATAATGATAAACAGAACCACTGTTATTGTAGCACATCGCTTGAGTACTGTAAGGAATGCTGATATTATTGCCGTTATTCAGCAAGGAAAAATAGTAGACAAAGGTAAACAGTCTCTCTTACAACGGAAATAAAATTTTCAGCTAGCAATCTACTGTCATATTGTTCTACTTGTTTCACAGAAATGCCAGTGATTCTGATTTATTTCACATTTGCTGGAAGGTCCCTTAAATCCAAATGCAATATTGTTTCTTTTAACTGATCAGGTTCACATGCTGAGCTTACTAAGGTCCCCGATGGAGCCTATAGCCAACTCATTAGATTGCAGGAAACAAAGGAGTCAGAGAATATTAATGCAAATGACACAGATAAGCCAGAAAAAATAATGAATTCTGAAAGGCAATCAAGCCAACGACTTTCTTCCTTAAAATCTGTAAGTCGAGAGTCATCTGGACTTGGAAGAAGCAGTCGTCGTTCATTCTCAGTGTCTCCAACAAATGGACACTTTGAAACAGAAGGTGCAGAACCTAAAGCTCCTAGTTCAAAAGATTCCCCAACACCTCTAGACGTGCCACTCTACCGCCTGGCTTATCTGAACAAACCTGAGATTCCAGTTTTGTTTGTAGGGACTCTAGTAGCTGTGGCAAATGCAGCAATATTCCCAGCTTTCGGGCTACTGATCTCCAAAATGATAAACACTTTCTATGAACCTGCAGATAAACTCAGTAAAGATTCAAAGTTTTGGGCATTGATATTTGTTGCCCTTGGTGTGGCATCCTTCTTAGTAATTCCAGCAAAGTTCTACTTTTTTGCTGTTGCTGGTGGTAAGTTGATAAGAAGGATCCGGCTAATGTGTTTTGAGAAAATAATCCATATGGAAGTAAGTTGGTTTGATGAAGCTGAGCATACAAGCGGAGTCCTTGGAGCCAGGCTCTCTACTGATGCAGCTTCCATCCGAGCTTTGGTCGGAGATGCACTTGTTTTGCTGGTTCAAAATATTGGTACTGCAATTATTGGTTTCGCCATTGCTTTGGAGGCATGCTGGCAGCTTGCTCTTATAATTCTTGTTATGGTACCCTTATTAGTACTCAATGGATACGCACAGTTCAAGTTCATAGAAGGATTCAGCACAGACGCTAAGGTTTGTTCCTTTAAATTTTCAACATGGTGTTGTGTATTTGATTTCTGGGACTGATATTCATGAAACTTTTAGCAGAAATTGTATGAGGAAGCAAGTCAAGTGGCAAATGATGCAGTAGGGAGTATTAGAACAATTGCCTCTTTCTGTGCTGAAGAGAAGGTGATGGAATTATACCATAGAAGATGTGAAGGGCCAATTAAAACAGGCATAAGGAGAGGGATAATAAGTGGAACTGGATTTGGTTTATCATTCTTCTTGCTGTTTTCTGTCTATGCATGCAGTTTCTATGCCGGAGCTCGACTCGTACAAGATGGCAAATCATCATTCTCAGATGTTTTTCGTGTGAGTTCTCTATTCTTCCAACCTTCTTAACATGGCACACACATTTTATGGCTTTTCATTTAATTATTGACATTTAAGTATATCATTTTTTTAGAGAGCATAAAAACATACTAAAAAGAGAAGAGTTTACAGCTAGCAGAAGGATGACATATCCTCAAACTAGATACTGCAAAAAGGCTTAAAGCATAGTAACAGAAACCTGTAAAGCCTATTTATGCAAGCTAAAGTGATTTATTATGAGCTCCAAAGGGAAGCCATATGCTACCTTCAGTTCTTAATATAAAAATTAGCTGACTTTTTTTGTAGATTAAGAAAGCCATATAGATCAGTTAATTATGAGCAAATCCAACCCTTCAAGTCAAATTCATATTTTATACTCCTTAATCTACCTAAATTAGTCAATTAACTCTTATATTAATTATAAGTAACTGATTTATTTGGCTTCCTAAATCTAACAAAAAAAATCAACTAGCTCTTATGCTAAGGACTAGAGGAGTACATAATAGTATCAGTTACCAATCACTTTGATCAAAAAAATATACTGTAAGAGGAAGGTTCAAAATAGCAGTATTGTAGCACTTTCTGATGGTTCTGTTTCCTGTTTTGTAGGTCTTCTTTGCTCTCATTGTAACAGCATTAGGAATCTCCCAATTTAGCTCAATGGCTCCTGATTCAAGTAAAGCAAAGAGTTCTGTTGGTTCTATATTTGCTATTCTTGATGGGAAATCAAAAGTAGACCCAAGTGATGACACTGGAATCACATTGGAACACTTAATGGGAGAAATCGAGTTTCGCAATGTCAGTTTCAAGTATCCAACCAGACCTGATTTTCAAGTATTCAGAGATCTTTCCTTGAGCATTCGTTCAGGAAAGGTAAATATTTTGCTGAACATACATAAACTAACATTTGCCGTTATACTGTTATTCCAGTTGGAAGAAAATAACATTTTGATTAAACTGTTGGGGAAACAACAGACAGTTGCTCTAGTTGGAGAAAGTGGAAGTGGGAAATCAACTGTCATCTCGTTGTTGCAGAGATTTTATGACCCTGATTCAGGTCAAATTACATTGGATGGGATAGAAATCCAAACGCTACAAGTAAAATGGTTAAGACAGCAAATGGGTTTGGTGAGTCAAGAGCCTATGTTATTTAATGACACAATCAGAGACAATATTGCATATGGCAAGGGAGGGAATGCAACAGAGGCTGAAATTATTGCTGCAGCAGAACTGGCAAATGCCCACAAGTTCATTTCTAGTTTGCAGCAGGTAACTTACAATGTCCTATCAGCTCATTTTCTTTTTCATGACCAGTACAGTTAATTTAGCTTCCATCGCTTTGATATTAAATCTTAGTTTCACATCACACATGAAAATATTTGATGTCGGAAAAAACATCTAGGCGGGCTTCGTGCATTGCACAGAATCTGATGAACGAGTCAAGCTATTAATGACTTGTAAATAATACAACTTGTCAGAGAGTTTATAGTTTATAGGGTTAAATTACATCTAACATCTTAAAATATTTTTTCAGCAATACTCACTATCCTAAACTAATTTGTGGTTAGTAGCACTTAGATTCTAAAGTAATTTTTCAGTAACATTTAGTATTTTAAGTTTAGAATGCTCATTACTGTAAAGAAAGATATTTTAAAGGTAAAATTGTACTAAAAATATTTTAGGGTATTGGCTGCTACTGAAAAAGTACTTTAAAATAATGGATGAACTATAAATTAGTTTAAGATATTGAGTATGATTGAAAAAATATTTCACAGGCCTAAATACATCTTAACCGTAGTTTATATTGATATTGACGATGTTGATATGTGCAGGGGTATGACACAATAGTAGGAGAGAGAGGAATTCAGTTATCCGGGGGACAGAGGCAGCGGGTGGCTATTGCGCGAGCCATAGTGAAGAATCCGAAAATATTACTTCTAGATGAAGCTACCAGCGCCCTAGATGCAGAATCTGAGAAAGTGTTGCAGGATGCATTGGATCAAATTATGGTGGAAAGAACCACAGTAGTAGTGGCTCATAGGTTATCCACAGTTAAGAATGCAGATTTGATTGCAGTAATTAAAAATGGAGTCGTAGAAGAGAAGGGAAAGCATGAAACTTTGCTCAACAAAGGTGGTGCCTATGCTTCCTTAGTAGCATTGCACACAAGTTCTTCCATAAAACAACTCAATTGAGTTCCTAAATCAACAACCTTGTAAGATAAAGATTTCTCAGTTGGAGTTAAAAATATCAGCAAAATTGTTTTAATAATAAGAATGAAATTAAGGTTGCTTGTCTTACCCCCAAAAAAAAAAAAACACAAGAGTTTGTTTGTGGGTTTAGATTCTGAAATGTCATCTCAACTACAGTATTTATGCCCTTCCTTACAATTTAGTTAACCAAAAGAGAATTGCAAAATACTCCATACACCAAAAAAAGTATAGACCAAGCCAACTGATATATGGAGAATCTGTTGAATATTTTCAGTAAATAATAATAATTAGTAGTATTATTATTACTATGATTATTATTGTCTCTTAATTTACTCAATTGAAAAGGGCTTGATATGTGCTTGATGATATCACAAAGTAATATGCAATTATTGTTGGCTTGCCTTGTGATGGAGACACGCACTGCCATCCCTTTTAAGAACAGGACCATCTCATAATTAACACCAAACTGACTCCACTAACAATCACTAACTTTTCTATCAGATTTATATTAATTTTAAGGATCCAATCAATAAATAAAAAAAAATAATCTTGGACCAAAAAAATGAAAAAAGAAAAATTGAATTTATTGCCACGTCTTAAAAGAGTGGAGTTTGAAACGTGTCAAAGTTTGTGATTCAGATTGGGACCCTATCAACAGAGCACCAGAACCTAATACCTCAAAATTCACAACCACTATATTTGGATTTAGTTGTGTTTTAGGATCTTAACATAAGATTTGTGTGTTGTTTGTTGTTATTAAGAAACGAATTACATTTTACTCTTTGTTTCGTCATATTCGTTAGTTTTACTTGATAATAATAACATCTCGTACCTTAAAGCTGCAGGCATGCATTTTCTTACTCAAACTACAAACATGTGAACTCAGATCTCATGCAATCAATCACACTCTGGCCATAATCAGGGATTTAATCAAAGGTTTTAGGTCCTACTTCAATTCTTAAGGGACCATAAAACCATATAACACACTTAAAATTAACCAATGAATATGAGGGCCCACCTAATTACACCAATACATATTAAAGGTCTTTTGATAAATAACTATAACTTAATAAATACTATACGTACTTTAATATAAGACCCAATTGATTAATTTATTACGCATTACAAGATATTATTATGTTTTATCAATAATTTAGATAAATTATTGACAAAAAAGTGTCATTAGATGTTTCTTTCAATATTCTTCTAATATTTTTAGAGAATTTTATATTATTTGCTTCTCCCTGTCGTCATAGGATAAGCTTCATAAAATATTGTATTGTTAATAAAATATGAACATGCAGAAAACATAACCTAGTTATGTTTTGCATATATAAAGTAAGATGAGTGTAGAATGTTAATACTTTGCATTCAACTTCATTGCATCCAAATCCATGCATATGTCTCCATTAAGCTAACCCATCAATTGTTTGGAAAAAGAGAAAAACATGGAACCAAAGGAGATAAGATAATACTGAACATGTTGGTTAAAACTTAACTATTAAATGCTTATTTTGATGTCTCCCATTTTTGGACACATTTCATATACCGACTTACCAACCATAAGGGGATAAAATTCGTTGGGCAATAAAAAAAAAATAATTTTGGTAAAGTTTTACGGCTCTTGAATTGTCACTAAATTGTTACAATGAAAATGACAAAAAGTAAATATTTCTCTACGGAAAAAATAATTGTTTATAACAACAATCTATTTCTTCTTTTACATTAATCTTTTATTTTTCTCATTATTTTCTCACAACTGCACAGTAAACAAGGTTTGAATTGAGAGATATACTAACAAATAAAATGTTAGAGATATTGTTTTAAGGATTTGAAAACAAAACCTACCCATTGAAACAAGAGAAAAACAACACAAGCACGGGGATGCAATTTCAAAGACAAACGATTTCAAAAGGGTGAATCATTCATTCGTCTGTATTATATAACAACCGCTGTAAGAAATGGCACTTTCATGTGATTTGCAAGTCACACCCAACAAAGGAAGAGCAGATTTGGACCCCGTTTCTATCTTCCTTCTTATTTATTTCCAAGCATTCCTTCAAAGGAAATCACCCGCTACACCATCCCCTCCACTCACCTCTTGCCTTCATCACCCTACAGGTGTTTGATCAATTTCTCCAGAGAAACCCCATTATAAAATAAGAACCCTCCTCAACAATTCTTCAAGGTTTCTTTCTTCCTTGTGTTGAGATTTCTGTGTTTGGTCATTCATCATATATCTATAATCTCATTTTTCATATTCCAGGTTGATCACATGAAAGAGGAGCTATTAAGACTTGAAGACTGCAATATTTATATGAAAGATAAAGGAAGATTTCTTGCAGGTATATCAGTATATTATTCAGTCTCTGATTTCTGAAGTTTAAGCGCATGTTATAATTGGGTTGGTTTCTTGGTTGATGTTTGATCAGCTGAAACGTGAAAGCCGTTGGCTTTAATGATCTTTATAACCAAAGCTCAGATAGTTCTTATTTAATGAAGGAACTTTAGAGATGGGAAGCTGATGAACTAACAAACATTCTGTCCTTAAATTTGTCTGTAGAGGAATCTTCACGTGCCTCTGAAATTTACCATAAAACACACATTGAGCCCAGCTAGTTTTGCATGAAAACTAGAAAAATTCTTGCGTCGTCCTGGTCTACAAGATTAAAATAAATAAAAATAACCATGAATAGAAAAGTATGATTATTTAAGATAGATTTTCCCTTGAAAGTTGGCAGATATATCTCCATATTTATATATAGTTAACTGAATCTATCTATCCGTTATAAACATGAGTCGTTAATTTTTTCTCTTTCTATTTTGGTGGAGAGACCTTACTGCCTATGAGGGAAGTCAAATTAAGAAATGAGGTCTGAGTGATCCTGTGGTTGAGTGGGGCAAACATGTGATTCATGAAATGGTTTTGTTCGTATTAGGCCTTATGGAACAGCTTTGAACTGTGAATGGAGGGCGGTGGCTCTAAATTTGAGCAGATTCTGCAGAACTAGTAGAAACTGGTTCTCCTTTTTCTCTCTCACTTTCATGCGCACTACATACTGTCACATGCGAATATGTTGCTAAAGTCTAGAGAATAAGTAGCTCATTCAGGTCTCACGGGTTTCCCCTTTTCACCAACTCTAAGAGTTTAATCATATATATATATATATAAGACGGCCCTTGGCTATTAGCATTCACATGAAGCTCTTGGCCAACAATATTTGCCGCAAATTTTACAAGGCGAAAAGCTCTTCTAGTCAGGTCATATACTTCTCTTCTCTTTGTTTAACCACCATATTAATTATTCTCAACATGCCTCTTCATATCATATGCATATGCATATGTATGCCTTAAGATTCATAGACAGACATTCTTGTCCTTTTTCCCTTGCATGCCCCACCTACTGCTTGCTTCCTTGGTTTTGGAGGGAAACATTTTCCTTTCACAATTCTAGACACAATGGCATGATGGAACTGACATTTAATGTGCATTAGTTAGAAGGATCAAACTTGTGCTAATAACTCACCTGACACTGGTTTTAGTTCTTTTGCTTTTTAAGATGTTCATAATTTTTTAATTTTATAGCTTTTAGTAGTAATTTTATTAGATTGTAGTAATTTTATAGCTTTTCTTGATTTTAAGCCGTTTTGTAGAGACCAAGCAAGGCACCTGCAGCTTTGTAGCTTTTAAGAGCGTTAAGCAAGGAATTAGTGACTCACAAGCTTTTTGTGCCTTTTAATGAGGAATATTGCTATTAGGGTAATCTATAATTGTCTTTTCAATATTCTAACTACAATCTCAACCAAAAGAATATATATAGAGAATACATTTCATTAGCGAGATAGGGAATCTTGAGAGCTGAGACACATCATTTCGTGAATGTATTGCCTAAAAAGTGCTTGATCCTAGGTCTTAGATTTGCGTGGCCTATGCTCTGGATATTTGTTTGCATTCCCAATCTTCACGGACCCATCAGAATATATTAAGGAACTTATATATATATATATATATATATATATTATAATAGATTATATATATAAAGTCATCTAATTTTATATAATTATGTTTCCATTACTGACTCATATTTAAGAGGAAGCCCATTTTTTTCATTCACAACGTTGGAAATTTTGACATTGTTTAAAGGTAATCGAATTCTTTTCACTTGACCCAACTAACTGTTGATCTTAATCTATAAATATTGTGACTTATCATGTGAGAGTCTATGCGATGCATGAGCAAACTCTTCCTATGATGGCAAGCGTCTAAACTCACCATAGAAATCTGAGAATATATTATTATCCCTTGCTTTTGGTTGTATGTATTTCATTTGTTTGGAGGCTTATGAAAGAGTGACCTGGTTGAAGGTGTGGTCCATATTTCATAGAAGTTGAAGTTATTTTGGTTTTGGGACATAAGGATATGGATGCCACCCTACCCAACTTCTTCTATAAAGTCTGATTTTGACATTAAACCACATGACAAGCCCAACCAGAAGGACATATATATATATATGTTCTCACTCATACATTTTTGTTCCATCTAATCATAATTAAGCATTATTTTTCCACACATTCATTTTAGAAAAGTTTGCAATTTTATGGAATGTTTTTTATGTTTTATCATTAGTTAGCAAGTTCAACATCTATAAATCAATAATTAAAGTTGTGTTGTATTTAAGATTCCTCTACCTGAAAATTAATTAAGAATGCTTTTATTGGTGATTGAGCCACTTGAGCAGCAAAAGGGAAAAATGGGGTTATCAGCAATGAATAATGGATATGTTTTATAAGACTTGAAGTTAAAGCTATAATTAAAGAAGCACTTGAATTCAAGTAAACTTATTAGGTTTTGATGGAAACCCACTTGACAAAAAACTCACCAACCGAATCTATCCTTGAAAACATGACCCTCAACTAACAAGTTCACCTTACAAGACACAGCTCTATAATTGAAAAACACCTTGGATTCGTGAAATTATTCCTCGGATTCCTTCATACTTGTTTGTCGTTTTTTTATTATTACTAGTTGATTTAAATATATTCTATTTATGTAGACTTTGTTATTTATAAAATTATAAAAATATAAGTTTTGTAAAGAGTTGTGTTAATCATATCCATAAGTATTCCATGTTTTTTCTCGATTTGGGGAAGATTCTTTTCTCAAAATGATTTGGGCAATATCTAGGGATTCCTTTTCTTTTCTTTTGTGTTTTTTTCCAATGTTTAGAATGCCTGGTAGAAAATAGGATTTCATTATTGGGACCCACGAGCACTTTATTCGGCCACGATAATCAGCATATTTTATAATTAGAGTCGTCAAAACTTTTAGCGGCAGGTCTCTTTAATTTTAAGTCATATAAATACTTTATTCTTAAGCCAACAAGGACAATTTTTTACCGAAATTTGAAGAAATTCGTGCATACTTAATTTTTCTCAAGGAAAAAAAAAAGAACTCAGCAAAATACTTCAAACAACAAAAGCACGAGCACTGTGATCCAGAGATGGAATGTTTAGGGGCCATTTTGGATAGTAATATGTACTAAAATGTACAGAATCCAAGTCAATTAAGGGCCTATTTGGTAAGGTATTAAATCGCGGTTTTAAACGGATTTTTGGCCCAAACCTCGGTTTAGGAAAATTTTAAAATAAATAGATTTTTTTGTCCTTAAGTGTTTTTGGACAAAACCATGGTTTAAAACTATGATTTTGAATAAGCTATTTAAAATAGTTTTTTCAACGGTAAAAGTACTTATGGACTATCCAATTACTATCTTACCCCTACTTTTTCTTACACCATCTCTCCTCTCTCCTACTTTTTCTTACACCCTCTCTCCTTTCTCCTCTCTTCCCTCTCTCCTCTCTCTTCTCTTTTCTCTAACTCCCTCCTCTCTCTTACTTTAAATCAAATCATACCCTGTTTGATAATTTATCACCATAAAAAGTCATTCTAAAAATAACTATCAAAACACCTATTTATTCAAAACCACTTTTTTTCCGTAAAATCTTTTCCAAAAATCATTTTCCATAAGTTGTCTAGAAACCCTTTTTTTTCATAAGCCCTTTTTTAAAATCTTATCCAAACATGCCCGGGTTTCTTCTGAAATTGTCAGTTTTTATTAACAAAAACTAATCCTATGCATAGAGAGGCATATGCTAATGCATTTTGTATTGTAAACGTACGAAGGGCAGAGACAAGGACAACGACTAGGATCTGGGTTGGTAATTTTCTCACCACTTTTTCTTTCTCCCTACTTTTATCTAGCATCTAATTCACAGTCTGGACCTGGGTTGGTAATTATGTCCTTAGCTCTTCAACTTGGTTTCACTTGCTTGGTCGTGAGGTGGCCAAGATAAAGCAGAGCATGTGACCTTCTTAGGTCGTAGGGTTGATTTTCGAGAGTTGTAATTGAATTGAAGAATCAAAGCTAATAATTGTGTGAGCGCTTGTGGGTTATTAAGGTGTGTCTGTCAATGGCTACCCCATATAATGGACGCTGTCTCATCCTCAAAGTCTGGACCTTTTCTCACAAGCACACGGTCGTCAGCATATATACGCTGTCTTTTCCTTCAGAAAAGAACATACTTTTTCACAAAGTTTTCGGCTTTATAACTTCTTCTGCTGCCAAATTGTGATCATTTTTGTCCCACTTGCAGACCCCATTTTGACAATAAGAGTTATGAAGCAAGTGACGCAGCCGCCAGCACCACCGCAGCCACTTCCGGCGACAACTGCGGCAGCAAGAAGTTTATGCAAGCTTAGTGATAAGTCCCAGCAGAGCCTAACGGCTTCTCGTTTGAGAGCCCCTTCTAATATTAAAGATTCTCCAAAATCACCAGAGCCTGTCAGTGGGTCATCATCATCATCAAGAGCAAAGTCAGTACCTCCAGACATGAAGAACAATTCCAAGGCTAAAAGGGTTCTTTTGCTCAACAAGCCAAAATCTGGGGAGGTAGTTGTGGGATCTCAAAAGGCTAAGGAAACCGATGAGGCCAAAGTCATGATGGGTCGTTCTGTGAACCGTCTTGCAGTGGAGCAATTCGCTCGGCCACGACGACGGTCTGGGGATTTTGGTTTCAGAAAGAATGAAGATGAACCGAGTGGGAAGAAGGAATTACTGGAGAAACTTGATTTCAGCGAAAATTTGATCAAGAATTTGGAGTCTGAAGTGGTGGCCTTGAAGGCTGAATTGGATAAAGTTAAGAGCTTGAACGTTGAATTGGAGTCTCAGAACAGGAAGCTAACCGAAAATCTCGGTGCCGCTGAGGCAAAGTTAGTTGAAGTTAGCCCCCGTGAAAAGGTGATAATCAATTTTTTTGTGGTTCTGATATACCTTGCTTCAAACATAGAATTTCCTTGAATCTCTGTTTCTCCTTTTTTTTTTCATAAATTATTGATTGCAATTATGCTTTACATTTCCAAGGTTTAGCCCATTTTTGGTGATCATTTACATTTTCCACCGTTCGATTGGGCCTTCCATGTCATTAATTTAAGAGGAAAATGAAACTGATTATATGATTTATACTTATATATAATACCTAATTAATTACCAGCTTACTGAGAGATTATTCTGATTTTTATCATGGATGAAGAAGGAGACAAGTGGAGAGCACCAGAGTAGCAAATTTAAAGACATACAAAGACTCATCGCTGACAAATTGGAGCGGTCGAAGGTTAAAAAGGTTGATACTATTGAAGCAGGTTTTGTTAAAGCACCGATTCCAACACCAGCTTCAGGACGTGTTATTCCTGAAGCTGCAACTATTGGAAGAAAGCCTCCACCCAGCCCATGTCTTGCAACACCGCTGCCGCCGCCACTACCACCTCCAATCCCATCTAGGCCTCCGGCAAGAGCATCTATTACCCAAAAGGCCCCTGTAATTGTTGATTTGTATCATGCTTTAAAGAAGCAAGAAGTGAAGAAAAATCCAAGAGGATCAGGGAACTTCCATCAACCAGTGGCTATAAGTGCACACAGTAGCATTGTTGGAGAAATTCAAAACCGTTCAGCTCATCTCTTAGCAGTAAGAATTTTTGTGTTGACAAACGATCAATTTTTGGATATAATCCTGTTGTCTGTAATTAACTTCAGATTATGTAGCATTAATGGCTGGCAATCTTATCTAGATAAGGACAGACATCGAAACAAAAGGAGAATTCATTAATGACCTTATAAAGAAGGTGGTAAATATAGCATACTCAGATATAGAAGATGTCCTGAAGTTTGTAGATTGGCTTGATGATCAACTCTCATCATTGGTAAGTTTTCGATGAAATCTATTGATTTGTTTGGTCAGTTTCTCAAATCTGAAAAATATTTTATGGAAGAATTACATGACCTGTAGAATGACATTGATTTGATGTTGATGTTGTGAACCTCGAGCTTGGTTGTTATGATAGAAGTTGTCATCACTGGCTGCTTGTTCTATCTTCTACAGGCTGATGAGCAAGCGGTCTTGAAGCATTTTAACTGGCCTGAGAGGAAAGCCGATGCCTTGCGAGAAGCTGCAGTTGAATATCGCGACCTTAAGTTGTTAGAACAGGAGATTTCCTCATTTAAGGATGATCCTGACATTCCTTGTGGAGCTGCCTTGAAAAAGATGGCCAGCTTATTAGACAAGTACAAAAAATATATCAAGATATAACTTGTTTATCTATGAGTTCAAAACATGCCAGACTTATGAATGATGATGCTATTTCTGTCCTCTTTCGTGTCTCTTTTTGGTAGGTCTGAGCGAAGCATACAGAAGCTAATCAAGCTGCGAAATTCTGTCATGCGATCATATCAGGACTTGAAAATTCCAACAGCTTGGATGCTTGATTCTGGAATTATGTCCAAGGTATATAGTTTTATGTTTATACTCTGCATATGAGAATCATAATGAAACTCTGCCTTTTGGCTCTGATCAATGCTTGAATAGAGATATAAATACTTAATGGCATTGTCCATCAATCATTTTTTGGCATGTACTTATACCCATTTACTTTTTGCAGATAAAGAAGCATTCCATGACTCTGGTAAAGATGTACATGAAAAGAGTGACAATGGAGCTTGAATCCATTCGGAACTCAGACAGAGAATCTAGTCAAGAATCTCTTCTGCTTCAAGGTGTGCATTTTGCATATAGGGCACATCAGGTAACTTTTTGGAGCAAAATCTCCAGACATGTCACTGCATCAATATTGGTTTTCCAACAATTCTAACTATGATTAATTTATCTGGAAATGTTCATCAGTGAGTGATCAGACAGCACATATTGCCTTAGGCTACTATTTAATGCATTGAGCTGTTAAAATTATCATGTACTGCGATAGGTTAAAATGTTCACCACTGGTTGAAGCTTGTGGACATCTTCTGTAAATCAATTCTTACCATCAAGTTCTCCTGTATGTTTTCTGCAGTTTGCTGGAGGTTTGGACTCAGAAACATTATGTGCCTTCGAAGAAATAAGGCAACGTGTACCGGGACACCTGGCAGGATCTCGAGAACTTTTAGCCGGCATACCATCATCCTGAGAAGCCACTGATTTTGGGTGTTAGAGACCTAATGGTTAGAAGAAATAGCAATTAAGCATTCGTTATTCTTTTCCTTATGATGTCCAGGGGTCAATGGTTGCAAGAACAGGATCAATTATCAACCTTTCAGAAGAAACAACAGAGGAATATCAAAAGAGGTTTTGAAGAGAGAACGTTCCATAATAGAGTAGTTGAGTAAGTGAAATGGCTAATCTTCTGTCAAAAGTGTCAATGGCGTAGTCACACACACATATATATGGATGTAGTTCATATCTATTTCTGTAAGGAAAAGCTTTGCCGTGTTTAGGTACATCTCTTAATGTTTACTGAGCTCTACTATAATAATTGACATGCATGTTTAATGCATCCTTATATTTTGCGCTTACTTGGTGTTATTATAAATGGCTGTTCAATATTTTTATTGAATATATATCATGTTTATGAAAAGTGATTGTCAGATTCAAGTTCATTATATTTAGTTAATTCAGCTGACAAGGCTAATTCCATCTATACTTTGGTGTTTAATCATATCAGAAAGCACCCTCCAAAACTAATATTAGTAATATTTAGTTAATATAAATATTATAATTGATACTTCTCCATCTTTAATTTAAAAAGTTATTTAACTAGATAAATTAAAGAAAGTATATAAATCACTTAATTATAATAAATGCGATATATTTTTGGTTAAAATACCTTTATATAATACTAAATTATATATTATTTTATAAATTAGATAAATTAGTTTAAAAATAATAAATATTAGGATAAAATATATTAAAATATTATATTTATGATATTATATATTTAAAATCTGAGAAGAACTAATGTGATTGTATAAATTAATTTGTATTCATTAAAGACATTGGCCCTGTTTCATTTGCATGATGTTTGCTAGCTCAACATCGTCTGGCGGTTTAACTATTGAATGAGTGATATATGTGACTATTTGGAGTATGTTTGATCTTGAGGAGTACTGTTTTGTTGTGATTCTAGTCGCGGCGCTTGAGGAGACATCTTAACTCTTGAGTGTTTAGGTTTACGCTTGAGGATAATAGATGGTTAACCTTGCCCGATATTGGTATCATTAGGAATAAGAAAAATTTTGCTATATTCTTAAATCGTAAATAAGCCTAACTTTTTTTTTTAATTATTGTATCAAAACAAGAAAAACTAATCATGAATGGTGATTGAGTTATATGATAGTTGCGAGTTGAATTGTGATATGTAAGGTTTTGAAATATGAGGTCCACTCCATTTATAGCTGTGTATTCTCACTTTCAATTCCAACTAATTCCTCTTATAAAAAAAAATAAAAAAATCCAACTAATCCCTCAAATATACCGCCATGAGCTGTAGGTTGACTTTCCATTCAAGACTAACATGTATCACGAAACCAAAAATATATTATACATATCTAATTCATATAACTTGAATAAATTAAATAATTTTTTAAGCTAAACAATTCATTTAGTATTTTTATATAAAATATTATTGAATTAAAATAAAATTTTCATCTCCCCGCACATCATTGAAAGAAGACAAGAAAGCATTAAAAAAATAATAGATTACCAGTGATAGTTTTATCATAACAACTCTTAAATAATATTGAAGCCATTGAAAATCCTATTCTTTTTTAAAGTTCTTCATTATCAATCCAAAAAAATTTCATTATGATTATTAGCGTATTCAAGACCTTCAATGTAATTAATATAACAATATCAAAATAAAATATCATTCAAATAAATATAAAGATTTTAACAAATCATATTATTTAAGATATGATATATATCTACTCATAACTAAAAATAAGTAGAAAGCAATATTTAAAATCATATTATTTATAATAAATAATATTTGAATTTGAATGAAAGGAAAAATATAATGTTCGAATGACACGTCCAAGGTTTGGGAAAAAGAATGACACGTCCAAGAAGTACAGGAACGCAACGGCAGCCTAAGTGTTACCACGTGGTTAAATTCTTCACCGTCCGATATCTAAAAGAACATTGAACGGGTTAGATTGATCTTGTTCGTGTGTTGGGAAGAAGAAAAAGCGTGGGAAACATAAAACGTTCAGGCGCCGCCAGGCGCGAAGCCAGAGAGAGTGACACGTCATCATTAAACAAATCCTAAACGTCCACGTGGTTTTCGTCTGAATTCGGATATGAATTCCTCCCTTAAAACGTGAGAAACAGAAGTCCACTGAAGAAGAAAATTGAGAGGCAAATTCCTTCTCCGATTCTCAGGCTATGGAGGTCTCCGGCACTGTTCTCCAGAGGGTCTCCAATACCTACGGCGCTGGAACTGATAGGTTGTCTTTTCATCGGCGATTAACGTCCGGCGGGTCGGTGGATGTGGGTGGTGATGGGGCTCGTTTTAATGGGCGCGTTAGGGGTATTAGGGTTTTGGTGAGGGCTAGATCGGATTCTGGATTTTCTGACAATGGGCATCTCCAGTATTACCAGCCTTCGACGCCTAGGTGCGGTGGTAGGGACAAGCAAAAGGTTTCGGCAGTTCTGACAACCAAAAAGAAGATGAAACTGCTCAAGGGCTTGTACAAGGGCTTGTCGATGGCCTCTGAATTGGGGTTCTCTTTGGACACGGAAAAGCTTAATTTGTTGGAGGAAGCTCAGTGGAAGCTAACCTCGGTGAGTCTCGTGTTTTTATCCTTGTACTCCACATCATTCTGTCGATCTGTGGTGATGTTACTTCATTTTTGGGAAGCAATAAACTTGGTGTTTATCAATTATCTGGTTTTATGTTAGCCGGTAATACCTGTGCATTTTAAGATTTGATAATTGGGTATGGAAGCGCAAAGATTTGTCCTTAGAAAAGAAATGTACCTTGTTAGTTCCTTTTTATTGGAAAAATGAAAAAAAAATTAGGTTGTGTGAACTTCAAGACATGGACGTTGAACGGATTGCGTAAATCCCTGCATTATATTTTGTTGTAAATTGTTGATGGAGCTCATCTCCCCATGTGTGTCATTCTCTCATTTGTTCTTTCCTGTACATAGGATGCTGCTGAGGTTTTACTGAAACAACTCGAACAACTAAAAGCAGAGAAGAAGGAAATGAAGAGACTAAATAAACAAGAGAAAGCCAAGCTAAAAGCCGCTAGGATGAAAACTGCACCTGATTGTGAATCTTCATCTTCATCTGAATCAAGTGACAGCGACTGTGGGGAGGAGATGGTTGATATGCGCAGCCTTAAAGCAAGTACCGCCCTTGCCTCAGCAACCACAGATCAATTACAGTCACCTGTTCAGGAGGCTGCTTTGCTCTCCCCACCAAGCTCTTTGTCTCAAGGAAGGACTGCTCATGAGAACCTTTGTGAGCTTGGTGCACATCATGCAAAAGCAATCTCTAGTGATACTAATATTAGCAGCATTTATGTTGGCTCTAAATTTGATAATATAGCTACTACCACCGCACCTCAAAAGAGGATTGAAGTCTGCATGGGCAACAAGTGCAAAAAGTCAGGAGCTCCTGCATTGCTTCAAGAATTTGAGAGGGTTGTGGGCGCTGAAGGTGCTGTTGTAGGTTGCAAGTGCATGGGGAAGTGCAAAAATGGTCCCAATGTAAGGGTTCAAAATTCTGTTGAAGGTCTTACCGAGGGATTAAATAATGATTCTGTCAAGATTCCTACTAACCCCCTGTACATTGGGGTTTCTTTGGGGGACGTGGATGCTATCGTGGCTAGTCTCTTTGGGGAGAATCAGAGTGATCCGAGTTCTGGTGCTGCCGCTGCTCCTTGACTATGGATTTGAGCGACATAAAAAAGTTCTAATTATGTTTGTAAGTTATGCGTTTGGATTAGTCAGGTGATCATGGGACACCTTCTGTAGCTATAGATCCGATAATTATCCAAGTTGTAAATATTTACATCAGATTAGTTACATGAATGCCTAGTTGTTTTGGGTTGTTTTTAAGTGTTATGCGGTCCCTATCATAAGGACTTAATACATGTATCATACTCTATTTAAAGTACTACTTTTTCATTTACTATCTCTAACTAATTATAATTATCATTGATGTATGCACGTTTTCCGATCAACGTTTGAAGTTTTCAATTCTTGGAAGAGTTTTCAATGCTTTCAGTGGGAACGGTTGTTCAAGCTAGCGCACGAGCAGAAAAACCACTAGCATACAAGTCTGAGTTCCTTGTGCTACTCATTTTTCTCTTGTTTCTTTCTTTTCTTACCTTTTTTTAAGTCAATTTAAAAAACAATGTTTCTTGGAGTTATAGGACAACAAGGATTGCCAAGCGCACTGAAAATAATTCACAATCGTCCATATTCTAAATTTCTAACTAATGAAGTAACTTAAGTGTCATGTATATGATAGTATACCCTGTACATTCCCACAGCAGAGAGCCTTGCGCCATAAAGTGGACGTCTACTAAAAAATGTGTGCTGGGATAGCTAAGAGACTATCATACTGTTTCCATCCAACGTTTCTCAAAACTAATCCCCAACTTCGGCAACATGCTTTATGGGGTCATTCTAACAACCTACTTATCCAAGCCTCCTTGTATACGCTTGAGAAGGCCCTCCCTTGACTCATAAAAAGCTTTTGGGCAATTCTATTACTACAGCTTACATGAGCTTTAAGAGACTCAAAGCATGCGTGTATGTATAAGAATCCATTAACCCCATTTTGCAGAACTTGTGGGTCAGTTTCGGAGGCGTTTTGGGTCGGGCTGCTCTTCTGGCTCATCCATGTTATTACATCTTTTCACAAAGGGGTCAAGAGTTAGCTGCTTGGCAGGGCTATTCCCTGGCTGATTGGCTGCAACCTCCATGGTGTTCTCATGGCCATCTAACATCTGATAGTTCAATTACTGGAATTCAGAATACTTCCCAGAAATGTCAATCTAAACTATAAGATCCACTTTAGTCTTAACTTTTCCTTCAAGCTTAAAAAAAAGCATGAGATTTGGCTAAGTGGAGGATATACTTTCCTTTTCGGTAAAATAGTTATGTAAGCTCTCAAAGTAAAGAGACGTACCTGTCCCAAATTTTCCAATTTGCTCTGCACTACATCCCTACAAAGTAAATTATAAGATTATCAAAATCTGTTTAACGGCATCAAATTAATACCAAACCTAGAGCACCAAAAAACTCATGAACCTACCATATGATGTCATCAACTGTGTCATTCGCTAGCAAGTAGTATATGTTTACTGAAGATACCTGAAAACAAAAACCACCAAAAGTTAGTACCGTACAGCATAAACTGTCCGTTGGTGATAGGAGATCTTATAGCTACAGAGAATCTTATCACAGTTTCTTCAGATGTCCACAGAAAAAAATAATAATAATAATAATAAACGAGCACTTCACACGATTGAATTAATCAAAGGCGTATACGTTCAACTAGCTCCGATTCTTTCAATTTCCCAACTATACCTGGCCAATTCTATGAGCGCGATCTTCTGCTTGAATTAGGTCACCGGGGGTCCAGGACAGTTCCGCAAAAATGACGGTGCTTGCTGCAGTTAAAGTTAACCCAACTCCTCCAGCTTTGATAGATAGCTGCAGGAGAACATAAAGAAATGTTGATTACAATATCGGCACCCACTATACACCAAAACAAGGGTCCAATCTTGCAAGCAATCTAACAGAAAAAAGAATAATTACAAAGAACAATGTAAAGGAAACCATACCACAGCTGCCTTGATAGAATCCTTTTCCTGAAAATCCGTAACTAACGCTTGCCTAGATGCAGCAGCTGTGCAGCCATCAATGCGGATGCAACCCACCTTCTTTTTCTATATAATTTGGAACAATTTGTATAAGTGTTGATTATTTCATGATAAGCCCAGTAAAGTTGAGTGGTCTTACAATTAGAAAATCATGTATTGAATCTACCATTGGCTGATGGTGGGCAAATATCAGAAACTTGCAACCTGCCTGCAACAATCATTAGATATTAACATAACAAAAGGTAGACCAGAAGAAATCACAAAAAGGTGTCACCCATGTTTATCAATAATAAATAATTATTTAACATGCTAGTTAATGAGTCGCATACTCAAGTGTGCGAGTTTAGGAAACATATTTCCATATTGAACTAATAGAGGTCATGATATAGAACCGGTAGCAAAAAATTACTCGAAGAGAGGGAAAGAGAAGGAATGAAGAGAGATGAAGATGGAAGTAAAAAGGAGGGAGGAAGAAGAGAGGGAAAGAGATGACTAACGAGAAGGGTAAATTTTATTAATAAATAAGAAAAATTACCCTAACCTAATTACTAAGAGAAGAATTTGACAACGCTAAGGATGCATATAAGCCAAGCAAAAAGGCAAAATGAGAGACAGATCTCTCATTTCTTTTTGTACATTTAGTAGAAAATATTGTTCTTAGACTTCTTTAAAAGACTTTAAGGAAAGGAATACCTCAATCACAGTTCCAATATAATCAAGAACCGCTGGGATCTTGGCTTCAGCGGATTCAGTATATATCTGGAAATAAACAAATAAATATTCAGATTTTTGTTTTGACCAACAATGTTCAAAGTTCAAACACATTTAATGATCATAATGATTTGGACAGATCATACAAGGTAGAGCATTTGCTGTGTGCAGATGTTATACTGAACTATTAACCTATTTTAAACATACTGTGCATCCCAAACTCCAATGCAGAACTTCAATCCATACCTTGTTAATAAGATGCTTTTGAGTAAACTTAAGCGTTTCCGCCTCATCTTTTGATTTGGATGCCTTAATTTTGGCTTTAACAACCTCCAACTGCAAAAAAATGCTTATAAGTTGGCTTACTCTACCTCCACTGACATATGCAATACATGATTATCACAACTTCCATGTACATATTTTGCAAAACTTCAACACCGTGGTTCGAGAGAAAAATTAACCAGAGTTGAAGTTGCCTACTGGAAATAGAGTCCTCAGTTCTCATCAAGGCAGCATGTCCATGAACGGTGCATGATAGACACCAAAAGTTAATGAACTCACAAGAAATATAAAAATTTACATGACATCAAGAACCACCGAAGAGTCAAGAAAAAAGAAACCAGTTTACTGGTAGGGCATTGCACAATACTATACAATGCTTCTCAGTATAATGCTCAAGAATACAATGAACTGAGGAAAAAAAAATTACCAAGACACAGAAGAATTGCATTCAATAGCTAACTTAAATAGTACTCCCTCCAGTCCTAAATGTAAAGCTTCAATCTCCTTTGTCTCCACATTTATCATTTCCCCCCAAACTACCCCTATTGCATGCAATCAATAGAGGTAGTTTCCAATGTGAAAGATTAAAAAGAGGGGTATTTCAGGGAAACTAACAAACATATTTTTACAAATAACTAATTTCTTTAATAAGTATGAATTAGTTATTTAGCTCTTACATTTAGGACCGGAGAGAGTACTTCACAATATTAAATGTTGCTATCCTTAACCTCTCAAGATGCACAATAAATAAGATAAGAGAATATTCAGTGTAAAAAAAATCCAAATATATTGAATTACCTCCCGAAATAAAGCATTGATTTGTTTCATGTCCTTGGCATCCAACTCTAGGAAGACCTGAGGATCAAGTTGACATTAAATAATTAACAACATTTAATTGAACACTTCCATCCAATCTGCATTATAAACATGCAAGCAAGAACGAGCAAAAGCGTCCACAAAGACGCACCCATGGTGCCAGACAATTTGTGTCAAGGAAATATTGTCTCTCTATAAAATCAAATGTAGGGAAATCACTGTTTTGCACATGAACTAGATCCACAACATTTTATTCAAACCAAACAAGAAATTTTCTTCAAGGAAAACAATGTTTCAAGAGTGCCCTCTGGTGCCCTCACAGATCAAAGGAATTTCCTTTCTTTAATCATGTTTTTAGGAAACATGATTGAATTGTATATTCAACATTGAATTGAATATTAGAAAACTTTTTTAGGAAAAAATAGTAAAATACACTTTTATGCATACACAGTAGAAATAAGCACCAAGCAGGAGGAAAATCAAGTTTAAAAATGGCTACAGTAATGATTTAAAAATATTGAAATGGAAAATAATTAATTCAACCTAATTCACTTAAGGAGGCCTCTCAGGGACGCTCTCAGACTAAAAAAGAAAAAACAATCATACAACTTGTACAGGTATGAGACCATTACTAAGGTCCGCCACAACCATTCCAACTAAAAGGGGCACTGTCTTTCACCTTTCTCCCATCCCATCCCCTCCTTGACACCCAAAGTCTCCTTGCTCAGACTTTTTCTTCTGCCACCCTACCCCCTCTCACCACTACTGTAGTAAATGGGGCCAGTATTGTATTGTTTACTAAAGCCAGTGCCAAGATGTTGCATGTCCCTCATCAAATATGACCATACCCATAGATAAAAGATTGAAAATAAAAGAATAAGACAATCAAATTCGGCACATTTTAGACATGTCAAAGCCAAAGCAGATCCCTACACACCACACACACCCACAGAAGTTGTGCTTCACGTGCATGCATTAAAGAAGAATAATTCATGGTTTCAATTCTTATATCTGATCGCTAGCTGACCATATGGGAGGGAAATGCTATTAACTTAGTGTACAGCAATAAAAAAACAATCGTTGTTCACAAGATAAAAAAGCAATCGTTGTTCACAGGCTTGCAAGTCTACAAGCAGATTATATAGTGATGGTTATACTTACCTGTTGCCTGCGCTTTACAGGAAGTTGAGAAAGAACGTCCTTTTTAAGCCTGCGAATCATCACTGTTCCTTTCATCAAATTATGCAATTCTTCATGGTTACTTGCACCTTGGTAGACTCCAAATATCCCCTAGAAGACCAATATAATAACAAAATGTGGACAACACCCAACACGAAATTAATAACGGAAAAAGAACTGGCTAGGTTAAAGAATCTTATCTGTATGTTAAAAGAAATGACTTACACCCCTGCAGTATCTGTTACCATATTCATGGACGTTTTTATAAACATCAGGATACAATGCTTCCAGCTGTTGAGCACAATTGCAAACAATATGATCAAAAGTGAAGATTCCAACAATGTCAATCATTAACAAGTTTTTTCCTGGCTGGAATCATTAACAAAGTATTACAACTGAGATAAATTGACAAAGAGAAAATACCTGCTTGAATAGTTCAATTGGTCGGGACAAAGCAGGAGTTCCACTAAGCAATATTGCATATTGAGCTTTCTGACAATGTTATACTTACACATTGAGTTTTGGCAGGAAAAAAATGCATAAGAAAGATCAAGAGATTGATATTAAGCTGGCTGACTCTATTGTGACTCTAGAATTAAAAAACAGGTTAAAACAAAAAGTTCCAACAGAATGTTTCACTTTCACATATGAAACCAGGATTTCTTTCAAGGAGGATGGCAATAAAGGTTTTGAATAATTCCTTTTATTTACATTATCCTGAGAGTCAATATGCTACTTTAACAAAGGGGTAACAATTGCCAAAGTACATGTTATCATCTCTAAGCACTGCAATTCCATTCTGCAAGGTTAGTAAAAATTAATTGTAACGGATCAATTCCAAAGACCATGATCTATTCTCTACCCTCAGTACAATTCAATTCTGTGAGCTAAGAAAAAAATTAGTTGCAATGGAATCAATCTACTAAGACCATTATTCTGCAAAAAAGAAAAATATAATTCTAATGACTAATGATACTTATTATGGGGCTCATCTATAAGAAAAAGGGATAAAGGACCTGTTTGTTTAAGCTTAAAAAGAAGTGATTTTCAAATTTTCAAATAAGGTGATTTATTCATTGACCATGAGCTTAAAAGTAAAGAAACCAGAAGCAAGCATGTCAATGTAATTGTGGTTTTCAAGATTAGAATACCTTTATAACTGGAAGAGAAGAAGTAGTTCTCTTCGCTTGAGCATTTTTCAGAAAGTGCGACTCATCTGCAATCACAACCTGAATGAAGTACTTCACTGATAAGAATATTTATGAACTTAATCAGTTAAAAACTTCAAAGACCAAATATGAACACACACAAGAGATAATATTTTCTATTGGCTTAATCCATTTACTTCAGGAAAAGCTCGGATATCACATCATACAGCCCAATAAAAAAATTAGCAAATGTAAAAGAAAATATTATCTATTGGCTTAATCCATTTACTTTATAAAACACTACAAGAGGAAATAAAAATAAGGCTAAAATTCACTTTTATTCCACTAAAGTTTCACTCAAGATTTATTTTAGTCCCAAAAATTTAGCTTGGTTTAACATGGTCAAAATTTCAAAAAGGGTATAATATTGTTCCTGTCCCCATCACCAACAGAATCTAATTGCATTAACTCATGGAATTGATGATGGAGATGAAAAATGATGTAGTCTAGGTCAGAGTTCAATTTGAGTGGCCATATTAGCATCTTCAACCAAACCATTATGTCACACACGATGCCATCTTTTAACAGGCTAGCATAATGCAATATTGATCATAATGAACCTTCCAAGTACAAACATGACAGGTTACTTCAAATTTAATGTTTCAGCAGTTATTTCACAAATCATGACACAGATATATATAGAAGAAATCTTCTATTTAGAAACCTTATTACTTTCTAAAAGGAAATTAGAAGCAGAACTACAGTGAAAGTCAGAAAAATTAGATAACCGGATGGCTCTGACCTTAAAGTTGGATGCCATAAGCATATTCTGTAGCTTTGGAACCAAATCATATGAAATGATGTTGAACACTCCATCTAGATGGATGCTGCTTTTTGTATTAGAAGATACTATAGTGAAGCCTCCTTTATTTGATCCACCACTTTGAGATAGCACAACCTACTCAATAAAACAAATCAGTAGAAGAGTGTTTACCAAAAGGAAGATACTACATTTTACAGATTTAAAAAACTATAACCAAAAAAGAAGGTTCTCTGCAGTTTTTCAACCGAAACCAAAAGGCAGTAAAAGAAAAACTATACAAAGAGTATAGAGATAACATACAAGTATATCTGATGAAGGAATATTCAGCCATTGTTGAATCATCTGGATGAAAGCAAAAATGTAAATGCATCTTTCACAAATGCACCCTCTTTTAAAAAATGAGAAATGGAGTTATACAACAATCCTTACAGAAGCCCATTGCAACCGTAATGAAGATGGTGCGAGTATGAGCACAGGCCATGACTCAGAAATGCATGAAGTTACAGCAATGGCCTGCAGAAGACATAATAAATTAGCCAGAAACACTAAAGTATGGTTATAACAACCAAAAAGTTGTGGATCACTCAAGTTGGCAGCACAGAAACAGAAGTTAAGTGATATCTAACCAACAAACTCATAAGCATCTCTCAGATGCCAATATTAGCTTAAGATTGTAACAATTTGACTATATCAACCAACAAATTGCATAAAAATCCATGTGAAAGGAGACAGTGCTGGTGAAAATGCAAATTACAAGACAAAGGCAACAGCTGGGAAACAGAAAAACAATTGCATTCACAGTAACAGATTGTAGTGAGCACAGAAGCATCTAGTATGACATCAACCTAGAGTCAATTAAAATTAAGGAATTCATATCAAATTGCTAGTTTTGATAAATAGTTAATTGCCTGCAAAGTTTTCCCTAGTCCCATTTCATCAGCTAAAAGAGCCCGCCCTCCATGCTGCAATATAAACCTGAGAGAACACAAATAAATAAAAACTAAACTTGAAGGCATATAAAAGCAAATTTAAAAAAAAAAAATTGTGCACAGAAACTATGTACCTAATCCCTTCTCGCTGAAATGGCAAAAGTTTCGATTCAATGTAGCTAGTAATTTTGTCATATCGATCTTTTTGAAAAGACAACCAAGGATAGCGGCATAAGAAACTTAGAAGAAAAATAAATAAGGAAATACATATCTAAAGCCTGTGTAGATTCAAGAAATGGAGAATGAAAGATATGGTAATTCAAGCCCTCAGCTTTTACCTCGAAGATCAGGAACAGCAGATGCAGCAGTGATGGCCCGATGCACTAGGGGATCTAGGTTATCAACCTGTGAAGTAAATGAGAAGAACATTTAAAAAAAAATCAAAGGAGCAAAATATCTCAGGAAATATTTATTTAATAGCTGGAATTTAAATGATGCTCACACCACATTATTCATAAACAGGATCGTTACACACATTTCTTAGCTGTGTTATCTTTAGCATTCAACTTTTTCATTCCCTATAAATGAAATAACTACCCTTTATTAAATCAGGTCTTATATGCTAACATTTTCTTTAAATTGTAAACAAAATGATTATGAAATTGAATCTAAATTAGCGAGGGTTATTTATGCAATGTTGCTAAATACTGGATAATTACAACAGCTGCGCAATTATAAAGGTAATGAAATAGAAGAAGCTATTACCTGGACATTATTACCAGAAATTTCAGCAAGAACCTTCTCTGCTGCTGACAAGGAAGATAGTGGGAACATCCATAACCTACAGGCTCAAACCATTTTGTAAGGCTGTAGCTTCACAATAGCCAATACAGAGTATGCTAAGTGTTGCTTCCTGAGTTACCATAAACCTAATACAACATTCACACTTCACATAAGAAGGAGGCAGCAAAAGAAACAGAGTAACAAACCTTTCTTTTGCATTCCAAGTAGACTTGGGGACTCTCTTTATTGCAGCTATTACTGCCTAGTACAAGATGAAGATGAAAGCATAAGCCAAAAAACACCACATGGGCATGTCTGTATATGGTCAGAGCTTAAGTGATATGCCAAATCACTACGGTAATGAAAATTGTATTAAATTTTACTATTCAACATTAGCTAATATACCTGGTTGTATTGAAACTTTGCTGCAATGTCACCGCTGGAATGAAGAAACAGTTTAACAGAAACCTTTGGCATTTCTTTTGAGTGATCATCTGATTGCAGGCAAAGTCAGATATTCAGATGAAACCAATGGATGACCAGTTAAAAAACACGAAAAATTAAATTACAACAATAACAAACAAACAAAGGGAATAGCAATGTTATATACAATAAAGGACAAATCTAGAACAGTATTGTCACAAAATATTTCTTGTTTTACTATACAGAATAATTTGTCCATAAGAAGACCAATGGAAGAAGTGATCAACAATAATGGAGAAACGAATTGGAAGAAGAAAATAATTAAGTATAAAAATAGCAACGGAGAAAGAGAAGAATACCGTTGTTTGTTCCTGATTTTAATGACGAGGGCAACGCTCTAGATTGTGGAGACAAAGCTTCAACCTGTCGTGATACAAAAACAAATGCATTAAGCAACTGAAAATACCCAACAATTGCTGCTGTTATAATACTTGAATAATAATTACATTTGTTGGAAATATACATTAACGCAATGTCATTCTTCACCGTATGGACAAACTCTATTTTTACCCAAAACAATTCCAATCAACCTCAAAAGACTCACAATCAAGGAAGACTAGAAAAAACAATCAAAAGCATACAAATAATCAGTTTGGACACTGAACAGGACATAAAGAGACAATGCTACTGACCAGGGAAGCAACAAATTTCTTGGGCCACAACTAAATAACAATCACTTGTAACAAAAAAAGTAAGCAATCATTCAAAAATAATACAGTTTTCGCATGATCCAGGAAAAATTGAACCACAAAAAGGGAAGAATACTACATAACAAATAGAAAGAGTGTAACTTTACTCTTTCAGGACGAGAATCAGAAATGGGTTTTTCAGGGGATCGTTCCAAGTCGTTGCCACGAGGTTTTGCAGAATGCTGTTGATGTACATTTAATCGTTGAGTGTTGGAAGAAGTGGAAGAAGAAACAGACACAGAGCAAGAGGAGTTGCGGAGTTGAGCAATCTTTTGGAAAGCGTCTTTTTCGAGAGAATCAAGATCCTCTGCGCTCAGGTCCCAGTCGTCCAGTTCCATAGTCGATCGTTCTACTTCTTGGTCAAGCTGTTCCTCCCAAACCCACTCTTTCGAATTTTGATTTCCCCATCTTCTAGTGGAGCTTTATTCGAGTTTTATAAATTTCCCTTCGCGGTTTGAAGGGAGGACTTTGGCTCCCTGTTATGTGCCTGCCTCTGCTGGCTCGCCGCGCGACCGTTTTCTTGGATGAGCACTTGTCTCATGTCATCTAATACGCACAACCCGGACCGTTCATTTGATCCAATGGTTAGCCATGCACATATCATAGAAACGACACCGTTCATTTAGGAGCAATCTAGACCCTAATTTATTCAGATGTTGAGATTCCTGGGATGGTTTTGGCCAAAAAAAATCTTTGATGGTCTTTTGTTTTCTTTGCCACGAGAATTCATTGACGGTCGTGATCTAAGTGGGGGCAATTTTTCACTCCCCTACTTTTTTGGTCATTGGACACCATTTTATGTGAAGTTAATACGATTTTTGGTGACACAAGTTATCATTTTTAATTATATTTATACTGAATTCAACAAATTCAGAAATATAATAATAATATATAAGAAATGTCAAAGAAGTCAATGTAAAATAAAAAAATTTACGAAATTTATTTATAAAAAATTTGCTGAAATATACCAAATGTATATGCACATTATATTCCAGTTAAAAATAACAGACATAATATTATTGTCAATCATACTTAAAATTTTAAATTAGATTATGATATTAAATAATTATTTTAAAATCAAGAAACTAAATAAAAATATCAGTGTTTGAATCTTTTTAAATTTGTTTAATTTAAAAATTATTTTCTATTGAAGTGAGTTTAAACAATATAACAAAAATATGGTCTAATTTTTCAACAACAAATTTAAAACCTTATTATCTCATTCCTTAACCCATATGTAGGGAGAATCAGAAAACCGTTGAACGAGGGGGAGGTGACCATAGTGATCGTGGCGTAGTTTAGGACTACCAACCCTTTCATGGTTCACTTTCTTTTTCTCTTCAATTTCTTAAATCTTGCGTTTGTTTTCTAGGGTTACCGTTGGGACTTGCCGCTTGCTCGGTAGGGCCCTTCCTCGTCCATGCTTCTCCGATGAAGCCTGATCAATCTTCCTCCGCTTCCTGCGAGGGTTGCGACACCACCAGGGATCTTTCTCTGCTCCTCTACAACGTTCGATACCGAGCCAGTCAACGTCGTTTTTGTACCAATTGTGTCCTCAAGAATCATCAGGGTCTCTTCTGCCCAATCTGCTTCGACGTTTACGACGACTCTCCACCGCCCCACCTCCGTCTTATGTGCCACAAATGCCCATCCTTCGCTCACCGTTCTTGCGTCCTCGCTTCCTCTGATTCCGATTCTACTCCTCCTTTTTACCTGTGCCCGCCTTGCGCTGACCCCAGATTTTCATACTTTAAGTTGACCAGCGAAAGCCCCACTGTCGACAAAGCTATCGAGGAGGGAGATTCAGTCGACCTAGTTGCTACTTCTGCCCAAAACGCTAAGAGTATCAGAGCTATCGATATGCAGTCGGCCAGAGTACTGGTTGCAGCAGCTCGGATTGCGGCGTCTTCAATGAGCAAAGCGGCGGCGGCTGCTCGGATTGACGCAGAACGGCGGTGCAAAGAAGCTGCCTTGGCTAGGAAGAAAGCCAGAGAGGCACTGGAACGGGTCGCCTATCTGGCAGCCAAGGAGAAAGATGCCAAAGGGTTTTCTACATAGTGTGTCTCTGGCCAAAACGTTGGTCTCCATGTGACATAGTGTACATCCATGCCTTAGTTCATATTGCAACTAAGATTGTTGTTTGGGCTGGTATTGATTTGTGTTTGTTTTTTAATAGAACCACATTGCAAGATCAGTTGAGTCAAATATTGAAAATTTTAATGAGATCAATCCGTTCTTCCTTCCTTAATTGCTATCAAGACATGACATACCATAATATATGTAACAATTTTGCTGTTATTTCTATGTTTCCTTTTTTCCCCCTTCATTAACTGCTTGATCACCATCTCCTTAACCAATAATTATGTGACATTGAAGATGCTGGTTAACTGCAAATTTTGAACAACTTCAGGTAATGTTCTAACATAACGATTCATTTACATCGATAAACATGTCATTCTAAACTTTCACCATAAACTTGAAAGAGTTCTGCAGAATGAATGCAGCATGATAGCTTTGCACATATCAGTCCATTTTCTTTACTTCCTTTTTGGTTCGTGGGAGGTTTTCCACTTTTAACTAATATTATTACTATAATCTCTATGGCAATATTAGAACATAAAGTTTGACTGTTTTAAAATGTTTGAAATTGGTGGCCTTTTTTCACATTACTTCTATAAATTAATGCAAACTCCAATTTTCTTAAGCGTTTAGTTTATGCTGATTGAGCTTAAATATGCCCAAGACTTATGGGAATCAGGGCTTTTAAATAGTTAAATGTTGTCACAGGATTTGCATGCTATTTTTGTTATTTTGCTGATTGAGTTTAAATGTACCCAAGACTTCAAGCATGTTGCTTTGGGAATCAGGGCTTTTAAATAGTTTGATGTTGTCACAGAATTTGCATGCTATTTGTCTATTATTTTTCCGTTTATTGTCATTTTATTAATTTCTGATGTGTTGGTATGGCCAGTGTTTTTGTTAAAATTCTACCCATCTTCCTTTACAAACACTTTCTGAATGCCAGTTATGATCATGTTCTTCAGACTTGATATCAAATATCCTGTTTAGTCTTTTGAGAATTAGGAACAAAATCTCGTAGTGAGGTTCAACATGCTTATTGTCTACTACTTCTTGTAGTCAGTAAAAACCTTTTCAGAGAATCTCTTATTGCTCTTTTACTATGGGGTTCAACATTCTTATTTTCTATAACTTCTTGTAGCCTAGCAAGAGAGAGTTTGAATGTGTAATATTCAATAACTAAGTTGCTACGGAAATATCCTCTGATTTTTTCAAAAATGCTGAAGAATGATTCTCAAGATTATTTTAAGAACAAATTCCTTCCTTGTTTGGGAGCAAGATTCAATCTATTGTAGTGAAAATTTGAAACCCTTTCCTAATTCCCATGAAAAACTCTTGTCTATAGCATGTCCACGAAGTCTAGAATCTAAGGTTTGCCCTAAAGTTTTTATTATAGATGGTACAGTGCTTCCATGAATAAAAAAACTTAAAATCTCTCATGAAACTAAATTCCCACTATATTATCTTGCGTGTTCATCTCTCCTTCAAACATGTAAGCCACGTATGCTTTTGAATGGATTGATTCTTTGTCTACAGGGGTTGGCTCTAAATCAATCCCTTGTTACCCAATTCATTGTGGTTATTATGTTTTTTAGTTGCTTCAGTGAATGGAGTTATTGCTGTAACAAATGCTCTTTTGAAAGAATGATCTTCGGCCATAGCAGCACCTACTAAATTCTCCAAGCAAAGATTTTTCTCGAGCGCCACTGTGGTTAGAGACTTAGCAAATAAGTTCAGTCTCTCAGTTTGTTGAGCAGAGCCATGCAATGAGAAATGGAATGGTTGGCACTGGTTCAGTGGTGAGGTAGGCCCTTGGAAGTTCAAAGTTATTTTTAGACGGGGTGGTCAAGTCCAGTGTTATTGTGGGGCATTATAATGATGATGTAGAGAAAGAAGCTAAGCCACTAAAGGCAGAAGCGGATAATGAGGATAATGAAGAGAAGAGGCCTGAATTTAGGAGAGTGTTGTTATTATGTGCAGGATTAATGGTTGAGCCTGAAAGTAACATGCTCAATGCTGTTGATGTTATGCTTGCCATAGGTCTGGCGGCCGCTGGGAGTGCATGATTATGGCTCCCTTCATAAATTGTAATTAATTCAGTATCATCCTTAGCACACCTTTGCACCTGTAACAATATAAACAGTGTGTCACAATTAATCCTTTTTATACATAATAATCAAAACTACTCATAATTTTTTTTACTTGATAGCTTAAATTTGAATCTTGCAGGCAATGTAAAAACACTAAAGTATCACCGCTAACTTGATATCTTTACCACGAACAAATTGCATTCCTCTAGTTTTGAACTTAATTTTGAGAAAAGAACACTAAAAGAATCAATGATATAGTTCTCATTCAACATGCTTGCAACAATATCTGTTTATATCATGTGGACATTTGACAGGAGTAGACATTGATTTTAAACACTCATAATACACCCCACTTTTCAATTGGAAATATAATTCCTGGTCGGGTTAAAACAGATTAGTAGAAAAGAGGCATAATTTCTTCAAAAACATGTCTATGAAGTGCATAAACAGCTTTCTATAGCCATATGTGGATTTGAAAAAAGGAGCTTATTAAAATAAGCACAGGATTACAGCTTGTTCTAACATCAAACGAATGCACAAACCTGTTTCCTAACTGGGCACGCATTTCCCATGCTGCAACGATAATAAGGTCGGGGACAAGGGTTACTCTTAGCTGTCTTTGTCCATACTTTCTCCATTGACAACCATCACCCATCTGATCAAAAGAACCACAAGTTTCCTCATTAACTATATTTTCATCTTCTGAAAATCAGCGAACACATAACAAATAAACTTCTTATTGCCCCTTGAATTAATTTGGGGCGGATTACATTCACACCTTCGTTTAAATTGGAACCCAAAAGGGTTGTGAATGTATAATTTATTCAATTAATAGAACATTAATCATGTGGAATAGAAATATGTCCAAAATAGCATAGAAATTTATACCAGAGAAAAATCTGAACGTGCCCTTATGGAAACTCTAGCCTTCCTGCAGGATGGCTCAAATGCTTGATCTATTATTCTTTTAGCTCCTTCCAATGTTCCTTGTCTACTAATATGATGATCACCCTCAAGTGACAAAGCTGGCCTCTGCTTCAACATATATCCCAAATCCATATTAAGAGACTGAGTTATACATCGTTATTAAATAAACAAGAAAGTTTTGAATCAAGCTAACCAGAAAATCTTGATAATTTGGAGATGGCGATGATTGCTGCTGCATAGCCAAAAGAAAGTGATTCTGAAGAGAAGTGTAGTGTTCAGTAATCTGGTTTAGCATGGCTCTTAAATTCTGATTCTCTTTCTTTGCTTCCTCTAGCTTAATTCTCAGCAAACCTGTTTAATAGAATTATATATCATCCAGACAACGTATAAGTGACACCAATCAAAACTCAGCATAAATTTCCTAATCAAAGATTATATACTTACCTGGGTAAATGGCTGCTCTTGATTTTGGTGGTTTTTTTCGAGATGTTCAGGCTCAAACTGAGAAAATTGAATCCCATCTGCACATATTAGAAAATTGAAGACTGAGGTAAACTTTATAATCAAAGAGGAGAGACAAACCAAAAGTAGAAGGAAACTTACAGTGTTGTTAACGGATGTTTCTTGGGTTCTATTATCACACGTGTGTGATGGCGCTTCCTCATCTGTTTCCAGCAATTATTTTAATGAAACCTGTCCTTCCATTTTTATACTCTGTATGATGATAGTTACTCCTCTTCCAACTTTCGAAGATCAATTATATAACGGATGCAGTGCAGAGCAACGATAATCTAATCTTTCTTTCTCATCAGGTCTATTTTCTAACACTCTTCTTTCTCATTTTAACTAAAACTCAGGTTAATATTTACAATTTTTTTCTGATGATGGTGTCATTTTAAGTTCGAAGTGGGATTTGCCTCAAAGGTATCAACTGTCGTGATTGAAATATGTATATAAAGTATGTATGTGTATATGTATGTATTCTAGATGAACTCTTGTGAATTTTCCTTGATGAATGAAAGGGAAATCAGGAAGACGTGAAGAAATTAAAATATTAAAAATATCCAAGATGACTCACAATCTAGGAAGAAAATTTAGACAGATATAAGTCATAGAAAATTGGTCAATTAAATTCATTATAAAATATAAATAGGCATATATATATATATCAAACGTATTAATTTTAAGTAGTTTTTTAAGGGGATCGAGCTTTCAGAGTTATGACTTGTATCTAAATGTAGCTGTTAATGTCATCATCATCTTGCTGCCTCCATAGAAGATTTCTCTCCCTGTCCTTCTCTCTCTCTCTCTCTCTCTCTCTCTCTATTAATCAAGCAAAGTCATTGCACGCAACTGCTTTTGTTTAACAATAATGTCAACTTTCACCTTTGATCCTTGATTAAGACTGCATTTTTATTTTTAATAATGTCCATAGCCAACGTACATGTATGTGACGGTGGATACATTATGCACGTATGTATGAATTCAGAGGCTTGAAAAATTACATATAGCATTATTCAGTTCAAGAAAAGAAGAGAAAGGAAAAGGACTCAAAGCATGACTATAATTTTTTTTTTCCTAAACATATGTATTTCTCTTAATAAAAATAATCATATTCAAGTATTATTAAATTTATATATGTACCACATCTTTTGACGAGAATACAAACCTTAATTTATTATATTATAAGAGATTAACACATTCAGCTGAATCCAATCTCGTTATTAAAAAAGTATTAACATTTGTTTGAAGTGGGAAAACTAGATTTGCTATCTATCTACAAGAAAAAAATATTTGCATCATTTTCTATTAATATTGCGGAATTCAATGACTATTTAATTTTTTTTTAAAAAAAAATGCTTCTAAATATCAATATATAATTATTCCTTATACTAATATTTGAGACGGCGGAGAGGGTATGATTTAAATTTTAAAAAGGAGATCAGCGAGTTTTCTTCCTCCAAATGCGATAGAGGGGCTTCCGCTTCATGCGCTCCTTCATTCCGTCAACTTCATAGCCAGCTAGCTTCTCCAGGAAGGCTTCTATTAATTGTTCTGTGTTAAGTATTATGAGTTCGTTATTAAGTTTAGTAAACTGTTACAGTTTGTTGTAACAGACCCTCTAGTCACCATCTTGTAGTCCCTGAGATCAATGCCAGTTCATATTCGCCTTCTCTCTACTTTATCACATTCTTAACGTTTTTTCTTTTAGTTTTCGAATATATTCCTAAAGAATAATCAGAAGAATCACAAGAGGAGCTTGAAAGAATGTTGGGCCTAATGGGATCGCAGTCTGTGCTTCCGTGGAACAGTTTGCCGATTCCCTTCAAGCCGCCGGCGACGATGGCCACTTCCTTTGCTCCGGCCGTGATTCCTCGAAGACGTTCAACGACTTCGGTATCAGCCATCTCATCGGAGTTTACTTCGAAACCAGAGACATCCAAGTCGATCCCACCTCCATCATCTGCAGAGTCATTTGCCTCGGTTACTCCACCCATTCATGGGGTGAAAAATCTAGGGTTTCGACCCACTCCTGAATTGGGGCTTCTGTCTATCTTGTTTCCACTCTCCATGGTACTATTATTTTAACCCTCTCTGTTTATCTGTTATCGACTTTGTCATTCAAAATAGAGTTTGGAAGCATATTTTGGATATGGAACTAGAATTAGTTTCTTATGATCATTTCTTCTCATTACCACTTTGTCTTTTTGGTGTTTTGGTTGCAGGCTTTTGGTGCATTCTTTTCAGTGGCTTTGGTTTCTATTCCAACTATAATTGTAAGTTCCAAGGATTTCTATTCAGTGTTGTGATCTAAGAATTCAGTATTCATATGTTTATGCAAATGTATAGCAAGTTTAGAATGGCTGGCATTTATTGGTGAGTTTTCATGCCATGCACAGGCTTTTGGAAGATTAGGAGCTTCAGTGAAAAAATTGTCTAAAGTTGCCTCAGAAGAGGTACCGGGAACTTTATCTTCTCTCAAACTTTCTAGTATGGAGGTGAACGATTTAGCCCAAGAACTTAGAAATCTCAGGTGATACTTCACAAGTTCCTTAGTTTGTTATAAGCTTTATAGATGTACAGTTTAAGCCTTTTCTGTCAGTCTATCTCTGACGGTGCAATGTCTTCCCTTATTTCGTTATAAGGCATAAAATTTCTGGAATTCGCACGGTAAAGGAGGGCAGAGACAATAAAGATGCTTGATCCTTCCGGAAAAAGGATCCAGTATCCCAATTCTGAATACCCCCACATTACCTAAATAACCACCATGTTTCTTTGCCCCCAAAAAAAAAAACTATATTTCTGAATTTAGCAGCATCTGGGAATTGCTGACTGGTTGTCAGGCCTGTTCGTTCATCCTGTTCAGTCGAAAGTGAAGCAACTAGTAAACTCACATCAAAGGCAACAGTTGGTGCTTTGGAGTTAGATGGTGCAATTGCAAAATGCTGAGAAAAGCTGATCGTGTAAAGTGTTACTTTACGTAGTTGGATTAGATTCTATGCTTCTCCTGAACCTTTAGTTGCAAGATGTCTCATTATCCAAATATGAAATGATACACGAAACAAGATATGATCATGTTGTGTACCTCAGCAATTCTTTGTATTTTTTGACTCGATGCAATTCTGGTTACAGAAGAATTGTACTTATTCCTTAACAAGCCAAACTATATGAATATTCAGAGTTTTGCATACTTCTTGAGAGCTTTGTCAGCATCTTTTGCATGATCTGGGACTGGCATGTTGCTTAGAAGAGTAACCCTGGACGATGATACCAAGGATCTATTTTGAAAGTTTGAAGGATCTATCTTCTCGATTCTCACCTCCCATACCTGCTTCAGAATAGATTAAATTTGATGAGCAGGTCTGTTTATGACGTTTGAATAGAGTAACGTATGACTCTATGCTGTAGAATTTAACTAACATGAAATTGCTCGTTATGGGGCAGGTAGTTCCTAATCCACTGAACATTTTCTCGTAAGAGTAAGTAGGTACAGTGTGATGCCTAGTGCCCACGTCAAGGGAAAACGAAATGGATGGTATTTTCAATCCTTCTTAAGCTAATGATACTAAGCTGCCAAATAGCTGCAGATTAAAATTGAAACAGCCAATTAATTGATTGTTCATTTGAAACCAACCTCATTCTATAACATTGAGGTGACCTTGATTTCTGTCTTGGTTCAATTCTTCTATTTGCTACATTAATTTTCTGTCTTGGTTCAATTCTTCTATTTGCTACTTTAATAATGATTTGATCAAGAAGCAGAGATGGGAACGAGTGCGTGGCTAACGTATATAGATTGTTAGGATGATAACAGTTTAGGGACACAGGTTCTATATGAATAAAGAATGGAAACACTTGCCAAAGCCTATCCCTTGGAATGATTTTACTTTTTGTTGAAGTTGGTCGATGTGCATATAATTCTGCTTCCCTTTACCTTTTCTTCTCTTTTTTTTTTTTTTTGGTCTGTGGCTATATGTAATTCAAGGAGTGAAGATTTAATAAGGGAGGATGTTGGATGATAAATGGTGGACTGTTCTTAATGGCAAAGGAGGCAAAATAAAAACAGAAGTATATGAGGTCATTATTGGTTTCAAGGTGATTTGGTTACAAAATGGGGATGAGAGGATATAAGATGGTAGGAGTAAACCGTGTTTAATTCTTGGCGGCTACCGGAGAAGCTTCTGCTTTCATTCTCCGGCAGGTGCAGATTGTGGTTATGATGAAGCAGCACTATGCATTGTTAGTGTCCCATTATGCAAACTTGAGGTAATAGGGAGAGAGGCATACATCATATGACAAGCTTTGTTTGATTCAATCACACCTGTTTTAAGTTTTAACATCCTGGCTTCACCAGCTCAGGATCAGCTTATGAGGTAGGCAATGTATGAAGGAATTAAAATTGTATTCAGTTTATGCCCATAATGTTGTAATTCAGTGATGTTTTATTGAATATCAGAGATAGAGATGCAATGGGAAAGAGGAATGAAGGAAGACCTGAATGCTTCTGCCAACATGAAGAGGGATGGCTTCCGCACGGACCAAGTCGCCGAGCTCGGCGCGTCTGAGATGGTTGATGCTGAGCTGGACTCCGGCCACTCTCTTGAAACCAGAAGCCATGTGAGCTCCCATACTGGCCAGGCCCTCTGCGATCATGGCGGACACCCCTCCATGTAACACCTTGAAGGGCTAAAATCAATGAGAAATTCAGAAAATGCATGTTGAATTGTGAAGCAGAGGAGAAAGAAGGGGAAATCGGGGGTTGACCTGGCAGCACTTGTGGGTGACAGGGAGACGGCCGGCCACCCTGTGGGGGGAGACGTCTTCAATCTGGAAGCCAATTGCGTGAAGAGGAGCATCCAAATCTGCGGTCTTTGATGATGACGATGACGAGGACGATGATGATGATGATGAGGCTTCGTCTTCCATTATTAGTGATTGTGCTCTGTGGCCTTGGAAGATGGGAAAATGGTTGGATGAAGTAGAAGTGTTGAAGCGTTATAGGAAGTCGTCGATGGTGAGGGTATTTTGGACCATTACCAAAAAAGGAAGGGTGGGTGGGTGGTTCTACTTCTGGTTGGGTGGGTGGCGAAGGGAGATGAGTGGATATAGTCAATCCAATTTCTCTCCCCATCAATTACAATTTACAAGCAAATTCCCATCCCACGTGGCTCGCGTTTGTCTGTTTTCCATTATCCAGACGCGTGGCTTGCGTTTGTCACGTGATTATATATATAAACTATGCCTCACCCCAAATAAAACATGAGGATTGTCTTAGGCCTTCATGGGTAACTTAAAATTCTGTTGTTGTTGTTGTTTGTGTATATTAATGTTTACGGCAAATTTTACTCGTAATCTCTCAACTCATATTCTACTTCTAATGTGTTTAAGGTGGTTTGGACATGCATAAATTAAGAAGGCTAAGGTAAACGTTGGAGAGAAATTTCATTCCCCTCCTATTTGGTTCTTGACGTGATGCGAAAAATCTGGAGAGTTGGAATATACTACTGTTAAAGTTTAATTGTTATGATTTTGTTCTTAATTCAAAATTAACTTAGCAAACATCTTACAACATAAATTTTAAAAGATATATATAATCCTAAATATTTTTCCATCATCGAATTTTTAAAATATCAATTTTATCCTTGAAATTGGGAGGACATAGACTGAGTTGGACTGGGTCGAATATCAACCTGAGCACCAGTCTAGTGTGGATGGGCCATGTCAGGGGTTCTCTTTGCTTTTCCTCCCTTCTCCATTTCTGCACAGCATGGCTAATGGCCCATAACTAAACCTACTTATTTTTGTTTTGTTTCATTTTCTGGCCCAAACAACATTAAAAGGCTCATCAGATATCAAACTATGACCAATAAAGTTTGGGTCTAACAAAATCTATTAGTTACTCAGAACATAACCGATCAAAACTTGAATCTCTATTAAAAAGTTTATATATATTTAATATATAACAGTATCTCAAAATAAGATGCTTAAAAAAAAACATTACAAAATCCCAAGCTGCTTTAGATATATAGTTAATTAGTTATATAAGGTCATGACTACCTTTTTAATTATGATTAAAACCTACAAATACATGTATGTATGCATATATGAACCTAACTTTTACAGATATATATATACACACACACACAAGCGCGCCTAACAGTGTCTTAACTTTCTTTTGTTATAAATTAATATCGTCTGCCCTAATTAAGGGCATAAAGAACAATAACACGATTCCCCAATCTTACAAACGACAAAGGCACACATTTGTTTATAGAGCAAAATGCAGAGAAAAGCCGATCGTGTAAAGTGTTACTTTTTGTAGCCGGATTAGTTGCAAGATGTTTCATTATTGATATATGCAATAATACACGAAACAAGATATGATCATGTTGTGTACCCGAATGCTTTGTTTTTTGACTTGATGCAATTCTGGTTACAGAATAATTACTGTACCTATTACTTTGTATTCAGAGTTTTGCATACTTCTTGAGAGCTTTGTGAGCATCTTTTGCATGATCTGGGCCTGGCATGTTGCTTAGAAGAGTAACCCTAGTGGATGATACCAAGGATCTATCTTGCAGATTCTCACCTCCCATACCTGCTTCAGAATAGAGTGAAATTTGATGAGCATATCATCAGGTCCTAGGGAGAGATCAGAGGCCTACATCATATGTTTTAACATCCTGGCTTCGCCAGCTCAGGAATTAAAATTGTAGTATTATCAGTTTATAGTCATCTATAACAATGGTGCAGTTGTGTGATGTTTTAATTTATTGATATGTATAAGATCTGAATGCTTCTGCCAACACCAAGAGGGGTGGCTTCGGCATCGACCAAGTCACCGAACTCGGCGCTTCTGAGATGGTTGATGCTGAGTTGAACTCCGGCCACTCTCTTGAAACCAGACGCCATGTGAGCTCCCATGCTGACCAGGCCCTCTGAGATCAAGGCCGACACCCCCTCCATGTAACACCTTGAAGGACTAAAATCAATGAGAAATTCAGAAAATGCATGTTGAATTGTGAAGCAGATCGAGAAGGAAACTGATGGGGTTGACCTGGCAGCACTTGTGGGTGACAGGGAGACGGCCGGCCACCCTGTGAGGGGAGACGTCGTCAATCTGGAAGCCAATTGCGTGAAGAGGAGCATCCAAATCTGCATTCTTTGATGTTGATGACGATGACGACGAGGCTTCGTCTTCCATGGAATGAATCTGCTAGTTAGTGATTAAGATGGGATGAAGTTGAACTTTTGAAGCTTTATACTTACAGGAAGTTGAACCGTTCCACAGCATCTTATTTCGGTTTTCCAGACTAGTGGCTCACGTTGTCTTATTATATATGCAGAAAAAGCTCTCACAAATCTCTCTCCGTAGCCAACCTACCTAGGGAAATCATGCTTATTAAAGTGATTTGGATAGACATGTATTAAAAGAAGGCTAGGCGAAGCCATGGTGAGAAATTAACTTTGCAAACATGTTGAAACATAAAATTTATTAGTAAAGCTTACAAATTTATTTATTACATTTAAATTTTAAAATATATAAAAAAATATTTTAAATTATCTAATTTTAAAAATATCAACTTTTTTTTGCACAAAAAAATTTAAGTGAGTTACATACAAGAATTAAAGTATATCTCTAAGTTTAAAGAGCGCTCATAAATATATTTATAAATTTTCACATTAGCAGTAAGATTTGAATTTACGGTTTGGTGAGTTGAGTTAATTTTTTACTAACTTTTTTTATAAAAAAAAGTTTTAAGAAAAAATAAAAAAACTGTTTTTTTTTATTAACTGAATAAATCTTCGCGAAAATATCAACATTATCCTCGAAATAGGGAGCACGTGAGCTGAGTTGGACTGGATCGAAAATCAACATCTGGTCTGGCCTGGACTTACTTGGGTGGGCCGGGTCAGGGGTCTGCTGGGCTTCAGAATAGCTGATGGCCCAATACTAAACCTACCCATTATTTTGTTTCTTTCTTCCGGCCCACACAAAATTAAAAGATGAAGCAGGCTCATCAAATAAAAGACGAGCATTTGGTATAGAATAACCTTGCTGATACTCTTGTAAAGGAGGGCTCATCTAAATCTTTTATAATTAACTCATGCCCATTACATTTAAATAGTTTACTAGCTTCTGAGTGTTTGGGATTAAATTTCCCATTGGTGTAAATCATTTTATTTGGGCTTTAGCCCTCTCTTTGCAACAAAATAAATAAATAAATAAATAAAAGAGGAGCAACTAACGGGAGTTAGTCCGAATGGTAAGCGGTTCGGTATTACTTAAGCGAGGTCTAGAGTTTGAGCCTTGGTATTTGCAGAAAATCTCCGTTAGGAGACTCACTCACCATAGCCAGTAGGGGTGTTCATAAAGCCCGCAGCCTGGTATGTCCACCCAAACTCGCGAAAAAAAAGCCCTGCCCAGCCCGATAAATATAGGGCAAGGGCTGGGCATCGGGCTACAAAATGCAACTCATATTTTTTTCGGGCTGGGCACTGGGCAGGGGGTTGCCTTGCCCTGCCCTGCTCATGAGTATTCCTTCTTTTATTTTTTTACTTTTCTCCCTAGATGCTACACTTGGAAGGGAGAATATGATAGTTACTGGTGACTAAATGGTCATTTTAGAAATATAAGTAATTAAATAAATTGCGTCTTTTAATATTTATAACTATATTGATTTCTTCTTCTCTTTTTTTAACTTTACTAATCATAATATGATTATATTACAAATTATAATTATTTATTTTATTTTTTTTAGATGCTTCATCCTTGTCAACATTTGAAAAATTGATGTAAAGTTATAATTACATACTACTTAAACTTCAAGGCTTTTTTTATATGCAATGAATTTTAAGACTTTAATTATTATATTTTTGTTACCTTATTTTTAGTGGATTATAGATATTATTTAACTCTTAAAGACATATGTATATGATATTATTTTAGAAATTTATAATTGCAGATTTTTTTTCCATAACATGAGCATGGCATCACAACTTGGACATGCCCAGCCCGCCCATGCCCAGCCCAAAATAGTTAGGGCTTTTACCGGGTAGGGCCGGGCATCGGGCTGCAAAATGTAGTCCATACCTTTTTTTGGTAGGGCACCGGGTAGGGGGTTGCCCTACCCAGCCCCACCCATGAACACCCTTAATAGCCAGGTGCGCGACGCGAGTCAGATCCGGATGTAGTCGGGGCAAAGTTCCGGTGAATCGGGTGGGCAACCAAAAAAAAAGACGGGCACCAACGGGGGTTGGTCTGAGTAGTAAGCGGCTCGGTATCGCTTAAGCGAGATCTCGAGTTCGAGCCTTGGCGTATGTAGAAAATCCCCGTTGGGAGACTCACCCACCATAGTCAGGTACGCGACGCAGATCGAATCCGGATGTAGTCAGAGTAAAGCTCTGGTGAACCGGGTAAATAACTAAAATAAATAAATAAATAAATAAAAGACGGCACATTCTGCCTAATATTAGTATAGTCTAAGAAGAAGAAAATTTTGGTCGTGCCCTTACATCGTATGAGAGTTTAACTTGTTTCCAAAAGTTTTTGTAAAATATATATATATATATATATATACATATATATATATATATACATATATATATATATACATATATATATATATATACATATATATATATATATATATATATATATATCAAACTGCCATTAGAACTTTGCATATTGCCCCATTCTAATCTAATTACAGGAAAAAGTTACCAACGGAAGGGGTTAGTCTCAGTGAAACGTATATGTAGCGTTCAGACATTCACATTCATGCAAGGAAGGATCTCTGTCTTCAAGAGTATTGGGACATCTTGACTATGTATGAACATTCTATAAAACACGAATAAATAAATGAATAGAAAGTTACGTACTTCCCTTATTACAAAATTAAAAGGGTTATTCAAAAATTATTGGGAAGTCTCAAATTCCGATTAATTAGAAATGGAAGAGCCATTCGAAGTCAATCAATTGGCCATACAATCATCCACTCCACTCTCACTCTCACTCTCAGAAACAACTGAAAATTCCATGATTATATCAATTAAATATGTAAAGTACTCCTCATCACTATACTAATTAATAACAATGACCCACACTTGATTCAATTCAATGTATCATAATTACTTGCAATCTCATGCATTCTGCCTGTGTTTAGGTGCCACAGTAAAATAATCAAATGTAATCCTATTGAACAAACTTTTATGAATCAACGTACAGACATTTGTACTCTTAATGAACAAACATTTTGACACTTACATATATCTTTCATTTTCAATATTGATAGAGTTAAGAAGATCATTCTCATTTTTTTTAAATAAAATATAAATTCCATACCATGATTCCTTGATGGCATCACTCTATTCTATTATATTTCGTACTATTACGTATACGAATATTTGAACCAAAGGTACATTGAATTCCATATTTGACTTAATAGCTTGGTAAGTGTTTTAAACTGGCTTTAATTACGAGAGAAACGCATAAGAGAGGAGGAAATTTGTCGAGAGATACACATGAAAGGCGACGTACTTAGCGTATGAATATTAAATGTTGTGTGATAAAAGTGAGTTCACAATCATCGATCTGTGGAAGATTACGAAATCCCAAGTTGCTTTAAATATATAGTTATATAAGATCATCACTACCTTTTTAATTATGATTAAAACCTACAAACACAAATGATACATGTATATGTATACGCCTAACAGTATCTCCACTTTCTTTTGTTTTCAATTCATATCTTCTGCCCTAATTAAGGGCATAAAGAACAGTAACACGATTCCCCAACCAGCAAAGGTACCCATTTGTTTATTAGGGAAAATTGATATATAAAAGGAAAAGAGAGGAAAAAGAAGTGTCATATATATGTATAATAAAATGTAACGAAATAATGAAATGTACTTGATGTACATAAAGGAAGACAGCTTGAAGGCACTGTGTTAGGCGAGAATAGGAATTTCTGGGAAGATCACAAGCCTTCACTTTCTGTCTTTCACCTTCACTATAAACTGACACTTCTCTCTATGTATATATCTAGAAAACCCTAGCTCCCTTCTTCATAAAGAACGCGTTAAATTAATCTACTAACAATGCAAAGCTGAAAAAAAGTGGCCAATTTCTATATATATATATAACAGGGAAAAAGCAAAACCACACAAAAGCGTTGCTTTGCATTTTTCTTGTTATTTTTTCTGTTTGGAGATAAAGATGGTACAGGACATAGTATTTTTATAAGCCCTATATATATATATATAGTGCGTGTGTGTGTGTGGTTCTTAGGCATAGTTGTAGCATTCGTAGCTAAGCATATATAAAGACAGCTTAGAGATTTTTTCTTCTCTTTTTAAAGTACTTGTTCTTCTTGCTGCTTTCTGCTTTCTGCTTCTTTTCTTAATACTTATATGCGATCATTGTGTGAAATGTGAACGCAGCAATGGTATTTCATCGGTGGCGCATGGAGGCTTACTTTTGATGATGTATGCTTACTTATTCAGTAATTAATTATTATACGATCTGTAATCAGAATTATATAGTAAGTTCTTGCTGGGAAGTTTGTGGGCATGTGCTAAATACTTAGCAGGCCAGTTACGTTGAATCCTATAATTTCAATGACTTCTAAAATTAGCTTCATGATGTGTAGCTTTAATTTTTATATATTTGTAAATATATTCATGTGCTAGAAGTTGGTATATGTAATTTTACTAATGAAAATTTGATATCCCAATAACAATAAATATTTTTAAAGACCCTTCAATTTTAATTAAATATGTATATTTATTGATAACAGAACTCTCAGAGTATAGAAGATAGATGATATATCGATCTCTTTTAATTATATTTATATGTGCATAATATTTATATCTAGTTTAATTCTAGAGATAAAAGGTTTTCATTGTATCTTAAAAAATACTATTAACCCAAATTACATATAGGATTTGAAATAAATAGGTAGGAATTAAGCCTAAAAATACTAAAGAATTATTTCATTCTAACCTACTCTTTCTTTTTAATTTTTTATTTTCACCCTTTGATTCAAAAAGTGTGTTCCAGATGTGTAATTTATGAAACTTTATAGCAAAGACTGGAACTTTCCAGTCCAAGTAGGTGTTATTCCCGCCATCTGGAATCCAAGAAAGAGTTTAAACAAAGGAAAAAAACAGAGTGAAATCCAGGGAGGTACGTAGAGAGAGATGACATAGTTAAATACGCCGCGTAGATTCAACAAAAGGCATCAACCCCCAGCTAATTCTGTAAGCATTATTTTAAAAGCGAAGCATCTCTCTTTTTTTACACTGACCCTACCTAACTATACCCTATTTTCTACCATTTATTTTCTATTCAAAACCGTATGTTTGCTATATCTTCATCAGATATTTCAAAAAATTAACACTTTGTCTATTTTTCTTTATCAGATACAGATGAGTTTTTTCCCTCTTAAAGTAAGTGGTTTTGTGTAATATTTTGTTTGAGCGTCCCTGTGCTCTTTGAACGAACCGTATAACCTTCTTGAACATAAGATACAGAAGAAATTATCAGGAGGTACTAACAAAAAAAATATAATCATAAAAAAATCATATAATAAGTGATAACAGTCCATTATTTTTTTTGTCCTAGCTAATCCTATTCTTGAGACTAAAGATCATTAAAATAGATTTTATCTTTCTTAATAAAATATTTTTCTATACACATAATATAATTTAAGTTAAGAATATCATGTTTAAAGGCCCGATAATGATGAGTTTTGTTGGTGACAATAGTCCATGATGTTTGGTTGTTGGTTGTGACATTTTAATAATTATATATATATTATCACAGTGATTTGTACTAAAATATATAATTGTGTTACTGCTAACGGGAGAAAACGAAGTTGGTTACTGTATGACCAAATCACCTGAGAAAGTAAGGAAGAATAGGGCGCCGTTTGTTTAGGGGGTCAATTCAAAAGCAGAGTACAGGAGTGGTTCTGCTTTCTTCGTCTTCAAAGGAGGGACTTTTACATTACCGCCATGTTACCCCTCTCTTAGTAGTCATATCAGAGAATCCTCACCGTCCGTCCATTTCCTTCCTCATAGAAAAAACAATTGCCCCTTCACGAAGCTGGCTCTATAAATACCAGAGCCTCATTTCCACGCTGCTTCATACTTCAAGTTGCTTACTCCTCAAGAACCCCTTGAGTTTGTGACTTGTGAGTTATAATACAGTGATTCTCACAGAATCATCACCATCATCATAACCCACCAAGAGAAGGAGGAGGAGGAGGAGGAGATCAAGTATCAGAATCATCAGGAAGGTGAGAATGGGAGCGAAGAAGTCATCGTTTTCATCATTCTGTGGCATATTCAAGTCGTGCTTTTCATGTGGAAGCAGTGATGATTACTACAGCTGGGAAGATGGTTCGAGTGGAGGAAGGATATTTGCGAGTGATGAAGACAGAGGCCGTTGGGTTGCAGAGCCTGGTATTGACAGGAAAGCTTCTGCTTTCATTGCTCGTTTCTATGCCTCTCGTGTCTCTGACTCCGAGCACCAGTTCGCTTCTTAAGCCCACAACAACAGCAAGAAACTTCCTTCTTCTTCTCCTCTTTGCCTTTTTTCCATTCTTCTTGCAAACTATTTCTAGCTTTCTTCTCAGAATTCTGACCAATCTTGTTAGCTGCAATAATGTGGTCCTCAATAATGTAAAAACTATTTATTCATTTATGTTATTACCAGTGTGATTCCATTTAAACCTATACTGCCTATTATTCTTCATATTCTTCCCCCTCTATTTTTCCTTTTACTTTACTTCTGATTATAGTGCATGGGGGTGTCAAGCATTTTGCTGATAACGTAAAGCTTGAACATGGTTAATATTCCAGAAAAAAAAATTAAAAAAGGAAATATTTGGATACTGAACAGTCAAGTTCATGATGTTTAAGTTTTCCAAGTGATTAAAGTAGTAACCGGTGATACTCCGTTATATTGAAAATGCAATCTATCTCTGTATTATTATAGAATCAAAAGTGAGGACAATTTACAGAGAATCCGTAATTTCATATGAAAACAAAATACTGAAATGAAAATGCTGATACATCAGCTACTAGCAGAAATGCAGAAGAGAGATCAGAGAGAAATAGAAATCAGCAGAGAGAAGATTCTTTTTAAAACCATGCTTGCCCATTTACGCTGCCTTCTACTCCTTCTTATGCTTCTCCATTTCCTGTATTTTTCCATGTGGTCCTGAGAAAACGGTTACTCCTACGTGGCTGTATAGCCGCCTCTTCCAGATTTTTCCTTTCTTCATCTGGATTTTCTGCATTATGGTCAGTCTCATCACTATTCCCTAGCCCATTCATGACATAACCCAAGTATTTATTCTAGTTTTTGGACGAGAACTTCCATAACAGTGTTTATTATTGCTTCTTAAAGTAACTAAATGACACATGACAGGAGGCCTTAATTTTGATTTGATTGTAATAATTCTCTGTTTTCTGCGAATCTTCAGGTTGAAATGATGCATTTTGTTGTCAAGAAAAGAAATAATGGGAGTACAAGTTGTACAATATCGAGTGTTATCTTTCTTTTTTTTGATTTGATAGCAGCTCTTGGCTATATTTATTTTCGCCTATATATTTTATTCCGTTATATATTCCTTGGTTCTTTTCTTCAGGCCAACAAGAATATATTGAATTTTTTTCTTTTTCAAAAAACAGAAAAAAAATTCAAAAAGTTGTGACCAGTTGCAGATTTATCATGACTCGGTGAAAGAATAATCACATGCACAGAGAACATTGGTTTGCCTATTTTGTCAAAAGATGTACTGTCATTGAAAGAAAATAATTCAGCTATGTCTGCTGCATAATTATAGAAGCACAATATTTCACACCAAACTTCTCTTTCAACCAAGGAATTAGTGGCATGCAAAATAAAATGAAAGTATTTATGTGAAATTTATGAAGGTGAGTCTAGATATAGTGGTAAAGTTATTATCATATGATCTAAAGGTCATAGGTTTAAGTTTTAGAAATAGTCTGTCTTTTTACAAGGATATTTTACCAGGATAAGACTATATATATCTATCTTTCTCTAGGCT